>OU452262.1:13100800-15600800 GCA_911728495.1 Furcula furcula | reverse complement strand
TGTGTGTTGTGGTCCATATGTGAGGTTCGCTGGGCAAGACGGTTACAGTGGCCTCCTAGAGGGACCAGCTGGGCAAGATTGTTACAGTAGTGTGTGTCTATGTGTGTTAGTGTGTGTTGTGGTCTTTATATGAGGTTCGTTGGGTAAGACGGTTACAGTGATTGTTACAGTTGACAGATATGAAAACAGGGATCGGTAAGACAGAAGAGAGTCTACAGTGAAGGTCGGTGTTGGTGAGCTAACGTACTGCAGCTGTTGGTTTAGATTGTGATAGTTTCCTGTGAGATTTCATGTTGAGTAGTTGTGCGATGAGTTGTCCTCTCTGGCTCGTGTAGTCCATTTATCTAGTGGTTGCAATCTACATTCCGGTGGGTTTGGTTACTAGGTTGATAGAAGGTCGAGATAGGAAGCGGTCGGTCAGGGGTGGCTGTAAGGGGCAGGTGGAGGCCACTCTAGGTAGGTAGGTAGGGCTTCAGTGCGTATTCGAGACCTTATGCCGGTAGTTTCCTCGTGTGTTATTCTAGTGTGCATGAGTGAGATTGTGTTTCAGTGTTCAGGTGATCATGTAAAGTTTAAAAAAAAAGGATGTTAAACGTGTTTCCGACATATTCATCGCTCGAAAATATAACTATCCACTCGATGACATACATCAAGTAAAACGACAAATCATTAGAGTTTATTCTTCTTGCATCCTCTCAGTTACGAGCGACTGAGTGATCCGGTGATAGTTTGAAAAATACTTACCATCCCAACTTGCTATCATTTGAAATAAATAATTGGACATGTTAATTCAAGTCATTGTCCCCAAAACAGCCTTTGGGTAGTCGCACTTCTAGTCATGATTAACAGAAGTGAAACTATTTTGTTTAATTGTTGTTCAATTCGGACATTGCATTGCATTGACAGGGTTTGTTAATAGGTAAATTCATTTAAAGTCGATATTGCCACAATGACATCGATTATAGTGACTATGTTGGTTGAAAAAAACACTGAAGTCAAAGTACAAATGTCTATGAAACATACATACTAAATTACTTTGCGTAAGTTTATTAGCATCTTCGCTAGATGAACCAATGTATTCAACTTGCCTATTTATTAAGTACTTATAACAGGTTCAGGTATAACAAGTTCCCACCAGTCGATACCAGTTCCAGTTATAATCAATTTTTGTTGATCAACAAAAAGTCCAAAATATTTTTTATGACTGCGTTCAGCGACAGAAGGTTTAATTATATTTCACTAAGCATTCTGTGTGTTTTTTATTTGATTTTGATATGTTTTTCTATGAGTAAATATTTTGACCGCTTTTGTCTGTCTGTCTGTCCGAAAAAATACTAAATTAAAGCAGAAAAATAGCCTTTTCGTAATTGCTCAGCCTTTCCTCTCAGCGTAACTAAAATATTCTATTAAAACATTCATGCGTTCCAATTGCAACATCATAATTTCGAAAGTAATAACAAAACTAATCCTTCTCTCAATGTTTAAAGTGTCAAATTACATTATTGACGCAACAATGATCTAGGATTCGAATGAAATGAGTCACTTCAATATGGCTATAATAAGTGTAAGTGCTTAACACTTTTCAAGGGTAAGTAATTTTTCAAGCTACCGTGATTAAAATGTATCTTGTTTGGTATACTGTAAACCTTCATTCAATTAATATGTAGAAGTTGAATCACCATCAAACTCCTGAAGTTTAGAATCTAAACATTAATACTCGAAGTAGTAAGTTGTAGACTGTTAATGTCCAGTGTCCATTTTAATTCTAACAAAAAATGTAGGAAATGATAAAATTAGTTTCAGTTTGATGACCGATAACAGTAAACACGCGCATGAGTGCAATGCATTGAGGAAAAATGTAGCAACTAGCGTTTAGAGCAGCCAATCGTGAACTACGGGAGGCGTGGCGTTATAAATAAACATCATTCTTAGTAACGCGATGTAAAACTAGCGTTTACAAAAACAAGGCTTAAGGCTCGTACGGAATGTACGTTTATTTTAGTATAAACAATAAATGAACAATATTCTAAATAGATTTAACTCGCACGAGCTACATTTGTTGGGAATGATTAGGAGAGCGATAATAGAAACTATTTCGAAAGTAGATAAATATGCAACGAACGTGGATAGCACCTATTCTTCAGAACTAATATAGTTAACTTATTTAAAAATTAAGTCTTTTATTCATTGGCTACACGAACTACTACTTATCGGTAGTAGGATAACTTATAGTTACGGACAGTGTAAACAACACTTTGGTAATCACCAGCCACCAGCTAGCATTCAATATGCACATAATTGCCTGTAATTGAGGATTTGATGATATAGGTAATATGTTTCTATACCATGTTAAACGACAAATAAGATTGATAGAAACCCTAGACATAATTTAGTAACATAGATGTGTACGAGTATCAAGCAAGCGAAATACCAAGAGATATGAATTTCTGGAAAGAGTTTGGTCATATAGTAGAAAGACAATTTAAGCAAGGTTTTAAAGCCCGCTGTCCTATGTTACAGTGAACCTTTGGTTTGTTAATTTACAATGACGCGTCCCGAATATAAATGACGTAAAACTAAAAAGACGTACACAAACAGGTAATCATTTGAATGATGGCTATAACTCATGATAAAGAGAAAGTTAACCTTGAATAAATTATTGGAAAATTTCTTTATTGCAACCGGTTCTCTACTGTGTGTGTAAAAAGTACACTGTGCAAATCTATGCAGGAAGGTTTAAATATTTTACTAAAATATAAAAGTCAAAGATAGTCAATATACTATCTTTTATCCTAGTTCAGTTAAATATCACGTAATATGTAAAAACACTTTGCAATCCTCGAATTTAGATTAATGAATGTAATACTCAAATTAAATAGATTGGTCCAAAATTATCGCATATACAATGGACAATAATAATTTACACGCTCGTTTCGCCGTGATGGTCGGTTTTTAGGCCAATGCCGGTGGCCGATGTGACCTATCATTTTCAGCGAGCACTAGACGAGGTAGCTAGTACGTAAGCGGTGGACAATTGGAGCTGATTGCAAAAATAATCGCGTCCCCGTCTACCAATTGTGTATCACTGACGTGGGCTATACAATGACCGATGCGTCGGTTAGTGACATGATTGCTGGATGTGTCTCCAAGTCCCTATGCATGGCATCATTCCCCTGCTGCTTAGATCTAATACAAAGTAATAGAATATGTTTTTTTTTCTACTATATACAGTAGGTACGCCGAATATGGGTTCTTTACAGTATGGGGGGTTCGGTACTAATGGCGCTATCTACAGTACCTAGTAGTAGTATGGTCCAGAATACCTAAGGGGTCAGCAGAAGTGTATACTTCTTTTAAACCTATCCTATTACTTTGACTTGGGCAAGCATCCACAGCAGTCACAGATCGTGAAAACACCGATATTTGACCCCACGGAGAATCCTGAGGAAACGTTATTATGGAATATGCATAACTTTTAAATATGAGAGATCTGGGGTAGAAGAGTACAGAAGCAAAAGCAACCAAGTTGCGCTAGCATGTTGTAGGATGAAAGTTCCAGCATTAAAAAGCTACTACTTTGACAAAACAATTCTCCGATTGGTGAGGTCGACGAATAACGGTAAACCGATCGATTTAACTTAACAGTACTAGAAATAGGATACCATTGATAAACTATGGTTACATTTACAAAAGCGCTCCGAGAAGACAAATACCCGCCGCCATCTAAGTAAGTACACATTTATGCTTACAAATTGTCTCTCGATAAAACTAGAGATTGTCCAACGACAAAGAACGGTGTCCAATTTACTTTGGCCGCAGTTATAACTATATTTACTTTATAGATAGTTAAGAGCCCGATAAGACAAGATTTTACTGATAACTAAATCTAAACAAGACCTTTTTTATTTTAGTGATATTTCCAACTTGATAAGCATTTAGTATCTGTGACCACACTCAAAATGTGAAAGTACACATGAATATTTCAATTACGTACGCGTGGAGGCTTGTTCACGTAGAGATATGCGATACAGCTTGACCCGCACCTCCGAAAGATAATACAGTTCAAACGGATGATGCTGAGGTCGGAGGTTCAAGAAAAAAAATACACGGATTCTATACTGTTTTAAAATATTAGTTAACCCGTCCACTCACACCACCTCTTCCATTCTTTATTTGATTAATTTTCATGTTTTTAATGTTATGTATGTACAAGAGAAAACAGTACTTCCTACAGATAGTAAGCGACGTGTGCCTGCCCTGAGATTTAGTTACCAAGTCTCGTTGAGCCCTGTAATTTTCCAGCTACAGTGCAAACAAATTTGAAACAGGGTGTTACCAAGTTGGACGAGGTTTTGCTGTTAAAACCGTGTATTTCTCGGGATCAACCAACAGCAAAACAAGTAAGCAAGAAATGTGAAGATTTTAGTGTTGTACGACTTATCGTACAACGCTAAAATAAACCTTAAACCTTAAGTTAAGCTGGACCTAAATACATCGTTGTATAAGATAACATTACATACAAAAAATATACTTTTTTTTTGTTTTGTTAAATTCTCCATTGACAAGTGCCAAAAAAGAATGGTCTGAAGTCCGGTAATACTAAATATCTGGGTGCACACACACACGTTACTGTAATTTCCAAGTTTTCAACGTTACGTCTGTAAAATATAACACATTCATCTACGACCTAAAGTACCAACAAATTGTAACCTTCAATAAAATGATTCTAATACGTAGTTGATAGATGGATTTGAATTTTCCTTAATAATTAATAATTTTGTATCAAAAAGCTATTACAATGTGATTAAATATACATTAATCTCAATAATCTCATTAGAACTACGTGACGCGCTGCAGCGTGTTGGACTTTGTCTTCTCAATACCCACTTTTCAGCCACAGTGTTAGCACTGCGGGTAATGTAGGACTCCTATCAACTAAAACCCTACGGTATCTTTATCTCTCTTTCTGTAGCTAGCTCGGGGGGTGTACGTATGATTCGTGTATACTTTTCAAAGTCATCTTGTCAATACGTAGAACCATAACATACGTAACACGGCAGCCGATATAAATGACGTTTAGTTTAATAGGTCACAATCTATTCTTGCGCGCTAGACTTGGTTAAGAATGCTGGGAGTGTCATGGATTAAATTCAGAATGAATTGATCCATTGGATACTATAGAAACTTGGTATTATGCAGCGTTTGTCATCCGTTGTTTAATCTCGCATATTGTCATTGTTTGGACATGTTTTCGAAAAGGTGGCATTTTCTTCGATCGCCTCGCCATAGAGGAAAAGTAGAAGGTATATAAAAGCACGCTAAAGATAACCAATGTGATAAACCGATCAATTGTCCCTCATAACAATAAGTGTGATTCTATGGAAAAATTATTATTCAACATCTCTAAGGAGAATCAGTCAAGAGTAAACAAACATTGTTATCCCGAAACCCTAGACTTTTTGTGAACCACGATAAAATAACTAATTCTATTTGAAAATATGTTCTCCATACTGTTTTTGCTGAACGTTTGACAATACTTATCATTGACAACAACTTATCGCACTGTCACGTCTTGATACCTTGGCGGAGCGGGTCAATTATATGTAGTAAGGTCTGGGTTATCAGCGATGTGGTGGACAGCAGACTCGTGTATACTGGAGTTAATTCATTTTAATCATTCTCATTGTTTATAAGTAACTAGCGACCCGCTCGTTACTAGAGATTTTAAAGGTTTCAAACTAAATAATCAACAGTATGATGTCAGTATAATACTGGCATTTGGATATAGTGCAGTTTTCTTTTATTAAAATAATAATAATTTTACTGGTTATATCGCGGTTTTTTTTGGTTTTACTTTCTCGACATTTCGAACACTACAGTTTTACAGCATACATGGGCTAAAAAAATCTACACGAGACAGAAGTACCTATTGCACGTGCTTCTTGTAGATTAAAATCAATATAATATTCATTTATTTTATTCATTAACAAAATTAGAACACAAACAATAAAAAAAATATCAATAATGATTTGACAAATGTGGTATATAAAACGCTAGCAGCAGATTCAAATTAGTTTTATTTCAATGTGTAATATTAAGAAAGACGCATGTATGTCCTATTTGCGTAAATATCATAAATCACTCGGTTTCTTTATGTTTTGGTATTTTATCTCGATGGTTTTCCATTAAAATTGCAAGCACTAAGAATAGCCGTTGCAGCTTATCCGGTTAAAAAAATGATATTCTAACCATTTCAGTTGAATTAAATTACTGGTTGTTTTCTTCTTCAGTATTATTGTTGTGATTTTTATCCAATATGTATACATGAGGGACAGGAAATCGGTGCCTTTCTCATTTTTAATCAAATTTAACATATCATGGATTTGATACTACATATCAGAACACCAAATCATTTCGTTCTCGGTTGTCTAAACTTTCATCCTCATTCGTATCAAATTAGTCGCATTCACCAACCATAATTGTGTCTTGGTTTATCTCACGTGAATCTTTATGGAACATGGAACCAGAGCCAACGACCAGTAACCTGATACAGGTCACGTCACGTGTTTTAACGGTGAAAACTTTGAGGAAAGTCTTTCAGTCACAAGACATCGTGAGTAAATCAGCTGATCTACGTTTGGCATAGTGCCAATTTTTTTTATTCCCATTAGTGACGGACGTCCGCGACACCTCTGCCTCTGGGCAGACGCGTTTCATTACCATGTGCACCTGACCATCCATCTATAATTTATAATAACGAACAAAATGACACCAAAAATATGGTACTAGTTTGCATGCATTTATATGCCCAGCCCAGCAATTTCTCAAGGTGCTCTTTATGCTATAGCAAAAATTCGCATACCGCTGTTATGTGGCAGTTGCTTGACACTTCGTTGATATATGATATATCAAACTGGTTCTTACGGGATCTACCCGGAAATATCCAAGCAATCAACACAAGAGAATATTAGTTAATCAGCACAAGAGAATATCACGACCTCTGCACAACCGCAGACATGTTATCTTTAGACTACACAGATTAAAGATACTAAACCTTTTGATGTTATCAATAAAACATGAAATATATTATCGATCGAAAGCATCACTAAGCCTTAATCCAATAAACGACATTGTAGGTCACAGTAACAGTAGTACTATCACGTTTTTTCCTATTTATAAGTATAATCTGCAGAAAGCATTAATCCTGCTAATCTAACTAGATATAGTCTTTCTAATTTAACTAGTAATAAAAAATTTGCTATCCACGTCTATTTGTCTAATAAAATGCAAGCAAAATAAAAGATTAAAATCATGATCATCCCATACAATAAATTGGATAGAAAACTATATTTACTACTTCGTAAAACCATTATCGTTAAAACGTATCTAAAAAGACGTGTTATAATATGTAGGTTTATCTTGGCTATACATCATCATCATTAGCAGCCAAAATACGTCCACTGCTGAACAAAGGCCTCGCCCACTGAAGGCTGGGGTATGGGGAGGCCTATAAATCAACCGTTAGAAAATTCAACCAGTCAAAATAACACACAAAACAAATTGAGATAAACAAATGAATGAATTCACGACGTGGGCTAACAAGTTCCGATGTTACAGAGGGGTATTTCGTGTAAACTCGACTATTTAGGACTAGATGCTGAGGGAGCAAAATTAACAACAAAAACTTCTTACACGTGGAATAAATTTATTATTAGAAACGAGCATACGATATAAACCGACAAATAATATTTTTGAAATAAATGTGCCTAATTTCTATGACAAATGACTGAACGAGCGTACAGTTTTTTTTCACAATATTTTGTTAACATAAGAATTGAATATAAAAAGTGATAAAAAAATCCCAAATGCCTCTCTATGGCCTATATTTAATCTCTTCTTTAAATTGATTCAGTATTGCTCTCCTCAAAACATGTAAATATATGCTGTTCGCTGTACACACGCGTTTCAGTTGTAAATAATGCAGTTACTGTTGAGAAATAGAATTTTCTTGACTTACATCAAATCTTCCAAGTCGCTAACGGTCATAGCATTATATTGGCAAGGCTGACCATCGACATTGTAGCACATACTGTTATAGTCCCAAGTCTGGCCCTGGTGACATGGGAGGTTTGGAACCATGGGTTCTGGTTGAACGAAGACCACTCGTGGCTGTGTCTCGGGCACCGAATAATATGGTAGGACATTGTCAAGACCGTATTGCATGTACGGAGTGGTTCTGTAACACTGCACTGAGGGACTATTGAAGTTTGGATTGTTACCACTAAAACTGCACAGATTGTTCGATCCGACTTGTTGGGACCAATTGTAGCCCGCAGAACATTGCACACTCCACCCAGCCTCCTCGTAGCGTCCCGCGTCGGGATATGCTTGAGGGTAGTGCTCGTTAGGACCGTTCACGAGCATTTTGACATCCAGTGCCCCGCGTTGGCCATAAAAACAGCAAAGAAACAGTCCATCGAGCCACGACAACACCGAACGACTGATAGCAGCAAAGATGTTCTTATCTGTACCGAGCATAAAAGGCATAGTAGCAAAAACTTGATAATGACAAAATTAATAGATAACATCCAATATCGACCCCGGAATGTTAAAACGTGGGCGATATGTAATACGGAGACTTATCATTTTTTTGTACAAAATTACAAACCCATATTTAAGGTTCACTATATTTCAGATCTAATAGCGAAATTCGCGACTGCTTCTGTTATGGTTCCACCATAATCATGTGCTTATATCAAACAATATGTCTATTCTAATATTAAAACAAAAAGTGATACTTTCTGTTGCCTACAATTGCAGTTCCTTTAACTGATCAATTAGTTTGGTGTGCCTTGGATTATCTACAGTTCTAGTACCCATAATCATAGTGTGAGTACTGATGTTATGAAACATTCGTGTTGGTAATCTGTATAATATAACATAATGTATAACCAATCTAATATAATTAATATATTCGATAAGAAAGTATATGAGGCATTATCTTAATTACTACAGCAGATATATAACTAGGCTGGCCTGGGAACAGACACAGGTTTCCAGGCCGGCTAAACCTGAGTCATATTAGAATTCAAAATTAGGTTCTTAATTTTATTATTTGTGTCAACAACAGGTCATAATTCTATGCGTTTTCCACTAGTCATTCACATTTTGTTAACACAATGTATTATTTATACTTTTACATTTTTTATTAAAGTGCATATCGGAAAAACACGCTTATCGAGTCTACGCCAGCATGATATAGTCACGTTCACGTTCTTCAAATGATCATTTGTATGTATCTTACGGATTACGTTATGAGGTCGAGATGCTGGTACAGATAACTTGGTCGAATATGGGCCTACGTGTGAACACTGCCTGCAGTATACATTATCTATCTAGGGGATAGATAGCTTTTGTTTAAACAAAGCTTTTAGTTCTCTGCCGAATTTGCAGATGAGCTTCATGCTACTATTATAATAAGTATTGCAATAACACTGAAGTTTAATCGGATGCTAGGAAGTGAAAAAAATGTAAACATACATATGAACTTTAGTGTTATTTTAAATGATTCTACACCTTTTAAAAATGTAATGATTATTTCTGCGGAAACAACTATATCCAGAGTTCTGCTCTCTGCTTCGCAAAAACTACGTTTGGAGGAACAATAATTGTTCCTTGAAACAGTTACCAACGTGATTGCGCTTATAGCACGCAGCAGATATATAGTAGTTGCAAAACAAAATAAATGTAAAAACTAAAGTTGCTACCAGCAGTATGGTAACTTCTTCTTTTCGCGTTGACGTAAATACTAAGAGGCAATTCAGAAGAACCCTAATTTTACTCTACTATTATAATAAAAAGTTTTTATTTGCCACTAATATAATAAAATTATCACACACATTTTCCTCATCAAACTCTGTAGGCTCAAAATAAAATCGACAACCGGTCTGTCTATTCACGGAATTGTGAGTGCAACGTACGAAACTGAATTCGTAATTACAGTGGAAATCCACGGGCAATAATAAGTGGATAAGTAAATTTGTTCCCCACTTACAAAACAGCAAACGTAGCGTCACGAGAGTAACATAAATAACGCTTCGAGTTAGGGGTTGCCAGATACCCAAGAAATTCAGGATTGTCCTGGAATTTAACGTCTGGAATATACCTGGATACCGGAGTATCCAGTAATTATTTCGACGGGCGTGTTGGTCTATTGGTTAGACACCCTGGCCGCTACCCAATAAATTAACTCACAACTTGTTTTGTTTAAGGATTAAATTGCAAGCCATTTTCGAGGTCTTTGTCATTTTCAGATAGCTGACAATGTGTGGGATTGTTCCCAATATTTTTTTGTTATAAATTATGATGTATTTGTTATTTCGTGACTTCACCTAACTGGTCCTGTCTGAAAATCAACGCTGTAGAACCTTACTGTTGCTGCAGCAATTCGCTGAGATAGGAACCATTTTTAACAGACTTCAAAAAATGAGGAGGTTCTCAATTCGTCTGTATATTTTTTTTTTTCTATGTATGTTCGCGCATAACTCTGGCAATTATGATCCGATTTGAAAAAATCTTTCTGCCATTCATTCTTGGCCTTGGCGACATGTCCTGTGTATGTCAAAATAAATGTTTTCTTCTTCAACAGGTGGTGGGTTCGATTCCCACCAAGTGTATGGGTTTCTTTTGTGTAGGTCATTTTGCTATTAGGATTTTTTTGCACGCAGGTCGTTCTGCTATTGAGTAATTTTGCTTATGTTTCCTTTTGATACGGAGGAGTAGCAGTTGTCTGGTTCCTATAATACAGGCTCTGCCTAGTTTGGGATCAGATGACTTTGTGTGGATTATCCCAGAATATGATTATTATTATTTATTTAACTTTTGGACAAACAATACAGGGCTGACTTAATGCCTTAGACATTTTCTAATAGAAATATTTAATTACGTTCTGTAGTCCTGGAATTTCTGAATATGTTGTTACAATGACGCCAATGTCCACGGTACGCACACACTGATACACTAACATTACACACCATTAAAGTAAATAAAAGTAAAAAAACTACCGCTTCAGCTTTTTTCGTCGTTGGGTAGGAAACCTTCAAAATGTACCTAATATCCGTAGAGGAGGCCTGGTTATGTGAGATTTTTATTCTCAATATACGTACGTCCCTGGCGGCCATCATCGGCGATATGGAAAGACTCTGGGCACTCCAACGCTCGCTAGAGCACGATCACTGGATCGTGGACTGATGAGGACTGCCACATCAGTCCACTACTGGACATAGGGCTCCCCAAGGCAACACTACTGAGCGCGATCTTCGGCTCTCCCTTTTCCAGTTACTGCCAACCGCTCTGCGAGTAGCGTCACTCCACCTGGTCGCAGGCGTCCTACGCTATTCCAGGACCGGTTCTGCGGCAAATATGACCAGCCCAGCCACTTTGGCTAATCCTTTGAACTTTATCGGTCACTTTTGTTTTCTAGCGAATTATTCCATTTCCAAACTGAGAATAGCTCTTTCCATAGACCGCTGAGCGACCTTGTCTTTGTGGCTCAGAGTAATTAGAATGGAGCTAGTATCGCGTCGATTCGCCGAACCAATATTTCGTGGCACTTTTGCGGGGTGTGGGAGGCGAAGTAAACACACACAGATACAATTTCACGCATACCCACACTATAATAAACTCGCAACACATTCAAAAAGATACGCACACAAATAAAGAATGACCTGACCATATGAACAAAATTTGGCAGAGGGGTTAGCGCATCATGCTATCTCCAGTAGGGCATGTAATATCGGATGATTTTCGATTCCGGAACTCAAACTCAAACTCAAACTCAAAAATCTTTATTTCAAATAGGCTTAACGCTAGCACTTTTGAATCGTCATTTTTTAGAAGCTACCACCGGATCACAACGCGGCCTCAACTGAGAAGATCCGGCAAGAAACTCAGCGGGCTTGTCATTTTTTCACTTTTTTTTTTTAAACATTGTTTTGTTACAAATGAATCGACATTAGCGATATTGTGTCCTGCCATTCGAAACATAAAGCAAGGGAGAAAAGAAGAAAACAATAAATTAAGACAAACTAAAAGGCCAAATGGATAGAAGTCGGACCAGTCCCCCCAAGCAGCACCCGCGCACGAGTTGACTCGAGCAGCAGCCATCACTCCCCTCAACCATATTAGAGGGAAGGGGGTGACCCGCCACACGAAGCCGCCACAAGCAAAGACTTTTCGATGGCGAGCATGACCGAACCAAAATCACAGTGGCTCACATTTAACTTCTGCTGTTAAGTAGTACCTCGACAGGCAAGACACAAAACACTTTCACATAATCTTTATATTATCAATCAATTGACTTGTGAAACAGTCATCAGTAATCCACCAGATTAAGAGGTGTTACAAACTGTAAGCCTACAATTCTAAGCTTGCATGAGTTGAGCAGTTCAAGCCCACGCAGCTTTATCCTCTAGGTAATCCGAGATTTTGTAATAAGCCTTTTTCGACAACCGGCTTCTTATCAAAGGTTTAAATTTATTCAGTGGAAGATCTCGGATATCCTGTGGCAGTTTGTTATAGAAGCGTATACTTTGGCCCATAAACGATTTGCTTGTTCTGTGGAGACGTGTGGAATGTAAAACAAGATTGTGTTTGTTCCGGGTATTAACACTATGAATCGCACTGTACTTTTTAAAAGATACACTATTTTTCTGAATATAAACTAAATTTTCAAATATGAATTGCGAAACAACCGTTAGAATATCTATTTCTTTGAATTTTTCCCTTAGTGAATCAGTAGGAGCCAGATTGTAAATGGCTCTCACAGCTCTTTTCTGCAGAATAAAAATGGTATTAAGTTACGATACTACTGGTTAACTGAGTTACGATACTACTGGTTCGATTCCGGAATTCCGGAACCGGTTCCGGAATTAGAAAAAAGTATAGGAAATAAAAAAAAGCAATAAATAGGCATTAAATTGTTTTGTTAAATTGAATCTTTATTATAAAAACTAAATAAATCGACAAAACTCTTGACTGAGATCAATTAAACAGCCTTCTATTAGGTTTTTCTTAGTAAATATAACAAAAAATAATAACTTTTCAATAATATACATTATATAGCAAAATCAACGTGTGCTAGCTATTTGCAATTGCCATTGCAATTGCAAATAGCCAATGTAGCTCATTAACTATCTAATAAAATTATGATGAATATAAGATTCAACAACTCACAATGAACAAAATCAACAAGTTCTCTTCTTCTGAGATCATGAAAATAGGTTTAAAGAACAAAACTTAAACATATATTAAAAAACTCTAAACCTACGTTGTATTTTTTGGAAATTGAGATCTCTTTATCAACTTAAACTAAAAAGAAATATAAAGTAAATAAGACAAGAATCACTTTTTAAAAAAAGATCGCTCTTCTTGATAATGTGTTCTCAAGAGTATCAGAGAGAGAGCATTTAACATTTTGTCTGAGAGCGAGGAGGTGGGCGTGGATAAGCCCCGATGGTTCAACCACAGACTACTCAGTAAGAACTACGTTGGTTCAACCAAAAATGAGATCGACTTCATCATGGCGACCAAGAAGCATATATTCGATGATGTCTCCGTGATCGGCAGGGTGAAAACCGGGAGTGATCACCGTATTGTTAAAGGCACATTGAATATCAATGTTAAGCTCGAAAGGTCTCGTCTGATGAAGTCCATGCTCCGTCCAGGATCCACCCAAATCCAGAACCCCGAATACTTTCAACTCGAACTGCATTATCGCTTCCAGTGCCTCGCCGAATGTGAAACTGCGGACGAGATAAACAATGGGTTGGTGCAAAAAAAAAAAGAAAAACTATCCACGCAGTGGGGTCCAAGTTCTTTAAGATCCCACGCCGTAAAAAGCCTCAAAAGCTCTCCAATACAACCATTAAGCTAATGGAAAACCGGACTGAGATGAGACGGCAATCTTCAGCTGATATGTCGGAATATGCCGAACTCAATAGACGAATCTCGAAATCCATGCGACACGACTTGCGTTCCTATAATACCGCATGTATTAAGGACGCAATTGAGCGGAACCAAGCCTCTAAAGTGTTCGCAAATAATTCGTCTATTGGGCGTAGCCAAATGACAAAGCTGAAGATCGATAACGGCAGTGTCATCTCTTCGAAACCGGAGATATTAAGAGAGCTTGAGAGATTTTACGGACAGGTACACATACACCTGAACACGGGAGCCCATTGCTAGAACAGCTCAGGACACCAGAGCAAAACTAACCCGACACTACACTGAGGACATCCCAGACATCAGCCTGTACGAGATTAGAATGGCTCTCAAACAGCTCAAGAATAACAAAGCGCTGGGTGAAGACGGAATCACATCAGAACATGTGAACTTGATAACACTTTATTGAAGAATTAAAGACCTATCTCACTCCTGAGCCATGTGTACAAGCTGTTTTCGAGAGTCATTACGAACCGTCTCGAAAGCAGGTTTGGTGAATTCCAGCCTCCCGAACAAGCCGGGTTCCGAAAAGGCTTTAGCACCGTAGACCACATACATACGCTCCGCCAGACTATACAGAAGACTGAGGAGTATAATCGGCTATTATGTTTAGCTTTTGTGGACTACGAGAAAGCCTTTGATTCAATCGAGACCTGGGCGGTATTGCAGTCCCTCCAGCGGTGCCACATTGATTATAGGTACATCGAAATGTTGAAGTGTTTGTACAGCAACGCCACCATGTCGATCCGACTACAGGACGAGAGTACTAAACCAATCCGATTTCAGAAAGGCGTTAGACAGGGAGACGTCATTTCTCCGAAACTGTTCACGAACGCACTGGAGGACATTTTCAAGCTCTTGGACTGGTACAGATTCGGCATCAACATCAATGGCGAATACATCACTCACCTTCGTTTTGCCGATGATATAGTCATTATGACAGTCGCTGGAGGACCTCAATACGATGCTCAGCGACCTCAGTAGCGTTTCCCAACAGGTGGGTCTTAAAATGAACATGGAGAAGATAAAGATCATGTCTAATGTCCAAGTTGCACCTGTACCGGTAGTTGTTGGGAACGATACCCTCGAAGTTGTTGACCGCTACGTATAAAATAAAAATAAATAAAATAAAAATGCCTTTATTTCTACTCTACATTACTTTTGGTTCTAAATATGTATAATTACAATGCTTCACTCAGTAGTCGCCTTAACGGCGTAGGCCTCCCCTAACTTTACCCACAGATCTCTGTCTCTTGCTTTTCTCATACAGTCCGGTCCACATTGCTGAACAAACACGTCCCGCCATCTCTTTCTTGGTCTTCCCTGTTTTCTCTTCCATCCTAAAGGAGTCCACTCAGTCACCCTCTTTGTCCACCTAGTATTTTCCAGTCTACAAATATGCCCAGCCCAGTTCCATTTAGTCATTCGTATCCTTTCTTTCACATCCAGTAATTTAGTCATGCTCCTTACTCTTGTGTTACTTACTCTGTCTGATCTTTTTATGCCTAACATGCTCCTCTCCATTTTTCTCTGACACACAGCCAACTTTTCCTCATCCTCTATTCTTAATGACCATGTCTGACAACCATATGTTAGGCATGGCAATATTGCTATTTCATATACTTTTTTCTTAATATCCATTTTAATATCGTTATCCTTCATTATCTCTTTCAGCCCCCAGTACTTCTTCCACGCTAAGGCTATTCTACGTTGAATATCTTTCACGGTGCAATTTTCAAACGACACTAGTTGTCCAAGATACACATATTCTTCAACATACTCTACCAGTGTCCTGTCTACGGTTATATTGATATTCTCGCCGTTAGTGATGATCTTTGTCTTTGACGTATTCAACGATAGTCCTACTTTCTTACTTTCTTTTGCAAGTTCATTTACCATATTTTCTAACTGCAGTGCATTTTCAGCGAATACGACGATATCATCTGCGAAACGCAGATGACTTAGATACTCTCCATCGATCCTCAATCCCTTATTTTCCCATTTTAATTCTCTGAACACGGATTCCAGTACGGCTGAAAATAATTTCGGAGAAAGTGGGTCCCCCTGGCGAACTCCTTTTCGTACAGGGAACTCTATGCCTTCACTTTCCAATCGCACCTTAGCACTGCATTTTTCGTAAACACTTCGGATTATGTTGATGTACTTCACACTTACCCCTTGGCGTGCTAGCGCTATCCATATTGCATCATGTTTTAAATTATCAAACGCCTTCTTGTAATATATGAAGCACATATACAAGGTCATTCTATATTCATTAGCTTTTTCTATCATTTGTGTTACTACTTGAATATGATCCATTGTTGAAATTTTTTTTCGGAAACCAGCCTGCTCGCGCGGTTGATTTTCATCGAGTATTCTTGTTAACCTTTATAGTATAATTTTTGAAAAGATTTTGTATATGTTTGTTGTGAGACTTACAGGTCTATAATTCCCTAAGTTACAACGGTCGCCTTTCTTATATAATAGAGTTATTATAGACTTGGACCATTGTTCCGGTGTAGTTTCCTTTTCCATAATGTTATTAAATAAAACTTGCAAAGATTTTACCACTATATCATACACAGATTTCAATACCTCGTTCGTTATATTGTCGGTTCCCGGCGTTTTATCCTTTTTTTGTGTATGTATGGCGTACTCAATTTCAGACTCTAAAATTTCTTTTGGTTCAAAATCCCTATAAGCAGACGAAATATGTGTGTTACACAAACACATGTCAGATTCCTTTTGGCTTGAATTGGTATCATTAGAATAAAGATCTTTATAAAACGATGTCGCTTCCTTTATTATATCTGGGCGCCTGGATATTAACTTTCCATGCTTAGTTTTCAAAGTTGTAGTCCACTCTGTTTTGTCATTTAGCATCTTATAAGCTTTACGCAGAGCTCCTTTCGTAGATATAAAGTTTTCGAAAGTATTTTAGTATTTTATTATTTCCATACTAATTTTAGTTATTTCACACTGTATTTCCTTAGTCCTATGCTCTCTATACAGTGACCTTCTTTTTTCTAGTAATGTTTTTGTTTCATGACTAATGCAACTTCTTCTTTCTTTTTTATTTACTGGTAATTGATTCAAAAATAACGTAAGTTCACTTTCCCATTTATCATATTGTTTTTGGATTTCTGTAGATGAACTTACTGACTCAATAAATTTATTCTCCCAATATATAGCGCTCTCATCTGAAATTACTGGTATCTCTCTCTTAGGAATTGAACTTTTTTTGTTCCTTCTCGACCGACACATCGATGCGGCTAACTTACATCGAACCATTCTATGGTCAGTATTAAAGTTTAAATTACTAACTATGTCAAATTTAATAACATGACTGAATTCGTAAGTATGTAGTCAATTTCGTTGAAATTCTTTCCATTCGCTACGTATACCTAGGACAAACTATCTAGTTAGGTCGGTCCAACTTCGACAAAGAGGTCGCCCGAAGAATCCAACTCGGATGGGCAGCGTTCGGGAAACTACGCGAAATATTCTCGTCAGAAATACCGCAGTGCCTGAAGACGAAGGTTTTTAACCAGTGTGTGTTGCCAGTGATGATATATGGTACTGAGACGTGGTCCATAACTGTTGGCGTTCTGGGTAAGCTCAGAGTCATACAACGAGCTATGGAGAGAGCTATGCTCGGAGTTTCTTTGCGCGACAGAATCCAGAATGAGGAGATTCGCCGAAGAACCAAGATCACCAACATAGCTCTTAAAATCTGCAAGTTGAAGTGGCAATGGGCAGGCCACATCGCTCGGCGAACCGATAACCGTTTCTCGAGTGAGGACCACGACCGGAAGACGCAGCGTAGGTAGGCCTCCCACTAGGTGGACAGACGACATTGTGCGCGTCGCAGGTAACCGATGGATGCAAATAGCCAATTGTCGTTCATTGTGGTGTTCGAAGGGGGAGGCCTATGTTCAGCAGTGGACGTCTTCCGGCTGGTGATGAGCTTCGTAGGCGGTTACAAAAGTACACGAAAATACACTTTCGCTCTCAACACTTGTGGGAAGAACATCTTAAATATAATTGTATGCCTTTGTCAAATAAATCCACGTTCTCCACCATTATCGTACATGGCTTTCTCAACTTTAATGAGTATCGGATTCCGATATTTAATGTAATATCGTATAAAATATCGTAATTGTAAATCATCCGAAATTCCGGAGTTACGAAATCTCGGAATTCCGGGATCCATGCCCTAATCTCCAGTGGTATCTCCTCTAAGCTTTGTGGACTAGTCGTACCGTACTCAGCTATACATCACGGGTAGGACATACTGATTAAAGAGAGTGTTTTACTCGTAAAGCATTGCGATATCAGCGACGAGAAGAAATTTTGATTGACTTTCTCCAAAGTTCACTAATACATGACAAGACAATGTAAGCCACGCTGGGCGTAGGTACTACTGTGTCATACGGCCCCGAACTCATAGATATTCATCGCGACACTGTAGACCGCGAGCGCCTTCTAAGAAACAAAGGTTTAAATTGTCTATCTATGAGTACATACATAATGATACATAATTAAATGTGTATGTACAAAGATAGCGGTCAGTTTGCATACCTAATCACTCGGCATAGCCTAGTACTTATGTTTTGTTAATTTATTATTTTAGAATGTAATCCTTTAGATAAACATTGGTATTAGGATGTTTACGGCAGCTGTAACTGGTTATGCTATAACAACTTAAATACGATTTGTAATACGAGAGTAGGTACTAACTGTAATAATATAGAAAATGATAATTCAGATGTTCAAGTGGATGAATATAAATACATGAAATGAATTCAAAGTGGATGAAAAAATCGAAAAAGTATGGCGTATATACAGAATGTAATAAAACACGTGTCCGATCCGTGAGGGTCTTATTCAGTGTATCAATACAAAGACATGTATATAACTCATTTGTTGAATATCTCATTTTTTTTTTCCTACTTTGGTCCAGAAAAACGAATCTGATCTTGTATTTTTGGTACAATTTAGTAAAAAAAATTGAGATTGAATTAACAAATGAGTTATGTTTGTATTGATACACTGAATAATACCCTCGCGGATCGAACATGTGTTTTTTTTTTCATTCTGTATAGATATGTTGAAGTCAGTCGGTGCTGATTTTACTGAACACATTACAACGCTATTCTCCGTACCGACTTCAATTATTTTTGTTATTTAATGCTAGACCATTTTCTTTCAAGTTGGTTTTTATTTTATCTAAAAATATTTTATGTAGGTATCATACTATAATGAATAACATTAAGACAAATAATTAAATCAAATTATAGTGTCCGGTTGATTTATTGTAGAATTGTCCTGTTTTTAGCCAACTTCAAAAAAGGAGGAGGTTCTCAATTCGTCTGTATATATTTTTTTTTAACCAATACTAACGTCATAAGTATAAATTAAAAACAAACACACAGACTGGTTCCATCACACATAGGTGAAATCCGGCCATCAAAAAACTGCATTCAAATCCGTCCCATTTGGGAGATATACAAATGCTACCGACAGACATAAAAACAGATAGAACAGATACTTACGTCTATCTCCGGCTCCGTGGCGTTGGCGTACGACTAACTAACATCCCTCCTTAATGCATAGGAAATAGGCATTTTTGAAGTGAAAACTTCTTTAGCGGCGTTGTGCACTTTTTTGTGATGGGTAAAAAATGTTAAACTCGCGTCAGGACACGTGACCTGATCGAAAATTCGTAAGACTGAGGGAGAGTAGGCCGCCGGCGCGACGTAGGAGAGGAAGTATCCCCCACTCATTCTACCGTGCGGCGAAAATGTATGCCTGCGCCTACTGTCTGTCTCGTTTAGGCGGCGGCAGGGTCTCCAGGTTATGCATGTGAAATTTCCCCGAATCAGGTTTTATTTTTCCCCAAAAAGATACGTTTTTGTACAATTTTCCCCAAATTGATTTCGTATCTTATCCTCCTTTATCTGCACCTACTTAAGTACGACTTTACATTAACTGCTGTCGAATTGAGGGGTGAGAGGGGGTTGGGAGGAAGTGGGGGTAGTAGTACTGGGGTAGGGATTGAAATAATTAAAAAATAATAATAATAATTGCAAAATAATTGATTTTCAATATTTTTTTTCTCAAAAACTACGCGTCTCCGCATGTTGAAACTTTGCGTGTGTGCTTATAATGATGTAACCTTTTTGTAAAACAAATATCAACCCCCAACTAGTTGGCAATCAATGGAAAGCTAAGCCCCTACTAATGTTATAAAAGTAAAAGCATGTTGGTTTTACACTTAATTGAACTTATAGATTAGAGGCTACTTTTTGACTACAAAAAAATATTAAACTGTTCCAAAGGGACTACAGGAAGAGAAATTCACATAGCTAGTATAAAATGAAACTATAGCGGAGATTATTTAAATAAGATCCTGTACTTTACCCATCAAAAAACACACCCTCACCCGCCATTCTGACCTTTGGCCGTAAGGGGAACATTATCGTAAGAGTAATGTTGACAGTATTATATTGTTTTAAGTGAGAGATAGTGAAATATTTTTGATTTTAGCCTTTCTGAATTAGACTTTTGTTTCTCCCCAAGCTTTCGCCAAGAAAAATTGTGTTCCCCAAAATTTTCCCCACAGTTTTCGTTTCCCCAAAAGTTCCCCGAAGTTTTTATTTTTCCCCAAAATGGGGAAAAAAACCCCCAATCTGGAGACCCTGGGCGGCGGAGAGCACAGGGCGCTTGCCCAAGCCGAGTCCAAAATTTCTATGTGGGGATACTATACTATCGACATAGAGGCATAAACAATTTTTTTTGGAATTATTGTCTGTCTGTCGTTCTGTTCGTCCAGGTATCATTTGAAAACCCGTGGATGGATTTTGATAGGACTTTCACTGATGTGTTGTGTAGAAGTCAAGGTATAAGTTGGTATATAAAACATCACGCTATGTTTCATAGGGGCTAAGCAGTGAAACATTACTTGCACATATTACCACGTTGTAGTGTGTAGTGACACCTTCCTTATGTATGTTAGCATTAAGTAGTATATAAGGCGAGGATCGCATTAAATGTGAGACAGTAATAAACACCTTTCAGTCGCAACTAAAGCCTTTCATTGCATGGCGACCCTGCCAGTGCTGCCTTCTGGCAGTACTGAGCCATGGGTTTAAATAAATAAAGTTAAAAAAAAGTGGAAAAGACAGTTAAGCAGTGAAACAGTAAAACAAAAAAACGTAAATATTAGTGAATTTAAAATAAAAAGGTATAAATAACTTGGAATAAAATGGGACTTATGTAAAATATAAATGAATAGTGATTTAAATAAAAATATTGAGAAGAAAGAAGAATTATTAATAAATATGATGTATAAAATTAAAGAGAATAGCGAGAAAATGAAGAAAATTATGGGATTTGAATACTTACATTTGCAAAAAAAAAATCAAGATTTAAAAAATATCGAAAAAAGAAATAAAACGAAGGAGGAATGCTGCCGGAGCCGGGAGACGTGAGGAGCCGAGAAATGATGAAGGTGCAAATATGAGATGAGGAAGCAGCCGAGAGATGACTTGGTGACGAAGGAGCTGGTGTGTCAGAGATGTGTTGGTGCCGGGAGATGTGTGGAGTCCGAGAGAGCCGTATGATGGAAGCAGCTGGGAGATATTGGAACTGGTACTGGTGGACTGACTGGACTAACGTGTTTTTAATAAAAGCACTTTCCAATTTTATTTTAGTTTTATACATAAAATCGAATTTTAGTAAGTATAATTGTGTTTTTAAACGTTTTATTCTAATTGTGTTTTAGAAGTACTTTTCTTATACTTATTATTATTATTTGTATAGGTACAATTGCGCTTATTTTTTATAATAGGAATTCTTATCAATATAAAATCTTGTTTCAATATAGTAACGTATTATAATATAGTAAGTTATGTAAGATATTATTGTTGCTAGGTAAATCATGCGACCAATTAGGTATAAGGCCGCATTCCAGAAGCTTGACGACGACGAGTCTCACGATGGTTTGAAATTTCGTCTCGTCTTACACGATAGCGTGATGCACCTGTGCATTGTTTTAAGCACTTATAAATTTGAAGTAATAAAATGTATCATCACGCCTCTATTGTCTTTAGGGGTCCGCTATTCAATTTAAAGTAAATGGAAAAAATGTTTTTTATAAGTACTTACAAAATTGATTTGTAGCAGGATTTAATGATTGGAAAAGAACGTAGAAACAGTTCAACATTTTTTTTCGTTTATATACAAGATTTAACAAATAATATGATTATGATATTATGATGAGGACTATATGGATATAGTATATGGAGTATTGTATAAATGTGGCAATATATGAATTGAATTGTTGAAAACAAAACAATATTAAATTGCATTGTATTTGAAAGATTTAATTATATTTATTTAGATTATTAATTAAAGCAATTTCTTTTTGTATGTTTTACACTTAGACTATAGAATACTATTCTTTTTTATTTCTTTTATAAGATCGAAGGTTTTACATGATTAATATACTTATACATACTTAATGAAATGTATACTTTGATGAATTCCAGATATAAGTATATAATGTGAATGGGTATTTAAAGTAAGGTTTTTAGAAAGTTGAAATGTTATGTTTGGAAAGATAATAAGAAGTGTAGAGAAGGTCCCGGTAATGCAGTTGCAAATGTGTTATCGAGGATCTGAAAGTCAAGGATATTCTACATTTGCAGATAAGAACCAACTAACAACTAGACTGATCACCTAGGAGTTTGATTGGAATTCTTATAAGCAGTGGAGTTCATTCTGACTATCTTGATTCGAAATGAAAAGGTTTTAGGATGATATTAGTGATTTAAAAATAAATTATGTCGTTTGAAATAATGTACCAAAAGTACATAAAAATTTGTTAACAGTAGCCAGAGATGCACTGTGGAACAAATAATAATTTATAGCAAGGTACACCAGGATACAAGGCAGGCACGAAATCCTTGTTGTGCTGATCATGACTAGGTCGAGCACCATTCGTGAAGACAACTTGGACACATGGTATGTTTCAAATGTAAGGTCGTAAGGACGTGTTAAAAGGACTGCCTGAATTATTAATAATAAATGAAATGTATAAAATATATGTGTGCACACAAAAATATATGTAATTCCTTGTATCCTGCATAATTATGAATAATATTACTAAAGGTAGGCCTACCATGAAATATAATAAAAAGTGTACCTTGCACTTGCATAGCATTCTTTTATAGAGATTAACCTTGCACAGCGTTGGGTTACAGAGATTTTAACTTGAACAAGTGACATTAAAGGCAATGTGCCTAATGTTTTGCTATTGTATTTTTAAGAAGTCTAGTACTGAAGCTATTAACGTGTGAATATATTAAATGTGACAAGTAGTCTGCAGAATTATATTAAATGAAATGTTGAAAATAAATACGTATAGTTTAAATAAATACGTGTAGTAAAAGTTTTATAATTTCTTTACATAATGTATAATTATGTACTCGTAAGTTGAAAACTTCGTGATTATTTTGTTATGACTGGACAGAAAATACTGACTATGACTACGTAGACATGTCTATTACAGTAATTACTATTGATTATTATAATATGACAGTATCATCTAATGTTTTTTTTTTGTTTGTGTTTAGTTTTATGATTTACATAAGTATACTTACTTAGTTTAATTATATTTTTTTTCAATTTGTATTCTGTTTTTTTTGGTGTTATAATTTTAATTAGTTCATTAATCTTAATAAAAATACATTAGTATTAATTTTTATTTTTTCAAAATTAAGGGGGGTGGTGTAGTGTGTAGTGACACCTTCCTTATGTATGTTAGCATTAAGTAGTATATAAGGCGAGGATCGCATTAAATGTGAGACAGTAATAAACACCTTTCAGTCGCAACTAAAGCCTTTCATTGCAACGTAATTTCCTTTGTATGTGAATAGGGTAATTATAGACTGATCAGTTAATCATTATGATATGTATTATTACGTTATATACAATAGGGACTGAGCAGACATTTAGTTTGCATAAGATGGTTCATGAAATTTTAATGAAACTCCCCAAGTCCAGGTAGTGTATAGGTATTGTATTACAGTCGCAACAATAAAAGATGCGAAGAACTTAGAACTTTTATTATCGAATATCATTAGACAGTAATTTACGATGTTAGCGTGATTTACATTATGAACAGTGCCATCTATCGGTGAAATTGAACATACAATCACTATAGAACTTTAATCTATTATAAATATAAAAGAAAGTCGTGTTAGTTACATTATACACTATTTATAACTCAAGAACGGCCTAACTGATTCGGCTGAAAATTGGTGGGGAGGTAGCTTAGAGCCAAGAAACGGACATAGGATACTTTTTATCCCGGTAGGTTAAGGTTAAGCAACGTTAGGGAAGGTAATTAAATAGATGGGTGAACCGATTTGTATGAAAGTGTGCATATCGGGTAGGTCTGAGAATAGGTCATACAGTATATTTCGTATCGCTAGGTTAAGGTTAAGCAACATAAGGCAAGGTCATTAAATAGATGGGTGAACCGATTTGTATGAAATTTTGTGTGCATATCGGGTAGGTCTGAGAATAGGCCGTAAAGTATATTTCATGCCACTAGGTTAAGGTTAAGCAACATAAGGAAAGGTCATTAAATAGATGGGTGAACCGATATGTATGAAATTTTGTGTGCATATCGGGGAGATCTAAGAATAGGTCATAAAGTATATGTAATGCCGCTGATACCATGATTGACGAGGATATATAGAACGAGAAGAGGGTACAAGAGAGGAGAAAGATGGAGAGGGGATTCGAGGAGGGGGTGATGGGGTGAGGGATCGGGGGAGTTAGGTGGAGTAAGGGGGGAGTGAGAAGGAGCAAGTTCGTAGAAGAGAGGGGGAGAGGTTTCAGAGAGGGGACAACAGGGAGAGGAAGAGGGGGAGTGTGACGGAAACTGAAGCGGGAGGGGGAAAGAGAGAGGAGAGAAAGAGCATATAATTCGATTTTTTTTATAAGAGAGAGAGAGAGAGAGAGAGAGAGATGGAGAGATAAATCTAGGGAGGAGTGAGAAAAGGGGAGCAAAACGTAATAAAAGCGCGGGCGGAGTTGCGCGGGTCAGCTAGTGTAAAATAATTGTAATAGTTCTGAAGTGTTAAATTTTTAATGGAATATAAATTGTCTTGTTTGTGTACGATAGCGCAATAAATGAATATTGTATTTTACAACATAAATTATAGTACTTTTATACTGATAATTAAAGCAATTTGTGCGAAATTATTCCCTAACCATTCCAAAATATCAAAAATGCTCATCGTTAATATTCAAGTTTCCACTTCTGCTGGCACTCCCGGAGTGCAACCCGTAGTTTTTTTTCCTGCCTGATGCCTGTCTGCCTGTCCGTTAAATCTTTTTTAACCAACTTCAAAAGGAGCTTCTGTATTCGATGCTTATGTTGTGTATGTAATAATTATTACTAAAAATACGTAATATTCACATATGTTAGTCTATGTGGACATCTAAACATAATTGATATTGAGTTCACAAATGCATTTACCCTTCAATCCTTTAACCTTAAGGGGGTAACATGCGCCAATGACCTTGAGAATCTGCCCGCTCCGGCCGAGAGTTGTCATCGTAGAGGGCGCTACGAGCAAATATGAATATTACATTTGAAAAATCATAGACTAAAAATATGCAGATGTGTCGAACGGAGTTTTGTTAATTTTGCCTATTCCGTTATAGAATGAAATGATGCAGTTTAATAACGGTACCTAACCCACTTTTTTATATCTTGATTTATACCTTGGCGTGCCACCTAATTACAATCTGACAGCCCAACCACTTACAGTGGTAACGTAGTTGACGTGTTGCATCAGAATACGGATTATTGCATTTCATATTCCAAACTTCTTTCATATTCAAAATCTGTATTCTACGCAAATAAATGATTCTTATTCATATCAAAGTTTCAGTCCGTCTATTATAGTGAGACTTATACATACTTCTATTCTATTGTTCGTGGTTATTAGGTCCGGTTACAACTGGAACGCACTTCGACCCAGCTGAATACATTGAGCCTGCCATTTGGAATCCATTCATACCATTCATACATTCGTACTACTTATAACTTACAGTCACAGCGGATTTTTGTGTGTCTGAAGTTAGGGTTGACGAACCATTGCGCAAGTACAGTTGTGAGTTCTGAATACATAAACATAAAAATAGCTGCTGCGCAGCGTCTTGCCGTGATTACTGTAAGCGTACTTGAAATGAAACTATGCACAAAGTTCTAAGGTTTCTGTTCTGCAAGTCAAAACGAAAGCGTTTAACAGAGCGTTCAAAATATAGTTTTTTTCTTAAAAAGGGACCTTTTTAACATATTTCCTAAATTAGTTCCAAATTCTCTAACCAATAAACATGCATCTGATATTTGAGCTTTGTGATCCCTGAAAAAATGAACTGAAACCAAATTGATGATTGATTGCGATGCTCGAGTATGACAAAGAGAGTGACTTAAGATGCTGCAATGTATGCCAGTGGCCCTGATGAGAAGCTAGCGGTATTATTAAAGAAGCGTGTAACTGTAATGTTTCCTATTCTAATGCGTATATTCTCTTGAAGAGCGGCACAAGTACCCGAATCTTGGAAGCTTGCTAGCTTCCAACCTTACTCAAGACCAGATACCCAACGTCGACCCAAGTCGTGCAGACCCAAAAATCATAAATTATTTTTATTGTGACAATTAGTTCCGTGATTAGAATAATAGCACCATTAGCATCCATCCATCTACTCCCGTTGGGTATCCGTAAAAGGCTACTAAGGAAAATCAAGAAGACGAGCAGCAGCGTCTTTTTATTAGATTACCTACCACCTATCTGCGATCCCCAACCGCCTACCAGGCGTGGGGATTATGGCAACCCCTCCACTCTAAGGGAGAGAGCGCCTTTTTTCAACAGTGGACGTTTTGGCTGCTGATGATGATGTAGATGAGTTCCGTGATCGACTCCGTAATGGTCATCGAACTGAAACTATGATAAGATATTTAACTTTTTCCATAATTAAGTACAGGTAAAAACGACCCAGACCCAAGACAAACAGATTATGTTCACGCACATGAATGTTTGTCCTGTGTGGGAATCGACCCCAAGACCTTAAGGTCAGCGGCCATGGTAGCAAACTACAAAATCAACGGACCTGTGTTGTTATTCAATATACGTGGCTGCGAAAGGAATCCGTAGCACTGTTTGTTTGAACGCACGAATTCAGTAATAGTCTTTTTTAGTGCAACGTCATATTATGTACTATCGCGGACACGAACGCTATACTATTTTTCAATCAAAATAGTTTTTGATTGAAAACTGGTATAGCGTTCGTGTCCGTGATCCGGGCGACGACGACGTTCCGGGCGCTTACCCCGCCCGCATGTATTTTGGGCTGGCACGTGCAAGCGATTGTCGTCCTCAAGGTGATACACCGTTCGTGACCGCGAAAGTACGTAACGTAACTTCATCTAGAGTTCTGTACCCATCGCGGGGTTTGAACTACGCGGAGCATTTGACATTTTATTTTATTTTATTTATTCTTTAGCACACTTAGATATTTAATTTACATTGATTCTAATAAGCAATCTGGTTTTAGAGTAAGTAACATTTTAACGCGGTGGTATTTTTTCTCGTGCCTGCCAACAACACCAACAGTTTATTGTTACGCAACTTAGTTAAGTAACAAGGTATTACCTGATAGTAATCGAAGCACCCACCCATAGAAAAGTCTCTTCCTGTCCCTGTCATCCAAAATTATAATTATAGCCTTTTGGTCAGATAGTTTTTTTTCCCGCTACAGTGACCTTCTACTTATGTTAAATAGCGGAAGAAATCTAAGATTAAAGTGGCGCCACCTAGATAGCACACGAGTACCCTTCCAACTTAACCATCCAGTTGTCTCAAAAGACGAGCAACTGTCCAATGCAACTGTCCGTAGGTAAGCGTGTCGCTCACCACCAAGCCAACCACCCAGGTACTCGACTCGTTGCTAAGTTGCAAAAACCAACATGATAGTAATAATAACACCGTCCATGTTTTGACAAAAAAAAAATCATAATGTAAAGGATATCGTAATGTATGTCATTTTGTCGACCTACACAGTATTAAATACGATTTCAATTAGTAAGATCATATATGACTCTGATACGCTTTAAAAGTTAGGCATAATACTCAGCAACGATACTTTCGCATATTCTATGATGAACCAAAAATATGATATTACTATAAAAATATCTTTAATTAAATATAGAAGTATAGAATTCATTTGAAATGATTTATAATGTTATAATTATACCATATGTAACATATCTTAATTAAAAATATGTTCAAAATCATTTAAATTAAATTCGTCTAGTCAAAAAAAATTCGAGCACGTCCACCCTCCATAACAGTCCACGAAAGACTGATGGAAGGCCATCGCGGGGGCGCTGCAAGGGGAAATGCATCGCGTACGTGGTTTTTCTATAATTTCTTGTAAAACATGAATAAAATTAAGAAATGTAATCAATACAAATTGTAGAATAGGTTATTATGCTTTTTATAGTCAAAGTTTGACGTCTATCCGATGAACGGATATTGAACGCTAACACAATTCATATCCAACGTAGTACATTTTTTAAATACATATTGCTTGAAAACATTATATTTAATCCAATATCTAATCAATAAAACTGTTTGCTGAAGATCTGAGGTATAAGTACATATAATTTTCATAGCCAATGCAATAGCGGATTGATCCATCGAACTCTTTAAACTAAGGCTATTTTTGCCATTTTACCGTTGTTACCCCCTTAAGTACAACTTTATTTATTTTTGTAACCTGTTAGTTAACCTAGAATAATACCTATTTACATTAACTAATAAATGTTGATTAAGTCTCAATGTAAGCCGTTATAGCATAGCTTGTATAAACCTCCGTGGTTTTTAATGCTATATTAAGCTAACAGCATATTATATGTATTCTTCAAAGGATAAATAAATGAAAAAAAAATGTACCAAATTTAATGAATGTATGTAAGTTTGTCCCTTGATTTCTCAGAAACTATAAATCCGATTACGGTCAGTGAGCTGTTATTACCATGTACGTACGTAGTAATTATTTATTTATAGTTATTGCGGTAATTATTTTTGTAATAGTTTTAGTATATTTTAACCTAGGGATCAGTACAAGTTTCATCGGAATCGGTTCAGTAATTTACTTGTAAACTACTTTATACACTGTTTATGTTTGCAGTAAGTTACTCCGGCATAGCCGTTCGAGTTGCGTGATAGTTTTGCAAGCATTCGGACCTTAGAGAAAGAAACCAATAGAGAGCTGGCACTTTCTTTCTCATTCGCGCAAGAAAAGGATGTATTTATATATATTATATGTGATAGAAAGAAACAGAGCATATGATTTTTTGTCCCTCAGCGTGTGTTCAAAATCTGGCGCACCTACGGTGCGTTTTCTTCGAGTACTCATGAAATTTTCTAGTTACGCAGCACGACCTAGCTTTGGAGTTTTAAATTGAATTGCATTATGAAATATCGTTTAAACTACATAATAGGCGCATTTGAATAAATATCCATAACGTGTGTTAAGTGTACGAATGATTATTTTCTGTCCTTATCGGCGGCACGCTAGCTAGATGTCTTGTTATATTCTGTCTACGATTCGGACAGTTATAATCATGAAAAATAGTAATCAGCATTTTATATTGTCACTAAAAAGTGTTAAAAAACTATTTATCGTGAAAAAATAATAACCGACTTCAAATAAGATGACCTAAAAAGCATTACAAACGAAAATATATTGAAGTCGGTGCCAGCCGATGCTCGTATTAACATGCTTAGCACTTTTTCTAAAAATAGTATAAGGCTGTTCGAAATGACTTTCTCAAGTAGTAAACAATGAGACTTCAAATATACATACATTTGTTGAAGATGATTGTTACGAGTAAAGCTGCGTATCGATTACGCGCTCCAACAGATCGAACATTGGCGCGCGCTCCAGCCGCGCGAAATGGATACCACTTTGGAACGCGCGCCAATGTGGTTGTTGGAGCGCTCGAACGCGGACCGTTCCGACGAAAGTCGGTTTTTTGCCACGCATCAATCGTGGCGCGCGCGCCAATTGAGACGGTCACGTTGTATTTTTATGTGTTTGTTGCGCTCCCAGTTATGGATAACCAACGATTCCGTATGTCCATGATGAAGGGTCAAATACTGGAACAGTTGTCACGCGCGCCAGACGCGCTTAGTTGGTATAGTCCAAACATTTGGCCTTCGGAGTCGCTGGACGCTCGGGATGTGGGCCCTTTGAGCGTCCATTGAGTACGGCGGCGACTCCGAGGAGGACGGCAGCGGGGTTGCGACCCCCGTCCCCGTGAGCACCGTGACAGGTTCCCGGGGGGCTACAATGCGCCCGGCGGCGGGCTCAAAGGCAAGGCACTGAGGGGCCCCTGGTGCAGATCCCACCGGAGAGCCCTGGGGTCTCCTCTCTCATGTGCCGATGCGACAGCCGCGGGGGTTTTAGTGGGTAAAAATCCCACATACCCCGGTCGAGCCCCACAGCTCCCGGGGATCTTTGGAAGATTTCCCCCGCGTCAATAAAAAAAAAAGTCCAAACATTTGGAACGCGTTCCGCGGAATGCATTCTCGGCGCGGTCATTCATGGTACGCGCGCCAAGAACGCATAATGGATACGCGCCTTAAGTGTAGTTTTAGAAAATACTAATCGGATTTCAAAAATATATCACGTTATATTGGTAAAAAAAAAACAAATTCTATACAACTTCCGGGCGAGCGAAGCTACAGGCAACGGGCAGTATAGTAATAAATCCGTTTCAATCGGATACTTATCTTGCACGTATGCACTCCTGAGGGCCTAGACAAGATGCAATCGCTTCATAGCGAATCTATTTCTTCATTCGCTAACGTTAGAGTGTTAGCGATTGTAGATTCGTAGACAACGTCACATGCTAGTGTCAATCGCTGTTTCGTTTTGATCATTCGCTAAAAAGTTATAAATGCTCTATGGTTATCGATACTATGTGTCAAACATTACGTCAATTACGATTCGCCCGCGCGCGCGTACGAAAAGTTTTTAAAACTTATAGTTGAAAAAAGTTTGTGATTATTTACAGTAAGTATTTATGTGTAATAAATATAGCTTTGTCATTATGCTCGTGATGTGCTGTGTAGTTAAAATCTCTATTAACTTTTTAGGAATGGAACAGAGAGCGCGCACAAGCACCGAACAATTTTCAATATTAGTTGAATATATGGAAAGGTATGTATCCCTTACATACATACAATGATATTTTACTAATCATTGATCCCTTAGCTATAGAAATAAGTGTGTCCCTTTACGGTTTCTCCCTTTTAAATAGGAAAACAATATCTGTAATTATCCTAATTGAACTCTTAAAAAAACAACTACGAAAGTTTCATCAACCTTTCTTGGCACTTTATAAACAATGAAGACGATTTTTATTATTATAGGAATGGTGATATCGCTAGACCTCAGCCGGGAGCCCAAGGGCGCATAAAAGCGGACCGGTTGTGGCAGCAACTAACAGAAATACTGAATTCGGTTGGCGGTGGTACTGCAAAGCCATTAGAAAAATGGAAGAAGGTTCATTATTTATCGCTATATAGGTATTAATTACTTGTTTTTTTTTTTGCATATGTTTTAATAAAAATATTTGTGTCATACTAAAGGTTTGGGCAGACTGTAAAAGCAAAACAAAAATGAAATCACGTGAAATGATGAAACATAGGAGTGGCACTGGTGGTGGTCCAAGCACCAAGCAGTCCTTAACTGCATTGGAGGAGAGGGTGCTTGGTGTTATAGGAGTGCTTGCTGTAGAAGGTGTTGCTATAACTGAACAAGGGTTTCATGTAAGTACATTTTGTATTTACTAACTAGTGATGTAACAAATAAAGGACATATATTTGTTTCTATGACCAATTTAAATTACATATTTTACAATTACAACATACATACATATATTAATGAGTGAGATAATGTATAACCATCGTTTTATGCAATAACAATAATTTAGCATGTTTAATTGACACAGGCAACACATTCCACAAGTGAAAAGTCTGTACTTTGTTAAACCAAAAAATTGGGGAATGCATTGTTGTACTCAGACTCAGCTGTGAGTTCTGAGATGGTCTAAAGGACCTTCAATGTAAATATTATCACTGTCATCATATTACTAAGTTTACAGTGTCAACTAGATACATAGATAGAAGACAGTTGCTTATTATTAAATAGTACTAATAACAGATACCTAATAAAACTAATGGGATACATGCACATACTTGTACTTACATTTTTCTTAAACAATTTCAGCAGTTACAAGAAAATACTCCTTTTTCTGTGGATGCAATACCGGATGTACTAACTAGCGATGTGGGTGTTGAAGATCTGGCAGGTAATATATACAGCAATAAGCCATACCTAAAACTACATACATTAGGGTTCCATACCTAAAACTTAAAAAAGGAAGGATGGAAGTTGCATCACCTTATGGCTTGACTTCGTCACTCTGTCTGTTGTACCTATATATGTCAGGAACCACAGATGTTATTGATTTGTAGAATAGTTTTAATCTTACTCAACCACATCACAAATGAAAAGCCCTTTTTTCTTTTCTTAACTTTACTTACACATTTCAAAACAGATTATAATTATCTAAAAGTCTGAAATAATTACAGGTATGTAAATTTTACAGGAAAAATATAGTGATGTTTCTAAGTAATACAGTTTTTTAGAAACCCAAAAAAACTTCTTCAACCCTAGTTTTGCCGTTTGGCCTTTTTGCTATCTGAGGTGTTAGACAAATAGTAAAATAACTTTAATATGTCCAAAGAAGGTATGGAACCCTCGGTGAGCGAGTCCGACTCTCACTTGACCGGTTTTTTTTATTAATAGGCACAAACATGTACTCCACATCATGTTGGAGCCTACATTTAGTGAAGTGCAATTTTTCCTTGATTAGGTTAGTTGAAATGCTATTTAGTAACATTCACTTTGTGTTCCAGGTTCATCAACACAGGTAAATGAACCTTCTGCACTTCCTCGTCCACCATCAGCCCGTACCCTGCTGCAGGCTATGCCACCAGCGGCGCCGACACCGGCGGTGGCGACGCTGCAGGCTATGCTACCAGCGGCGCCGACGCCGACGCCGGCGGCGGCGACGGCGACCGTGCGCCAGCGGGAGGCTACTCCTCCTGCGACGCCGCAGTCTCCGGCCCGTACGCCGCGCCGCCGTCCGTTGCAGGCGCAACGTAGAAGACGGGCGCAAACTCCATTCGACCGTGCGACCAGCGAGTTTGCGGCCGTTGAACTACGACGCCTGCAATTGGAGGAGCTACGGGAGCAAAACCTCCACGAGCGGGAATCCCGCAGGATTGCGGTAGAAGCGGACCTCGTTTCAGTTTTAAAACGTTTAGCTGACCTAGCTGAACGTTTTATAGATAGACATTGATAGTAGTAGCCTCCGTCGCGCAACAGGAAACTGCTGAAAAATTTGTTAGTGTGTTGTGATTTTATTTGTATTATTATTATGTAAGTAAGAGGTAGATAGGTTCCTACTTATCGTTCATTTATTTAGATGCTTTGAAGTATAGTCTGATAACTAGTCAATTGTTGTAGATAAGTGATTGTTTATACATATTTAATTTCGACTTTCAGAGAAGTTCTGAAAAAACTGTTGTTTTGTGATTTTATCAAGGGAAATTCTTTGTAGATAAGTGATTATATGTTTAGTTTCCACTTTCAGACGTGCTGAAATTTTTATTGTCGTTCTGTGATTTTATTTTTTGTTAAATAAGAGTAAGACCTACTCCTTCTGTTACTTTGTACTTGTACATACTTTGAAAGATTGTTTTACTCTAGGCTCTTGGAGTTATATGATTTATTTTCATTTTAAAAATATTTAGTATGTAGTCTGATAACTAGTCAATCGTTGTAGATACATAAGTGATTATTTATATTTAATTTCTTCTAAACAAGTGCTCAAAAATTTTTTAGTTTTGTGATTTTATTTGTATTTTTTATTATGTAAGTAAGCGGTAGATAGGTTCCTACTCATTGTTTATTTATTTAGATGCTTTGAAGTGTAGTCTGATAACTAGTCAATTGTTGTAGATAAGTGATTGTTTATACATTTCAGACTTTCAGAGAAGTGCTGAAAAATTGTTGATTATTTTGTGATTTTATCAAGGGAAAATTCCACTGGCCTGAAAATTTTGTTTTTCTGTGGAAGTACTTTGTAACTGTTTTAATAATTATTTTTACTAAAATCGTACAGTTTCACTTATTGCTGTTTGTGATTATTTTAACTCTACAAAACATTTTGTAAATATACAAATTCTGACAAAAATAAACATATTTTTTTATTCACTGACTTTTATTATACAACACTAGGGTGAAAAGTGGAATATCCTAAAGTATAAGGGGGGTTCTTTATGGTTTCAATACTGAATCAGGAAATGCATTATGATGACTTCGGGATTTTTAATTTACGCTCATATGTAATGTTTTTTCACACTGGAACGGCTTGACTGATTTGATTAGTTTTGGCATGCAATATCATTATTTTATGTAACTAATAGCAGCATCGTATGGATTCAACTATAGGAAAAGCTAACAAATCTACCTAGATTTGTTAGTAGGCACCTGCCTACTCAATCTAATCAAAAACCAGTTGGACTGTTTAAAAAAACAAAAGAATAGATAAACACAAAACTTATATTTATAAAAATGCACTGAATATTTACATTGGTAGTATTTAACTGTCCTATATGTTCTTTAATAACATTAATTTAATCTATTAATAAGACAGTTCAATGCAGCCCTGCCTTGAATGAGCTCACTTTGACTGCTAGTGGAGATGCTTACTTCTTGCTCAAATACATTATTATCATCCTCAGTTGCAGGTAAAGGTATTGGTTCTGGCAGTCTTGCTTTCAATGCAATGTTGTGTAGTACACAACATGCTTGAATTATTTTGCCAGCAACATGAGGATGATAATGAAGCACTCTATCTTTGAGCAAACATCTCCACCGTGACTTAAGCACGCCAAAGACACGCTCAATGCAGTTCCTAGCCTGCACATGCCGCCTCGTGTAAATGTCCTCCTGGGACCCTACAGCAGCATTAAGCACTGGCGTCATAAGCCATGGCCTCTGTGGATACCCAGAGTCACCTGAAACATATATAGCCGTAGTTAATTATACTTTTTTTTCTGTACAATAAACTTGTCAAGCATATTATCACTCTTCTGTAATACCTAATAGCCAAACTTGTTCTCCACTTTGATGAAGCCTACGCATGTAAGGCTCTACTTTACTCGAACCCCAAATAAATGAGTCGTGGGTACTTCCACTAAACTTCGCATTCACATTTCTTATTTCTAAGGTGCTATCACAAACCTGTAAAACAGAACAGTAAATTGTTTATTTTTCTTTACACAAATTATATTTCATTGTAATCTTTAAAAGTTATGTCTGTAGTCATGGGAAAAAGTAATACCATTTGTACATTTATGGAATGATATCCTTTCCGATTGAAATACACATGTTCGTTATCATTTGGCTTGACGATTGCTATGTGACTGCAATCAATGCAGCCTATCACACCTGGCAAATTAAATTTTCTTTGGAATCTATAACAAAACAGAGGTAGATTTATATTAGAATGATAAACATATAGGTAGGTAAGTAGTCATTATATAAAAACTGAATCATTTTTGTTGTGTAGTGTTTACTGTAATATTTTACTTACTCTTGTTTAATAAACAATCTTTCTTGTGCAGACTGTGGAAACACAATCCATCTACCTATGATGGAGTCTTCATTTAATGCGTTCACTACTTCCCTTATGCACCTACTAGTAGTGCGCTGTTGCAAATGCTGGGTGACACCAATGACTCTTTGGTATGAACCGGTAGCTAAAAAGCTTAGAGTACATAGTACCTGAAAAAATATTTTGAACACCGAATAATGACTTAGTTAGTTGTAACTTTTTCTTTGTTAGAAGTGTTTCAAATATTTACCTTTACTTCTACAGATATTTCTGTAGTACCTCTCAGTGAAGTGTGAGAGCGTAGGTCATCACACAACTTCCAAAATGTAGGCTTATTTAACCTAAACCGCTCTATGAAAAGTAGGTCCGGCATTTCATGTATGTTTTCCAAAGACCTTCGATTTTTGTTACGCATTTGCCGTCTGAGCCAAACTTCTTCATTACGGGCAGCCCACAGTAATCTTAAGGTATGCATCTTGCATAATTTCCACACTCAAAAAGAAACAAATTTAACAAACTTCCGTACCCATTCACAGCTGATTGAAAAAGAGCCATTTTGTTCGTAGCATTTTCTACAGGGTAAAGACGATCGTTAAGATATCGATGAAACGATTAGAAAGCTAGAGTTATCGATTGTCAAAATAGCATCTTGTCTACGCATTGTAAGGGCTTATCGATTGATCCAATAGAAAAGCTAACGATTCGATAAAGCGAATCGACAGATGATTACATTGTCTACCATTTTCCTATTCGCTATAATTGATCACGTGATTTTTCGATGTCTTATGTCATTCTCATACATTTTTTATACTTTCTATTAGAATTATCGTTTGTAGAATGTTACATTGTCTAGGCCCTCTGTACATTTAGTTTACCTAGATTACACACGAAAATATCGCTTATTAAAGTAACACCGTATTGATAAACGTGAATCATACTCTCTATGTAGGGCCCCTTTTTAACAGAGTTCATTGTTGTAAAATGTTGCGATTACTCAATGTGTATTGTCAGTCTGAATTTGCAAGGTAAAAATAGTAAATTTATTCTAAACTACTTACATTATTTCAGTAGTTTTCAGACTAGAGTAACACCGCATTTAAATCCGCATTCATTTGAGAGCTACGTACTACGTCTACGTAGTAGAGTACAATAGATTACACAGACAGGACAACAGATATAGGTTTTTTTTTATGTAAGCTAGTGCTTGACCGCGACCTTAACTGATGGTAAGTGTTGGATGATCCAGCCTTAGATGGAAATAGTTATTAACAAGCACCAGCAGCAAAAATGCCGAACGTCGTTGTTCCCTCAGCCGTCAGGCAAGACCTCTCAACGGTGGCACTATTTGGTGCACGTACCTCTCTTATAGTCTTCTTGATGGTCTGCCCTATGGCCATTATTTACTTTGGCAGACGGTCGAAGAATGCAAAGTATAAATTATGTCGGTAGAATCGAAGAATTTAGTAGAAGTAATCCGGACTGTCATCTCATCTTAAAGTAGACCATAGCTAAAAAATGCTCCATTCGAAACGTGTTATAAGTCCGCTATGATTAAGGTATCAGAGTTACTGTGCTAAAGTTCTTGTGTCTGTCTATCATCCCTGTTCCCAGTGGCGTACAGTCCATACAGGCAAAAAGATTGCCTACCCTAGTACTTCTCTGAATGATTATGTTATTTAACAGATAATCTAAGAAATTTACTTTTTTGCCTACCCTGTCATTAAAGTCAGTGCACGCCACTGCCCGTTTCCGTTATTTGGGGTCGGGTATCAGTCTTCTGAACCAAAACTATCTTCCATTCACTTCAGGAATTGGGCCAGAGGTCTCTCTAAATATTTGACTGTCCAATTAAAGGCGTCCTCTGTCTCAACAATAATACATTTGTATGTCGGAATCGGGCAACCAATAGGCAAGTAATCGCTATGTAGAGGCGCCCGATGGAGTATAAGACGCGTTCTTCTCAGTGGGGGCGCGTTGTGAACCGGTGGTAAACTCAGCCTCCCTGAGGTGCCCTTGAGCTCGTCGCTACTTCTGCCGTAAAGGCTAGAGCACTACAAGCGCTCGCCTCCTATTGTCCGGTGAAGCTGTAATGGCCATTTGCGGCCAACAGCGTCTATCATTCCCAAAAAAATAAAAAAAAGGAGTATAAGACGTGAAACTGGCAGCCGTAAAAAAACAAATGAAGAGGCAGAGGCACGGATAGAAACCAGCGCGCGTAGTTTGTCTAGCCTAACATATTATTTGTGACATGTACACACATCAAAAGTGTCTAGGGATCAAGCATTTTTGGGCAAAAAAATGGGCAGAAGAACAATGGCGTTTCGTGTGCTTTTCTGATGAGTCTCGTTTTGGTATGAGACCGGATACAAGACGTATACGACACTGGAGAACCCCTGGACGCCAACAGCGATTAAAATCCTGCCAGGAAGTCCATCCTTATAGTGGTGGAACCATCATGGTATGGGCGGGTATTTGGATCGGCGGAAGAACTGAGTTGATTTGGATCAGAGGCAACCTCAACGCTCAAATTTATGCTGAGACGATTGTATCAGACGTCATCGTTCCTCTACAAGTGCAAATCGGTCCCTTATTTCAGTTAATGCATGATAATGCACGACCGCACACCGCAAGAGTTGTAAGACAGACTCTCGCCGCAGCTAACATCAATGTCCTGCCCTGGCCTGCTCAGTCGCCAGACTTGAACCCGATTGAGCATGCATGGGATATGCTACAGAGAAGAGCTCTGCCGAATATGGAGGGTATCCAGTCGCAAGAAGACCTTTTTTTGTTGTTGCAACGAACATGGGCGGCCATTCCACAGCGTGATTTGGATGAACTCATTTTGAGTATGCCAAACCGATGTTCTTGTGTTGTTAGTGTTCGCGGTAGAAACACGGATTATTAATTGTTTAAGTTACCCAATAAAATTTTAAAGAAAACTGTTATTTCAGTCTTTTTTTCGAACTTTTGTGTTAGTGGTTCAAATGTCAAAAATCCCTTTATTAGGAAAATGGCAAATTTCTTTATTAATGCAAAGGTGACTTGGTTTATCGTTACTGTGACAAACGAAAACACTTTATTTGATGAATCCTTAAAGAAAATTTTAATTAATATCAATCAGGAGAAAAGTTATTGCAAAAATATATGTTGATCCCTAGACACTTTTGATGTGTGTATAAATCGACATAAAATATGTAGAACAAAATAATCTGTCGGTCACCCTTACTACCAGCACAGGGATTCCTCTAACCAAAGTACCAATGTTATTGTTAAAAAAATACGTATGCGACGAATTGAGAACCGTCTCTTTTTAGAAGTCAGTTAAAAAGCGACACGATAACCACACAGAATTACAGCAATCCAGATCATCACTGTACCATATAAAAATACATTTCACAGGATTACGAATGACTGTATCCAACATCCATATGCGGTAGTTTCAACACATAAGAAACGTATTTGTGTTCTTTCAATATTTGTTTAGGCGGCATCGCGCCATCAGTGTAGCGCAAATAATGAGATCGATGGTGGAATGTGTCTGTAGTTTTCTCGAAGCTTTATACTCGATCTGCTACGTCTGTTAAAATTGTGTTTTCATCCATCATCATTAGTGATAGTCGCTCACTCACTTTGTCCCTTTATAATTAGAAATAGATGAACATTCGGATAGTTTGTTGATTTCCTTCTTCATTGTTTATTTTATATGAGATAAGAGACTGGTACAAATGACCAGTTGTAATCATGTTTGTGATTCCTTATCAAAAAATGCCTATTGCCACTAGCCATTTTGTAGCTCGTTAAATTGAATACGAACTGTACCCTCTCGTATCTAATTATTTACTTTGGTTAACAAGAGCCGATGGGTAGAGCAGACATCATATTATCATGGTCGCAAAACAGCCAGGAACTTAGCCTGATATTGCAGACAATACGGTACGTAGATTATACAGTATGCAAATTTAATCAGTTGAAAGCGTAAACAGGGTAAAAGAAGCCACTATAATATGTATATTGTCCATATAAAAATTGTAATTAATTTAATATTTGCAAGTCAAACTAAAAACTGACAGCCAACTGACAGCGGTCAATGAACCCCGTCGATCATAACGTTCAAACGGTGGGCTAGATATTTATATGTCCAGGCCTAGCACGACTTGTAATCTGGACAGATTGGTGTGGAGTATGACGTAGTTTTCAACACTGAAACGTCAGTTCTCCATACAAAAACGTGAAATACTACGTCATAATGACGTCATACTCACACTTCTCTGCCAAGATTTGCACATCATGCTAAGCCTGCAGGCTAGGCAATAAAGGCGCACTGACGCCTTACAAGTCAGAAAATGCCTGTAAATCAATTAAGATTAAACGTTTTTATCACACAAGCGCCTCGATTTTTTTCATATCAAACATTTCGGCACGACGTTTAGAATTCTACCAAATTTAAACATTTTCCTAGTTGTCAAAATGGTTAAATTAACTGTTTTCAGTCTTAAGACAGATAGAGTAATACTCTTATCTTAACGTAGCACCGTCACTGACGTCAAGAACACAAGATAATAGCAATTAAGGTTTTTTAATTAAGCCAACGTAGTTAAAAGAAACATATTTTTTACATTTTAAAAAGTAAAACAATAAAATTAAATACTGGTGTCTTCTGAAGAACAGAAGTTAAGTTTTATATTGTTGAAAGAATTTATGCAGATAAGGAAATCATGATCTCATATTTTTAAATAGAGCGATGATGGAGAAGACTGTTATCATATTTTGTGTATCTGCTTAAGTTGGTCCTTGAAAACGCATATATAAAGAACTGCAAAGCCTGGTGGAATCATTTTTGTAAGTTACTCTTGACACGTACATTTGAATACCAGTGAGAATAAAACTATTCACATTTATTTCACAATTTATTTGTACCTAAATCACGGGTTAAGATTAGGTATTATGAAATTGTTTAAAAGCCAAGATGTACGTAACAAAAAAGCTGGAGTTTTGTGAAAGATTCTCAGTCTTCACTCAATTTGAATATACCTTTACCTATTCTACATGAATTTAATCTTTCACGCATTCGGACAAGTCAGAATTCAAAAAGGTATCTGCTAGATTATCTGACGACCGACGATCGTACGATCCCCAATCTCTCAACAGTATTTTTTTCATATTTTTTTTCCATGTACCTAAGTACGATTAACAAGCTGTATTTTAGGCATTGGAAACAGACCGACCCTACATTTTTAAATAATATTTTAAATTAATCGCTAGAAAGTATAATCAATCAAAACTACATGTTAGTGTTAAACTTTTGAAAATTGTCATAATAGGTATGATGATTTACTGATTTTGGCTATTTTACGAATAAGTTAGTTATTAAGTCTCTTGTGTCCGATATTCCATGTAGATTATATATCATGCTTCTATTTTTAAAAAATACATATAAGTACTAAGTATATTCAGTTTTACGAATTGAAAAACTCTTCCTGTTTTTGAAGTCACTTAATAAAAATTATTTGAACAATCATAACACAAATCCGTTTACGTGCAGTAATCACATACCTACTTGTTAAGTAAATTAGAGGTAGGTACATTGTGGGATGATAATAGCATTCGTATAACCGATGTATAATTTATTCTTATACCAAGAACTGGTAAGTATATTTTTTCAGGGTTAATACAACATTAGCAGCCCAAAGTTGTTAATATTTCTGGGTCATAATAAGAAGATCAAGCTTCGTCACCACTGCAGTTCATGGTTTATGTTGCATGTTGACGCAATATTTGAAACTACTGGATACAGTGAAAAAAAAAACAAAGGTTAAACACAACAAAAATTTTGCAAGTAGAAAATAGAAAGATAGGAAACATATTCAAATTTTTTGTAGCCAAAGACAAAAGTAAAAAATATCTTCAAATAAATATGGCAATCGATTAGTCTGTCAACTTAGAAATATCTTTCAAGTTTATTTTACCGCTATTCCCGTGGGCAGAACAACTAACAGAGAAAGTCCAATGATCATACTAGCTATATACTTACTGTATGCAAACAATGCAAAGGTAGGTTCTGTTATTCTCGATATGATAAATGGGATCCAAGAATGGGACCCTGTTTTGGGTCAGTACGGAATTTGGACCAAATGATGAAAATTAGACACGTTTCCAATCATTATTTTTTCGGAAATTTACGCAATTTACCATACATCTTGGCGTGAAGTTTTCGAAAAATAATGTTAGATAATGTATACCGCGAAAATCTCAAAGTATATTATATTGGAAATATTTATTCTCTCTGAAGACCCAGACGAAGTTTTATGAAGCAGGTAGCAGAAAATGTGGGTGGAATGTCGTATCAGGAGGTCAAAATGAAGGCATATAATAGATCGGATTGGAAATTGCTTCACCGACAAGAGCCCAGCTCTTAAATTGGAGAGAGAGAATTGACTTATGTATAATAGAATCCTATATTTCTATACACTACTATCAGTAACCACCCAAAACTGGTTTCGAAAATTCTGTTGGATAACAACTTTTAGACTGCTTGTAAAATTTTGGCTCATAAACCCTCATAAAATAGCCACGAAAACAGGATATTTGATTATATTATTTATTTTATGGCATGAATCAATTCATGCCATAAAATAAATAATTAAACTATTTGCAATTTATTGCCGATATTACGCAAAACCTGGCCGTTTTTATTTCGCGACCATCGATATAATTCGCGAATAATTTAGAAAGCCACATAAAATAGGATTTTTACACGATAATACTAATAAAATTAAAGGGGCCGTGCTCAAGGGTAGAAACACTTATTTTTTTATTCCACTTATCGATGAGACATCATCATGAGCACATCATGTTAACTAAGACCAGCAAGAGCTGACACCAACTTCAATATAATATATTTTCGTTATTTTATGCTTTTTAGATAATTTACTTTGAAGTCCTTTTTTTTTAAATAGATTGTTTAACACTTTTTAGTGACTTTTATTTTAGCAAAATAGGTATCAGCACTATCACGCAACTCGAACGTCTACGTTACAGTAACTTACTGAAAACATAAAAAGTTTATATCTCTTAAACTACTGGACCGATTTTGATGAAACTTGTACTCTACCCTAAGTTGAAAAATACTCTAACTATTGCAAAAAGAATTTTTGAAATCGGACTTTCTGAGAAATCCGCGGACAAACCTACATACATACACTCATAAAATTTGGGAAATTTGTTTAGAAGGCCACATAGACTAACATATTATTATATTATATTAATATTACGCATTTTTATTAAAATTACATACATACGCGTCAAATAGAGAACCTTCTTTTTGAAGCCGGTTAAAAGACTGTCACCTGATGGTCAGCTACACACTAGATAGCTGCATTTCCGCTCGTCAGTGACACATCAGTTACTAAGTCTTTTGAGCCGGATTTCACCAGCTACAGTGCTATTTACACTGGGACACCACAATGTTTACGCATTGCTGCTTGGCAGCTGAATATCGGCATTCCGGTGGTACCTACCTTGATGGTCCCTTGTATAAGGGACCTACCTAACTCATCATCAGCCGTCCACTACTAAACAAAGGCCTCCCCTTAGAGCATGACAATATGGCAACACTTCCCAGTTGCAATATCGTCACGCTTGTTTTCGCTTATGTTTTCCCTTAGTCACTTCTTACGACGCCTAACTGGTGGAGATGGGGGGGTGCCATTCTTACTCGGACACCCCACAGGTAACCTACCTAAGCGGCGACAAATAGAAACATAAAGAAATACTTACGTTTAAACATAATAATAAACTATTAAAAAAAAAAAAAAAACCGACTTCAAAGTAAATTATCTAAAAAGCATAAAATAACGAAAATATTATTGAAGTTGGTGTTAGCGTACCTGCTGTGTATATTCTGCACCAACTTCAATAATATTTTCGTTATTTTATGCTTTTTAGATAATTTACTTTGAAGTCAGTTTTTTTTTTTTTTAAATAGTTTATTTAACACTTTTTAGTGACTTATTTTACCAAGATAGGTATCAACACTATCACGCAACTCGAACGTCTACATTACAGTAACTTACTGAAAACATAAAAAGTTTATATCTCTTAAACTACTGGACCGATTTTGATGAAATTTGTACTCTACCCTAAGTTGAAAGATACTCTAACTATTGCAAAAAGAATTTTCGAAATCGGACTTGTAGTTTCTGAGAAATCCGTGGGCAAACCTACATACATACATACATACACTCGTGAAATTTGGTAAATTCGTTTAGAAGCCCACATAGACTAACATATATGAATATTACGCATTTTTATTAATATTACATACATACGCGTCGAATACAGAACCTCCTTTTTTGAAGTCGGTTAAAAATACAAAAAACCAGGAAATGCTTTCACAGTAACATCATCTGGAAAATGTTAAGAACTATTTCTGACAACGACCTGTTTAGAAGTATTGGCTTTACGCAACAGAAAGGGTTTATATGCTGTGTTTACTATTCTGCGACCTACTTAGCAGAGATAAAATTGTCAAAATTCCGTCGATTTATAACAACAGATTAGCAGTTATTTAAAGTTAATTTATGCTGTAACATGTAAAAGAGTGATGTTTTTACTAATTTAATAACGTAGTGTAAAGATCGGCCAATAAACAATATCTGGTCGCATCGACACATGAGAGGTGACACCAGGGCTCTCCGATGGGATCAGCACCAGGCGCTCCACAGTGCCTTAAAGAAGAGGAGTTGAAATTTCCTCAAACCTTAACTTTGGGCGGTTCTTTGAGTCCAATGCTAAGGAAGCTGCAAGGAAGCTAGGTGTTCTTGCAAAGGTCCGGCGACACTTCACACCGGGACAGCGTCTGATGTTATATAAAGCGCAAATCCAGTCACAGGTGGAGTACCGTAGTCATACATGGGCTGGTGCTGCAAAATTCCATCTAGCAGCTTAGGATTCAGTGGAGAGGCGTGCTAAAAGGCTAATTGGTGATACTAGGAGAGCAGAGGCCAATCCACAAAGTCTAGAGCACAAACGCTGAGTAGCCAGTCTCTGGTAATTCTACAGGATAGATATTAGAGAGTGTGCGCAGAAATTACATGACTTGATTCCACCATCCCTCTTCTATCATCGGACGACGAGGCGCACGGCAACTACACACCCTTAGGCAAATCGCTTAGTGTTGGGAGATTCACAACGTAAGAATCTCCCAACACTAAGCGATTTGCCTCATTTATAATTCGTACAGCTAAGGACTGGAACAGTTTGCCTGTGTCGGTTTTCCTGCCCGATTATAATGTGGGTGTTTCTAAGACTAAAGTGAATTGCCTTTTAATAATCTAGTTTGCCTCACCATATACGATTGCATCAAGGTGAAACAGCACTAGCTTAAAAAAAGTTAACTTCTGCGGCAAAAATTAATTGTTTTTAAAAAAAAACAAAATGCCTCAACGCTTTTACTAATAATTTGTATTTTGGATCTCGTGTTAACTTTGGACCCCGTGGGGTGTCCGGGTAAGAATAGCCAATACCCATCTCCTCATGTTGGGTATCCGTAAGAGGAGACTAAGAATCAAGAAGACGGGCAGCAGCGAGTTTTTATTGGATTACCTATACTGCGATCCCCAAGACGTCTGCCAAGCGTGGGGATTATGGCAACTCCTCCCTTCTATGATGATGATAACCCTTAGTCATTTGAACATGCTGGGGAATACCGATGGCATGGTATTTACATTTTCCGTGGTCAATTTGTCGGCATGACGTTCATTAAGCTTCCAAGTACTATTAGGTATTATTCTTGAAATAGATTTATATGCTAAACTTAGAGGAGATACCACTGGAGATAGCATGATGCGCTAACCCCTCTGCCAAATTTTGTTCATATGGTCAGGTCATTCTTTATTTGTGTGCGTATCTTTTTGAATGTGTTGCGAGTTTATTATAGTGTGGGTATGCGTGAAATTGTATCTGTGTGTGTTTACTTCGCCTCCCGCACCCCGCAAAATTGCCACGAAAAATTTGTTCGGCGAATCGACGCGATACTAGCTCCATTCTAATTAGTCTGAGATGCTAAACAATATTATTGCTTTCCATGTACAATATTATTTTAATTCCCACCAATAGACAATACACCTATATACCTACCTAGTTGAACATAGATAAGGTATCTGTATGCCAAAGAGATAAGTAGTGAAAAAAATCTTATATTATTTCCATTATTTTTATTTGAGTGCATGGGCATGATAGTAGAAGCTAATAATAAAACGTGGTAAGTAATAAACTAAAGCATAATAATAATAGTGCCTGTGATATTAAATAACCAACAAAATGTAATAAGTAGGTACATGTATACGTAGTCAATAATTCACAATTTACTTTAAAAAAAGAATAAAATAACGTTAGAAGAAAACAAAATAGACAACATAAGAAGATGGACATTCATCGCGACTTCTTTGAAACAGGTAATAAAGACTTTTTAACATTTAATAACGAGTTACAAAGAGGTAGTAGACAGAAACTGATAGACATTGTCTAGTAGTTGTTATGAGGAACTGTCCACAAAATATTTAGTATGTGAATCATTACAAAATATGTAGCAAAATTGCATTGTATTACAGCATGGAAATATCTTATCTACTTCAATAAAATTTGAGGAATGAATCCGGGTGGCATATCTATCAGCGTAAACAGATATATTACGGTCAGAGACAAGCAACTAGCAGATCACAGCTGTGTTCGAAAAGATAGGGATATATGTATGTGTTCACGTAAAACGGCCCACACTTCTAAAAATGGAACTGCCACTGATAATGTTCCGGCCAATGATGTCTACATAGTAGTCAATGGTCCCCAAGTGGTCAATGGACAGAAAAACCTGACCCGAAAACTTTTTACCCGACTTGAAAATCAAAATTAGGCTATTGCTATTAGTAAAGTAACCTAAAATCTAACCCTGATCATATATAACTTAACACAATGCCAAATTAGGTACAACATAATGCAACCAAAACGGCCGAAACGTCAAGCCAAAATATAAGGTAAATCGCGTTAATTCCCGATTAAAATAAAGTTTAACAATGGCACGCGAAAGTCTAAAAGTATATAATGCTACCAGTGTTTTCCGCGTGATGCAACTATGAACCAATGCAAATAAATTAAATTCTCATAATCCGGGTAAAATTCTGTTAAATCCAGTTCATTCGGTTAAATTCGGAGAAAAATAATTAAAAGATTCGTTTGGTTTAAATTCGGCTAGGTTCCGTTTCATACAAAATGTTATTATTCGCTCTCAGCCTCTTATTCAGCACCCCATCTATATCTATAATAATACCAGCCCTGGTTTGTGACCCACTGCTGGGCACGGGCCTCCCCTAAAGATGAGGGGGCTTAGGTCGTCCACCACGCTGGCCAAGTGCAACCCGCACTTGGCCAGCGTGGTGGACTCAGACAGTCAGACTTCACAGGTCATTCGAAAGCTATTTAGGCTTTCTCAGACATGCAGGTTTTCTCACGAAGTTTTCCTTCACCGAAAGCTAGTAACAATCGCACAAAGACGATTCACACATGATGATTAATTATTAATATTTTACTATGTATACTTATAATAAAACTAGAACAGGTCCAATTCTGTACATTGAAGATATTTTGAAAATTGTTTTTGGAGGGCATTCATAACCGATATTGAAGCCAAAACTGTGTTTTTTTTTAATTTTGGTCTGACTGTCTGTATCATGGCTGTGCATCACGCCGAAACTATTGAATGGATTCAAATGAAACTTTGCATGATATGAGTTAATACTACGAGGTACATAGGATACTTTTTATCCCGTACTTCAGCACGGATCCATTGGGAGAGGAGATTAAAGTCAAAATGTTTACTTGGTTATACGCGTGGTCCGATTTTATCCATTTTTAACCGACTTCAATAAAGGAGGAGGTTCTCAATTCGTCTGTATATATATTTTTTTTTATGTATGTTCACGCATAACTCTGGCAATTATGAACCGATTAGAAAAAATCTTTCTTCCATCCATTCTTCAATCCGTTGATTGTGTCCCATAAAAATTATTGCTTAGTAATAAGTAGTTCCTGAAAAAACAAGAATGGTGACCGCGCAGGAAAGCCTATATAGATGACTTTATGTCGCTTTTTAAGGACAAAAATGGTCATAACTCTGGCAAATATTTACCAATTTCAATTATTCTTTTTTTATTCGAAAGAAGAAACCACTGTATTGAATCTGTATGAATTTTATCACAACCGGATAGGAACTTCCTGGAGGACCATGAACGATGTGGAGGAATTTATCTGGTAAAAACCATAAAACTGATGTTCTCCATTACATTGCTCTGATAATTATGAACCGATTTCGATGATTCTTTTTTTATTCGAGAGAGTAAACTACTATGATGATTCCATGCAAATTTCATTACGACCGGATATTTTTTTCTGAAGAAACATGAATTATGTAAAACTATATAGACCCTAGGTTCCCAAACTGTGGGTCGCGACCCACTGGTGGGTCGCGAGCGAATATTAAGTGGGCCCTGAAAACCCGACCGATCGGGCTTACAGCCGGTCCGCCATTGAGGGAGGGGTGCGGGCGCCCGGCGCGGTGGCGCTCGCGTTCGATGACTGCGAGAGGAGAGGAGCGAGCGGGAGTCGGGACAGGTGGCAGTTATAAGTTTGACGCCTATGTCCGGAAGTCTGTCTGTCTGTCTGTATGTATGTCTATCTGTGGCATCATAGCGGTCCAACCAGTGAACGGATTTGAATGCGGTTTTATTTATTTGTTTGAAGACCATCAGCTCCTTTCCGTGTCGAGAAAAAATGTTTAAAAAAAGAAAGTTTATTTAGGGTAGGTACGACGTATTTTGTATAAAATTACTTCTATTAGTCCGAAAAATCCCAAAAATCCGAAAATGTAAATCTGATGATACTAAATAAAATGGTACCATCACCAGGGTCTGATGATCATCAGCAAGAATGTGGTAGCAGGATCTCGGCCCCAATAAACCTAGACCCATCGAGTTTGGGCTCGTTGGATAGGTCTCGACGAGTAGTTGCCAGAAAAATGGTGATCAGGGTCTGATGATGGAGCAGGAAGGTGGTCACGGGATCTCTGCACCAATAAACGTAGACCAACCGAGTTTGGGCTCGTTAGGTAGGTTTCGACGGGTAGTTGCTAGAAAAATGGTGATCAGGGTCTGATGATGGAGCAGGAAGGTGGTCATGGGATCTCTGCACCAATAAACGTAGACCCACCGAGTTTGGGCTCATTAGGTAGGTCTCGAAGAACAGTTGCCAGAACAACATAATGGTAATCAGGGTCTGATGATGGAGCAGGAAGGCAGTCACGAGATTTTTGTACCAATAAACGTAGACCAACTGAGTTTGGGCTCTTTAGGTAGGTTTCGACGAGTAGTTGCTAGAAAAATGGTGATCAGGGTCTGATGATGGAGCAGGAAGGTGGTCATGAGATCTCTGCACCAATAAAGGTAGACCCACCGAGTTTGGTCTCGTTAGATAGGTCTCGCCGAGTTGTTTTGTGGCACAACTTTAATGAAGGTAAAATAAGTTTTTTCAAAGAAAATTATTGGACATGAAATCGTCAAAAAACATTGTTTCACATTTTATTAATATTATTGAAAATGCTTCGTACGCCTCGTACCTCATTAGCTTAAGGATCGCCAGAGCAGGAAAGCCTCACACCATTGGGGCTAAGTCTTAAGTGGGGAAGACTTAGCCCCAATGGTGTGAGGCTTTCCTGCTCTGGCGATCCTTAAGCTAATGAGGTAATGTTACCGTCGATTAAAGATGCTGTTGGAGCGATGTTAGGAGAAAAATAATTAAAGGAAATCGAGTGCATACCACTGTCAAATAATACTGTTGCACGACGAATCGACGAAATGGTTGAATGGGCAGAAGACGAATTTAATTAACACAGAGACTAGGAAATCTGGGCGTTACCATATTGTATGCCCTTTTTAAGACAGCCAAGAGGTGGGTCCCGAATTTGGCAGTTTTTGTTAGGTGGGTCGGAGCCCAATCAAGTTTGGGAACCACTGATATAGACGATAATGTAATCATAACCTACCTAGATCATTTTACGGTCTTCGATGGTTCAATCTTTATATATATGAAAATATCACTAAAAAGTTTAAAATAAAAACTTTTTTTTTTAAATTTAACCGACTTCAGTATCACTAAAAAGTATAAAATAATTTAAATATTATTGAAGTTGGTGCCAAATAATACACAGCCGGTAAGCTAACACCAACTTCAATAATATTTAAATTATTTTATACTTTTCAGTGATATTGAAGTCGGTTCATTTTTTTTTAAGATTTTTTAATTATAATTATAATAAATAATAATAATAGGTACTCATAGACAGTTGTTATCAATGTTCGGCAATTGATCACGTTACCGTTTAATGTCATTTGAACTAAGCGTCTCCGTGCTTCGGAGGGCAAGTAAAATGTGGGTCCCAGTCTTTAACCGACTTCAAAAAAGGAGGTTATGTCAAAGCAAATGTATGCTATTAATCATTTAGTTTACTTAAAATGAGCGCGGGCGGAACTGCGCGGGTCAGCACTAGCTGACAAAATTTGCTGAAATTTATAAATTACACTCGAAAGTGTTTTATAGTGTGCAGTGTGTTTCACATGATAATGAAGCTGTACATCGTCTTTTTTATCTTCAAATATTAATTCAGCATAGTATTAATATACCGGGTGTAAGGGACATTGTACCGAAAAACGATACCAGGAATCCAGTACATGGTTCTGAACACTCTAGTGTTGAAATTTTTCATCGGCTTTTTCATGAATTTCCAAAAAAAAAAAACACTTTTTTAAAATAAAATTTGTATAATATCATTATTGGTATAATAATAAAGCATAATTTTAATTTAAAACCAATAAATTACTTATTTGTGGAAAATTTATTTAATTATTTATATATTTATTCTATATGCACTAAAACACATAGGCAATTAATTAATAGGCAATTTATTATTATTATTTTAGAAAATTAGCAATGTAATTTGAGAAATAAATATTATTCCGCATAATATTCATTACATGCCCGAAAATTAATAAGTCAGTCATTTGTCATTTTCCTTATACTTAAATGGTTTCTGTAATGTTGTAACGGACATTATTTGACATTATCTTATAAAAAAAAAATCGGTACGATGTCCCTTACACCCATTATAATAGCAAGTAATACATCGCACCAGACGCGGAACCCAGGAACAATCCCGGATTTCCTCGCTACCTGGCAACCCTAGATGAACTATTATTATTTTCAACTTACAGTCTCGATAGAATGTGACAGAGCTATAAACTACGTATATTGACGTCTCTATCTTATGTCAAGTAGGTAGTAGGTAGGTGGTGGTAGGGCCCCTGTACAAGACACAGAATTACCTTTCAAATTCAGAATACCGATATAATATTTACACGCAGATTATACGTTTGACCAAATATAAAGTTTGACCTTCTCAATGTTCAGTTAATTCTCGCTATTCGATCGCCAGTCACATTGTCACCCAATCAACTGTTTAAATATCCTTACAACAAAGTCGGAAGCCGGAAATCTTGAGTAAGCAGTTATAGATTAACTTACAAGGGCTGAAGAAAAAGGGCGAAAACGAATCGAAGAATTTTGTGAAGACTATTAATACTTGAAATAATATTTACGATTGCTTTCGTTTTGTACTTTATTACTTTTAACTGTAAATAAAATTTTCCTTATTCAACCTTATAGGTGACGAGCAAAGCGTTAGACGACTTTTGAGAGCTACAATGCCACAGACATACTACTATATAGACGATACAGACATTGGCGCGTCAATAATTCGCCTACTTTTTGTTTACAACCAACTGTTCGAAAAATGTTTCTATAATCAAAGTGTATTTAGTTCATCAATTCTATGGAGTCTTAGAATAGAACTATTTTAAACTAATTTAGTGATGATCTAATAGTTTTTAATAACGCTGTTAACCTCTTTCTTGTCTACATAAAAAAAAACATATGAAATATTGGAAATAAGTAAAATCATAAGGAAACAGAGAACATATGATATAGTTTCATATTATCCATGCACTCAACATAAAAATGCTTTATCATGTATAATTAATTGCGTTCTTTTAAATCTCTTTCATTGTAACTAGTTTCTTACTACAATGCCAATCTTGTCACGTTTTATGATTCAGACATTGATTTCTTTAAACAATAAAGTGATAACAGAACTGTTAAGTGAACTAAGGAAAATACAAATCTTAATAGTGCATAATTATTAAGAAAAGATACTTTAAATGGGTAATGTGGTAATAAAATTGGTGAACAGTGGTAACACAATGAAATTATAATCAAATATTGTCCACATTCAATGTATTGTAAACAATTCGCATTTTCCCCATTATCTGTGAACATTGACACCAGATAGCTACTCAGTAGCGGACTAACGGGGGGGCGGAGGGGGCGGTCCGCCCCGGGCCTCGGGTCCTGGGGGGCCTCCAATCTCCAAAAGTTGTTTTTAATTATTGAGGTATAAGTACCTATACTACGTAATAGAGAGTAATATCATACCTAGATTATTTTACAGTTCCGGCGCATAAACTCTGTTAGTCTGACAAAGCGACCTTCAGATCCAAAGATTGATATGTGAACTGATTTTGTGCATCAGAATTCCTAAAGCTTGTTTGAAATAATCCAGCATATATTATGTCCTCTCAACTAAATATCAAAGACGGCCATAATGTGTTGTATTGTAAGTATTAGGCAGTTTGGAGTTGGGGGCCCCATGATGCACGTAACTAAAATACAAACGTACCTACAATGTACACAAAATGTACACTGTAAAATGAATCAATCAATTTGTGATTTGTAAAAGAAGTGTAATATGTATACTTATACAAAATTGACAAACAAAATTAACGTACAGTGCAGCCATGTTTGATTAAAAACCAAAAAGCAGATGTCTGCTAGATATAAGAAAGTTTTATAGTCTTAGCACATCGCTGGCTGGATATGATTGTTGCATATGAATCACTATGCCAAGTACACAAGTGCACCTGATTGAAATAATTGACTTCGATTAGAATAGACTTATCGCTAGCACTTTTTAATAGTCAGTATTTTTAAAGCTGTGTGCTGTAAAGCTACCATCAGATCACAACGCGGCCACGACTGAGAAGATCCGGCAAGAAACTCAGCGGTTTTGATTGATTTTTCCTACCATCAGCAACACCGTGTTTTATAGATCGATAGACAAAAATTAAAAAAAACTACCAGACATCCTGGGCCTGAGAGCCTTCATCCAGGACACTCGTGGTTGCTCTGAATTATAGACGCAGTTCCTACCTCGAACGCATCGTCACCTACCAAGGTGTCGCATTTTGTTGGTTTTGAGGATGGGCCGCTCAGAGCCGCCATCCAGTGAGTCCGGAAACCATGAGGCCTCTTTAAGGCAGATAATACCTGTCTTTGTTTTCTATTGGGGCCCTCACGATGCAAGTTGCACCGCCCGATGACGACACGGTGTCTTCGTGTTTTTGGTCTCCTTCTAGGACATAACCATCTCACAGAAAGACCCTTCACATCCGATTCCTCTGCCAATATAGTAGATACCTAGGTACTGCTGCTGGTACAGGGTAGTCGTGTCCAATCCGACTGACCAATCTAAATGAATCTACATGCCCACCCCCTTGGTATACCTTTCTGCGGCAGCTAGACTTCGAAGACTGGCAGGACAACACTGACTACTCCTATTACTCGTGTATGCTCATTAGAGACCATGAGCCACATAAATGTTCAAGTGCGTGCCGTCTCTCTTCCTCCTGGAGTTATTTGAGCGTGGGTGCGCTTTCACCCCAATGGCAGTGGACGTGAATTCGATCATTGACCCTCGCATCCATTTCCTCTGGGATGTTCAGGGTCGAAAGGCGCGCTAGGACTATTACACCTCATGCAGGACATTGCAGGACTACCCTTCTAGCGAAGCGGTCAGCCATCTTGCGCTGCAGGCTCAGGACTTTTTTAGATGGAACGAGGTGTGCGTCAAGGTTGCATACTATCACCACAGCTGTTATATCTAATTGGTGAACATAATAATGCATATAGTTTTAGAGGACTGGGAGGCAGCTGTCCGGATTAGTGGGAATCTATTGAATAATCTCCGCTTGGCAGATAACACCACAATAATAGGATCTGCGGTCAAGAAACTGGCCGATTTCTAGAAAAAATTGAGCGCATCAGCATAGAGCTGTGGGCTCCTCATCAACAGGAGTAAGATAAAGTTGATGTTTATCGACCGTAGCGGGATCCCATGAAACGAACCAACGAGCTGCGCGACCTAGATTTAATGCACAAATGTAAATGTATATATCTAAGCTCACAAATAAGCGATGATGGAGAATGTGTTCAAGAGGTAATTAGAAGATCCCAGATGGAAAAAAACAGCTGTAAAAAGACTCGAGAAGGACGGAGGTGTTAACCGCACAATAATCAAATTAATGCATACTCTAGTCTTCTTGATCTTTCTATGTGCCTCTGAAACCTGGTCAAGCCTCACATTCTTCTAAGAATAGATGCATTCGGAATGTGGTGTTGGTGCAATGCTAGGCATATCGTGGACAGAGCGTCGTATTAATGCATCTATTCTCGAAGAGCTACATATCAAGGAGTGACTATTCACTATCTGCGTTAAACGCGTCCTCATCTTTTTCGGACACACGGACAGAAGAAAACCGGACTGCCTAGAGAGGCTTATCGTGACAAGCCAAATGGACGGCAGAAGAAGCACAGGATGCATGTCAATGCGATAGGCATACACAATCGCGGTTACGTGAACGACGCTACAGAAAAACATACATCGAGCTCAAGATCGAGCGGCATAGTGTAAAGCAGTGGCAAAAGTCCGCGTTCGTTACGTCTCTCGGTCATAAGGTCACGACTAAGAAAAAGAATATCACTATAATTTACGAAAATATCGTCTGTTGTCATTTAACGTTTCCACCCTGTATTCTCTAAGTCACTGCCACAACTAAGGCGAATCTAAAGGCATATCATAAGCCAAAATCCATTGAGACGTTGCGACGCTGTAGGCCGTGCCAAAAAATAAACATACATACATACTCTTGAAAAACATAGCCCTCGTTAGAAGGAAGGAAAAATATGTCAATTTCTGACCGGGGGGCCTCATAAATTTTTGCCGCCCCGGGCCCCCGAGAGGCTTAGTCCGCCACTGTAGCTACTCACTAATAACGTAGCAAGTGCCGATATGCCCAAACTTGCATTAATAAGAATTATTCTCAGAATAAGTTATTTGTTTTTTTTTATAGGGAAATCAGCATTCCCTGCGGCTACGCCCGCAATTTTTCTTTCCACCCCATTTAACCCCTTTAGGAGTGGAATTTTCAAAAACCCTTTCTTAGTGGATGCTTACGACATAAGAAGAACCTACTGTCCAAATTTCAGCTTTCTAGGTCCAGCGGTTTGGCCTGTGCGTTGATGAATCAGTCAGTCAGTCAGTTAGGACAAGTAATTTTATATGTACAGATAACTCCCAACTAAAACAATATTGCTGCTGAAATGGCGATGAGAAAATATTGCTTTCCTGCGGTGAAGGATGCCAGTACACTATGTACTATCTCCGCTACCGCTTTGCGTTGCTGTTCAATCAAAATCCTTTGAACAACTGTAAATATGTTTTCAACACACTTGCTCGTAAAGTGAGCCTTATTACATCGCTTTTAGGGCCATAAACCTAGCTATAAGATACGCGAGCGTAATGACATTACTATGCGTATCAACTAAGAATGTGGCCGCCATGTTGCCATTTCAAATACATAATTATTAAAAATGATGTTTTAACACAAATAGATAGCAAAATAAGATAATACAATGAATAATCAAAACCGGGGCGAATTTTTCATTTTGTGTTTACTCTGCTGGCGGTAAAATAATCGTAAAAACGCGTGAAGTTCCGCAGTCGCGATCATCATGGGGCGGCCACATTCTTAGTTGAAACGCATAGTACGCACTAGTGCGTAATTGTATTATCCCTACAAAGTTAAATTAGTACCTTACTGCAAGTTGTATTCGAGTAAACAGAGCATTCTTAATTTAACCGGGTAATACAATTTACAATTTTAAAAACATTGAAGAGGGTTTGCACCGCTGAAAATCCATATAAGTACATTTTTGGAATAAATAAATGTGTTTGTCCTTAATTAAGTCAAACAAACATTTATTATTATAAAATTATTCATATTGAAATGAAACTAATTTTACGGCTTATATCGCGGTCGAAATAAAAAAAAAAAAAAAACGAATCAAAAATTGCAGGCAGCTGAAAGTCGATTGATCATCCCTCATAAGTACTGCTGGCATAGCAATACCTCAGCTGCTTGGACCCTTTTCTTGTGGTATTAAACCCTTCCTCCTTCTAAGACTACAACACCAGTTATCAGGTGGGATTGCTGTGCAGCTTTTATTGAGTATAAATTTATATGATTTACTTTTAAAAGACTTTGGCTTCAAGGCAATCTGTGCCAATATTGTTGCAATAAACTTTCCAACTCCCGGTAAGTAGGGTGCATATGACTCTAAATTTAGAAAGGATTTCTCAGAATTCCATACGAAGAATGGATACTTTTAAACACTTATTTTTACAACACCAAAAAGGGTATTTGTTTGACTTTGGAAATCTTAAATCGTTAATTATTTTACAATGAACTAGCATTAAGTTATTTGTTTATTATTATTTTCATTATTTTCCTCCATAATCAGTAATTAAATTGAATAAATAAAAATACCACTAAACAATTACATGATAGAACATGGCCATGCAGATTAGCAAAATTGTTTTTATATTTATCTGTGTATTGGAATGTCATACAAATTCACCCAAAAATTGAGTGTTTGCGATCATCAAGAAAACACCTTACTTTAAACTGTGTTTTACAGTAACATTTTTTATTACAAGTTTTTACAGTATATGGAGTGTAAGGGACATCGTACCGATAACCGACACCAGGGATCCAGTACATGATTCTGAACATTCTAGTGTTGAAATTTTTCATCGGCTTTTTCATGAATTTGCAAATAAAAAATGCCGCTTTTCTTAATAAAATTAGGATAACATCATTATTGGTATAATAATAAAGCCTAATTTCAATTTAAAAACAATAAATTACTTATTTGTGCAAAATTAGCAATCATCACCAGCCGAAAAGTCCACTGCTGAACAACGGTCTCTCCCTTAGAAGGGTGGTTGCCATAATCCATGTTTGGCAAGCGGCTTGATTGAAATTAGCAATGTAATTTGTAAAATAAATATTATTCCGCAGGTATTCATTACATGCTCAAAAATTAATAAGTTATTCATTTGTCATTTTCCATATAAATGGTTTCTGTAATGTTGTAATGGACAATATGAGAAATCTTATAAAAAGTTTACAGTACATAGTCCCTTACACCCTGTATACTTTTAGATTTTCGTGTTCCATTATCAAACTTTATTTTAATTGGGAAGTAATGTGATTTACCTTATATTTATATAAGTTTTTATTACAAAATACTTTTAATCATCATACCAACCCATACCATATTTTTAATACAGTCAAATACCATATTGTAATGCAACTCTATTCAGAAATCTTTACCCAAAGCTTCATTATGCACAGCCATAATTGCAATAACAGATTAAGCCACATGTAATATGAAATGACGTTGCCAATGAAATTGAGAAATAGACTTAGAAATGAAGTCGGTTGAATGTTATCATCAAATTTTGGTAAGATGAGGTCATGAACCTGTACTTAGAGTCAGTCTAAAAACCAATCTAAACAGTCCAATAAATTTGAAATTCCACCAAACCTGTGGCTGTGCCATCCGTGCCGACATGATGGCAACATTATAATAATATGGAATGTTGCTGTAGATCATCGGTATACTATCTAAACTAGATTTGGTATCACGGTTCAAAAAGTGGTCACGAGAAATAGCGCCCTTGTGTTTTTCTTGTGCGCATTTCTTTACAAGCCACATCCTGACAAATTTATTTTTGCCGATAGGTTTGTCGCTACTGTCTATATGAAACTGTCAAACTACAAGTCATTATCATTATAAATTCGTTAGTTCACGTTTCCGCTACCAGCACAGATAAGTTTGCAACCTCCGCGACCACATTTTAGATGTAATTTTGTTCGTGAATGTTTATCTAGTTTATATATTATATAGATGCTGTAGATGGTTAAATTGAAGTGTACTTTAGTTATATCATGTACTATTGCGGACATGGACGGTCTACCAGTTAACAACCAAAATCATTTGAACAAAGTCACATGATCTTACCCCGTCCACACATATTTTGGGATGGCTTGTGCAAGTGATTATCGTCCTAAAGGTGATACACCGCTTGTGACCACGAGATTACATCAGTTGATTAACAAACTGTAGGGTTACACCTTCTGAAGATTGTAAATTTTAATCAAACTCAAAATTCCACCAATCGAGTGCCTGTGCACACAGTTGTGACAGCAGCAAACTCAATTGCACGAATTAAATTGAAATTTACATCGGTCTCTGGAGTATCCCTATGGAATCTGTGACTCATACTCTCAAATTTTCAGTCATATAATAAATCAATTATGTTAATAAAATTAAATCTGAGGTACATATTTCAGATAATATTAGGTAATCTTATGATAATGATACAAAAAGTACAAATTAAATCTTATAATTCAAACAATTTAAGGGAACAAAACAAAGATAGACAATAAAAAGTGCCAAGTTTATTATAGTAATATGGGGTCCCGTTATTCTACATGTAGTCATGTTGGGTAGGTATCACATACTTTATCTCTGTGAACTATTCATCAACCCTATAAAGCCACCTTCTGTTATTAAATAATCTACACGAATATATTAACAAGAGAAAGTTCATTGGTTAAGGTGACATTTGGCAACAGGAAAAATTTGAAATCAATTACACGAACACTGAGTATTTTCTGCCCGAGTTTCTTGTATAGGTTATGATGCAGAAATCTTTAATTATAATCGTCACTTACCTCTTTTTCGGATTAGCTGGCTTTGAAGACATCTCAGTTTTTATCATAGGGCCACTATTATGAAACTTCGCGATATGAGCACAATCTTAGAACACTGCCAAGGAGAGTAACATATCGCTTCCCACGATATTCTGTTAGGTTTGTGTACGCGTACAACACTAATAAGTTTCACTAATCACAATTTAGGTCATTTTACAATGCACTACACATAAAAATGCACTTTGTTATCGTGAACTTGCACAGTAGAAACACGAGATTGAAAACGAACCAAGTTCTATTAACAACAAGTATGTTTTCATTACAGAGCATATGTTTTTTTTCTTTCGTGAAGAACAAACAACCAAAGCTTTTGATTGGTTATAATATCGTCAAAATGAAGAACAAACAAAATAACTACCAATAACGTGTCGAGTTTTTGATGCATACAAGCATACTTACGTGTCACGACAGATGTCACTTATTTCGAATATTTATACCAATACCGATAGATGGTGCTATCTAAGCGAGTAGTATTTTTTTACCTTCGCTAGATGTCATTAGTAATCGAAATTATGTTTTTTTTTTAATCTAGAGAAACTGAAGAATATCTACAGCTTTATTACCTACATACATACTTCTCCCTATTTTTTGACATAGGTTTGAGTATAGCATTCAACAAAGATAGCAGACAACTCCTATTTTAGTACATAGACGCGAGAACAGATGGCAGGACTTGGATCTTAAGTTCTTTCTGAGCAGCGACTTTCGACTCTACTGACCCTAATTTCCTATTTGGCTGGCCATCGGTCAGCCATCACGCCTGTTTGTTAAGAAAAGCAGCGTAAGTATATAGGTTCGGAGACTAATTAACCATTCATTCATTCAAATTCAAAACTATTTTACTGATGGATGAAGCAAAACGATAACAATTATCAACCACAGAAAAAAGCCAGTGCTTATGTGGCTGCAAAAAAGTACGAACTTGGCAGCAATTAGCCGCTAACCGCTAGCAAAGTGACTAACCTAACCACCTAACTTATACTTTTAGTAAGTACCTAAGTCAGTGCATTTTTAGTACTTACCTACTCTCCTCTTTTTTGTATTTATTTGTTAAGGACAAATAAAAATATTTTATTACTCCTTACATACGAAGGTAGCGAGTTTTATTTAGCTGCGGGCTTTTTTATTTATAGGGTAAATACTTTTGCTATTTCAATTTATTAATTGAAGTACGAGTTTTATTGTTAACGAAACCGTTTCAATGTTTTGGTTTTTCTCCACACAGTTGACATTAGCGCCACTAGCGGAAAATACCAAAATCTAATAAAATATGCGAGAGAAATTGGAGAGTTAGATATTAAGATCAAAATAGACCCCATAAACTCTCTCCAAATAATTAATATTATTATCTTTAAAAAAGTCCAATCAGTAACGAAATTCAAGCATTCATGAGTCATTAAAATAGGTATTACCTAATCTTGCTTACCTAATATTTTTATCAATCCTTCAAAATTAATGATAGGCATTCTGTGAAATCTGAGAAGATTTTTCACGACATCAATATGCGCCTCAGAGGCAGATAGGGACACTGTTTAGTTTTTAGCCCGGCCCATTATTAACCTTGATTATAGTCCCGAAAATTTATCAATTGAGAAATGTCTAAGAAATGTTATCGGACATAAGAGCAGGATTATCCGACACCATTTCATTGCATCGTGACTCATGACTTAACAGATTGGAATCTCTGTGCAATGGATCCATTTTGTCAGTTGTACACCTTCCCAGTGTCCGTTGCAACACAGATCATTTCTCTTCGTCTGGAATGGACGGCAATGACAAATAGATGATTGTAATAACGCTATTAAATCTCGTTAAACCCGTATAATGGAGAACAACTTTTTAAACTGGAGATGATTAAGCCGGAAGACAGATACAAAAGGTTTAACGGGGCCTAATGCATAATTGGTAGGTACACGTTCAATTTTGTTGTTATTAGTATTGTATATCCTACTGTTTTTAAAAATTATATTACGATGAACCGGTCCCTTAAACTAGATACCTTTTTTCTTTTTATTTTGCGTAGGGGAAACTTTCAAAAGGTCTAGCTAGAGCATACTGCTCTAAGCTAGGACCTGTGGGGGTCAACCGGGGTATGTGGGACTATTACCCACTAAAACCCCCGCGGCTGTCGCATCGGTATTATTCGGCATTATTCGTCACATAAGGCCCTCCGGTGGGATTTGCACCAGCAGCCCCTCAGTGCCTTTGAACACGCCGCCGGGGACCGGATTATAGCCCCACGGGATCCCGTCACAATGCTCACCGGGACGGGGGTTGCAACCCCACCCCCATTCTCAATGGATGTCTTAGGACCCTACACCTCTAACGTCCAGCGATTCCGAAGGTGAACAAGATACCTAACACCTTTTTTTTTAGTAATCTTATTGTATTTCTCAGCCTCAGCTCTGTAGATCTTATGAAATCGAGTAACACCATCTCCAATATTATATCTTATCTAGATCCCATTCTGTTAATCGAATTATCAGCCGCTCTCAATTGAAATTAGTAAAAGGGCGTCGTCACGCCCAACCATCGGCTCCTGTAGGTACCTCCCAATAAGATGCCTTATAGATAGATACTTACGTACTACGATAACAACTTATGTTTTCATCGCACTTTGTACACGAGCTACAGCCTCTTCATCTTATTTTTTTTTTGTTTATATGACGAGCTATGGAGAGAGCTATGAACCAAGATCACCGACATAGCTCTTAAAATCTGCAAGTTGAAATGGGCAGGCCATATCAAAAATCAAAATCAAAATCAAAAATTCTTTATTTACAATACAAGTTAGTGCAATTTTACAGGGGACATTGGGACTCTCCTTTTAAGTTTGAAAAACCTGTATTAGGAGAGCCCCGCTCTTTCTTAGAATCTACTAAACACTTGTACTATAATTACAATACAAAAGTAGGTAAATAAAAAGTTTACATCAATAAATTAAATTAGTGAATATTGCTTATAAAGCGGTGTAATATGATAAATAAGTGTGTAGGTGTGTATAGGCGTGTGTGTGTGTGTGTGTGTGTGTGTGTGTGTGTGTGTGTGTGTGTGTGGGTGTGTGTGTGTGGGTGTGTGTGTGTGTGTGTGTTTGTTTACGCCTGCGTGTGTTTAGTTAAGATTTTTTTCTGTTTCCTCGTAAGTTAAAGATTTCAACCACTTTGTGACAGTATTTTTACAATTGTGATAGGTCATAGTATATATTTTTAAAAGTCTATTTATTTTGTTGTAAATTTTAATTGATTGCGTACTAAATTGTTTTGAAGCGAATACAGTTCTGGTTACGTTTTGTCGGATCACTGAGTACTGATGCCTCTTCTTTAATATATTAGAATCCACAGATAAGTTCTTATGGGTTTTAAGAATACATTGTACTATATATAGTTGTCTAACTGTCAGTACATTTACTTCATTAAACAACTTGATTGTGCTGTAGTATCTATTTTTGAAGGACATAACTTTTAAAACGGATCTTTGTGTGCGTTCAATGCTCATAAATTTAGTTTTATATGTGCCTCCCCATATGGTTATACAATATAGTAGTATCGACTGAACAAGGGTAGTATATACAGGGCGTCCCACGGCGATGCCACACGGAGGGAAAGTACCTTAAATATTAAAGATAGGATATTTTACTGAAAGAAGACATCGTTTTATTTTTAATAATAAGTAGAACTGCATTCACAGATTTTTTAAAAATCGCCTACCTCAACCGGGAATCGAACCCGCCAAATGTGATTGAAAAATTACATGTATTTTATAATAGCGTTTGAAAGGGCTACTCATAAGCATTATTTTTTCCTAAATAACCTAGCATATTAAATGAAACTAAGATCATAAAATTTTACATTTTATTTAAAAAAAAAATTAATTTATCAAATGCTCAAAGTGTGATCCGTTCTGTTGTATACAAATTCTCACTCTTTTAATAAAAAAAAAAAAAAAATCTGTGAATGCAGTTCTACTTATTATTAAAAATAAAACGATGTCTTCTTTCAGTAAAATATCCTATCTTTAATATTTAAGGTACTTTCCCTCCGTGTGGCATCGCCGTGGGACACCCTGTATATATAAAATTAGTTGTTTATCAGATATATTTCGAAGGTGTTTAAATATCCAGATGAGTCTTCTTACCCGATTTGAAACTGCTTCAATTTGAGGGTACCAAGATAAATGTTTGTCAATAATTATGCCTAGATATTTTGTAGAGTTAACCCTGTCAAGCTGGGGACAGTTACAAGTACTAGTATTGTCATTATTACACATATGAGCAGTAAGTGAAAACTCAACACCAGGCTGCAAAGACTCATTGATAGAGAAGGTTATATAAGAGGTCTTGCTCGTGTTTAATGTGAGTGAATTTATCTGTAACCATTTAATGACTGTCTGCAAACCTGTTCTCGCTATATCGAAGGCTTCTGTCCAAAGAGTACCATGGAACAAAAGTGCAGTGTCATCTGCATAGGAAAAAATACGTCCGTTTGTCAGTTGCAAGTCAGTCAAATCATTTATATATATTAGAAACAGGGTAGGTCCAAGAACACTACCCTGGGGGACTCCCCACTCTGTAGTCTGCAGATCTTCGCTGGTGAAATTACTATCAAGTTTAACTCTCTGTGTTCTATTGCTTAAGTAGCTTGTTAGTAACGATAAGAAGGATCCTCTTATACCCACTTTTTCTAACTTATGGATAAGAATAGGGACAGAGACCGTATCGAATGCTTTTTTTAAGTCCAGAAAAATACATATACCTTTTCTTTTTTCGTCGATATAGTTAGTCAGGTTCTTAGTAAGGTCTAGAATCGCATCCTCTGTACTCAAACCTTGACGAAAACCGTATTGATGTTTAGATAATATGCCAAATGTGTTTAAATATTTTATGAGTCTACTATTAATTAATTTTTCAATGATTTTTGAGATTACTGGTAATACTGAAATTGGTCTATAGTTACTTATGTTGTCTCTGTCTCCACTTTTAAAAATTGGGTGTATTATTGAGCGTTTAAGTAGATGTGGAAAGATACCAGTTCTAAAAATTTGGATAGAAAGATGCGTAATTATTGGGACTAACACGTCTTTGGCAATTTTTATAAATTTCGTTGGAATATTGTCCCACCCGGCTGCTGATTCTGATTTAAGATTTCTGATGATTGTATCGATTTCTGAGTGTTCAGGTTCAATGATACCAATTGAATTTACCTGAGAAGGAAGTGAGTTAAGATAATTGCGTAAGATGTTGGGGTTTGTGTTTATATTATCTGCTAATGATTTGCCAGTATTATTAAAAAAAAATTATTTATAATATCTGCAGACTCTTTTGGATTATTGGTTATATTTATTAGTTCCGAATTACATTGTTTCTGTTTATTTAAATTAGTTATGTCTTTTATACTATTCCATAATGTCTTATTATTTAATTTAGCCTTGTTCAGTAGATCTCTTTCGTATTTTCTTTTTAATTTCTTTATTAAATTATTACAAAAATTTCTATATCTGCGGTATGTTATTCTAAGATTTTCATTGTTTGGATCCAGACGTAATTTGTTTTGTAGTCTATTTCTGTTTTTAATACATTTTAAAATGCCAGGCGTAATCCAGGGCTTTATTATTTTTTTGTTGTTTGGAATCTTCACGGTTTTAGTATTACTGTTTAATGAGTTTTTAATTAAATCAATTAATTTGTTTGTTAATTCTTCTGGGTCTTGAATAGTCATATAATCATTATTATAATTTTCTTGAAGTGTACTTAATGCGGCAGGATAATCTATAACTGTTTTTGTTTTAGAAGCAGTGTATGGTTTATTTTTGTTATAAATATGCATAGCGGTCATTTTGTGGTCAGTTATAGTCGTGTTAAAGACTGAGATAACGGCCGAATATTTTTTAGGATCTAAATTAGTAATTATATGATCTATACAGCTGTTGATTCGGGTATCAAGTCTATGGCCAGGTAATAGGCCATGACCTGCTAGCATATCAAGATACAAGTCCGAATATTTGTCATTATATCCTAGGATAATATTTATATTTATGTCGCCAGTAATAATAACATTTTTATTTTTTAAGTGTGCTGAGTCTAGGTACATATCTAGTGACCTAATAAAGTGCTCGGGGTTCTTTTCAGAGGGTGAACGGTAGATGCAAATTATTATGTGGTCTAGGGTATTTATTTCTAAACATGATGCACCCAAGAGAGCAATTTCTTTGACTGAATGCTGTATTGCACTTTTCATAAAAACCACTACACCATCATTTTGGTTTACTTTTTTAAAAGTATTGTACGTTTGGTATAACGATTTGCATGGGAGTGGCTTGTTTGTATTTATGCGGCATTCTGTCAACACAATAACATCTATGTTCTTTTTAAGCAAACTAAGATTAATCTCCAAGTCATCAATGTTGGTTTTTTTGTGTACACTTCTAATATTTTGTGTGATAATTGATATGTGAGGTGTAGCAGAAGGTAAATATTGTGATAGTTCCTCAATCTGACATTTAACAGCACTTATATTGTTTAAGTTATCTAATTCTTTATTTAAGTAATTAATTTTATCCATTTTTTTATAATTTCAGTTGTGGGTACATTACGTAAATAAATAATATATGTGGGTAGTAAATACTTTAAAAGAGGGTAGGTAGAAAATAAATTTATTTTAACAATATATGAAGCTTGACATTTTAAGTTGGATTTATTAACTGTGGATAGTGTGATAATGTACTGAGAAAATGATTGTTTAACCAGTAATTCGATTGCATTCGCAAATAGGTAGAAATAATAACATAGAACGTGAATATGTGTAAATTGGGCTGTGTTTATTTTCTGTGTACGTTGTGTGGTGAATATCTTATGTAATAACAATATAACTAAACTTATCTTGGATAGTTTATAGTATTGTACAGTGGTTGTAAAGATGTTGACATGATAACAACAGTGCTTTATTTCATCAGACAGTGCAAGGTAATTACAATAACATGTATAGACTGATAGTCACTTACAAATCATTTGGTGTATTTGGGATTCATTTGTTATTGTGACAATAGGTGAATTATCATCCTTACGTAGATATACTTTTCCATAATTAGTCCAGCAATATTTGTAGTTTTTCGTATTTTTTAGATCTCTGGCGAGAAAATATAACCTTGCTGCTTTCGGTGTAAGATGTTCTGATATGTATATTGGGATATCAGGAGACGCTTTCAACCCAAGATGCTTAGCACTCAACTTATTCGATTTATTTCGGTTGTTATAATTTTTCACGGCTTGTAACGTTTCAGTTTTGATTAAATTACTCGAGAACTCAACGATAATGGAATTTTTTTCTTTTTTGGGGTTATTTATTTTAATAATATCCTTAATATCGCTCTTTCCCAGGTTTAGGTTCAAGTTTTCCGATAATTTGAAAATCATTTCGGATATATCTTTCTTAGTTTCTGCCCCTTTTAAGGGTATATTTTTTATCTCGATATTAGTTTTCCGCTCCGTTCTTTGGATGTCCTCCAGTTTGTTCTCTAATATTGTTATATGTTCACTATCCTTTTTTGCCTGGATTTCTTGTAATTCTATTTTTTTCTTAAGTGCAGAGTTTTCTTCACATAAATAAGTTAGCGTACTCTGGACCATATTGTTAGTTTGTTGAATATCTTTTAATGTTGATAATATGGTATTTATTTGTTTATTCTGTGAGAGTGAAAATTGGGTAAACATATCTTGAAAATCTTTTTTGAGATCACTAGTAATATCCTCCAATTGAAAGTTGCATATGTCAATGGGCCTCTTCCGTTTAATCCGAGACGTTATAACATTATCTGGCGATTTATTTTCTAATTTTGATATATCTGAAGTGGAGTTTGATTTTTCTGGAGTACGTGATAAAGGCATAATTATAATTTATAGCGGGGGGTACTTATAAGTCGGTACTTGGTTTTGCGCGAGTACACAAACACTGCATGTATTTTTCTTATTATTGCGCTTTAAACTTGGCTTCAAATAACTTATACACTGTGAATAAACTTTCACAATTCAACTATGTGACAATAAGGTAAAACTTCGAGATGTAGTAATTTTGATAAAAATTCTATGCTGACAAACACACGTCAGTCCCCGTCCGCGATTCGGTCGAAAGAGGCTATCGCTCGGAGAACCAATAACCGTCGGGGAAGAAAGGTTCTCGTGGCGACCACGAACCGGAAGACGCAGCGTAGGTAGGCCTCGCAGTAGGTGGACTGGCGACATTATGCACGTCGCAGGTAACCGGTGGATGCCGATAGCCAATGTCGTTCGTTGTAGCGTTCCAAGGGGGAGGCCTATGTACTTGTACAGCAGTGGACGTCTTCCGGCTGGTGTTGATGATGATGACAAGACATGAAAAATATTCGCCTGATGTTAAGCGATACGATAGACAGCTGCAATGCCTCTGGTCACCCGAGAAATTAGCTATTCTATTGTTCTCATAAGACCGGTTATTTCACCAGCTACAGTGCACTTTACAACGTAACACAGCAGAGTTTACACACTGCGGCTTGGCGAAAGATTATCTGACAAGCTGGCATTTGCTATACTTAGCCAATTTTGGCAAATGTTAGCAATTCTTTGTAGTGTTAGATTTTATTATAAAATGTGAATAGGAAAGAATACAGACATCTATCTATCTATACTTATAATAAAACTGTAACTGGTCCAATTCTGTACATTGAAGATATTTTGAAAATTATATTTGGAGGGCATTCTATAACCGATACTGAGGCCGAAAATGTATTTTTTTTAATTTTTGTCTGTCTGTCTGTATCACGGCTGCGCATCACGCCGAAACTACTGAATGGATTCAAATGAAACTTGGCATGATTTGAGATCTTACTACGAGGTAGGTCATAGGATACTTTTTATCCCGTAATCTAGCACGGTTCTTTTGGGAGAGGGGATTAAAGTCAAAATGGGTACTTGGTTATACGCTTGGTCCGATTTTATCAATTTTTCTTTATAATATAATAAATATTAGTAAGGGAACTCATAGAGAGTTGTTATCAAGGTTTTGTAATCGATCGGGTTAAGCAACGTTATGTAAGGTCATTAAATAGATGGGTGACCGTTTAACGCCATTTGAACTAAACGGGCCCGTGCTTCGGTGAGCAAGTAAAAAGTGAGTCCCAGTTTTTAACCGACAATAAAAAAGGAGGTTATGTATTCGATGCGAATGTCTGTTATTAAAAGTTTAGTTAACGTAACGCATGCGGAGCTGCATGGGTCAGCTAGTTTTTAATATTTTTTTATGATGAGAAGAACCCGTGTACCACTCGTCCGTCACCACGTTGTTATTTGTAAATAGTTTGTAGACTAGCAATTTCCTGCGGCTTCGCCCGCTAATTTTACAACAATAAATTTTTACAGAGTTTACCAACCCCTAACATACCCCCAAAGGTTGTTTTTGAAAATTCGCGAAACACGTATTGATTTATTTTATTTAGAGAATCTTTTCAGTAAATTTCAAGTCAATCGAACCATACGATAAAAAGTTTCATACAAAAGAAAACACCCCATTGAACCCCTTAGGAGTCGAATTTTCAAAAATCCTTTCTTAGTGGCTGCTTACGTCATAAGAAGAACCTACTGTCCAAATTTCAGCTTTCTAGGTCCAGCGGTTTGGCCTGTGCGTTGATGAATCAGTCAGTCAGTCAGTCAGTCAGGACAAGTAATTTTATATGTATAGAAGATATAAATTTCTTAAGCCTAATAATTTTACTAGGGGTCGATCTGCTTAGGGGAGAGGCCAGTGGGGGTTTTATTCACTACGGTGGCCTTTATGAGACTCTGGACTTTCCATATGGGCCTGTCCAGAGTCTGGAAACCTTATAGGAGCTTTTTAATTATGACATTACTTTGCGATTTGGTATTAGGTACTAGACATTGTGTGATATTTATAGAAATATATTTTTTTTTTATTTGGGGAATACAACCAAATAAAAAAAAATTAAAAAAATATGTTTTTAGCTCCAGAAGTCCATGTAGGTACCTGTTTGTCTGTGTGTGGCATTGCATTCCCCAAACGAATGAACTCATTGGTATTGGTTTAGTCGCGATGTTGATAAGCAATGTTCGATGAAAATTTGTTTAGCCATTTAATATAATGCATTCGTTATTGTGCCAGTAGCCCGTGTACCTACACAAACACACGGCTCAATATAAACACTCCTTAATTACCTGTTGGGCATGTTTATAGCGTTTTAACTTGACCAGATGTATATCTTATTTATTATTTCCGCTGTTACTTTTATTTTAATGGTTTCTGATGAGAAATGCATTCACCATGAATTAAAGTCGTGCTGTCATTGGAATTTTTATTATTTATTAACTAAGAATATCGTAATCACGTAGGTATAAAACGTTGTTCATTGTCAAATGATGTTTTCGATTAAGTAGCACCAATGATATTTTATACAATATATATGCCATTAGCGAACGAAAAGTGAAACAACGAAATTCACCCAAATTGGGGGAACTGGCAGTAAGTCACGCGTCGGTAACATGTAACGAACGTGACGTGTGCCTTTAAAAATCAAGTAAAATGCCTTCATGCGTACTTAGAAAATGCACGAAGCAATGTACAAAAGTAAATAATAAGGAAAGGATATCATAACTATAAGTAAGAATATGAGAAAATATTTTTAGCGCACATTAGTAGGGATATAACATATCTATGGTTTATAATATTATTGTACTAGCACAGTGTAGGCTTTCTTCGTGTCGCGTTTTCATGCTATGAGTAAGTTTTTGTCGACGGCTGAAATTCGTCCCTTTGCTGCTGACACAGGATCAATTTCCTTGTGTATATTAATAAATAAGCATAATGCCGCCGGTCTTTTAGGCACCCTTCCCTCCCGGTGCGGCGAAAAGTGTTTTACTTAGTGTTAGTATATTTGTAAATAAACAAAAAAGAATGTTAGACAAAGTTGCCAAGCATATAACTACTTTTTTGTTGTCCTGGAGGAAATCTCCAAAAGGTCCAGTCTTCAGATGGGTGTCGACGTTGTGGAGAGACTGGGTTACGTTCAGGCCTTGCTAGGTCTCTCCTTCATTGAACGCTAGACCATGTTCTGGGGGGAGCAGAGAATGCACGCCCCAGAACCATCACTCACTACTTCGTTAATCTCAGATAAATAGGATCACGGCCAAGCAACTTTGTTTAGTGGGGGAAACATTTTTTTTATACTACCAGGGTGGCAAGCAAGGGTACGGCCCGCCTGATGGTAAGCAGTCACAGCAGCGTATAGAGCTAGCTACACCAGAATAATCACGAGCGCATTGACGACCCTTAAGACATTAGATATTTTGTCTTTTTGTCCAGTAATTTCGCCAGCTACAGTGCCCTTCACGCCGGAACACAGAAATGCTTACACACTGCTGCTTGGTGGCGGAATATCTGACACTGTGGTGGTACCTTCCTGGACGGTTCCTTGCACAAGAAACCTTGCACCTAGATCTAAAAATCCAGAACACATTCTAAAATGTTGAACCCGTGACCTCCGGTTTTGATAGCGAGCGATGTCCCGCTGCGCTTTACTTTTATCATGTAATTATATGGTTACCGTTTATTTTAATGCCGCTTATTAAGCAAGACAAACAAAATAATCGCCTGGCAACGTATACAGACTGTGTAAACAACTTTATATTCATTGGTTTGTCATTGGGTAATTAAATAACGTTTTATGGAAACGCCAATGGAAATGTACTTATAAAAACATAATTTGTCAGAACTAATAATAATAATGCCCTTCTCAGCGGTGATTTCCAGGCTGGTGCAAAGGTTTGAGAAGCCAGTTTGTTGCCCGTGGGGTGACCAAATAAGAATAGCACCCTTCCATCTCCTCCCGTTGGGTGTCCGTAAACGGCGACTAAGGGCTAGCGCATACATAGGTACAACTTTTAGTTGAACAACTGTTTTGTTGTGTATCATAATGTTTAAAAGAATATACTAAAGCGCACATACTGTCAACTCGATAGTTATTATTATTATTAATTAACAGGCAAGCAGTTGGAACAACTGATAATAGCCCGTATCCTGTTCTTCTCTATTAAGTTGTACTGTTGCGGTTGTTGATATATGAGTCAAGCCGGTTTTTAAATTGGTTGGTGTTAACTGATGTGACAACTTCTTCTGGGAGGCTGTTCCAGGCTTTAACCACTCTGTTACTTAGGAAATTTTTATGAGGGTTATCTTTCGAAAACCTGGTAGACAGTTTGAGGCAATGACCCCTTAGATGAACATTTTTGCTAAGTCTGAATAACTTGTCGAAATCTGGTACATCATAGTGTCCATTTAAGATCTTGTATGTCTCAATTAAATCGCCACGCTCCCTGCGGTCTTTTAAGGTAGTGAGATTTAGCATTTGTAAGCGTTCTTCATAAGATTTGTGTTTTAATTGGCTTGGGATTAGTTGCTCGACAAAAATGTCAAAAAGCTTTATCGATTTGCTTTTGATTTAAAAGTTGCACAACTATCGATCCAGCGCTCAATTTGTATTGCATTGTATTGATGTGCGCAGAACATCGACTAAACAGTCGATCCGCGACTGACCGCGACTGCCAGTCTCGTATAAGCATTTGTAACGTATGAAAGATTCCATTAGATAATCTATCACTGAGTACAGGATGTACACAGTATCTTCTATTTTATCTCTCTTAAAATGTATATAAAGCAAAGCACAAACTAAAACTTTCTTGTTAATTGACATTGTTTTTAAACACCTTGACTCGAGCGTTGCTGAACAAAGACTGGTCGATTTGAGGAGAAAAAAAATCGATTGTATGCTTACTTCCATCAACTAAACTGTTTAGTTGAGTAGAAATCACGAAAAGTACCTACAAAACTCGACGAAACAGTTGAGTCGATGCAACAGTTATACTCGTATGTCTGCGCTCGGCCTTAGTGATAACTAGACGGCCTGTTCCACTAAGTTCAACTCTTAGACTATAGAATACATTCAACTATAAGTTCAACCAGTTGAACTTATTGGACAAAAAATTCCAATTATTTCAACTTTGTGTTAATTAAAAATAATTATGTAATAGTTGAAGTAAATGGACATTTTATGTCCACTAAGTTCAACGATCTATTTAAATCTTCCAGTGGAGTTATTCACGTAAGTATGTACACCTGTAGAATCAGGTGGATGCTCTCACTTCCAGCAATGGAACTGCTAGGAAAAGTGTCAGTAGTTCTATACAAATGATTTCTATCACTTATAAAAACACCTCGATTGTAGAACCTAACTGAGCACTTTTTTATCTCAGCATCCATAAAAAAGGCAACTCGAAATATAGGTAACGAACAATAAAATTATACGGTTTCGATATAAAAATATTGTACAATGTATGATTCAAAGGACAAAAAAAATCCAATACGAACATTTTTATTCGTAAATTGATAAAAATGAAATATAAACCCCGGTACACAATACAAAAAAAAATTTGGGACACGGTAACGTAAGAACAATATTTAGATAACGAATCGACGGACAATCAATATTTGAGAGTGAATTGAACTGTTACGTTGAAAAATGACAGGAACATTGACAAAGCGTGGTTGGGTGTTTGCGCCGCCGGGGACGACACCGCGCGACTCCGGCGGTATGGCGGGCGGCAGGAAACATTCTTGAACCAAAGTCCTTTACACAAAGCATTTCTGTGGTAGAGCTTCTAAAATTTCTTAAGCTCCATTTTCTTTTTTTTTTACTTAAATTATAAATAAATGAACTTTTACTTTTAATAGTCTTTCATGTAGTTTAATTAGAATATAAAGTTTTAAAAAAAAAAAATGAACCGACTTCAATATCACTGAAAAGTAAAAAATAATTATATATTATAGAAGTTGGTTTTAGCGTACCTGCTGTGCAGTGGCGTGCACAGTAAGTAGGCAAAAATATCTGCGAGTTATCTGTATTTTAAGCTATTTGTTAGTGTGCCAACACAAGTATCCTGTAATGTTAGTTACATTATAGGTCTATCTATTCACATTTAAAAACATCACGTTAATACTATGTCAGTACAAAATATTTTTAAATTAAGATTATTTAGAGTAATCGTAGGGTAGGCAAAGTCTTTTTGTGTGTACGGAGCCACTGTATAACCTTATTACAGTTTTTAAATGCAAATGAATATTTCTATAGAATTTGCTAACGTATGGGAAATTAAAATGGTACACTAATATACTTATAGTAGGTTAAACAAATCAAATAAGTTTATTTGCCTACCCACTGCTGCTGTGTATAATTGGCACCAACTTCAATAATATTTAAATTATTTTTTTACTTTTCAGTGATATTGAAGTCGGTTCAATTTTTTTAAAAAAAGATTTTATTTTATACTTTTTAGTGATATTTTCATGAATAATGATTGAACCATCGAAGACGGTAAAATGATCTAGGTAGGTTATGATCACATTATCGTATACGTAGTTTTACATAATTCATGTTTCTTCAGAAAAAAATATCCGGTCGTAATGAAATTTGCATGGGATCATCATAGTAGTTTACTCTCTCGAATAAAAAAAGAATCATCGAAATCGGTTTATATTTGTCACAGTAATGTAATGGAGAACATCAGTTTTATGGTTTTTACCAGATAAATTCCTCCACATCGTTCATGGTCCTCCAGTAAGTTCTTTGCCGTTTGTGATAAAATTGATACAGATTCATTACAGTGGTTCAATCTTTCGAATAAAAAAAGAATCATTGAAATTGGTAAATATTTGCCAGTGTTATGATCATTTTTGTCCGTAAAAAGCGACATAAAGTCATCTATATAGGCATTCCTGCAGCTCTCCTGCGCAGTCACCATTCTTGTTTTTTCAGGAACTACTTATTCGTATGCAATAATTTTTTTATGGGACCCAATTAACGGATTAAAGAATAGATGGAAGAAAGATTTTTTCAAATCGGTTCATAATTGCCAGAGTTATGCGCGAACATACATAGAAAAAAAAAATATATATACAGACGAATTCAGAACCTCCTCCTTTTTTGAAGTCGGTTAAAAAGTAGGTATTTTTGAGAGGTAGTTTAGTAACTTAAGAGACCCGCCACCTCCAATAGGAGTAGGTATTAAATCTTACTTTACACGAGATGCAGATGTCAATATACGTAGTTTATAGGACTGCACATTCTATCGAAAAAGTAAGATTACAAATAGCTGGGGTCTTACCATGAACTCATATAGCACGGCAGTTTAACACGAAAAGTCATCGATATACCTACTTAATATATAAACTAGATTTGGTGTCACGGTTCAAAAAATGTTAGCGAGAAATAGCGCCCTTGTGTCGCTATTTCTTTACAAGCCTCTTTACAATAAATTTGTCATGATGTATGACAAATTTATTTTTGCCGGTAGGAGTGTCGCTACTGTCTATATGAAACTGTCAAACTACAAGTCATTATCATTATAAAATCGTTAGTTCACATTTCCACCACCAGCACAGATAAGTTTGCAACCTCCACGGCCACATTAGATGTCATTTTATTCGTGAATGTTTATCTAGTTATATATTATATCGATGCGAAAAGTGACAGTGTGTGCTTACAATGAGCGCACATTTCGTGTTAAACTGTCCTGTTATACGAGTCCATGGTCATCATCATCATCATCAGTGGCGGTCCTAGGGCGGTGCGAGCGGTGCGACCGCACCGGGCGCCATCATAGGGGGGGCGCCAAAATCATCCGACGCGCGACGACGGTCGGGCGCGGCGAATCATGTCTCAAAACTCACGAAAACATCCCCAAATCACCGGGCTATGAACAGTTGGATAGAAGCGTCGATGAGATTGAAGAATTTCAGCGGAGGACAAACATATACAAAAACAGACTGAAGTTGAGAAATCGAGATGAGTCGCTATTCTCGAACGAAAGATGTCCATAGTGTTCTTCTTGGCAAGCAATAATTTGGCGTTTAGAGGGAGATCTGGATCTGAAATGTTATACACTCTTAATAATGGCAACGTTTTTGGTCTTGTGCAACTACTAGGAAAATTTGATACTGTGACGATGGGGCACCTCCGCCGTATTGTAAAGAAAGAGACTAATATGTGCTAATATCCATTATTTCAACAACCGCATTCAAAGCGAATTAATTGATAGATACAATTGAGAATAAGTACATTGGTTACCCGTTTTCAACAATTTTCAAAGTACAATGATACATGGTATTTTATATACGACATAAAAATAATTCCAGATATATCCATGTTGGAAAAGGCTGTGCTGATTTGCAAATAATTTTAACCGATGGCGAAAAATGTGATAATATGTCTGGACATGAATTGGTTGAAGAACTTTTGAGCCTGAATCCATTATTAAAAGATCTTCCATCAGCAGTTCTTCAACTTATACGAAGAAATGATTGACAAGATATTTTCCCTGATTTATTTATTTATTTGGACAGCGCTTCGTATCTTGCTTACTGTACCTACTACCTGTTATTGTCGCCAAAGGAGAACGAAGTTTCAGTAAATTAAAACTAATAAAAACTTACCTGCGGTCTACTATGTATCAACAAAGACTGTCAAGGGTGGACTGTGGGGTTAAATTATTGAACCTTAACAGATCACAAATAAAGCACCTAATAGGTGCACTCACGGGACATTTCGGAACCAATGAGCACGTTCACAGAATGAGGCTAAGTATTATTGATACTTGCAGATTTTGTAAAGGTGAAAAAGAGTCAATGCGACGCATATTGTGTGGCTGCGTCGCTCTTGCGAGACGTAGGTTGGGTCATCTGGGAGTAGCCTATCTTACACCAGATGATTACGCACAGCTCCAAGCTGGAGCAATCGTTGCATAACTGAGTGGTCGGCCACACTGCAGGCCTAGCGCGGCGGCGGCGGCGGGCGCGAAATATCAAACATATGAAACCGCCGCTTGCGGCCACACTGAAGTGACTTAGGCGGGAGCCTAGCGCGACCGGCTTGAGCGAGTTAGCAGGCGTACTTTTCAAACGTTCCTATCCGCTCGTTCTGGCCACACTGCGGGCCTAGTCAACAAGCGACCGATCGCGCGGCTGGCGGGGTATCAAACCATTTCGGCCTTGTCGCTCGTTTTAAGTATTTTTTTATTATTAAATAACTTTAAATACATGTATAAAAAAGGTTTTTTGGACATTTGAAATTGTAAGTGTATAATATATATATATATATTGTTGATGTTCCTTAATAAATAAAATAAACTTTTTTGACTACAATTTCAATTCTTAATATATTTTTTTTTAAATCTCCATTCATTTAACTGTTTTTAGTTATTTCGTGCACACCCAGCACACCATCTCTTGTGTTCAACGCTTCCCATCTCAGAATGGGCCTATCTAGTAAAAAATACAGAATTCTCACAAAAGGTTTTCGACACCTGCAATAAGTGTTATCGCCACAACAGCCCGCGCGTCACTGTGGCCACCCTGCGCGCCCGGTCTATTCCACTTTGATCACCTGGGTGATATCACCTGGGTGATTAAAGTGGAACAATTTATTCCACTTTGATCACCTCGGAATCAAATCACCTGGGTGATTTGAGCTGGGTGATTTGAGTGGAATAAATTAGTGGACTTTGATCACCTAGGAAACAAATCACCTGGGTGATTTGAGCTGGGTGATTTGAGTGGAATAAATTAGTGGACTTTGATCACCTCGGAATCAAATCACCTGGGTGATTTGAGCTGGGTGATTTGAGTGGAATAAATTAGTGGACTTTGATCACCTCGGAATCAAATCACCTGGGTGAACAGTGGCGACTACTATTTTTATTTTTCATTTTGTGTCTTTAAATCACCTACATTTGGATTTACAAAATTCAATGTTTAAGCATCGGTACCGACTTTTTATAAGTTTATCCTCACTAGCTAACCCGCGCAGTTTCGCTTGCGGTTAATTAGTACTTATAGATTGTTTTATAGGTTTCAAACAATCATTAGTAACGCATCCTGACGAAGGTTACCGCATAATCTTTAACCGACATCAAAAAAGGAGGGGTCTCAATTCGTCTGTATATACATTTTATTTCTATGTATGTTCGCGCATAACTCTGGCAATTATGAACCAATTTGGAAAATAAGTAGTTTCTGAAAAAACAAGAACAGCGACTCAGAAAAAATGGAGGAATGCCTAAAAGATGATGTTTTATCGCTTTTTAAGGACAAAAATGGTTATAACTCTGGCAAATATTTACCAATTTCAATGATTCTTTTTTTATTCACAAGAAGGAACTACTGTAATGAATCTGTATAAATTTTATCACAACCGGATTAGAACTTCCTGGAGATCCATGATTGATGTGTAGGAATTTATCTGGTAAAAACTATAAAACTGATGTTCTCCAGTACATTACTCTGACAAATATGAACCGATTTCGATGATTCTTTTTTTATTCGAGAGAGTAAACTACTATGATGATTCCAAGCAAATTTCATTACGACTGGATAAATTGTTCCTGAAGAAATATGAATTATGGAAAAAACTATGTCGATGATAATGTGATCATAACCTACCTAGATAATTTTACGGTTTTCGATGGTTCAATCTTTATAACCTACCTAGATAAATTATATATAGACGAATTGAGACCCCTCCTTTTTTAAGTCGGTTAAAGATTATGCGGTAACCTTCGTCAGGATGCGTTACTAATGATTGTTTGAAACCTATAAAACAATCTATAAGTACTAATTAACCGCAAGCGAAACTGCGCGGGTTAGCTAGTGAGGATAAACTTATAAAAAGTAGGTACCGATGCTTAAACATTGAATTTTGTAAATCCAAATGTAGGTGATTTAAAGACACAAAATGAAAAATAAAAATAGTAGTCGCCACTGTTCACCCAGGTGATTTGATTCCGAGGTGATCAAAGTCCACTAATTTATTCCACTCAAATCACCCATCTCAAATCACCCAGGTGATTTGAATCCGAGGTGATCAAAGTCCACTAATTTATTCCACTCAAATCACCCAGCTCAAATCACCCAGGTGATTTGTTTCCTAGGTGATCAAAGTCCACTAATTTATTCCACTCAAATCACCCAGCTCAAATCACCCAGGTGATTTGATTCCGAGGTGATCAAAGTGGAATAAATTGTTCCACTTTAATCACCCAGGTGATATCACCCAGGTGATCAAAGTGGAATAGACCGCGCGCCCGCCGCCGCGCCCGCGCTAGGCTCAAGTCACCGCGCGTTCACTGTGGCCAACCACTATGGCAACTCCTCGACACGTCAACAACAGAGTAAGGGCTAGGGCATGCACAATGGAGCCAACTGGGTCGATGAGCGTTCCGGTGGTTACCGGGCCCGATTTTTAGCCACTAACAATAGAATAGAACAAAATAAATAAAACAAAAAAATAATAAAATTTAATCATAAAATTTATTGTTAATCATAAAATTTATTGTTATTTTAAGTTAATCATAAAATTTATTGTTATTATTTTATACATCAAATGTATGGTAACTACGACTAAAACCGTATGTTCCAAATGTCAAATCGAGTACAGTTTTATATTTGAAGGGGCACCACTTTTAGATCTCGCACCACTTAAAAATATTGATAGGACCGCCACTGATCATCATCATCATCAGTAGCAGTCGAAAGACGTCCACTGCTGAACTGTTATACTGTCCCCCTTTGAAGAGAGGGGTTGCCATAATCCCCATGCTTAGCAAGCGGCTTGGGGATGGCAGTATAGGTGGTAGGACTGGTAGGTAATCCAATAGAAAGACGCTGCTGCCTGTCTTCTTGTTTTCCCTTAGTCGCCTCTTACGGACACCCAACGGGAGGAGATGGATGGGTGTTATTCTTACCCGGACACCCCACGGGTAAGGTCCATGGTAAGGCCCCTGATTGCGCATGATTATTATCTGTTGTTGTATTTCTTTTAACTGAAAAACTGCTATAAGTTCAGTGGTGTTTAGAGCAATCGCGGAAGTCAGGAGGTCTCAGAAAGTATAGGTACGCAGTTTTCAACTCATACATTTGCACTTATTGATATATACTTGTAGGTACATCGGATATACCCTCATCTATAGCCTTTATATTGTCATTGGGGACACCCGTGACCCCATAACTCACTGTCACAAGAGGCATCGATGCGTCATTGCGAGCTGCCACGAATGCGACAGCGCCCGCTCCAACACATTAGCTGAAAGAATGCGTGTTACGGGATGTTATTGATGATTTCGGTGGCACACTATTGTTTCTTTAGTAATGAATATCTATCGGTCATGCACACTCTTAGATTTCTGTAGTCGTCAGTCTCGTGTACGATTTTTTTTTTAGTAGGAACTACACTTCGACGGAGTGAGTCAATCGTCATATCGGTTAAGCAACGTCAGGATTGCCTGTTCCAGACTGATCTTGATCAGTCTGGGATCAATCGTTCTGTTCGTTCGTAAAATATTAGTTAACATATTTTCTACTTTACAGTTTTAATTCTTATCACAAAATGATGATCCAAAACTAATTAGCTTCTGTTTTAATTAAAAATAACTTCGCTTAGGTAATCCTAATGATTTGACCATAGTAAATTAGACCGTTGTCAAAATTAGTTTCTGGATAGCGATTAGTGGATGTCGTACCTACCTACATAAATATATGTTACTAGCTGACCCACGCAGCTCCGCCTGCGCTATAATTACGTTTACCAAACTTTTAATAACAGATATTCGCATCGAATACATAACCTCCTTTTTTATAGTCGGTTAAAAACTGGGACCCACTTTTTACTTGCTCTCCGAAGCACGGACCCGTTTAGTTCAAATGGCGTTAAACGGTCACCCATCTATTTAATGACCTTACCTAACGTCGCTTAACCCGATCGATTACAAAACCTTGATAACAACTCTCTATGAGTGTTCCCTTACTAATATTTATTATATTATAAAGAAAAATTGATAAAATCGGACCAATCGTATAACCAAGTATCCATTTTGACTTTAATCCCCTCTCTCAAAAGAACCGTGCTAGATTACGGGATAAAAAGTATCCTATGTCCTACCTCGTAGTAAGATCTCAAATCATGCCAAGTTTCATTTGAATCCATTCAGTAGTTTCGGCGTGATGCGCAGCCGTGATACGGACAGACAGACAGACAGACAGACAAAAATTAAAAAAATTAAATTTTAGGCCTCAGTATCGGTTATACAATGCCCTCCAAATATAATTTTCAAAATATCTTCAATGCACAGAATTGGACCTGTTACAGTTTTATTATAAGTATAGATATAGATAGATTTTCTTGAGAATCTTGTCATTGATAATGAATCTGCAGAAAAGTCGATATTGGAGTCGTACCGCTGCCTACAATAAATTTTATTCGAGGCCTGATAACATGTTAATTAAAAAGCTCGCTCCCGCCTAATGGACAATTTAAAACCCTGTCGTAAAATAAATGCAAATGTCTTAGATACCGGACATTAAAACGGTTAATACATTCAATAAAAATTAAGTAGACGATTACATGGAAACAATATTGTTATTTTTCGCCCTGTACGATAAAAGCATCGGACATTTATAATAATTATTAGTCCATTTTATTAAATTAGTTCCATAAACGTATGGTACTAATATAATAAAATAAAACACGGACAATAGGTACATACCTACCGTAAATACCGTAATAAACAAAAAAACATCAAAAACCTATTCGAATCGACTAATAAACGTTGACGCCGCCATTTTTGTTAAAGGTCATAATCAAAAATGTTTTATTATGTTAAAAAATTCGAGCTTTATAATTTTTGCTAAATATTTCAATGTACTTATTAGCTTGTATACATTTTTTTTATCATTTGGGCATACTTTAGAAAATAGAGACCCAGGATCCAGCTACAGCGTCCCTTCATCTAACCCTAAGTAAGCTAGGGCAAAGAAAGATAAGTTTAATGTTGTTATTAAGGTTCCTGATAGCCAACCAGCAGGGTTTGCACTGCCGTTTATGGTTCTAAATCAACACTGCACCGCACCTTTTTATAAACAACGTAATTCAAAAAGAAATAGGTACTTACGCAGATAGCGACTATGCTTTATTATATTATGTAATCGGTCAGTGTCCGATATTCTATTGCAGGCAAGCTTCGGCGTGATGGACACTGTAGCTAGTGAAATTACTGGGAGTCTAGTATGGATTATGATAGATAACGAACTCGATCTAACTATCAGTTTTTTCCATACATTACACACCAGCGCTCCTAGCGGGAGCTATCAAAAACTACTAAAACGATCGAGCTCGTAAAGTACGGCTACGGAAGACTAACTAATGTCTTGGGTGACGAGCGGCTATACAGTGCAACTGTCCATAGAAAGGTGTATCGTTTTGCTGCGGGAAGCGTGCATATCTGCTCCCCGGACATGCTCTAGGGAGCGTCTGGAGACTCTGGAAAGGACCAAACGGAGTGACCAGCTCTCTCCATAGCAAGGCCATCGGGGAGGTTTTAGTGGGTATAAATCCCACCCCTTCGGAGACTTCGGAGGCGGACCTTTTGAAGGTTTCCTTCCCGTGAACAAAAAATAGGTATGCGTATCGTTTACCATCACGCTTAAGTAGGTACATCTTGCTTGTCTCGTCACTAGAGAGAATAAAATATATATGTACTAGCAGTCCCCCGCGACTTCGTTCGCGCAAAGGTAGTTAATGAAGAAATACCGACAAAATAAACTCAACCCGATAACATTTTGCACGACTTGGGAATCAAAATCAGGTCCAAGCGATCAAAGGTCATACTCGCGCCCATCGTCACCGAGGCAGTCCAAATAAAAATCTAAAATTAAATACAAAATATTTTCCCATGAACTTTTAAATGACAATAAACTTGGGAGGAAACTTAAGGTCAAACAGTGAAATTTGTTAATACAACGGGAATATTTTTCCAAATAATAAACTAAAATACACGTAGTTGTCTTTTTAAAGCATCCAAGAACACTATGCCGAATGACACCATAATCCACTCAGCATGTTTTTAGGTTTCCATACCTAAAAGGTAAAAAAGGAACCCTTATGGCGGTACTTCGTCTGTCTGTCTGTCTGTCACATGTATATATTTCAAGAACCACTGGCGCTATCGATTTGATATTTAGAACAGTTTTAGATCTTACTTGTTGGATAAGAATACTTATCGCAAATTAAAAAATATTTTATCTCTTTTACTGTTATTTTAATGGGGGCCGGTGTCAAAATTTCAAAGAGGCTACTATATCAAGTGGGGTATCATATGAAAGGGCTTCATTTGCAAATTTCAAAACAGTTTTTTTTTGTTTATGTCTCGTGTTTTTTTGGCTTATAACAAAAAATGTCACAAAAAATACCGTTCCCCCCTTATCTCCGAAGTTTGTGAAGGGAAAAATCTGAAATAATTATAGGTAATAGAGGTCTATCTATATTTTAAAGAAAAAATAAAATGAAGAGAAAATAAAGTGGTACAGTTTTTTAGTAATCCTAAAAAACCTCTAGAAACCAACTTAGTTTTGCGGTTGGGTTTTTGCTATAAGAGGAATATTAAAAGAACTTTAATACGTGCAAAATAGGTAGGGAACCTGTTAGTATATGTAAACACAATTCAATATTGTCTGTTAGCTGTTAGGCATTGACAGTTATATTGTCTTTGACGTTTTGACGTGCTGTCACAACTGTGTCACACACACTTGCCTTTTTTGCTGTAATGGTGTACGCGCTGCATAAATTCTTGTATTCTAGACTAAATAAATATCCTTATTAATCAGTCCTGCTTTTCACTTTGTCGCTCATAACCCTTCAGAACCCTCGATGCGCGGGTCAGACTCGCACATGACCGGTTTTTTTTTAGATTTTTTTTTAGTTTTTTTTTTTGGTTCGATTCCGTACTTTTTTGTTTCGCGGGGGAAACCTTCAAAGGGTTTCCGGGAGCTGTAGGGCTCGACCGGGGTATGTGGGATTCTTACCTACTAAAACCCCCGCGGCACATGAGAGAGAACCGCAGGCTCTCCGGTGGTATCTCGATTCGGTGCCTAGCTTCGAACCGGAGTATCTTCCCTACTAAAACGCCCAGTACTCAATGGACATCTAGCACCCACAACCCAAACGTCCAACCGACAATTCCAAAGGTTGCCCGTTATTTGTCCGGGCTTATGGCTGAGGAGAAAGGCGGCAGCATTTTTTTTTTTAGGCGGCACTACTAAAAATGTAAGAGTATTAATAGGACGAAGTTGAGTTTGAGAAATTTTGAGGGTCTCTAGGTCAAAGTGGGACCCAAAGTCAAAATCTCGAGTGTGGTGTCTTACGATTTTCATGATAAATATGTGGGATATTTCAGGGACATAAAATGGGTTACTATAAAAAAAACGTTATCATCATCATCAATCAATATATATAAAAGGATAAGTCCTCACTGACTGACTGACTGATTGACAGACAACGCATCGAGGGTTCCATACCTTCTTTGCACGTTTTAAAATAACTTTAATACGTGCAAAGAAGGTATGGGACCCTCGATGCGCGAGTCAGACTCGCACTTGACCGTTTTTTTTTAGTTTTTTTTTTTTGGTTCGATTCGGTACTTTTTTTTCGCGGGGGAAACCTTCAAAAGGTTTCCGGGAGCTGTAGGGCTCGACCGGGGTATGTGGGATTCTTACCTACTAAAACCCCCGCGGCTGTCGCATCGACACATGAGAGGGAACCCCGGGCTCTGCGGTGGTATGCTTAGATTCGGTACCTAGCTTCAGAGTCATAAAATAAATTAGTTTTTGTTAAACTCTTTAAAATTGTTAATTTCGATAAATTTGGTTGGGTTCAGTTCGGATTTTTACTATCTGAGGTATTAAAAGAATAGGAAAATAACATTTATATGTGCAAAGCAGGTATAGAACCCTCGGTGCGCGAGTCCGACTCGCACTTGACCGGCTTTTGTTTTTTGGTTCTATTCGGTACCTAGCTCCGAACCGGAGTATCTTACCTACTAAAACGCCCCGTACTCTATGGACATCTAGGGCCCACAACCTAAACGTCCAACTGACAACTCCAAAGGTTGCCCGTTATTTGTCCAGGCTTATGTCTGAGGAGAAAGGCGGCAGCTTTTTTTTTTTTAGGCAGCAGCTTGATGCGTGTGCACGCGGTGCAGGATACGCGCGTTTGCGAACACTCTCGACAGCCTCGTATTGAATTGAAACCTTGCGTGCATTTAGAAGCCACACTCGCGCTAACGCAGCAGTTAGCATAATAGTTTAAATAACTAATATAATCTTTTCCCATCACTTTTAAAATCATATCAAATTCAAATGTTAAACATCGATGTCGTACTTTAGTTTTAAAACCCATGATATAACGCATACCTGCCGCTTATATCATAAATAAATACCAGTCAAGTGTGAGTTGGACTCACGCACCGAGGGTTCCATACCATCTTTGGATGTATTAAAGTTATTTTACTATTAATGTAATTAACATCTCAGATAGCAAAAAAAAAAACAAACCACAAAACTAAGTTTGTTTGTCGAGTTTTTTAGTATTACTATAAAACTGTACTATTCAGAATGATCATTTTATTTTTCCTTTAAAATATAGATATACATATTATAATTATTACCCATAATTATTTCAGATTTTTCCCTCCACAAACTTCGGAGATAAGGGGGGTATTTTTGGTGGTATTTTTTTACATTTCTGATTATCAGCCAGAAACTACGTAGGTAATATAAACCAAAATAAAAATCTGTTTTGAGATGTGCGAATGAAGCTCTTTCATATGATATCCCACTCGATATAGTAGTCACACTTTGAAATTTTGATGACCCATTTCAACTTTAAAAAAACTAAAACAAAAAATATATTTTTTTCATTTGTGATGAGGTTGGGTAAGAATGATCGAAAACTATACCAAGTTTCAAATCGGTAGCGTCAGCTGATCCTGAAATATATAGGTGTGACAGACAGACAGACAGACGAATTCAGACCATAAGGGTTCCTTTTTTACCTTTTAGGTATGAAACCCTAAAAACGGTTTTCAATTACCTTTTAAAAGACACCATACGCGAGATTTTTAACTTAGGGGTCCTATTTTGACCTTAAGACCCTCATAATTTCTTAAATCTGACTTCGTCCTAATAATACTCTTTCATATTGTATCGGAAAACAGTGATAGGTGTTAAGAAATGGTAAAATATTTTTTTTTATTACCGAAATTGAGGTCCTGTGACTTTCGAGAAATGCAAAAATACGTAATTGTTTATTTTATATTTGAGGCGTTTGCGTGTGAAAATTCAAGGCTCTAGTACCAACCATTCATGAATTATAACGATTTTTTTATAAAACCCTCTATTTCCCTTAGGATGCGAATTTTGAAAATTCCGTTCTTAGTGTGCGTTTACGTATTGTGAAGAATTTATACACCTCCCAAATTTCAAGTCTCTAGGGCCACCGGTTTAGGCTGTGCGTTGTCTCTCAATCAGTTTTTTTCAGGACTTATCCTTTTATATATATTGATTGATGATGATGATAACGTTATTTTTATAGTAACCCATTTTTTGTCCCTGAAATATCCCACATATTTATCATGAAAAACGTATTTCATTTACCTTTTAAAAGACATCACACTCGAGATTTTGACTTTGGGTCCCATTTTGACCTTGAGACCCTCAAAATTTCTCAAATTCAACTTCGTCCTATTAATACTCTTACATTTTGTGTCGAAAAACAGTGAGAATTATGAAAAAAAAATCCAAATAATATTTTTTGTAAGTTTGTGGTCCTGTATCTTCTTCTATATATTTTGTTTTGAAAAATGCTAAGACAGGTAACTCTTTATTTTCTTTAAGGAATCTACGTGTTCAATTTCATGGTTCTGGTACCACCCGGTTCTATAAACCATAAAACCCCCTTTTTGGACTCCTTCCGATGTGAATTTTGAAAATTCCGTTCTTAGTGTGCGGTTACGTATTGTGAAGAATCTACTCTCCAAATTTCAAGTCTCTAGGGCAAGCGGTTTAGGCTGTGCGTTGTCTGTCAATCAGTCAGTCAGGACTTATCCTTTTATATACACACATCAAAAGTGTCTAGGGATCAACATATATTTTTGCAATAACTTTTCTCCTGATTGATATTAATTAAAATTTTCTTTAAGGATTCATCAAATAAAGTGTTTTCGTTTGTCACAGTAACGATAAACCAAGTCACCTTTGCATTAATAAAGAAATTTTCCATTTTCCTAATAAAGGGATTTTTGACATTTGAACCACTAACACAAAAGTTCGAAAAAAAGACTGAAATAACAGTTTTCTTTAAAATTTTTTTGGGTAACTTAAACAATTAATAATCCGTGTTTCTACCGCGAACACTAACAACACAAGAACATCGGTTTGGCATACTCAAAATGAGTTCATCCAAATCACGCTGTGGAATGGCCGCCCATGTTCGTTGCAACAACAAAAAAAGGTCTTCTTGCGACTGGATACCCTCCATATTCGGCAGAGCTCTTCTCTGTAGCATATCCCATGCATGCTCAATCGGGTTCAAGTCTGGCGACTGAGCAGGCCAGGGCAGGACATTGATGTTAGCTGCGGCGAGAGTCTGTCTTACAACTCTTGCGGTGTGCGGTCGTGCATTATCATGCATTAACTGAAATAAGGGACCGATTTGCACTTGTAGAGGAACGATGACGTCTGATACAATCGTCTCAGCATAAATTTGAGCGTTGAGGTTGCCTCTGATCCAAATCAACTCAGTTCTTCCGCCGATCCAAATACCCGCCCATACCATGATGGTTCCACCACTATAAGGATGGACTTCCTGGCAGGATTTTAATCGCTGTTGGCGTCCAGGGGTTCTCCAGTGTCGTATACGTCTTGTATCCGGTCTCATACCAAAACGAGACTCATCAGAAAAGCACACGAAACGCCATTGTTCTTCTGCCCATTTTTTTGCCCAAAAATGCTTGATCCCTAGACACTTTTGATGTGTGTATATAGATTATGATTTTTATTTTACTAGTGATTGCGTCGTGACTCGACTTTTCATTGGGGTAGCAACATTTATTCACCAACAATATAACATCGATTAACATTTAAAAGGGTTGCTCTAAACCTATCCAATGAACAGTTCAATCCAATCTAATTTTAAATTCGACCAATAAAACTTACTTTTGTTTCTAAAACAGCCATACAGTTTTGATTTTGTGATCTCTGTACCTAAATGCACGCTTTGACTATTTAGCGAAGGACGTAATCCAAAAAGACTACGATTTGCCTCAAGACAATCCAGAGACGCAGAGAGAATCATTCACCCAGTTCGTCTGTTCCGCTCCATCCAAATTCTGGAGTGTAATGTACCGTATAAATTACAAATGTTTTTATCAGCAGATCTGACCCCGACAGCGATCCATCTGGGAGGCTGGAAAAATATCCGACTCGTTTATGGAATTAATGGTTCCAGCTATGGAATGTTAATTTTGGTCTCTGGAGCTGGACGGTGAATTGTTCTTTGATTTATATATGGCTAATAAGAAACGAGGTGTGTTTCTTTCTTTTTTTCTTTCTTTAAGAATCTTTGATAAAAAAAAAATCCTCATTTTGGGTTTGGATTTTGCTTATAGTAAAAAGACTAAACTTTTATTTAGTTAGGCTCCTTTTATTTGTGTTGTGTAAAACTCGAATTTCAAAATAATTATGTTTCTTATTTTCTTGACAGCAAGCAGACTTTTCTACAAATGTCATAAACATAAATGAATAAATATTGTACGGCGTGAACTCTAAGAAGAAATAAAATACACAGTAAAAAAGAAAAATTTACAAAATTAGATGCAATGACCAAAATAACATTTACCTATCTTGGGAAATTGAGGCGTTTAGTAACTGAAAATTGAACTAGGACATATTAAGAGCTTATTGCAGTTTGTTTTAAGTAAAATTAATATCTTCAATATAACGAGTCAAAAAAATATCCACATAAGGCTGTTAAGAATACTAAAAAAGTTTTTAACAGATAAAGCTTATTATAATATAAGGGTATTTTTAGATGATAAAATAGCTTAGAAACTAGTATATTTTACTTTTGATTTTGGAATATTGTATTATATTTTTAAGTTGTAAATATTTGTACGCCTAAGTGGCTAAACATGACCGATCTCACTATTTTAATTTACCACCAACATATTTTTTTTTTTACTTCTCATGTTTTTTACAAATAAAGTTTATCTTATCTTATCTTAAAATGTGTGTTATAATTATCATCTCAATCAATTTGCATCTCAAGAGATCCGTTAGATCCAAGATCCCTTTATGCTAATACGATTATATTTATTTTGCAATTAAGGCAGGAAGTCACATACAACGTATGGTCCTAAAGCGTTACACAAACCTAAACTTCGTGATGCGTAAACGTTTCGAAAGTAGCAAAACAATTTATAGTCCCACATTCTACAGATGTTTACAGAATTACAACTAAGAATCTCACACGTTATATCGTGTAAACAAAATTAAATCACTGACAGTAGGCCGGAGTGAAAGTTTTACGTCCCACGCCGAGATTACGTGAATTATGATGTTCCGTTTTATGCAGCCTTATATGAATGATGTCTTCATTTCTTAGACATTGGTCGTATGCATCTATTCGGAGAAAAGAACACACAAGATGAATATGTTTTGGACTTCTCGTATTATGTAAGTAGCTTTGGTCGTCTATGCGAACGCTAGGAATGAATAAACGAAGGAATGGAGGGTCCACAACCAGTCCAAGACTTTCGTCAACACAAGGGTGGACTGTGGGCTTAAATTATTGAACCTAAACAGATCACAAATCAGGCACCTAATGGATGCACTCACGGGCCATTTTGCTACCAACGAGCATCTACCTACACAAAAGGAGGCTAAGTATCGGAGATACTTGCCGATTCTGTAAAGGTGTTGGAGACTCCACCCAGGTGACTCCAACACCTTTACAGACTCGGCTAATCGGCTTTACAGAATCATTTAGAGTATCCAGATGATTATGTACAGCTCCAAGCTGTCGTGGCGTGCCATAGGGATATCTTCGACTCGTCAGAGTAAGGGCTAGGGCAGACGCAATGTATCCAATTGGGTCCAAGTGCGTTCCGGTGGTTACTGGGCACAATAGTAGCCACAAACAATAGAATAGAACTTTGGTCGACTTTGGTCGTCTTGAACTCGGTACCACTACAATGTCACATAGTCTGCAATCAAGCAGTGATTGCTGTGTCCCGGTGTGAAGAGTACTAGAGTTGGTGTACTTATTGGGCTCAAGAGACTTAATAACTCTCTGTTTATAGGCAGGCGTGTTGCTTACCTTCAGGCGAACGTCTTGCTTGTCACTAAGAACTGCTGTAGCAACTGCCAGTGGATGAATTTATCAAAGGTTCTACGTTTGATCACCAAGTCTAACAGTATTTTTATAACTTACAATGACTACAGCTGGGCAAAGGCTCGAAATGAGGGAATTAGAACATAATCCACCACGCAGGCAGCACTGGTAAGTACTACGACTTTTTCGAAGCGGGGCAGAAACTTGATAGTGGCGCCCCTCTCTCTATTGTTTGAGATAAATTACTTAAAAAAACATACAAATATATGTACTTAGGTAGTACATAATTATAATGGTTGGCATTTTAAATGTACTCTCTATTACTTGCACTTTGTGATTTCATTTTATTTTTAATTTTTAATCTTATGAAGTTCCGTTTCTGGTTCCCCCTGAGACTGCCCCCCCCCATTCCGGGGCTGCACTGCTGAATCAATTCCGAGGCATTCATGAGTTACCTTTTGTTTCTTCACCGTTATTGATTAAGATTTAGAATAAATGGAAATAGCACTGGTAATATTGAAGCTAAGGTGACGTACAGGCGCGGTCGCAGCCAAAGTTTTTGGGGGGGGTCATATTTGACGGGCCAATTGGTCTAGGCCAATAGGTCGTGGGCGTGGGTTATGTATATATATATAAATAACCCCCCCCCCCTTTTTTTTGAAGATGCTACAACCCCCAACAAACTTTGGCTCTGGCATCACACAACGTCCGCACACATAAGACCGACGAGAAGATTATCGAGCTGGAGGAAGAATTAGCAAGTTGCGTTGGGATATTTTGAGAATATCTGAAATCCAAAGAGAGGGATAGGATACGATAACCCTTGATTGCGGCAATATGCTCTTCTTCCGAGAAGGAGACTAAAAATCCCAGGTTGGTGTTGGGTTTCTCGTCCGTAAGTCCCTCATTAACAGTCATAAAAGTCGATAGTGTGTCGGGCAGGGTAGCATAAACAGTATAAGGTTATACTCATAATAACCGCTCGGTATCAGCACACCCTGACGAGGAAACGACTGATGTGAAGGTAAACTAATTGTACTACATCTATGTAAATGTCAAGTTGACTGACGTTTTCTTTGTCTATGTTTTTTTTTCTCTGCTTACGTCACTTTTTATTCTCTACCGAATCTCCACCTTGTGTCGCGCCATTGATTGCCTTGTCGTGTATTTATATATAAAATAAATCCAGTTAATTCTCAGTAATCTGTTGTTTAAATATTGCTCATAACCCTTCAGGTTATGGGCCCAGACGTTTACTGCGCGCTGAGAGTAGGATTATTGGTTCTTTTCAGCCTTTGCAATCAGACCACGATGGCATCTACAAGCTCCTCGTCAAATCTCGTTGCAATTGATAAATTACGACGTATCGATAATTACAGCTCATGGAAGTTCATGATGAAAATGATGCTAATACACGAAGACCTATGGGAGTGTGTAGAGGAGGACAAAGGCGATGAGAAAAAGAAAAATAAGGCTCAAGCCAAAATAGCCTTATCAGTACACCCTGCTGCAATTCCACATATCCGTAATGCTAAGACAGCCCAAGAAGCCTGGAACAATTTACAAAAGGCCTACGAGGATAAGGGCTTGTGTCGCAGACTTGGCCTACTCAGGACTTTATTCGCTACTAAATACAGTGAATGTGAAAACATGGAAGTATATCTCAACAAAATCACTGAAATATCACAACAGCTGAATGAGATAGGAGCTCCCCTGGAAGATGATTTCATTGCTGTTATCATGTTGAGTGGCCTCACAGCGGATTATGATCCATTCATTATGGCAATTGAAAACACAAACATCAAACTGTCCAGTGAACTTGTGAAGGGAAAGTTGCTACAAGAAAACCTTCGCCGTGATGATAAGACAGAGAATACTACAGCTTTAGTTGCTCGTAAGCAACCGCGGTGCTATAAGTGTAAGCAAGTAGGACACTATATCAAGAATTGCCCTAAGTTTAGAACAAAGAAGTTTAACTGTAGTGAGCAACATACTGGTGCATCCAAGGCTTTACTTACAGCACTATCAGTAAACATCAGCAGTAGTGTGTGGTATATAGACAGCGGTGCCACAGCGCACATGTGTCACGATAAAAACATAATGTATAATTTTGTGAATAATAAGCAATTAGAAATATATATAGCCAATGGTGAAAAGCTATACGCTGCAGGTCAAGGATCCGTTAAGATACAAATGAAGAAAAATAATTTTGTAAAGACAATAAGTGATGTTTACTATGTACCTGGTTTAACTACTAATTTATTGTCAGTTAATGCAATGGTTCAAAAAGGTTATAAAGTGGTGTTTAGTGCTAAGGGTTGTCAAATATATGATAATAATATTATTATTGCGACTGGTAGTCTTTATAATGGTATCTATCAATTAGACACTATTCAATCCTTGAAGTGTAATTTTTCAGGAGATATTTCTAAAGATGTTTCAGAGGTGTGTTGTTCGGAGACAGTTATTGCAGCAAACAAGTCTAATGCTAGCTGCAGTGCTTCCGCAATAAATGATCTGGTGACAGCTGAAGCATGTACAACGACTGGTACTCTGGCAGATGATGCAACTTCACAGCAGGTTTGGCATCGTAGACTCGGACATCTTAACCATCGGAGTATGGAGTTAATGAGACAAGGTATGTCTTATGTCAGTAGTGGTTATGAGCAATGTGTCCCCTGTATTGAAGGTAAACAGACTCGCTTACCTTTTCCTAAAAGATCATTTAGTAGAGCTACAGATGTTTTAGAGTTAGTACATACAGATTTGTGTGGGCCTATGCCATGCAGTTCAATAAGTGGTAGAAAATATTTTATCACATTTATTGACGACTTTAGCCGGAAAACCTTTGTGTATTTTTTAAAAAACAAGGGTGAAGTGTTTGAGGTTTTCAAAGAATGGAAATTACTAGTAGAAAACCAAACTAATAAAAAGTTAAAAGCTATAAGGAGTGACAATGGAGGTGAATATGTCAGAACTTCCTGAAGGAGAGTGGAGTTCGGCATGAAACCACAGTGCCGCACTCTCCTCAGCAGAATGGAGTGGCAGAAAGGGCAAATAGAAGTATAATGGAGAAGACCCGCTGCATGTTGAGGGATGCTGGTCTAGGAAATAAGTACTGGGCCGAAGCAGTCAACACAGCAGTCTATCTCAAGAATCGTTCACCCACCATTGCTGTTCGGGGCTACACTCCTGAGGAGAAGTGGACTACAACAAAGGTAGACATCTCTCATTTACGTATTTTTGGCTGTATTGCCTATGCTCATAAACAGATCCGAACAAAGTTGGATCCAAAGGCTAAGCGGTACATATTTGTTGGGTATTGCCAAGACACAAAGGGCTATCGACTAATAAACCCTGAAAATCCAACTGAATGTATAAAGGCTCGTGATGTCACCTTCTTAGAAGATAAATTCTATAAGAATTATGTGTCACATGATGATAATAAGTGTGATGATACAATCACTCAATTCAATGTGTGTGAAAGTAGTGATGATCACCAACCTCGTGAGCTAACAGAATCATCTGCCACGAACTCTGACGACACTATAAATACAAGGCAAGGTACACAGAGAGTCAGTGTTATCACAGTGGATGATTCTGAGAGCGAGGAAGAAAGCTTTGAGTCATATGATGCTGCGGATGAAACATATGTTCCAGATGAGACGCCCGAAAGCAGTGATGACAGCATGATGTCAGCACACCTGTGCAGTTCCGGAAGCAATAGCGAACCACTAACCGTGCAAGAGGCGCTGAACGGTCCAGAAGCCGATCATTGGAAACAAGCAATAGAAGATGAGTATAAATCATTCGTCACTAATAAATGCTGGTCTCTATGTGATAGAATTCAAGGTCATAAACCAGTCAAATGCAAATGGGTATTTAAAAGGAAAATGGTCAATGGGGTACTGTCTAAGTATAAAGCCCGTTTAGTAGCTAAAGGCTTCAGTCAAAAAGAAGGGATTGACTACACTGAAACCTTTTCCCCTGTCGTAAGATACTCTAGTATTCGAGCATTATTGGCTGTTGCAGTTGAATATGACATGGTAATTGACCACCTTGATGTCAAGACTGCCTTTTTAAATGGAGACCTTGAAGAAACTGTATATATGGAGCAGCCAGAAGCTTTCATTTCGAAAGGCAATGAAAATAAAGTATATAAACTTCACAAAGCAATTTATGGTTTAAAGCAGGCTTCAAAGGCCTGGTACAATAAGATTAATGGTGTTTTGTGTGAAAAACTACTATTTAAATTTAAAATGGAAGACTGTAAACCATCTAGTACTCCCATGGAAACAGGTGTGACTCTTGATAAAATTAAAGGTCATAAAGATTGTAGTATCGACCGTAGCAATTAACATAGTCGTATGTGAAAAATCGCTACTTTTGGGTACGCCCGTTCAAAGTTTTAAATGTGTATAAAGTGAACAATAGTCAATAAACTTTAACCAAATTTGGTGTGGTATATAAATATTAATTACCCGACGTAGTAGTGTACGCAAATTTATCAAATATTTATTGGAAATGCAAGAAACTGCACATGCCACATTGTTAACCGCTAGATTATGCAACTGTTTTGTCGTAAATGGCAGATCCTACATTATTAACCGAAATATAATTTCTGAATTTGGTCGGATGTGGCACAACCTACAGTATTCTTTGGACTTTAAAATCTTATTGATGTTGGATGTACCACTTAATACGTTATTGCCCGTAATATATAATATTGTATGATGTAGATACTACTTACTTACATTAATTTGAGGACTTGGGTAATACAATATTGAGTTACATACAATATTGAAATACTTACTTAGGGAACGGCAACTACGCGGGTAAAACGGGTGTATTAAAAAATTAAATTACTGTTATGAAATGAAGTTAAAATCCTCTATTGGAAAATTCAATAAAAATCCAGAGTTTGATCACAACTAACTGCGCTTGTGAATTAACAAAACACGAATTAAATTTTCTAGTAGCAACTGAACAACAAAATAAATAACAGTCTTCACATTTGAGATCACAATTTCGAAAGTCACAACCTCCAGAGTTTGACTTGGGCGTGGCCGGCCACACTGACACTGTTTTAAGTGCATTTCAGTGCAGCCGGCCAAGCCCAAGCTAAACCGGAGGCTGCAACTCCCGAAACTGCGAACACCGATTGTCGAACCCTAGGCCCGAACCGACAGATTCGACATTGTTAATACCCCCCCCTCCCCCTTGTAAGGTTTACATTTCTTTGCTTGTAAGTTTTACTTTACATGCTAGGATCGAACACATGAAGGAATGGAGGGCAGCGTCAGGCTTAAACCACTCCAAAGAGTTCTCTAGCACAAGGGTGGACTGTGGGGTTAAATGATTAAACCTAAGCAGATCACAAATAAGGCACCTAATAGGTGCACTCACGGGACATTTTGGTATCAATGAGCACCTTCACAGAATGAGGCTAAGTACTATTGATACTTGCAGATTTTGTAAAGGTGAAAAAGAGTCAATGCGACACATATTGTGTGGCTGCGACGCTCTTGCGAGACGTAGGTTGGGTCATCTGGGAGTAGCCTATCCTACACCAGATGATTATGTACAGCTCTAGGCTGGCGCAATCGTTGCGTTCCTGAGGGAACTCTTCGACACGCCAGCTACAGAGTAAGGGCTAGGGCATGCACAATGGATCCAACTGGGTCGAAGTGCGTTCCGGTGGTTTACCGGGCCCGATTCTTAGCCACCAACAATAGAATAGAATAGAAGTTTTACTTTAGGGTATGTATAGTAGTATGCTTACTACTGTTAATTTAATCTTGGAGCTGTATTCACAGCCGTTCGATACCGATAGATTAGATTTTCGGTAACTGTAAAGAAAATGATGGAAAAGGTCAAACTAGTGATTTACCTATGGATCGAATCGAATTCTGAATATCGAGTGGTTGTAAATACAGTTTACAGAATTATATTAAACCCAAACGGTTTTAATCTAATCGTCTTCTGAGTCAGTTTCTTCACGACCACGAGTAAGATTAGAAGCGTCAGTGTGAGGTAGGTTTAAATAAAAGTGATGGTAGCGATCAGGAATGATGCTCCCTCTGCATAGATCTGTAATATCCTTGTATTTTTTTTGTTTGCGAGCAAGGCTTTAAAATCAAAAATGTCTACTTGTCTTATTTCTTTCACGATGTAAGGATCACCTTAAGTTTTAGCCCAGCGTACTAAGCAATACCATTCTTCTGGCACCCAAATAGTTTTGTGTTTGCTTTACCGTTCTACTGTCACGTGCACACTGTCTCCCTCATTTTGTGTATGACCCTTTTCTAAAAATCGATGGGTGACAGTGACACCATGTTTTTTTGCTACAAACAAGTAGAGCGAAAACACGATCCGGTTCCTATTTTGGCCTGCACAATTATCGGACCAAAAACGAAATTCCTTGACGCCTCTTTCAGCATGGAATTTGATGAAGTTGAGTAGACAACTAGAAACTTCGATAGAGCCACGACGAGCGATCGCTTCATGCCACATGTAGCAGGTGCTTACCTTGGATCCTACATAAAAGACGGTGAAATTTAACGTAGCAAGCCACTTTTTGTAGTAGAGTACGCTGATTTCTCCACCACCACCAGAGTAGCGATAAGGTCATAGGCTCTCTGTTCATATCAGTGGGTATGTAACATGCTAGCTATTGCCAGCAACTTTGTCTGGGTAGCCTTTAAAAAAAAAGTACCCTATGTGTTAATCCAGTATTTTATCTATCTACCTACCAAGTTTCATCCAAATCCGCTTAGGCGTGAAAGAGTAACAAACATACATCATACCTACATCCACACATCCATACGAACTTTCACGTTTAAAGTAAGTATTTGTTAATAAATACAGGGTGTTAGCAACACCGCACCGAAGACCTCCAGGGTGCATTCAGACCACGATCCCGAGTCGGTACCAAGTACTTAAAATCTTCCGACGGAAAGCAAAAAAAAATTTACTTCCTCATACAAAATGATCAGCTGACCTTGGCAATTTGTATGGAGAAGTCAACCCTTTATTTGCTTTCCGACGGAAAATTTCACCTGACACCGACCCAGAATCACAGCCCGAACACACCCCAGAAGTCCCCGGCACGGTGCTACCAACACCCTGTATATTAAAGTAAAATAGATAAGTGAGAAGATAAAAAAAGCTTTTAACAAACAAAAATGTCAGTAGTACCATATCCAATAGAAGCTTGTTATTATTAAGGTAAAAATAATGTCGAATTTAGTACATCCGACACTAAATATTAAAAATAAACACTTAACAAAGTCAGTAATGACTTATCCGACAAAATACAATCAAATACACAACGAATAATAATGTAGGAAATGGTACATCCTACAATACTATTTATCAAATGAACATGTAACAAAGTCAGTAATACCATATCCGACAGTTTAAAACTACCTCCGACCAAGGAATAATGTAGTAGGTGACACATGCGACACAGCGAACGAAATTAAAAACCATCAACATTGTCGTATCTGGCATATACTACAGTTTTGTCCGGTCAGAATAGTTTTCAACATTTAAAAGAAATATAATCATGTTTGGGCTAGGTACGATGAAATACTATAATTCTAAAATATATTCAATATTATTTAATTACTTCTCTCTTCATCGTATTTTACGTAATGTATATAAACGACACGTAATCATTTAAATTTATTTATACGTGTTTAATATAACCGACGAGGCGCTCTCCCGTTAACATTGCGCGAAGTGGCAGATCCGCGGCGCGTGCTCGCGTCTGTTCTCCTCCCGCGCCCCGCATATAACGTCTCAAAGTACTATGCGACAGTGTTAATCGTGCGCAGTGAACACTTGCTACTTTTTCTACTTGAAAGAACAAAGATGATTGATATTAGGAAGATAATATTTTGCGGGGTCATTCCTAAGCTTATTCTAAGATCTTTAATGCAATAAAATGAAAATCGCAAAAATGCAGATCCGACTTTGTTAATTGCTACGGTCGGTATGTTACAGACTTCCGGTCCCTGCTCAACTTTGTGCACCTAGATAATTATATATTGATTATATTTGTGATTTAATTTGTTCTATAGCATGACATTATTTTGATTTGTATTTAAATACTTGTTTGTAACTACCTACTAAATGAAATATAATTATGTCGCCGTGCGCTTGACAGCTTCCGGCGTAACAAAATACTGATTATGAGTAATATTTACATTAGTTGTGGTTTATATGTATTATTGATTGATAATTCTCCTAATTAAATCTCCAATCTAAATAGTATTAATTAATGTTAAATATGTAATAGTTTTTGTATATGTATGACTCTTGATTAGCTTATCTGTTTGCCTATATATACCGGTGTCACAACGTTCGAGTCATTCATTCTGTCACCGTCATTGAGAACAGTTGTAAGTGGAAACTCTGCACGATTGTTTATAAAATATAATTGACCGTCAAATGCTTATGTGTTGATTATTGTGACCATCCTGATTACCTGAAGTATTACACTTCAGAAGTGGGATATATTCAGGCCCACATGTTGATGGAATTGGTACAAAGATTTATGGAAACTACACAACAATTTCAAGAGATGACGAAGAAAACTAATATTTTTTTTCTTGTTCACCTGACTACGAGGAGATCGATAAGGCATGTTCAACGAAAAAGGCGCCGCGGACTTCAAAACGATGATGAGATTATTCCATTATACTACCGGATGAAGAATCAAGCAACGACAAAAAAATTAAATTAACCAGTGGGACGACATGTATGATTGTGGCGAAACTGTTCGACAGCTCACCGATTAGTCTTCAAGGATCCACAAGAGATCGGAAATGCTACGCGGTTAGGAGAGGGCCATGTAGTACGGGGCTGCAAGATGCCGTGCTACGAGGCGCTGCGGCTGGCTCTTCACATCGGCACAAAAGGTCAGTAGCGTTTTAATTATAACTTAAAATGTTTATATGGACTTTTACAGGAATATAGCAAATAGTAATAGTAATGGTTAGCACCTTGGTGCATGCGCAGACACTGGTAGTAAAAAAAAAAAAAAAATTCTTACATTACTTAAGCTTACGAAGCTCGTAATTTAAAGCCGAGGATCAAACCTTCTATAGTTAAAATGAAAGGATTTGGTGGTTGATATTCAAACTCATTGGAAACTTCTTATATTATTATAATGTTCGTGTTTTGTGCGGTATTGTTGATTTTTGATGATGAAAATCTTGCTGATAATTAGTCTTAATAATTGGGTAGTCAATGGTAAATCGAAAGATATTTTTAGTTACCTCGGAACATTTTATAAGATTAATTAATAACTTTTTATATAAAAAAAAAACTTAGTATGCAACAAGCAATTGAATTCCTAGTCTATTTAGAATACAGTAATGTAATACCGCCACGATATTATGCATTTGTACAAATTTACGTCAATATCAACCCGAACCTTATATTTCTCACGAATACTTATTGTTGTAGTGGAGTTGACAGTAGTCGTATCATAAGGTTGAGGAATTGTTTTTTGTAGTTATCCTCTGAGATAATAATTATCACAGAGTAGCAAGCATAATATACTCTTAGCAAGCGGGGAAATAGGTACTGATGAGAATTATATATGAAATCTTATGACAATAAAACACAGTAAAATACAGTTAAATAAAGTTTAAAGTTAAATAAAGTTTAAAGTTAAATAAAGTTTAAAGTTAAATACAGTTTAAAGTTAAATACAGTTTAAAGTTAAATACAGTTTAAAGTTAAATACAGTTTAAAGTTAAATACAGTTTAAAGTTAAATACAGTTTAAAGTTAAATACAGTTTAAAGTTAAATACAGTTTAAAGTTAAATACAGTTTAAAGTTAAATACAGTTTAAAGTTAAATACAGTTTAAAGTTAAATACAGTTTAAAGTTAAATACAGTTTAAAGTTAAATACAGTTTAAAGTTAAATACAGTTTAAAGTTAAATACAGTTTAAAGTTAAATACAGTTTAAAGTTAAATACAGTTTAAAGTTAAATACAGTTTAAAGTTAAATACAGTTTAAAGTTAAATACAGTTTAAAGTTAAATACAGTTTAAAGTTAAATACAGTTTAAAGTTAAATACAGTTTAAAGTTAAATACAGTTTAAAGTTAAATACAGTTTAAAGTTAAATACAGTTTAAAGTTAAATACAGTTTAAAGTTAAATACAGTTTAAAGTTAAATACAGTTTAAAGTTAAATACAGTTAAATAATGTTAAATACAGTAAAATACAATAAAATACAGACACCGACAAGGTCCATAATGGGTTATATACAGAATTGAATTACTTAATGCATAATTTTAGTTTAAGTACCTGCCCGCGCTGTTTGACACACCGGGTCAGCTCAGCTCATGTGAATGTACCCAGTGCCCCATAATTGGACAATCTGGCTTACTAGGTACTAATAACATTCAGCATGGTGTTGCTACTCCCACGCACTGTACGCATCAGTGATGCAATACGTTATGAGGGAATCTGTGTATCTATGCGAGTCTAGGAGTTATAGTGGAAAAAGGGGTTTATTCTAGAGTATATAATTAGACTACAGTGCGCACAATGCACGTACTGCTAAATAGCAATATCCATCATAGGAATATGCCTCATGTCCTTAGACAAGCGTTAATTATTTAGAACACAAGATTTCCGCGGGAACACTGCGGCCGGGATAGACTCAAATTCGTTGCATAGCTGAATATAAAAAAAAAACTTACTAATTTGTTTGGGATGCGTCAATTAGGATTAATGTTGTATATTAGGTTTACTCGCGGATTTGCTGATGTCTCTAGGTCCCACGCAGTAGACCAAGAAGGACGTAGAATAGACGGGGTCCTGTCCAAGAATCTATATTCCATACTGAGCAAGTACGCTTGGATTAGGTGGAGAGGAGTACTGTTGCAAAACCAATCTGTTGGCGTTATATAACAGATTGCATATTTAGTAATTGACTAGAGAGAAACAATTTTTATCATAGCTAAGAGCTAGATACATTAGCAGTTGGTCACTAAAACGTTATCGGATATATTTCATTGGCATCCCCGTGGATGCAGAGTTGGACTGCGCCGCATTAGAGACCACCTTAGTTATTATTCCCCGCATAGCTCGCTGATGGCATTCAATTTAAGACTTTGATCTACTAATAGACTATGGACTGTGACCGTATTATTATTATTATTACCGTGTGAAAGTATTTTCTAAAGCTGTTCGTAAACTGTAATAATGTCGTAACTTTATAACATTTGAAACATCTGCATGTATACAAATCTTACCATGATCTCGCTAATTTATAATACTGATTTTGCGATCGCTAGGTTCCCTCCTTTTCAGCCATTATTCGGGCATCAATTCACGTATAGAGGAAGTGCGCTAACTACTCTGTAGGACAACGTAAAATGCGTATGTTACTAGAAAAAATAACGGATTGTACCTATAAAGGGTGTAAAGCCGACCACTCAATAGATATGTTATAAGTTATATCAAGGGCATGAAAAGATATCGAAAATTTATTCCAATAGTACGTGGTGAAGTCCTTACACCATATACTTCACCCATACCTAATGAGAATATAGTAGTATCCTCCGATAAATAGAAATAGTTAATGTATCTAACATAATCATGAAAGTTTAGTTTGACAGGAAGCTGCATCGCGCGCCAGACTTTCAATATTATTACGCGTCGCGCGCCAGTTTTGGGGATATGTAAGAGTGATACTCATTATTGGTAACTCACGAAAGTGATTATCAATGATTACTGATGTAATTAATAATCCCAACAAATCAATGTAAACTGAATTTCACCATCCAATATATACATAAAAGCTGTGTGATATGGATTAGATTGGATCTGTGTTATATGGATTAAATAAGATCTGTGTGATATGGATTAGATTGGATCTGTGTTATATGGTTTAAATAAAATCTGTGTGATATGGATTAGATTGGATCAGTATTATACGGGTTACATAAAATCTGTGATATGGATTAGATTGGATCTGTGTTATATGGATTAAATAAGATCTGTGTGATATGGATTAGATTGGATCTGTGTTATATGGTTTAAATAAAATCTGTGTGATATGGATTAGATTGGATCTGTGTTATATGGTTTAAATAAAATCTGTGTGATATGTATTAGATTGGATCTGTTATATGGGTTAAATAAAATCTGTGTGATATGGATTAAATTGGATCTATGTGATATGGGTTAGTCAAAGTCCGTGTTATATGGAATATGTTGGATCTGTGTTATACGGGTTACATAAAATCTGTGATATGGATTAGATTGGATCTGTGTTAAATGGATTAAATAAGATCTGTGTGATATGGATTAGATTGGATCTGTGTTATATGGTTTAAATAAAATCTGTGTGATATGGATTAGATTGGATCTGTGTTATATGGTTTAAATAAAATCTGTGTGATATGTATTAGATTGGATCTGTGTTATATGGGTTAAATAAAATCTGTGTGATATGGATTAAATTGGATCTATGTGATATGGGTTAGTCAAAGTCCGTGTTATATGGAATATGTTGGATCTGTGTGATATGGGTTAGATATGGTCTATGTGATATGGATTAAATTGGACCTATTCTTATTCTTATGAATTATTGCACACAATAATATTACACATTATTATAAAATAAAGAAAATTAATGTACAAAGGCGTACTTAACCCAAACATTGAGTTTTCTGACAGCTAACCTTTGAGTGATGGAGAATTTGGAGAAAAATTTAAATAATGTTGGGGATACAAACAAGTGTACAACAAATTACTACATACAAAAATACAAAGTAAATTATGTAATAAATAAATAAATTAAATATATAAATAAATTATAATTAAATATAAAATAAATTATGTAATATATATATTTATATAAATAAATGCATGGATAAATTTATAGGTACATTGATATGAAATAATCTTTAATTCTGTGAGATATGGGTTAAATAAAAAGCTGAGTGATAAGGGGTTAATTAAATGCAATGTGATAAAAATCTGTGTGATATGGAAGTGTGATATGAAAAAAAGTGGGTGATAAGGGATATATAAATGCTATGTGATATGGGGTTCATTAAAGCTTTGCGATATGGAATAAATAAATGCTGTGTGATAAATAAAAACTTTGTGAAAGGTGATAGATATAGGATACATTATGAATATAGATGTTGTCATTCATGAATGCAATGATAGAACTGAGATCGGGACATAATTTATGGTTTATTAATAGAGCAGTAGCAGCAGCAGCAGCAGCCTACAAGCTTAATACCTATTAGTTACGACTACATGGATAGATGTTCTGCTTTTGTATTTTTTTCTTTTCAGATGCTGTATATCAGGGACAAACTAGGCTGAAAGTGGTAATACTGATCGCCGTGGGGCACGGCAAAGCAGGATGGCCGAGTGTTACAGACTTCCGGTCCCTGCTCAACTTTGTGCACCTAGATAATTATATATTGATTATATTTGTGATTTAATTTGTTCTATAGCATGACATTATTTTGATTTGTATTTAAATACTTGTTTGTAACTACCTACTAAATGAAATATAATTATGTCGCCGTGCGCTTGACAGCTTCCAGCGTAACAAAATACTGATTATGAGTAATATTTACATTAGTTGTGGTTTATATGTATTATTGATTGATAATTCTCCTAATTAAATCTCCAATCTAAATAGTATTAATTAATGTTAAATATGTAATAGTTTTTGTATATGTATGACTCTTGATTAGCTTATCTGTTTGCCTATATATACCGGTGTCACAACGTTCGAGTCATTCATTCTGTCACCGTCATTGAGAACAGTTGTAAGTGGAAACTCTGCACGATTGTTTATAAAATATAATTGACCGTCAAATGCTTATGTGTTGATTATTGTGACCATCCTGATTACCTGAAGTATTACAAGTAATAATTTTAATTACAGATGTCTGATAGGATCTCTCATGTACCTAGCAGTGGGGTCACGTCCAGATATCGCTCACGCCGTGAGTTACCTTAGTCAATTTATTGAGTGCTATACGGAAACACACTGGAAGGCAGCAAAACGAGTCCTTCGTTATCTTAAAGGCACAAAACATTATTGTTTAACCTATCAGAAAGGCGGCCTGCAGATATCTGCGTATGCAGATGCTGACTGGGGTAGAAATGAGGTGGACCGACGTTCTTACACCGGTTTTGTTTTTAAAATAGGAAAGTCCATCGTCTCCTGGGAAAGCAGAAAACAAAAGACTGTTGCATTGTCGAGTACGGAAGCTGAATACATGTGTCTTTCAGATGCATGTAAAGAAGGTCTTTTTCTTCGTAAATTGTTACAGGAGGTACCTACTAAATAGGACGTTTAAAGTTACCATTTATAATGACAATCAGTCAGCCCAAAAACTATGTAAGAATTCCATGTTCCATGGTAGAACTAAGCATATAGATATAAGGCACCACTTTATAAGAGAAAACATACATAATGGTTTAATTGATGTAGAATATTTAAATACATCAGATATGTTAGCAGATGTAATGACAAAACCTTTATGTACAGAGAAGCATAATAAGTTTACATCACAATTGTTATTTAAATTGTAAACCTCATTATTGATATAATAATTGTATATTCATTAATGTACTTTAGTTTCATTAAGTACTATTAGTTTAAGGGCCAGTGATGTGAAGGTAAACTAATTGTACTACATCTATGTAAATGTCAAGTTGACTGACGTTTTCTTTGTCTATGTTTTTTTTTCTCTGCTTACGTCACTTTTTATTCTCTACCGAATCTCCACCTTGTGTCGCGCCATTGATTGCCTTGTCGTGTATTTATATATAAAATAAATCCAGTTAATTCTCAGTAATCTGTTGTTTAAATATTGCTCATAACCCTTCAACGACTGACTGACTGACACGACGAGTGGCTTTGTTTGAGGAGATAGCACGAGCCATACATACCTCCAGAAGCATACTTCATCGTTATTATGGAGGGACTTCAACGCGAAGGTGGGCACGTGGAATGGCGATGAGTTGGGAGTAAGGTCGTATGGGTATGAGTGGCGGGACCAAGTGGCCAGGGGCTGGTCCAATTCATGGAGTAGGAAGGAATCAATGCGATGAACCTTCTGTAAGAAGCGATCATCTAGGAAGTGGACGTGAATAAGCCTCAATGGTTCAACCAAAAATGAGATCGACTTCATCAAAACGACCAAGAAGCACATATTCAATGATGTCTCCGTGATCAGCAAGATTTAAACTGGTAGCGATCACCGTATTGTAAGAGGGACATCGAATATAAATGTCAAGCTAAAAGGTCTCGTCGAATGAAGTCCACGCTTCGACCGGGATCCGCTTTAATCCTGAACCCCGAATACACAATCGTCTAGCCGAATGCATAACTGCGGACGAGTTAGACCATTGGTTGATGTAAACTGTCTACGCAGTAGGATCCAAGCTTTTTAGGACCCCACGCCACAGAAAGCTCCAGAAGCTCTCCGATACAACCATTAAGTTAATGGAAAACCGGATTGGGATAAGACTGCAATCTTCAGCTAATATGACGGAATATAACGAATCCAATAGACGAATTTATAAATCACTGCTACACAACTTGCCTTCTACTAATACGGCATGTATTAAGAACTCAATTGAAACGAAGGCTCTTCTCAAGTGTTTGCAAAGAATTCATATATTAAGTAAAGTCGAATGACCAAGCTGAAAATCGAAGATGGTAATACCATCTCATCGAAACCGGAAATATTGAGAGAGCTCGAGAGGTTTTATAGACAGTTATACACCTCGACATGGAAACCCATTTCCAGAACATCTCAGGACACCAGAGCCAAACTAACCTGATACTACACCGGGTACATCCGTCAGCCTGTACGAGATTAGAATGGTTCTGAAACAGCTTAAGAACAATTAGGCGCCAGATGACGGAATTACAACTACTGAGAGTGGGTGGAAAACCGGTCATTTTATTATTCCAGAAGTTATTTAATTCCGTCTTACGGAGGTATACGCCACTGATTACTTCAAACTGTAGACTGCATTCATACGCTTCGCTAGTTTATACAGAAGACCGAGGAGTATAATCGGCCATTATGTCTAGCGTTTATGGACTACGAAAAAGCTCACGATTGCATCAAAACCTAGGCGGTAGCCAGCGAAGCCACATTGACGGTATATCGAAGGGTTGAAGTGATTGCACAGCAACGCTACCATGTCGATCCGACTACAGAATGAGAGTACAAAATCAATCCGATTGCAGAGAGGTATAAGACTTTATTCCTTCGAAACTGTTCACGAACGTATTGAAAGACGTTTTTAAGCTCTTGGTCTGAAAAAGGGATTCGACATCGAATTCATATCACTCACCTTCGTTTTGCCGATAATATACTGATTATGGCGGGGTCGCTGGAGATTCAATAGTATATGACCTCAGGAGCGTTTTCCAACAAGTTGGTCTTAAAATGAACACGGACAAGACGAAGATCATGGCTAATTAATGTCCATGTAGCACCCGTTCCAATAGTTATTGAGAACGACGCACTTGAATTTGTTAACTATTATGTTTACCTAGGACAGACTATCCAGTTAGGTTAATCCAACTTCGACAAAGAGGTTCATCAACAACAACAACAGCAGACGAAAAACCTTCACTGTAGAACAAAGGCCTCCCCCATAGAAGGGAGAGGTTGCCATAATCCGTAAGTACAGGTGGTAGGTAAACCAACAGAACGACGCTGCTGCCCGTCTTCTTGTTTTCCCTTAGTCGCCTCTTGTGGACACCCAACGGGAAGAGATGGGAGGGTGCTATTCTTACCAACAAAAAGAAAGACAAAGAGGTTGTCAAAAAAATATTTAGAGGAGCTAAACCTTTCAGTCACTCTTCTAACATGGTTCCTCTCATCCTTGTTTTTCAAAATTATTTTGATAACCTATATTTGATTGATTTAATGGTTTCGGTGTTTCAAAGGAAGTTAAATTTGTCAATTTGACGTGTAAGATTTTGGGATTTTGGGGGGGGGGGTCATGACCCCTACGACCCCCCCTCTCGGACCGCCACTGGTGACGTAAAGATAGTTGCCTTACGGCGCGCCAAGCAAGTCCCTTGGGCACAAAGCTACCATCATCGCGCAGCAGTATAATTCATCATTATAATATGGAATTCTAAAATTAGTAAACATATTTCCCGAAAGGAAAATATAAAGTAACGCCGCCTCCGAGTGGTGTTGTGTTTCTGCGGTGAGTAAGGTTACCAGCGCTCTATGGAGGTTCGCTGTGCTGGCAGCTGTGGGACCTGTGGTGCCGTAACACCGCCTTCCGCTGTGTGGGCGGGGCATGTTGCCGCTGCGGTCAGGGAGACCCGGTGAAACGGTTGTACGCTGGCCGCCCGCAGGCTGAACGGGTTCCCGAACCCAGGGATTACCTAATCTCCGCCCTGGGAGGCTGAACTGCCAGTCTCGCGCATAATCTCTAGTGTAGTGGTCGTGCCGGAGGAGGAGACCGGGGTGGACCCGACTACTGCAATAGAGGGGGACCGGGGGCCCTTCCGCTCGCCGCGTCAGCAAGCCGCACAACTTACACAGTGTTTTGGTGGGTTGACACCATGCTTTGTCCCTTCTGCTGCCACCATAGCGAATCCTCTAAAAAAGAAACTCCCTTTTTAAAAACAAAGAATGGTTGCAAAAAAAGAAATAACGTTAAATCAGCGGCATCTTCGTCCACACTTAGTATGGACTTTTGCAACATCAGGGGTCTACACGCCAATATCAATGCAGTCCACCAACACCTCGAGACTGCACAGCCGACCTTGCTATTTCTTACGGATACGCAAATATCCTGCCCGGATGATACTTCATATTTGCATTACCCTGGATACAAGTTGGAGCACAAGTTTGTGCCCCGTGCTGGAGTTTGTGCATATCTTCGGGAGGATATTTGCTGTCGTCGTCTCTATGACCTGGAAGACAGGGACCTGGAAGACAGGGACCTGTCTATTTTATGGCTACGCGTAGATCAAGGTGATCATACTTGAGTTTACGCCTGCCTTTACAGGTCCCACAGTGGTGACTTGGAAATTAAGCGATTGTTTGAGCACCTCCAATCGACGACTGATAAAATTCTTGAGCGGTATCCATCAGCGGAGTTGGTGATCCTCGGAGATTTTAACGCCCACCATGTGGAATGGCTGAATTCTCAGTCCACTAACTGCGCTGGTAGAGCTGCTCACGAACTGGCTCTGACTTATGGCTTTTCACAACTGGTTCAGTGTCCTACCAGAATACCAGACATTGAGACCCATGCTAGCTCCTTACTTGACCTCCTGTTGACTACGCGGCCGGATGGGTATTCGATATCAGTGGATGCACCACTTGGGTCATCAGACCACTGTCTTATTCGGTCGCAAGTGCCCTGCGCACAGCACGATTCGCATAGACCAACCGAATGGCGACGTGTTTGGCATTACAAGTCTGCAGACTGGGATGGATTGCGTGAATTTTTTGCATCGTACCCGTGGAAGCAAATCTGCTTTGCATCTGACAATCCTGATACTTGTGCAGCTGCTGTCACTGAAACCATCCTCATCGGAATGTACTGTTACATCCCAAACCGGTTGGTGGCTGCCGGGTCTAAAAGGCGTCCGTGGTTTAGTCGGCCGTGCAAGGAGGCCAGAGGCTTGAAGCAAACTAAATATGAGGCCTGGATCACGGCCCGAACTATTCAGGATCCGAATATTAATGATGTGAAGCGTGAGTTGAATGCTGCCTCGAGGATTAGTAAAAAAGCTATTGCCAAAGCTAAATTAGATTTCGTGGGCAGAATTGGTGAGCGACTTGCTAGCTATCCCTCAGGAAGTCGCGCCTTTTGGTCGCTTGCCAAAGCTGCCGAGGGAAACTTTTGTCGGTCGTCCTTGCCTCCACTACGTAAGCTTGACGGAAATTTGGCCCACGGCGCTAAGGAGAAAGCTGATCTACTAGGTACTCTTTTTGCCTCTAACTCGACTTTGGACGACGGAGGCGCTGTGCCGCCTGTTAACCCGCTATGCGGCAATTTCATGCCTGAAATTCGTATAACGCAGCGAGAAGTCCGGCGGGAATTACTCTCTCTGGACGTCCATAAGTCGAGTGGGCCCGATGGCATACCGGCAGTGGTGTTAAAGCAGTGTTCTCCTGAGCTATGTCCCGCATTGACTCGTTTATTTGCGCTTTCGTACTCCGCAGGCCAAGTTCCGTCTTCATGGAAGACTGCCTATGTTCATCCTGTGCCTAAAAAGGGTGATAGATCGGACCCATCAAACTACAGGCCGATCGCTATTACCTCCCTGCTCTCTAAGGTGATGGAGCGTGTGATAAACAGGCAGCTCCTTGGTTACCTAGAGAGTCACGACTTGTTGAGTGACCGTCAATATGGTTTTCGACACGGCCGTTCGACTGGTGACCTTCTTGTGTACCTCACTCACCGATGGGCTCTTGCAGTAGAGAGTCAAGGCGAGGCCTTGGCCGTTGGCCTGGATGTGGCAAAGGCGTTTGATAGGGTCTGGCACCGTGGCCTTCTATCGAAGTTACCATCTTACGGACTTCCCGCCGGTTTGTGCAAATGGATTGCCAGCTTTTTGTCCAACAGATGCATTAGAGCCGTAGTCGATGGCAGTTGCTCTGATAGCATGGAGATTAACGCTGGCGTCCCACAAGGATCCGTGCTGTCTCCGACGCTGTTCCTTTTGCATATTAATGATATGCTATCCATCGATGGCGTTCATTGCTATGCAGATGACAGTACCGTTGATACCAACTACTCGGGCCGTGCCAATATCCCTCGTTCTGTTGTGGAGGAAAGCCGTGGACGCCTTGTGTCTGAAATCGAGAGTACTCTCGACAAGATCTCTGATTGGGGACGACTTAACTTAGTCCAGTTTAACCCCACTAAGACACAAGTCTGTGCGTTCACCACTAAGAAAACCCCGTTCACTGTAATACCTCAATTCCAGAACGCAGCCCTTAGCATGTCAAAGAGCATCGGGATCTTAGGTGTCAATATATCCTTTGATGTGCAGTTCCGAGAGCACCTTGAGGCCAAGGTCAAGCTGGCGTCTAGAAAGCTTGGTGTGCTTAATAGGGCGAAGAAGTACTTCACCTCGCGCAATAGGTTGTTACTTTATAAGTCGCAAGTTCGGCCGCATATGGAGTACTGCTGTCACCTATGGGCGGGAGCGCCTGAATACCAACTTGGACCACTCGACTCGGTGCAGAGACGAGCCATCAGGATTGTCGACGATCCTGAACTCTCAAACGGTCTAGAATCACTACGGGTGAGAAGAGATTTTGCTTCCCTGTGTGTTTTCTACCGATTGTATAACGGACAGTGCTCTGAAGAATTGTTTGACATGATGCCCACGGCCACTTTTACCATCGCACCTCTCGCCATCGGCAGGGAGTTCATCCTCACATCTTAAAAACAATGTCATCCCGCACTTTGCGGTTTCAAAGAAGTTTTCTTCCCCGCACTTTGAAGTTGTGGAATGAATTGCCTGTCGAGGTTTTCCCAAATAATTACAGCATGGGGTTTTTTAAAAAGGGAGTTAACAAATTTTTACGGGGTCGGCAACGCGCTAGTGATCCTACTGGTGTTGCTGGCGTCCATAGGCTGCGGTGACCACTTACCATCAGGCGGGCCGCATGCTTGCTTGCCACCTTGGTGGTATAAAAAAAAAAAGGCTACTAATAAATACATCGAGTTTAGGTTCATTTGATTTGTTTTAAAGAGTTCTTTTCACATTAACCATTATTCAGGACCTGATGATGGAATAGGAAGGTGGGTGACGGAACCCTGGATTGGCTACTAGTAAACACATCGAGTGTGGGCTCATTTGATTTGTTTTAAAGAGTTCTTTTCACTTTGACCATTAATGAGGACCTGATGATGGAACAGGAAGGTGGGTAACGGAACCCTGGAATGGCTACTAGTAAATACATCGAGTTTCGGTTCATTTGATTTGTTTTAAAGAGTTATTTTCACATTAACCATTAATGAGGACTTGATGATGGAACAGGAAGGTGGGTAACGGAACCCTGGAATGGCTACTAGTAAACACATCGAGTTTGGGTTCATTTGATTTGTTTTAAAGAGTTCTTTTCACATTAACCATTATTCAGGACCTGATGATGGAATAGGAAGGTGGGTGACGGAACCCTGGATTGGCTACTAGTAAACACATCGAGTGTGGGCTCATTTGATTTTTTTTAAGTATTCGTTTCACTTTGACCATTAATGAGGACCTGATGATGGAACAGGAAGGTGGGTAACGGAACCCTGGAATGGCTACTAATAAATACATCGAGTTTAGATTCATTTGATTTGTTTTAAAGAGTTCTTTTTACTTTGACCATTAATGAGGACTTGATGATGGAACAGGAAGGTGGGTAACGGAACCCTGGAATGGCTACTAGTAAACACATCGAGTTTGGGTTCATTTGATTTGTTTTAAAGAGTTTTTTTCACATTAACCATTATTCAGGACCTGATGATGGAACAGGAAGGTGGGTGACGGAACCCTTGAATGGCTACTAGTAAACACATCGAGTTTGGGTTCATTTGATATGTTTTAAAGAGTTATTTTCACATTAACCATTATTCAGGACCTGATGATGGAACAGGAAGGTGGGTGACGGAACCCTTGAATGGCTACAAGTAAACACATCGAGTTTGGGTTCATTTGATATGTTTTAAAGAGTTATTTTCACATTAACCATTATTCAGGACCTGATGATGGAAAAGGAAGGTGGGTGACGGAACCCTGGATTGGCTGCTAGTAAACACATTGAGTGTGGGCTCATTTGATTTTTTTTGAAGAGTTCTTTTCACTTTGACCATTAATGAGGACCTAATCAATACTTGGGCTAATTTTATCCGTAGTTTAGGCGAAAATTTCTAAGACTAAAAAGTATAAAATAAATTTCTAGTTTAAAAAACTAAAAATACACGCTTTTATAAGGACTACTGCACTAAAAAGCAATAAATAAATTATCGAAACCGTCCTTTCTTTCTTTCTACCCCGTGCATGTAATTTATGGATTATATTTATGTGTAAAAGCGTGGGGCGCCTTTTTAGTGCAGTAGTCCTTATAAAAGCGTGTATTTTTAGTTTTTTAAACTAGTAATTTATTTCTCTCTCTCATTTTATTTTTTGAACTGCAGGACACACTGTCACTGATGCTGATCTAATTGTAACAAGACAAATATGTGACAAACACTGTTTAAAAAAATAATGACAAGCCCGCTGAGTTTCTTGCCGGATCTTCTCGGTTGAGGTCACGTTGTGATCAGATGGTAGCTTTTTTTTTTTAAATGACCGTCCAAAAGTGCTAGCGTTAAGTCTACTTACTTGAAATAAATAATTTTGAAATTGAATAGCACACAAAAGTTTATTGAGGGTAGGAATCGAAATCGCAACCTTCTGGGAGAATCTTAACCACTTTATCAACAACGGGCTGTCAATTAAATCAATTATATTTGTGATTATTAAAGTCTATCGATCTGTCAAGTCTCAATCTATATTCTAGTCTAATACGTTCGTTTCCTTTCTGAATCGAAAATAAACTTATATTAATATTCATGAGCCTGCTCCCTCGTCTCATTTTATCCGAAGTCTTCGACTTTGCAATCTTCATGATTAGCACTTTTCTTACGGGTCGTATTCTCATTGAGTTCACCGTTAGATACTTTGGCTTAATATTAATAATATGATATTTTTTCTGTGGAATGTGTTAAGTACTCGTATTGTAAAATAAATATATTTTATTAGTACCTAAAAATCAACTTATTTTTAATACATGTTTATTTAGGATCTCTCACAGCAAGCAGTAGGGCAAAAGAAATACAGAAAATATTTTTGGTGAATTATATTGTTACCTAAAGTAACCGGTATTGTGATTGCCCAGGCACCCATATGTATAGTAAGTACCGTTGGGGAAGAAAGGTTCTCGAGTGGCAACCACGAACCGGAAGACGCAACATCTATGAAATAATTTCATAAATTCGTGTGGCACTTTCTGGCAGGGCCACGGTGACTGATCTTAATTCTAATTGAACAGGGATTTATACTTATTTGTAAATACTTACTTATATATTTATAGATAAAACACCCAGACACTTGGTGGGAATCGATTAGGTATTAGTATTAGTTATCTGGTTTCCATAGTACAGGCTCTGCCTAGTTTGGGATCAGATAACCGGGTGTGTATTGTACCAGAATAAAAAGAAACTCCAGACAATCCGATGATGGGCCAGCATTGTCCTAGTTAGTAAGGGACAACTACACAAAGTTGTTGCTTGCCACGGGATTGTAATCTGCGACCTCCGCTTTGCAAAGCAAGCGGTTTCCCGCTGCGCCGGGCCACGGAGATCTCTTTATATTAATAATAACGTCCTCCTGGCCGATGTACGCAGAAGATAATATTATAATAGTGTACAAGTGCACTCCCTCTTCCTTTTACCTCTCAATCTGAAGGGCCTAAAGACCCACACGACCGGGGTGAGGTCAGGCGCAGGACCGACTTTTTATATGCCCATCCGAGACGCCGGGATCATCTTACTTTACAATCAGGTGATCGGACTGCATTATCCAAGTCGGTAAGGACCAACTACACAAAGTTGCTCCCCCGCGGGGTTTGAACCCTCGACCTCTGGTTTGCAAAGCAAGCGGTTTCCCACTGCGCCATGGAGGCGCCAGAGGAAGTATATTTAATTTCATCACATACGTAGTCCGTTATACAAAAGTATTTTCTACTCGCCTGTACCCAATGTATGGAGAAAAAGTATTCATCAATATCTTTTTAATTACTTGCCGACTAATTCTGTAACTTTGCGACTAATTTCGACTAATTAACGACTAAATCTACGTGCCGGCAGATTTCCGCAAGGTGCTTTGATTGTCGAGATATAGTGGTGGCCCTGCCAGAAAGAGTCCTCCCTGGCAGGGTCACCGGGGTACCCCTATAACTTTTAAACCACTGACCGACTAATTCCAATACTTTACGACTAATTTCGACTAATTAACGACTAAATCTGAGCGTAGTTAGATTTTCGTGGGGTGCTTTGGTTGTCGAGATCTAGCGGTGGCCCTGCCAGAAAGAGTCCTCCCTGGCAGGGCCACCGGGGTACCCCTATAACTTTTAAACCACGGACCGACTAATTCTCAAATTTTACGACTAATTTCGACTAATTAGCGACTAAATCCCTGTTCAATCAGAACTAAGATCAGTCACCGTGGCCCTGCCAGAAAGTGCCACACCATAAATTCCGGTTTTAATGGTGGCAATCGCTTTATTGATCCGTGGGGTGTCCGGTGACTGTGGAGGGTGCTATTAGGTATAACACCCTCCACTCTACTCACTCCCGTCAGGTGTACCTACGTAAGAGGCGACTAAGGGAAAGCAAGAAGACAGGCAGCAGCGTTTTTCTATTGGATTGCCTACCACGCCACCAGGACGCCTGGGGTAAGTAAGGGTAGCCAAGCGTGGGGATTATGGCAACTCCTCCCTTTTAAAGGGGAGGCTTTTTTTCAGCGGTGGACGTCTTTCAGCTGTCTTTGATGATGGTGATTACGAATCACTATATGCTGGACAATAATCCGCTTATCCTACATAACCTACATACCTATTAAGTAATACGTGCGATATTAAAAAGACTCCAAGCCAGAGATTGAAGAAATGGGCTAACAAAGTGGCCTTTGGGAATATTTTCCTACAAATACTATTTCTCACTTACTACAACTTAATTTATTCAGTAAATAAAAAAATACCTATAAATATAAACTGTAGTCTCATTCGATAAATTGATCATACTGAGATTTGCAATACCGCAACAAGAACATAAGCAGTATTAAGCAGCCATATCTCATTCAAAGAAATAATGATAGGCTGCACATACACAGAAAAAGAACACTTTGCTGAATAATTCAGTTCTAAGCTCCTAAATTCAGCTTTTATCTCACTTAAGGCCCTCAACTGCGTACTTCAAATTTTTATGGGTCATAATTCATTTTGAGAGCAGTAGGTAAGCGCAGTGGTAACGCCTGCCCATATAATTAGAGCAACCGGCTTGGAGTTGTATTTCAAACTTCCGTGACTATGAATGCTGTAAATTGTACGAAATTTCAAGAAAGTGAAGTAAATAAAATATTTTCCAATAAGAATAAAAACAGTCTTCAAAGAAAATGATGTAAAAAGCAATAAATAACGAAAATATATTGAAGTCGGTGCCAGTCGGAGCCGGTCGGTGCTATATTAGTTAACACGCTATAACGCTATTCTTAGCACCGACTTCAATATATTTTGTATGCATAATCTGTAGTTTATTATTTGTTTATATTTGTTTGTTATGTTACTCTTTTTTTGTACGCTTTTACACATAAATATAATTCATAAATTACAAGCACGGGGTAGAAAGAAAGAAAGAACGGTTTCGATAATTTATTTATTGCTTTTTAGTGCAGTAGTCCTTATAAAAGCGTGTATTTATAGTTTTTTAAACTAGTAATTTAATTTATACTTTTTAGTCTTAGATAATATATATTCGCCTAAACTACGGATAAAATTAGCCCAAGTATTGATTTGTTCGTAGCTTGAATCGTAGGCAGGTTGTAGAAAAACATATTTTTTTACTAAACTAGATATTAGGTACGCGTAGGTATCTGAATGAGTTTAAGAAAGTACTACATATTTACCCTTTAAACAGTCGAAAGTACGCTAAAAGTCAATAGCTTCACAAGTAGTATCGGGTTCCGTTACCAACCTTCCGGGTCCATCAAGAGGTCCACGTATTAGGCAAAGTGAATATAACTTCTTAATACGAATCAAATGAGCTTAAATTCGATGAGTTTACTAGTAGCCGTTCCAGGATTCCGTCACCCACCTTCCTGTTCCATCATCAGGCCTTCAGTAATGGTCAAATTAAAAAGAACTTCTGAATACGAACCAAATGAGCCCAAACTCGATGTGTTTACTATTAGCCATTCCAGGGTTCCGTCGCCCACCTTCCAGTTCCATCATCAGGTCCTCATTAATGGTCAAAGTGAAAATAACTCTTTAAAACAAATCAAATAAGCCCACACTCGATGTGTTTACTGGTAGCCATTCCAGGGTTCCGTCACCCACGTTCCTGTTCTATCATCAGGTCCTCATTAATGGTCAAAGTGAAAAGAACTCTTTAAAATAAATCAAAAGAGCCCAAACTCGATGTGTTTACTAGCAGCCATCCAAGGGTTCACTCATCCACCTTCGAACCCCATTGTATTGTCACCGGTTCTTGATACATGTGCAAAATTTCAAATGTTTTGGACGTGTAGAAGTGGGTCAAAATTGCATCGCAAGATTCCATTACCATCATACATACATAGTTACATACATACATACATACATACAGGTCAAGCTAATAAAAGCGTGTTAAAAAAGGAACCCTTATGGTCTGACTTCGTCTGTCTGTCTGTCTGTGTGTCACACCTATATATTTCAGGAACCACTGATGCTATCAATTTGAAACATGGAATAGTTTTAGATTTTACTTACCCAACCTCATCGCAAATGAAAAAAATATATTTTTTCTTTTACTTTTTTATAATCGGGATCGGAATGGGTCTTCAAAATTTTAAAGTGCGACTACTATACTCGTATTGAGTGGGGTATCATAAGGGCTTCATTTTCACATCTCAAAAATATATTTTTATATTGGTTGATGTCACGTAGTTTTTGGCTGATAATTAAAAATGTCCGAAGTTTCTGGAGGGAAACGGTATTTTTCGAAATTTGGGAAGGGAAAAATCTGAAATAATGATGGGTAATACATGTCTATCTTTATTTTACAGGAAAAATAAATGATCTTTCTAAGTAGTAGGTACCTACAGTTTTTTAGTAATCCTAAAAAAACCTCGACAAACTAACTTAGTATTGCGGTTTATTTTTTTTGCTATCTGAGGTGTTACACGAATAGTAAAATTACTTTAATACGTCCAAAGATGGTATGGAACCCTCGGTGCGCATGTCCGACTTTCTTTCTTTCTTTCATATTAAAACAAGCAACAAGCGAGTGGCAATGTCACTCACATAGCCTCTCATAATGAAGAGTAGCATTGCTGACGAATAACAGTCCTTTCCGACGTCAGCCGTCATCAACACTCTTCACGTCATTCTTTTGCTGCCAGCCAAGCATCTCATGTATGTAATCACCAAAATTTTATGACTACCTACTCGTCTTAAATAAAAACACCTTTTTCAGTAGGTACATAATTATACTTAGGTACCTACATAGTACAAAATTATATTGCAGGACTTTTTGTGATAAGATAACCAGTTGTGTAAATCATCATTATGTACTGCTCGTTTTAGTTCCACAACTGGTTTACACCAGTTGTGGAACTAAAACGAGCGCTAATCCCGCCCAAAAACTTTTACACCGTTTGGCGGGTTTAAAACCACTGGAACTTTTTTGTTACAATAAAGATTTATTTATTTATCTTACACAGGACTGGAGGGGGGACAGTTGAGGTGGCAAAAAATGAGATCCTTTTACCATCTGCGACTTCGCCACATACTTGCTATCAATTAGCATTGCAGTCAACTGCAGTTACACTTCATCATCATCATCAACATCAGCATCCTAAAGACGTCCACTGCTGAACAAAGGCCTCCCCTTAGAAGGGAGGGGTTGGGGAATTGCACAATTACAGTTTAAATTATGTAAAATACCATATAACAGTTTTTTACGTATTTTAGAGATGTTGTTTTTCGCTATCTAATCCCGCCATAGCTTATGCTTGAATCATTCGCATTTCTGTCTTGATTTCTCGTCAGAAATCCAATACATATTTAATGTTGTACATTAAACTTTGACACTGGCCATTTGCATTACATTAACATTCTAATACGAATCCATATCATTAATTCACTCTAATAATTTTGACTGAAAATCAGTGAGAAGCTGCAGTGTGGATAATATTTTTACCTATTGCCAATGATATTTCATACAATCAGTGACGGTCGAAGGGGTCATGACCCCAAATCACAAATTCATTCACGTCAAATCGACGAACTTAACTTCTTGCGTTAAAACGTCTAAACAATTTTATCCAAAATAGGTTACCCACTGGAAACACTGAGACGCAAGGTGGGAATCGAACCCGCGACCTATTGGACAGCGGCCAGGACACTAGACCAACGGGCCCGTCAACTATGACCCCCTCCAAAATCGTTGGCTGTGACCGTGCCTGTATACAATAGCTAAACCATTTGCGCACGACAAGTGAAGACCTGAAGTTAGGCACTAAATCTGAAATCTTCACCTGAAACTAGCAGCAAATCGGTAAAATGTAACGAACGTGATTTGTGCCTTTCAAAATCAATTAAAATGTCGTCATGATTATTTAGGAAATGCATAAAGTACTGCACAAAAGTAAATAACAATAAGGTAATATATACCTTCAAAATGTCCCCGGGAGCTGTGGGGCTCTACCCGGGGTAGGATGTGGGATTCTTACCCACTAAAACCCCCGCGGCTATCGCATCGGCACATGAGATATTTGAATTCAGGTTCATATTTTTTTGTTTGCTATTTCTTGAAATTTTATATCGTTAACTTGCTAACTTCTTTATTTATTTTGCAATTAGGTATGTAATAATAATTCCAGCCCTTGTTTATGTCCCACTGTTGGGCACGGGCCTCTCCTCATGATGAGGGGGCTCCGGCCATAGTCCACCACGGTGGTCAAGTACGGGTTGGCGGACTCACGATGTTTGCCTTCACCGAAAGCTAGTAACAATCCCACAAAGACGATTCGCACATGATTAACTCAGAGCGAAATCAGAGTTGCAAGCCGGGGTTCAAACCTGCGTACCTTGTTTCAAAGGCAAGCGCTCGCCCACTGAGCTGTCACTCCTATTAGGTATGTCATCATCAGCCGGAAGACGTCCACTGCTGAACATAGGCCTCCCCCTTAGAACGCCACAATGAACGACAATTGGCTATTTGCATCCACCGGTTACCTGCGACGCGCACAATGTCGTCTGTCCACCTAGTGGGAGGCCTGCCAACGCTGCGTCTTCCGGTTCGTGGTCGCCACTCGAGAACCTTTCTTCCCCAACAGTTATCGGTTCTTCGAGCGATGTGGCCTGCCCATTGCCACTAGGTATGTACCTACTCAGTATTTAAAAATAATAATATAGTGACGATTGCGACGATACGATATTGAGAGATACATTTTATGTTTTTAATAAAACCTTCTCTATCAATCGATGCGCGATGCTCCGTGACCAAAATTGATCAGCTCGCTATTAAATAAAATAATATTGTACCATCCACACAACAAAATGAAATCCAAACAAACCGTAGATACATTTTGTAACGCAAAATATGCTGTTTTACAACATAAAACTCGTCAACATCTGCACGTCATGGCCCGCGGTGGTTATCACGGGCTCGTCTGCACAGGCATAAATAACAAAAATACGAGGCAGGTGTGCAATAACGTTAAATAATGTGACGTTTAATTATATCGTAGCTATTACGATGCGATTAGCATAATATATAATGCGTTTGAGTGAATACATACATATTTTCTAATCTTGACATGTTTGATTCGTCCACGTGCCTGAGAAAGTAATAAGTAGGCTACGTTTAATTTACGGCCTAAGGAATTTCTTTTACAATAAAAAAGAAATCATTTTTTTGTTTATTTTTTTTTTGTTTTGAAATGGAAGTTTCTTTCGTATTTTATAAAGAGGCGAGGGATTCTTAGCTCAGTGGGCGAGCGCTTGCCTTGGAAACAAGGTGCGCAGGTTCGAACCCCGGCTTGCACCTCTGATTTCTTTAATTAATGTGCGAATCGTCTTTTTGCTTTTGTTACTAGCTTTCGGTGAAGGAAAACATCGTGAGGAGACCTGCATGTCTGAGAAAGCTTAAATAGCTTTCGAATGTGATGTTAATAAATCGATGAGATAAATCGATGAGATAAATAAATGACGTGTGAAGTCCGCCAACCCGCACTTGGCCAACGTGGTGGACTACGGCCTAAGCCCCCTCATCTTGAGGGCCGTGCCCAGCAGTGGGACATACACAAGGGCTGGTATTATAATGAGGCATTTCACAAGGCACACGGTATCTCTAGGACGTCCATTGAGTACGGCGGTGACTCCGACGAGGACGGGCGGCGGGGTGGCGACCCCCGTCCCCGTGAGCTCCGTGTCTGTTTCATTATAGCCCCCCCGGGGCGCGCTCAAAAGCAAGGTACTGAGGGGTCCTGGTACAGATCCCACCGGAGAGCCCTAGCGTCCTCTCATGTGCCGATGCGACAGCCGCGGAGGTTTAAGTGGGTAAGTATACCACATACCCCGGTTGTCCCCACAGGTCCCGGAGACCTTTTGTATGTTTCCCCCATGAAAACAAAAAAAAACACGGTATGTTGAACCAGCAATGTGTAAACATTGCTGTATGAAGGTCACTGCAGGCCTGCAGCTTGTAAAATGACCGGGCGCGAGAGACTTGATAACATATGAGGTGCTTATTGGGTGCCGAACGCCAGTAGGTACAATGAACAGGCAGGCGAATGTAGTTATAATGTTAAATCTTGAACTACCTTCTCAGCTACAACCTTATTTCATACTTAACCACAATTGTACGTACTAGACAATCAGGTGATCGGCCAACATAGGGATATTAAAGCACACTATACACTAGTTTAGTAAAGGCATATTAGCTGCGTCTACACCGGCCGCACATTAGACTGCCGCGCGAGCCCGTCCGGCCAGTGTAGACCCAGATCACTCTTATAGACATTATAATTGCACGGGAAACCAGCATACGCAAGCTATTCTAGTCTGTCGCGTAGCGGGGATAGTGGCCCTACGAAATAAAAGAAACAAGAATAAAAGAATAAAGAATTATATTTACAAAAGGCACAGGCTAGAGAGCAAGGGTCGTGAGTAGGCTAACGGTTTTTCCTAGGTACGCGCACTGAGAATCGGTCAGGTTCCCCTTCTAAGTGAGGTGAACTTATCAGAGTCGTCGTAGCAGAAGCAGCACGGTGACGGCACGGCGCGACAGCACAAGGCGCAGCACGGCGCAGCAGTTCCAAGGTCGACCAGCTCAGCAGCTGGTCCGGCAGTGGACAGGCTCAGCAGCCGTCCTCAAGCTCGACCGGTAGGGGTCGACAGCCGCTTGCGTCCGACGCCTCGTGCAAGGGAGTTCGTAGTGGAACTCGTAGGTAGGACCTCGTAGATAGGACCTCGTAGATAGGACCTCGTAGATAGGACCTCGTAGATAGGACCTCGTAGGTAGGACCTCGTAGGTAGGACCTCGTAGGTAGGACCTCGTAGATAGGACCTCGTAGGTAGGACCTCGTAGGTAGGACCCTGGAACCCACGGAAAGACACCGTCAGGTCCAGCCCATGTGTCATAACCGTCCACCGACCACAGAAGACACCTCAGCCTATTCAGTCCAGTCGAGGGTCTTGGCAGACGGTTATGCTACATTAATCGGTCGGACAGATAAAGAAGAAACAGTAAGATTACAGTATAAGGCAGAATAAGGACAGAGAAAGTACAAGAAAGATGATATTGTAGAATAGTAGGGATAGCGTCGGTTACAGGTTCCGTTATAGTATTCAAATTTGCGTACGTTGACCGCCAAATGTTTTTATCAACGGTTTAGGACCGTTGATAATACAAAGTGCCTAGAAACAGGAAAGAGAACAGATAGATAGAAGACAGATAGCAAGCACACTCACCCGTAAGTAGTTTTAGAGCACAAATTGAATTTACAAGGTTTTACTTAATGAAATAGTAACATACGTGCGCACTCCACAATCGTGAGACAAGCACTGGGCGAGCTCGCGGCGAAATGGCTCGCCGTGTCGCATATAGTATGGTTATAGCTATATAGTACTATAACGGTTTAATATTTTAAGGCGCGTACACACGCGTAACGTTACAAGTCCTTAGCTGTAAGAATTTCTAGTTGACAAAGCAAATAGCTTAGTCCGGTCATGTCACCGCCATTTCATATCACCTACATTTTTCTTAGAAAAAATAGACATGATCAAATCGGAAGCATTCACACCTCGCGTGCTCCAAACAAGCGCTTCTTAACGTGTAATCTTCCCCAAACGGGTTATCCGGAACAATTTTCACCCCTGCAACATGTAACATAACGCGTCGAAATATTAACCTTTGTGACTAGTGTTACCACATCTGTCACACATACCAGGAATATCATAGATCTTGATGACTGGCCTAAGTGACTGGCCTGTTGGTCTACTGATTACCCAGTAGGTCGTAAGTTCGAATTGTCCAAATGTCCAAACCACTAGTTGTCTTCTTCCATCTGCTCAGTGAGATATCCATCCGCAAAAAAAAAAACGAGCAGCCTGACTGGGGATATACCTCCATATTACAGGTTGGCGTTGATGCTCTTTGAACCTTCGGAGTTGCTGGACGTTCGGGGTGTGGGCCGTAGGATGTCCATTCAGTACTGCGGCAGGGTTGCGACCCCCGTCCCCGTGAGCACCGTGACTGGTTCCTGGGGGGCTACAATGCGCCCCCAGCGGCGGGCTTGAAGGCAAAGTACTGAGGGGCTCCTGGCACTGACCCCACCGGAGAACCCAGGGGTCCCCCTCTCACGTGCCGATGCGACAGCCGCGGGGGTTTTAGTGGGTAAGAATCCCACATTCCCCGATCGAGCCCCACAGCTCTCGAGAACCTTTTGAAGGTTTCCCACGCGAAAAAAACGTTGGTGCTCTTTGAAGAGTCTATGTGCCGATGGCTGAAGGATCCCTCTTTACCCCTTCTGCTGGCACTGCACCGCCCCTATTTATTTAATAAACACGTGCGCTTTACATCTCAATCTCACTATTGCTTACCGAGAGGTTTTAAAAATATTAATACGAAAGGTGTGACTCGTTCGTGGCCGCTTGTTTTAGCGTTTACGCAGAGCTTCCATACTGTTCTCTGACATTCCTTCTCTATTTGATAAAGGAGTTGTTCCAGAAATGTATGGAGCCTGGGCCAACACCATGTACACTATATGTATATATAACGATTCACTATAGTAACTGTTTTGTAATGTTATCTTTTTTTAATATTGCTTCGTTTTATTGTACATTTAAGATATCTTGGTCAAGGAGAGCAACACCAAAGAGAATATAATACTACTATAGCAACACCCCACAATAATATGATGGATCGGAAATACGTAACTAAAATGTCATTTCGACAACTGATTATACCTGCGATTGAACTTGTTGCGGATTCCAATCCAAATCACAGACGATAATCAATACAATAAAGCCCCGGGTCAAGAAATAAACAGTCAATGAATGTCCGCAAACATAAATAATCACTAAAAACTCCGAAATACATTATGTACTCCACGCGTAAATAATCTATTACGAAATGTCAACTATAGCATTAACTGTCAAGTAGTAAACCAACGTCAAACGCAACTGTCATGGCTGCCCTAAAAACAGGGTGGACATACTAAATAACTGCAAAAGTAAGCATTTTTGTACAATTGTACTCTGCTTCAAATTAATTTATAAGTATGTTTATGAAACTCTCCTATGTTTTTCCTATTTTTCCATGTAGTGTAAATAGTGTTGGCCCAAAATGGAACATCTCCTAAAATCTTTTTTTATATGTCATTGTGACGTAATATATGGACATAAAGGCAGGCAATGTTGCCTCCTAGCCTAGGGCATTCGGGCTTATAAACAAAATATACGAGTAGATTTGGAGATTTGAGGTAGTTTTAAATATTTAACACACGTTTGTGATTTCTGCCGTAAGCGAAACTGTCCTCTTTTCATTTTAAAATTGGGTCACACTACTCATAGTCGTCTACGCCTTATATTTACCAGGTCTTTACATCCAAGGCTCGTTATGATAAAATATCATTATAATGAGCCCTCACCGACGGGTTAACAAGCTCTTTCATCTGGCATCACCCGTGAAATGCTGTCTTTTTAATTATATTGACAGGTGATGATGTTTTGTACACTCAGCTATATAAAACATCTAAAAAAAACATTCCATTCCATTTTCAACTTTAATCTACAAGTTTTACAGTGTAATATGAGTTTGGAAATATTTATTCACGTGTTCTATATTATAAAGTTTTCATTATGGTTCGTTGTTATTGTCGTGTTTTCTCTTTTTATTGTGGACCACACAATAATAAAGTTAAGTACTCAATATTAAATGGTTTTGTATAAATATTTAGAATATTATAATTTTATTGCTCTGTTAATTAGTTTATCCCTCGGAATTTGAATTTTCTATTACGTTACAAAGCAGCCGCCTCGTCGCGACGTCTAAAAACATCCGACGCCGCGACGTGGCTGTCACAGAAGTTGATAACTTATAAGAAGTTCGCCCGTCAGGTATCCGACCTTTCGAAGGTTCTAAAAGTTGCTTTTAATACTAATTTTGTTTTGCGAGCTTCGTTTCGCTTTCTGTTTAGGTCACGATATTGTAAGTATGTTTAACACGTCATTGTTTTGTTTTTTTTTCATCGATACACATGGTTTTTCTATTTAAATAAATATGAATGTTTGTCTGTGAGTCCTTTATAGAATCGTATGTGGCTGGACCGATTTACATGAAATTTTGTGTGTACATTCCAATGGGTTCTTGGATGGTATGGAAATATAATTGGACCCGGTGGATTGGATTTGGTGGCGCTGCTGTCAATATGTCAACAATTTAAACTAACTGGAAAAACATGAAAGAAGGAAACTCTCATAGACAGACTGTAATCACTATTCGAAAAACGTACAGGTTAAGCAACGTCAGGTGAGGTCAATAAATAGATGGGATCAGGGGACAATGGGGAGAGGAAGAGGGGGAGTGTGACGGGGACTGAAGCGCGAGGGGGAAAGAGAGAGCATATAATTAGGTTTTTCTTATAAGAGAGAGAGATGGAGAGAGAAATAAATCAAGGCAGGAGGATGAAAAGGGGAGCAAATTGTAATAAAAACGCGGGCGGAGCTATGCGGGTCAGCTAGTTATTTAATAAAAACTTGTGCTTGAATGCGATCTCACCTGCTGGAAAGCGATGCATAGATGAAAGCGCACCAGCGTATTAAAAACACAAGGTAAAGCACCTTTTAGTATGTGGTAAGTAGGTCATCTGAGGGGCTGTAGGAGGCGACTAAGGGAAAATTGACAAGAAGACGGGCAGCGTTGTTCTTTTGGATTACCTACCACCTATGTAGGTATACTGTGATCCCCAAGATGCCTGCCAAACGTGGGGATTATGGCAACCCCTCCCTTATAAGGGGGAGGCCTTTTTTCAGCCATGGACGTCTTTCGGCTGCTGTTGAAGCAGGTCCTTTGGAGTCGCTAAACCGATCGTTCAGCGACTCTATCGACGATAGAGTACAGCAACTCCGAGGAGGGCGGCGGCAGTTCTGTTCCCAGGGGTCTATAACCACTGCAATGCCCAGAATTATTCTTCACGATCATTTTTATGTATAATATGCATCAAAATAAACAATAATCTCACAATAATAACAAATATTAACGCCGCCGACGCACCCACAAACACACCTGTACGTAAATATCAAACTTTGTCATTTTTTTTTATTTTTTTTTTTTCTATGTGAGGTACCAAATAATTTTATTAAGTTGGCTAATTCACTTCACAATGCCGATGCGCTTCTATTTTAATGATTAATAGTCTATGATCGGCTACAGAAAACGAAATCTCAATCAAAAAGTGGTCAACCGCCACTGGATACCATGGTATCCGCGGGCGGTCAACACGCTTTTGAGCCGTGATACCATGGTATCCGTGGGCGTTCCAGTGGATAATGTAATCCCCGGCGGCAGGCACAAAGGCAAGGCATTGCGGAGTACCTGGTGTAGATCCCATCGCGAGCCAAGATTCCTTCTCGCATGTGCTGCAGCTACAGCGGCGGGGATTGTAGCGGGTAAGAATCCTACAAAACCCGGGTAACACCCGACAGGGTCGCGGGGATCTTTAATAGGTCCCTCCACAAAAACCAAAAATAATGGTCCCTTGCAAGGGACCGTCCGGTAGGTATCACCGAAGCGTCACATATTCTGCCACCAAGCAGCGGTGTGTAAAAATTGGTGTGTTCCGGTGTGAAGGGCACTGTGGATGGTGAAATTAGCGGACACAAGAAACTTCACTAAGGGTTCGCGTGAGGAGCGACAGTGCAATAGGGTAAGGCGGTGCAGGAGTGTGCGTTTTTGATACTTTGTGTTATAAAATAAATAAAATACATTTTAAATTTATAAATTTTTATTGTTTTTATTGGCTATAGTTGTTCAGCTACTAAAAAACAAAGGATTAATTAACATAAGTCCAGTGATTTAGAAACGATAGAAATCACAACCAACCTCCTGAGTGTGTAATCTTGCACTATATGTGAGGCCAAGCGCACAGCCAGATGTGCAAGTGTACGCAAAAAGTCATTGATCGCAAGCATCGTTTTCCCTTAGTGGATAAAACTTTTGGTAGTTTGTTGGGCACTGTAGAAAATCCAGACTCCTCCATATTAAATTTTTTGGGCGCCTGAAGATTATTTTCAGGTAAATCATAACGTTTGTTGTCCGTGGTACTACTGGTGGTACCACGGACAACAAACGAATCATAAGCCAAACTCCATAAATTTTCAGCAGTTATTCCAAAAAGTGTTGCGTCAAGATTTTGAGTTGGTTTAAGAAGCTCAAGTTCGATTTCGTTGGTAAATGTGTACCTAAGGACTGGGACAACTGCAATTAAGGTACTATAGTTGGCTTCGTGTGTCGAAATAATCCGATTTCAAAAAATGGATTTTTGATGATCATTAACAATAACCGACGTTTGTAAGGTGCGGCAGTTAGTGACTAAAACCTTTGCATATATAATTAGATCAAACTTTTTGCACATTAAACATAATAACAGTCCGAACATCCGACTGACTGTACTTCAATACGAAAATAAAACAAAACAGCGGTAGGTAGGTACAGTCGGCTCGAAACTGCCGAAGTAATTGAAATAATAACCGAGCTCGCTGGGTTAACGATCTCCAACTAATGGGGACCCGGGAGGAGCCGGCAGCGGGCCGCGATAACCGCGCCTTTTTAAACCCGGATAATGATTGCGCGAGTAATGTAATGACGCCTACAGAAAGCTGTGGATTATCCCACGTATCCCATCTTTCACAGAATATTAATTTTCGAACGTGTAACAACCAAACTGGCTGATTTTAATCGAAGTTTTTTTTGGCAAGCTTCGCGCAACAATGTTTATAAAATTAATGTATGTACCATAGATATAGAATTATTCACTACGTTCATGGTATGTACCATTGTACCATAACGACCATAGAGGTTGGAGTTTATTTTTAGTGGCGGGAAATATAATGTTAATGTTTGTTTTTATAGTTATGGTCAATAATAAGTAAAATATCATTTATTATGGTTATATTCATTTCAGGCGGCATTGTATTAATAAGTAGGTCCCGGTAGCTATAACTACAGAAATCTAATTTAGATTTCTGTGAACCCAACCAACTTTCTGACATAAATCCGCTATAATCCGCGAGGTTTTATGAAAATCCTGGCGAAGTTGCCAAGTAATGCGCCTTGGCACTTTGACAAAACATGTTACTTAATAATGTTCTACTAACAACACTATGTGAGTCAAGAAGGATTTAATGAACTTTGACTTTAAGTCTTTGATTTAAGGAATCCTTTATAGCCAATGATATAGTAAAATTTCATTGTTTATAGCGCATTTAAGTTGTATCAAGTGTTTGTTAATGACCTTCTTCTTATCTTATCAGACTACACTGTCCCACTGCTGGGCAAAGGCCTCTCTTCCTTTCTTCCATTCACCCCTATTTCTGGCATTGGTTTTCCAATCCCTACAAAACTCTAGCTGCTCATCGCACCATCATTTCTTTGGTCTACCTCGACGTCGAAATCCCCCATGGGCCCAATCTGTAGTGACTTTGGCCCAGTTGTTTTCTGGCATGCGGCAAACGTGACCAGCCCAGCCCCATTTCAGTTTGGCCCCTGAGATAATAACATCGGATATACGTGTGATAGAACGCAGTACTGTATTCCTCACCCGGTCACTGAGCTTAAGCCCTAGCATACTGCGGTCCATGGCTCGTTGGCAAACCTTGAATTTGTACTTTTATGCATTTGTCAAGGACCAAGTCTGGGCACCGTATGTGAGGATTGGAAGGATACACATGTCCACAAGTTTTCTTTAATTACCTAACGTTTTTTAATGAGTAATGAGGGAAGGCATTTGGCATATGACTAGCCAGACATTTATATGTCTCACCTGCTCATCATCAAGCCTAGTTCTCGGCATTAGGTGGGGAAAACAAGATGCTAGTCGGCTTTGGCCTTACATGTATCTTTTGATCCATAAGGGTGATATCACACCAATGATTTGCAACCGTTCTTCTTAGTAAAGATAGTTTAAGTACTGCACCTAATTTATTTCAGAATCCCGTTAGGTAAAATAGTTTCATAAGCACGGTATAATTATTGTGGTGTGTTATATCCCAGACTGGCTGAATGTCTAAAAGTTTCATTATCACGCTTCCAACGATCACTTGTACTTAGAACTTCAGTTCAAGAGGTAATAACTCAACTACAAGTCTAATACTTAAGGCTTCTTTTAACGAAGCCTCAAATTAGTCATGACAACGCCGTTGCTTCATCGCCAATTTCTTTTGCAAGACAGACATCTAAGAAATACGAACGAGTGTGTAACAATTATGAACAGTAATGAAGAAGTAAGATAAGTAAGTATATGGTTAAGGAGAGCCCGAACGAGCTAAGGTGTATGCACCATACGTCATCCGGGTTAGTAGGTACCGTTTATTTTAATGGGACGACTCGCATAGAACTGCGATTTCATTCATTTCGACACACTGAAGAAAAGTAAACATTGAAGATAGGTACTTACTACTTTTTTATCGCATCTTTTATCTCGATTTATTTTTGATTTTTTACTTTCCCGACGTATCGTTCGGCATCCACTACCACGGACTGTAGAGCTAGATGCCGATAATCTTTGGTCTTGACTTCTTGAGATACTTTAACCTTATATTTACCACCTCAGGTCTCCGTGACCATGGGCGCCCATGGACCATGGACCATGGGCATGGGCGGTATCTATGTTCTAAATGACTATAGGTAAATATTTTAAAAAATCATCTTCATTTAGGGTAAATGTGGGATAGTTGCCCTAGGGGTATAGTTGGCTCGATTGTAATTTCTCTAGTTTGGCGGATGATCACATGTTATTTTATTTATCTTTCGAGAGACTGTAGAGTCTACAGTCTCTACTATCCCACATTTACCCTATTAGATATCAGCAGTAGATATTATATTCAAGTAATAAAGAAACCTTTCCAAGAATCGAGTTCTGCGAAGTCTATCAATACCGATACAATTGTACGACACATGAAAGGCATTCATTGGGATTTATTATATACCTGCGGAAAAGGTATATTTTATTTGACAACATACAAAAACGGTTGTAGTAGGTATTGACTAAATTTAAAAAGAAGGTTCATTTTATATTAATATGTACTTCTCAAAATTAGAGTTTTGTGCAGTACCTGATGCAGAGTTTCTTTTTTCATAAACAATGGGCTAACAGGCTATGAATATTAATTTTAATAAAATCTTTTAAAAAAAAATTGAACCGACTTCAATATCACTGAAAAGTTTAAAATAATTTAAATATTATTGAAGTTGGTGTTAGCTTACCGGCTGTGTATATTTGGCACCAACTTCAATAATATTTAAATTATTTTAAACTTTTCAGTGATATTGAAGTCGGTTCAATTTTTTTTTAAAAAGATTTTATTTTAAACTTTTTAGTGATATTTTCATATATAAAGATTGAACCATCGAAAACCGTAAAATTATCTAGATAGGTTATGATCACATTATCGTCTACATAGTTTTACATAATTCATATTTCTTCAGAAACTCAGAACCTATTTATCCGGTCGTAATGAAATTTGCATGGAATCATCATAGTAGTTTACTCTCTCGAATAAAAAAAGAATCATCGCAATCGGTTCATAATTGTCAGAGCAATGTAATGGAGAACATCAGTTTTATGGTTTTTACCAGATAAATTCCTCCACATCGTTCATGTTCCTTCAGGAAGTTCTTATCCGGTTGTAATAAAATTCATACAGATTTAATAAAGTGGTTTCTTCTTTCGAATAAAAAAAGAATCATTGAAATTGGTAAATATTTGCCAGAGTTATGACCATTTTTGTCCTTAAAAAGCGACATAAAGTCATCGATATAGGCTTTCCTGCAGCTCTCAGTGCGCAGTCACCATTCTTGTTTTTCAGGAACTACTTATTACTACGCAATAATTTTTTTATGGGACCCAATCAATGGATTGAAGAATGGATGGAAGAAAGATTTTTTCAAATCGGTTCATAATTGACAGAGTTATGCGCGAACATACATAAAAAAATATATATATATATATATACAGACGAATTGAGAACCTCCTCCTTTTTTGAAGTCGGTTAAAAAATCTCTTTAATGATGCAATTTTCATCATCATCAGCAGCCGAAAGACGTTTACTACTGAACAAAGGCCCCCTTAGAAGGGAGGGATTGCCAATTTGCCATAATCCCCACGCTTAGCAGGCGACTTGGGGATCGCAGTACTCGTATAGGTGGTAGGTAATCTTATCGAAAGACGCTGGTGCCCGACTTCCTATTATCCTTTGGCCGCCTCTTACGGATACCCAACGGGAGAACCCGGATCCTTTGTCCGCCTCTTACGGATACCCAACGGGAGATGGGAGGGTGCTATTCTTACCTGGACCTCCCACGGATGGATGCAATTTTAGTTGTTACCAAAATCATCGGCATCTAGATTCCTCGTTATTTGAATATTGGTTATTCATGTCAACTTACAAAATTCATGTGTACAGTGCTTGTTGGAGCGTCTATCATTCCCCAAAAAAAAAAAAAAACAAAAAAAAAACAAGATTAATCATAATAAAATTAATTAAAAGTAAAATTAATTAAGTGATATAAAATGCAGTATTTTTCCCAAAAGCTGAGGTCTATTAATGTAATTAAAGCACAGTATAATTGCATGCTCAAATTAATTAAAACCTATATAAATCACGATCAATTTAATCAACCGGTAGGCAGCCCTAACAAAATAGCCCGTCCACGGATATTAATTGCGGGCATTTATGTAAACATTTATTCATTGTTGTATTAGAGCCCTCCTGCGATTTGGTTCGCGGCCGCCATCTTGGCGGTAGCGACCGCGAACTCAAATTTTCCATTTATTATTTCCTCATTATTATCTATAATTGGTAATATAATTTGTTTTGCAGTTGCTATTTAACTACGTACTTGACACTGGAGAAATCATATTTAATTGATGGAAGCCATAATTTTGTAAAAGAAGAAGAAGAGCCCTCCTGTAGAATTAAATATTTGTTACTTCAACATTATAAGTACATAGGGTAAGGTGGTGCAAGAGCGCGCAGTGTACAAGAGTGCGCATAGCTAATAACTAATCACATAATAACGTTACACGGGTAGCTTCAGTTGACAATTATTCAATAACATGTAGTATTTACCGGCAAAAAATATTTTCGTTTTGATTTCACGTATTGCAGATTTAGTGAAGAAAAAGTGATTTTGCCCCTGTTGATGTAATTTTCATCGATATTCCAAAGAGGATTTAAACAAAGATTGAAGAGGTAATCTTTTGTTCTTTGTGTTTTTATGTTAGGCTACTATCTAATTTCTTGTCACTGGCGTAGTTTCCTCTTTGATTTGTATAGATAGCTGTGGTATAAATTTAACTGAGTAGTGCAAGAGTGCGCAATGTCGATATGTGCAAGAGTGCGTGCGCACTCTTGTCCAATATTTTTTTTATAAATAAATTATCTTTTTTTTTTAAGGTTAAAGTTAGTATAGTTTTTAGTTCTTTATTTTTTTATCCTGTCAGAATGTCAAGGAGACCGAGAACGACGAAAAGAAATAAATGTCAAACTGAAAGTAATGTAAGAAGTTCAAAAGCTTATAGGATAGAGAAGGGACAAGTAGCAGCCCAACTAGGTATGTGTGAGTCTACGTCAAGAAAAAAAAAAGATTGTAAAAAGAAACCATCTCCCAGTCCTTAGGAACACATTCACCAAGGAAATGGAACTAGAGCTTCTTCAATAAATTTAAAATTTTGACAACAATTTATGGAATATCTGCTAAAAATTTAAGGCGTTTGGCTTATGATTTACCTGAAAAGAATTTTCAGGCACACAAAATATTTGATATGGAGGACTCTAAATTTTCTACAGTTCCCAACAAACCACCAAAAGTTTCATCTACTAAGGGAAAATGATGAGTGCGATCAATGACTTTTTGCGCACTCTTGCACACCTGGCTGCGCACTCTTGGCCACACGTACTGTGCAAGATTGCGCATTCAGGAGGTTGATTATAAGTTCTATAGTTTCTAAATTACTGGACTTATGTTAATTAATACCTTGTTTTTTTTAAGAGATGAACAACTATAGTTAATAAAGACATTAAAGAATTATCTTTAAAATGTATTTTATTGGTTTTACAGCCTAAAATATCGAAACTGCGCACTCCTGCACCACCTTACCCTAATATTATACTAAGTATGTTCCACTGCATACATTATAAGCATTTAAAAAAGTGTGTACAGAAAAATGCACAAAATGTAATTACTTAATTGTCAGTTGCCAAAAATGTAATTAATTGTCACTGTTTACGGCTGGGTTCTCAACGCGAACTAATTAAAGTAACTACACTAACGTAGCGCCCCAAACGGCATGTATCAGGGGTAGGGCACATAGCAGGGGTAGCTACCGCCTTATCAGCCGTAACAAAGATACGGGGCTCCCTGGTTACAGAGATCCCGAACGTGTGTAACCAAAAAATTCGTAAAATGTTATTCACAATCTCACTTAATTAATCTCTTAGGCCATACCTTTATTTGGACCCTCGACAAATTTTAAAACATGGGCAAGCTAACGCCACAGAAACATACATATACCAACGTCAATAATTTGATGTAGGCTATATTATGATGAGATTCTAAAACAGGATACAAAACGTATTTTAAACTGGGCGAAGTCAAATAATGACTTTACGGTATATGCCGAAGCTCTTACGCACTACAGTAAGGAAGTGCGCAAAGCGAAGCGGAGGTCATGGAGATCTCATTGCAGTAGCATCAATAGCCTTCCAGAGGGTATGAGGCTCAGTAAAGCAATGAGCTCTGCAAAGGTCAATCCACTTACATCTATCCGGAATGACCAAGGTAAGCTCACTGTAACTGGGAAGGAAACTCTTACGCATATGACGTAGGCACAACAGTATAATGATATGTTTGCTTACGAGACACCTTGAACGTTACAACATCCAATGAGACACCACTTGCCCTTCAAAAGCACAATAGAACATAATTACGCTATAAATTTTAACATAATAGCACCCATGTGAAGGCGGCTAAAGCAGCTCAAATCAACTGTAGTACCCTAAGGCGAGTTCAATTAAGTGCTTAACGCGTACTATCTCCCTGTTGCACCACGCTTCAATTGCCTGCCTTTTTACGAGGAGCACTAAATGCTATCAAACGATCTAATTGCTAACAAAATTGCTTTATTCTTCACAATGCATACAATGTGTGGGCATTGTATTTTTTTGTATCTAGCAATTTTGTTGCTCGGAAAGGCTATTTATGAAGTTCATGGTTTTATTTTAGGTCTGTGAATTCTTGTAGGAACTGGATATTGAAATTATCGGTTTTTTTAAGTATCATCATCAGCTAACAGGCGTCCACTGCTGAATGAAGGCCCACGCTTGGTAGGCGTCTTGAATCCATTAGAAAGACGCTGCTGCCCGTCTTCTTATTTTCCCTTAGTCGCCTCTTACGGACACCCTACGGGAGGAGATTACGACAAAATTACAACAACAACTAAAAGGCCACACCTTGTCGTCTTACCATCAGGCGAAAGTATTCCTTGTCTAGTAGCTAAGTTTTTTTTTAAATTTATTTCTTCTATCGTCGTCATAGAGATACAATTTTTTTTTCCACCGGCCTATATTTTTATGAGATCTAATATTTCATCGTCGACTTTTATGGTATTCGGAGGCAATTTATGATCAGGAATGTTTCTCTATCATTCGTAACATATTTCAGGGTAAATGTGTCTATTATGAACCGAGATGAATATTGGATGTGTATGTATACGTTACGTTACATACGTTTCACAAATGTTATCTCTCCGTTCTAAAGAAAGACTATTAATAAACAAGAAAACCTTTTCTTAACTTTATTCTCTTGTAATATATTTGAATAAACTTTATTGTAGTTTTACATGCGACGTATTGACGGCAGGGTTTTTGTTCTTAAGTTACGTATTAACGACTATATCGACTTTTTTTTGGAAAGTTGATCCAGATAACTTACTTCTTCGCATCTTCGTGTCTTGCGTACATTTAACTTTTTCTTATAGTTTTCTACCTATCGGACACATATGTATATTATGTCAGTCAGTCGGTCAGTCGTGAGGAGTTGTATACCTATCTCAGGAACATGATAATACTTATTAGAAGTATTTATGTTACACTGTCAGGAACTCTTCTATATGTATCTTCTATTTTCTTTTGAGGTTGACACTGAAAAACAGTGCTGCGCCGGGAATCTGGATTTCCTGTGCAGCATATCGCTGAGTTGTCAACCTCGTTTGGAGGAAGCGCAACGCACAGTTGCCACATTTTACTTTTAAGTTTTTTATACTGTTTTCTTTCCCTTGTTGTATGTGTCTGTATACTTTCTTTTGTTTTGTATATTTCTGTGTGTCTGTGTGGGTGTCGCTTTCCGCCGAATAAATGTAGTTCTTCTTCTTCTTCTAAATTGAAATCTAGTAACTTTTGGGCACTAACACGGCATCAATCTATTATTTATATAATATTCTAAGTACATATGACTTTACGCCAAAGATCCTCCTAAACTCGCGATAGTAGCTATCCCTAAATTAATGCTACTGAATGAATATACAATTGACATCGTGCACTGATTAGATATCAAAAGGAGGCAAAATAATAAAAAAAGATGTTGGACTAGAATTTTTACTATAAAAAACAGCAGTTTGATGCTTAAATAATTGCGACACGTTTCTCCAAATAAAAATAAATCAACGAAATGAGAGACAAGCTCACAATCAGTGTTACGGTGCCAACACGAGACGAACCAAAATTATCTCGGTATTGCGGAGAGCAAAAACAGAAATCAACCTCGCCTCGCTACCAATTAGTGTGATGGTACCAACTTGATGGTGATTACAGTTATTATTTAGTATGCCTAGTTCTTAGAGGACCCCTCTGCCAAATTTTGTTCATATGTTCAGGTCATTCTTTATTTGTGTGCGTATCTTTTTGAATGTGTTACGAGTTTATTATAGTGTGGGTATACGTGAAATTGTATCTGTGTGTGTTTACTTCGCCTCCCGCACCCCGCAAAAGTACCACGAAAAATTTGTTCGGGGAATCGACGCGATACTAGCTCCATTCTAATTACTCTGAGGCCTAGTTACTTAGGGTACACTCGGTACACTGAAAGTTCTGCGCTCCTGGCCGCTCATAAATATTTGAATTTCGAATGTTTTATTTTTTTATCTATACATAGAGCGCGTTCCACTTGGCGCCCACAACGATCACGCTCACGACCGCAGTTTTTCCCGTTCCACTTGCTTGTGAGCGTTACCGTCGTAAACTCAAGTGGAACGATCACTACGACCCAGCTTTTTAGATGGGTCGTCGTGAGCTTCCTGTGAGCGTAAGTCATGACGTCATGAGTGACGTTTTCGCCGCGACCACAACGACCGCGGTCGCTATGTGGAACGACTAAAGGAGCGTTTTGATCTTTGTGGGCCCCAAGTGGAACGGAGCCATTAGAAACTCAATCATTGGTGAAACAAAATTGGCGGGAAATCGCGTGTCAATTGTTTTTTTTTATCACAAGTTGAAGTTCGTCGTCCGTGGCAAAAATGGAATTAACGCGAAAAGATTTTAGGGCTATTTTTTTTTGCATTCATAAGTTCACTAACTCCGCAAAACTGCACTGCTTGTCTTCAAAATGCGTTTGGGAGGGAAGCATCTCACTTGAGCACCGTAAGGCGTTGGTAAGTACATAGAATTTGATCATGGCCTTGTTTTTACCCGACTACGGAACGGAGGGAGGGTTATGATTTTAACAAGAATGTATATTTGTATGTATGTATGTACTTAACATAATTTTACAAGTAGGGTGTCGTTAGAAGCGTCTTGATTGTCCGCTAGTTATAGGCTAAGTATATGATATCACATTATTAGACTGCGATTTTATCCGTAGTCGGGTTTTAGTTTTTAAAACTTATTACTTACTTGTTCTCGATAATGAAATTCATGAAGGTCGGCCCACTGCAGTCAACTCCGGAAAGTATAAAAATCTCGTGTCACGCACGGTGTTTGTGATCGCACTCCTTCGAAACGGCTCGACCGAATTGTATGAAGTTTTTGTGTATATTTGGTAGATATGAGAATAGGTGACTGGGCCCAATTTAAAGTCAATAAGAATATAATAAGTACATAGAATTAGAAATCCAAAAACATGCTTAAAAAATATTATATTCTGCCGCCAAGCAGCAGTGTGTAAACATGGCTGTGTTTCGGTGTGGAGGGCACAGTAGCTGGTGAAATTATCGTACACAAAATGCTTCTACCTAAGGCTTTCAGGGTCGGGACACGCTCGGACACAAGAGACTTAATATCTAAAGTCAACGCGCTTGTCATTCTTCTGGTGTTACTAGAGTCTAGGCGGCGGTAACTGCTTACCATCAGGCAGGCCGCATGTTTGCTTGCCACCTTGATAGTACCTATAAAAAGGACAGTCGATCCGTATCTATCGACTGTAAAATACTGTGTCAACAGCAGTAAATGTAAAAGTCCGTATCACAAATAAGGAAGTAGGTACCATTATTTGTTTGCGTGTGTTTTATGTCTGTACTGCATAGTCTCAGTTGCACAGCCCTCCTCTTTATAGATACGCTCTTTCACATTTCGACTAAACGCACGTAAACGTAAGCAGATTTCAAAATAGAATTAAAAATAAAACCCGATTCCGTGTGGAATCGCACCTGGGACAGCGCCCGGCTATTCAGCACAAAGGTGTTTCGTAATCGAGAGAGCTATTACTATCGTGTTTACCTGCATTCCGTGTTTACGAGATACGAGCAGTTAAACAAACGTAAACAGCGGCACTCGACGTGGCACACATTTTGGTTCTAAACAAAATAGAATACTTTTCCTTGTACACTTCGGAGTCTTCGACATTTTGGGGTTTGTGCCACATAGTACGTCCAGGGAGGAGGGCAGTGGGCAGTAGTGTCGCTTACCATCAGGCAATGATATTTTATACAATATATATGCCATTAGCGCACGAAAAATGTAACAACGAAATTCACCCAAATTGGGTGAAAACGAACTAGCAGTAAGTCACGCGTCGGTAAAATGTAACGAAAGTTACGTGTGCCTATGAAAATCAAGTAAAACATCTTCAAGCATATTTAGAAATGCACAAAGTAGTGTACAGGAGTAAACAATAAGGAAATGATATCATACCATAACTATATCATCATCATCATCATTACCATCCGAAAGACGTCCACAGTTGAACAAAGGCCTTAGAAGGGAGGAATTGCCATAATCCCCACGCTTGGCAGGCGGCTTGGGGATCGCAGTATAGGTGGAAGATAAATCCAAGAAAAAAGACGCTGCTGCCCGTCTTCCTGTTCTGGCTTAGTCGCCTCTTACGACACCCAACGAGAGGATATGGGGGATGCAATTCTAACTCGGCACCCCACGGTATATGAGAAAACATTTTACAGTCCAGCCGCCGAGAGAATGCGTTCCTGACGTCAATCAGTTGGTCATGACTAGTGGAGAATAATCAACGCTATTATTTCGAATCAATAATCGATCGAAGAAAAAAGTAACATAAGTTTCAATAATTGTTTGTTTGGATTCTAATTTGTGAATGTAATAAAGAAATTAATAAAAATGCGATAATTATTATCTTCAGCAATATTGATTACCAGAAGATCATCAGAAAAATATTTGTGACCGGCAAACAAACTTTAATCAGATTTCAATTCGCTTGAGGAATCGTGCCGTCTTCGTCCTCATCTTCGCCTCCATGTTTTATTATTATCAAAGATAGGATCCAGATCTGATACCAGAAATATAAAATAACTACTGATATTACGCTACTTAGTACCTTCGCGCGTTCTTTCGTGCGCAGGTCTAATATTATTAACTTTATTATTACATTATATTATACTTAATTAAAAATAAGAAAGAAAAACGTATTTCCAGCATAACTAGAAATAACGTTACAATTGTCTGATATTTTTGGCGCAACACTTCAAAAATACACAGTTGGAGTATCCATCATGCAACAGCGTAGTATGGATTTAACCTACACTTAACAAAACAAAGTTTTCATATTTTTTCAACATAACGAACATGCAACGCCACGTCAAAGCTACATCGTCCGTTTCATCATGACCTGTCAGCAACGCATTGTCTCGGTGGCTGGACTTATAAGTACACGAGTCACAATTTTTGGCGCGCATTATTAGTGATATAACATAGCTACGGTTTATAATATCATTGCCATCAGGCGAATGTTCTGATCATTGCGTCATTTAATAAACTTCATAAAAACAGTGTAGGTATTGTCATCATCATTGTCGTTCGTTGTGGCGTTCTAAGGGGGAGGACTATTTTCAGCAGTGGACGTCTTCCGGCTGATGATGATAGTGATGATGATCTATCATACATAACTACGTTCAAATAAAGTACCAGGTGGTAGATGCAAGGGACCCTTCCCGGTCCCCTCCTGCGGTGCACCGTAGTGTCCGCAGCTGTAGCAACCGTAAACATCGCTGTTTTTCGATGTGATAAGGCTGGTATTGTAGCTGGTGAAATAATAATAATGGTTTCTAAAGACTTAATAACTAATATCTCCGATGACGAGTGGCAGTAAGTACAATGTAGTTCAGTTGTCGTCCACCATCAGGCGAAGTCTCGTCACCAGGTCGATATAACTTTTTTAATAAAAAAATATACAAGTGTTTTATTATAGTTTTACAATTTAACAACAATCGTAATAAACATTACGATTTTAGTTAAATAAAAATCAATCTATAATTCTAAATTAACTTCTAATCAGATTTTTTACTGTTAATCAATTAAAATTAAAATATTTTATAAGCCAAAATATTTATCGATTTTAAATTGCATTATATTGATGTTTCTCAAGCAAAAGTTATGATCAATAATTTTTAATATAGCCCGCAGAAACCAGGTGTTTTATGATACTGGTCCACACATACAATTATTGTATATTTCCGACAAAAACGTATGCGGGCTCGATTATATATTACGTTAATTTATATGTTTATAGAAAAGCCTCTAATTTTCCCATTCCATTAATTGCCTCTGATTAATATTCCAAAGTCAAAATTAATTTAAATTTTTCGAACTGTAAACCATGTACAGTCAACGACGCAATAAATTCTACCAGAAAAATACCGAATATAATGTACAGTCACGATAAATATTATATATTTTTTCACCTCGTCTCTTTAAGACATTTCATTTGATACCCTGATTTTTTAGAAGTAAAAATAATACAAAATGGCTGACGGCCGACATTAAAAGTTTTTTGTTAATTCAATAAAATACCAATTTCCATCAAGCAGTTTAGGCTGTAGGCCATGCCAAAGAAATAGATATACACACATAATTACTTCCATACATACATACCTACTCTCAAGAAATATAGCCCTCCTTCTGGGGTATACGGGCAAAAAATACACCTTATACCCTCATTTCCGTAGGTAAAGTTACGTGTAATATGTACTTTTTGATACGCGTGGTATATAATAATAACAAATAATAATAATGTCCTCCTGGCCGACACGGACACAGCAGCCAATCTCTCACAATATCAGCCATATATGCGGGAGATAGTGCACAAGTGCTTGCGTAGACACAAGTGCACTCTCTCTCTTATAATCTCCCCAGCCCGACCGGGGAGAGATTAGCCGCAGGGCCGACTTTTTACATGCCCATCCGACGCATGGATCAACTTACTTTCCGGAGATTCAGGTAACCGGCCTGCGTTGTTCTAGTCAGTAAGGAACAATTATACACAGATGTTGCTGGTTAAGCCCGCGATTTAAACCCGCGACCCCTGGTTTGCAAAACGATGTTTACCGCTGCGCCATGGAGGCTACAAGATACATAAGTATTGGTAGTAAATGATGTATAAATACGCCCATGTTTTAATAGCGGGATGGGAAGTCACGCTACTGGCGGGAACAATCCTACGTTCTTCGCTTTTATGGTTACAGTTCCTCGAAGAAGAGAACTGCGGTTGTCCAATGTTTTCGAATCGTTTTGTGGATTATTGTCTGTGTTGCCATTTTCATTGTTCTTCCACCCGATAGATATTTCCCGATAGCTATATTTAAGTACTTATCTAATTGTTAACATTAAATGATAACTATCTAAATTATATATAAAAAATTCCTTTGTTTATAAACTTCACCACGGATGTAGATTTCACTCCTTCATTTGATACTTGGGTGTTCACCTCATCAAGGGATTTTACATAATTATAAATGCAATAACAATCTACATATTATTTTAATTATCATGTATTGTCGGCTAAAATTACATTGATACGCGCTTTGAAGTCTGAACTTAAATACTTAAATAATTAATATAATAAATAGCTGCAGTTTCCATAAAGAGTATAACAAATGTAGCTTTTCTAAATACATTTACTTGGGATCAACATAGATTTTTTTATGCTTATGCGAATTGTGTCCAGTCTGACCTGATTATCAATGTGAACCTATGTCCGTGAGTTTTTCATAATGTATAAATCTTGGTTGCATAGGTATATTTTTAAAAATAATATAATAAACAAAATAAATAAAATTTCTATTGTATTTAAATTTCCATAAATGGCAACACCCAGGGATGCTATTTTGTATAGGTATTCCAGTTTTAATGCCGGACAAATGGACGTTATGATTTACTGCTAACGCCTGCGCGTTGCACTCAATAAATAACAGCTTATTTCGCATTAAACACGATTGTATTGACTGGCAAATTGTATTCGTGCGTTTTACAAATACGGGTATAGAAGGGGGAAAAGGGGTTTACTAAAATACAGTCGCTGTTTTATTGTTAAAAAATGTTTTTTATTATATCCGTTTCCTAAGATCTTTTACTTTGTTTGTTAATTAACTGCTTGTTAAAAATTATGCGATATTGTTTATACTGCGTAATTTTTTAACCAGTGTGGCGGATGCGGAAATTTCTTTTTTTGGTGGTTCTGTAATACAACTAAGTATATATTTTGGTCTTTTTTCTATATTAATCAAAAGTCAAAATATTTTTATTATATATAGGCCCCACGGAGACACTTACACAAAAATCATTTTTGCAAACTACCACCTAATAATTGTTAAAATATAAAGGATAAAAGGACCATGGGAAAAAGTGTCCCCACCATCCAACAGATTTGAAATAAGTGTCATTTGAAGCGCCTCCTAGGATAGATATTATTTGACTATGGCGACGTACTTCAAATACGTGGGGTTTAGGTGTTATGATATATTGTTTTTTTTTATATAGGTATTTTTTGTTTTTTACTTACACATTTACTTATTTATCTGAAAATTACGTGTTTCCTTTCGCTAAGGAGCTATCATATTATTATGCTTGCCAAGGCTTACTGCGCCTAGCACCTTCGTGATGGCCTTTATAATATAGAATTATACCGTGATAACGAGTTAAAGGATTTACCGCTATGCAATATCCTGCTAAATAATGGTTGGCTAGTCAGAGTACGGATTCAGTCGCGTCATGTCCGTTCACGTATTTATTATCGTTATCTACACTAATCTACACTAATATTATAAAGAGGAAAATTTTGTTTGTTTGGTTGTAATGAATAGGCTCAAAAACTTCTGGACCGTTTTTAAAAATTCTTTCACCATTCAAAAGCTATATTATCCACAAGTAACATAGGCTAAATTTTATTTTGGAAAAAAATAGGGTTCCGCTAGATATTTGGGTTTTTTCGGACACAAGGTGTAAAAATCAACCAGAAAAGTTACTTATTTTGCGTACGCTGCCTAAACTATAAAAGATAGAACCATAAAATGTTCTAATTAATTGTAGATCTTATAAATATCTACAAAAAAGTCCGCGGCACACTATGTCGAGTGAGGCCCAACAACCATTTTTTTATTTAAAAATCTTGAATTTTGTTTGGAGAACATTTAAACGCATTTATTTTACTCATGCTATTAATCCTTATCAAAATACATTATTTCATCATTAAGTACAGTTTATGTAAATAATATTTGGTCTGTGAATGATTAAAATTGGACATTTGGTTTTGAAGTTATGGCGAAATTAAAATATTACTGCTTATAAATTAAGATTTCTGCTGCACGGCCCGTTGCGACGTGAGCGTCACCAAGGCGGGGGTGCCCATGCGGGAGGGGAGTTTAAATCTATGAGTAAGGTACCCGCGCGGCTCAGACGCGAGGTCGGTCGGCTCCCTACGCAGCGGTCGTGCGCGAAGTCTAATAATTTTCGTGCGATTTTTTTTAGATTTCTTTCTTAAAACTACACCTACGCAAAAGTTCTTCTCAGAGCTTAACAACAGTTCTTTTCAGAGCTAATCAACAGTTCTTTTCAGGGCTAACCAACAGATTTTTTCAGGGGTTACCAACAGTTCTTTTCAGGGCTAACCAACAGTTCTTTTCAGGGCTAAACAACAGTTCTTTTCAGAGCTAGAATATTACACGCTATTAGCATTTTCTTAAACATTTGAAAATGCCTAAGAGAGCCAGGTCTCAACTTTCTAAACATAGTTCTCAAGCACGGGCAGCAAGAATACGTCGTATGGGAGAATCTTCACCTGAACGTTCACAACGCCTTGCTGAACAAAATCAGAGAAACTCTCAGGTACGCGCACGAGAGTCGAGTGTCGAACGTACGCAACGCCTTGCACAACAAAATCTGAGAACCTCTGAGTTACGTGCACGAGAGTCGGGTGAACCGATATGTATGAAATTTTGCGGGTAGGTCTGAGAATAGGTTATAAAGTATATTTTATGCCGCTGATACCATGATTGACGAGGATATATAGAACGAGAGGAGGGTGCAAGAGAGGGAGAGGGGAGGGTGATGGAGTGAGTGATTGGAGGAGCTGCGGCGGTTAGGAGGAGCAAGGGGGGGGGGAGTGAGAGGGAGCAAGTTGGGAGAAGAGAGAGGAGGGAGAGGGTTCAGAGAGGACAACGGGGATAGGAAGAGGGGAAGTGTGACGGGGACCGAAGTGGGAGGGGAGAGAAATAGCATAGAATTAGATTTTTATTATAAGAGAGAGAGATGGAGAGAGATAAATCAAGGGAGTAGGGAGAAACGGGGAGCAAAATGTAATTAAAGCGCGGGCGGAGCTGCGCGGGTCAGCTAGTATCTTAGATCATATAAAAGAAATGTATGTATTCTATAGTCTAAGCGTTATATTTAAATAGACCGGGATTTGACTGACAGACATGCCATTCCTTACTGGTACTGCACTTGCCTTACAGGCAATCGCACTGTGGGAAGTTGTGCGCACATAATATTGTATGGTATATGGGATTAGGTCGTCATATTGACTTTAATGCGCCAGCACAAATGCTCAATAATATTGTAATAGACGACTTAATGTAATTGTTACGTAGTACAGTCAAGAGCACGTCAAGCTTAACACTTTGGACTAGCCCTGTTCCTTTTATGGCACGCAGTATAAATCAGAGCTTCACTTAAGTTCAGCTGCTACTAGCTTAAGCTAGTAGTGTACGAGTATCATTTGACATGCTTTTGGCTGTACTAAAAAGTTAATAGGTATATTAACTAACTTAATCACTGTTATTATTACATAATGATTTTCATTTTGAGAACCAAGTTCTTTTTTTATATAGAATTGTGTTTTGTTTACGTAAAATATGCTTTCTTGTTTGTGGAACAAAATATTTTTGTTCAAAAATAACTACTTATTTGCCGAAGTAATTTTTTATTATAAATAAATCCAATCGTTTTTGCAACGAACACAGGTTCTTTAGACTTTTTTGGGTCCCAATGAACAAATTGACAAGTATCCCATGACTGTTGTAGAGTGGGGACGGGGTCCATACAAAATCCCCCATGGTCCTTTACTAGTGTTATTTGTAATTCGTATAAAAAACCTATTATTTTACTGACTGGTAAGGAAAAATCCTTTATAATATCGATAAAGACGTCGCGTGTCGAGTTCTTTCACAAAATAAATCTTACGATAAAACAGCTGTAGAGTTTTTTCGTTCTTGGTAAGCAATATAAAGTTGAGATTGGGGAGGGATCTTATACGACATTTATATGCTTCTTAGGATACGCGAAACGATGATGACATGTCAGGCTTGAATAAAACGACATCGACTAACTTATCACTATATTTCGTGGAAAAAATATTCCTACGATAATAATGATTAGTCCTTGCACGATAGCTTAATATATTGGAAGGCTCTTGTCCGGTGAAGCTGTAATGGCCATCTGCGGCCAACAGTACTACTCACACAAAAAAAAAAAAAAATATTGGAAGGCAGCCGGAGTATAATTGCGTATTACCTACTGAGTGCTAACTAGGCATCCAATGTTCCCAGTTAATACAATTACCCGAGAGCATCGGGGTAATTTGGGCTATAACAAGAACACGCCAAATATGGTTAGGTACAGATTACAACAACAATTTGTACCGTAATATCACAGTAGAAATAAAACACAATAGACTGTAGTAATATTATATTGCGGTTATATTCGCTCGTTCACATTATTCAGCAGTTATTTGTATACATTTTATCTAATTGTTACTACGTTATCATTAGCGTGTTTCTTGGTTCTTTAACAAAATAAATAATGCCCAATTTCGTACTAGCTCCCTTCTCAATGATACCGTCCAAGTAGAGACTATTAAGCACCCCACTGAGTTTCTTGCCGGTTCTTCTCAGTGGGGGCGCGTTGTGAACCGGTGGTAAACTCAGCCCTCTCTTAAGCGACAGCCCAAGCCGAGGCCGTGCCTCCCTGAGGTGCCCTTGTGCTCGTCGCTACTTCTGCCGTAAAGGCTAGAGCGCTTCAAGCGCTCGCCTCCTATTGTCCGGTGAAGCTGCAATGGCCATCTGCGGCTAACAGCGTCTATCATTCCCAAAAAAAAAAAAAACACTATTAAGCCTTAGTGTCAGTCAGTAGGTACATCATTGCTCCAGTATGTAGGGCACTTTAGCAAACGTTTCTTTAAGGCTAGAGTAAGTAAGTTAGTGTGCTTTTCCATTCTCGATTCGCCACTTTCCATCAGGGACTTCAGTCAAGGACTGGCTTATATTTAGTAAAAAAACAGGAGAATTTGCTAACATCAATAGGCTAAATAAGTAATGTTTCTGGTGATGAGAGGCAGTAAGTAGCTACAATGACGCTGAATTAATAATGACGTCGAAAAGTGGGGAAAACCTCGCAAAGGTGATCAGATTAAGAACAAACAGCTGCAGGAATTATTTCATTTTATTAGGTTGGTCTAGTGGTCAGACACCCTGCCTGCTAACCGATGGGTCGTGGGTTCGATTCCCACCAAGTGTCTGGGTGTTGTTTATCTATTTAAGTCTGGTTTCCATAGTACAGGCTCTGCCTAGTTTGGGATCGGATGACTGTGTGTGGATTGTCCCAAGATATTATTATTAATAAGTCAACGACCAGGGTCGAAATATTGAGAAAAAAAAACAACTTTCCTATATCCAATTATCTACGAGGCGTATTAGCACGGCGCGCTATGCTCAATAGATCGGGGTGGATGGAGATTGTCGTAACTGTGACGTGGTTTCCAAAATATAGCAGAAATGTAATTTCTGTACAGCAAATGACGTTTTTATCTTGAAAACTACGATCACATTTCACGAATCCCGCAGTGTAGAGTGCGGTATTAACGCCCCTTGGTACTGCTTGGACAAAACAACGCTTTCTAAAGTACTGTGAGATCACACGATAACTTCATAACTAAAAGGATCCGTAGATGTCATAAGGGTCATCAAACCGATACTTTTTTGCCGTGGGGAGTGTTGGCCAAGTTTATCTATATACGTTCAAGAGATCCACGTCATAGAGGAATATTCTAAATGGATTGGTTTAACGCCGTATTATCTACGCGAACAGATAATCTGATCACATCAGAAGTAGTAGATAAACTCAAATGAAGTCGCCTGATATGGTAGAGCACGTTATGCGCGTACCGAAAGAGTATATTGGGCGAATATTACCTAACATGCCTGTTGTTGGAGAAAAACCTAGGTACCGCCGTAAGAAGAGCTGGCTAGATATCACAAGGTCAGAATGTGGTTCCTAGTAGCAGTCAGGATTAAACATACCAGGCAAAAGATGACAAAAGATTCCATACAGAATCTACGAGGCCTGCCTTTTAAGTTCTGTCGTTTCCATATTTTCCGGCAATTTTGAATTTGGAACTGTTCTATATTCGAATGTGTTTAAATTTTGAATCTCAAAACAGTTGAAAGTATTAGGATTAATGCTATTGTTTAGTCACAGCGTCGATTGGAATCTGTCAGGTTACGTACGAAAATAAATCTTTCTAAGGAAAATCTTCGTGCAATAATTTTCTACAACTTTAGAAGAGGCCTGACACGGCTTCAGTGTTTGGAAGAGCATCTGTGTTCAGTGATGAAGCCCCATGTCTGCGGACTGTCGAACGCTGGTATTTCGAATTCCAGCGTGGACATACTAGTGTTAGTGACAAATCTCGCGAAAGACGCCCAAAATCCGCCTTCACTGAAGAAAACATCATTGCTGTGAGGCAACTAATTCTCGAAGATCGTCATGTGACGTATCGAGAGATAGATGCTCTATTAGACATCTGAGGGACAACCATTCAGAAGATCTTGCATGAAGCGCTTGGTGTGAGAAAGCTAGTTTGCCGTTGGATACCGCATCTGCTTTCCGACGATCACAAGGCGGCCCGCGTCAGATGGTGTAAGAAAACTCTGCAAAGGTTCAACCGATGAGAGTCAAATCACGTCTACGACATCATCAGTGGTGACGAATCTTGGATCTATGCCTACGATCCTGATTCCAAACAACAATCTACAATCTGAGTCTTTCAAGACGAGCCAAAGCCGACTAAAGTTGTTCGTTCTCGAAGCATTTCAAAGAAGATGGTGGCCACGTTCGTTGGAAAAACCGGCCATGTTGCGACTATTGCACTTGAAGATCGTAGAACGGTTAACAAGTTGTTTACCACAAGTCATCGCCGAACTTCGAAAATCTAACTCAAAGCGACGTATCATCCTGCACCATGACAACGCAAGCTCACACAGCGCTCGTCAAACGATTGAGTATTTGAAGCAGGAAAAAGCAGAAATTCTTGACCATCCTCCATACAGTCCTGAGTTCCTGACCTAAGCCCTAACGATTTCTTTACATTTCCTAAAATTAAGAAAAGTCTTCGTGGTCAAAGGTTCCAGTCCGGTGAAGAAGCAGTCGACGCTTTCAAGTCAGCCATTTTGAACACCCCCACTTTAGAGTGGAATAAATGTTATAACAACTGGTTTGAGCGAATGGAAAAGTGTATTAAGCTACGTGGTGAATACTTTGAAAAACAATAAAAAGTACTATAAGGTTCTAGTTGTGTTTTTTTCTTCAAACGACAAAACTTAAAAGGCATCCCTCGTACCAGAACTTACGAGCTGTGCTATTTCTGCCAAAAGTGCTAACGTAGCTATAGAAAAAACTCCACACAGATCTAGCAAGACTTACCAGCTGCGCTATTTCTATCAAAACTACTAAAGCTATATTCACAGTACGTTCTCTGGGAAGAGTAGAAATGTATAAAATATTAGTATAGCTTCAAGAGTTTAAGTATACCGTAATGATTATAGCGAGCTCCCTATTATCGTATAATTTTATGACTTTGGCCGGAGGTTTTCCTTATTAGCTAACAGACATACGAATTATGTCTAAACAGGGTAGCAATTATATTTTGTTAGTAATAACACCAGTGCATAACCTTGCTTATAGGAGTGATATTTAATGTACTTACCGTTACTTACAGTTCGTTATTACCATAATTCTGATGATGTTATATTGCCTCGGGTGTACCTACTACAGATTTATAATTTTAAGATGTCAGAAATTAATTTGGAAAGGTTTTTTTTTATACAACTTGTTAACGAGACAAGTAAGACGTTCACCTGATGGAAAGCGACACCGGCCTTTTTTCAATGTACGGGGGGGAGAGGGGGGTTATCAGTGCGGGTTACGTCAGACTCTTACCGACTAAAACGGTACCGCCGCGCCGTGTTGACGGGCCCCGGGAACCTACCTTTGTACTCCTCCGCGTCCTGCCAGTGGTTGCTCGCTTTTCGACGAGCCCTTCCTCGTCACTGGGTGTAAAGCCAGTCCTGTCTGTGGGTCTAAAAGTCCCGCAAACCCAACCGGTGGCGTGTCGGGGCACTGCGGCCATCCTCCGCGATGACGATTTAACGCAGTGCGTAGGCAGCAATTCCCCCGTTCCTGCTGCTTCCTCGCTACGCATTCGGTCGTGGTTGGCCTACCTTCTGCGCCCGGGTCTCCTCCGGCATCTTGGATCAGCAAAGGGATCGCTCTTCCTGATCCGCTCTGCTGCGTCCTTTTGCGACATTACTCTCTGGCAGAAGGAGGCCACCGCTAACCTCGACCTTTCGCTGCCCACCATGGATTGGATCACGACGGGCAGAGACAGGTTGGCCTCAGTCGCGGCGCGCAGCACGTTGCTCTTCGCCACTGGTGACACACCTGCCCATAGACAGCTGTAGTGAACTGCCACTCGTCACTAGATACATCATCATCATCATCAGCCGGAAGACGTCCACTGCTGAACATAGGCCTCCCCCTTAGAACGTCACAATGAACGACAATAGGCTATTTGCATCCACCGGTTACCTGCGACGCGCACAATGTCGTCTGTCCACCTAGTGGGAGGCCTACTTACGCTACATATTTTAATAGCGATATTTTCAATTTTTAAATAGAGTTTGAATTTCGTTCCAAAACAAAGACTGGTGCATGGCGCCCTTTGTGACGTCAATACGGTATCAATAAACATCGGTCTGTAGGTATAAAAGTGAATCATTGTATGAAAGAAAGGTATGGTAGTAACCTTACTACCATAGCCAACCGCCAACCACACCCATAGCTAATAGGAAACCATACCTATGGTTTCCTATTCGTGAGCGCAGAATTCTAAGAGCTTTGACTACTCTTTTTTCTATACTCTTTTCACCTAACTCACCTACTTATTTTACTTCGCAGTTTACTTATCTATGCTCTACTCATGATAAAATTCTTCGTTCTTCTAATAATCGTCTTCTTCTATGTCCTTCTCACAGAACTGATTTTATACATTCTTCTTTTTTCGTCCAGTCCATTCTCCTCTGGAATGCGCTCCCTCTAGAACTCAGGATGGCTACAACACGTTATACATTTAAAATAAAGTTACGGGAATACTTGCGCAGTAAAATGGCAGATTCTTCTGGAAGATAATTATATTATTATATTATTGTAATTTAAAATATTTATCTATGATTATTTCGTTTCACTTGTTTTGTTTGCATCGACCACGATTTGTCTCTGCATCACCCTAAGGTAGACTGGTAGAGAATGCCTCTGGCATTAAGTCCCCCTATGTACTGTTTTGTGCATAAAGAATAAATAAATAGACGTCATCTCAAAAAACTTCTCTGTGCACATCAAATAGGACAAGAAACGCTAAGGCATGACACCAGTCTAATCTAATTTAATGAGATCTGCTTCAAATTTCTGCTGCTCTATTCTACTGATTAAATCTGTCGAACTCCTCATTTTGGTATGATATTACTTTTAATGTAACCGCAACACAATTACATACACAGTTATTGAAACATTGCTGTATGAATTTTTCCATTATTACGTTAATTTTGCACCTTATGAACGAATTGTTATTTAAATAAGAGTGATGCCATTTTTAGTTCTTTTGGTTTTTAGTTTTGTTGTTGTATTATTATTTAATTCTTTCTCGTGTAATTGTATGTGCATGGCAGAGGTTCCATGAGGTCTCTGTGGTCCCAACGGAAGATCAGCGTGGCTTGGCAACTAGCCACTTAATGCTGAGTTGGGACCCTTTCGTAGCAAAGTTATTTTTTTTTATTTTTTTTTTTTATTTTATCTTATTGTAGTTTTTTAATCATGTGTCTACTGCCTTGTTTTGTTAATATTCTATATTTATTAATTATTGCTACGAATAAACAATTTTTCTTCTTTCTTCTTCTTTCTAAATAAATAAATAAAGAAAAAGTTGAGATGAAAGTTTGACAGTTGTTTATTTATACCGGATTGACGTCATTCACTATGATCAGTGTTTATTAGAAAATGGCGATTAGCTGTATTTAAGTAATTTATTTGCCTATCACGAAAATCTCTCTATTATTATGAAAATGAGATGCATTTTTGGAATCAGTGCAATCTGTTCTAATATTCAAAACCACAGATTCATTGGAATTGTGTTGCAGTCATCATGCCTACCAAAGATCGCGGTTACATTTCCTTAGTGCTACATTATACGTATAACGTAATAATTTCTATGATGCACAGATAAAGGTGAGCAACATACAGAGTCATCATTTTCGTTAGCAGCAAGCGCAGGTCAAGTGGCCCGTCAGCAGTGCGCTGTTTGTCTTCACAGCCGACTGGCCGCCAAGAATTTCTCAGCCTATACGACTTTCACTGCTATTTATTTGTCAAGTAAACTTAAAAAAACGTCCATTTTAGTAGTCGATATCAGCAGAATAATAAATTATTATGAATAATGCGAAACTTTCTGTAGGTCTGTGTCCTGATTAAAACTGTTTGTATTTCCCGATTACAGTAAACTAAAACGAATAGTTATGATCGGTTATGGTAGTTAGAGTGACATGTAGGTATTTGTTTTTTTTTCTAGTCAGGATATAGCTTTTTACTGTTGTTGTTACGGCCTGGCCACGGCTTTGGTCTTAGCAAAGCGCGGCGCGGCGTCCGGGGCGGCTTCGGTGAGCGTTGCGTTTTGCACGCCACGTACCCTCAGTAGCGATTAGTTGCAGCGGCCATGGTGGACGTATTTAGGTAGTCAAAACGTATTCAAAATCATGGCGTTATCAAAATTATGCCTTCTCTGTTTAGAAAGCAGTACATTTTTAAAACAATATATTCTTAATATGAGGGAAGGAGTGCACGAATTAAATAAAGATCGGTATTTAAATGGCGAATTTCGTGACCTATACGAAGTTTACAGAAAATATCCAGATAAGTGTTATGAGTCCATCATTCATATAGGCGGTCTATTTAAAATTTCTGTTATAAATGCCTCGTTATTCATTACCGCCACAAAATCGTCTAAAAAAATTTATTATAGTTTTTATTAACGCCGCTGAACACGTCACTCCTGCACCGCTGTCCACGCCGCTCTGTTTCGTGGCGTCGCACTCATTCACTTGTACTTTTGTTCCTTCCGCTCTCCACACCGCGCGCCGCTGTAGCAATTCGCTCGGAAAAAACCACGCGCGTTTTCGCTATGAGCGGCGTCTCGTGGCGTGCCTCAGTCTCACACATTTTTATACTTTTGTGTTACCGCTCGCCACCACGCGCTTAGCTGCCGCTCACAGCGGCAAGGTCGTAAACAAGGCGTTAGTCTTAATTTAAGCCACTTCCAGGCTCTACAGCATCCTGTTGATAACTAATTCTAAGTATAGACGATATCCGCAAAAAACCCATTTGTGTATCTGCAAAGAAATGAATTCTTGGAGCAATACTTACTTTTCAGGTATTTTTATCATAAGTGAGCACGAAATTTGCCTCGACCCGAAATTTATTTTTATGTTGCGACAAATGTTGAAAGGAAGTTTTTTTTTAAGCAGCTGTGTTGGTTGTCGACCAAAACACACAATGTAGCGTTCACCACAACGGTACCTAACTAAATTCCTTTGTGTAATATTTATAGGTTTTGAATGACCGCGAAACGCATGCGTTCGCGCAGGAAGCAATTGGCGCCATCTTAAAACAGACTTTATTTTTACTTACTTATGCAGTATTGTTCTTAAAGATAAAAAAAAAAGTTTACAATACATATTGTTTTTATTTGTTCAACTTAGTTATAATACAAACTTGGCATTCGCCTGATTGCTATAGACGATTAGACGAGAGTGATATTCTACTTTTTACTTTTTTAAACTATACAATTGACTTAGAGGCGGTCTTCAATGCCATTAAATAAAGCCGCAGCCTTTAATAGTTTAAAACTTATTACATTAAAATGTCATCTTCATAAATGTCTAAACTACCCATAACCCTCAATTCCGGCTCACCATAACAAAATAAACTAAACTAAGCCATTAGTTACGCTCCAAGCTCATCGAAACTAACTGATAGTGAAGTGACTTAACTACCTTGTCAACTGTACTTATCTACGACTTTCCAGTAGATCAATATGGATTATAACGTATGAACCTTGTTATGTGCGGGATAAAGTCTAATGTTCCAAGAAATCTGTTGTTTCTGTTAGTTGATCGGGCCAGTAGAGTAGCGAAAATATGTAGTCCAATATAATAAAGCTTTTATTACTTGAACCTTAAGAAATGAAATAATAGTATTATATTGGATACAAGTGAGCTAAGTTGCTCATTATACACGAGGGTGGGTTGCAGCCCGAGTTTCAAACGACTTTTTCAACACATTTGCGAGGAAAAACAAATTATCTTACCACACAGCGACAAATACGATAAAAACAAAATAAGAAAATTATGTATGGGAAATGGCCCGCGCATTTTTTTTTCATGCACCCAATTCAAGGTGAGTAAACATACAGCCTAAAGTACTTTAAAATTTTAAGTGATAAAATGCTAATATTTTAAATATTTCGTATACAAATTATGATGAATTATGAATGAATAGGTAAAAATAAATATTTGTTTGACTTAATTAAGGACGAACACATGTATTTATTTCAAAATTATGTATGGATTTTCAGCAGCACAAACCCTTTTCGTTGTTAAAAAAAATGGTTAAATATCCGGTTAAATTAAGAATGCTCTGTTTACTCACATACAACTTGCAGTAAGGTACTAACTTAACTTTGTAGGGATATGTCTATTACACACTAATACGTAATGGCGTCATTACGCACGCGTGTATTATAGCTAGGTGGCCCTAAAAACTATGTAACTCACTCTACGAGGAAGTGTGTTGACAAAGGCGGTATTAAATTTATTTTACTGTGCAATATTCCCGTAAATATCAGAAATCATAACGAACTTCCGAAAATATCATAAAATTTACGTCTACATCCAGGTACCCGCTACATTCTCCGCTCCTTGTAAAGCCCCAACTGTATAAATACTACCAACACCCTTGTAATAAAATATTTTATACGTATCTAAATACTAACACATAAAGTTCAAATTCCCGGAAACCAGATAATTATGAACATTTTTCTATCTGTTCTGCTTTGGCCGCGGCGTCTTCAAAGTCGATAGAGTCAAGTCGATTCTTATATCGATTCAAGTGATTTGAAACTCATAAAAATACTTATTTTTAGCTGTATTAATTTTATATTTAACGAGAATCGTTAACTTTCTTCGGATAATGAGGCTTTTAAAGTCAGGTAACTTATTTAAAATTATGTCCTTAATTATTATTATTTTCCTCTTCTTTTCGTTTTGACATTATCATCATTAGCAGCCGAAAAACGTCCACTGTTTAACAAAGGCCTCTGCCTTAGAAGGGAGGGGTTGCCATAATCCCCACGCATGGCAGACGGCTTGGGAGTCGCATTATAGGTACCTAGTAAGTAATTCCATAGAAAGTTGCTGCTGTCCATCTTTTTGTTTTCCCTTATTCCCCTCTTACGTACACCCAACGGGAGGAGATAGGAAGGTGCTATTCTTACCCGGACACCCCACGGGTTTCGTATTGACATGAACACAACTAAATTATTATTTTTATTAATATTATAATAGATTATTCAAGCCGTGATGTAAATATCCTTATGGGCCAATTCTCCAAGATGCACCCGGTGCTCATTACTACGACATGCGAGCAGGCTTTTTCCACGCACCCCCTGCGCTCAATATTATAATAATCATATCCTGGGACAATCGACACATTCACGTTTGATCCCAAACTAGTGTGTGTAGCACTTCTAAACGGTAATTTTTATAAAAGCTATTACCACCGGATCAAAACGCACCCTCAACTGAGTAGATCCGGCAATAACTCAGCGGGCTTGTCATTTTTAGGGTTCCATATCTAAAAGGTAAAAAAGGAACCCTTATGGTCTGACTTCGTCTGTCTGTCTGTCACACCTATAATAATAATATATCAATGTTCTGAGCAATAGTAGAGAAACGGCGGAATTTCTTAATATTATATCATGCCATAACCTTAAATTAGCTATTAAGTAAGGAACCTACCAGACCAGACAGTGGGACATGCATTGATAATATTCTATATAACATCCGAGGTTGTACCTGTAGAGTTCAGGACTTAGCTCTCTCTGATCATAATATGCAATTATTGACATGCCCAGTCAAATGTAACGTTGTTCATAAATTTTGGTTAGTAGAAAAACGAGATTATTGTAAGGAAAATATTGAAAAATTTAAGAATTGTTTAACCTCATTAAGTTTTAATGAAGTTTACAGTTGTGAGGATCCAAATAAGGCCTTTAAAATATTTTATGATTTATTCCGGTTATTTTATGACCTATGTTTCCCACGGACACTCAAGAAAATTTACACAAAATCTCGGCCAAAATGGATTAGTAAGGGTATAAGACTATGCTGCAAACGCAAAAGGCAACTATTGTGGAAATATCGTAAACAACGAAATCATAGGAACAAATGTAACTTTCTGAATGTATCCTCTAAATTAAACCGTATTATAAAACTTACACAAAAATCTCAAAATGACAAATTTATATTAAATGCGCAAAACAAGAGTAAAGCTACATGGTCTCTAATCAATAATAATAAATTTAACTTACCAAAGCAGCAGATACAGAAATTAAATATGAACATATACGTGACCCTTTAACTATAGCAAACTCTTTTAATAATTTTTTTGTAGACCAAGTCGGTAAATTAGAACCTAGACCAGGATTAATTAAAATACCAAACAAACCATGCACGCTGTTCATAAAACCAACCATACCTCATGATATATACACAATAATCATGGAATTAAAAAACACAAACAGCACGGGGTATGATGGTATTTCTACTAAAGTACTGAAACATGTATCATGTGAAGTATCCGACGTACTTAGCTACATAATAAATCTATGTATAATAATGGGTGGTTTTCCAAAAGAATTAAAGACTGCAATAGTCCAGCCACTTTTCAAAAAAGATGATAAATATGATATGTCGTGTTATAGACCTATTGCTCTTTTGCCTGTTTTATCTAAGGTTTTTGAGAGGGTTATACATGAAAATATTTATAACTATTTTGAGAAGAAGAATATCTTTGCTGAAGAACAGGTAGGGTTTCGTAAAAATAAAACCATTAACTTAGCCATTTATAATTTTTTAGAGAAGATTATGAATAATGTCGATAAAAAAAACTTAGTTTGTGCACTCTACATGGACCTTAGTAAAGCTTTTGACTATGTTGACCATCAAATATTATATAGTAAACTATATTCATATGGAGTAAGAGGTAATGTCCTTGAACTTATAAAATCGTATTTGAGTCAGAGGCAACAATCAACAAAAATTACAAAACTGTGTCCAATTACAAAGAAGGAAGTCTCTTACATGTCAAATTATAGAGACGTCACTTTCGGTGTACCACAAGGAAGTGTTTTAGGACCACTATTATTTATAATTTACATTAACGATCTCCCTAGAGTGACAACGCATCATAGTGTATTATTTGCCGACGACAGTACTATTATATTTGCAGGTAAAGATAAATTACATATAGAACAAGAGATTTCAAATACCTTATGTAACGTGAATCAGTGGTTGACATCAAATAATTTAAAACTTAATCTAGACAAAACCAGTATAATGACATTTAAGAATAGAGTAGATAAGTTGAGTGATTTGAACATTCGTTATTTAGATAAAACAATTGTAAAAGTTGATACGACCAAGTTTTTAGGGCTGAATGTGGATAGCAGTTTGGACTGGAAATGTCAAATAGAATCATTGACTACAAGAATTAGCAAGTATTCATATGCCCTGTATATGTTGAAAAAGACTGTCAGTTTATCGGTTGTAATGACGGCTTATCATGGGTATGTTGCACCCCTTCTAAGGTTCGGAATAATGTTCTGGGGTAACTCTTCTGGGAAGGAATTAGTATTTAAGGCTCAGAAGAGGTGCGTCAGGGCTATATGTGGATTAAAGCAAACCGATAGCTGTAAACCTTTTTTTATAAATCTGGAAATTATGACATTGCCCTGTATGTGTATATTTATGAACTGGTATTATTTGTTAGAAAAAACCAAGGACTTTTTGTAAAACTATTAAGTAAAAGGCACTATTACAAAATAAGTATGCCTCCAAATAGAACAGCCTATTTAAATAAAAGTGTATTCTGCATGGCTGCTAGAGTTTACAACCATTTACCCAAATCGCTACATGAGACAAGCACTGATGTATTTAGTAATAAATTAAAATCGTTTTTCCTAAAGAAGGCATACTACGGTGTAAGTGAATTCCTGTCTGACAACATTATAATATAAAACGTATTTATCTAACAGTTACATATGTATAATTTCAATAATTAATTAATATAAAATGACTGAATTAATTATATGACTTATTTGTAAAATCTATTAATGTAATGTTTAACATGTTAGTTAATAATAATTATTAATAAATTGATATAAATGATAATTAATGCCTAGATAGTAATAAGAATAATTTGCATGCCACTCGGCCGAATGTGGAGGTACTATGCTAAAATGTAACATCAAAATGTAATGTTTTACCCATATTACGCAAATAAAATTATTTGAATTTGAATTTAATAAATAATTTTTATTTCAGGTAAGACAACCCATAATAAGCAATCAGTAATTACAACATTATTACAGATTTTTATTTTGGTTTATGTTAAGTAGTTCTTGGCTGATAAACAAAAATGTCAAAGAAAAAAAATACCGTTCACCTCCCCCCTTATCTCCTAAGTTTGTGGAGGGAAAAATCTAAATAGTACAGTTTTTTAGTAATCTTAAAAAAACCTCGATAAACAAACTTTATTTTGCGGTTTGTTTTTTTACTAATTATGGTGTTACATGAATAGTAAAATTACTTTAATACGTCCTAAGATGGTATGGAACCCTCGGTGCGCGAGACGGACTCGCACTCGACCGGTATTTTTTTAAACTGTGTTTGTCTTCTTACAATTAGATTAGCATCAGCTACAGTGTGTCCTGCCGTTGGAAAGATAAAATAAAACAGAGAAAAAAAATACGAGAAGAATACAACAAACTGAAAGGCCAAAGGGATAGCAGTCGGACGTCCTAGGGCCCAAACCCCGAACATCCAGCGCCTCCGAAGAAGCTGACAACTTGCGTCACCTTTTTTTTTTTTTTTTTTTACGCGGTGAAATCTTCGAAAGATCCCCGGGAGCTGTGGGGCTCGACCGGGGTATGTGGGATTCTTACCCACTAAAACCCCCGCGACTGTCTCATCGGCACATGAGAGGGGGAACCCCAGGGCTCTCCGGTGGGATCTGCACCAGGGGCCCCTCAGTGCCTTGCCTTTGAGCCCGCCGCCGGGGGGCGCATTTTAGCCCCCCGGGAACCTGTCACGGTGCTCACGGGGACGGGGGTCGCAACCCCGCCGCCGTCCTCCTCGTAGTCACCGCCGTACTCAATGGACGTTCTAAGGGCCCACACCCCGAACGTGCAGCGACTCCGAAGCAGTTTGCGTCACCTACACTAACTGATTATAAAGTGGCATATAACTGTTCACTTTTACTGTTTATTAGTTTTAAGATTCTTAAATCAGTTAATTGTGAGTAATAAGAACGTTATCACAGCTATTTATCTTTATGGAACTGGTTTTTAAATTTTAAACGACATTGATAGGGAGTCATAACCAGTCAGAAACCTTTTTATTTTCATTCATAATTCATAATCAGTTAAATTATTAAGTGAATATAATGATGCAACAGCGGGAATTGAATTGTGTTTTTGTCACTAATTAAATACTTACGGCTTCATACCTAAAAAGTAAAAAAATAGATATATATACAGACGAATTGAGAACCTGCTCCTTTTTTGAAGTCTGTTAAAAAGGAACCCTTATGGTTAGACTTCTTCTGTCTGATGTCCAATGATATATTGCTGATGTCTGTCTGTCTGTCACACCATATAATTATTTCAGGAACAACTGAAGCTATTGATTTGAAACTGGAATGGTTTTAAATCTTACTTACCCAACCTCGTCACAATTTTTTTATTTTTTTTTTAATTTGTCGAAATGGGTCATTCCAAAGTGAGACTAATTTATCGAGTAGGATACGAACATATGAACATCTCGAAACCGATTTTTATTTTGGTTTATGTTACGTAGTTTTGGCTTAAAATCAAAAATGTCAAAAAAATACCGTTATATCCGAAGTTTGTGGAGGGAAATATCTGAAATAATTAGGGGTAATTCTGCCAACGTATAAGCTTAGCCATACAAAGAGGTAATGTCGCCAGTCTTAGTTAAGTTTAGGTATATTTGTAAATAAACTGTAAATATTTAGTTTCAATAAATTGAATAACTTATTAAAAAATAGGGGTAATACATGTTTATTTATATTTTACAGGAAAAATAAAATGATCTTTCTAAGTAAGTAGTACTTACCTACAATTTTTTAGTTATATAATTATCCTAAAAAAACAAACTTAGTTTTGCGGTTTGGTTTTTTTGCTATCTGAAGTGTTAGACGAATAGTAAAAACCACAGAAGGTATAGAACCGTCGGTGCGCGAGTCCGACTCGCACTTGACCGTTTTTTTATTAATATAAATCTATTGACGGGCCCGTTGGTCTAGTGGTTAGACACCCTGGCTGCTACCCGATGGGTCGTGGGTTCGATTCCCACCAAGTGTCTGGGTGTTATTTATCTATTTAAGTATGTATTTACAAAAAAAATGTATATAAGTATTAGCATCAGTTGTCTGGTTTCCATAGTACAGGCTCTGCCTAGTTTGGGATCTGATGGCCGTGTGTGGATTGTCCCAAAATATTATTATTATTATTTCCTTTTCTTTATTCACGGGCTTAACCCGGTCTTTTAGAGGCTTGCGTGGGGACGGATCCAACAGGTATAGGCCCGTTTTAGAAGAAGTAAATGATGTGTAATACACCTCCCGGGATCAACTGCCACAATGATGAAATTACCTGTAGTTGACCTCGGCAGGTGATAGGGACTAGGTATTGCACCCTCCTGACACCATGGCGGTCCTATTGGACCGGGATGCGCCGAACCCTCCCCGACAACCGTATGCACTAGCTATCAGACACCGGTCTCGCCGGCGAGGCCGAAGGGTCGTACGTATGCGACCTCAACGACGTGCATAGATAGATAGATAGATAGAGAACTCTTTATTGCACACCAAGAAGTACAGAAAACAAAGAAGTACAAAGAAAATATACAATGGTATACATTGGGCGGTCTTATCGCAAGTTGTGATTTCTTCCAGACAACCTTAGGATGGAAAGGAACGATAACGATAGTGCATCACCCCACTGAGTTTCTTGCCGGTTCTTCTCAGTGGGGGCGCGTTGTGAACCGGTGGTAAACTCAGTCCTCTCTTAAGCGACAGTCCAAGCCGAGGCCGTGCCTCCCTGAGATGCCCTTGAGCTCGTCGCTACTTCTGCCGTAAAGGCTAGAGCGCTTCAAGCGCTCGCCTCCTATTGTCCGGTGAAGCTGTAATGGCAATCTGCGGCCAACAGCGTCTATCATTCCCAAAAAAAAAAAGGACTAGGTATTGCAAATATGTGAAAAGAATTCTAGGTTTATGGGGTTGAACATTTAATGGGCTAGAAGCTAGGCTATTGCAAAGGCCGGGGTCACTTGCCACAATTACATTCATAATTATTTTGTGGCAAGTGGTGGCTTGCCACCCACTAGATGGGCTCCCCAAATGATCGTCAGCGGACGACAGGGAGCAACACCAGTGTGAGTTACTCAGGGGTGTCGAGAGGTGTGCTGCGCTTTCTCCGAAGTTACTCGCGGCGTTATGCGCTTTAACACTTTCACCCCTGGAGCATATAGCTCTAACAACTCCTCTCTGGACGGCCAATTAAGGCAAGCCAGAGCTGAGAGTCCTGCGGGCCCCCTTGGGTTTCCACTCGGCCGGCGAAGGCACGCCGAGGTGGAGGACCTGACCGGCTCCCTGGAGTACTCGGGTCCGTGGTGTCGTTACGCACCAACAGCTCGCCATAAGCTGCCCTGTGGGCTTATTATTATTATTTTATAGAGTTTGATGTTATAGAGTTTGATGTTCGGGGTAGTCTCCGGTACTACTAATCTGATTTTGATAATTCTTTCACAGTTAGAAAGGTCTATTTATCACTGAGTGATATAGACTAATTTTGATTTAGGGTAAGCAACCTTAGGCAAGGTCATTACACAGATGGATCACCGTTTAATGCCATTTGTACTAAGCGTCTCCGTGCTTCGGAGGGCAAGCAAAAAGTTGGTCCCGGTTTTTAACAGACTTAAAAAAAGGAGGTTATATTCGACGCGTATAATATCATAGGTGAGGGAGGGATAAGGGGGAAAAGCGAGAGGAGGGGGTGAGAGAGGCAGAATAAAAAAGGAACTCCGTTCTCAGCAGGTGTCCATAAGACACCTCTCAATTTTTAGTTTAAGAATTTCATAAAACCCCAAGCCATGCCACGTATAAAGTTATTACTTAAACGGCTAGTAACATTAAATAACATACATAAAAATCATATAAATAATTTAATTAACCAAAATGGCGGCGATGTGGTTCGCCACCCATCACGTCTCGTTTCTCACGGAGGCGAAAAGCAGCCCTTGGGCTCTGTCTACCCCTACGGGAAAAGGCGTGATTTTATGTATGTATGTAACTAAGGTATATATAAACACATCTCGACTAATTATCTTCGAATATACACATAAAACCTTCAAGATTATAATTATTATAGTCGATTTATCAATTACAGTGTGCAGCCTGTCAAAATTGCAAGCCATACAAACAGTTGGCATAAGATTAATGACCATTAATTGAGTGCGATTTAAATCGATCGTTTAGCTTATCGATTGTAGTCTAAGATATACACCAAGCATTATACATATGTATGTGCATGCTAGAAATGAACACATATAAGAATGGAGGAAAGCATCAGGCCTAAACCACTCCAAAACTTTCTCTAGCACAAGGGTGGACTGTAGTGTTAAATTATTAAACCTAAACAGATTACAAATCAGGCACCTAATGGGTGCACTCACGGGACATTTTGGTACCAATGAGCACCTACACAGAATGAGGCTAAGTACTTGAGTGAGGATTTTTTAAAGGTGAAAAAGAGCCAATGCGACACATATTGTGTGGCTGCGACGCTTTTGGCGACGAGTTGGGTCATCTGGGAGTAGCCTATCCTACACTAGATGATTATGTACAGCTCCAGGCTGGTGCAATCGTTGCGTACCTGAGGGAACTCTTCGACACGCCAGAAACAGAGTAAGGGCTAGGGCATGCACAATGGATCCAATTGGGTCAAAGTGCGTTCCGGTGCTTTTCCGGGCCCGACTCTTAGCCAACAACAATAGAATAGTCTAAGATGTTGATTTAATAATATATAAAAGATAAAAAGATATATTTTTCGGTAACCATATGTAAATTTAAAGTATTTTAAATATTTTTAATCGTTCACCATTATATACTTACACATTGTAGATTAAGTTGATTCTGCGAAGGATATAACTAGCTAATAGCTTACATTGTAGCATGCATGCATACAAATGCCCTACATGGCACAGTATAAATATGTATATATTTAAACTGTGTACATGGGCTATGGTCTTAAGAGCTGAGCTACTCAGATAATTTTCTCTCAGAAAAATAAAAGAGATTATTCATACCTGATTTAGGGCTCCCACACATAACTGCGAAGTCGCATCGCTTCGCAGTTCTGTGTGGGAGCCCTAAAATGCTACCTGATATTTAAATCTAGTACTTATACTACTGCTCAAGAACGGTAATCCTTTGTCCAAAATAAGCAAACTAATTTACTGGGTTGGAAATTTTGTAACCGGAAACGCGAAGTTTCAGGAGGACTTCTTGCATGACGAAGCTCTCTGTTAGTGCAGGGGTTGTATTCGGAAATTCAGCCCTCGTGGGATGAAGGGCGGAACACCGCGTCCATGGTTTATGAACTTTGTAACAATCAATTAAGTAATAATTTATGCAGAAGTGAAACCCTTTTTTGAACCTAATAGGTTGCGAAGTTCCAAATATCCTTTTTTAGTTGGCACCTACGTAGTACCTGTTGTAAAAAATGCAGTACCTATTACTAAGTCTCTAGATTTAACGTTTTAGGTTGTTCCTGGCTTGTCACTCAGTCAGCCAGAACTTTGTCTTTTTATAGACAACCTAGTCCCTTATGACATCATCCACGCATAGGTGGTGGATATGTTTGCTTTTTGTTAGTATACCCTGTTTTTCATCGAGATAATATACCTACTATTATAATAATCATTATACTGTGTATTTTCTTAGATATAAAAAAAGCTTTTGATACGGTCTCTGTCCCTATTCTTATTCGTAAACTGGAAAAATTAGGGATACGTGGTACTTTTCTTGACTTGCTCAGTAGCTACTTATGCAATAGAACACAGCGGATTAAACTAGATAACGACGTTTTCAGCACTGATGAGTTAACATCTAACTTTGGTGTTCCTCAAGGGAGTGTCCTTGGCCCTACCCTATTTCTTATTTATATAAATGACCTCACTACTTTAAAATTAACTAATGGGAAAGTTTTTTCATATGCTGATGACACCGCCCTTTTATTTCATGGTAAAGATTGGCCAGAGGTATTTAAACTTGCGGAAACGGGTTTACAGAGTGTCGTTAAGTGGCTTAATTTAAATTTACTTTCGCTAAACACATCAAAAACAAACTTTATTCCTTTTTCAATCCGTGACTCAATGCAACCTGATTCACACCTTACTATAACTCCACACTATTGTGATAATTCTCATATTTGTAACTGTTCAAACGTAGATAAAGTAAATTCAACAAAATATTTAGGAATTATTATAGATAAAAATCTTTCATGGCAACCTCAACTCGAACTAGCGGCAGACCGAGCTAGAAAATTGATTTGGATTTTTAAACATTTACGAAATATTGCTGATCAGCAACTTATTACGTATATTTACACTACCTTAGTACAGTCGTTACTTCTTTATTGCATAACAATCTGGGGAGGTACGTATAAAACCAAATTTATAAGTATTGAACGTGCTCAACGATATATTCTAAAAATTATGTTAAAAAAGTCCAAAATGTATAGCACAGACTTATTGTACAATGAAGCCGGTGTTCTTACTGTTAGAAAACTTTACATATTACAGAGTATTCTAAAAACTCACAAAAATGTATCCGTTGATCAAAATATCTTAAAAAAACGTAATCAGTATTCTGTTATAAAAAATCTAAAAACAAAAACAGTTTTCGCCTCAAAACAATTTAAAGCCAGTCCATTAAACTATACAATAAAGTCAATAGAAAACTCAATATTTATACAATGTCCTATAGCCTGTGTAAAATAACTGTAACATCTTGGCTTAAAACCCTATCCTACGTACAAACTGAAGACTTATTCTCCAGTTTAATTTAAATAAAGTTATTGTTTTAGTAAAAAAATAAATAAATAATACAATGGCACCCTAGTACAATCCGCATACAACTTATAGTTCTAATTTAGTTAACTCCACCAACTAATTATTTATATCATGTCATCTAACTAAATAAATATTCAATTATTCATATCTATATAATATATATATATATATACTCATACATATACCTACACTCTTTGATTATATATACGTCTAGATACCTAATAGTCTTGTAACGTTACGATAATAAGCATAACAACCTCATTATTCGTGTGTGCGTGCAGGCCTCGTTGTACACTCGCGTCATCTGTGGTTGTGTGCGTGTTTGGGGATCTCCAGTTATAAATATTTTTCCCATAAATAGCCATAGCGTTCTCGAAATAAAATAAAATAAAATAAAATAAAATAAAATAAAATAAAATAAAATAAAATAAAATAAAATAGAATAAAATAAAATAAAATAAAATAAAATAAAATAAAATAAAATAAAATAAAATAAAATAAAATAAAATAAAATAAAATAAAATAAAATAAAATAAAATAAAATAAAATAAAATAAAATAAAATAAAATAAAATAAAATAAAATAAAATAAAATAAAATAAAATAAAATAAAATAAAATAAAATAAAATAAAATAAAATAAAATAAAATAAAATAAAATAAAATAAAATAAAATAAAATAAAATAAAATAAAATAAAATAAAATAAAATAAAATAAAATAAAATAAAATAAAATAAAATAAAATAAAATAAAATAAAATAAAATAAAATAAAATAAAATAAAATAAAATAAAATAAAATAAAATAAAATAAAATAAAATAAAATAAAATAAAATAAAATAAAATAAAATAAAATAAAATAAAATAAAATAAAATAAAATAAAATAAAATAAAATAAAATAAAATAAAATAAAATAAAATAAAATAAAATAAAATAAAATAAAATAAAATAAAATAAAATAAAATAAAATAAAATAAAATAAAATAAAATAAAATAAAATAAAATAAAATAAAATAAAATAAAATAAAATAAAATAAAATAAAATAAAATAAAATAAAATAAAATAAAATAAAATAAAATAAAATAAAATAAAATAAAATAAAAGATTTGAAAAGAATTTAAATGAATTGAAATTAAATTAAGTGGCGTGTCCCTTACCATCAGGTGAACGTCTTATTTGCCTCATGACCAGGAAGAAAAAATACTTCTAAGCTTCTATATAAAAGTAATTAATTTATCAAAAAAATAAATTAAAATTATTATAATTGATTTATTTCATGTTTTGGTCACGTATTAAGTTTCATTGAATTCATTTTTGTCAAAAGAAAAATTACCCCAGACTTAAGATATATTCCCCCATTATTACCTAGCCACACCAGTCTAGTCGGACAATGTACAAATTGTCGTAAAAAACAATCGAGTTTTTATAATAATCCCTCACAGAATCTTAAGACTTATGAATGGAAAATTAAGTTAGGATCTTTATTAATTTTACTTAGTTAATATTTTCACGATTTGATTACACAATTCGGCAAAAAGTTTTTTTTTTGCGAGCACAAACCATCGGTAGAGTTCAAGTGATACTAAACAACCAAGTATACCAATTTGATGTTTTGGTATACTTGATATTGTCAAGTGTTTGAACATCGAACACGCTATCTAGACGTATATATAATTAAAGCCTACACTATATATACATAAATAATATTTGTAACTATTACAAATATATGTCATAGTGCTATACACATTCATACAAGCTAAGTACTTATTTCTTAAAAGAAAATGTAATGGAATGCTAGTTACGTATAATTAAATTTAATTTATCTAAGTTTATGCTTAAGTATAATTAATTTTAAGTTTAAATACTAAGTACTTATTACAAGTGTGTACCTACTGAACTCAGAAAGAGGGGACTCTTCTACTACAGGTTTATACTAAACAGAAGAGTTCCCAAACCCTGTAAAAATACAAAATCTTGTAATAATATGAATAAATATTTTGAATTTTTTTTTTTTTTTTTTGAATCATTGTTGTTTTTCTTTACGGACTTTTCGGATTTTTATCTTGGAAAGAAATGTTTTTCTTAACCCTGTTGGCTTTGATTGTATACATAACAACAATTTATTTACTCAACAATTTATTTATTTATTTATCAACTACTTATCTTCTTATTTTTAACTCAACCTAATAAACAACTTGTAACTAACATAGCAAATAGTACTGTTTTTTCTGACAAAAAACATAGTTCTAGTTTTTTTTTACATCCTATATCTATGCAAAAAACATTAATCCCCCGTTTGTCACCATTTATACAACACCAAAATCTAGGCTTTTATTGGTTTAGATGTCCTACTTTGACCAACGCATCCTAAAATGTTGACGTTGACTGAAGTTGTAACCTAATATAACTTTTTTGTTTTGGGTCCATTTGGAACATTTCAAAGACCGCTGGATTTTACTAGACGTTATTTTCTATGTTATAGTACCTACTAACCAACCTGCGCGTGGTGGATGCACCGGCCCAGGTCCTCTCATTTTTCATGACAAGGAGAGAAGAGCACTGGCTCTTCTAATGCTCATTGGCGCATTGCGAGTTGTTAAAAAATTTCTCTGCTAAGCTTTTTAAAGCTAAGTATTGTCACACAGACATTTATAGGAGAAGAGCGAGGGCACGCTGATATATGATTATAATTATGTAAATTTTTAATTCTATAATATGTCATTCGGTATTTTACTACACGTACGTGGGCACGTATTTCGTCCGCCATTTCGCTTTGATAAATACGTACAACTGAAAATAGACGTTTAAAGTTCCATTGTACCTACCATTAATCACTGTTTTGTTCCACGAATATTTTAGTCTTCCCATTATAAACGGATTTAATTTTTTGTCAAATAATTGGCTCAGGTATTTCTTACATCCTCTTTTGTTACACGTTCGTTCGTTATTGTAAGAAAAACGAAGTCCCTTGGACAACATGCTTCGTTCTCGGACACAACGGAAACAAGGAGAAATCATATAAAAAATGCCAGCAACGTTACTTAATTGTACGGAATACCCATAACATTTATAAAAGACAATCAAGCGCATCTTACCATATAATTAATAGATGTATAACGAGCGACCCGCCGCGCTTGCATCACATTTAATTACAACTTATTTATAGTTAAACAAACATTTGTTAGTTAAACACGTATCCACAATAACCTATCAACGTTAGAAACTATAGAACTCAAAATAAACTTTATCTTTCACAAATTAAAGCTCAGATTTTAAAAACATTTTGTATATGGTTGATAACGTATTGGATTTTAGTTGTATTGTAATTGGAATAGTTCACAGACGATTTGGTGGTTGGATTATGAAAGGGTCTGTTCTAATAAATTACTAGGACAAGCCTTCTATGGGGGAAATTTGGAGAATATTCTGAGAAACATTAATAATGTATATATTATTTGAATTGGAACAAGTTCCTCCGCGATTACCTAGCTAATTGTATTTTCTCTCATTCTGAGGTACAAAAGGTATTCAATTTAGGTCAATATTTTCGTAATTTCACTTGAGAGTAGAGATTTCGTATTGTTTAAACATATTTCTATGGATAGTATAAATGTTACGATATGATGAGTTTACATACGGCATACTTAAATTATTGAGAGAGATAATATTTTTCTTTCATTCATTATTACACATATCTTTAATACGTTATCAGCAACAGTTACAGATAAAATACTGACGGATATTACTGAGAAAATATCATGTTTCCCAAAAAAAAAAAAAAAATTTTTACTTATTCTAGACATGCTTTAAGTGAAATGAAATGTAGAATATACATTCAAACGTTACACAAGGCAATTGTCTCTCATTTAGATAGCGCGATGGCCCGATTCTGTGCAGATCACTTCTCAGGACCAGCTGATACTATCTGTTCATTACAGTTGATTGGCTCGGTTGAAAAGTTTCCTTCTAACTACGACGATAACCTAAATTCATTTATTTTTATTTAAGGAAACGTTGTATAGTACCCGGAATTGCCCCATACCTTATCTCTTACCTACTAACGTGGTTTTCGCTTTTTTATCCAAGGTAGCTGAGACGCGTCGTGAGACGAACACTTTTACCCGACTACGGAACGGGGGGAGGGTTATGATTTTAACAAGAATGTATGTATGTATGTATGATCATCTGTTCCCGCATATCTTCTAATCTACTTAACATAATTTGACAAGTAGGGTGTCGTTAGAAACGTCTTGATTGTCCGCTGGTTATAGGCTATATAATATCACACTATTAGACTGCAATTTTGGGATGGGAAGCAATGACATCGCCTAGTGACAGTAATGCAACTACCTACACTACAGCTGTTTGTTTTCTAAGAGATTAGTTATTGTCATCATAGGCTCATCATCATCATAGGCCAGCAAAGTTTACACACAGCTGTTTTGCGATTGTGAAGAATATTCTAATAGTGCGGTGTTATGATCTCTGTTAGAATGGACTTATCATTTGTTGTAAATATTTACCTACAAACTACCACAACAATAATGTAGCGACTTAGAATAAAACGCGAGCGCAGTAAAGATAACATTACACGATAAATCCTGAATCGCACTAGCGATGTTTCAACGTACGCGAAGAATAATACAACATATCAACATCAACCGTTCAGCTGGGTCTTCAGCCCTTGCCGAGCATCACATCCCACTAGTCGGAGGATAATCCCTTCAGCAGATCCGTCAAAGTAAGAATTATACATGAAAAATCAGGGGCTTAGCTACTCCGGTCGATATCAGCCGTATCAGTGATACGGGGCCCCGTGTTACTGAGGCCCCGAACGGGTGTAATCAAAAATTCGTAAGATGTTATCCACAATCTCACTTAAAACTTTAGACAATACCTTCATTTGGGCCCCCCAAAAATTTGATACAGGACCCGTCTAAGGCAAGCTACGCCCCTGTGAAAATTTTATCATTCGCTAACTGAAGCAAAACATCGTGGGTGGCAGATGACTCTTTCTCAGATTTATTCCAAAGACGAATCAATGTGATCTATCGGTTCGCACCTATCTGCGTGGCCTACAGCTCTCATCATAGTAGCGGTATCTTGAATCCAAGTCAAATATCAAGTTATCCATAACATATAACTATCTACGAGAAGGAACAATATGAACTGAAAAGTGTCTTGTCTTACAAGTCGATCGCTCTCTCCGTATATTTATATTTTACGATGCACGTTCCATTTTTATATGAATGATAGGAGAAATGTACACGACAAATGTTCCACCAATACATCATTTGGTAGAAAATAGGCGTGTAACCGTGTTCTACGTCAATTCGTGGTTAGAATTATTGTTATTTTATTCATAGAAGTTTAGAACTAAGTATATTGTATGTACTTAAATGTAATGATTTGGGGACATCTCATGCTGGGTAAGCAAGTAATCTATTTACCTAATAAGCGATTATATCGTACCGTTCTGCGTAAGGCCGCCAGTTTTACTTACCTGATGAAGATTAAAATTAGTCATTGTAATTAATCTATTCTTACGGATTATATCGCGATTTATTTCAATATATTTAAGAATAGATTAATTACAATGTCTAGTATTCGCGTAAATAAAAGACAACATTATTAAAATTAGTGTAAAATATTTGTCAAAAAATGTAAATATTACTTGTATTTAAAAAAAGATATAAAGCCGGTCAAGTGTGAGTCGGACTCACGCACCAAGGGTTCTGTACCTTCTTTGGACCTGTAAAAGTTAGTTTGCTAGCATTAGTAGTTCCTAATATTATATAGGTGTGACAGACAGACAAACAGACATAGTCGCACCATAAGAAAGGTAAGATGATCCATGCGTGAGATGAGCTTGTAAAAAGTCGGATCTCCCCGGTCGTATCGTTCATTGTCCCATCCGATTGTGATAGTACAGGAAGAAACACTTTACCTACTAGGCAAGGTGTCTACGCAAGAAGTTGTACTTGTGTACTTATCTACTAAATCTCTATTATTGTTTCTCTATTGTAGATGGGAGATCTTGTGAAAGATTGGCCGGCTGTGTTTGCATTGGCCAGTGTTCATTATTATATCTATACTTATAATAAAACTGTAACAGGTCCAATTCTGTACATTGAAGATATTTTGAAAATGATGTTTGGAGGGCATTCTATAACCGATACTAAAGCCAAAAAAAAATTATTTTTGTCTGTCTGTCTGTCTGTATCTCGGCTGAGCATTACGCCGAAACTACTGGATGGATTGAAACGAAACTTGGCATGATTTGAGTTAATACTCCGAGGTAGGATATAGGATACTTTTTATCCCGACATTCGGCACGGTTCCCTTGGGAGAGGGGACTAAAGTCAAAATGTGTAAGTACTTGGTGTAACGTGTTACATAGGTCTCCTAAGTTTTTAGCACACTTTGGATTTTTGGGTCTTAAATAGGGGAAATTTTGTCCGTCACTGGCAACATTTTATTGTCTATGCCATCGATCGACCATGGAAATAGCTTCTCGACTGACATTTTTTTTCTTCTAATCTGTCATTGAGACAGACGATACTTTTCAAATTTTGTTATACTAAAAAGATGGCGTGAATTTTATTTTTCATAAAGCTTATTTAATCGCTTACTTTTTCAATGATAAATTGAATATTAAAGGCCGGTCCTCGCCATGGAGACAACGTATTTTGTTAAATATTTTGATATTTGGTTTGAATTTTAAAGTGATGGAAATTTTTTTGTTTCAGCGTTAAACGCGGCCTTCCTTTTTCCTTTTTCTTCTAGCTTTTTGTTCTTTTGAACTACAAATTTTCTTTTGCATCATGCTCTAATGCATTGATTTGGACTTCCGTCTACTCGGCGAGTGATGGAATCGATTTTTTCGTGAGAAACTCCAGTCGGGATTCCGCCGGCTCCGCCGTGGTTGTGACTCCATTCCGACCACGACGTACTGGATATGAGAAGGAATCACACAGGACATGGACACCTATCTTTATCATGAACTACTAACTTTGTATGGAGGTATTTAAATTTAATTTTTTACTCTATTTTTGTACCATTGAACATATTAAGAATCTTGTAATTAACATTAGGAGATCGGTCTAAATTTAACTACCAAATTGTTATCCTCAAGAGATAATAAATTAAAATCTAACTTATTTCGGCCTTTTGCTCACCAGCCCTTATGATTAAAAGCCTATGCGAAACGCAGATGTTATCCAGGTAATTATTTTTTTCTTTATTCTTTCGGACATTCTCCTGGCGCCCGAGTTTTTTATCTCTTTAGCACACATCTTTTTTTCATTAATTATTTTTTATTAATTTTATATTATTACATTGGTTATACGCTTGCTCCGATTTTAACAATTTTTCATTATAATTATAATAAATATATGTAAGGGAACACTCATAGACAGTTGTTAACAATGTTTGATCAGGTTAAGCAACGTTAGGTAAGGTCAAAAAATAGATGGGTGACCGTTTAACGCCATTTGAACTAAACGTCTCCGTGCTTCGGAGGGCAAGTACAAAGTGGGTCCAAGTTGTTAGCCGACTTTAAAAAAGGAGGTTTTGTATTCTATGCGAATGTATATTATTGAAAGTTTAGTCAACGTAAACACAGCGCGGGCGGAGCTGCGTGGGTCAGCTAGTATGTACATATAATATAACTTAGAAATATAAAGTTTTAAGCCTTACTTACTACTTGAAACTATGACACGAAAACTTAACAATTGAATGGCTCAAAAATGTAAATAGGATTACAATGACATTGAGATTTGGTTATCCACTCGAAGTGAAAGTAACTTATTCTCTAAGACGATTGTAAACAGCTCATCGCATTAACAGTAGTATAGGGCTCTTGAACGTTGTACGAGGTTGAACGACGCCTTACAGGCTATCCACCTTTAACTCTACTATATCGTTCAATATTATTTCCTAGAGACTAGCCGCAAACTGTCAATAGACTTGTCAATATTGTACAACCCTCCCGACTTAACTGTGCACCTCGCTGGATTGCGACGTTACAGCGACAGGTGCACCGTTAATTCGCACGGGTTGTAGAATATTTACAGTGTGTGGCTAGCCAGACATTTCTGGAGGTATGAATGAAACTGGACTACATTGACTGATTAATTGACTTAGGTGAACGGGGAGCAGCAATTTTGTAGTTGTAGTCGTTTTTTACGGCAAGGCAGGCCAATCACCTATATAGTGCTATTCTATAAGTAGCACTACCTCGACTTCGAAGTTGCGGCATCCGGGGAATTACATTATCGAACAGCTACCTCCACCGGTGACCGGCCGTACGGGCTCGCGCGGCATCCGTATGTGCGGTGGTTGTGGACCTTGGGGTTGAGCCGCCGGCTGTCGGTAAATAGGACGCGATCAACGGTGCCTCGTTGTGGGTACGGTGTGGACGGAGTTTTTTTGCAGAAGACAGCTGATATTTAACGCAACTGTCCATTTCATCGTCTAAAAGCTCGGCCTGCCTCGTGAGCCACGGCTCGGGGTTTCTGGGAAAACTCTGAGGCTGCCTCGCAAGCCGCGCCGTCCCATCGAATTGTGCAACGCAACGAACGTAAGTATTGTGGCCTGTAATACTCCCGCGTATATGGCTTATCTTGTGATTAGATTGTCCGCTGTGGTTGTATTGTTCAATTTACATGTAACTTTTGGTGTACAATAAAGTGTATTTATTATTATTATTATTATCGGTCAGGTCATTATTATTATTATATTATTAGATACATCAAATTGTGGGGTGTCCAAGTAAGAATAGTACCCGCCCATCTCCTCCGGTTGGGTGTCCGTAAGAGACGACTAACGGAAAACAAGAAGACGGGCAGCAGCGTCTTTCTATTGGATTACCTACTACCTAACTCCGATCCCCAAGACGCCAGCCTGCTAAGGGGGAGGCCTTTGTTCAGCAGTGGACGATTGTCGCCTTTTGCTGTTTAGATAGACTATTATTTCTGTTTGTTCTGAATTAAATATTGATAAATGATAAGTACACAGTAGGTAACACTCAGCCATTCTCGATTAGTAATTCACACAAAGTTATACCCAGATTTATACGTAACTGTTAAGCCATTACCCCTCCGTGTCTTGCCTTTGAACCTGCCGCCCGTACGAGGATACATTATAATCCCCCAAAAGCCGACATATCGCTTACAGGGATGCAAGTCGAAACCGCGCTGCCGTCAAAAGTCAAAGTCAAAACATCTTTATTCTGTAGATATTGGCGCTACGACGGCACTTCCACTAAAATTATTGTTTACGTAAAAACAAAATTATTTAAATTATTTTTTACGTAGAGAGAAGATCCGGCAAGAAACTCAGCAGGCTTGTCCTTTTTAGTCATAAAAACACCAGTTTAAAAAGTTACAAATTGTAAGTCTTAAACAAGTTTATTGTTTGCGTTAGGTAGATCAAGCCCGCACAGCTTTATCCTCCAGGTAATCTGAGATTTTAAAACAATCGTTTTCCGTTCTGTTTGGAGTCGCCGCCGTACCTACCTACTCGACAGACGTCTAGGTACCACCCAATAGGGTTGCCACCTGTACTATATTATATAGTATCGTACTATATTTTAGCCAATGGTACTATATAATATAAAAAAATAATATAGTACGCAATTTACTATATTTTCTTTGCTAAAATAGGAATTTATTGAACTCGACAGCATATTAAATTATTTTAATTTAATTAATAAATTAAGCCTTAATCTCAATATTTTGTATTCAGAACTAATAACAGTTAATTATATTATTTCGAAAATAAATAAAGAACATGCATTACAATCTAAAAATATTGCTGAAAAATGGCAAATGCTTTTCAAAGGTACAGATGAATGTTTAATACATTTAAAGTTATTGCTTTTTTTTGTTTCCATTCGCAACATCTGCTTTTATAGAAAGATTTTTTTCATTCATGAACGTAACATGGCGAGAAGAAAGAAACAAAGCCTTAATTAATTAAATTAGAACTGAATTATTATTATATTTCAATATTAATAAAAAATTTAATTCTTGAAATTATTTCAAAAATAATAAAACTTTGGTGGCCAAAGCAAAGAGTAATAATAAATATTTATGGCAAGGAAATAATGTATATACTTATAACATAAATAATGATAAATGAATGTGTACTATTTTTTTGCCCAAACTTCCCAAATGTATAAACTTCCCAACTATATTTTTATACTTAGCTTAAAACGAAAAATACTATTTTTTCTTCAAAAAAAGGTGGCAACCCTACACCCAAACATTCAGTGACTCTAAGGAATAACCGATATCTTTTTTGTTTTCGCGGGGGAAACCTTCAAAAGCTACCCGGGACCTATGTGGGTCAACAGGGGTATTTGGTATTCATACCCAATAAAATCCCCGAGGATGTCGCACCCGGCATATGAGGATCTGCACCAAGAACCCCTCAGTACCTCGCCTTTGAGTCCGCCGCCGGAAGGCGCATTATAGCCCCTTGGGAACCAGCTAAGGTGCTCACGGGAACGGGGGACGTAACCCCGCCGCCGTCCTAGGGCCCACGTCCTGAACCACAGAATACATATAATAACAGAAGATGCACTGCTTTGATGTTGAGGGAATGCCGCGCCGTTTTAATAGCCTACAAAATTTACAGAGCACTGCGTTCATTCTAAATAGTACCTTACCGCCACGCGCACTAGAGCGCTATTTCTTTTTGTTCAGAGTTTACCTACACTATCGTTCGATCGTCAGGGTTTTCAAGCAAAGTAAAATAAAATACCAACAAATTTATTACAAACATTTATTATATTTACAATTGTTTTATTTTTATGTAGTGTTTTATATATTTTTTGCCATCCCCTACATATCTATTATTAACTTTAGAGTGGCAAAATTCGTAAACCGCATAAATAATTTTAAAATAGTTTTAAAAGGTAAACATAAGCGTTGTGCAGTGAACTCAATGTTTTTTAGCTTCGTTAGTAATACATTTGCCGGATTTGTTGTAATAAGTTATAAAAAAGACAGTTTTGAAGTCTGTTGTTTATTGCAACAGCCGTCCACACAACAATTATTATTGTTACGATTATCCATTATAATTATTTTAACAAAATGCGGTGATATTAATGCAATATACACACAAATACGTAAATCCTTTCGCGTTTTGATTTTCGTTCTGCACGAATTATTCAATAACGTGTCTAAACGTGTGCTCGCAAGCGTGTGGCAGCCGCGAGAGATAGACTACCCCGGGTAGTCGAGCGCTGTAGGCATTTATCGCTGTAGGTATTGGCGAGTGACGGAGGTCTGCCTGAACGTCCAGCGACTCCAAAGGGGAGGAATAACCTATACAAGGAATACCCTGCTACAACTCATTAAGCCACACTACCTACTATATTATTTTCTATTGGTATCGCTGTAACACAATCCGTTGAGTTTTGTAGTTTTTAAACCGTTAGCGATGACAGTAATTAATGTTTTTATTACTAATAAAATCGTGGGAGCAATGAATTTTCTTGATTTGATTGCTAGTAAAATAATAAAGCGGAGAATTTCAAATTAATGCCAACGTGAAATACAGGTTCTACATTGTTAAAATAATACTTGTTGAATGGAATTCATGTACCCATAGTTAATACCCTCATATATTTTGTCGTTATGAGGCTTATACACTATAACGTAAGCTTGTTATGATTTTAACTACATATGTAACGACTTAATAAAAAAAATGTAAGTACGTATAGGTACGCGTGTTTTGTTGGCTGCAAGAAAGACCTGCAGTCTGCACATCGGTGTGCCATCTAATGCTTTAAAATATCCGCTGCGAGGAAAAGAACCTCGTCCGTCAGCGTCGATTGTGCTTATACGTTATTGTGCTTGATATTTCCTATAATTTAACGTCCTTAGTGTTGAGTATTTAGACGCTAGATTTATGGACACTGCAAAATAAAAACTCCGAATTATAAAATTGAAAAAAAAAATTTAGTAAAAAAAACAATGTTGGAAGCTGTCTATTTACAGCGAATAAATGCTGCCCAAAGAATTTGCATATGATGCTGCCAGCATCAGAAATTACTTGCTAGCATCTCGGGTATGCGGATATGGAGAGCAATAAATGATTATGATTATGACGTAATTAACACTTATTTCTAATTTAATATGTTTATCTAAACTCATATCGTAATATTCAAATTATGAACTCAAAGCCAGCACACTAATGATGACACACTTTATTCAGATGTCTCTTTAAAGAAATTATTACAAATGTTTTTAACGAAACAGGTCTCCTGAACAAAACGATATATATATTTTATTACAATATTCTCTCACAACAACAACTTACAACTTTCTCTCTTGGGACAACCATATTGCAGAGGAAGCAGGAGGGTATACTGTTCTTTTCAGTCAATCAAGCGCCTCCAGAAATTCTTGCCTTTTGAAACCAAAGTTACTCTTGCACAAAGCCTTCTTTTACCACTTTTAGACTATGTGGATGTCTGCTTCTTGGATGCTAAGGAGGAACACCTTGATAAACTCGAGCGACTGCAGAATTTGGGTATCCGCTTCATTTTCGGTTTACGAAAGTATGACCATGTATCCGAATACCGTAAGAAATTGAAGTGGCTACCTATTCGGCAGCGTCGAGCCACTCATATTCTTTTTCTGCTTTACTCTGTTCTTAATAATCCTAGTTGTCCTTCTTACTTACGTGAACGCTTTGAGTATCTTGTTCCTCGAGGTAAACCCTGTCGATCTTCCTCTTCTCTTTTACTTCGTTTTCCCCAACACTCCTCCAGTCGTTATAGCGGCTCCTTTACTGTTGAAGCGGTTAGGTTGTGGAACTCTTTACCTCTCAGCGTACGAGAAAGTCCTTCTGTGGATGTCTTCAGAGGAAGAACAAAAGAGCATTTCCTTTCTATTGTTAATAGTTATATATATGTCTGTTTAAGTATTTTATAATTTTATTTATTACTAGTGGATAATGTAGCTTTCGAATGGTGAAAGAATTTTTAAAAACGGTCCAGTAGTTTTTGAGCCTATTCATTACAACCAAACAAACAAAGTTTTCCTCTTTATAATATTAGTGTAGATATCATATTATTTATGTAATTACTGTGTGTATTCTTATGTAGGTTTATATAGGTAATTTATTTAGGTACCAACTTTACTTAACTTTCTATTCTACCTATCCTTCTTAGTTGTTGTACATTTCACTTACTCTCACACTTTAATCTTCTTTTCCTCTACCACTCTGGGGTTTGCTGGTAGAAAACTCAATTATGAGTTAAGCTCGCCTTTGTACTTTTTTCATGTAATGTATTTTATCTGTGTTTTGTGTGTATGTGTACAATAAAGAATTAAAGAATGAAGAATATATTGCAGATCTAGTAGGCTGCGATGTCATCTAGTAGGCCGCGTTCTAATCCAGCAGGCCAAGATACATTCGTTTTTGGTCGTGCGTTATTTGAATGAATTGAGCGCCGTAATATTATCTGTTTTGTATTGTAGTTTGGTGGTTTAAAATTGTATTTCATGTCATGAGTTTAGATAAAGTAGTGAATGAAACTTCACATAATTAGGTATTAATGCACTACCATAAAACAATATCATAATAACATGAAATATAAATATGATATACATTTTCATATTATAAAGAATGGACACGCAATTCGATATCTATACTTATCACTACGATCGCAATTACTTAACACATTACAACATGCGTGGTTTAGTCATTTATTAATGAGTATTAGTTTAGTCAGCTCACACCAAAACCAATCGATTTTCATTTCTGAAGTGGCACTTGAATGCACGTGTGTTGTTTTAGGGTTATTGTTTACTGTATCGAATTTCATGTAATAAGATACGTGTGAGGGATGAGTAGGTACATTTTATATTTTTTTTATTTAATTTTCAAAGATGATTGATATCATTCCTAAATTGAATGAAAATGTCAATATTAGCCTTAGTTTCTAAAGCTGGTTTCAGACTACGCTATAATAATTATAATAGCTCATAGCACAACAATATCGCGCACCATACATTGTTATGGACACGTTCACACTGTACTGTAGTATATTTTATTGGCTTACTATACGCTATAAATTAGTGCGATGTGCTGAGTTCATGCTGTGCACGCGCCGCCCTCTTCTTCCTCCCTCACCTCCGGCCATCCCGCAAGCGAAACGAGCGATATACTATAAATGCTTGCGATAATATCGCGTAATGTGAACGCCATGCTATATAGTATAGCATTAGGTCCTTCTTTGCTATACTATATAGCACAATAGCGTATATATAGCGTAGTCTGAAATCAGCTTAATATTGTTAAGAGTTTGAATTTTTGATTTAAATTTATTCTATTTTACTTTTTTTACGGTTGCATTGGTATTAAAATATTGCAACCAGTTGCTTTATGGGAAATATTAATCAACTGCAACTTTCTGGTAGGGATAAAATCAGTGTTCTCTTTCTTCGCAATTAGAATATATTTATTTTCTAATTTTTCATCTTACTATTTTACACCAACATACCGAGGGTCAAACCTCGGTGTCGTCACTGGTGACCACTGTAGATCCTGGCTGACAGGAGTCACAGTGGTGGGAACTACTGGTGGGATTAGTCATCTGAAGAGCGCGGCGACCGTGACAAAGAGAGGATCCTCCGACCGAGCGAAGTGTGATGCTCGGCCAGGGCCGAAGCCCCAACAGATTTTTGGATGTTGTTTTTATAGTTCACGTACGTTAAGACTTCGCTTGCGCGATTTAGGACTGTTCGTCTATAAAGTCAACACACGGTACCACGTACTTTTTGTATCAACGATCGCTTTTTAGCTACTCGCTGCGTTGAGTCGTGATCCAAAAATAGCTTCTTTCAGCGAGTGCATCGCTGAATGTGTGCGAAACCTCAGGCGTTGTATCAAACTTCTTAAAAGTTACTTAATGGCTAAATGGCTGATCCTTAAGGCTGATCGTGCTTGATATGTACTATCGCAGACACGAACTGTGTATCAGTTTTCAATCAAAATCGTTTGAACGACGTGCGCTTATCCCGACGGCGCGGCATGTATTTTGGGCCGGCAAGTGCAAGCGTAGTCCTAAATAAAGGTGATACACCGTGCTTGTGACCGGGTACCTACTTCGGGAATTCGCAGTGATAAGCGAGCACGACGACAACGACTGGCACCAAAATTGCTGAAAGTAGGTACGTCTCACATCACGCTAACAAAACTAGTGTGCAAGACCCCGTACGTACTTTTTTCGGTTTTTGTATTAATATGTACGACGAAGTTCACATCACGCTGACAAAACTAGTTTGTAAGACCCCCTTACGTACGTCTTCCGATTGTTGTACTAATATGTACGACCAAGTTCGCAATAGGTCCTTTTGGAGACGTGGACAAATTTCCTTCGAGAATTCCGTAGGTCACGTGCGACATGTGAAAAAGTTGGAACGTTTAGGTGTCCGATTTATCCCCAGAGCAGCGCGACAATAGTCACATTTTGAAGACGTCTGACGTGGACAAATTGGATGATTCAATAAAGTCTTCAATAAATGTAATTTTATGAAAATTGATTGAACGTTCAAAACATACGATGTACAGAATTTTACTCACATTTTTATCTTGTAAATTTACTGATTGCTTAGTTATTTTCGCAAAGTAAAAAGGTAAAAAGCAAACCTTATATTGAGACTTCGTCTGCCTGTCAACTTATAATAAACTCATGTGCTTTTGAAAATTGGGATGACAATTTTCAATACAAGCAGTAAAAAAATAAAAAAATTTTATAGTTATAAAATACTATCAAAAAAAAAAATGTGCGTGCGTGGAGTCCCTCCGCGCGGAAGAAGTGAAACTTTATTCTCGCTCAGTCGATCGGTCGGTCGGTCGGTCGGTCCCTCACTCACTCACTCACACACACACACACCCACACCCACACACACACCCACACCGACACACACACACACACCCCCACACACACACACACTCACACACTAACTCAACTCAACTCAACTCAACTCAACTCAACTCAACTCAACTCAACTCAACTCAACTCAACTCAACTCAACTCAACTCAACTCAACTCAACTCAACTCAACTCAACTCAACTCAACTCAACTCAACTCAACTCAACTCAACTCAAACCCACTCAAACCCACTCAAACCCACTCAAACCCACTCAAACCCACTCAAACCCACTCAAACCCACTCAAACCCACTGAAACACACTGAAACCCACTCACCCACTCACTCAGTGACGGCGTCACATGAGCGCTTTCATAACCTTAACAAATTTAACGCTTAACGTCTATCACTTAACGTTTAACACCTATCACTTAACGCCTATCACCTTCATTTAACGCTTAACGCGTTATGTGATAACATTTTTGGAAGTCGCATAAGAAGTTTCACTTCAATAACATAAGATTATTGATTTAATTCTAAAGCTAAATAACTATGCCTTTCACTGTGTTTAGATAATTAAAACATTAGTTAACGCGCAAGAATCACAAAATGCTTTGAGTTAAATCGTGAAGCAATCACAAAGGGACCAAGTTAACGGCCCGGCTAGTAATGCTTCGTTTCGACAAATGGAAAGCTGGCATCAGCATGTTAATTCCGATTTAAGTTTGTTTAGTCTCTCTTTTCTATTGGAAACAGTCCCGGCGGAATGAAACGCCGTCCGTGTCATTAAAATGTCATTAGAAAAAAACTTCATGAAATAAAAATGCAGGTAACCTGTGACATACGGACATTTAACGCTTAACAACAAATGGCTCAGTATAGACAGTCTTATCGCCCAATTAATCTTAATATACGCTGACCACCGAGTAGATATTATTGAGGTGTAGCCTCCGTGGCGCAGTGGGCAACCGCTTGCTTTGTAAACCGGAGGTCGCGGGTTCGAATCCTGTGGGATCAACTTGTGTAGTTGTTCCTTACTGGCTAGGACAATGCAGGCCGATCACCTGATTGTCTGTAAAGTAAGATGATCCATGCGTCGGATGAACATGTAAAAAGTCCGTCCTGCGCCTAACCTCTCCCCGGTCGTGTCGGTATCCCGTCCATCGGATTATGAGAGGTTTATAGGAAAAGAGAGTGCACTTGTGTGTACGCAAACACTTATTATTATTATATATATAATATCTCCTGCGTACATGGTTGATCTTGTGAAAGATTGGCCGCTGTGGTCGTATCGGCCAGGAGGACATTATTAATATCTAGATTTTTTTTCTTAATAAAAAGTACTTAGTTCGTTTCACTGACCTGACTACCTACCTATTATATACTGAAAGAAGTTAAATTATTAATCACATAGTACAAAAATACATAAAATATAGCACACATCAAAACGATGCTATAGGTATAGTAATCCTATGTTTCCTTTCTTGTACAGTGAAGCTGTCATAGCCATCTGCAGCCAACAGTACTACTCCTACAAAAAAAAAAAACTATATTTCCGCTTGGCATATACACACGACATTCTTTATAATTTAAATTTTAATTGTATGGTATGTAGCGAGCGTCTTTTAATTATTGTAGGTCAATATCTCAGAGTAATTAGAATGGAGCTAGTATCGCGTCGATTCCCCGAACAAATTTTTCGTGGCACTTTTGCGGGGTGCGGGAGGCGAAGTAAACACACACAGATACAATTTCACGCATACTCTTGCAAATGTCTAATGCAAACTCTTCATGTTTCTATGAACCCACATTATAATATACTCGCTACACAAAGGCTACACATTCAAAGATACGCACACAAATAAAGAATGACCTGAACATAATACTAGCAAAAATTTGGCAGAGGGGTTAGCGCATCATGCTATCTCCAGTGGTATCTCCTATAAGGTCAATATACTATAATCTTCTTTATCCAGTAATTTTTATGAGTGCCAGTTACTATTGGCACGTCGTACATAGCCTTAGGTAAGTATACGTTTTTAATTTCGTTTTCGCATATTCCAAGTAATAATGATAACACCCTACCTAATTAAATTCTTGCAGACGGTCGCGAAGGGAATCAATTAAGATAAATACTCATGAAACGAATACACGTTACGAATTAATTTTAAAAAAAACTTACAGAACTGGTCTTTTTAAGATAAATTAGTTGACAGCCAAAGAATGCCATTTGCGCTAATCAGAGTTAAAATACTTTCACATGACATTCAGAACATGGGTTATCTAACTGATGTCCAATATAAATTACGGTGATAATATAAGGTAAAATAATTTTTGAATAAAATTCATATATACCTCCTCATGTGTACTGAATTAGGCGATTTTGTTTGCGATTGCTGATATTAATATTGTCAAAAATGGCTTATTTTAAAATCTCGGATCACTTGGCGGATAAAGCTGCATGGACTTGAACTGCCCTACTCTTTGTAAGGTTAATTTTATGGTTTTTAATTTTGTAAGAATGTTTAAAAATGTTATTTAAAAAAGAAGAAAATTATGACAACCAAAGACATGCCCGTTATTTCTCGTCGAATCTTTTCAGTAGAGGCCGCGTTACGATCCGTTGGTTGTTTAAAAAAAAAAAGTTTTTTTATTAAAGAGCCTCGTGGGGTCTATGCTACGACTTGACTTTGATTTTTATGGGGTACAATTGAAATAGAATAGCTCTACACACGCGGGCTCGTTACGCAGATCGCTGTACAAGAAGCAGGCTGACTGTGATATCACTTCTGTTTTCCCATACTGAACATGAGGTGTTGATCAAGTGTTTAAAAAAAAACAACAATTTAATTCATAAGTTTTTTAGGTACCCATCTCTTCCAGTGCGGCGACAACTTTGAGGAAGGTTTTTACTTAGTTTATGTAAGTATATTTGTAATAAATTTAAAATATTTAGTTATAATGTAAATAAAGAATTCATAATAATTTACATTTACAAAAATATTAACAAATATAGCTATTTTTTTTACAGCCAAATAATGTTGCCTATTATAAAAATATACCAGGATTGTGCCTATGTAGCGAGTACGCTCAATAGTTCATTAACATTTAAAAGTACAGAATGTGACTGTGCGCCAATTATCTTTTAATTAAGCACACTTCCATATTGCGGTGCACTGCTGTATTTTATTTTTAATCAATGTTTTTTTTAGCTGTAATAGGCTGCAGCTGCGGTTTGATACAGCCTGGGTTTTCATTATTACGGAAGTATTGAGATTATTCGATTCTTTTTAGTAACCCGGGGAAACCTTCAAAAGGTTCTCAGGAGCTGTGGGGCTCGACCGGGGTATGTGGGATTCTTACCCACTAAAACCCCCGCGGCTGTTGCATCGGCACATGAGAGTGGGGACCCCAGGGCTCTCCGCGGTGGGATCTGCACCAGGGGCCCCTCAGTGCCTTGCCTTTGAGCCTGTCACGGTGCTCACGGGGACGGGGGTCGCAACCCCGCCGCTGCCGTCCTCCTCGGAGTCGCCGCCGTACTCAATGGACGTCCTAGGGCCCACACCCCGAACATCCAACGACTCCGATGGATCTAGGTCCTGCCTAGCCTAACACATTTTATATCGATAGCCTAATAGGCATGATGACTAATTTTGAAAAAATACTCTATAATGTACTCACGGGTCTACAATTGCCGAAAATAATCATATTTTTGTATTAAATTTACAATTAATAGCAATATTTTCAATTTTTAAAACAGAGTTTGAATTTCATTCCAAAACGATGGCCGGTGCATGGCGCCATATTGTGACGTCACTGCAGTGTACATAAACATCTGTCTAGGTATAAAAGTGAATCATTGTATGAAAGAAAAAGTTGAGATGACAGTTTGACAATTGTTTATTTGCACAGGATTGACGTCATTCACTCTGATCAGCGTTTATTACAAAATGGCGATTAGCTGTATTTAAGTAATTTATTTGCTTAAATATCACGAAAATCTCTCTATTAGTATGTAAATGAGATGCATTTTTGGAATCAGTGCAATCTGTTCTAATATTTAAAACCACAGATGTATTGATATTGTGTTGCAGTCATCATGCCTATTGTACATACAGATCTTAATTCTAAAAGTCTGTGTGTTCGAAAAAAGCTAAAACCCTTTTAATTATGCAACAACGCAAGTTGGGAATGAAGTGTCAAACGGCTGGATCTCCAGCAGTTGTAAAGTTGAGACTTTAATTAGACCCCTGTATCTTCAGCTTAAAGCGCTGTTTTACGACTCGACGGTAGCGCTTTATTGCTTTCCGATCACCATTCGTTGTTAACTTGCGAGCAATGTCGATACTTCTTGGGATAACCAACGCGTAACATACGATTTTGAACCCTGTGTTTATTCATAAAAGTATTGAATTGAATTGATGTCGTTACAGGCTGAAGGTTTTGTGTGGTCTACATTATTGGTCGTAAAATTACAATGTATTTGCTTACAATTTGCAGAAATCCGCTATGGATTTGTATGTTTAAATATTGTATACAATTTACGCGATAATTGAATATTAATTAATCATTAAATCAATGATATTTTACTATAATATCATTGCATTAAAGCTAATAAAAATGAACGCAGATTATGTGAATAGTATAGTGGTGTCCTCCTGGCCGAAACAACCACAGCGTCCAATTCTTTACAAGACCAGCCAACTACGCGGGATATATTATAGTGCACAAATGCTTGCAGTACACACAAGTGCACTGTCTTCCCTTTACTCTCACAATCCGGTGGGACGAAAGACCGACACGAAAGAGAAGGACCGAATATTTAGATGCCCATCCGTTGCATGGATCATCTTACTTTCCAATCAGGTGCTTCGCCTACATTGTCCTAGCCAGTAAGGATCATCACAAAGATTATGCTCCCCGCCGGATTTGCACCCGTGACCTCCGGTTTGAAAAGCAAGTGGTTTCCGACTTGCCATGAAAGCTACAATGAAATATGAATATACCGTACTCCGTATCCAACAAAAGTACCTATACATTCTACTCTACATGATAGCGAACGGCAGTACAGTGACTAGCTCACTATGAAAAACGGTTCGCAAGGTCGATTTCTTAGCAAATTTTCTTAGCAAAGCTATACATACACGCGATTAGATATCTTTTTAAAATTTTCTCTGACGTGCTCATAGCCAGTTGCAATCATTGTCCAGTAAACGATCAGCAGCAGACGAGCAGAGTCAGCCAAGGTTAGTTCATAGCTGTGTGAACGTTTAGCGGTTTTTCAACTGAGCGCTCCGTGTTGTGGAGGGCACGAAAATGTCGGCCCCGATTGTTGACTAGTGGTGTGATTCAAGAGTAAGAGAGCAGTCGATAAACCAAACTCGAGGCTTAAGGGCAGCTTCAATAACGCTGACACCATGTTGGCAACTTACCATACGACGAGAACATATAAAAACTGACCACTCCTTCATTCACTCTGATCTTTGTCTAGAATCTAAAATCGGTGACAGTCCATTTATTTTATCGTACTCACACGACATCCGTTGCTTAGTTTGAGGCCTATATTCATTTAGCTATTTTTTATGATTACTTACCCAAAAATTACAATGATATTTTCTGTTAATCAGTATTAGGTATATACTTATAGTTTGTTGTAATGGGCGAGCGCTTGCCTTGGAAACAAGGTGCGCAGGTTCGAACCCCAGCACGCACCTCTTATTTCTATAATTAACCATGTGCGGATCGTCTTACTGCGATTGTTACTAGAAAACATGGTGAGGAAACTTGCATGTCTGAGAAAGCCTTAACTGGCTTTCGAATGACGTGTGAAGTCCGCCAACCCGTACATGACCAGCATAGTGGATAGCCTTAGCCCCCTCATCTTGATGGGAGGCTCGTGCCCAACGCTGAGACATTAAACAATGGCTGGTATTATTAGTATACTTGTAATCAACTACAAGATATTTAAATAAGTCATAATAAGAACATTACAAAATACTCAATATCAGTATTTTGTGTAATTATCGTATACCGAATATCGACTTACGGGTTACTGCTCTTGATTATAACAATACCAAAATAACGGAAAAAATTCTTAAAAAATATTCGGACATAAAAACCAGAAATCAATATGGCATTATAAATCTCCATGAAAGCTTGAGACTCGTTATTATACTGCACAGAGTCACGTATACATCTAGATTACTCCGAAAACGAAGTAATATACTATCAACCTAATATTAAGTTACCGAAAAAGGAAGGCTAACTGCGATACGGCCTCCCCGCACGTCCGACAAAGCCCGGTCGAAATATTGCGAATTATTATACAAGAACCCAGATAAGCACTGCAATCATTTAAACAAACCATTCGACTGTAAAAACATCACGTATTATTTCTCTCTCTGCTGCTGTGGTCCGGTATAAGTGGATTCATACATACGGAACTATTATATGACTCGTCAAGTGTTAAAACAACTATTGAGAGGCTTCAAGAAAGTAATAAAAATATTATATTAAGTATTATTGACAGACGACTACGTATTATAGAGTTAAGAGAAAATACTTTATGGTAGTTTTGTTTTAGGAAGACCTGCAAGTAATAGTAGCGAATAGTACCTACAATTGTGAGCTATTTATACGGATAGATAACAGTATAAAAACAGAAGTGATAAGTATTAATATGTATAACCATACATCACCGATTCAAACCAAACTATTAAGGGGTCGTGCATTAATCACGTGATGTTTTTTAGCAACTTTTTAACCCCTCCCCCCCTCCTGGTGATATGTGGTGAGGTTTTTAAACTACCCCCCCCCCCCCTATCCAAAATCACGTGTATTTTTTTGTAAAAAAAATCAATATAGATTATATTGAAATTTTCGGAATATTATCTTTAAATACAGGTACTTAACTGATTAAATGTTGAAGGGGAAGTCGTTGCCGGCAACGGTGAGTCAAGGCCACGTGCCGCTGTTTGGTTTCGAAATCGTGCATTCAACGAAAAATAAATACACGTGATGTCTCATTATACCCCTCCTGGTGATAATTCGTGATTTTTTCGGAACCCCTCCCCCCCCCCCCCTTTCGAGCCTCACGTGATTAATGGACGACCCCTAACTAGCAATATTTTAAGTATAGAATACTGAAGCTATGAAAAGTTGTAGTATGAAGTGTGGAATATGTCCGGAGCACTACAATAAGAAACAGACACACCTTGTATACATCTAATTATGTTGTAAATTAATTAAGGCTCAACTGCCTTCTGGACGACACTAAACTTTAAGAGAAATAAAAGAGAGTCTAAGTTTAGTTTAAATATTTCTATGATAAATGATAATACAATTTTAATTACTCTGTGCATTCTAAAATCTATAAAGGTGAACGATGGGTAGATAGATATATACAAGTCTTTATTGCAAACCAAAAAGACCAGGATATACAAATTACAAGAAGGCGGTTAAAATTTTATTTTTACAATGGTATACATTACCAGATAAGATAATAATGTCCTCCTGGCCGAAACGACCACAGCGGCCAATCTTTCATAAGATCAGCCATGTACGCAGGAGATATTATAGTGCACAAGCGCTTGCGTAGACACAAGTGCACTCTCTCTTCCTTTATATAATACCTCTCATAATCCGATGGGACGGAAGACCGACACGACCGGGGAGAGATTAGGCGCAGGACCGAATTTTTACATGCCCATCCGACGCATGGATCATCTTACTTTACAGACAATCAGGTGATCGGCCTGCATTGACCTAGCCAGTAAGGAACAACTACCTACTCAAATTTGTTGCTCCCCGCAGGATTCGAACCCGCGACCTCCGGTTTACAAAGCAAGCGGTTTCCCACTGCGCCACGGAGGCTACTATTACCAGATATCAGGTTATTATTGAATAAATAGTTCGTATGATTTGTTTTTTTATGTTTATGATTGCAATGTTTAGTTTTATTGTATATTGTCTCTGTAGGTATGTGTGTTGTTTTCCGACTAAATCAATGTAGTTCTTCTTCTTCTTCTGACTCAGAGTAATTAGAATGGAGCTAGTATCGCGTCGATTCCCCGAACAAATTTTTCGTGCCCCTTTTGCGGGGTGCGGGAGGCGAAGTAAACACACACAGATACAGTTTCACGCATACCCACACTATAATAAACTCGCAACACATTCAAAAAGATACGCACACAAATAAAGAATGACCTGAACATATGAACAAAATTTGGCAGAGGGGTTAGCGCATCATGATCTCTCCAGTGGTATCTCCTCTAAGTCTTCTGATTGATTTGCTAAAGACAAAATTGATTTTAACAACAGTTTTGGTTTATCGTTTTGGTTAATTAATTTGTTAACAATACTTTCTAAAGTAAAATAATCAGAAAAGCTAGTTTCCAGTGTCTAGCATGACGGCGAGGTCATTGTTTAGCAGTGGACGTCTTCCGGCTGATAATAATGATGACTTTCCTATTTTCTTCCGTTTCAATCATTTTGCTTTCGCTTTCAATTCGATTCTCGAAAGTTTCGAGTTAATTTATTGTTAGGATGCGAATGAACGACATGGATTTCTTATTCCCTGTAGCCAAGAAATACTGAGAGTTGTACTTGCCATTGGTTACTTTGAAAGGTGATAAGCTCCTGTGAGATTTCACGTAGCTCGGACGTATGCTGGTATATCTTGTCAACTAATTTCGGTTACATTTGTATCATATTTAAGATTACCTAGATCAGTACATAACCTAGATATGACATTAGTTCTTAGGCTGTTTAAATGTAAGTAAAGTAACAATGTTGTGGTCAGGAGTGGTATTTAATATGGTATCATGTGATAGATTTCTAGATATATTACCTAATGTTCTGAAAGACAAAAATCGATACGAAGATATTATACTTACAAGTTTGTTTCGGTTTACAACCGTAATTCAAATTCAAAATCATTTCTTTCAAATAGGCATTTTTCAAAATTGACTTCAAAAGACTAGCACTTGTGAACGGTCATTTTTTTTTTAAAGATGCCACCGGATCACAACGTGGCCTCAACTGAGAAGATCCGGCAAGAAACTCAGCAAGCTTCTCATTTTTTCACAGTTTTTTAAGCAGTGTTTGTCTTGTTACAATTAGATCAGCACCAGTGTTTTTTTTTTTTTTTGGGAATGATAGACGCTGTTGGCCGCAGATAGCCATTACAGCTTCACCGGACAATAGGAGGCGAGCGCTGAAAGCGCTCTAGCCTTAACGGCAGAAGTAGCGACGAGCTCAAGGGCACCTCAGGGAGGCACGGCCTCGGCTTGGGCTGTCGCTTAAGAGAGGGCTGAGTTTACCACCGGTTCACAACGCGCCCCCACTGAGAAGAACCGGCAAGAAACTCAGTGGGGTGATGCACGTCGTTGAGGTCGCATACGTACGACCCTTCGGCCTCGCCGGCGAGACCGGTGTCTGATCAGCAACAGTGTATCCTGCCGTTCAATAGATAAAATAAGAGAGAGAAAAAAAATACTACGAAAATACAACAAACTAAAAGGCCAAAGGGGTATTAGTCGGACCAGTCCCCCCAAGCAGCTTGCCGCCCGTAAAAACTTGGGTACCGCGGTGATTCTACTAAGAATGGCTAGCGGCACTAACCTTTGACTATGACACCTATGCGCTTTGTGGTTTTAAAGAATTTTACGCATGCCTGACCTTACATGCTTGCGTGGTAACTTTGCGATTAGATATGCACCATGAATATCAGGGTTCCACACCTTTTTTACTTCAAAATCAATGATATTTTATACAACTGGATAATATGTTAATATTTATTTCCAATTAAATGTAACTGATAATCGATAAAATTGTTTATAGTGTAGGTATCACATAAGATCATAGATTCTAGTTGAATACCATGTATGTAAACTATGCTTTATAGCAATAACGTTTGTATGTGCTCTATGCGAAGAACTATGCGCAGAACGAGAAAACTTATTTGGATTTTCAAAATGTTAAGACATGTCGCTTCCAAATACCTCTTAAATCTAACTTACGTATCATTAGCACAGTCTGTCTTAGTATACTGCATTCCAATCTGGGGTGGCGCCACGAAAATAAAATTCCTGGAACTAGAGAGAGCACAGAGATCCTTACTAAAAGTGATGACTTTCAAACCCTATTGTTTTCCCACTGAGGACTTGTATATGTTGTGTGATGTACTTTCAGTTAGGAAATTATATGTGCTGCATGTTGTTGCGAAATTACATAAGTCAATTACTTATAAGAGAAGCGTTCTTGGAAAAAGGAGGAACTATGCAGTTGCCCCAGTTGTTTCTGTGAACTCAATATACGCGAAAAGGCAATGGCGAAAGCAAGCTTCACATCTTTATAACGCTATTAATAAAATGTTAAACATATACCCCCTTAACCGTTATGAATGCAAAAAAGTATTAACCGCTTGGCTTAAAGGAAAAAACTATGAATATGTTGAGACACTTTTGAATACTATCACCTGAAGCGGATTGTGTATTAGATTTTATACATACAATATTTGGGTTGTCGATTGCTTATATGTTGTAATTAGGTTAAAATAATATTGTTGAATTTACTTTAGGTACATATAAGAATAGTTTAAACTTTTAGTTAATGCATACATACACACACACACACACCCCACACCACACATACACACACACCCCACACCACACATACACACTCACATGCACCCTCTTATCCACTTACATACATCCTACAGCCACTCTTATAAACATGATTCTTTAATTATTGCATGCCAGTTGGTTACATAAATGTAATGTACTGTATAGGAAGAGCGAGGATTCCTAGCACAGGTATTTTTATACTTAAAAGGAGTTCTCCAACCCTTAATATATTGTGAAACATTTGTAACCGATGAATAAAATATTTTTATTTTTATTTTATTTATGCTTAATATAGAACTTCCTCTTCCGTTTGGGCTAATTTTCTTATAAGACGTGTTAATTGTGTGCTCTTGAATAGAAAAACAACAGATATGCCATTAGCGCAGGATAAGTGAAACAACGACATTCACCCAAATTGGGTGCACTAGCAGTAAGTTACGCGTCGGTAAAATGTAACGAACGTGATGTGTGCCTTTCAAAATCAAGTAAAATGTCTTTTTTGCGTATTTAGAAAATGCACAAAGTACTTTACAAAAGTGAATACCTAAGGAAAGGCTATCATAGCTTAACTATAAGTAAGTATATGAGAAAATATTTTAATTACCTACATATGTCACAAATTTTGGCGCGCATTAGTAGGGATATAACATATCTATGCTTTATAATATCATTGTTCAAAACAGATTTTATATAACCAATATTCATATCCACTCTTTACTTTCTTAAAAACCAAGCAACCTTTATAAGGGCTTTTTCCATCAACAATTATAGCTATCGCGCCCATACGATCGATTGGAACGTTCTAATCTAGATTATTCGTGGAAAGGCTCACTTTTGGTATCATTTTAATGGTAAATTCACTGTAGATACCGATATATATTTTCTCGGAATCAGAGTTATTTTTGGAAAGTCATTCGATATAGCGACCACAGCCACCACTAGCATTCGAAAACAAAATACATTGATTTAATTTTCGAATGTTTAACATTAACAATGTTAAGTGATCACGCTTATCGGCTATATTGGGACAGTGATCAATTAAATCTAAGTATTTTTAATTGCTTTAAAACGTGAACGCTACGCTTACTGGCTGAAAATATTTTAAAACTTAATACTTACTATTACTTATGTAGCTCAAATTGCTCTGGGTCCGAAGCACAGTGTTTCAATTATTGTAATCGAATAACAACAATTTCACTTTGCAGATGCAGTTTTCACTATCAAAATAAATATATCTACGTAGGTACCTGTATAAATTGAATATCTACATATATCAAAGTCGAAGTCAAAATATTCTAATTATGTATAGGCCCCACAGAGATACTTACACGAAAATCATTTCTTACAAACTACCACCGGATCGTAACGCGGCCGCTACTGATAAGATCCGGCAAGAAACTTATACGTATTAAACTGAAAAAAAAAAGTAATTACATACTTTTTTAATATACCACTTACATACATTTACATTCTATATCCAAATAAGAAACAAAAGATGGTTGCTAAGTACATACTGATACATTAATAGTTAGCATACTGCAGATGTTGACATACATTCCAACTTTTACATACCAGTGAAGAAATTTTATAGTTTTTTATCCCAAAAAGTCATAAAGCTATGGTTACACGACTCGTGGAAGTTATCTGAACTTAATAGCTCTATTATAACATATTTAACCATCTCTGTTATAACTATCGGTCGAGGTGCGTCGATTTGGGACTCATCATTACTATTAAAATGCTTCGACAAGATGAGAACACCATAGGTGCCGGTTTTATCTTAACTATTCATTATACCGTTTGTGATAACTTGGTTTAGAACCGCGGTTCTCCTTTATCCGATTACGGTATAGAAACGATAAGATTTTAATGACAATATTTCTAGTATAATGATTTCTAATATTTACGCGAATATTACATATTGAAATGAAACTAATTTCATAATTACTTTAATGACATATAGACAGCTACCACCTCAGTCCACCCGTGACCATAAATGCTCTAAGTATTCGAAACGTCGCACGTAATTAAAATCAAAAATAAACTGCGATATAATCCGTAAAATTAGTTTCATTTCAATATTACTAGTATTTTGCTTTTACCTTCATGCCGTTATCTTTTACCACTACAAATACACACATCAAAAGTGTCTAGGGATCAACATATATTTTTGCAATAACTTTTCTCCTGATTGATATTAATTAAAATTTTCTTTAAGGATTCATCAAATAAAGTGTTTTCGTTTGTCACAGTAACGATAAACCAAGTCACCTTTGCATTAATAAAGAAATTTGCCATTTTCCTAATAAAGGGATTTTTGACATTTGAACCACTAACACAAAAGTTCGAAAAAAAGACTGAAATAACAGTTTTCTTTAAAATTTTATTGGGTAACTTAAACAATTAATAATCCGTGTTTCTACCGCGAACACTAACAACACAAGAACATCGGTTTGGCATACTCAAAATGAGTTCATCCAAATCACGCTGTGGAATGGCCGCCCATGTTCGTTGCAACAACAAAAAAAGGTCTTCTTGCGACTGGATACCCTCCATATTCGGCAGAGCTCTTCTCTGTAGCATATCCCATGCATGCTCAATCGGGTTCAAGTCTGGCGACTGAGCAGGCCAGGGCAGGACATTGATGTTAGCTGCGGCGAGAGTCTGTCTTACAACTCTTGCGGTGTGCGGTCGTGCATTATCATGCATTAACTGAAATAAGGGACCGATTTGCACTTGTAGAGGAACGATGACGTCTGATACAATCGTCTCAGCATACATTTGAGCGTTGAGGTTGCCTCTGATCCAAATCAACTCAGTTCTTCCGCCGATCCAAATACCCGCCCATACCATGATGGTTCCACCACTATAAGGATGGACTTCCTGGCAGGATTTTAATCGCTGTTGGCGTCCAGGGGTTCTCCAGTGTCGTATACGTCTTGTATCCGGTCTCATACCAAAACGAGACTCATCAGAAAAGCACACGAAACGCCATTGTTCTTCTGCCCATTTTTTTGCCCAAAAATGCTTGATCCCTAGACACTTTTGATGTGTGTAGTACCTTTTGTAGAATGTTACCACAACGTGGTAGTATCAATACTATTATACTATCAATAAATTAATACTAGTTAAATTATTTGCGCTTAACAATACATATATTAAACCACAGTACCTTTATTCGAAGCTTATAATAAGAGAGCGGCACTTCCGGTTTCCCGTCATATTTGTTCCTATTGGTCTACTTCACTGTGATTTGATCGGACGTGACGTCATATTGCCAGGCGGGTGGGGAGAGCTGTTGTAAAATACGCTCACTCCATTCGTGTTCATTGGCGTCTTGTTTCCCGTCACGGACACCCGTCCGAGGCTACAATATACAACTGTTTGTGGAATTTAAATCAAATGCTAAATAATTCCAGAAGAATACAATATTGGACAACAATATTTGCTACAAATAGTTGAAGCCGAACAAAATGCACGTAAGTACAAAACATTTTTAACGGTGTTTGCCGTTCGTTTTGTTTGTGTGTTCCTAATGAAATTGTAGTGTACTGGTAAATTGTGTAAAGTTGTGGGTAGACAAGTTTATCGTCTCAAGCGGGCACACTACGCAGGCACTGAGTGGGGATGTGAGAAAGACATAAAAGCCCCTCTAGTGTAGGAGGGGAGTTCAGTCGAGTGTTAACCGCTGTGCGGGTCAGACGTGGTGTGTGCGTTAACGAGCCGATATAGTTTAGTGTTAACATTAACAAATACAGTGAACTCTACATGGCGACGAGGTGAAAACCGTGAGTAATTATATATTTTTGATAAATAAAAGTGCAATTTAAATTAAAAACAAATAAGTGGCGTGGACGAAATACTTTATTACGTGATAAGTTAATAAAATTAATCATAATAAACTATTTTTGAATAATTGAAAGTGACAAAATAAGTGTTTGATCATATAAGTACATACAATTAGTTTATTCACTTTTTGGAAAAATAATATTCAAGTGATGTGTGTGTGTGCAGAATTGAGTGGCAAAATAAGTATTTGATCATATAATTACATACAATTAAAATCTTTTCACTTTTTGGAAAAATAATATTCAAGTGATAAGTGAACATAATTAAACAAAAACATAAAAAAAAACAGAAGTGTGAAGTCAAACGATTATCTCAATTCTCAAGTGGCCTCTATCTTGACATGGTCTAAAGATTACCTTTTGTAAATTATATTTTTACATGTAAAAGTGAACATACCTACAAAAAAAAAAAAAAAAAACAGTGAAGTCATGATTATCTCGATTCTCAAGTAGTCTCCTCTATCTTAACGAGGTCAAAGGATGGCGACCATTTTGTCATAATATCTTTCGCTTTAGACAGATGATTTAGAAATATCTTAATACTTTAGAATAGCTTGGTAAAAAAAAAAAAAATATTACGTGCAAAGGTGCGTAGGTACAGTATGCGGGTTTAAACACAAAATCTTTTCTGTAAAATATCAGAACTTTAGTTGTCAGAACCTGGGCTTCTTTATAAAAATACCTTGATACCGAAAAGGAAGCCGAAATGACTTTAAAAAAAAAGAGGAAATATTATATATAATAATATATTAACCACAGATCGTAGTGCCCTTTCCGCAGTTTAAAGAAGCGTTTTGATGCGCTTTCCCAGACAGATAGAATAGCTAATAATTGACTGACCTAAAGGCGTGTAGTTGGTTTTATTATAAGTATGTCCACAACGCCTCTAAAGTTCATAAAAATGGCACCTGTCCTGATACGCGCAGCTAAACCACAAATGTAAACGCTAAATAAAATTTCTATATACTTGCATATGATATTAACAATGAATGTCCCTGGGGCTATTATATCCCAGATTAGATTTTCCCACAAAATTTGCTTAAGGTTGTGAGGTGAACCTAATAAAATGTAATTGCATATATGAATGATTAACGGGTATAGCTGAAACATAAATTCAATGATCACTCTCTAATTGTTATACGAGAAATACTACTTATAAGTAACTAGTCCCAATAGAAGAAATTATTCAGTTATAATGTGTAGGTGTAGAAGGTTAGCAAACCTTATCCTGATCTGTAATGTAAGGGTTGTTTTAAAGTACCTGAGTGCTATTGATTCTAGTATTTAATTTGCAGTACCTCACCTAAATGGTATTACTTACTTGTATAAAATTTTGCTAAGGACATTCAATAAATTATGTAGAACGGTGTCAAATTTCTAATGGGTGTTTGAATACCGTGCATTCATTTGCGATGGTTCAAATACCACGCATTAAATTGCGAAGGTACCATACAAAAAGTGGTTCACATTAAATTGTGAACAGGCATTAAATTGCGAATGATGGTTTAAATACCGTGCATTAAATTGCGAGGGTTTAAATACCGTGCATTAAATTGCGAGGGTTTAAAGACCGTGCATTAAATTGCGAGGGTTTAAAGACCGTGCATTAAATTGCGAGGGTTTAAATACCGTGCATTAAATTGCGAGGGTTTCAATACCGTGCATTAAATTGCGAGGGTTTAACAAACGTGCATTAAATTGCGCAGGGGTGGGTTTAGATATCGTACGAAAAGTGGTTCACATTGGATTGTGAACGGGCATTCAATTGCGAATGAGGGTTTATATACCTTGCATTAAATCTCAAATGAGTTCAAAATACCGTACAATAAAGTGTATGGTGGAGGCCAATCGGGAGGTAGCAATATCAAGTATTACTGATCCTGATCTGATGGTTACCCTGGTAGGACAGAGATTGGTCAAGGACTGTAGTGTCGGTCACGGCATGGGGCATTCATAAGTATACCAAGCGGAAACCTATGCCATAATTGCCAGCATTAAATAAATGCAAAGGAGAAATGTAAAAGGTAAAACCATTTGCATTCTCAGCGACAGTCAGGCAGTACTGAAGGCTCTGTATTCCTTCAGAGTTGCTTCTAAACTGGTCAAAGAACGTGTTACAGGTTTGAACAACTTGGGAAGACAACAATGTCTGCCTTATCTGGGTACCTGGACACGAAGGCGTCAAGGGCAAGGAGAAGGCAGATAGACTAGCGAAGGCCGGCTCTTAGACAACCGAACCATTTGTGGGGTTCCATATGGAATGTGTCACCAAGCATTATATGCACATGCTAGAAATGAACACATGAAGGAATGGAGGGCAGCGTCAGGCCTAAACCACTCCAAAACATTCTCTAGCACAAGGGGGGACTGAGGGTTTAAATTATTAAACCTAAACAGATCACAAATAAGGCACCTAGTAGGTGCACTCACAGGACATTTTGGTACCAACGAGCATCACACAGAATGAGGCTGAACTGGTAACCCCGCATTGAACATCGACGCAGCCTTCGGATCGGACAACAGCACAGCTTCGCCATCGCTCTCTTCTGCAACAACCAGCGAGTCACAAGCCAGCCAGTATCCCGGCGTCATCGGATGACCAACGCATTGCGGCTGCGGATGCAAGCCTGGTCGACCTTCAGCCACAACATGGCACAACACCCCTGCACTATGGCCGGTCCTTCTAAGAAGAGCGCATCCCTCTCACCGGTACGCCTAGCAGCCGTCTGCCATACCCACTGCACACCTCGACTCACTGAAGACGTAGCAGCATCAGCTTCGACTCACTGGAACTGCATCCACTGGTATTGGCACAGTGACTGGAACACAAGGAAGAGCTAGCAAATGAAGACGTTCATCGACTTCCAGTCTTCGGGGAGAGTGATGTGGCGACTCGACATGACCGGATGGCGCCACATGTGGTACAGCGATGCGATGAAAAGCAAGCAGCATCACATACAACGCGATACATGACGACACCTCCGATTCCTGAATCTCAAGTGAAGTTTCTCAAACGTGGAGAATATATACAACATCCCGACATCAACTGTAGGGGGCTTCGGCCCTGACCGAGCATCACACCTCGCTCGGTCGGAGGATTCTCCCTTTGGTACGTCGTTGCATCGCTAAAATTTTAATGAACCTTCAGTTTCCTTGAACCTCTTTCGGAACTCGGGTGATACTTTAAGGGGAAAAGTTTGTGTGACTAGAAGTTCTAATAATCTGCTCTGTTAATTTTATATAAGTTTAATTTAATAATACTATGTTTTTCGAGTTATTTTCAGAACAATACTAAGTGTTTCGACAGCAAGACTCGCGGAGTAGTTGGGAGGTTTCTTCTCATCGAAGTTAACTGCAAGGGCGTGTTGGCTTAGGCATCTCGGTTCTGATCAGTAGGTAATCTTGATCCGGATGCGTTAGAGATAGAACTGATTGGCTGTCGTAAGCAGATTTGAATTTGATCTCAACATTTAATGTTAATAGTCTAATTAGTTCCTAGTTTTGGCTTTATTCCGCTAGAGTCCATCAACTCTGTCAAGACTGACCGAGCAAATAAAGCTATGTGAGTATATGGATCCACACACGGGGAGGCAGTGTCTCGTAGGATGGACGTGCTAGCGATGTCATTGATACGGGTGGCTGACTGACAGCGAAATAGCGTGGTCTTATTTGAACTTTTCGGTGGAGGATACAATTGTTATCAATATTACCTATTTAATCGACTGAGTCTATCATAATAATCTATAATTATCCGGGGAGCAGTGGTAGTGTATCTACTGTAAAGATCCAATGCGACCAACAGATATTACGAGTCTTGTTGTTGTTGCCGCTGTACTTTCTTATTACTCGGGAATATTCTCTGGTGATATTTCATGTAGTGCTGTGGGTTCGTATCACAGGGTCTTACTAGCTTGTGTTATCAAATCATATAATAGTTATGATCAACACTCTTGTGACTTTAGTTCCTAGGCCGTTGGAAAGTCAGAATAGGAAGCTGGTCGGCTAGGGTTGGCTGTGAGGGAAAGAATAAGATTGGTGTACGCGCGGGTGAACTATTTCCCGCGTCGATGGCTGGTCTTGTCCCCACAAGATTGGCCGGATTGGCCGGTGTGGCAGGAGGATATTATTTATTGCTTTAAACGCAAGCATCGGTGAGTCAACCATGAGTGCAGTTGACCACAGCCGGTACATTTAGAATGTCTGGCGAAATGCTTAAGAGTGCTTCTATCTTCCTTTGAAGAGCACGCCAACTTGCGGGCCAATATATCCTTCCCCGAGTGACCCCGCACTCCACTAAGCCACACTGGCAGGAGTAACGAAACGTGCTTTAGATACTCTGAGAATATATAATAAAATAGGTACTTACCTAGTTTAATAAAATGTAATAAATGCTTCTATGTAAAGAATTTAAAAAATATATTATTTCAGAAATGCTATTATGAAGTAGATAGTCTTAAATTTCTAACTAGGTAATTAAATTACGATGAATGTCTAGTTTTGACATTAATATTCTTATAATTATCAAAAAAAAAAAAAAAGAAAGATGTATAAAGGACAGTGTATAATAAGATCAGTTAATGAACATTATTCATTTTATGATAGTTACATACTTGTTATTTTGAGAAACAATTATTAATTTACATTTAAATTAAAAATTAAATTTTCTTTAAAAAGGAAGGGATGTAGTGTACTGGTAAATTGTGTAAAGTTGTGGGTAGACAAGTTTATCGTCTCAAGCGGGCACACTACGCAGGCACTGAGTGGGGATGTGAGAAAGACATAAAAGCCCCTCTAGTGTAGGAGGGGAGTTCAGTCGAGTGTTAACCGCTGTGCGGGTCAGACGTGGTGTGTGCGTTAACGAGCCGATATAGTTTAGTGTTAACATTAACAAATACAGTGAACTCTACAGAAATGTTTTATACTATTGATAATAAAATGTTTTATACTATTAAATAGTGTGGTTTGAATATAGTGCAAGTAAATTGGGCTATGTTGGTCATAATTTGTAAATAATAATTTTTCATTTAACCCACTGACAGTAATTTGTATATTTGAAAATTTTAAAGATTAATATTTAATATTTGTGCTTAATTGATTTTTTTATTAAAGTTTAATGTGGGTAAGCATATATGTACGATATTTCTGAGTGGATAAAATAACACTTAGTAACGTGTTACTATTACAAATTGTAATCTACCTGCAGTTTAAAACATTTGCAGTATTTTTTTGTAGCCTAGTCCTACGATAATATAGTACATCCACCTGCAGTTTTAAGCATTTGCAGAATTATTTTGTAGGAGAGTTCTACAATAATAATACATCTCTTACAGTTAGTTCTAAGCTTTTTTTCAGAATGGATGGTTCTTTTAGAACATGTGCCAACTACAGACATCAATACTGTCAATTTACAATAATAAAATCTGAAGACAATCTGAACAGTGAAACAGTGACATTAGTTGTACTTGAAAGAAGAAAAGGCGCTCAGGCGTTATCAATGTGGTGTGAAGGATTGGATAAATTCAGTAAACAAGTGAGTTTTGTTTATGTATTACTTTTGATTGTGCGGTATCTGTAAGTTCACGTGTGCTGACAAGTAGACCTATACTCATAGGGTAACCTAGCATTGGGAATTAAAGCCTAGATACAGTAACAATGGAGTATTTGTCTTATAATTGTGGCCGCCACCTCAATTTTAGACAAACCATTTGCGACCATATTTTTTTTTTGTATCGAACAAAAAAAAAAAAAAAAAGTTGGTCAATGGTATTATATACAATATCATTGCTTGCAGGACAGTATTTCGTAGTCTTGTGTGGGCTAAGTAGGTTAATTACTATTATAGTCTGTGAGCGGAAAGGTGGAAAGATAACTGTTTCAAAATTAATAGTAATACAATTACGGTTTTCTTAAAATCTCTTAGAACTTTTTCAATAAGTTTGTGCGAAGCATTCTTGAGTATTGAGAGATGCGTAGAGAAACTTAGAGATGTATCATATTAACAAATCTGTCTTGGAGAAATCCAGTGCATGAGTACGCCACGCAGTACCTTTTAGTGTCTAATACACAAAATTCACGTATATATGGCAAGTGGGGCACGTATATAGTGCAATCAATATAAAGTACTATCTCATGGACAAGTTGTCATCCATCGTTGCAGGATGGGTACACAAATCATTAACCTCCCATCTCGGGGGCAGTACATGTACAGTTGCTCGTCGTAAGGCAAGCTCCTGGTTTCCAGATTTAATTTTGATATTGTCAAAGCCTAAATGTTGTTGGCTAAAGTCTACTTTACCAGCATACCATCGCGTGGTACGAGGTCTAATTTCTATTCTCCTTTGCATAACATTTGCAAATATCACCCACCCTCGCAGGATGGGTACACAAATAATTAACCTCTCTCGCAGGATGGTATGTATCATCTCATGTATGTTGATCATGAGCACCTGATTCAGAATCAATTTTGACAATCTTGTCAGTCTGACCGTTGTTGGCTGACTTCTACTTCACAATCAGCATTATGTACCATCACGTGGCATATTTTCTAGATTCTATTTTAAATTGCATGGAGTTGCACAAACCACCACCCTGGCAGGGTGGTGAGGGGCATATATATATATAAATAATAAACCTCCATCCCGTGATGGTACATATGTATATAAGTATAGATATTTATTTCTTAGTTTCTCATAAGAGCATGTATCCGGTTTTTAGAATATTGAAGTGGTTGGCTGAAGTCTATTTCACCATCAGTATATTGTGCTTCGCTAGGACTGCACATTTTATTACTCACCCTCGCAGGGTAGATACACAAAGATGGGACATGAGCAAGTATCCGGTTTATAGAATCAATTTTGTTTTGTCAATTTGGAAGTGGTTGGCTGAAGTCTATTTCACCATCAGTATATTGTCCTTCGCAAGGACTGCACATTTTATTACTCTCCCTCGCAGGGACAGTAACATATATAGCAGCTCGTGGAGAGAGCACGTACCTAATTTTATAAATCAATTTTGGCATTCTTGTCAGTCTGAATGTTATTTTCTGAAGTCGCATTTCATTATAATAATTTGACGAGCCCGTCATTCTCATAGACACCCTGAGTCCTACTCAGTGGTCGTGGGTTCGATTCCCACCAAGGTTCTGTTACTATTTATCGATCGATGTAGAAAATGCATTCGTATCAGTTGTATGGTTGCCGTTGTGCAGACTGTATCTGGTTTGGGATCGGATTGCCGTGTGTGGGTTGTCCCAGGATATTATTATTATAAGCAGAATAAAGTGCCATTGACAGGGCGTTTTTAGCAATTATTACGTACCTCCGCAGGGTACCCCAATAAGTAACAGTTCCCTGCAGGAGTGGTAAATCGGTAAATGCATGTTGCTCTTCGAGAGTCTGTTTTTCTGATAAATTCAACAGATATATTATGACATTAACAGTGTGTGTGTGTGTGTGTGTGTGCGTGCCTGGCACATCTTATTATTAATATCCTTTTTCTTGGGAGTTTTTTCTGACTATCACCCACTCTCGAGGGGAGAGAATACAGAGATTTATCTTTCAGAAGAAGGTTGCAGTTGCTATTAAAAATAGCACGTACGTGATTCTATGAATCAATTATATATAAATATATAATTTTCATAACCCTGGCTTGCAGTCACGTCTTGGATCCTAATCATGGTCCCTTATTTTTACTGTCTTAAAATATCAGGACCAGTCGAGCGTAAACTGCTATTAGTTTATCAAAGTTTTGGATACAACATTTTAAGAAAGTTCTTCAAACAATGAATGGATATGATGTGGGGACAACATGTCCTTTATTTGAAGACCACCATTACTTTTTCTATACTATATCCCATTTCAAAGTTAAAAGGTATGTAATCATATATTGATAATAGCTAAGCAATAAAGCATTGGGAATTCTGGGTATCCATAATGATGGAATCATTCACGAGTTTCTATAACAATATCAAACTCAATTCTGTGGGTGTACCTGGGTGTAAGTAACCAAGTTTGTGGCAAAAATGCATCGCCTGCATTATTAGCCAAAAGTAATGCAGTCCTCATTCACAATTGCGGAGAACAGGCGTGTAATTGTACGAACTGTAATTGTTCTAATGAGAATAAAGATTCTTTCACCCCATAATTTAACTTCCGATCAATGTCAGGAGTAAGAAAATATAAAGAAAGCAGTTGCATTGCAACCAAAAGAAATATTTGCAATCCTGCTTACTATCTCTTGTAATTTCGCATTTATTACAAAGTGAACACAAGTTTCCTTTACAGAGGTAAGGGAAACTAGTATGCAGACAGGGGGTGGGACCAACCATTCACAGATGATTATGAATATTATATTATATTTTTCAATTAGTTCTTTAATATAAATCAAATTTCATTGATAATATTTTATACAATATCCATGTAGAGACAGATAGTAGGATATATGGAGTACATAATATGTCCATAAATATTTAAGGTACTTTGGAGCAGAATGACTACAAATCATCCTCCATGTATGATTACTCGAGTATTCAGTGAACATATACTTACTCGTATTGGATCTGAAGTATTCTGGTATAGATTAAATATATATTTAATCGTATTGGCCCTGAATTATTTCGGAGAGCAGACTCTGTTCTTGAACGAGTTTTGAGTCCGCTATTCATATGACACAACTTTTAAAGAGTCCTAGTTTTCACATACAGACATCGTTCAACGTTTCGTTCTGAAACTTAAAAATGTGAGTTTTGGTGATCCAGACTTGATCTTTCAAATCAAACCAAATATTACATTAAAAATTCACGAAGTAGTTTGGAATCATCATGAGCTGCTCTTGATTTTCTAAACTAAATAAAAATTCTAAATATTCTCTGACAATGTGCAATACTGATCAGTCAAGCTTGTCAATTCTTAGCAACATGTTCTTAAATCGATTTTACTTATTAATCCTTTACTCATCTATTTAGGATATGATTTAGTGAGCAATTTTCAAAGGAGTAGCTTACTTCACATGTAGAACACATACATGCATATATTGCAATATATAGACGATTTAACATTTATAAAAAGACCCTGACTAATGACTAGAGTAATGCCTTAATAGAGTTTAGATAAAAATCCCATATAATTTATCTATTACTACACAAAGTGAAGTCTACCCTTCACACTGTTGCTTGCTGGATGCTAAAGATTGTCACACTGCATAATAATTAGAGGTAAACATTGCAACATCACCTAGTACTCTGTAAAGCATAGTCATGTCCAAGAAGTGCGTTAATCGGAAGGCCACGTACTGCAAAGTATACAACATCGCAGTAGCTGGCGTTGTGTTTAAAAGTGACAAAAACAAATTGTATATGTATTCTTATCTTATCTTTATTAGTTATTTATTTAGTTAGCTGCAGTCGATGGGTCAAAAAGACTAAAATCACGAATATAATTTAGCTTCATTAATTACCTATCATGCGTCACAGGCGTAGTGGTTTTTAATAATAGCTAGCATATTGAAATTGGAGACTTTAATACATTTTAAACTATATTATAAAGTACTGTTGTACTGGATTGTTTAAAAAAAAAACACCATGAATAATTGCCATAATATTGATTTTAATGATTGATACAGTTCTATTCTCCTTCTCTTCTCTTTCTCTGCTACTCGTTTCTAAAAGAAATAATTAGCATATACAAATATCTATATATAAGAATGCAATCTATTGAATTCTTATTTAAAATTCATACTTGGATATTTAAAACACATCCGTAAATCACATTGGCGTCATTAATCTACTGATATTACCAGGCGATAACAAACACGTCTCATTATAAGCTTCGAATAACGGTACTGTGGTTTAATAGCAGCGTTTTCCCTGAAAGAAAACTCATATTAAACTACTTACCTTATTCGAAGCTTACTTTTTAAACCTGCCTGGTATTTATTCGACACAATGAACACAAATGGAGTGAGCGTATTTTACAACAGCTCCCCCCACCCGCCTGGCAATATGACGTCACGTCCGATCAAATCACAGTGAAGTAGACCAATAGGAACAAATATGACGGGAAACCGGAAGTGCCGCTCTCTTATTATAAGCTTCGAATAAGGTAAGTAGTTTAATATGCGTTTTCTTTCAGGGAAAACGCTGCTAATATTGTTTGCTATTGCAAAAGAACAAAGTGATAATTTCTTATTTCTTACTTCAAAAGATCTAATGGCAGCCCTAATCGAAGACGACAGCTACGGGCCGATGGCGATTCAACAGCGCGTTGGCAGTGGCATTCAGACATTATTCTAAAGGCGGTTAAAAAGACTTGTGACAAGAATAAATAAAAATGACTGTAGGTATTATTTTCTTTTATTAGTAAAAAATATTTGAATTCAAACACCAATTTATTACCCGACTACGGAATGGAGGGAGGGTTATGATTTTAACAAGAATGTATGTATGTATGTATGTTCATCTGTTCCCGCATTTCTTCTAATCTACTTAACATAATTTGCCAAGTAGGGTGTCGTTAGAAGCGTCTTGATTGTCCGCTGGTTATAGGATATATAATATCACATTAATAGACTGCGATTTTATCCGTAGTCGGGTTTTAGTTTTCAAAACTTATTACTTGTTTGATTATTTATTAAAGCCATTTAATCAAACTTGATAGATAAATTACAATTATTACAATTAATTAAATTTTACAATTAATTAGAATTTAGATGTTTAGAGATATTATGATACAATGTTAATGTCAAAATTAAATACATTAAATTATTATTAAGATATAAGTTTAGTTTTAATTATTAAGGACCTCTTGCTGAGTATAGGCCTCCTTCAACTTTCCCCAAAACTGTCTATCTTTAGCCTTATCCAATGTATTCCAGCTGTTTTCCTAATCTCGTCAGCCCATCATCGTACTAATGGTCGACCTGGTCTTCTTTTTCCTGTAGGCCCATCCCACATGGTAGCTCTTTTTGTCCATTTTTTATCGGTCATACATGGCCCGCCCATTTCCATTTTAATTTTTTGCAATACTCTAGAGCATCAATCACTTTGGTCTGTTTCCTTATATCAGTGTGCCTTTTTTTGTCTGTGCGTTTCAGCTCCTGTATGCTTCGTTCCATTGCTCTTTGACATGTGTGTATTTTATTTTTTGTATAGTCATCGTATATCCAAGTTTGGCATGCGTATGACAGGCATGGCAAGATGCACGAGTCTAACACCCGGTTTCTGAAAGGCTATTCAAATGGATATTCAACTAACATGACTGTTAACTTGACAGCTTGTTCAAATCAATTCGGGTTTCTGAAACGTTAATTAGAGAAAAATTTACTAATCTGTGATCATTTTAATTTGACAAGAAGAATGTTATTTAAGTATGGCTACATTGCATATTTAGTTCAATATTTCATTCAATAGCTCATTCAATTCAAAGATATTATAATCTGTAACCATAGATGGAGGATCTACAGGAGGGATAGACACTTTCTTTCTCATTCGCACAAGAAAAGAATTCATTTATATGGGTTACCTGTGATAGAAAGGAACAGAGTATTTTTTGTCCTTCACCATGTGAAGAAAAAGCACCAGTGGTACCCCATAGACATAATATTTTTGATGGTCAAGCGGCTCCACACTCTTATTTCGTGGGCCTGCATCCCGCGCGGATGTGGAGTGCGAATTTCACTATCGTAAATTTCAAAAGTACCAATTGTTAATACAATCTAGGTATTTTTGTTGCAAAGGACCCTTTATACCTAATAATTACGTTATCTGTCATAAACTAGTAAATTATCCAAAACAAATATTATAATTTAATACTTAATTTGTCGACCAACACCGATTAGTTGACATTGTATTTGACAAGAGAAATCTATGATCAAGGCTTAATTAGCCTTTCAGAAACCCAAATTGGCTTTGACATGAAGTTTCTGAAGCAAATTTTAACAGCCGTGTCAACTGACAGGTTGTTCAAATTAAAATAGTTGACCATGCTTTCTGCAACCCAAAATACACTTGACAGGAGATTTGACATCTAGTTAGTTGATTTTTGCGTTGATCATCCTTTCGGAAACCGGCCGTAAGATGGTCTTTTTTAATCTTAAGGGAAGGTTTGATTTGAGTATTTCTTTATAACTCCAGAATTTGTTCCATGCCATGTTTACACGACGTCTGTTAAGTTCGTCACGATGTCTGGATTTTTTAAAGGATATTTGTTTGCCTAAGTATATGTAATCTTTAACATATTCGAGGGGGCTATTGGTTATTTTAACAGGTCTTTCAGTACTATTTGTCATAACTTTCGTTTTGGTAGTGTTCAAGTCTAGTCCAATCTCACGGCTGGCGGTGTGCAACTCGTTAATCATTGACTATAGCTGATAAGAAGATTCTGCGAAGAGTACAAAATCGTCTGCGAATCTAAGGTTAGTTAGGTGTTGTCCATTTACGATAATCCCCTTTTCCGACCAATTTAGACTTTTCATAATATTTTGTAAAACTGTTATAAATATCCTCGGTGAAAGAGGGTCGCCTTGTCTCACTCCTCTATTTATGTTTATTTCAGGACTTTATAGCTTATAAGAAACAAAATATTTACAGTTTATTTACAAATATGTACACTTAAACTAGGTGAAAAACTTCCTCGAAGTTGCCGCCGCACTGGGAGGGAAGGGTACCTAAAAGACTGGCGGCATTACCCCTTTGTATGGCCAAGCTTATACGTTGGCAGAAAAAGCTACCAGCCCGGCGGTCTCCTGAGACTTCGATAAGTTTGGATGAAATTTCTTTTACCAAAGCGTGCGTCTCATGAGACCAAGGCCCCATGGTCTCCACCGCAAAGGGCGCAAATATATAGCTCGAACCTAGAGCTGTATACTTTCGTCGCTTTGCATCACTAGCGGTCGCCGCAGCCCCTCCAGCCGCCCTGCAAGTTGCCGGGGTGTGGGACGCAGCAAGTGTGTCGACACATGTCGCATCCCACACCAGCGGCTTACCATGTTGCCATGGTATTAAAGTGACACCATCTTGCCGTCATCTCGTGTAATGCCGACTGGTTCCAGTACGGCAGGGACACCGGCAGTGACAAGCCCCCTGCGAATAATATCATTAAGGGCGGCATGGCGTGACATACGGCCAGCGCTACGCGAGCAAGACAGCCCGTGGTGACCATATTTATCTACGTACTCCCCACAGCGACAACGATGAGGAAGGTTGGTCCTGGCACCCACCCGCAAACAAACTGCAAGACTAAGTGTGGTGTTTGTCAATAAGGTACCAATATGAGACGATGGCATAGCCTGCAGCCAGTGACCGGACTCCTTCGCAGAGACAGCTAGCAACCGCGCACGATCCAAATTTCAGGACCCTTTTTTTTTTTTTTGGGAATGATAGACGCTGTTGGCCGCAGATGGCCATTACAGCTTCACCGGACAATAGGAGGCGAGCGCTCGAAGCGCTCTAGCCTTTACGGCAGAAGTAGCGACGAGCTCAAGGGCACCTCAGGGAGGCACGGCCTCGGCTTGGGCTGTCGCTTAAGAGAGGGCTGAGTTTACCACCGGTTCACAACGCGCCCCCACTGAGAAGAACCGGCAAGAAACTCAGTGGGGTGATGCACGTCGTTGCGGTCGCATACGTACGACCCTTCGGCCTCGCCGGCGAGACCGGTGTCTGATAGCTAGTGTAGCATACGGTTGTCGGGGAGGGGTCGGCGCCCCTTCTATCTAGTCTCACTCGACTTACACTTTTACGACTTTTACGACGACGGGCCCGTTGGTCTAGTGGTTAGTGACCCTGTCCGCTAACCGATGGGTCGTGGGTTCGATTCCCACCAAGTGTCTGGGTGTTATTTATCTATTTAAGCATGTATTTACAAAAAAAAATGTATATACGTATTAGTATCAGTTGTCTGGTTTCCATAGTACAGGCTCTGCCTAGTTTGGGATCAGATGACCGTGTGTGGATTGTCCCAAAATATTATATTATTATTATTACTGTAAATGTCTTTTATAAGGTCTATAGCCTCTTGAGGTATGTTACATTCTTTAAGAGCTTTCCACATGCTTTCATGAGATATCGAGTCGAAAGCTTTAGCATAGTCAACAAAAGCCAAGTAGAGGGGACGTTGATGTTCTTGGTATTTTTCTTTTATCTGTTCTAGAGCGTGTATGTGATCTATTGTTGAAAAACCTTTTCTGAAGCCCGCTTGTTCTACTGGTTGATATGTTTCATTATAGGGTGTAAGACGCTGTTCAAGACAGAAAACGAATAATTAGTAGAGATTTGGCTGTAGGCTGATAGGCCGATAGTTCCCGATGTTAGTTGGATCGCCTTTTTTGTATAGTAAAATAATATCGGACTTTGCCCATTCCTTTGGTATCTTCTTGTTGTCTAGAATCCCATTAAAGAGAGCGCATAGATATGGTGTAAGTAGAGATTTTCCTGCTTTTATACATTCATTTGGTATGCCCTCCGGTCCATTGCTTTTGTTTGATTATTTATGTTTAATTTTAAAAAAACGTACGACTTTCTGACTGCCCTTTACAGGGTTCTTCAGACACCACCGTTTATTTATTTTTAAATGTTTTCTTTTTGTTTTTCACCATTTCTTATGGCGATGGCGGTGTTAATTTAATATGATTTTCGTGAGAGAAAGAAACGCCGCTATTAGCCGCGTATGTCTGCGTCTCTTTCCTACGTAACAGAAACAGTAACGTTACTTAAATATTGCTATAGGAGCTGGTAGTAGGCCTGATCTGACCCTGTGTAAGCTGCCGCGATGAAGCGAATGAAGTCATGAAATATTATTATTTTTATTCTTTATTGTACACAGATACACAGACAAAACAGTTATGAAAGTACAGGTATGGCATATTAATATAATAATGGGCGAGCTTAACTCAATATGTGAGTTTTCTTCCTGCAAAAAATTATATACTAACTGCCGCACTCACAAACGCCAATTAACTTTAATTCTGATTAAGTCACTTTCTTATAACTATTTTTTTTTACTGTCGAAGCCGTTTATGATTAATTTCGATTATTAAACACGAGATATGATATCTCTCTACCCAAATTGCAACGTGTAAGAAAAAGAAAAACAGATAAAACTCTTGATTGAAATATTGTTCTTAGTTATTCGGTATACCCATGCAGCCGGTCATCAGCTATATAAAAATATTTAGAAAATGTATACTTTTAGAAAACCCCATAATACTATCTAAGCGAACTCACTGAATTAACGATACTGAACTATAAGTGAGACATAGGAACTTTAAATTAAGTCATCCAATGTGTAGTCAGTAGTCAATGAAATTAATAAAAAAATAAGGGCCTTGCATTATATTTCATACAACATTAAAAGGTTTAATATTTCATACAACATTAAAAACATTTAAAAACACACATGGTTATTAATTGTAAAATTATGATACTAAGCATAGAGAAATTGTAGGTGTACTAAAATAAATATTAAAACAAAGTTGAATTATCAGAATAATTTTAAATTATGATCTTCGCTTACTTGTATAATTATTATCCAAAAGGATTCACCATGCAGCTCGAGTGGGTTACCAGTAAAAATAAATAAGGCCACAAATTAAGATGACTCGGAGGTTCGACGTTCTTAGGGTTGCCACTTTAGTAAAATAAAACATTATGTGCGGCCTGTGTCTGACTGTCCCAATAAACAGACATGGGTATAGCGGCTGAATTTTTTAGCGTTGACGTGACCTCAACGTCTAAGTAAGATGAATAGTACGTACTTACATTACTAGACATTTTATTTATTTTAAAGTATACTTTCATGCCTAAAATATTAGCTGTTATTTCCATCAAAAACTTTCTGGAAAATATATAATGTACGTAGGTATTATATTTATTTTAAGGTGTAGATACCATTCTTTTAGTATTCGGTGCCCACGATACAGAGGCAACTCTAGTGTATGCACCAATGTCAAATAATGGTGGTTCCATTTTCATGTTAATCGTAAACTTTTAAGGAAATTAATAAAAAAATAACACATTGTAATGAATTAAATTTTACGGATTATATCGTGGTTTATTTTTGATTTTAAAAATAATCCGTGAAATTAGTTTCATTTCAAAATATATTTTACCATTAACCTACGTTTAGTAAGTACCTACTTTAACAAGTTCTAGTTCTAAGCTACGCGCATCTATAAATCGTTTTTTTTTAGATAATTCTCGTTAAAAAAACGCCGTTATTAACAAATTAATACGGGAGGTTAAAAATGATTTCATTTCGAATATTCAATTACACGCTTTCTTACAAATGCCGGATGTTGGCAGCCCTACCATTGAGCGCACATAATTACAACGTTTGCCGGTGTACACCGGCCCTTATAATTAAATTCCGAATATCAACACTTATCATCACTTACTGCAATTAAAAATTAATTATGACTCTGGCAGCGAGTGCCTCTACTGTATTTTTTATTTAAAATAATAGTTTATTCATGTCCTTGAGAGCGTTTTATCTACATGGAATATTGAGGGGAGAAAAGCTATTTGTTTTGTGAACTTTACACCAGAGTGATTAATGTTTAAAGATTTGCATAAAGTTATAAATTTATAAAGACATTATAATGTGCCTATCTATATAAAAGTAAATATTCTGATCTCTCACTAAAAATTAGATCAGAAAACCAGGTTCCGCTTTTTAACTTTAATTCGTTTTTTTGCTATCTTTATCACTATGTTTTTTTTTTAAACTTCGTAGCTTAAAACAAATAGGTAGCTTTTAGCTTTCGTTAGCCGAATCTTCTCAGTAGATCACAACGCGGCCTGCGTTGTGATCTGGTGGTTGTTGAAAAAAGTTGTCAATATGTATGTATGTCGTTAGGCCTATGCTTAATAAAGATATCTATTTTGAATTTGAATTTGAGCTATAATAGCAGTTTTCAGAGGTGGCTATAATAGATAGAGTTATGGGCCGTCAGCGCGTTTCGGAACAACTTAACTTTTTAATACTTTTTTTAAATCAGTGGTTGTTGGTCGCATCGTCGACACCTGCAAGATTTTCCCACAAAAAAGTACCTAAGTATATGTAGCGGTTCAAGTTTGTATTAAAATTAATTGGCTCAAACGAGCTCTTAATAGTGTTTAATACGATGATTGCCTAATAAATGATTTATACGCCATAGCTACCTGAAGCGGCTGCAGTAGACGCATACGGGTTCGGGGCATTTAGTATAATATTAATACGTATGCCCCAGTTTTTCGTTGCAAGATCAAAATCGAACAATATTTATACAGGGTGTAAAGGACCACGTACCAAAAATGTTTATATAAGATTTCAAATAATGTCCGTTACAACATTACAGAAACCATCTACGTATGACTAAGGGCTCCCACACATAACTGCGATGCCATGGGATGCGAGGCCAGCCAAAGACAATTGGTAGGGTTGAATGACATACTCAACCTTACCAATAGGTGATCGGTCGTCACTCCTATTTCATACATTTACGCCCGGTTTCTGAAAGGCTATTCAAATGGATATTCAACTAACATGACTGTTAACTTGACAGCTTGTTCAAATCAATTCGGGTTTCTGAAACGTTAATTACAGAAAAATTTACTAATCTATGATCATTTTAATTTGACATGAAGAATATTATTTAAGTATGGCTACAATGCCTATTTAGTTCAATATTTCATTCAATAGCTCATTCAATTCAAAGATATTATAATCTGTAATCATAGATGGAGGATCTACAGGAGGGATAATAATAATATATTGGGACAATCCACACACGGACACTTACACACACACTTACTTTCTCATTCGCACAAGAAAACATGTGATAGAAAGAAACAGAGTATTTTTTGTCCTTCACCATGTGTCACGATTCGAAGAAAAAGCACCAGTGGTACCCCATAGACAAAATATTTTTGATTGTCAAGCGGCTCCACAAAGCCTTCATCCCGCGCGGATGTGTAGTGCGCATTTCACTATCGTAAATTTCAAAAGTAGCAATTGTTAATACAATCTTCGTATTTTTGTTGCAAAGTACCTTTTATACCTAATATTTACATAATCTGTCATAAACTGGTAGATCATTCAAAACAAATAGTATAATTTAATACTTAATTTGTCGACCATCACCGATTAGTTGACATTGTATTTGACGAGAGAATAATCTATGATCATGGCTTAATTAGCCTTTCAGAAACCCAAATTGGCTTTGACATGAACTTTCTGAAGCAAAATTTAACAGCCGTGTCAACTGACAGGATGTTCAAATTAAAATAGTTGATCATGCTTTCTGCAACCCACGCTTGACAGGAGATTTGACATCTTGTTAGTTGATTTTTGAAGTGAAACTTCTTATGCGACTTCCAAAAATGTTATCACATAACGCGTCAAACGTTAAATGAAGCACCTTAACGCGTTAAGTGATAGGTGTTAAACGATAGGCGATAGGCGTAAATTTGTTAAGGTTATGAAAGCGCTCATGTGACGCCGTCACTGAGTGAGTGGGTGAGTGGGTTTCAGTGGGTTTCGGTGGGTTTCGGTGGGGTTCGGTGGGTTTCGGTGGGTTTCGGTGGGTTTCGGTGGGTTTCGGTGGGGTTCGGTGGGTTTCGGTGGGTTTCGGTGGGGTTCGGTGGGATTCGGTGGGGTTCGGTGGGGTTCGGTGGGGTTCGGTGGGGTTCGGTGGGGGTTCGGTGGGGTTCGGTGGGGTTCGGTGGGTTTCGGTGGGTTTCGGTGGGTTTCGGTGGGTTTCGGTGGGTTTCGGTGGGGTTCGGTGGGGTTCGGTGGGGTTCGGTGGGGTTCGGTGGGGTTCGGTGGGGTTCGGTGGGGTTCGGTGGGGTTCGGTGGGGTTCGGTGGGGTTCGGTGGGTTTCGGTGGGTTTCGGTGGGTTTCGGTTGGGTTCGGTTGGGTTCGGTTGAGTTCGGTTGAGTTGAGTTGAGTTAGTGTGTGTGTGTGTGTGTGTGTGTGTGTGTGTGTGTGAGAGTGAGTGAGTTAGGGACCGACCGACCGACCGACCGATCGACTGAGCGAGAATGAAGTTTCACTTCTTCCGCGCGGAGGGACTCCACGCACGCACATTTTTTGCGTTGATCATCCTTTCGGAAACCGGGTGTACTGTTCCAATTTTGATCTTTGATATCAAAACGGGGAATACGACCTAGTACACTAACTAGCTTTCTCTAAATAATATACATAAAAATATTGCTTTGTGGCATAATATCTGATACTTCTGATACTGCGGTAGTACACCTGGTGGTACCTGGTGGTATTGACCTAATCGGTCCTTTCGATCCTTAATCGGCACCGCGGCTCATTATAACCCTAAGTGAGACTTCAAATTTGCAGCGCGGCTGTAGTGCTGCAGACGCTCTGCTTTGTCATCATCATCATCATCCGGAAGACGTCCACTGCTGAAGTAAGGCCTCCCCTTTCGAACGCTACAATTAACGACAATTTGCATACACCGGTTCTTGCGACGCGCACAATGTCTGTCCACCTAGTGGCAGGCCTACCACACTGCGTCTTCCGGTTCGTGGTCTCCACTCGAGAACCTTTCTTCCCCAACGATTATCGGTTCTCCGAGGGATGTGGCATGCCCATTGTCACTTCAACTTGCATATTCTAAGAGCTTTATCGGTGACCTTGATTCTTCGGCAAATCTCCTCATTACGGATTCTGTCGCGCAATGAAAGCAGCAGCACGGCCATGGGCGTACGCAGCTTTTGGTCTAGGGGGGGGGGCCACGTTTAGTAATCTGTGGCCACGTTAAGAATTTCTTGCTGGTGGTCAAATCCCTCAAAGTACAAATCTATATTATTAAACGGTCACACTCACAAACGCCAATTAACTTTAATTCGAATTAAGTGTTTTTGTAATTTATTTTATCGAGCGTCACGATTATATTTGATTATTGATATTTATCTTATTTTTTCCCTTGTTTCCATTATCTTACTTACCCAAACCTAAATTTAAATAATTTTTGTCTAGTTGTCCCTTTTAAACTCAAAAAGTACAAATGCTATAAACCTGAAACTGATACCATTTCTAGATTGTGGCCTTAGGATCAACATAAACTACTTTTGACTGCAAAATTCAAAATTCAAAATTCAAAAATTTTTATTTCAAATAGGCTTAACGCTAGCACTTTTGAACGGTCATTTTTTTTAAAAGCTACCACCGGATCACAACGCGGCCTCAACTGAGAAGATCCGGCAAGAAACTCAGCGGGCTTGTCATTTTTTCACATTTTTTTTTAAAACAAAGTTTGTCTTTTTACAATTAGATTAGCACCAGCGACAGTGTGTCCTGCCGTTCAAAATATCAAATAAAATAAAAAATACGACGAAAATACAACAAACTAAAATGCCAAAGGGATAGTAGTCGGACCAGTCCCCCCAAGCAGCACCCGCGCACGAGTTGACTCGAGCAGCAGCCATCACTCCCCTCAACCATATTGGAGGGAAGGGGGTGACCCGCCACACGAAGCCGCCACAAGCAAAGACTTTTCGATGGCGAGCATGACCGATCCAAAATCACAGTGGCACACGTTAAACATTTACCTTCTGCTGTTAAGCAGTGCCTCGTCAGGCAAGACACAAAGCACTTTAACATATTACCAACTTTTGTCACAAGTCGTCTAAGTTAGATACATACCAAGAATAATTTACAAGCTCAAGTGAATTGCCTTCAGAACGTAAATAAAGTAATAATCAATTTTGCTGCTAGACTACAAAAGAAAAAACTGCCGTAAAATATCTCTTTCCCACGGGTAGTTTTTTACAAGGGGTAATTTCAAAGACCACTAAACCCATTTCTTTTCTTTGCCCTATTCTATAGACATATAGATACTTTCCTTTTGGACATATAAAAATGTACTATGAAAAAATATTCCATTACGAAGGAAAATGTATTTGGGTTTACTGAACCAATTATAGATTTATTTTAAGACTTAATTTAGTTTTGGATAGGAACAAGCTGGAAAATACACAATTCTCAAGGGACAATTTTGACAGTTGCTAGTCAGCCCATCCTGGCATTAGAGTATTGTGTCAGTTATTTTTTTTTTTTAAATGCCGCAAATACCTAAATATGTTGTTGATAATATCAAAATCAATAAATATACTGGGTGTCCCAGAAGGTGAAAAGCCAAAAAGTATTTATAGTAAAGACTCCGAAAAAATGTCAATACGGCAAAAAAATACATTTTTAATTACATCAAAAAATATTGTCTTATAACTATTTCTAAGTAACCCTTTATCATCGTGCCTATTCCCACGAAGCCACTGCTTTTTATTGATTGCGTGCCTGCCCTGTTTAATAAGCAATTCGTTCATTTTCGGTTAAATAACGATATTTTGAAAAAAAAAAACTGAGCTGTACTGTACTAAAACTGTTGACATTTTTCATTATTTTCTTTCACAAATTGATTGCTTGTGGATTACACAATGCATCATTACCGGCTTGATACCCTTTAATATTTGAGGAGTTCCCGCAATTCCTCATGGATTCTTACAGAACAAGATTTTAATGAAATTAGAAACAATCTAGAAGTATCAACTTTCAAATAAAATAAGAATTTTCCAAATCGGTTAAATAACTCAGTTCTGGTTCTGAGGAAATAAAACTAAAAAAACTTAGTGAAACTTCTGCAAATCTGTTTAAAGATAACGTCCGTTAAAAAATCATCCATAATCAATGATAATATCATTGTCCATAATACTCATAAACATGTCTTCTATATACCTACCAAGACCTGGCGCGTAGCGCTGAAATTTTACATTTCTAATTCACAAACATGATGATTTGTAATTAAAAAAATATTTCCCTTTCTCAATTTCTTACAAATATATGTATAATTAAACAAAATCATGTCAGCTTAGTCGATGAGTGCCAAGTCCAGGGGGGGGCAATGACCCCCCCCCCCCTGCCCCCCCCCCTGCGTACGCCCATGAGCACGGCTGCAGCGCGTTTTTTATTGATATGGATTTACGTACGAGGCAACACTAATAGCCGCGCTGCAAAATTGTATTCACCGTTATCCTTCAGAATCGAGCCACCGTCCGCGGCATGTATTGTTAGATCCCCAAACCCAATAACGGCCAAGACATTGCACCGACCACAGTCTAAAGGACCATGAGATCTCAACAACGAGCTAATTGAGTTTTTTGCCGGAACTTCTCAGTGAGGGCGCGTTGTTATCCGGTGATAGAGCCAGCCCTCTTTTAAGCGACAGCCTAAGCTGGAACCTCCTGGAAGCTGCCCTTCCGGCTCGAGTGCCTATTAGATAAGCGCTCGCACTCTTGTCCCGCGGATATTTCATGGTCATCTTTAGCCAACTGCGTCTTTCAGGCTAAAAGACATCTACCAGGTCTCTGAGCAAGCTTAGCGCAGCTTGCAAATCTTCCTTCGGAGTCGCTGGACGTTCGGGGTGTGGGCCCCAGGACGTCCAGTCCAGTATAGCCCCACAGCTCCCGGAGACCTTTTGAAGGTTTCCCCCGCGGAAAAAAAGCTTGCAAATCTTATATGACGAAATTTAAATTTCTGAAAAATCATTCATCATTTTTGTACAGAAAACTACGTGATACTTCATATAGATCTGTCCAGACATGCAAGCTATGATGTGCCTACAAAGAGAGAGACCACCCAGAATCGTTGGGCAATGTTTGATCTAATCGTGATATCGTCCCACGGGCTAACGGGGTAGCCTTAATCCGTTCAAATAATAACCCGAATTAATTTGTCTAATTCACTTAACCTCCATTATGAAATAATTAAATCAGCCGCGATTGATGCCAAAGCTGTGGGATAAGCGAACGAGGCGGATCATCTAATTTTTATATTCATTGATTTTCATATTTTATTGCATGTTTTTAAGGCATGATAGGTGTTTTATGGTTTACAAATATTAAATTCTTAGCTAAAAGCATAGATTATGAAAATTTATAGTTTTGTAATATTACTTCATCAGAATGGAAAATAAATATTAACGTAGGCCTTTTTAGTTGGTCAAACTTTTTTTAATAAATTCATGAAAGGTCTATAATAAAATGTCGCAACAACTGTCCAAAAAATAAAGCAAAGATATTATTATCTGTAAATGATAATCCAAATTAGAAAAACATTTTTTTTGTAATTACTTTAAATATCTATTGCTTTTTTTTCATGTACTTAAGTAATATTTATTTAAGTAAGTACATAATATTAAAATATTTACAGTTTATTTACAAATATACTTAAACTTACTACTATTGCGTTTAATTGAAGGAAATATTACGCAGCTGTAAGTAAATCATAACTGAAAATAAATAAAAGACAGGATTGTTCGTTAATCACTTTTTTTTAACAAAGAGAAAATTCATAAAACATTGTTATTACAAGAAATATTTTCAAATAACTACCTCAGATTTAAGTTTAGAAATGTTTAAAGTTTAATTAAAATACCAATTTGTATTCAATTAAAGAAAATAATTACGCAATTTCTAAAGATATTTTCTTCATCGCGTAAGTAGGTGACCAATAATCATAATTGTTTGTCGATTAAACAGTTAATGACGATAGATCTAACGTCTACCGCGCCGCGCCAGCCATTTTTGACAAATTGCTTCCAAAACTGGTCGTAATAAAATTAAATAAATTACTTCCGAACACTATATACAGTATACCTACCTACATTCATATTTTAATAATGAAAATGAATAAATAACCGCACTGGTATTGTAAGGTACTATTGGGTGATAAGGCCCACCGTTTTGTAAGGCCCAAGCGCAGAAAACCGACTTAAATTATATTTTATACCCGCCAACTTCATAGCACAAATGAAATAGTTCAATAGGAACGCAGGAACACAGCAGCGGGGCCCGTGCGCCTGCCATTTTGGCAGTGACACCCGGTTGTTCGGCGACTTCGGTCACGGCCATTTATTTTGTTAATTTTCGCGCCCACATATCGTTAGTTTTGACTTATTTATACCGCGATTTGTTAATAGATTTTTATTTTGATGATTTTTACACAATATGTCTTGATTTTATTTTAATTTAATTAGAAAATCGTCACTTTGTGTTGCAAGGCCCACTTCGCTTAGGAAGGCCCAACAAAGTAGTTTCTTATGCCCCACTAGATATAGATATATTATAAATCAAAAATCCTTTACAAAAACAAACAATTCTAGCCTGAATAACACTATTTTAAGTAAAATTATGCACTAAACACCTAAACATTCCATAACTGGGCTGTTTTCTTACACGGTCGCAAAATGTTTTTTTTTCTAAAAAAATATTGGTTATTACAGTTACTGCTTTCTGCTATCAAAGTACTTACATGCATATTACAAACTTAATACATAAATATTTTTGAGTCTTACATGCTTACTTTTACGCCAAACGACATTAAAACGGCACAGGCCTTATTAAAAACACAATGTTTAGAAAAGCCCAAAATAGTGATTTTTAAAAATGTTTAAAAAACTAGCTTTAAATTGTTGTAGCTTTGAAAACTATATTTATTTGGTTTTATTTATTACCATAGCTTAATAAGGGTTTTATTTAAATTTGTAAAAAAGTGGGCCTTACAATCCGGCTTTACTTTTGATCGTAATAATATAGAACGACGCGACGTTCATAGCCTTGTCTTGACGGGCTGTGAACCGGGTCTAGTGGTTAGACTCCTTGGCTGCAACACAAGAGGTCGTGAGTTCGATTCCTACTTTATGTCTGAGTGTTATTTATCTATGTAAGTATGTATTGGCAGTTAGGGACCACGTCTCAGTAGGTACCATATGTCATCACTGGCAACACACACTGGTTAAAACCCTTCGTCTTCAGGAACTCCAGTATTTCGGACGAGAAGATATCGCGTAGTTTCCCGAACGCTGCCCATCCTCCCGAGTTGAATATTTCGGGCGACCTGTTTGTCGAAGTTGGACCGACCTAACTGGAGAACTCATTTGTTCTATATATATTTTTTCCATATTTGTACCAGAAATACTTACATCGGATCGGATTCGTACTGCTTGTACTAATTATGAAAAAAAAGGTACGTAACTTCATTGGATACGAAAACATAAGATGTTTGTAACATTAAAAAAATGTTGCTTCATTCCCTGCGATCTCTTACCACGGGGGTCTGATCTCCTCCTAGTAAGTGATGATAATTAACAATCCATCCTATCCTAGCCGTGCCTACTAAATGTAGAACTACCGAATTTGGACTCGATGGATAGTTCTCGGCGAGTAGTTGCTAGATAAAATCTTTTAAAAAAAAAATTGAACCGACTTCAATATCACTGAAAAGTATAAAATAATTTAAACATTATTGAAGTTGGTGTTAGCTTACCGGCTGTGTATATTTGGCACCAACTTCAATAATATTTAAATTATTTTAAACTTTTCAGTGATATTGAAGTCGGTTCAATTTTTTTTTTAAAAGATTATATTTCTTGAAGTTATTCGGTATGAAATGGTTACAAACAATGATAAGGGCGGACACTAGGAAACAATGACTTATTTTACAATTTGTTTCTTTTTAACTTTTGAGTAAAAGAGATGCAAATTCTGTATATTGATTTCTCTGTCAACGCGTCAATACGTTTGCAATATCCCTGCATACCACATGTGTCCCAGTTAAATTTCCGAAACGATTAATGAACAGATATTCTGGGACCAGCAGATTAACAGACATAATGTCTGACATTTTACCATGCATATGCAAATTTCGTATCTATTTTGAAAGATTATATTATGTATAGGGTATATATATAATTATAGGAGGATGTGTAGGACCCACACCCAAACAAACGTTCAGCGACTCCAAAGGAAGTCGTTCCTACCAATCCCTACACAGTCACGGTCGTGTTGCTCCTTCCCATAGGACATAGAAAGTAAAGTAAGTTATCCAAAAATAAATAAAAATTATGTATTCAAGAATCATTACGATTCTAGTTCTGTTTTTTTTTCTTGTCATTTAAACATGTATTTTTAAGGTACGCGTCCATTGGCCCGCGCCGGACGCACCGCACGCACTCTCGCAACTATAATCCGTTGCGTGCCGTGCGTGCGGTGCGTCCGGCGCGGGCCAATGGACGCGTACCTCTATACAGCCTGCGCTCTATTTCTTTCTTTCACCGTTTCTCTAATGGGCATGCTGGATGAGATTTCCATGTAAATAAGCTGTGCTATCTTCTCTTACCGTATTTATGTGTACATTAGTACATAGTATAAAACAAAGTGGCTCCCGCTGTCTGTCTGTCCATATGTATGCATCTTTAAAACTACGCAACGGATTTTGATGCGGTTTTTCTTAATAGATAGAGTGATTTAAGAGGAAGGTTTATATGTAAGTATAATACATGCATAATTTAGTAGAGAAACACTGATTATTTTAGAGGTTTCTAATGTAATGTCATAAATAAACACATTATTTGCTCTTACATTGCAAACGCCAGCTGAACCCTTATAGCGGGGCTACATCTGCACGCTTCGGCGAAGATTCGCGTTATCGCGACAAGTGTGGCCAAACAATTCGTGCTAGCGCGATGTATTCAGGCGAACACGAATGCCTTCGCGGTGTTGTCGGTAAATTGACACGAATCAAAGGATTTTGTCGCGACAAACTTCGCCGAACTGGCTACACTTCGCCTTTGCAGTTGCAGCAGCGTTGCCATATATCAGATTTCTTATTCCGTAGTATAAATTATAATAATCGTAAACGTTGTTTCCTTTGGTCACGGCAATATGCAGGCATATTGGCGGCTAGACCAATTTCGCTAATTCTTTTTTTGTTTGTGTTTGTTTTTTTTGTTTGTGTTTGTTATTGTCAAGAGAAGGTTCATATGAAAGAAACACTAGAAAATTACGAGGGCTGCGCGGGACATCTAGTGGTTAATACAAACGTCGTTATTATTTTTTATCCTCGACTATCTAACTGAGTTTTCCGGTTTAGTTTATGAGGTATTAGACGAATAGTAAAATAACTATATGTCCAATCAAAGGTATGCCCTGGAACCCTGGATTCAAACTTGCAGTTGACTGTTTTTTTTATTTAATCCTACCTAACCAATTCACTTATTTTAGCTCTTTTGTCCATACATATTTTATACAGATTTCATGATAATAAGGCATACCTAGGTAGGTAGTACAGATTTATATACAGATTATAAAACGCTCAATGCATCTGGCAACACTGATTCCGACGAATATTCGCCCGAATACCACGTGCTTTTGCTAGGACGATAATGTAGCCAGCAACTTCGCCGTTGGGCGAAGACGAAGTTTTATCGCGATGGGGCGACACGAATATTCGCGCGCATATGTAGCCGAGAGGTTAGAAATAGATAAAAATAATGTACTACAATATTGTATACCTTAACAAGGTCTACAAAAAAGTCTGTGATGGTATATGTTTATCTATTAGGGTAAATCCATAATAACCATTTATTATCCTTCACTTTTTATGAGAAATAATGGCTTATTTACGAAACGATTTTGAGCAATACAGCATTAATCCTTATCCAATTAAGTATAAATACTTTTTTTAACTACCCGTGCGAAGATGGGACGTCCGCTAGTAAACTTATAAAATATTAAATATAAAGTCGGGATGGAACATGTGTAATCCTTTACACACTTAAATTGATTTCTGTCTTGGGAGTTCTAATTAAAATGTAACCGTGTGTAGGAAATATGTTACGATTCAGCAAACGGAGTCCTTAATTCGATAATAGCGTTTCAACGTGTACGCAACTGGAATACAAATAGTTAACTTCGCCAATGTTATAATTAGATTCGCATTAAGTTGCCAATTAATGTACTTAGGAGCTGTTAGCGATTGCTGAGCGGGTAATTATTTGTTAATTATTCGTTGGAGTAGTTTTACCTGCGGAAATACTTTGGAGTGAATTTATATAAATGAATTAAAAATCCCCGACGCAATCCAATGAACTTAAAATAAACTGCTGAACATAATTTTATTCTAGAATTAGTGAGGAATTATTTAATTAAACCACCTTTTAAATAAAATATAAACTGAAAATACATTTATCTATTCGTTTTGGCGACACACTGACCGTAAACCATAAGTAAAACTTATAAAACTTTTTATTTTTTCTGTAAGGGTTTATTTAATAAATCATCACAAAATAATATGATACTCGACGCTTGTGGAGAGCCCAAAAATCTCTATAAAGCGAGTCTCGACGCTTCCAAAGAAATGGTGAAAAATATTAAAAATGTTGGTAGTTCATACTAACAATACCTACCCGGGGACGTTCCAAACCCAACCATCATATCACAAACTAACTAGGCAGATCCTATACTGTGTGCGGTGGTGGTGTGTGTGATGTGTGTGTGGTGTACAGATACAACTATTACCTAATTTTTATCTTGGGAGTCCAACCTAAGAGCTTTCGGGCCCATAAACACTGCGTTTTTAAACGCACCGTGGAATCGCGTTTCGTGAACGCGCGTTCGACGCGCGTTTTTCTTTCCACATTATTAGTTGTTAGTTGTTTGCCCTTGTCGTCAACGCACGTTTGTATATCGCTACAAACGCGCGTCGACGGCGCGTTTAAGAAACGCGGTGTGCATAGGCTCTTACGTATTGTGTGGCAGCTAGGCTTTCCAACCACTAAACCAATGGACGTCAATTTGAGTCCAAATAATCTTCATTGAATAAATGTGGTCACTTTTCTTATCACTTGTCTATAGCATTTCCTCTGGAGGATATCCATTAATCTGGCGACTCTCTCTCATTAATCTGAGCATGCCGGTATCTGGGCGCCTATGACCTTACACAGACACGATTTCATTTAACAATTTTTTTTTTACTTAATTGACCACAACTCTACCCGATGGGAAACTGGGACTCAGATGAGTAATGATTTCTGATATTTACGCGAATATTACACATTGAAATGAAACTAATTTTACGGATTGTATCGCGGTTTATTTTTGATTTTTATTACGACGACGTTTCGAATACTTTACAGCATACATGGTCACGGGCGGACTGAGGTGACTCAGGTGAGTGTTTTTTTTAGTTCAATATTTTATTAACCTAGTAGTACTTACTTGATTAATCTCAAATCGTGATGCAGCCTTAGCTACATGTCCCCTAAACTGTAGTATTCTTCATCATCAGCTGAAATATGTCCCTTCTGGAAAATGGCTCTTGGAAGGGAGGGAGCCCTTAGAAGGGAGGAGTTGCAATAATCTCCACGTTTGGTAGGCATCTTGGGGATTGCAGTATAACACCCGTGGGGTGCCGGGTCAGAATTACATCCCCCATCTCCTCTCGTTGGGTGTCGTAAGAGGCGACTAAGCGAGAACAAGAAGACGGGCAGCAGCATCTTTCTTTTGGACTTATCTTCCACCTATACTGCGAGCCCCAAGCCGCCTGCCAAGTGTGGGGATTATGGCAACCCCTCCCTTCTAAGGGGGAGGCCTTTTATTCAGCAGTGGACGTATTTCAGCTGCGGTTGATGCTACGTCAAAACCCTTTTTTTCTATAATATTTCATGTCTATAGTTTTTGTGTATAGTAAAGTAGATCCTTTCACGAGTTAGGTACTTTTTATTATGTTTTATATCCGTCTTTCAGTATTTAGGTCCTTCTTTGTTGCGGAGTGAATGAACGCTTTCTCAAAGGACTTCAAAAAAGCGGGCCGCGTGACCAGATGGATGTCATTTTCGCTAATATGAATCCGCTTTTCATGTTCTCATATAATATTTCTATGAAAAGTAGTTCATACTGTGCTTGAACATATTTTAAGGTAGCTTCTAAGAAGTAAGAGGCTGGCTGGAGGCGAATACTGCCTGGAGAACATAACCACAATTATGTACCTATAAATAATGTGTTTTTTTGACACGGACATCTGATCCCAATCTAGGCAGAGCCTGTACTATGTACATAACTGATGCTAATACTTATATACTTTTTTTGTAAACACGTACATACAGATAACACACCGAGACACTTGGTGGGAATCGACCCAATGACCTATTGAGTAACGATCAACATGTCTCACCACCTAAACAGGCCCGTCAACTTTGTCCAAAAGGATTGCGTTTTTCACATCCTCGAGAAAATTGTCTCCGAGTATTAATGTTTTATTTTTTAACGTCAAACAACAACATTTAAAAAGGTGCTTAATTTCACTTAATTTCGCATTACTACCTTGGCTTCACACCAATCGCAAACAGACTTACAATACAAACAGAATGACATCGACTTTTTATAATCTCTGTTGATTAATGTCAATCTTTGCGGAGTTTTCTATTTAAGTAGTAGCTACTTACAATAATTACTACAGAAAGTAAATGAGTAAGCAATATTTGCGTTACCAAGCCCGTGCTAATCGTCTATATTATATTTCTCTTAAAACAAAGTTCCTTGTAAAAGGTAATTTGAAACGTGAGAGCCAATAGGGTTGTCAAGATTCTAGGGCTAGAATGTTGTTGAGAAGAAAATTGAAATGTAAACTAGGCGATTGAAGAAACGCGCTTACATGAAACAACTGGCTTGGAAAGCGCGAACACTAGCTAGAAGCTTGTCTTCTTTATTTGCCTAAACTTAGCCTAAACTATTTATGTGTTATTGTGCAAGTACGATCGAAGGTGTAGTACTTAGGTACTATCTAATAAGTGAAGTTTTTCGTCGCATGTATTAGGTGGTGTATGTTACTAGGTGGTAATTTCCTTGTGCAAGGAACTGTCCAGGTAGGTACCACCGCAGTGTCAGATATTCTGCGGCCAAGTAGCAGTGTTCTGTTCCGGCGTGAAGGGCACTGTAGCTGGTGAAATTGCTGGACACAAAGGCTTAATATCTAATGTCTTAAGGGTCGGCAACCCGGTAATTCTTCTAGTGTTGTTAGTGTGTTGACTACTTACCATCAGGCGGGCCGTACGCTTGCTTGCCATCTTGGTAGTATCAAAAAATGTCATTTTAATTATACACGTTGTACTGTTTATTAACAGTACAACGTTTACTTGCGACTCTATTAGGGCGAATCTATTGAGTCGTGATACTAAAAGAAAGAAAAAGAAAACTATGTATGCGGTCACAAGCGGTCACCTTTAGGACGATAATCGCTTGCACGATCCAGCCCAAAATACGTGCGGACGGGGTAAGCGCACGTAACGTCGTTCAAACGATTTTGATAATAATATGTTCGTCTCGAGCTCGCGTCTACTTTCCAAATGGTATACGGCTAATAACCATGTGTCATAGATTTTTATCAGTGACAAAACACAATCGATGTCTGTGATAGATACAGCTGAGCGTAGTGAGCCTATTATGTGGTAATTTTATCACACTATCGCTCTCTGTGTCATCTGCTAAGTACTTATTAATAGCTATATGTATACATACATACATGATACATGTAGTTATAATATTACATTTTAACTATACCTACCAAGTACCTAACTACAGTGGACTCTCGGGTTTGAAACTCAAGGGACCAGAGAAAAATTAAAATTACCAAGAGTTCAAAATAACAGCAGTTTAAATAACCAAGAGGGAGGGAAGAAAATATCAAGTACATATTGTAACGTGTTACATAGGCCTCTTGAATTTTTTTGCACACTTTGGATTTTTGGGTCGTAAATGGGTTAAATTTTATCAATTGCTGACAATTTTTTGTCTATGACATCGATCGATCATCAAAATAGGTTCTCGTTTGACGATGGGAAGAGCGGATTTTTGTTTCGATCTGTCATTGAATTAGACGTCACTTTTTTTCTTCCTGTAAGGAGTGAACATGTCGCTTGGCGACTAAAGTTTTATACTCGTGTGAATCACCCGTGATTCGCAATATTTAAAAAATGTAGTTAAAGCAAATAAAGCCGGTAAGTGTTCTCGCTTTTGGAGACATTGTATTTTGATATTAGGTTAGCCTTTTAGTGACGGAAAAATTATTTTGTTTCAGCGTTAAACGCGGTTTTTTTTTCCTACAAGTTTTTTTTACATCATGCTCTAATGCATTAATTTGGATTTCCGTCTACTCGGCGAGAGATGGAATCGATTTTTCCGTGAGAAACCGTTGTGGGGATTTCGCCGGCTCCGACCATGATGTACTGGATTTGGGCATGGAACCACACGGAACATGAACACCTTTTTTTATAACCTTCTAGCTATGCCATGAGGTACCCAATTTAATTTTTCTAACTTATTTTTGTACCATTGAACATATATTAAAAATCTTGTAATTAATATTAGGAGATCGGTCTAAATTTAACCACCAAATTGTATCCTCAAGAGGCAATAAATTAAGATCTAACTTATTTCGGCCTTTTGCTCACCAGCCCTTATGATTAGAAGCCTATGCGAAACGCAGTTCTTATCCAGGTAATTATTTTTTTCCTTTATTTTTTCGGATATTGCCCTGGCGCCCGAGTTTTTCATCTCTCTTACCATAACACACACATATTTCATTTTTTAATTTATATTATTACAATATTAAATTAATTTTCATTAAATCACATAATGACACACTTTAAAGGAAGACTGGAACGCGGACTGCAAACCATATACCTATGTTGACAAGCAGACAGGTCTGTGCATGATATTCTCTTTAAATTAAGTATAGGAAGTAGGGAAGTCCGGACTTCAAATTAAGATCAGGAAAAAATTTCAACTGATTAAAAGATTCAATTTAATGAATGTCAAATTATCGAAAACCTACTGTATTTAGTAATTAACGGAAGATATTCTTGCCGTCGTCTTTCGGCTGATGATGATTTATAATCATCAGAGACAAGACGTCCACTACTGAACAAAGGCTTGCCATAATTTCCACGCTTGGCCGGCGTCATGGGGATCGCAGTATAGGTAGGTAAGCCAATAGACGCTGCGGCATGTCTTCTCGTTTTCCCTTAGTCGCCTTTTACGACTCCCAACGGGAGGTGATGGTTGGGTGCTATTCTTTCTCGGACACCCACAGCCAAAATATTTATCGAAAAATATCTATTATGAATAGATATTTTTCATCCTTTACATTGTGAAGTAAATAAAATATATACTTATTTTGTTTCGTAAAGCGCGGTGTTTGCGGTTTTTATTATAAAGAGATTTTTGTTAGATAAGATTTTTTATTCGTATACATAAACCTAAAGGTCTCCGTTCTCAATAAGGAACTGGATTGTTTGTTTATATCAAGTTCTTGAAAGAGCGCGCCTATAAAGTCAACAAACAACAATCACTTGGGATTGGGCGTGCGATTCTTCTTGCGATCGAGAATATGTTCGAGTGAAAGATTTTGCTGTATAAATCAAATTGTTATTGACGGACTAAACTCTTCATTATCGAACAAGACACGAGCGTATTCACAAGATAGACTTGATAAGTTTGATGGTTCAGTTTTCAGATGGTATTCGAATAGTCGGTCTGACTATAGTGAGCAAAATTTTCATCATAAAACTTGTTACACGTGTAATAAAATGTGAGCACACACTAAGCCGACAAAAATATTTTCGAAAAGAAATATACTTACTTAAATTCGTGCTGCGATATCGTAATCTCACTGTTGTTAGCAACACTGAAAATGTTGCCTATAAAACGGAAGCGGAAGTTCGGGAGCGGTCAGATCTGTGGACATTCCTGCTTACACTATAGCAAAATGATAGAATGTGATGAGATCACATTAAGTAATGTAGAACCAATTTAATAGATTACTTTTGACATCTGTCAGTTTCTTTGTTGTCTATTTCTTTTATCATTATTACAATAAATATGTAATTGTAATTGAAAAAAGTTAACCAATTGTGCAGTTCTAACTCCGAAAGAAATAATTTGTTTAGTAGTTGTCAAATCTATTAAATTGGCCCTACTTTAAATTGTCAGCCCTAGAGCCAATGCCAGATAAGTCTTTAAAAATATTTGTCGTGTCGGTATTCTGTCAACAAATTAGTGGGTTAACGGGCGAGCGTCACGTCGCGTGGAAGTAATTTTAATGATGAACGAACAGGCTCCTGAATTTAAACATGTCCCGTGCCGGCATCGATATTTTATTATTAGCCTCATGTTTTGACGGGAGTCCCGTCAAAACAGACCCACCCTTCAGACGGTACAGCATGGTTCGTGATTGAATGTTCGGCATCAAGTTGACAGATATATATTTAGTCAACGGAATTGTAATAATAATAATCAATACAGAAAATTTCGCATTATCCATTACACGATCATCCTTCGCACAGCCATCTATCACACAACCATTAAATTCACAACTAGCCCCAGGATATCCGTATGATCATATTTCTGACTAGTACTTGGCTTAGGCCCGTACTAGCATAGTAACCGGCATCGCCGAGAAAAAAAAAAGAAACAATAAATAATAATAATAAATACACTTTATTGTACACCAAAAGTTACATGTAAATTTAACAATACGTAATGTAACTACAGTAGTCACAGCGGATCTTTGTGTCTCTGAAGTTAGGTTTGGCGAACCATTGCAGTGAGTTCTGAATACAAAAATACAATACAATAGCTACTGCGCGGTGTCTTGCAGCCAACTTCAAACAGACAAAGATCCGCGGTAACTATTAAGTACGGCATACACGCGCAGGTATACCTGACAGGTATACCTGTGCAGTTAAACTGTACAGGTATAATTGAGCTCCATAGAGACCATACACGTAACGGTAAACCTGCACAAACTCTCAGTTGAAACCATGGCCCCGACAGCGGCGCATGACTGCGACGCAGTAGCGTTAATAGATTAATAGTTTGTTTTATTAAAGAAAAGGATATTAAACGACGACACCGTGAACAGTGGTGAAAAGCAAACAGTACTCTTATGTCGACTTATTGAAGGAATTGAAATTTAAACCGAATTATTATTACCGCAATTATCTACGAATAATAATAATATTCTGGGACAATCCACACAGATCACAAATTAGGCAGAGCCTATACTATGGAAACTAGATGACTTTTTCTTGTAAATACATACATAAATATATAAATAACACCTAGACACTTGGCAGGAATCGAACCCACTACCTATTGGGTAGCAGCCGGCGTGACCACTAGACCAACAGGCCCCAATAAGATGAAAAGACTTTTCTCTATGATTTTTTTCTTACGATTTATTATAATTGCTGCTACTACTGCTTTATTTTTAAAAGATTAAGAATCATTATTTGTCAGCATATTTTTATGTTACAATAATAGACGGTACCAAGTATTCTACCGTTTCCGGCGTACAAATGTTTTATCGTTACAGGGTGACATAATCATGTCAAGGAATAAAATTATTTAAATTTTATCGTGATAATCTTTACACTTAATATGCCATATGTGTATAAATTCTTCCATTACTACATTCCGCTTACGAGACGACATACTGTATTAGAGCGCCGCGCGTCCTTTCCCTCTAACAGTCATCGGATAACTGACGCCTGCGCAGGCGAGCGCCATACACGCTCAGTTTTGCCTGCACAGGTAAACTGCACAGGTATACTTGCGCAGTTAAAAATATGAAAATTCATATTTTTTGACTCGCCTGTACAGGCGTGGAAACCTGCACAGTTTTGCGGCATACACGCTCAGGTTTACCTGCGCAGTTGAACTGTACAGGTATACCTGTCAGGTATACCTGCGCGTGTATGCCGTACTTCAGACGACTGTTTTATTCATTTCATTTTTCTTGCAGTCTGCGAGATTGACGCTTAATATTTTGATTTAAAAAATATCATTACTTTATGTCAGGTTACACAAAAAACACTGCGCAGCGTCTTGCAGCCAACTTCAGACACAAAAAGATCCGCGGTGACTAGTGTACACCTGTTTTATTAATTTCATATTTTTTTGCAGTCTGCGAGATTGGCGTTTTAACGTCTAGAAATAATATTTAAAAAATATATATATGCTAGCGATACCGTTAGTGTCCTACTGTGTTTAAACATCCACCACTGCATATCCCTGACAGATTGCGGCCAAATATAATTAAATAAACTTTATAATGATAGCATTAAAAAAGTGTTAAAAATAAAACTCAGTTTCATCGCCAACAGTTAAAAAATATACAAGGCGGTTCCAAACCGGAAAGTTGATATTCTCGGTATTCTGACGATTACCAGCAGCACGTCGCGACCAACCGATTATATATAGCAGGTCAGGTACAACGTTAACCTATCACATATGAGCCTATTACAGGGCGGTGTTCCACTACAAGCTAGCTTTTAAGACTAACTGCCACAGTCACTAACGTCAGTTACCGTTAATTCTCATTCAGCCACTTTTTTAAACATTTGAAATTCGAAGCCGTTTATGCTTATTTTCCATTATTGAGTACGAGTTATGCTCTATCTCTACTCACTATCAGAGTATAAAGTAATTCGCGGCGAGTGTTGAAATAATCCAAACTTAATAAATGGCTTTGTGATACTTAACTTTAATTAACGTTTGTGAGTGCGGCTGATATAATGTTTTATGCCATATATTTTGAGACTTTGTAATTACGTCTCCTACCGTTATAATTAATGTAGAAGCTGAAGATTAACGTTTGAAACTAGTACAATAGTGCTGCGTAACTATTAAATCGGATGAAGCTCCAAGAGTAAGTCACAGTTGCGATGCCTAAAACTATGAAGTACGAGGTCTGGTAGTAAAAATGAACAAATCGGATGTGCTTAAGCCAGCATCTCTTCACAGAGCACTGGCTGAAGCTGGCGTTATTTGATTGCGCTGTATTATAAAGTTGATAGCAGTCGAACTGCTTAAATTTTATAAAAATGGAAGATAACTCTGTGGCTTCAGACTAAAAGTATAAAGGCTGCACTTACAACTACTAGTTTTCTTTATCACTGTAGGTTTCGCTGTCAGAAAACTCAATGTTTGGGTTAAGCACGCCTTTGTGCACTAATTTTCTGTATTTTTATAATATTGTATAATATTATTGTGTGCAATAGCCATTGGAACGCCGGTGGTAACAAATGTTGCCACAAAAAAAAACGCGCGACCACCCACGAAATATGTTTTCTGTAGTCGACCAAAGAGTTCCAATCATAAAAATAGACTCTTATAGGAATCTTATAGGAAATTAGCCACCTAAATAAATAATACTTTATATGGCTTCAATTATTAGTACTGTGCGCTCCATTTTTGTTCTTATTATTTTGGTCAATTACCTATTCTGACTAAAATTTCACCGCACGGTATCGCTTGCATAGCTCAGCTTGCAGTATAACCAAGCCTTAAAGTATAAGCTAATAATAGTAGCTCTTACACATCGCGTATTTTGAATGGAGCTGTCCATGGTTATTTATGACTTTATTTTGTGTACAATCTATGTTATTTCTTTGTTACATTGTGTGATAAAACGGTTACGTTTAACTAAGTCGCGGTAACATGATAATAATAAATTGTTACAAACGATTTCAATTATTTTTTTAAACTGAAAGATATTAACATATAGGTATTATTTCTACTGTTAAAGTTCAGTAGTAGTGAAATATAATAGCATTAACATTTATTCACGACACGAACGGTACTTTATTATTCTATCTAACGTTTTTCTTATTTTTATTCGTGTGCAGTTTTATTTTTAAATTTTGTATAAGTTCAGTGAATTTTTTCGGCTGTAGATTCCACTTATCCTTATTACCCAGCCATTCTACCTAGGAGGGAAGTTTTTTTTTCCACTTTTTAGTCCATAAATAGTTTGATAATTACATTAATTAAGTGTCAGTACTTTGATTTACCCGCGGAGTGCCGGGTTCGGATAGCATCCCCAATCTCCCTTCGGAGTCGCTGGACGTTCGGGGTGTGGGCCCTTTGAACGTCCATTGAGTACGGCGGCGACTCCAAGGACGGTGGCGGGGTTGCGACCCCCGTCCCCGTGAGTACCGTGTCAGATTCCCGGGGGGCTACAATGCGCCCCCCGGCGACGGGCTCAAAGGCAAGGCACTGAGGGGCCCCTGGTGCAGATCCCACCGGAGAGCCCTGGGGTCCCCCCTCTCATGTGCCGTTGCGACAGCCGCGGCACGACGTAAACTGTTGCAGAGTCAACGTCTCGCGCTGATATTTTTGTGTAAGGCATACAGAACGGTTAGTACAGAGGCATTACCGGTACTTGCAAGCGTACTTCCAATCGACTTAGAGGTACACAGACGGGCGGCACTTAACTATTCTACTCGTGAGAATATTAACACAGAGTTCTTATCGACGCGTGACCGTGTAAAAATCGCGAGGTTATTTAATCCACCGTCTGTAGTCTATGAACATCTTTTATCCGAGTGGCAGGCTAGATGGGATGCGTCCTCCAAGGGTCGTCAGCTTTACTTATTCTTTCCGGATGTCCGTGAGCGTCTCGCGAATACATGGATTGAGGTAGACCATTGCGTTTCTCAATTTATGACAGGCCATGGCAACTTTAAAAGTAAGTTATTCTCGTTCAAATTAGTAAATTCACCTTTGTGCCAATGTTCCACGGCGAATAATGAATACGAACAATCTGCTCATCATATACTTTGGGAGTGTAGTGTCTGGCAAAACGAACGTCACCATCAATTGGAGCTATTTATTATTCGAACCTTGTGGCGTCGAAGGAAAATTTCCGTGCTTTCAAGCAATTCTGCCATACCTATTATCATAACCAAGTATAAAGCTCAAATAGGTCCCTTAAGTTTAGTACAATCCGTGGTGCCTTGCAGATGGACTAAATCGTTAGTCAGTCTGTAAGAGTCTTCATTTCTGCGGTTAAACCGGCTTATAAATTTGTTGTTTGTCTCCCGCTTTGTCAAGGAGGGAAGTGGAATTTGTCTTTCCTACTCCTCCTGCTCACTTTTCTGATTAAATTCGATGCGGGTTCCAAGACAATTTAGCGTTTCCCCGGGACTCGCCGAGGGTCAAACCTCGGTCTTCACTGGTGACCACTGTAGATCCTGGCTTACAGGAGTCACAGTGGTGGGAATGAGTGGTGGGATTAGTCCCATCCCCAATCTCCTCTCGTTGGGTGTCGTAAGACGAGACTAAGCGAGAACAGAAAGACGGGCAGCAGCGCCTTTTTTTTTGGATGTATCTTCCACCTATACTGCGATCCCCAAGACGCCTGCCAAGCGTGGGGATTATGGCAACCCCTCCCTTCTAAAGAGAGGCCTTTGTTTATCAGTGGATGAATTAATGATGACTTGGATATGTGAGGCTCCATATAATGTAGACCTTATTAAGTACAATAAATGTCCTCAAATAAAACACAAATATTTTAGAAACGAATAAACTATTTCTAAAGTTCACCAAATTAGTGTGTTTAGGAGGTAAATTATTTAAATAAATTTCTAGTGAATCGCTTTGATCTTAAACTGATTGTTAAGTGCCCTCCGGTCTATAGTTGGTGTATTTCTAGAGTATTTTACGTCAATTATCTAAATGTTAATTTGCCGGCGAATATTAGGTCTTAAGTTCAACAGAATATGACCTTCAAAATACGGTTGTCTAGGTTTGCTTGAAGAAGGTTGTTTAAACTACCTACACGACACGTTAGGAGGAGAATATATTTTAGGACAAACTAATTATTATTTCGCCAAATTCACGTTAGGTAGAGACAGAAACTTTTTTATTTTTGTAATAAATTATAAAACTCATCATTCATCATCATTATCAGCCGGTAGACGTCCTCTAATGAACTAAGGCCTCCCCCTTAGAAGGGAGGGGTTGCCATAATCCTCACATTTGGCAGGCGGCTTGGGGATCGCAGTGTAGGTGGAAGATAAATCCAAAAGAAAGACGCTGCTGCCCGTCTTCCTGTTCTCGCTTAGTCGCCTCTTACTACACCCAACGAGAGGAGATGGGGGGATGGAATTCTAAACTGGCACCCTACGGGTATCTACACGTTAGGAAGTGAATATATTTTAGGACAAACTGCTTATTATTTCGCCAAATTCAGGTTAGGTAGAGACAGAAACCTTTATTTTTATAACGAAAAAAAAACTAATAGGTATGTCATGTATTTTACAATTTGAATATTTGTTCTATAAATGTTTTGTTTATCTTTTACTAGCCAACGACCTGCGCATCTTCGCCCGCGCTGTTTTTACGTTATTTGTGTTGAATACATAACCTCCTTTTTTTAAAGTCGTTTAAAAACTGCGACCCACTTTTTAATTGCCATCCAAAGTACAAAGAAGCTTAATTAAAATGACATTAAACGGTCACCCATCTATGAAATGACCTTGCCTTACTTTGCTTCACCTAATAGATTGCCAGATATCGATAACAACTGTCTATGAGTGCCCCCTTATTTTTTAACAGTATTAGGCATTCGCATTGAATACATAACCTCCTCTTTTAAAGTCGGTTATAAGCTGAGACCTACTTTTTACTTGCCCTGCGAAGCACAAAGACGCTTAGTTTAAATCATAGATAAGAGTATATTACCTAGGTTTAAAAGGCATTAAACGGTCACCCATCTATGTAAGGGGGCGTCCATTAATCACGTGAGGCTCGAAAGAGGGGGGGAGGGGTTCTGTAAAAATCATAAAAATTGTTGTGGGTTCCAATACAATTTAGCGTTTCCCCGTGAGTCACTGAGGGTCAAACCTCGGTGTCTTCGCCGCTGACCACTGTAGATCCTAGCTGAGAGCAGTCACAGTGGTGGGAATGAGTGGTGAGATTAGTCCCATATAAAAAAAAATATCTTATTTCAATATTATGTGCTTCTTGCCTCATCTATCTCCCCTTAAATGATTTCCTAATTGGCTATTTAATTTACTGATGGATACTGTTGACAAGCCCGCCGGCATCCTCTGTATAGCCCCTAAAACTTATTACAGCAACGAATGAATTATTTTTATCGTCAGAATAATAGCTGTGCCAAGATAAGTAACGGCTGGTAATGGCCTGGTCAGAGCTTCATCAATCAAATATACATTAGCTGTCAATAATGTCAATTAGAGGTTGATATGATATCGGAGTCGGGATTATTAATCTTGAGAATGGAATATTTTGACAAAATATTGGTGACATATTTCACACCCATTAGGTAACCAATATTTTGTCAATGTTTGGCTACACTCCTGCCCACCCGTAAATTTGAAAACTATGTGTAAACCCACATTTTGCCAAATGTTTTGAGACCGACTGAATTGGATTAAATTTTCCTACTTTTTAATGTAACTATTACACATTTTACAATTGAATTATTTTAGATACATCATTGGATTTCGTGCGTGTGTGTGCAGGTTTCGTGTTTGGTTTCGTCGATTTGTAATAATTGAACTCTTCTTTTTTTAAGCCCTATCTGGTGTTTTTTTAGACATAGGCCTTTCCCAATCTCCTACACAAAATAAGGGGGAGGCCCTTAGAAGTTAGGGGTTGCCATAATCCTCACGCTTGGCAGGCATCTTAAGGGGGTAATCCATTTGCGAGCAAAACCGCCGGTGCGCCAACGAACTCGCAAGCCAAAGGTCTAAACCGCCAATGGAGCACTTAAAAGTACTTAAAAACCGGCGGATTTGCTCGCTGGCTCGTTGTGAATGCTTGAAATGCTAAGTACGCGGAGCAAAAAACCGCCAATGGAGCAGTCGAGCTGGCGAGCCAACAGACTTTTTGCGATCTCGGTGGCGACAACTGTATCTTATTTTTCTATTAGAGGGGACACTTTACCCAGCAGCACCATAAACACTTTGTCGGACATCCTCAAATAATTTCAGTAGTAATTATTATTGGTGAACCCAATAAGCTCAGTAAATTTAAATGGGCTTTTGTCTTTCTTGCAGCCAATTTTTTACCCACAGTTAATGGCGTCTTTTCATCTTGTTTTTTGTTCTTTCTCCTGTTGTAACAATATACCCAATTAACAACGAAATTCCATCTGGGAGCACGTCATGATTTCACCAACGATGAGAGTAGACTATTTTACTCACCAATGGATCACCAACGAAAGCCAACGAGCCGGGCGAGAGTGCGATTTAAACCGCTTGGCTCGCCGGTTCGCAAATGGATAACCCCCTTTAGGGATTGTAGTATAGATGGTAATTCTACTGACACTACTTCTACTGACACCCGTCCTCTTGTTTTCCTTTAATTGCCTCTTACGACACACAAAGGGAAGAGATGGGTACTATTCTTACCTGGAGCCCTCACGGACCACATAGGTAATGGAAAACAATTTTATTACTGAATAAAGTACAGTTTAATTAAAAACTAGTGTGATTTACATTGAAATGAAACAAATTTTACGGATTATATCGCGGTTTATTTTTGATTTTAATTTCCCGACGTTTTGAATACTTTACAGCATTGATGGTCACGGGCGGACTGAGGTGGTAGCTGTCCATATGTCATAGTTGTCTTAGGGTACCCTCAGGTCTACTAATTATTATTGTTAGTCCGATCTACGCAGAAAGAGCTTACAATATCTTGAGGTCTTGCAGTGGAATGTTTGTGAAAATTAGTTTCATTTCAATGTGTAATATTCGCGTAAATATCAGAAATCATTAGTGTGATTTAGTTATTAAAAAGTAATTAGTGACTTGCTATTAACTATGAAAAAAGAAAATCTGTTGCTTTAGGGCAACCGAAATTTCTCATCATCATTGCAAAAGGTTAATCCCAGCTTCACCAAACTAATATAGACTTTAATTAGATTAAGTTATATTATAGTATACCTTTGTACCTTTATAAAATTTAAATGTAACAAACAAAATATTTTCGCAACCAAATTACCTAATTAAATTCCTCAATTTCGCAAAACATATTTTTACAGATTTTTGAATTCAAATAAATTAGGAAAACGTTAATTCATTATTTTATGAGGTATATTGTTAGGTATAGTTAATGGGAGTTACATGATTCAATAAAGAAATTGTTTCTCCCCGTGGGATACCAACCCACGACCTCAACCAAGCAGTTTCCCGCTGCCCGGGGGCTTCTGGAGCTCTACCACCACCTCTATTAGAAGTATTAGGCTGCCTGTCCACCGGAGCGGAGCGAGGCAGTAGAGCGGAGAAACGGAGAAATATTAAACAATAAGATTCAATAACCGCACGCAAAATACGCGCTTCGACGTGAAGTTGCGGAAACCAGCCCGTTATACCAATACCAAGATTCAATAAGATTTTGGAGCGGAGATTTTGTGCAATCTTATTGGTTAATATTTCTCTGTTTCTCCGCTCCACTGCCTCGCTCCGCTCCGGTGGACAGGCAGCCTTATACTCAGCATTATAGTCATCTTACTTGACACGTGGTAGAGACGTCAATATGTAAGGTGAGAATGTACGAGTAAGGTGAAAATAATATTGCTATGGGAGGTGATGGTAGAAGCCCTCGTTACAAAGGATCTCTCTTAACAGAACATATTAAAATTAAACATAAGGATTTCCCACACACTTATAACCATAATCAATAAAGATTATCCACACCTCCGCCCACACACACACACATGTTAGAACGTAGGCGTTATTTGGCCATAACGCTAAAAGCTAAAACGCAACAGTTAGCAAGTATTCGCGATCAATATCCCATGTTTAAGTGGTTCATTAACAATTCCTAAATTTGGAAACACTGCCCGACAAACATTCGGGGCTTTTTTGCCCGACTGTCCCAGAAGGAGTGCTAGGTTTATCGAGAGTATGTATGTATGTATATGTCTATTTCGTTGGCACGGCCTACAGCCAAGACGGCTTGATCGAATGTGACTTATAGTATATCTTTAGATTCGTCTTAGTTGTGGGAGTGACAGGCAATATATGTACATTTTTTTTTTCATAAAGTTAATATTATTATGGTGGCCGTCACCATCTTCGTATTTTTTTTTATTTCCAAAAAACATCAATATGGATATTAAATGAAATGTCTTAACGAGACGAGTTGAAATATGTATACGTGTGTATATGTTTATTGAATGTACAATTTAAGTCCAATTTGTTTGTTCGCAGTCGGGATTTTTATTATTTGCATCAGTAGTGTAAGGGCTTGACCTCCTTCTCTGTTGATGTGTAGGTCAAAGTCAAAGTCAAATATCTTAATAGGTGCCGCAGGCCCTCCAGCCGCCCGGCAACTTGCAGGGCGGCTGGAGGGGCTGCGGCGACCGCTAGTGATGCAAAGCGACGCAAGTATGCAGCTCTAGGTTCGAGCTATATATTTGCGCCCTTTGCGGTGGAGACCATGGGGCCTTGGTCTCATGAGACGCACGCTTTGGTAAACGAAATTTCATCCAAACTTATCGAAGTCTCAGGAGACCGCCGGGCTGGTAGCTTTTTCTGCCTACGTATAAGCTTGGCCATACAAAGGGGTAATGCCGCCAGTCTTTTAGGTACCCTTCCCTCCCAGTGCGGCGACAACTTCGAGGAAGTTTTTTACCTAGTTTAAGTGTAGGTACATATTTGTAAATAAACTGTAAATATTTTGTTTCCATAAATAATAACTAATAATATCTTAATTATGTATTCGTATGCACGTCCACCTAGATAAATGTCACTCTCGTTTGTAGACAGCATTATACTTCCGATTGACCTACACAGCCATGTCAGCACAGTGCTCTTCACACCGGAACACAGCAATGCTTACACACTGCTGCTTGGCGGCAGAATATCTGACACTGCGGTGGTACCTGCCTTGACGGTCACTCGAACACTCCCTAGCACAAGGAACCTATCACCTAGGTATTAAAAACTTTGAAATGAAACTAATTTTACGGATTATATCGCGGTTTATTTTTTATTTTAATTACCCGACGTTTCGAATACTTTACAGCATTCATGGTCACGGGCGGACTGTGGTGGTAGCCGTCCATATGTCATAGTTGTCTTCGGGTACCCTCAGGTCTTTTTTTTTTTTTTTTTTTTTTTTTTTTTTTTTATTAAGATTAATTGTTTATATATAATAATTGTATAATTGCGAATAGGAAATTAAATGAACTAATCTATTATTACGGGAGCGCTAAGTTGGTATCTTCTGCTAATGGATACAGAAGAAGATTGATGACAAATTATATTAAGTGTTATTTATGAATTTTAAATTTCGAACTATAGTATTAACATGTTTTAGGAACGATTTAACTGTTTCAGGGTGTTGAGTAATTTCTGATAGTAAGTATGGATTTATATTTCTTGAATTACATATAATTTCATGTTCGTTTCTAGTTTTGATGAAGATGGGACAAAATTTCAAAACGTGGTCGTTATTTTGTACACTGATATCATCACAGGGACAGGTATTCCTGTTTGTGATGTGAAATCGGTGAAGGTATGAAAGGTGATAGGCGTGACCAGTTAAGATTTGCGTCAATTCAAATGATACTGGAATAATTTTCCGAAATTCTGATATTTCAGTTATTGTGGGGAACCATTTCTTAGTAGTTTCGCCTTGAAAGCTTTCTATGTATTCGTTTTGCCACTTATGGAGGGTATCTATGCGTATGTTTCTTTTTGCGAATGAGATGGGAAAGAAGTTTGATTCTGTTGCAACTTTTGACACTGCAGCTTCTTTAGCCGCGACGTCTGCACATTCGTTGCCCGCAATATTGTTATGTGCACGAACCCAAATGAAATTTATCGAAGTCATGGATTTTAGTCGATGGATGAGGTGGTGAATGGAATTAACTGTTGGGTCAGTATTTTCGGTGTCTTGGATGGCTTTTAGTGAAGATAAGCTGTCAGTTAAAATTGTTACATGCTGGTGGATTGGTTTGCTTTCAATGTACGAGAGTGCTGCTTCTATTGCCCTGAGTTCTGCCATGAATACAGAGCAGGTTCTACAGAGTTTGATTTTACGACGTAGAATTACAGTGTCGTCACGGTAAACAACAAATGCAGCACCAACCTCTCCGGATTCCATTTTACTACCGTCAGTGTATACTTTGAATGGACCGTAGGGTGATATATCATTCAGTTCTTGTTCTGTATTTGCTATTTGGAAAGTTATTTTCGCTCTATAGGCCGGATGAAGTCTGTTTCTGTTGGTGATGGGGTTTTTGAGTCTAATGTCTTGTGGTAAATGCTCTGAAGTTTTTGTATTTTTAACGTTGTTGATTTGTTGAATTTCTTGTATAAGTAGGTGTAAAGGAATGAATTGTGCGAGGGCAATAGAAGCTACAGCTGAAACAGTTCGAAAAGATCTTATGGCTCGAATTGCGAATTGGCGCTGGAAGCTACGGAATAATTTCTTCACTGATTGGAATTTGGTGGCATCACCCCAAATACCGGCGGCGTAAGTAATCATTGGTTGTATGACCTGTTTATATATAACTTCAATATTTTCTGGGTGAATTCCCCATGTTGGTTTAACATATTTACAGAGATTTTTAAAGGTTTTGGATGCTTTGCTAACAATATATTTAGCGTGGGCGATAAAATTGAGCTTTTGATCGATGATAACCCCAAGTAGTTTAATTTCTTTTTGTAAAGTGATTTCTACCCCGCCCATTTCAATTACGGCAGAATTTGTTTGGGCGGTGAATGAAATGGCTTGCGTTTTCTCAGCACCAAAAGTGAGTTTAACATCAGTTCCCCAGTCAGAGATGATTTTAAGTGCTTGATTAGCAGTTTGCTCGACTTCACTTTTGGTTCGTCTTTTGATAATGAGGAGCACATCATCAGCAAATGCTTGAATGTGTGCTCCATCTGGTAAGTTAATCTTTAGTAATTTGTCAAGTGTTATGTTCCAGAAGGTAGGGCCACATGCAGATCCCTGTATGCACCCTTTTGTCATAATTTTTGAGGCCTCCCCGTCTCCATACGTTAAATGTACAGATCGATTTTCGGTGTAGTTATTTATTAATTTAAAGATATTTATTGGGCATTTTAATTCTCTCAAACCTTGAAATAAGGCAGGCCACCAGGCATTGTCAAATGCCCCTTTAATGTCTAGCGAGATGGCAATGACTTGCATTCTGTTATGCTTGGCTTCTTTTATAACATCCACAGCTGCTTGCAGGGCTCCGACAGTTGATTTGCTTTCTCTAAAGCCATACTGTTTTTCGCTCAAGCCATGGATGCTATCGGCTTTGAACATAACTCGCTTGATTATTAATTTCTCAAGTAGTTTGCCAAATACCGGAATTAAACCTATAGGTCTGTATGCTGTAAGTTGGCTGGTATCAGGTTTATTGGGTTTGGGAACAATTTTTACTATTGCCTGTTTCCATGGAACGGGAAAGTGGCTGATATTAAGACAGTGATTTAACAATCTTGTAAAAAATGTAGGGAAAGTTTTAAATGAATGTTTGCAAATGTCCGCGGTCAGCCCGTCTGCACCCGGAGCTTTGTTTGCGTTCATGGAGGTCAAACAGCTTTCAATTTCGTCTTCTGCAAATGAGGGGTCATCTTCGGAGTCAGGTTCATAGTAAGTGCAGTCTCTTAATTGTCGTTGATTTTCAGTAGTATCGTCGGTGTCGTCTGCATAGAAATGGTAAAGTAATGCTTTGGCAGTGCTTGAAGATGAGGTAGTGAATGTATTTCCACAATCTAGGGTCTGAGGTGGACGATGTGCAGGTGTAGTTTTAATAATTCGGTTGGTTAATGACCAGACGTTCTCTTTGTCCTGAAGGGAGCAGAATTCCCTGAAGTGATGGGTGGAATGTTTCTTAAGGGCAGTTGCGTATATTTCTTTTAGTTCTTTTTGTTCTTCTATGGCTTGACTCAAATGTGCATTTTGAGTCTTAAGTCTATGAAGTCTATGGTGGGCTTTGATACAGTCCTTTTTTAAAGTTTGTAGTTCGTCGTTCCACCATGGGTTGTAATTACTTTGTTTTGGATGTTTTGGCATTATCTTCCGGCATGTTTCCTGTATAATGTACGTGGTTTTAGATACAATTAAATCTAGTTGGGTGGCATTTACGGTGTCAAATTTGATGTTATGTAATTCTACATCGTAGAAATTTCTCGTTAATTCTTTACGGAAGTCTGCCCAATCGGCAGATTTGGTGTTGAATTTGTATGTCGAGCTTCCTTTAGTTGATTTAATTTTACTTGGACTATTGATACTGAATTGAATGGCATTGTGGTCGGATGTGGTACATGCGTTAGTATTAACTCTCCAGTCAGAGACCTGATTTATGAGATTGTCCGATACGGCAGTAATATCAATAATAGATGTGGTAAGGCTGCCGTACCTCACCGCTTCAAAAGTTGGGCGTGTTCCGACATTACTGATGGTCATGTTATGTGATGAAATGATATCGATAATATCATCTCCTCTGGTATTAGAAGCAGGTTCACCCCATTCCGGGTGTTTGCCATTGACATCGCCTCCGAACACTTGGAGAGATCCTGATGTTTCTGCAAGGAATCTGTTCAGAGCCACCATGGTGTTGATGCGGTCTGTGTCAGGTTCAATGTATACAGAGGCAATGTACAACTTCCGTTGTCCTAGATGGAGTTGAACAACAGCTATGTTCGGGGTAGATAGTTGTGCAATACCGAGAGCAAAACCTGTAGTATTTTTGATGAAAATGCATGCTTTGACTCGCTCAGTTGTGGTGAATTGGTATATATTAATGCCGGCAATGGAGTGTACCGTAAAATTTCGGCCAGTGTACGGTTCTGTAACTAGAGCTACACCATAGTCATTAGCTATGAAATATTGAATAAATTCATGTTGAGAAAGGTAACAACGTTGCAGGTTACATTGTAAAATTTTTACAGGATTAATAACCATAATCAACTTGGTCATCAATTTGGGATTTAGCGTTAGTTAGTCTAGAGCAGAGCGCGGTATTGGTTGCGGTGTGATTAGTGTTTATGTTGTTACCTGACTTAACATTCTGGCGGTGGCAGTTGTAGCATTTGATTTTAGTTTCATCGGTTTTAACCGGACACTCCTGATACGAATGATCTGTTGACGCGCAGTGGGAACAAGGATGGATTACGGAGTTACACTTGGCTTTTGAGTGCCCATACTGAAGGCATTTATAACATTGCGTGAATCTAGAGAAGTCCGATACGTGAACTCTCTGGTGTTCGATATAGGCGCGCTCCTGTTCAATGAGGAGTTTGCGGACCATAGATTTAACTTCGAAAACGGCATTGTATAACTTGTTGTTTCTGTTGTTTAAAAGGAAACAAAATCGGACATCTTCTCGGGAGATACTGTTTTGGTTGCATAATAGTTCGATTACTTCCCCTTTGGGAATCTCCTTGCTGATGCCTTTAAGGATTATCATAGGCATACGGGGTTGTCCTATATCCGCTTTAAGATCGGGTATTTCCTGTATCTTTTCTATGATTTGCTGGCATTGTTTAGGGGTATCGAATTCCACCCTGACTTTGTTATTGGCTAGCGTCATCACTTTAGCTGGAGCAAACTTTAAATTTTTAAAAGAAACCTGCTTTCTCCACAGACTCAAAACTGTCCGGGAGGTTGCCTCTGGATCAGTGGATTGTATGACAACAGCGGGTTTTATGGGTAGTTTCTTGGGCTCAGATAATGGGCGTGAGGCCACAGCCTTCGCGAAGTTAAGGACTGGAACTGGTGGGGGGATAAGAGCGGGTGTAGGCAACATCTCGATTACAGTTTTTATCTTGGCCACCTCTTCCCGAACACATGTCAGGATTTCGGTCTTGAGGTCTTCCCCAATAGTATTAGTAGGGACCGTTTCAGATGGGACGGGATTGGTAGCGAAGCTGTTAACTTTAGCGCTGATAAGGCGGATTTCTTGGACAGCGGCACAAATCGCTTTCTTGTTAAGGGATGTGACGCTTTTTCCTTCAGTGGTGGATTTCCCTATGAATGCAGCAAGCTTGTCGATTGAAGAGATGCAGAGAGCCAAGCTTGTAACATCTGATGCCATCACTGGTAGGCGGGATGCGTCAGAAGATTTGGTGGACTTGGTGGGAGCTGGTAGTGAGTAAGGCGAAGTAGCTAGAGAGGTACTTGGCTTCGGATTTAAAGTAGTTGGAGCCTCCTTCTCCAGATCATGAGCAGAGATAGTCTTATCAACCCCAGCTAAGGTAGACTGAGGGTTGTCGGATTCCTGCTGTGTTGGCACATTGACAGTCTTCTGTGAGCGTGTCCTAGAGGGCGGGCTCACATCGAACGTCAAGTCGTGCTTGACCTCTGGAGGACTAGGGCGGGTCACCCGCCGTTGCGGCGAGCGCCCAATAGGCATGTTGAAGTTTAATAGAATAATACAATAATAACTAGATAAATTATAACTAAGTAACCCTCAGGTCTTATAATTATTATTGTTAGTCCGATCTACGCAGAAAGAGCTTACAGTATCTTGAGGTCTTGCAGTGGAATGCTTGTCTTTGGGCTTGAAAATAAACCGCGAGTCCGTAAAATTAGTTTCATTTCAATGTGTAATATTCGCGTAAATATCAAAAATCATTATATTAAAAACTTTTTAATACAGCGACTTTCTAACATTCTACGTTTTGCATTTAACACACTTTGCAAAGTATTCAGATGTAGACATCATTAAAAAACTATTCTTAATTGAGAGGTATGCAATAATCTGTCAACGGTGTCTCTACATTTTTAAGAAAAATGAGCCATTAAGCAGTAGTAAGGTAGTCATTTCTTGCCACAACCAATTCAATTGAAGATCACGTTATAAGAAAGCATTTCAAATATAAATAAGGTTACACTGTCGGTCTGTTTTATATTCACCATTATCCCTAAACACTCGTGGGAATGAAGGTTGCAACAGTTTTACAACCACCAACCGTAAAACCCTATAAAACCTCAATTAAATTCTTGAACCCCCAACTGTAGTAGTAACATTTAAAATGATGTAGGTAAGAAGCTTGAATTAATATTTAAAATATAATTACGTTTAGACAACGACGATAAAATTATTTAAGTGTACTGGGGTACAAGATATACTAAGTTATAAACTTTATATACGGATAATTTACCTTTCCCTTTATAATTAGGTCTGTCAAAATATAGGTACTGTTACGAACAGCACCTGACATTTTGTCGAGTAATGTTAATTTCACATTATCTTACTTTATTATGATTCCCCTCTTGTACCTATAGTAATTAATTTGTTTGTACCTTGCAAGTTCGATACTTACCTACTGCTACAATTTCATATAATTATAATAAATTACTTTATTTTTTTTTCATAGGGTGAGGTTTTCTGGCTTAATTATACTCGAGATTGGTCCTCAATATTAGTATAATTAACACACGTAGTTACACCTACTATGACGCCAGTTATCGCACAGTTAGTTGAGATTTATATTCTAAACATAGTTTTTTTTTTCTTTTTCTTCCCATAGTTGTAGGTAGGTCAGCTGACATTCATTCACTTTTCTGTGCTCCGCCAGTACGCACACGGTCCAATATTTTTTCTCGGTTAGTGTTTTCAGGTATGAATATAAAACATAGAAAATGCCTAAAAGAAAGAATAATGATAAGGACGATTACAAGTACACACATCAAAAGTGTCTAGGGATCAAGCATTTTTGGGCAAAAAAATGGGCAGAAGAACAATGGCGTTTCGTGTGCTTTTCTGATGAGTCTCGTTTTGGTATGAGACCGGATACAAGACGTATACGACACTGGAGAACCCCTGGACGCCAACAGCGATTAAAATCCTGCCAGGAAGTCCATCCTTATAGTGGTGGAACCATCATGGTATGGGCGGGTATTTGGATCGGCGGAAGAACTGAGTTGATTTGGATCAGAGGCAACCTCAACGCTCAAATTTATGCTGAGACGATTGTATCAGACGTCATCGTTCCTCTACAAGTGCAAATCGGTCCCTTATTTCAGTTAATGCATGATAATGCACGACCGCACACCGCAAGAGTTGTAAGACAGACTCTCGCCGCAGCTAACATCAATGTCCTGCCCTGGCCTGCTCAGTCGCCAGACTTGAACCCGATTGAGCATGCATGGGATATGCTACAGAGAAGAGCTCTGCCGAATATGGAGGGTATCCAGTCGCAAGAAGACCTTTTTTTGTTGTTGCAACGAACATGGGCGGCCATTCCACAGCGTGATTTGGATGAACTCATTTTGAGTATGCCAAACCGATGTTCTTGTGTTGTTAGTGTTCGCGGTAGAAACACGGATTATTAATTGTTTAAGTTACCCAATAAAATTTTAAAGAAAACTGTTATTTCAGTCTTTTTTTCGAACTTTTGTGTTAGTGGTTCAAATGTCAAAAATCCCTTTATTAGGAAAATGGCAAATTTCTTTATTAATGCAAATGTGACTTGGTTTATCGTTACTGTGACAAACGAAAACACTTTATTTGATGAATCCTTAAAGAAAATTTTAATTAATATCAATCAGGAGAAAAGTTATTGCAAAAATATATGTTGATCCCTAGACACTTTTGATGTGTGTATATTGCGAAGAAACTTAAAAGGTTGGAAAAAAAGTTAAAACGTAATAGGAAAAGGCGACGTCATTCGTCGTCAACATAGAGTGATTCCCTGGAGACATTGTCGCCTAATAACGAAGGTTAGTCTTTAATTAAGTACCTGTTCTTTTTTTTTTTTTTTAAATAAAAATAAAAAAAAAGTACCTGTTCTAATAAAATGATTTTTACCTAACAACGTATGTGCAATTTACAACAACCTTTATAGAATTTATACCAACAAAGTCGATATCGCGGGTAACCGATTGGGTTATCACCTTATTGATATTTTGTTGTTTCGTTGTACCTACATACATGTAAATAATGTTTAGCTATGCGGGCAGTTTGAGGGATTGTCACTCAGCTAAATAATACATGAACAAATACGTGTGTTGCGGGCTGCCGTTTGGGTTGTCACTTCACCGTATCTATGCACCACAATTATTTGTGGATACGTACTTACTGCATAAATCAAGCGCAGAACTTTAAAGTTATGTTGCGGGCAATCGCTTGGATTATCACTTCATACATCCGAATTGTATTTTGATATACAAGGGTCCATGAATGTGGGTAGGAAGTAGGTACCCACATATAACAAAAAAAAAAAACTAGGTACCCACTACAAATCATAATTATTGTGATTACCTACTTGATTCGAAACTGATTTACAGTGAGCCAGTCAGGTGTTGCGGGCAAACGTTTGGATTGTCACTACACAGAAATTGAACCGTATAATATAAAACAGTACAAAAAAAAAAGAAGCTATATTACAGAAGGCGCTTTTTCCGAAGAGGAACCGTCGTTTGTTGATGACTAACTGTCTATACTATAGACCTATAGACATAGGCAGTCGGTATAATCTGCAACTTTTTCTGTATAGACTGAGTATATCGCAGAGGGCCTTAGACCATTTGAACTTGACACGTCATTGTTCTTGTAGCAGACAGAACCCCAGTAGCGTCGACTGACATGCGTATGGCGATAATAATGCTGTGCTGCGGCACGATGGTGCTCACGTTGACAGGGAGTACTATGAACTGAAGTGCGCGGAAAGAGCCTCTTGAAATGGCAAAATAATATATTCAGTTCAATGGGCGCAGCCTGGCCAACAGTCTTAAATATTTTGGTGATTGACCATTCCTTTCAATAAGACATGAAACTGACCGTGGCGCTTTCGATCATAACTGAGTTAAGTTTCACACTCGCCACTGTTTCCAAGGAACCGATAAGTAGGTAGCTAAGCGGTAGGTACACAGTGTGTACCGCTTAGCAAAACAGAAGGTGCTCGTCCTTGTGAGGATATGTTACAGGCGCAAGCTTCACTGCAGCGTTCCCAATTGCATATAACTTACAATTTCCTTACTACTTGGTTACTTACTTTCTTTAAATCGAGATGCAGCAGTGGGAACTCATATTTTATCATCTAACTGAGACTGGAGCTATTCAAAAAATGAACATTTAATTTATTTTATTAAAAATTGAAAGCAATACCTATCAATTGAAGTGCCTACCTCGTAATGTAACGGTATATCGTAATAGTACTACAGAAAGCAAAAAAAAACACAAAAATACCGGAAGACCGTTCAACCGCTAAGCTATATCAGCCGTTAGGCTCCATCTTTAAATTCCCTTCCTTATGTGGCATTATAGATAGTTACTGCTTAGCTCCATATGTTAATATATTGTAATGATTTTAATTTTGGAGTTTAAATCCACAATTAGTCTGTTATATTGTAACATTACTCTAGTTCTTTTACAATTTCGCGGAAAAATGAAGAAGAAGAAGAGCTTATTAAAATATTGCTCATTCCCTGTAACAAATAGCTTGATATTACTTATATTAAAGTCTGACCAGGTCCATCGTAAACATGTCCGTTAAATATCAACTAAGTAAATCTGTTGAACAGTATTGGCACAAATCTTCAACACAGAATAATTTCGCGGCAAATTGTAGTAGAAAAAGTACATATTTCGACACTGCTCATTCCTCGTAACAAATAGCGAGATAATTTATATCCTATAATTTTTCTAGGTTTTCAATAAATATTTTTGCTAAATAGCAACTAAATCTGTTCAGCGGTTTTGACGTCAAGTCTCCACAAAGTCACAGACATACAAACAGACAAAAATTCTAAAAATCATAAATTCGGAATCAATATCGTTCCTAGAACACGTTACAATTAAAATTTTCAAAAAATATTCAATGTACAGTTTTTACTTTTCTACGATTTTATTATATGTATATGTATAGATACTGAAAAATTCCAAGTTAGTCTACCACCAGAAAAGATAATTAAATTAAAACCGAAACTACAAGAGTTCAAAACCTTACGTCGATGCAAAATAAGAGACTTTGCTCGCTTAGTTGGCTTGCTCGTTTCGGCATGTCCTGCAATCGAGTATAGCTGGCTTTATACAAAAAATTTTGAAGGATGCAAATTTTTAAGTTCACAAAATAACAATGGTAACTTTGACAGTTATATGGAATTACCATTAACATTACAACCTGATTTTGATTGGTGGTATCGGGCACTGGATATTCCAGTTAATGATATAAAGTACGATGACTATTGCTTGGTAATATGCAGTGATGCTTCGACTACGGGGTGGGGTGCAGCGTGTAGAGAAGAAACTGTAAGTGGTATGTGGTCTCAAGAAGAACGCAATAAACACATTAATTAATTAGAAATTCTAGCAGCTTATTTAGGTCTGAAAGTATGTGCAAAAAATCTACAAAATTATCAAATTCTCCTCCGAATCGATAATACCACTGCTATTGCATATATTAATCGCATGGGAGGCGTACAGTTCCCCCACCTTACACAGATAACGCGAACTCTGTGGCAGTGGTGCGAAGCCAGGAATATCATGGTCTATGCCTCGTATATTATAAGCTCAGCGGACAACGCGGTAGCTGACGCTGAATCACGATGAGTTCATCCAGATGTGGAATGGGAACTGGCAGATCATGCTTTTAAAATAATAACAGATTACTTTGGTATCCCCGAAATAGACGTATTTGCGAGTAGAATCAATAAGAAATGTAACAAGTACATATCTTGGCACCGTGATCCTGATGCTTTTACTACAAATGCTTTCACTATATCATGGTCAAACTTTTTTTTCTACGGTTTTCCACCTTTCTCAATAATACTTAAGACTATTCGGAAAATTATCAAAGATAGAGCCACTGGTATAATTGTAGTTCCCTGGTGGCCGACACAACCCTGGTTCCCTCTTTTTATGAAACTTCTTATATCGAAACCATTATTTTTCGAACGTAGTAAAGACCTAATATTATCTCATTCCAGCAATCGCAACGTGCATCATCGAATTACCCTGGGTGAGTCTTATCACCACCTCAATTTTAAATAAAAAAGTTCCACTGCCATCTATCTACATCATGTTGGCCTCATTATCGGACAATTCCATTAAGCAGTACGACACATACCTGAAGAAATGGTATGAATTTTATATGTTAATAATTTTGATATCTTTGAGCTGTCTATCCCCCATGTCATCAAATTTCTAACGGATTTTTTTGAAGCGGGTGCCCAATACGGGTCCTTAAACAGTTGTAGATCTGCGTTATCCTTGATTCTAGGGTCGGATATTGGGACCGATGACAGACTTAAACGGTTTTTTCAAAGGCATATATAGATTGCGCCCGTCATTACCAAAATATAATTATGCTTGGGATACTTCGCTAGTTTTAACTCACTTGGAAAATTGGTACCCAAATGAGTCATTAAATTTAGAAAACATTTCTAATAAATTAGTTACCATTCTAGCCCTAGTCACTGCCCACCGAATGCAAACACTCTTTAATTCAAATAAACAATATTGAGCAACACAACAATCAGTCGATGATCAAAATACCTGACCTCATAAAAACCTCACGTGTTGGTTCACAACAACCAGTTTTAGTGATACCCTATTTCCGTGAAAAACCTCAAATTTGTCCCATAGAAAATTTAAACGCCTATTTAAATATGACCAACTCCTTACGCAATAATCATTCATATCTCTTTGTTAGTCTCAGGAAACCACATCATAAGGTTACATCACAAACATTAAGTCGATGGGTTAAAAATACACTTGCAGAGAGTGGAGTAGACGTGTCTACCTTTTCAGCACATAGCACTAGAGACGCTGCTACGTCCAAAGCTCGTAGTTTAGGTGTTAACATCGAACATATTAGAAAAACCGCTGGTTGGAGTGACAGTTCCAACACGTTTGGCCGATTTTATAATAGAATAATTATAGATAAAAGCCAGCAGGCTTCCTTTGCCGAATCATTGCTGTTTGATACTTTACAAAATGATTAGACTAAGTAAGTATTATGCATACAAGAAATATAAATTAAAATAATAAATTAAGTTCTAGTGATCATATTGTAATATGATTATTCTAAGGTTATACGTAATTAAATTCCCCATGGAATAATTTATCCAGGTTTTTTGTTAACATCCTTTCTAATTAATGCAATAAATAGATAATTACAATTTATTGTTTTCTCTTTATAATAATGATATTTCACAGACTAAGAATATTTTCTCTCAAGATCTACGTGTGTTAATTATACTAATATTGAGGACCAATCTCGAGTATAATTAATGATTAAACGAACTTACCTGTACGTGAAGTTCTATCATAATTATACGAGGAGATTGGTCCGAAGATATTAGCATCCCGCCCACCCTTGCTGTGTCCCTTACTGTGAAATATCAATTTACTCTTAATTACACTCTAAACTAAATGAATGTCAGCTGACCTACCTACAACTATGGGATGAAAAAGAAAAAAAAACTATGTTTAGAATATAAATCTCAACTAACTGTGCGATAACTGGCGTCATAGTAGGTGTAACTACGTGTGTTAATTATACTAAATTTGAGGACCAATCTCGAGTATAATTATGATAGAACTTCACGTACAGGTAAGTTCGTTTAATCATTAATTATGTAATATATTTACTTAATAAATTTTTTGAAGTGAAACTTCTAATGCGACTTCCAAAAATGTTATCATTTAACGCGTTAGACGTTATGCGTTAGATGTTAAGCGTGATGATAGGTGTTAAACGTTAAGTGTTAAATTTGTTAAGGTTATGAAAGCGCTCATGTGACGCCGTCACTTTGTGAGTGGGTGAGTGGAGGAGTGGGTGAGTGGGTGAGTGGGTGAGTGGGTGAGTGGGTGAGTGGGTGAGTGGGTGAGTGGGTGAGTGGGTGAGTGAGTGTGAGAGTGGGCGTGGGCGTGGGTGTGGGCGTGGTCGACCGACCAACTGACTGACTGTCGAAAGAGACAGAGCGAGAATGAAGTTTCACTTCTACCGCGTGGAGGGAGACTCCACGCACGCACATTTTTTTTTACTTTAGGTAGATGTGCGATGTTTTTGTGAGTTTTTAAATGGCCTGGCATTCAAAAACTTCCTTAATATATTTGCTTTGTTTAAGTTTCAAATTAAGTTACCAGATTGTAACTAACTTTGGATGAATTTTCTTTTATTTTTGGTTCAGGTTTTCAGCAATAATTGCTCCTTTGATAAACCTGCTTTCGTTATGATTTCTTTATTTTTATATTTCTTTGTTATAACCCAAACTGTAGCCCTTAGTACTTCAGGATACAACTTATCATTCTTCGGAGCTATACTTGGGAAAGATAAACTGCAGGGTGATAAAAATAGCCTTATTGGAGCAATATAAAATAACGACAAGGCGTTAAAAGTGTCGGCGCCGCTTCTTTAAAATTGCCTTTTATAGGTACCGTTAAATGTTATTCTTGATAACCTTGTAACACTCAATGAAATGACCAACACTTAAAAAAAAAACTGCTGAGTTTATTGAAGAAGAATAAAAAATAAATTGCTGCTTTCTTTACTAAAATAATAAACGGGCCCGTTGGTCTAGTGGTTAGACAACCTGGATGCTACCCGATGGGTCGTGGGTTCAATTCCTACCTAGTGTCTGGTTGTTATTTATCTATATAATAATGTATTTAAAAAAAATGTATAGAAGTATTAATATCAGTTGTCTGGTTTCCATAGTACAGGCTCTGCCTAGTTTGGGATCAGATGACCGTGTGTGGATTGTCCCAAGATATTAATATTATTTGTATTATGACAAAATTGTTAAAAGCTTAAACTATATAATTTTGAAGTATGAAGAAGCCACAATAGAAGAGTATCAAAACAACCATGGCGAGCAATGCCAGCAGCCCATTCCACAGTAAAAAAATATTAAAAACAAAATAAAACCTACTTCAATAACACAAAAAGTATAAAATAATTTAAATATTATTGAAGTTGGTGCTAAAATACATAGTAGGTACGCCAACATCAAATTAAATAATATTGAGATTATTTTATACTTTATAATGATATTTTCATAATAAAAAAAAAGTAGAAAAACGTAATAAGTGCCTATAAAATTTGAGGGTTACCCTAGATTTCCCTGGAATCCCATCAGTAGATCCTGACTTGGTGACAGATGAGAGCAAATTGGAAGTATACCTTTCTGAAAAAAAAACAGTCAAAAGTTGGCGGAGAAATCGGTGAACATACAGTGGAAGATAGAACCTCCTCCTTTTTTTAAGTCGGTTAAAAGCGACTCCGAAGTTTACTTATGGAGTGGAATCATCCGTAACATTCAGTAGCATTGTCCAATCGTACTACAAATATCAACGAATGCATCCAAAAGTAATAAAAACATGACGAATAGGCCACATTTCTGGCTAATGAATCGAGAGGCCAAATGATCCGAAGATCACACGAACGCCGCAAGACCGCGGCTGACCGCCGCTCTATAGGTGGCCACTGCATAAAAAAAAATAATGAAAGGTAGGCTTCCGGTCGTTCGGACTGGTTCCCAAAGCCAATGTAGAATGTACGAGCTTTGTTCCCAACTTCAAAATAAAGGTACATAATTTGATTGATCGCGCAAGTTTTCTATGAATTTAGCTGGTAATGTTGTTTTCTAATAATATAAACTAAAATTTAAAGCATTTTTTTTCTATGTATATTATTGTCACAGGTATTGTGTATTTGCCGACTGTTGAGAGGATACTCGTAAGTGAATGACATCACTTCCTAATGCAAAAATATGGTCACAATTCTACGTACGTACCTACCTACATGGTGTATACATACATACATACTATACCTTTTTGATCTCAAGGTACACTTGGCTGAAGATCTGTTTACTTAATTAACACGAACTTACCAGCTTTTTATGATAATATTATTGTAATTACAAGAGACACTTCAATATTAACATCTACTTTCTAAATGTTGTACCCTGTAAATGAAATTTGTTCATTAGAGAGGCACAGCGTTGAGATTGAGATATCGATATTCGATTAATATCGATGATTTTAAAGTCAATGATTTGTTGACAGCTTTGGTAAGTTTAGTTAACTCACGGTTATAGTGAGTAAACGTTAAGTGCCGTGATCTATTCCCAGATCTAGCAGTCTTATTTTCAGTGGTAGCTTGAAGATGGAACTATGACATGCTACCTTTTTTTTTTTTTTGACGCGGGCGGAAATCTTCGAAAGATCCCCGGGAGCTGTGGGGCTCGACCGGGGTATGTGGGATTCTTACCCACTAAAACCCCCGCGGCTGTCGCATGGGCACATGAGAGGGGAGACCCCAGGGCTCTCCGGTGGGATCTGCACCAGGGGCCCCTCAGTGCCTTGCCTTTGAGCCCGCCGCCGGGGGGCGCATTGTAGCCCCCCGGGAACCAGTCATGGTGCTCACGGGGACGGGGGTCGCAACCCCGCCGCCATCCTCCTCGGAGTCGCCGCCGTACTCAATGGACGCTCAAAGGGCCCACACCCCGAGCGTCCAGCGACTCCGAAGGATGACATGCTACCTAAAACAACTTAAAAAAAAAACGTGGATAATTCTACACGTGAATATTTTTGCCGCCAAAATGTCAAAATTTATGTAAAGTTATGTAATAAGAGTTTAGTATTATAGAAAATAATAATGTAAAGTTATGTATTATAGAAAATAATGTAATAGATAAGGTGGAGGTATTTACCGTTAATTTAGTAGGTACGTTATTTGTTTAGGCTAATCAGTGATCCAATAAATATTAATAGTAAAATGAAGAAGCAGTAAACATTAACAACATCGATATTTTTTTATCGATCGAACGTGCACCATCACTACCCCACCCCACGTTCAAAAAACTTATCTAATAATGTAATGTGTGAATTACGCAGTAAAATTCGTTATTTACTATACGTTAATTAAGTTAAATCTCTAAGGAACCCGCCTTATTTCATAAAGTGTTGAATGTTACGTTAAGATTAAATGAGTTTAGATATCTGTGCTTTCTAAACGAAATATTATGTAATGTTCCTAAAAATACCAAGCTGTTTAACAACCTAATCACGTACTGTTTAAGAATAACCTATAGTTTTTTTTTATTTCCCAGCTCTAATAAACTACACACATCAAAAGTGTCTAGGGATCAAGCATTTTTGGGCAAAAAAATGGGCAGAAGAACAATGGCGTTTCGTGTGCTTTTCTGATGAGTCTCGTTTTGGTATGAGACCGGATACAAGACGTATACGACACTGGAGAACCCCTGGACGCCAACAGCGATTAAAATCCTGCCAGGAAGTCCATCCTTATAGTGGTGGAACCATCATGGTATGGGCGGGTATTTGGATCGGCGGAAGAACTGAGTTGATTTGGATCAGAGGCAACCTCAACGCTCAAATTTATGCTGAGACGATTGTATCAGACGTCATCGTTCCTCTACAAGTGCAAATCGGTCCCTTATTTCAGTTAATGCATGATAATGCACGACCGCACACCGCAAGAGTTGTAAGACAGACTCTCGCCGCAGCTAACATCAATGTCCTGCCCTGGCCTGCTCAGTCGCCAGACTTGAACCCGATTGAGCATGCATGGGATATGCTACAGAGAAGAGCTCTGCCGAATATGGAGGGTATCCAGTCGCAAGAAGACCTTTTTTTGTTGTTGCAACGAACATGGGCGGCCATTCCACAGCGTGATTTGGATGAACTCATTTTGAGTATGCCAAACCGATGTTCTTGTGTTGTTAGTGTTCGCGGTAGAAACACGGATTATTAATTGTTTAAGTTACCCAATAAAATTTTAAAGAAAACTGTTATTTCAGTCTTTTTTTCGAACTTTTGTGTTAGTGGTTCAAATGTCAAAAATCCCTTTATTAGGAAAATGGCAAATTTCTTTATTAATGCAAAGGTGACTTGGTTTATCGTTACTGTGACAAACGAAAACACTTTATTTGATGAATCCTTAAAGAAAATTTTAATTAATATCAATCAGGAGAAAAGTTATTGCAAAAATATATGTTGATCCCTAGACACTTTTGATGTGTGTATTTACGCAATAAATTTTAGTCTACATCTTGTTTATCAATTCTGTTAATATTGATGTTGTATCATCTATCAGGGTCAGTCAGAGTCAAGTTGCCCTGCCCCAAATGCTTCTCAGACTCACTCCCTTGGTCATCTTTTAACTGCCTTAACTGCATGCCATTTTTCTATTTCTTTTTTTGTAAAATATGTGTTTTTTTTTCATAAATATACTAATTCAGTTACTATCTCATAAACCTACACGTGTGAGGAACAGTGTCACCAACCTCTTCATATACAACGAATAACAAAATTTCAAAGGATACTAGTCAAGTATTGAGACTGGGTACGGTTGTAACAATTTTCCTTTAATCGTTCGAAGCGCGGCCAGTATGGATAAACATAATGAATAAAATATTTCAGGTGAAAGCCTAATTATTTGTCTATAAGTAGTTATCGAAATTAGGGGCCTAGGTATAACAGGTTTCCAGAATTTCATCATTTTGTTAAGTGTCTGCTACCGTTACAACAGAACCCCACCCCAGGGGCGGTTGTAACACTCATTGGGGATAGTTGTAACACTTTAAATCAACACTAAATTTATGAATTAAAGTTAATTTTATTATTAAAAAACGCCAAAACGTATTCGTCATTAACATAGCAACATAATCTAATCAATCTTTTTACAACAATGTAATGAGTTTTAAATATTATCGTAATAATATTTAACTTAAACTAAAACAAAGAATAATCTTAGTGATAACTAAATAAAACTAAAACATACAGCTTTTTTTTAAAAAAATAGCATAATTAAACATATTTTCCTCAAAACTTATTTTGCCAATTATGGGAAATAAGGCACAAGTCATATCTATTTACCATCTGTAGGTATATTCCACGAGATACTATGGTCTACACCTGCCTTGACATTGTACCATTTTTTTCCGGAACATCTCTGAATAGGCTTCTAAGCAAACGAAGTAGTTTATGGAACCAGTAATAGTCTTTTTTTTCTGATGATGGTGTGTTATAGCATTCTTCTTCTTGGCTTTACCTTTGTTTTTCTTTCTCAGTAGTACACATTTCTTCGTTTTTTTTATTCTCCAAACATTTATATCATACTTAATACTCTTTTCCAATACCTTCCTTCTCTGAAGTGTGTGCTACCTAGGCATCTGGAACAAAAAAATGTTACAACCGTTTCTACAAAAATCGTTACAACCGTACCCATACCCACTTTTTTTACAAAAAGATGACTGTAGCCAATAGGCAGAATAGCTTAAACAAAAAATAATCAGTGCTGTATAATCTCTAAAGTACAAATAATCCAAGATACAAACACTTATACATTATAATAATAGATAGCTACGTCGTAAACAAATTTGTCAAAAACACTTACTTTTCGTTGTTAAAACACAATAGGCCCCTCTGGAAACGTATTCAGCACGCGTAGTGCGACGAAACACTGGGAATCATGTCCGGACCTATGAGCCGCGTATCCTTCCCCTTGATACCTTTCGCCACACTTGTATCATCATCATCATCATCACCAGCCGGAAGACGTCCACTGCTGAACATAGGCCTCCCCCTTCGAACGCCACAATGACCGACAATTGGCTATTTGCATCCACCGGTTACCTGCGACGCGCACAATGTCGTCTGTCCACCTAGTGGGAGGCCTACCTACGCTGCGACTTCCGGTTCGTGGTCGCCACTCGAGAACCTTTCTTCCCCAGCGGTTATCGGTTCGCCGAGCGATGTGGCCTGCCCATTGCCACTTCAACTTGCAGATTTTAAGAGCTATGTCGGTGACCTTGGTTCTTCGGCGAATCTCCTCATTTCGGATTCTGTCGCGCAAAGAAACTCCAAGCATAGCTCTCTCCTCGTTGTGTGACTCTGAGCTTATCCAAAAGGCCAACAGTTAGGGACCACGTCTCAGTACCATATGTCATCACTGGCAACACACACTGGTTAAAAACCTTCGTCTTTAGGCACTGCGGTATTTTGGACGAGAAGATTTCGCGTAGTTTCCCGAACGCTGCCCATCCGAGTTGGATTCTTCGGGCGACCTCTTTGTCGAAGTTGGACCGACCTACCTGGATAGTTTGTCCAAGGTATACATAGTGGTCAACAACTTCGAGTGTATCGTTCCCAACAATTACCGGTACGGGTGCAACATGGACATTAGACATGATCTTCGTCTTGTCCATGTTCATTTTAAGACCCACCTGTTGGGAAACGCTACTGAGGTCGCTGAGCATCGTATTGAGGTCCTCCAGCGACTCTGCCATAATGACTATATCATCGGCAAAACGAAGGTGAGTGATGTATTCGCCATTGATATTGATGCCGAATCCGTTCCAGTCCAAGAGCTTGAAAATATTCAACTAAAAATAAAAAAAATATTAAACTTGTATAGTTTTGAAAATATTCAAGTTGTGACAACCGTACCCCGTTACAATCGTCCCCAGTCTACCTATCCTTTGAAATTTTCCGGTAGAAGGTACCTTTTCCACATTCTAAGCATTTTTTTCTTTCTTTTTTTCTTTCATAAATCTACCATTATACATACATATAATAACTCAGTTAAAATCTCATATACCCATTATTACCCATGTGAAAGACAGTGTTACCGACCTCTTCACATACAACAAAATTTCAAAGGATAACTGTCTAACCGGTATAATGTACCGGTATACCTATAAATACTTTTTCCACATTCTAAGCATTTTCCATAACACTGGGCGCTAATACTTGAAACCAGTTACATTAAATGCAAAATGCAATGCACACTTAATACCTATTCGTATGTGTATTGGAAATTATGCATCAGTGCAAGTAGGTAGCAATTGATATGGCAAAAATCTTTTAGCAGATAAAAATGTGGAAAAATATACCTTGTACGAGTGGTAAATTGAAAATTCAAAAAATCCGACACAATACAAGAGCTGACAAGTCATCTAACTTTAAGAACCGCCTCGAATGTACCAGTTTTTAAATAAAACACATTCAAATCTGCTCTTTGGTTGGGATCTGCGCTAATATCGTTGGGATGTCTCATAAGTTGGCAGAGGCTTCAAACTCAACACCTCTTATTTTCACATCGGATTTTTTGTCATAATATGGTTAGTGGCCAATCTGGTGTCTGAGTGGTTGCCTCCGGATTTGGCATTAATACTGTCTAGATCAGAGTTCCCCAAACTTTTTTGGGTCGTAGACCACTTGCCATGTTTTTCCGTGTTGGGTAGACCCCTACTTACCCAAGCTAGCTACTGATATTATATTTGATAAAGGAATTGCTTTTTCAATGAAGTAATCCTTTAAAATTTAAAACATGAAATATTGATTCACCTTTAGTGTCGGTTATCAAAGTTCTTGCGAAGAGCAGTTCTTCGTAGATTTCTTGATTCATAATAAAACAAACATATGCCATATATAATATTTTTTTTACTTCATAGGTAATTTTATAAATAATGTATATGTCTTGATATTATAAGATAGTATGATGTAAGTAAATAGGTACTATCAGTGTATGTGTTGAGATCCACTACCGTGGACCCGAATTTTCATTTCATTGACCCCCAAATTTTTTTTCGCTGTCGTAGTCCCCTTGCAGGTTGTCATAGACCCCTAGGGGTCGATATAGACCACTTTGGGAATCACTGGTCTAGATGAAAACAACTAGGGCCGGGCTAAAAAACTATCAACGTGCGTTTCGAAAACTGAGTCATTAGGTTCGAATGCCACTAAACGATCACCTATCTAAAGACTGAGCATGGCTGAGGTTGCTTAACCCAATTACAAATAGACAGCTCTGTTGGTGTCTGGGTTTATAGTACCCAGTGGCACTTGAGTCCATCAGTAGCAGTGATAAAAAATCTCAAATAAATAGTACTATGACCATGTGATATTACGGTTTTCCCTGCGGTACCTACCCGAGAGAAAAGTTTTTTTTTTAAATCTGATCTTAGGTAGGATAAACAGAGGCTATACCCAGCAATAAACACGACAGAAAAAACATCAAGTCCATATGTCTATGAAAGTAGATTTTCAGTCCACAGTGCGGTGGTAGCTGTCCAAGTGCACATAGGAGTGCAGGAGTTTCGATTATCATCAGGCGAGCACGTGCCCTTCTTGCACTTCTAGTTTCGAGTCTAAGTTACTTATAAATAAAACAAACTTTATCTCGAAGCTGTTACTACTATCCTCTTAGAATACCTGCGTAAGAAAATGCTATAAATACCTAGTAGTGTCGTCAGCTAGGTCCAAAATGTTTGTTCTACCTTATCAGCATTAGTAAGGGATCTTACACAATTTATTGGTTCAGTTAGGAGCAAGGTAATCCAAACTCCAGGGAATACGCCACTGGAGTATTGTGCTCAGTAGATAGAGGTAAATACTATGGTTTTCTAAGTTTATAGTGCGATTTTTGTTTGTTCTTGCGGGGGGAAATCTTTAATAATTCCCCGGGACCTGTAGTGGTCAACTAGAATCACTGGGATTCTTACCCCCACCTGGGCTCTTCGACGAGGAACCCCTCAGTGCCTAAGGTACATAGCATGTACCTTAGTGGAAAGAAGTCAATGGATAACCAGACATAAAGAAAAACGGACTCTAATAGCAAATTTGATTTTTCAAACCTACTACATAAAGAAGTTTAAAATAACACGATATTCCTATCTGTCTGTTTGTTCGTTTATAACTTCTAAATGAAACAACTGGCCATTAGATAATTTCTTCTGAACGGTGTAAATATGTAATACATATTTATAAATACGACCTTATTTTTGAAAATCTTAAACGTCTAAGCCGACAAACTATATACCAGGTACGGTCGCAGCCAACGATTTTGGGGGGGGGGGGTCATATGTGACGGTCACTACCCAATTTTGCCGTCTACGAATATGGATTTTGGGGGGGTCATAACCCCTACGACCCCCCTCTCGGACCGCCACTGCTTTAAATATATAGGTACAAAGATACGGAAATTGAAAAAAATAATACATTAATATTCACAAGTCATACATAGTCTATTACAGTATAAATAAATCTCAACAAAACCAAACGAAACACTCAAAGTAAAAGCACCTATTTTCCTTCACATCCCGAATGCTTAGTGAAAGGGAAACAACAAAAAAATCCACACACAAAGATTTCGCACAAATCCACAAGGAATATAATTTTGTTTACTGTCATCTAGTAGGTACGTGCGCCACTGCTGCCATATTTGCCAATATTTCCGTACATTGTATTTGCAACCCTTGTCATGGCGATTCATTGAGTCGATATAACGAAGGTATTCCATTATACACAGTGATATTTTTTCAGTCGTAGAACGATGACCCAGTAAAAGTACCCACTGCGTCTATAAAAAGAAAAAAAAAACGGTAAAATACTTTACTTCCCTTTTTTTTTGACGCAGAGGAAACCTTCAAAAGGTCCCCGGGAGCTGTGGGGCTCGACCGGGGTGGGATTCTTACCCACTAAAACCCCCGCGGCTGTCGCATCGGCACATGTGACGCAGGTCTCTCTGGTGGAATCTGCACCAGGGGCCCCTCAGTGCCTGGCCTTTGAGCCGCCGCTGAGTTGCCGCCGCACTCCGTCGACGTCCAGTGACTCCGAAGGACTTTACTTTCCCTATACGGCTCGACCGATTTTGATATTTTTTGGGTATTTTAGTGGGATTCCAGAATCTTTTTAATTTCAGGGCAGGAAAACATCTGCCGGCCCGATAGTTATTAATTGCATTAAAAAAATTAATCACGGGCAATGGCACGCTGCGCTGTATCAATCAGTATTTTGGTCGTTCACCCTATCACGTCCTTGAGTTTCTTAACCGATATCCTCAGCATTTGTGCGTTGTGATCCGATAGTAAAATGGCTCCTTAAGAACAGCTTAAAGTCAGGACACCTAAGGCTGTGCCTTCCTGAGCTACCCTTGAGTTCGTTGCTGTCCAATTAAAAGAAATTAATACATTGGTTGGACAATTATTAGGTACTGTTTGTTACTAGAAATGTACCAGAGAATGTAAGGTTCACAAACGATGGTCAAAGGGAGAAATAGGTACACAAAATAATTTGAATTATTTTACAGGCTTCATCAAACAATATACGTCGACAATAAACAATACTTGCGATCACAATTGGGTTAATTAAACAGAAATCTGAGAAGCCCGTAAAGTAACGAGGGTTTACGTCTTAGGTTTTTCCAGATATTACGTCGGACAGCATTAGAGGAGTTCCAATTATCGATTGTAATGAAATAAAATACATTATTTAGGTTTAGCCATCGATATAATATATAAACTAGATAAACATTCACGAATAAAATGACATCTAAAATGTGGTCGCGGAGGTTGCAAACTTATCTGTGCTGGTGGCGGAAACGTGAACTAACGATTTTATAATGATAATGACTTGTAGTTTGACAGTTTCACATAGACAGTAGCAACACTCCTATCGGCAAAAATAAATTTGTCAGGATGTGGCTTGTAAAGAAATAACGACACAAGGGCCCTATTTCTCGCTACCACTTTTTGAACCGTGACACCAAATCTAATTTATATATTATATCGATGGGTTTAGCGCTAACACTTCTAAATTAGACCGAAGCTAGTCAAAAATTACTTAACACAAATTGTTAGCTGTTCCAATTACATAGATATTTTGGACGTGTTTATAATCTGGGGGAATATAAATGGCCAAAACTTGAATAACCTTTTGCTTAACTGCGTTGCTTGTTAGCTTATTGTTTTTATTATTCTGATAATATTTGGAATAAGTATCCAAAACACATGTATGGACGTTCACTACGAATCACCCATAATGATGCACCCGATGCGTTACTAACGCTACTGCACTCGGTAAAATTTAATGCATTCTGGTTGGTGCGGAACGTTTACCTTAGTTACCTTTAGGAAAACGACAAGGAAAAATATAGTTTTCGATTTGTTGCAGAAAATATAGATGTGAGGCATAAAAATATAATGAAAGGAACTACCGACCGTCCCAGGCGGTGGCAGGTCCATTTTGATAGATGCTTTGTCCGAACTAGTAGTGGGTATGCTCACTACGTTCACACGTAAGGCCTCGTTTACGGAAACGCGGGGCGTCGCGCGTCGCGTGTGGCGTGGCGTCTCGCGGCGCGTCGGTCGTTTTTATTGTTTACGTAGCGGCGGCGCGTGAAGCGGCGCGTATCATCGCACGCGTAAACACAAACTTATAGCAATATATGATGCTGTTTATAGAGACGCGGGGCGGGAAGAGTGGCGGTGCCCGCCGCGTGCAACGGCGGTGCAACTCACTTTTTAACATACAATTTTCTACTAAAAAAAAAATCGATCATATCATACTCCATTGCGATGGTGACTACGTCTGTGTTGCATGATTACCAAATAGACTGGCAGAAGGTTCCGCCACAGGCATCGCTTCATCGAGAATCGCCGCTGCGTGCGCCGCCGCGATGAACGTCGCGTGAGACGCGGCGATGCCATCCGCGGGCGCCGCCGTAAAACACGCTCCATTTCAAGCAAACGCGTGTAAAATCGCTTCTCCGTAAACACACTCATACAACGCCCTACATTTGAATTTTTTTAGTGCGGGCCGCGCCGCAACACGCGGCGCGCGACGCCCCGCCGCCACACGCGGCGCGCGACGCCCCGCGTCTCCGTAAATGAGGCCTAAGGGTAAATACGCGGTGCGTCTCGTCGTTCAATGATAGAAAGGGGAAATCATGGTGACATTGACATCAATGTTATGCAATTGCTAAGCACACATCAAAATGCATCCTGTAGAATGGCATGAAACTGAAGGCTTGGTAGTCTACGTTTGTATGTTAAAGCACCCTAAAGTGTAGCCAATGTGTGGCTACTACTACTATTTACAAGATTTTTGACAAGAAGAAGAAGATAAATGAATTTGGACACCACAATGAAACACAGTGACACAAATTTAGAAAACAAATACTTAAGAGAAGGACAATATGATATAAAAAAAAGCTTAATGTGCCCCAAAGAGGTGGGTCCAAATGGGTCCTAGATCAGCTTAATGTAAAGCTTATACCTAACACTGGTTTTCATTTGGGCCCAGTGTTCCACGGATGTCAGTCAGTGGCAATATAATCTCAAGTAAAATGTTGTCTTTTATTTACGCGAATACTACACATTGAAACAGCTTTCAGAGTAGGTACGCTATAAAATCGCTTAGAAATAAGTTGACATTATACAAAGCTTGCATTCGCCCTATCATGACTTACGCGAGTGTAGTTTTCGCGCACGCCGCCCGCACCCATATCGATAGCCTCCAGGTTATCCAGAATCGTTTCCTCCGTCGCGCCGTCGTTGCCCCGTGGTACATGCGGAACGTAGATCTGCATTCTGATTTCAAATTAGATCCCCTTCGTAAGTTCCTCAAAGAAGCGTCGAAATGCTACTTTGAATCCGCGTCCCGTCACGCGAACAGTTTAATCCGCGCCGCCGCCGATTACGCCGCTAGTCCTTCTGACTCGCGCCGCAGACCACGGCACGTACTGCTCGACCCTCCTGACCCCATGACGGTCCTATTGGACCGGGATGCGCCGACCCCTCCCCGACAACCGTATGCTACACTAGCTATCAGACACCGGTCTCGCCGGCGAGGCCGAAGGGTCGTACGTATGCGACCGCAACGACGTGCATCACCCCACTGAGTTTCTTGCCGGTTCTTCTCAGTGGGGGCGCGTTGTGAACCGGTGGTAAACTCAGCCCTCTCTTAAGCGACAGCCCAAGCCGAGGCCGTGCCTCCCTGAGGTGCCCTTGTGCTCGTCGCTACTTCTGCCGTAAAGGCTAGAGCGCTTCAAGCGCTCGCCTCCTATTGTCCGGTGAAGCTGCAATGGCCATCTGCGGCTAACAGCGTCTATCATTCCCAAAAAAAAAAAAAAGTACGCTGTAATATAATAGCATATAGCTCATAGCACAACAACATCGCGCACCATACATTGTTAAGGACACGTTACACACTGTACTGTACTATATATTATTGGCTTACTATACACTATGAATTGGTGATGAATATGTGCTGAGTTCATGCTGTGCTATATCACGCGCCGCCCTCCTCTTCCTCCCTCACCCCCGGCCGTCCCGCAAGCGAAACGAGCGATATACTATAAATGTTTGCGATAACATCGCGTAATGTGAACGCCATGCTGTATAGTATAGCATTAGGTCCTTCTTTGCTATACTATATAGCACAATAGTATAGCGTAGTCTGAAACAAGCTTAAACTCTAAAATATACCGTGATATAATCCATAAAAGTAGTTTGATTTCAAGAATCACATTTTAAAACAATTATGTAACAAATTCTCGAACTCGTAACGTTGAAAGCTCTGTAGCATAATACGACATCCTTGGCACAAACTTTATCTATTATCACAAAATAATATAAAGTTTCATTTACGATTATAGTAAGTATTAGGATTCTATTGAAAAGTTTGTATTGTCCAAGTTGAATCATTTAGTGCAGAAGTTTTCTTTACATAATAGTAGGTATCAGTGTAACTTCTGTTACAACAGCTGGAGATACCAGGTGGCGCGGATATAACTTATTTAGGCATATAATTGCGTAAAGTAAAGGCAATTGGATCTCCATTGGAATAATAACTGTAAAATATAGTAAACTATACCCGGTACGTGCTTCGCTACGTATAAAGTGAAATAAATTAAAAAATTAGTTGGAACATCAAATTCATTTATTCCAACAAAAAATGGCGATTTTCCTTCAATTAAAAAAGAATAAATCAAATTAAAAACAAATCGCTACATTAATAGTGGTATACAATATGTTTTTTCAAATAAAGAAACACACATGCATACATGTTATTCACTTCAACAGTTCAAAACTTACCGTTTGTGTAAATGCTTTTGACAATTTAATTCAAATAAAGCCTGTAAACGATATGAAACACCGACGGCTCACAAAAAAACTGCGAAAAATACACGCACACATTATATTATTATACATATTACATTTGAACTAAAAATATAAACACAAAGCAATAATTATCGCTGACAATTTGCTTTATTCGAAGCACTTCCAAAATAAAATCACCGCATGAATGACATAACAACATGCTTTTACTGTCAAACCTAAAAACGTTTTAATTCTGAAATAAATTAATAGTTTAAAAAACTAACAGCCTTACTTATAAAAATCTACTAATCACCGTCTTAGCAACCAAATAACTAGTTACTACATAACTCCTTAATAAGCAGTTTTATATTTTCTACTTATAAACGTTGCATAAGAGCGACATAACTAATGAACAGTTAATAAGGCAAAACATATTTTACTCTGTCAATACCGCCACGTGTTGTCAGCTTGAAATATTCCGTCTGACCTAAATCTTGGTAAAATGGCAACATTTTGTAATTCAATTCGACAAAGGACTTTTGGCGGGAAGTCAAATAAGGCGGCAACTTAAATTTTCACTCCCGAGTTTAAAATTATTTTTTTGCACTTATTCGACTGATACCTACTCGTTTTATATCGCAAAATATTCTGGGCATAGCGTCCCTCAATATGAGTCCCCACAGCGACGGTGAAGATCCTGGAGATGGTAAAAAGAAAAGAAAATTTCAAGCGATTTCTGGCGGCGAAAAAGAGAAGTATAACATTTTTACTAAACCAAACTATAAAAGATTATTTATTGAAAATGGCAGCAATGAGTTTGTCGTTTTCGTAGAGTCAAGCGAACAGGAAAAACTAGGTAACAAAAACCCGATTACCCTTACAAAGATACTTACTGACAGTGTTATAGGTATTGTGGGCGTTCACCGAGTAAACGCCAATAAAATAGGAATAACATTTAAAAAGGCAGCTGCAGCCAACAATTTTCTTAAAATGGAAGAATTCTTGAACAAAAATAAAATGAGAGCATTTATCCCATCTTATTTAACTGAGAGAGTTGGTGTGATAAGATATGTACCTAAGGACCTATCCAATGAAACGATTTATAAGAATATTGTTTGTGATACCGAAGTCATATCAGTAAAACGTTTTATGAAAAAGGTCGATGGAAAACTTGTACCATTAAACACAGTTGCAGTTACCTTTGCCTCAACCAATTTGCCCCAATATGCTTATATTAAACTTTATAGATATGAAGTACACACTTACATTGCTCCACTTCTGCAATGCTATAAATGTTTAAAATTTAACCACTCCGCTAAAGTGTGCAGGGGTGAACAAAATTGTTCTTCATGTGCTGGACGTCACTCATACAAAGAATGTGATGTTGAAGAGATAGTTTGTATAAACTGCAGCGGCAATCACTTGGCTGTGTCAAGAGATTGCCCTGTGAAGCAAAAGAAAATGGAGGAAAAAAAGAAGAAGTCGCTTCAACAATCATATGCCACTGTTGTGAGTACACCCACACCGCCACCAGTTAGCGAAACTTCCTTCCCACCATTGCCTAGCAAACCTTTAAAAAATAGCGATAATTTTAATATAAAGCAACTTGCCGAAAACGATATTATAATAAATGCAATAGTAAAATCTCTCGTAGCCCTTGGCAATATGTCCAGTACCCCTCTTACTACTAAGAAAATAAAAGAAATATTTTTATCTAATTTAATTTAATGGATAGTTACTTAAATATATTACAATTCAATATACAAAGTTTACAGAGCAAAAAAGCCTTATTACAAAACTTATTAATAGAAAAAAATATTGATATATGTCTTATAAATGAAACTTGGCTTAAGTCTACTTCTATTATTCCTCATTTTCCTCAATATAATTTTATTTACAAAAATTCTAATAACCCCCATAATGGTGTTGGTATTTTAATCAAACAAAACTTAAGATACTCTATAATTTCTACAGTTTTTTATGAATCCGTTCAAAACATATGCATCTCAGTAGAAACAGTTTCTGGTCCTTTAGCTATAGTTTGTGTATATTGTCCTCCTAATAATAGACTGGATACAACAAAGTTGAAAACCCTTATAAATACTATACCTAAACCATGCGTTATAATGGGAGATTTTAATGCACATCATATTGCATTTGGATGTAATAGTGATAACAACAAAGGAAGAAACTTATATAACATAATAGACCAATATGATTTGTGCATTTTAAATGATGGTTCATCCACAACTGTCCCATATCCTAATAGACAGGCCTCAGCTATAGATCTGGCTTTAGTTAGTCCTTCCATTGCTCACTTATGTAACTGGTATGTACATGATGATCCTATGGGTAGTTATCATCTTCCAACATTGCTAGAAATTAATATTCTTCCATCCACATATGAGTCGTCTCCTGTAAATAAAGATAAATATATTTATAATAAAGCAGACTGGAATGCATATTATACCTTGTCTGAGACTTGCTTTTCTGAGTTACATTTAAATAGTAATGATAGTGCTATAAACTTGTATGATAACTTTGTAAATACATTAAATGATTTAAGAGACAAAACTATACCTAAGCAACATACAAAACCCAGAACTTGTATATCTAGAAAACCAGTTCCATGGTGGAATCAGGAGTGTACTGACGCTGTGACTAAATCAAAAGATGCATTAAAAGACTACTTCTCCGAACCCACCATAGAAAATTGGATAAAATACAAGAAGTTAGATGCCAATAAAAAAAGATTATTAAAACAAGAATGCACTACCTCTTGGCATAACTTATGTGGTAGTTTTAATAGATTAACACCTATTTCACGAATATGGCAATATATTAAAAAATTTAAAAGAATAGGTGAGAGTGCTCAGAACAAAAATATGAATGAGGAGTGGATTCCAAGATTCTTAGATAAGTTATCAGATTCAACTCGTACTGATCAAGAAAAACTTGCTAATTTCTTTGAAAATGCTATAGAAACAGACAATAATCACTTTCTTAACAATAATTTCACCTTAGATGAGTTACGAGTATCATTAAAAAGTAGAAAAGATACTACACCAGGATTGGACAACATACCTTACATATTAATTAAAAAATTACATTTGAATGCACAAATCATATTACTCAATATATATAATAGTTTATGGCAAGAGTTAATAATTCCTGAATCTTGGAAAACCCAATGTGTAATACCAATTTTAAAACCAGACAAGCCCATTAATGATGCCAATTCATATAGACCTATTTCATTATCATCTTGTTTAGGTAAAATTTTTGAAAACATGTTAAAGTTGCGATTAGATTATTTTGCTGAATCTAATAAATTAATACCTGATGCACAGTTTGGGTTTAGAAAAGGTAGAAGTTGCTCTGAAAGCTTTGTATCATTGATATCCGATATAAAAAAGGTTAAGCTTAGTCATTCTAATATGATCTGTGTATTTCTTGATGTTAAGGGTGCTTTTGACAATGTCAATATCGAGGGCCTTATTCAAGTATTAAGCAATATTGGTTTACCCAGGCATAATTTAAAATGGATATATAACTTTCTTAGCAATAGAACTATATTTGTTAAATACAATGATCAGTTACATGGGCCTAAAACAGCTAATAAAGGTACCATGCAAGGGGCGACATTATCTCCTCTTCTATACAATTTGTATACTTCCGAAATATTAAAATATGTAGATACAACAAATATTAACATATTGCAGTTTGCCGATGACTTACTTTTGTACAGCATTGATCAAAACATTGAAACAGCAGTAAACAATATGAATACCGCTCTTAACCAATTGTTCTGTTATTATCATAATACTCTCAAATTAGACATTAGTCCAGAAAAAAGTGCAGTTTTAATTATAAGTAGAAATCCAGATGAAACAAACAGTCAAATACTTTATGATAATACTGAGATCCCTATTGTAAAACAACATAAATTTCTTGGAGTGATCATTGATAATAAGCTTAAATTTGATGAACATATTAAGCATATTTGCAAAAAGGCTTTGAAAGGTATAAATATTTTGAGACATCTTGCAGGTACCTTTTGGGGAGCCGATCCTAAAACAATGAGTATGCTGTACAAAAGTATTGTCCGAAGTCACTTTGACTATAGCAGCCTAGCATACATGAATGTCAATAGCACCCTTCTTAAAAAATTAGATGTAATTCAAAACATTGGATTAAGACTTATTTGTGGAGCAATGCGCTCAACTCCTATTAATTCATTAGAAATAGAAACATGCATACCTCCTCTGGCATTGCGTAGACTGCAGTTGGCAGAGAGATTTTATTTAAAAGTTCTTTCCATGGGCAATAGTCCTCTGCATGACAAGCTGACTCTACATCCAGATATCTCTCAGTCAATTTCATCCACCATAGTGTCAGCATCTTCAATTATTGACAGAACATTGCCTGAAATGTCAACAATTTTTACACACATTAAAAACAATGCTGAAAATATAAAAGTATATAATATTTGGCCACTATACAGCTGTACATACAAGGGACTGGTTAACAGTTCATCAAAATTTTATCTTGATAAAGTACATAACAAAACTGATTTTGAACAATTTAAAAATGAAAAAAGTAATTATCACTATATATACACTGATGGTTCTAAAAGTAATTGTGTTACAGCAGCATTCTATGATCCAAAATTTGATTATAAAAAATGTATAAAGTTAAACAATGTATGTAATATCTTCACAGCTGAGAGCTATGCCATTTATTGTGCATTGTACTATGTATATATAAATTTTACTGTAAATAATGTACATAACATTTTGATAGTATCAGATTCTAAGAGTGTCCTTTCTGCAATAGCTAATGTAAATATGTCATTTAAGTTAAATTATATTATTTATAATATTAGAAATTTGTTATGGCAGCTAGTTATAGGAAAAAATATCAATGTAGAGTTTGTATGGGTGCCTTCACACAGTGGTATTTATGAAAATGAAGTTGTTGATACAATAACTCGTATGAGTCATGATGAAGATGAGTCGGAGACACTCAAAGTTCCATTTACGGATTATTATACCTGCTATAAGACTACGAACAAGGAATTGTGGAAGCAATGCTGGAATATTACACTTGAAACGAAAGGCAAGTGGTATGCAGAAATACAAAGAGAAATACCTTCAAAGCCATGGTATCATGAGTTCAAGTACACTGATAGAAAGTTTATCACAACGATATCTCGCATGCGAATGGGACATTGCTTAACGCCAGCTCACTTGAACCGATTACATATAGTCAATAATAGCCGATGTACTTACTGCTCACAAGAGGAAAACGCCGATTTGGATCATATAATTTTAAAATGTCCAGCTTTCAAAATCCAACGATTAATTTTAGTGAGTGACATTTGTGACAGTGTCAGTGAACTGAGTGATGAACGTGTACCCCGCCGCGTTCAGGAATTACTATCGAATTCAGATTATTTTGCACCGCTATTTAAGTTTATTTGTAGCACTGTTGAAAAGATTTAATTCATAACTTAACGTGATTTATTTGTTATTTTTACTTTTTATATTTTTTGTTTATTTTTAAAGTTAGAATTGTTTTCCTTTCTTTTTTTGTCACTTCGTTGATCTATGATGTATTACTACTTAGCTGTTTCATAATTTACACATAATTTTATTATAAGATGTAAAATGTATGCGACTGAAGGACTCTGTATCCATGGTCATGAATAAATATTATTAAAAAAAAAAAAAAACAATTCGACAAATAGAAAGCTAGGTTGTCAAATTCTAATTTGGAAGTATAGAACACAAATCAGTACTATAGAACGCTTATTTTCAAGTAAGAACATTAAATTACATAAATATTAGGTACACGACAATAGGTACTATACCGTCAGCTGTATTTATTGACATTTGAAAGAAAGAATAATTTATTTGTGACACACAATTAACAATTAAAACAAATAGAACAAAAAATAAACCATAAGTAAGTAGTTAGTTACATACTTTAACAAAAATGTGCGTCACAAAATGGTTCCAACTCAGCAGAAATGCTAGTCGTACACACAACCAGCGGTGATCTTCCGTTTTCGTTGTTTCGTCGGGTCGTTTCGTCCGTGTCCGTTTTAGCGCTGATTTGAGCTTGTGGCAGGTCAAACCTATCACTACTTATCACTTACATATCAATATAACTCTTATAATATAACTTTAAATAGTTCAATTCACTTGCCCTCTCAGAGTAAAATCTGCCTACACTTTGTTTAAGGGGACCATAGACAAACGCGTACTCTATTCTTAATATATAAACTCTATGCATCGATCGATACGAATTACAATGCAAGTGCAACTGACTGAATCAGCTGATAGAGAACCGCCATATTGTTACATAACGTGCTAATAAGCTTCTAAACAAGGGTTGACCGTTGTTTAATTTGACAGCTACTTTAGCAAGCTGTTATGCAACATATTAGGGATAAACATCGTTTATAAGTAAAAAATATTTTTAAATAGCTATTAAGTGTTGCATAAAATTTAACCATCGTTTTTAAGTAAGGCTGTAAAAATACACGCTTTTATAAGGACTACTGCACTAAAAAGCAATAAATAAATTATCTAAACAGTTCTTTCTTTCTTTCTACCTCGTGTTTGTAATTTATGGATAATACATAATTATGTGTAAAAGCGTGGGGTGCTTTTTCTCTGTAAATGATTACAAATTATTGTCATGTGAACACAAATACTTAGCGTTCTTGAAAGTGACAGAAATGTTAAGCTGTTATTCAGATAAAGCACCCCACGCTTTTACACAAAAATAAGTATAATCCATAAATTACAAACACGAGGTAGAAAGAAAGAAAGAACTGATTAGATAATTTATTTATTGCTTTTTAGTGCAGTAGTCCTTATAACGGCGTGTATTTTTAGTTTTTTTTAACTATTAATTTATTTTATACTTTTTAGTCTTAGAAATATTCGCCTAAACTACGAAAAAGATTAGCCCAAGTATTGATTTGTTCGTAGCTTGAATCGTAGGCAGGTTGTGGCAAAACATATTTTTACTAGACTAGATATTAGGTACGCGTAAGTAGGTATCTGAATGAGTTAGCGAAGTTTAAGAAAGCACTAGGTACGTATTTACCCGTTTAAACAGTCGAAAGTACGCTAAATTATTATTATTATTTATTATTATTATTAATAGTCAATAGCTTCACAAGTAGTATTCAAGGGTTCCGTTACCAACCTTCCGGGTCCATCAACAGGTCCACGTTATTAGGCAAAGTGAATATAACTCCTTAATAAAAATCAAATCAGTCCAAGCTCGATGGGTTTACTAGTAATCATTCCAGGGTCCCGTTAACCACTTTTCATTTCCATCATCAACCCTGATTATTGGGCAATGTAAACAGAACTTTTAATAGGAATCAAATGAGCCTAAACTCGATGAGTTTATTAGTACGTACGTACGTAGTAGTAGCCGTTCCAGCGTTCCGTCAATGTGAAAAAAAACTCTTTAAAACAAATCAAATGAGCCAAAACTCGGTTAGTTTACTAGTAGCCATCCAAGGGTTCCCTTATCCACCTTCGAGCCCCACCATCATATCAGCTCGATGATACCATATTATTGTATTGTCACCGGTTCTTGATACATGTGCAAAATTTCAAATGTTTTGGACGTGTAGAAGTGGCTCAAAATTGCATCGCAAGATTCCATTACCATTATACATACATAGTTACATACATACATATATACATACATACATACATACAGGTCAAGCTAATAAAAGCGTGTTAAAAAGGTTCAATTTGACAGCAAAATCCCCATTTACAAAATGATCCGCCATTTATGGTTACAAAAAATGTGATAAATGAAGCACCAGTCCGAACAAAGCTTAAACATTTGGTTTGGATAGGTGAGCCCGTTCTTGAGTTATAAAATGACAACGAAAAGTGGCATTAATTTTTATAGATAGAAGATAGATGTACTAAATTGTTTTATAATAAAATCAAAGTTAATAAACTAGAACTTGAAGAAAAATCCAAGTAAAAACCGTAAAATGAAAAGTATTTTCATTATAAAAACTGAATTGCAATCGACACATACCTAGATTTGATAGTATGCAGCTTACTGCAGTCGTCGCATGCCAATTTATAGCGTAGGTAATGATAAAATAGTTAAGCTGTATTTTTGTTCCTACTTACCTGTTGTTATTGTTGGCCCTCTTCAGGGTAAAGAAAAAAGAAAGAAAAACAATTTATTTGGACACCATAATGTAACACAATTACACAAATACAATAGAGAAATTATTAATATATGAAATAATGTGCCCCAAAGAGGCGGGTCCAAACGGGTCACAGATCAGCTTATTGCTCAGATTACTCTGAGGTTTATAGGCAAGCTTGAAGCTGGTCTTCATCTGGGCCCAGTGTACCATGTGTATGAGGTATAGAGGTATGCAACCCCTAAAAAATAATAGCCTATAACTCCTTAGAGACAAATCAATCGACTTCTTATTTGTCTAGGGTAGTTACACGTGTTAAAAATGACGAAGCAAAACTCATTGTTCGGACTGATTGATAGTCCATAACGTAAGGGTCCGTACTCGCCTTGCGTCCGATAGTCTTCCGATAATAGAAAAGGGAAAGGAAACACGCCGTCCACATCAGGGCCCGATAATTTACAAACGCTTCGATGAAGTGTCGATATTGTATCAGTTGGATGGTTTCACACATTTGGTAGTCTACTAATTTTATAAGACCATTGGCGTGTTAGTGGCTTGTCACTGAACTGGGTCTCAAGGCTGGTATCTATATCTATAAAAATCAATGCCACTTTTCGTTGTAATTGTATAACTCAAGAACGGGCTCACCTATCCAAACCAAATATTTAGGCTTTGTTCGGACTATTTAGTAGATGGTTTATGTGAAGTTTGCACAAAATCGGTAGAGCGGTTCTTTATTTATCACATTTTTTTGTAACAAATTAATTTAATAAATGGCGGATCATTTTGTAAATGGGGATTTTGCTGTCAAATTGGACCTTTTTTTCAGAATTAAAACTTTTTTCAGTGTTGACATTAAAAGCATGTTGTTATGTCATTCATGAGGTCATTTCATTTTGGACGTGCTTCGATTATAGCAAATTGTCAGCGATAATTATTGCTTTGTGTTTATATTTTTTGTTCTGAATTTGTGTTCCAATTATTATTTTTTAATATTTCACTTTATACGTAGCGAAGCACGTACCGGGCCGCTAGTTTTTTTATAAAATGACATAGAATTGCCATTCCAGCGAAACACAAATGAGATCTAAAATTATGGTATAACCTACGGTACGGTACGGTATATATACCGTATTATGGTATTAGGTAGGTTATGGTTATTTTAGTGAATACCGAATTTGTCACAATCGTTATGGAGTCTCAACAGTGTGTCGCTGGAATGGCAATTGTGTGTTATTTTATTAAAATTAGCAGACTTGGTGACCTTACTGGTAAAAATATTTAAACACTACACCAGCTTTCTGGTAAAAATATTTATGAATCCGTAATTTTGCGCTTACATACGTTATTCGGTCAAAGTGGATGGCATGTGAAATGTTGTTTAGAACTACCGCATTCAATCGGTATAACTTACTTGGAATAATTTTTAAACTGTACGAACATCAGAAGCCAGTCAGACAGTATGGATTTTTTTGTCCCAACTCTGCGATCGAATACTAGTGGAACTACTTGGAATAAACGCTCTTAGCTACATGTCTAGTTTGCTAATCGCAGCCACTGCGCTAGACTAGAAATAATTTGATAGCAACTCAGTTGCCATTATTCTAATACGTAAAAATTTATTCGAATCTGCGGGATCCAATAAGACGAGGCGCCTCTCCGGTATTAAGTTACCTTTATAAAAGCATAAATTGCTGTAATGTTACCGTAAAGCTGTCTCGATGTCGTTTCATCAGCGTGCCCGGCCAGCTGTACTGCGTTCCCAATAGGAATTCCCGATGCGAACATTTCAGAAGCACTTCATTCATTACCTCTTTTGTCTTATTGCGTTCGAACGAAGATGTATTTTAAACGGAAGAGGCGCGTAATATACTTACTTTACATATACTTTTGTCATAGTATAAGTCTGTTAGAGCGCTGTAGTTGCCTAATATTCAACTACTACGGAGGTGTTCACGGAAGACCAGAGTCGTGTTGCCACATCGGTGTCACGGAAAATTGCTGAGTGGACTCCTTTTTAGGTACTGATTGTTCTTATTTTTACCCAACTACGGAAAGGAGGGGAGGGTTATGATTTTAACAAGAATGTATGTATGTATGTTCATCTGTTCCCGCATATCTTCTAATCTACTTAACATAATTTGACAAGTAGGGTGTCGTTAGAAGCGTCTTGAGTGTCCGCTGGTTATAGGCTATATAAATCACATTATTAGACTGCGATTTTATCCGAAATCGGGTTTTAGTTTTTAAAACTTATTATTAAACGACTTGACCGTTATTAGAAGCTTATAATAATGAGATAGGCACATCCGTTTCCCGTTGCATGTTCCCTCTCTTTCTACCTTATGTTGCTGTCTCTTTCGCGCCCCGCTACCGTCACCAGGCAGGAGTGGGGATGGCTTTATAAGAGCCAGCGCTGCGCTCCTTTAGTCATTGGCGTGAAATTTCCCGCCGTGTTCACTACTATTCTAAAAGTGTTCTTATTAATATAATTATTATATAAAATATAATAATTCATGAAGTGAAAGCGAAATCTACACGTAAGTTTTATTTTAATTTAACGGTTTTACCGTTCATTATTATTTTATAATCTTTCTACCTTCAAATTTTATATCTTGTGTTAATTATTATATTTTTGTTCCGTGTACATTTACAGCTATACGTATTACAGGGAACAGAGTATTATAATGGATAACGTTAATAAAATCAATGATCTAGAGGCTGCTCCCGATGTTATTTCTGATGTAACGGCTAGATCACAACATCATAAATCGCGTTTACATGTAAGGCGACGGTCGGCATCAATGGTAAGTAGTAGTTCTACAACCTCTGCTAATTCTTCAGCAGGTTCAAAGAAAAATAAGCGTAAACGCCATTCCAAAAAGAAACGTGACAGTGATCGTATTAGAAAATTGACAAAAGACGTGGGTGCTTTACAGAAAGTTGTGACTAATTACGAAAGAAACTGTCAAAGTGGTAATAATTCTAGCATATCTGATGCTAGTAATGAACTTTACAATGATTTTCACGCCTCGCAGGCGTTTCAGTCTCCGAATATTAGTGAAAACCACGATTCGATACCAGATTTATCAGCAGTCCCTCAAACCTCACAGGAGTTTCTTAAAATACTGGACGAGATTCAACAGTTTGGTAAGTCTATGTGGTCTGATGTTAGATATGCTGAAACACAAAAATTATATAATTGTACACAAAAAGAAGTACTCCTTAACGGTTTCCGTAATTTAATAGCATGGTCTAGAACAGCGAATGCTTCACTAGGTAACCTCAACGAAAAAATCGAGTAGCATATTCTAAAGAGTGACTTTCACAGAGTCTCGACGGACTTATTGCAGATGGGTTGTGGTCATAGAGAGAGACCATAGAAATGAGAAGGGATGGTATCCTTAAATGCATTCGAGACCCAGTAGTGAGGGTAGCTGTGAATAAGATTCCCCCCTCAAACACTCACATCTTCAGCCCTGAAGCTCTGAGTACTGTGTTGGAGAAAGCAGGCGGTGTAAGAAAAACTTTCTGACCAGTAAACTGACCTGACGGTGGGAATACTTCCCGAGCTAAACCCACAAGCTCTGCACGGCACCCCTCACAGGGGCAAGGCCATCATAATCATAATATGCCATCGCGTGGTTCTTCTGACTATTATGGTTATTCATATCCATCAACTTCTAAGCTTTGCCGTCATAATCAACCCTCGCAGGGTCACTACCAATCGCAGCATTACTTTGTAAGCGGTCCAAACCATATGGGGCAAGAACAGCGTACGTTCAACCAACAAAATAGAGGACCTTCCTTTCGATCTCGTGGATCAAAGTCATCTCAAAAAGGACAAAAACGGCACGGTTCGCCCTCAGGCTATAAGGGCAACAAGAGACAAAGATATTGACTCGAAAAAATTCCAAGCAGGTCAGTTAAGGCAATTTGTCAATCGTTGGAAGACAATGGGCGCCCCAGACTTTCTTCTGCGTATAATAATAGGGTATCGCATACTGTTTCGGCAAAAGCCACCGCTAATAAATCCAGACCTAAAAAGCAATCTTCGTCGCACCTTAGAGTCGAACGAAATGTCCATAGTTATCCTTCAAATGAAACAGCAGGGTGTGTTGGAGGCAGCAAAGCCATCTGCGAGCTTTGTATCTTCCCTGTTTCTTGTAACGAAGAGCGACGGGTCATATCACCCTATTCTCAATTTGAAACAATTAAATCAATATGTGCTAAGAGACCGGTTTCGGTTGCTAAACATGTATCGTGTCCCGGAATTCCTTCAGCCACAGGATTGGGTGTGCAAGGTGGATCTATCACATGCTTACTTCAATCTACCCATAGCCCAGTCACACAGGCGATTTCTACGTCTTCTTTACAAAGGAGAATTACTGGAAATGACTTGTCTTCCACAAGGTCTAAGCACAGCACCAAAGGTTTTTGCGTGTCTAACGAGCTGGATAGCACAAATTCTCAGAGAAAAAGGTGTGAGAATAATTGTGTATCTCGACGATTTTTTTCTGGCACACTAAAATCGGAGTGTTTTATCCCAGCACGTAAGACAGCTGTTGGACACGTTGGAATTCCTCGGTTTTCAAACAAATTACGAAAAGTCTGTTCTTGTACCACAAAAGGAAATCACTTATCTAGGAATTGTTTGGAATCCATGGGCAAATCAAAAACAGTTGCCAGCAGAAAAATCCGCTGCAATTGCCAAAAAAAAAAAGCCTCGCAGGCTTTAGAGAGCGGCAAAATGTCTCTAAAAGAATTACAAAGTCTGATAGGACTACTGAGTTTCGCCAGCTTTGTTGTCCCTCAGGGCAGAATAAATCACCGATTTGCCCTTTCCTTTCTGAATACCTTGCCCAAGGACATAACGTCGACCAGATACGTTCTCCCCAGCGAGGTACTGGATACACGTTGGTGGCTGCAGAATTGTCATCATTTCACGATGATCCATATGCCACTACCAACGCATTTTCTGGTCACGGATGCCTCGGATACAGCGTGGGGGGCACAACTCAACAATCAGACAACATCCGTCAGTTGGAGTCTGGCGGAGCAATGTGAAAGAGTTGCTAGCCATCCTAAAAATCCTGCAGGCACATGCGACAAGCATGGCAAAGAGTTCAATTCTAATACAATCAGACAATCAATCAGCCGTAGCTTATCTTCGCAACGAGGGCGGGACCAGATCACTGACGCTGATGGCAATAACTCGATAAATTTTTCATGTTCTGGACAACCATCAGATACAGTTCAGAATCCATCACATTCCTGGCAAATTCAACAGTCACGCGGATTGCTTATCGAGACACCGTCAAGCTCCAGAGTGGCATTTAGTTCCAACTTGCACGGAGATGATCTTTGCAAAGATGGGAACACCCGTAATCGACCTGTTTGCGTCAAAAACCGCTCGAGTAGTAGCAAACTATGCAACTTTAGATCTCAGCGATCACGAAGCAATGTTTCACGATGCGTTCAGCGCGTTATGGAACTTCCCTCTAGCATGGATCTTTCCACCGCCCTTTCTGATACCTCGAGTACTAATGCACCTCAACCAAGCATCAGGAGTGTATCTCGTAGTAGCCCCCCGCTGGGAGAAGGTTTTCTGGCGAGCGGATCTAAAAGCCCGGGCTATCGCAGCCCCGCTCGTCTTGCGGAATCTGAGCCGGTTCCTGGTCGACACGACGACGGGACTCCCACCGCCCAAAGCACAGGACATGATTCTAGAGATTTGGAAATGTGGGGGTGGACTAAAGAGTTAAGGACATGGAATCCAAACCAAATAGCTCTGCTCAAAGCGTCTTGGCGACCTTCAACATTGAGGACATATAAAGCTCCCTGGAATCGGTGGATTACTTGGGCGAAACAGAATAAGGTTGATCCCATGCAGCCTCAAGGGTCGGAGTTAGCTCAATTTCTGGCCGATCTACATTTAAATTTAAATTTCTCCTATAACACAATACTCCCTCACAAATCAGTAGTTTCCACGCTTTGTAATGTTGAGTTGTCTGAGAAGCTCAGTGAAGATGCGCTGGTAAGACATATTTTAAAGTCTATATCTTTAAAAAAATCCGAAGCCACAGAAACCACCTGTCTGGGACATAAACGATCTCGCTACCTTTTTGAGCAATTACTCTGTAAACACTACAAATGTTTTTCAAACTGTAAGACATACAGCAGCGCTGTTGTGTCTTTGCTCAGGTCGTAGAATTCATGATTTGACGCTGTTAAACATAGACAATGAGCATTGTGTTATTGAAGAAGATTCTATAACTCTATGGCCTCAATTTGGATCAAAAACAGACTGCAGAGAGTATAGAGAATCGGGATGGAAGCTCTTGATAAACAAGGAAATAAACATTTTAAAAGAAAGACGTAATAGTTCTAGTTCAGCCACCTTGTTTACAACCTTACGAGGACCACCATTGCCTGCCTCTCGCACTATAATTGCTGGGTGGGTCAAATCTCTCATGAAGGAAGCTGGCATTATTGCAACACCAGGGAGCATACGTTCTGCTGTAGCTTCTAGAAACTGGATTGATAATTTCTCCCTCGATGATATTTTAGCTAGGGGAAACGGTTAAAACTTTTCAAAAAATTTATAACCGTGTTATTAGATCGGATGTTAACACGTCCTCTATAACTTCATTTTTCATCTGGTACAGTGATTGACATAAATACATTAATCGTTACTATCGACCAATTCAGTAACAAATATGTTTTTTATCTTATTATATACAATCATTTCAATTTTGAGAAGTTATTTTTGTTATATTAAACTTTTGTTAAATAAAATGCTTTCTTTTTTCGCGCAAAATACATTTGTATTTTCAAGTCCTTTCCTAAAAACATGATCACATTGGCGTATTGCTTACCAGGCGATAACAAACAAATCTCATTATTATAAGCTTCTAATAACGGTCAAGTCGTTTAATAGACGCGTTTTACCTGAAATAAAACGCTTATTAAACACTTACCTTATTAGAAGCTTAGTTTTTACACCTGCCTGGTTATATTTCGACACAATGACTAAAGGAGCGCAGCGCTGGCTCTTATAAAGCCATCCCCACTCCTGCCTGGTGACGGTAGCGGGGCGCGAAAGAGATAGCAACATAAGGTAGAAAGAGAGGGAACACGCAACGGGAAACGGATGTGCCTATCTCATTATTATAAGCTTCTAATAAGGTAACAGCCTTACTTATAAAAATCTTCTAATCACCGTCTTAGCAACCAAATAACTACTTACTACATAACTCCTTATTAAGCAGTTTTATATTTTCTACTTATAAACGTTGCATAAGAGCGACATAACTAATGAACAGTTAATAAGGCAAAACATATTTTACTCTGTCAATACCGCCACGTGTTGTCAGCTTGAAATATTCCGTCTGACCTAAAACTTGGTAAAATGGCAACATTTTGTAATTCAATTCGACAATTATGAAGCTAGGTTGTCAAATTCAAATTTGGATACATAGAACACAAATCAGTACTATAGAATGATTATTTTTAAGTAAGAACTGTAGGCACCGGTAAGAACATCAAAATACATAAATATCAGGTACACGACAATAGGTATTATACCATCAGCTATATTTATCGACATTTGATAGAAAGAATAATTTATTTGTGACACACAATTAACAATCAAAAAATAGAACAAAAAAATATAATAAATAAAAATAGATATATGTAAGTAGGTAGTTACATACTTTAACAAAAATGTGCGTCACAAAATGGTTCCAACTCAGCAACAATGCTGATCGTACACGCTACCAGCGGTGATCTTCCGTTTCAATGTTTCGTCCGTGTTCGTTTCCGTTCCAGCGCTGATTTGCGATTGTGACAGATCAAACCCATCACTACTTATCACTTACATATCAATATAACTCTTATAATGTAACTTTCAATAGTTCAATTCACCTTCCCTCTGAGTAAAATCTGCCTACACTTTGTTTAAGGGGATCATAGACAAACGCGTACTCTATTCTTAATATATAAACTCTATGCATCGATCGATACAAATTACAATGCAAGTGCAACTGACTGAATCAGCTGATAGAGAACCGCCATATTGTTACATAACGTGCTAATAAGCTTCTAAACAAGGGTCGGCCGCTGTTTAATTTGACAGCTACTTTAGCAAGCTGTTATGCAACGTATTAGGGATAAACATCGTTTATAAGTAATAAATATTTTTAAATAGCTACTATGTGTTGCATAAAATTTAACCATCGTTTATAAGTAAGGCTGTAAGTGTTTAATAAGCGTTTTATTTCAGGTAAAACGCGTCTACTTGTATATGTATCAATTGTTATTTTATGTCGTTAAATAAATTTATTTCTAATATATTCTATTACCTATCCCTTTGACCTTTTAATATTTACGTCGTATTTTTTTTCTCTTTCTAATTTGATCTTTTGAACGGCAGAACACACCGTCGCTGATGCTGATCCAATTGTAACAAGAGAAACACTGTTTTAAAAAAGTGAAAAAATAACAAGCCCGTTGAGTTTCTTACCGGATCTTTTCAGTTGGGGCCACGTTTTGATCCAGTGGTAGCTTTTTAAAAAATATTTACTGTTCAAAAGTGCCGTTAAGCCTATCTATACTTATAATAAAACTGTAACAGGTCCAATTCTGTACATTGAAGATATTTTGAAAATTATGTTTGGAGGGCATTCTGTAACCGATACTAAAGCCAAAAATGTAATTTTTTTTATTTTTGTCTGTCTGTCTGTCTGAATCTCGGCTGAGCATCACGCCGAAACTACTAGATGGATTGAAACGAAACTTGGCATGATTTGAGTTAATACTCCGAGGTAGGACATAGAATACTTTTTATCCCCACATTCGGCACGGTTCCCTTGGGAGAGGGGATTAAAGTCAAAATGGGTACTTGGTTATACGCTTGGTCCGATTTTATCAATTTTTCTTCATAATTATAATAAATATTAGTAAGGGAATACTCATAGAGAGTTGTTATCAAGGTTTTGTAATCGATCGGGTTTAGCAACGTTAGGTAAGGTCATTAAATAGATGGGTGACCGTTTAACGCCATTAGAACTAAACGGGTCCGTGCTTCGGAGAGCAAGTAAAAAGTGGGTCCCAGTTTTTAACCGACTATAAAAAAGGAGGTTATGTATTCGATGCGAGTGTCTGTTATTAAAAGTTTAGTTAACGTAAACACAGCGCGGGCGGAGCTGCGTGGGTCAGCTAGTTAGAAATAAATGAATTTAAATTTGAAGTTATTGATTGCAGTATCCTCGTGATGGAAAATCGCGATGCAGTCGGGTGGTGAAGACACTAGTGTCTTTTATTAAGTAACTTATTAGGTACTTCTTTATTCAGTTTTTTTACTCCAGCCTTATAGACCCCACCACTATAATCATGTGGAAAAAACAACGTAGGCAAACTGTTTCAGGGGCATTACCATGAACTCTTATAGCAGGGCAGTTTAACACGAAAAGTGATACTTAGCACTATTCTATCATAAAGAAGAAAAAAAAATTGGCACTTTTTTTTTTAAGCAGTAAGTAATAAGTATATACTTATTACTATTGTACTTTTTTTATTTCTAGATATAGATAAATAAATAACACCCAGACACTTAGCGAGAATCGAACCCACGATCTATTGGGTAGCGGCCAGGGTATCTGAACATTTTTTTATGTAGTCGTACTTAGTCGGGCTTTTTGTATTTTTTTATATTTTATACATATTTAAATAATTTATCACAAATATTATGCATGTTTGTTTAGTTTTTTACTATACTTATGTAATTTGTTGTGCAAATCTTAAAATTATATTTTACAAAATCTAAGAAATAGTAAATACAACAGTTTAATATTTCAGTTGACTCAAACTCAAAAATCTTTATTTCAAATAGGCTTAACGCTAGTCTGAATGGTCATTTTTTAAAAGCTACCACCGGATCACAACGCGGCCTCAACTGAGAAGATCCGGCAAGAAACTCAGCGGGCTTGTCATTTTTTCACTTTTTTTTAAACATTGTTTTGTTACAAAGGAATCGACATTAGCTATAGTGTGTCCTGCCGTTCGAAACATAACACAAGTGATAAGTTATCATTCCTTTAGCACATGTTCCAAATCTGTGTACTTATATATTTATATGCTTGTCAATAAGCAGACAATGCCATTATTATCAACAAAATTGAATCTTTATTGAATAGTTTACCTATTATTCACAGCTCTAATAGACCAATTAATATTCCTATTACATGTTTAAGTTGTCGAAAAAATATGTATCTTAAACGGCATTCAAATTGATTGTAACTGGTCATTTATGATAGGTATGTACCGGTATATTTATAAAAGACAAGTTTATTACGTAAATATTTTAATAACTGGCAACAAGTTGTACCTACACTAGCAACATAGAGTTTATATATTAAGAATAGAGTACGCGTTTGTCTATGGTCTCCTTAAACAAAGCGTAGGTAGATTTTGCCCTAAGAGGCAGATGAATTGAACTATTTATAGTTATATTATAAGAACTATATTGATATGTAAGTGTAAAGTAGTCAGGGGTTTGATCTGTCACAAGCGTAAATCTCGATAAATACAGCTCACGGTATACTACCTATTGTCGTGCTACTTACCTGATAGTTATGTATTTTGATGTTTTTACACGTGGCTACATGTTCTTACTTGAATTAAGCATTCTATAGTCATCATCATCATCAGCCGGAAGACGTCCACTGCTGAACATAGGCCTCCCCCTTAGAACGCCACAATGAACGACAATTGGCTATTTGCATCCACCGGTTACCTGCGACGCGCACAATGTCGTCTGTCCACCTAGTGGGAGGCCTGCCTACGCTGCGTCTTCCGGTTCGTGGTCGCCACTCGAGAACCTTTTTTCCCCAACGGTTATCGGTTCTTCGAGCGATGTGGCCTGCCCATTGCCACTTCAACTTGCAGATTCTGAGAGCTATGTCGGTGACCTGGGTTCTTCGGTGAATCTCCACATTTCGGATTCTGTCGCGCAAAGAAACTCCGAGCATAGCTCTCTCCATGGCTCGTTGTGTGACTCTGAACTTCTCTAAAAGGCCAGCCGCAGGCATTCTATAGTACTTGTACTGATTCCTATTCTAAGACTAGCAATATATAGTGCTGTATAACGTTCATAATAATAATGTCCTTCCTGGCCGATACGACCACCGCGGCCGATCTTTCACAAGACCAGTCATCTACGCGGGAGATATTATAGTGCACAGGTGCTTGCGTACACACAAGTGCACTCTCTCTTCCTTTACCTCTCACCATAGGCTAGATGACTAAAAATTTTTTTTAAGTCGGCGTTACTGAGGTGTGACCCAATCCCGAACTTAGACGCTCTATATCTTTGGCATTTTTTATTGATTTGTTAAATAATATAATAATAATATATATATAATCTATACTTATAATAAAACTGTAACAGGTCCAATTCTGTACATTGAAGATATTTTGAAAATTATATTTGGAGGGCATTCTATAACCGATACTGAGGCCGAAAATGTATTTTGTTTAATTTTTGTCTGTCTGTCTGTCTGTCTGTCTGTATGTCTGTCTGTCTGTCTGTCTGTCTGTATCACGGCTGAGCATCACGCCGAAACTACTGAATGGATTCAAATGAAACTTGGCATGATTTGAGATCTTACTACGAGGTAGGACATAGGATACTTTTTATCCCGTAATGTAGCACGGTTCTTTTGGGAGAGGGGATTAAAGTCAAAACGGGTACTTGGTTATACGCTTGGTCCGATTTTTTCAATTTTTCTTTATAATATAATAAATATTAGTAAGGAAACACTCATAGAGAGTTGTTATCAAGGTTTTGTAATCGATCGGGTTAAGCAACGTTAGGTAAGGTCATTAAATAGATGGGTGACCGTTTAACTCCGTGCTTCGGAGAGCAAGTAAAAATTGGGTCCCAGTATTTAACCGACTATAAAAAAGGAGGTTATGTATTCGATGCGAATTTCTGTTATTAAAAGTTTAGTTAACGTAAAAATAGCGCAGGCGGAGCTGCGAGGGTCAGCTAGTAATAAAATATACGTGTCCAATATTTTTTGATAATTAACAGACGGACTAATTCGTTTTATTTTTATCTAGTCATCATCCCTATTCGAACGGCCGTCACGACCGGGGAGAGGTCAGGCGCAGGACCAACTTTTTACATACTCATCCGACGCATGGATCATCTTACTTTCCTAAGAATTATTAGGTGATCGGCCTGCATTGTCCTAACCAGTAAGGATTAACTACACAAAGTGGTTGCTCCCCGAGGACTTGAACCCGCGACATCTGTTTTGCAAACCAAACGGTTTCCCGGTACGTCACGGTGGCAACATAATATTAATAATACAAGGACTGGCTGGAGCCCTGAATCAGTTCTTATGGCAATGTTAAAGTAATCTTACTTTTACGTGAGAAAGAGACTTAGATATACACAGTTCATAGCTGCATTCCTTTCTCTCGCGAAAATATAAGATGACAATAATAGTAGGACTCTCCTGTAAATTTTTGTTTTGTTTTATTAAATTAGCATTTATAAATTTAATTTATCATTTGCGCTATCAGCACAAATGATAAATATTGATGTGGATTTATTATTTATGTATTTTACATTGATTGGTTGCTGTTTAAAAAAAAACGGAATTTTGGTCACTTGACATGGAGAGAATTCGATCCGACTCGTCTTACGATATTTTATTTTTTGCTTTTTCGGTTTTAGCGGAAGCTTACGCTTGATCGCTTACAGATTTAGTCGGCCGAAGAAAATCGTTTGTGAAAATCGACCGATTTTATACGTAATTGGTTATGCTTTTCGACTATGATTTTTCTTTCTTTAAACATCAAAGATCTCGTAAAGGTTACTTTCGTGCCTAAGGGAACAGTATCTCTTTTTTAATCTAACATTATCTTCGAAATATTGTCAAAGTAAAATAAATAAAGAAAGCATGTGAAATTGAATAATAATAATCAATATACTTAATTATATGTATGTAACACATTTGTTGAATATCTCTTTTTTTCTGTACACATGTAAAAATACATGTGTCCGATCTGTGAGGGTCTTATTCAGTGTAGCAATACAAACACATGTATATAACTCATTTGTTAAAAATCTCAATTTTTTTTAAATTTGTACCAGACGTTCGACATTAACGACTCGCAGATATTTTTGCCTGCTTTCAGTGCACGCCACTGAATAATAATAAGCAACAATATTGAATAATAATAATAATAACTTTTTATTTCAGTCTGCATAGGCCCATAGATAAATACCTTAAAACTAACATACATATTAAATACAATATAAAACTATTAAATTACACGCTGCGGCAGCTTATAGATGTTAAAGTAATAACTAACAATTGAATGCAAAGTTATTCACCATGTAGCTTTTAAAAATATTAACCTTTATTTTCTCAAATGCTACAAAAACATAAAGATAGATATTTTTATCAAACAAAAGAGCTACCTACAGACTTTACTTGAAAAGTTATTCTAAAACTACTCTAACAAATTACAGAAGTTGTTAACAAAGCAAGAAGACTCGTCCATAAAATAAAATTACGCGCTAGACTTGAAATGTAGCACAAAATACAGGCACAATATACGAGTACATTCCTCTTAGCTGTGGTTAATATTGTATAATACAGTGTATTTTGCGTTAATAACTAGGCGCCATTGACTAACATCATTTCTTGGCGCTATCAAAAGCATTTTCTTATACTTGAAATCAAACTACTTTTACGGATTTTATCGTGGTTTATTTTTTGATTTTACTATCCCGACGTTTCGAATGCTTTGCAGCACCCATGGTCACGGGAGGACTGAGGTGTTAAACGTCCTTATGTCACAATTATGCCGGTGTACCCTCAGGTCTTCTTAGTTATTATTGTTGGTCCGATCTACGCAGTAAGAGCTTACAGTATCTTGAGGCCGTGCAGTGTTTTGATTGATATTGGGTTTAATTATATTTATCACAAGATCCCAAGCCGGTTGTAACACCCAATCATCTTCTCTATTGAAATTAGGATGTTTTTTTGATTTCAATAGCCTCACGAATCATCCTAGGTAGGAATCGGTGTTTTTTGATTTCAATATGTAATATTCGCGTAAGTAAAAGATAACATTATTTTCTTAAACTATTCTATTTTTACTCGTAAAATAGGACTATTGTTTTCAATAACCAGGTTAGGAAATTGCTCGACTCACTGAAAATGCTTGGAGGCGCTATTGGTCATTGAATGACCTTATGAAAGTCTCGCTATCACTTTCATTGAATAGAAAACTTATGGACATGTGCATTCTCCCCATTCTCACCTATGGTGCACAGACTTGGTCATTAACACAACTTCAAAAGTCCGCACTTGCAGTGTGTCAACTAGCGATGGATATTATATTGGGAGTAAGTCTTACCAACCGTGTAAAGAACTCTATATTGCGCTCTGTAATGCAAATTTCTGATGTGAGTAGCACAGCTGCAGAACTGAAGTGGAACTGGGCTAGGCATGTTTGCCGCATGCCGGATACTGCATTGGCCAAAACTACCACGCTATGGGTGCCACGCACTGGGTCACGACGTCGTGGTAGGCCAAGACGGAGATAGCGGGATGAGCTGGACAATTATAATAAGGACTGGCCACAAATTGCTGTAGATCGGGAAAAGAAGAAAGAGGAAAGGGAGGCCTTTGTCCTGCAGTGGGACAGTAGCGACTGAATTATTATTAACAGGTTGTGTATTAAACTGTCCCGCAATGAAAAAAATCCTAAATCTCTGGTGTCCCGTGTAATAACCTGAGGGTTGTCCAGATACGAATAGCACCCTCCCATCTCCTCCCATTATGTAGATAGCGTCTTTCTATTTGACTACCTTCCACCTATAATGCGATCCCCAAGACGCCTGCCAAGCTTGGGGATTATGTCAACCCCTCCTTTCTAAGGGGGCATTTGTTCAATAGTGGACGTCGTTCAGTTGTTGATGATGATAATTAAAGTGTCTTCCACACCGCGCTATGACCGTGCTATGGACATATTAAGCAGGGCAGTTCCATCCAACCAGGTCCATAGTAGCGCGATTTCACAGTTCAACTGATAAATAGAGATGTATGCTTAGTACACGTGTACGAGAGTATATAGTCTCGAGTCTCGGGAGATGAACTGTCAACGAGAGCCAGCCGATAGCCGTTAACCCATACCAGCATACTTACTAAGAATTCGGAAACACATAGCTCCAGATTCTCAGCATGTTTGGTTGTCAACGAGTGATGCAAATTTCATAGCTATGCGATTATTTTAACTGTAGAACATACTCGATTGATATTTTTGCTAAAAAATAAAATAAAAAATATGACTATTGAGAGAATCATCACCATCATTAACAGCCGAAAGACGTCCTCTGCTGGAAAAATCCCTCCCCCTTAGAAGGGAGGGGTTGCCATAATCCCCACGCTTGGCAGGCGGCTTGGGGATCGCAGTATAGGTGGAAGATAAATCCAAAAGAAAGACGCTGCTGCCCGTCTTCCTGTTCTCGCTTAGTCGCCTCTTACGACAGCCAACGAGAAGAAATGGGGGGAAGCAATTCTAACCCGGCACGCCACGGGCTATTATTGAGAGAATACAGACATTTAATTCTCCCTGCTACATTGGATAGAATTGACAAGATGATAATAAGCAATTGCTTAATATTTTGGAGAGTATTGGAATTATATTACCGATAATTCTGCTGACGGCACATGTGCCATATCCAATTACGATTAGATCAATAAATTGTTCTGATATCGTATATACATAAAGCACCTCGTAATACCGTTCAAACACACCCCCAATTATACCGCTTACCACATCTAGGGGCGCGCGATCATCATCTGATTAGGGCGACAATGAGACGCGGCGAAGAGAGACAATTCCCGTTCCGAACGATAAATAACTGACAGAAAAATACATTGCCACTCCCGCATTGATAAGGCTACGGTCACACTGTTGCGTGTCAGTAACTAAAGCGAACGATCTTAGCAATCTCATTTTACGACCGATCGGAGCGCGGAGGCAGTGCGTCGCTTTATCGACTGGATTACATTGCGTTTAGCTAAAAGTTGCTGATGGAGTCATCTTAACTTTGAGGTTTTGCTGAAAATTATATATGAAAAAATCTTATGCTGTCTTTAGATATTGCAATCTTCGGATTTTTGATGATTTGGAAACTTTTTTGATGGTAATAATTATTGTACCTATAATAAAAATATTATCGCTCACTGGATCGACAACATCAGAGTCGAAGTTCAGTTGAATCATAGCCTTTTAAAATTATAGCTTTGTGTAACCGAGCTCTAAAGTAGCCTGACACCAATAGGTACCAAAGTTACTACTTAACATGCCATTCGCCATTATCGGTGTGGCTGCAACCTTTACACACGTCAGCACGACGCCAACACTTCGCGTAGTTGATCGTCCATTACTCGCGTTTATTGATGCTTCATTTCATTGCCAATACACGTAATGGCGATGTAATTTGTATTGTGTCGTTGAATACATTGTTGCTAATCATTATCGTAATTGGGACAACGATGGCTAAAAGATGATTTATAGTATTTGTAATTGGTTAAGTTATGTTATTATATCTTACGCACTAAATACGTATATGTGACCTAGAAGACTCAGTGTATAGGTTCTATAGAGCTTGGTGACATTAAAGAAGATTTATTAATGACTGGCGTAGAAAGCGATTACGAACCACGGGAAAATCTCGGAACCTGGCACTAGGCCAAAAGCTAGAAAAAGTGCTAAAACTTTCCGATAGCTTAACGCCCGTCCCAAATTGTGGATACTATTGGTCAAGCGTTAGTATTGTTTTTTTTATGTTTTGACGGCTAAGCGAGACCAACTGTGAACAAATAAATCCCTGAGAACCTTCCAGAAGATTGCTGCGGTTAATTGACATTGAGGTATTACTTAAATTGTTAGCTTTTATATTTTACTTTTGAAACCTCCTGTCAAGTGCCATGTACCGCTACAAGATGCAGGGAAAAGCAAACTCAACTCTGTAACACGCAAAGTATGCCGTAGAAAGAGTAAATATCGCTAAAAGGTATTATTTCTACTAAACAACATCAGGATAATCAGTAGTATTAAAATAATCAAGTAAGTAGTAATCAGTAGTATTTATTACTTAAAAAATGATTTTTTGTTCAGTAAATGCATGACATTTTTATTTTTTAAATAAATATTTAAACAGTTAACTAAGATACATTATGGTGATGATCTCGGAGATATTCTCGAATTACCGTTGAATTATACGGTTCACCTAATTCCGCTCCGAAGCTACGTTGAATGTATTTGAATGTTGTTTCTTAAATACAGACAAAAAATGGAGCTCAAGTTTAGTAGAGGTAGGTTTTTATTTATTTCATATTAAATTCAACGACAACAGCAAAATAGACAATTTGCAGTTAGCACGCTGCAAGCTTTTATAAAATCGAGTAGGAACTTTAATTAAATCTGACGGTTGACCATTTATGGTGTTCGCGCAATGCTTGTATTCGAGGAACGTTTTATATTTACGATCGAACGTCGAAATTAGCTAGTTATTTTAGATGTGCCGCCTTTTAACACTCCCTTTATCCGACACCGTTTAAATCTTGGTATTTAATTCAATATCCATTAAGCAAAAAATTTACAATCGCAATAAAATTACAGCTTACAAAATGTGGATAAATTATATTTACATAATTCGGATACGCTTAGTAGAATATTATTTGCAAATGATGCAAATTAGCCTAATAACCGGCATCAAGAGGACGAGTTTTATGAGCATGCCTGGCTTGTTACATTACAAACTCAGTTGGACAACTGGACCACAAATCCATTAAAAAAGAATAGCTGTCTCATTCAATAATTCTCATGGCTTCTCGTCCTGTAGCGACTCAGTTACACACGCAACGCGCCGAAGGTTGGACAGTCCGGTATTGGAACCGCGCGATTGAGCACGTGCGGCGCGGTTGTGTATCCGAACGTAATTTCGGAAACTCGAATATCGTGTTCGATATTTGAAAAAGTTAAAGAATCAGTGTGTGTGTCTGTGTGTGTAATTTTTTTATAGACGTATATGTGTTTAAATGAATGAACACTTTTATAACTAGGCATGTGTTTTGAATGGAAACTTTCAATGCAAAAGAACAAAAAATAGTGTTGAACTATTGAAATTAAAAATAAACTGGGCGATATAAAATATTCGCATAGCCTTGAACGGTATCAATTTTAAGGCGAAAAAATTTGTGAGTAGCGCTTATATTTTATTATTTAATATTCGAATATCCAATGGAATGTTTTAATAATCTAACAGAACCAGTTTCTGATGATTCTACATAAGGACAAGATTTTATTTGTAACGATTTCCTTTGTCCATATTATATTATACATATGTTCGATTTTTTTTTAGGATCGCAAGGACTCTCACAGTTAAACATTTTTCAGCTCACATGTAAATACGCAACAATAATTGATCATCATTCTTTTCATTCATTCATTCATAGTGAAGATTACTTCACTATGTTTACATCAGAATAAATACATTAAGTTTTGCTTGCCAAATATTAATGTAGTATAATTTTAACAAAATCTTGATGCTGTACTGCATCACACAAAGCAGGTGCGATCCCATTTAAAGTACCTAATCATCATCAGCAGCCAAAACACGTCCATTGCTGAACATAGGCCTCCCCCTTAGAAGGGAAGGGTTGCCATAATACCCACGCTTAGCAGGTGTCTTGGGGATCGCAGTATAAGTGGTAGGTAATCCAACAGAAAGACGCTGCTTCCCATTTTTAACAGACTTCAAAAAAGGAGGAGGTTCTCAATTCGTCTGTATATACATATATATATTTTTTCTATGTATGTTCGCGCATAACTCTGGCAATTATGAACCGATTTGAAAAAATCTTTCTTCCATCCATTCTTTAATCCGTTAATTGGGTCCCATAAAAAAATTATTGCTTAGTAATAAGTAGTTCCTGAATAAACAATAATGTTGACTGCGCAGGAAAGCTGTAGTAAAGCCTATATAGATGACTTTATGTCACTTTTTAAGGACAAAAATAGTCATAGCTCTGGCAAATATTTACCAATTTCAATGATTCTTTTTTTATTCGAAAGAAGAAACCACTGTAATGAACCTGTATGACTTTTATCACAACCAAATAAGAACTTCCTGGAGGACCATGAATGATATGGAGGAATTTATCTGGTAAAAACCATAAAACTGATGTTCTCGTTTACATTTCTCTGACAAATATGAACCGATTTCGATGATGATTAAAATTTTTTTTTTGTGAAATTAATTAATTGTTTATTGTGAAATTATTACAGATTATTACATGTTTATTGAAACAAAATATTTACAGTTTATTTACAAATATGTACACTTAAACTAGGTAAAAAACTTCCTCGAAGTTGTCGCCGCACTGGGAGGGAAGGGTACCTAAAAGACTGGCGGCATTACCCCTTTGTATGGCCAAGCTTATACGTTGGCAGAAAAAGCTACCAGCCCGGCGGTCTCCTGAGACTTCGATAAGTTTGATTTAAATTATTTTATACTTTTTAGTGTTATTGAAGTCGGTTCAATTTTTTTTTTAATATTTTCTAGTTTATCCTTAGTCGCCTCTTACGGCACCCAACGGGTGGAGATGGTAGAGTGCAATTCTTTTTTTAACCGACTTAATAAAAGGAGGAGGTTCTCAATTCGTCTGTATATATTTTTTTTTTATCAAACACTTGTAAAAATGTCACAAAAATATATGAACTTTAAATATAATAAATAAGAAGTCTATAAATAATCCTCGTGTTAAGAAGAAACATTTATCATAGTCATTTTATTTTATCTGCCGCCAAGCAGCAGTGTGTAAGCATTGCTGTGTTCCGGCGTGAAGGGCACTGTAGATGGTGAAATTACCGGACACAAAGACTTAACATCTAATGTATTAAGGGTCGGCAACGCGCTAGTGATTCTTCTGGTGTTGCTAGCGTCTATAGGCTACGGTGGCTGCTTACCATCAGGCGGGCCGTACGCTTGCTTGCCACCTAGGTAATATAAAAAAAAAAAAAAAAAAGTCAATAAATAATCCTCATTTTCAGATTTCGAGGACGCTTGAAAGATTAGAATAACAAATATAAGTTAGCATTCCAATGGATAAAACAAAGTAGGTAAATCTACAGAGCTTTGTTTAATTATTCCGTGTATTAACAATGACTGAGGAGAATTCGTAGTCGTACAGTTTCTAGTTATCTTTTATCTTTTGTTCAGCGGGCGCTATCTGGGAGCCGCTAGGGTACGTTTTCAGAAGGGTCGGGGAATGGCGGCTGACAACTTCAAACCTATTCTAATGTTATCTAATTATGTCATTTTATAACGGCATTGTAGTTGAAATTACTGAGCTCAAACTCAGCTAAGGTGACGAGGGGTGGCACAATTTATCTTATTATCTTCTTTTTATTTTTGACAGCCCTGTTGGTCTAATGGTTAGGCCCTGACCGCTACCTAATTGGTCGTAGATTCAATTCCCACCAAGTTTCTGGGTGTTATTCATCAAATTCACAGTATGTAATTACGAATAAACTATTTAAAAAAAAACCGACTTCAAAGTAAATTATCTAAAAAGCATAAAATAACGAAAATATATTGAAGTCGGTGCTAGCACATCATGTTAACTAACACTAGCACCAGCTGACACCGACTTCAATATATTTTCGTTATTTTATGCTTTTTAGATAATTTACTTTGAAGTCGGTTTTTTTTAAATAGTTTATTTAACATTTTTTAGTGACTTTTATTTTACCAAGATAGGTACCAGCACAATCGCGCAACTCGAACGTCTACGTTACAGTAACTTACTGAAAACATAAAAAGTTTATATCTCTTAAACTACTGGACCGATTTTGATGAAACTTGTACTCTACCCTAAGTTGAAAAAAAAAATACTCTAACTATTGCCAAAAGAGTTTTTGAAATCGGAGTTGTAGTTTCTGAGAAATCAGCGGACAAACCTACATACATACATGAGTTAGTGTATGTATGTACACACACTCATAAAATTTGGTAAATTTGTCGAATAGAGAACCTTCTTTTTAACCGGCTTCAAAAAGAAGGTTCTCTATTCGACGCGTATGTATGTAATATTAATAAAAATGCGTAATATTGATATATGTTAGTCTATGTGGGCTTCTAAACAAATTTACCAAATTTTATGAGTGTATATATGTATGTATGTATGTAGGTTTGTCCGCGGGTTTCTCAGAAACTGCACGTCCGATTTCGAAAATTCTTTTTGGAATAGTTAGAGTATTTTTCAACTTAGGGTAGAGTACAAGTGTCATCAAAATCGGTCCAGTACTTTAAGAGATAATAACTTTTTATGTGTTCAGTAAGTTACTGTAACGTAGACGTTCGAGTTGCATGGTAGTGCTGATACCTATTTTGCTAAAATAAAAGTCACTAAAAAGTGTTAAATAAACTATTTAAAAAAAACCGACTTCAAAGTAAATTATCGAAAAAGCATAAAATAACGTAAATATATTGAAGTCGGTGTCAGCTCGAGCTAGTCTTAGTTAACATGATGTGCTAGCACCGACTTCAATATATTTACGTTATTTTATGCGTTTTCGATAATTTACTTTGAAGTCGGTTTTTTAAAAAAAATAGTTTATTGAAGCCGGTTAAAAACTATTTAAAAAAAAATAAAAACCGACTTCAAAGTAAATTATCTAAAAAGCATAAAATAACGAAAATATTATTGAAGTTGGTGTTAGCGTACCTGCTGTGTATATATTCTGCACCAACTTCAATAATATTTTCGTTATTTTATGCTTTTTAGATAATTTACTTTGAAGTCGGTTTTTATTTTTTTTTAAATAGTTTATTTAACACTTTTTAGTGACTTATTTTACCAAGATAGGTATCAGCAATATCACGCAACTCAAACGTCTACATTACAGTAACTTACTGAAAACATAAAAAGTTTATATCTCTTAAACTACTGGACCGATTTTGATGAAATTTGTACTCTACCCTAAGTTGAAAGATAGTCTAACTATTGCAAAAAGAATTTTCGAAATCGGACTTGTAGTTTCTGAGAAATCCGCGGACAAACCTACATACATACATACATACATACACTCGTGAAATTTGGTAAATTCGTTTAGAAGCCCACATAGACTAACATATATGAATATTACGCATTTTTATTAATATTACATACATACGCGTCGAATACAGAACCTCCTTTTTTGAAGTCGGTTAAAAATACCAGTCAAGTGTGAGTCAGGCTCGCGCACCGAGGGTTCCATACTATCTTTGGACGTATTAAAGCAATTTTACTATTAATTTAACACCTCAGATAAGATGGTTGGAGTCTCGCCACTGTGTGAATTTCAATTCTTTTGTGGTGAGGGTGCCGACCGAACAACTGTCGACCTTCACAAATGAAGAATTTTGGCCGAGGGGTGTTGTTTCCGGCGATTCCGAGGACGGATACCCAACACCGCGCGCGACACGTCAGCGGTTTCACGTGTCTTTTAATGTTTATAATATAATATGTATGTTATTCTATAAGGTATTTGTTGATTTTATACTTATGTATGTTAGTTTATAAGGTATTTATTCTATGGGCCTATGTTGCCTGACAATAAAGAAATTATTATTATTATAACAAAAAAAACCGGCAAAACTAAGTTTTTTTTTGTCTAGGTTTTTTTTAGAATTCCTAAAAAAACTGTACTACTTAGAAAGTTCATTCTATTTTTTCTGTAAAATATAAATACTTAGACATGTAGGTACTACCCGTAATTATTTCAGATTTTTCCCTCCACAAACTTTGGAGATAAGGGTGGGAACGGTATTTTTTGATATTTTTGATTATCAGCCAAAAACTACGTGACATTAACCAAAATAAAAATCGGTTTTGAAATGTTCAAATAAAGCCCTTTCATAAGATACCCCACTCGATATATTAGTCTTACTTTGAAATTTTGCTGACCCATTTCGACCCCCATTATAAAAAAAGTAAAAGAAAATAATTTTTTTTTTCATTAGCTATGAAGATCTAAAACTGTTCCAAGTTTCAAATCGATAGTATCAGTGGTTACTGAAGTATATAGGTGTGAAAGACAGAGTCAGACCATCGGGGTTCCATTTTTACCTCATAGGTATGAATAGGATTAACTGTAGGGTATCAGTTGTCTGGTTTCCATAGTACAGGCTCTGCCTAGTTTGGGATCAGATGACTGGGTGTGGGTTGTCCAAGAATACTATTATTATTTGTCCATTGGCTAGGCGAAACCCTTACCATCAGGCGTTCTTCTATCGTCACAAAATTACATAGAGACTAAGCTTGTTAGAGACTAAACTAAGCTTATTGCTATGTCAAAATTCCTTGCTTAGATCAAATCTTTTTTTTTTTTGACGCGGGGGAAATGTTCCAAAGATCCCCGGGAGCTGTGGGGCTCGACCGGGGTATGTGGGATTTTTACCCAAGCTTATTTCTAGATAAACCAAATTTCTGAATCAGATTATTTTTTGCTTTAGGCAAAGGCTTTAGTGCCCAGTAGCCGGTGTCTGACCGTGGTGAGGCTTCTTTTTGTGAAGGTTACAGGTTCAACGACAGTAGGTATGAAGAATATTTCGTTAAAGACAGAGAAAGGTCTATGTATAATATCGCTAGCCCGCGCGTTAATTACTGGTGTCGCCTCCAAGCGGGACAAAAAGGAACATCGCTTAGCTTGGGATAAATTTGTTTAGTTTAGTAATACAAATAATAACATGTACAACATAAAATGCACCTAAGGCGTAAAAATAACAAAAAAATAATAATTGTTTAGTATTAAAAACTGAAAAAATAGCACGCTCTCTGCACTGAAATAAAAAGCAATAAATAATTATTAAGCCCTAATCTCTCTGTTGTTTACCCTGTAACGTCCTTAGCACAAGTCGTGTTCTTAAGTATAATATTTAACTGTAAGGCGCTGAAACTGAGAGAAAAGCAGTAAATTTTGATCTGAACGAAAAGGTTCTGTAAAACTTTTAACTAACTCAAATGTTTAAAAAGCGTGCTTGCATTTGAACACTAAATGTGAGCATTCTAGACTTATTTTCATGCTATGTGAGTTCTAATTTGACGGGCCTGCTGGTCTAGTGGTTAGACACCCTGGTCGCTGACCAAAGAGGATGTAATAGATACCGCTGACCAATAGGTCGTGGGTTCGACTAAGTATTCACAAAAAAAAAATACGTAAGTTAGTATCAGTTGTCTGGTTTCCATAATACAGGCTCTGCCTAGTTTGGGATCAGGTGACCGTGTGTGGATAGTCTCAAAGAAAAAAAAATTTGAACTGGTTTTTATTTAACTAAAACCTCCGTCTATTATGTATTCTGTGCCTCCGTATAGTTTCAAATGTCATGTCACGATAAATCATAAAGGACTCTTGGAAAAATTATCTACATATCTCTAACTAGAAATTATTGTAATCTCTTTGCTCTCTACATACAATGCTCCCTTTGTAGTTAACCAAATGTAAATTTAATCACTTTTTATTATGAACCTTTCACACAAAACCCAAATAATGTTATAATGGACACTGGACCCAAGATTCTTAAAACAAAAGCTCTTAAAACCATTAGCACATACAGATAGCCTTTATTTAATTACGTATTACTATATTCTTTGTAGAGTCGTCTGAACTCAATGTCATTTATATAATGTATCTGTATATGCTCTCAAGCTGTACATTGTTAAGGTATTTATTACGTGTAGTATCGAAATAATATTATATAGTTACAATTCGTAAGTTCAGAGTCACACAGCGAGCCATGAGAGAGCTATGCTTGGAGTTTCTTTGCGCGATAGAATCCGAAATGTGGAGATTCGCCGAAGAACTAAGGTCACCGACATAGCTCTCAGAATCTGCAACTTGAAGTGGCAATGGGCAGGCCACATCGCTAGAAGAACCGATAACCGTTGGGGAAGAAAGGTTCTCGAGTGGCGACCACGAACCGGAAGACGCAGCGTTGGCAGGCCTCCCACTAGGTGGACAGACGACATTGTGCGCGTCGCAGATAACCGATGGATGCAAATAGCCAATTGTCATTCATTGTGGCGTTCTAAGGGGGAGGCCTATGTTCAGCAGTGGACGTCTTCCGGCTGATGATGATGATTACGTAAGTATTCTTACTGGCATCGGTTTGAATAATATCAGGCTCACATCACTGTGGCGATTTCTATTGTATCAATGTCATTCACACCTGATACTTCTTAAGTAAGTAGTCCGTGGGGTGTTTGGGTATGAATAGCTTCCCGTCTCTTCCCGTTGGGTGTCCGTAAGAGTCGACTAAAGGTACGCGTCCATTGGCCGGCGCCGGACGCACCGCACGCACGGCACGCAACGGATTTTAGTTTGCTTTCTATGATTTTACATAGCGCTGCGTCCATTATCCGCGCCGGCGTTTTCCGATGCGGGCCGTCAAAATCATAGAAAGCAAACTAAAATCCGTTGCATGCCGTGCGTGCGGTGCGTCCGGCGCCGGCCAATGGACGCATACCTTAAGAGAAAATGGGAGGACGTGCAGCGGTGTCTTTCTATTGGTCTATATCTCTACCACCTATACTGCGGTCACCGAGACGTCTGCCAAGCGTGGGGAAAAACCTAATATTATAGGTTTACAAAATAATAAAAGAAGTTGGATTAATTACATGTTGGATTGAATGAATACAACTCAGCCAATGTATTATTCATTACAGAATGCTGTACACCTAATTAACTAATTACCTACGGTCAAAGGACACAGAAATAGTCGGTTCTATGTGTATTTAACATGTGTATACTGAATTAGTCCTTTGTAATTTGTTATCTGTATGACAAAAGAAAGGAAAATAACTAAAGGGACGACCCCTGTTAGATTTACTGTTATGTTCGCGCGAGATATGTTATTTCATTTCTATAGATTTATTATTTAATTTTATTATATTATATATACCATACCTTATTACCCTATAAAAAATCGAGCATCACAACATTGAAACCCATTTATTCATAAGAAAATGGTGGCACTTTGGATCTTTTTTGTTGCTATTGGGGAAGAAACCTTCGAAAGGTCTCGATAGGGGTGGACACCGGACCAAATAATCGATGGTCCTATCGACTCTATGTAGACTTCGGGCACTCCATTAGAACTTAGTCCTAGACGTTCGCTAGAACCCCCGTACCTTACCGTGATGAGTTATAAGCTAGGTGCTTGCCGGCCTTGGGAGTACCTCCCTGGGCCCTCGGACGTCCATTGAGTATGGCGGTGCTCCGAGGAGGACGGCGGCGAGGTGGCGACCCCTGTCCCCGTGAGCACCGTGTCTAGGGGGATACAATGCGCCCCTCGGTGGTGGGCTCAAAGACAAGGCATTGAGGGGATCCTGGTGCAGATCCCACCGGAGAGCCCGGGGGTCTCATGTGCCGATACGACAGCCGCGGGGGTTTTAGTGGGTAAGAATCCCACATACCCCGGTCGAGCCCCACAGCTCCCGGGGATCTTTGGAATTTTTCCCCCGGATCAAAAAAAAAAGGCACCTGGTGCAGATCCCACCGGAGACCCCAGTGTCTCATGTGCCGATACGACAGCCACAGGGGTTTTAGTGGGTGGGAATTCCACATACCCCGGTCGATCCCCACAGCTCCCGGGGACCCTCTAAAAGTTTCCTCCGGGGAAAAAAAGGTGCTTGGCCGTAGTCCAACCATATTGTAAATGACATTGGCGTATTGGATGATAAAGCGCATAAGTTATCACGTTAAAAGCAGGAGATACGTTGTAACGGATCCTTAGTCGTCAACACGTACTATCCCTTTGGCCTTTTAGTTTGTTGTACTTTCGTTTTTTGTTTTCTCTCTTATTTGATCTTTTGAACGGCAAGACACACTGTCGCTAATGCTGATCTAATTGTAACATGACAAACACTATTTTAAAAAAAAGTTAAAAAGTGACAAGCCCGCTGCATTTCTTGCCGGATCTTCTCAGTTGGGCCGCGTTGTGATCCGGCGGTAGCTTTTAAAAAAAATGACCGTTCAAAACTGCATTAAAGCCTATTTGAAATAAATTATTTTGACTTTGAATTTTGAAAAATAAAGCCACTATTCATAGACCCCAAGTAACCTTATTCATAGCAAGAATACAAGGTCACTAAAAGTTGGCGTTCTTAGCCTGCACTCTTCCTTCTTCTACTGTAGCCGCCGTGGATCAGCGGGGAACCGCTTGCTTTGCAAACCGGTGGTCGCAGATTCAATTTCTGCTAGGTGCTACACTACCTTGTATAGTTGTTTAATAATGGTTAGGACATTGTCGGCCGATTCTCTGATTATCTGGAAAGTAAGATGAGCATGTAAAAAGGCGGTCTTGCGCCTTACCTTTGCCCCGGTCGTGTCGATCTTCCAGCCCATCGGATTGTGAGAGTAAATGAAGAATGTGGGCATATTCTTCATTTAAGAAGAACAAGAAGAAGAATCTTTAATTGGCAATGCAATACAGTACAATCAATGATATTATATACAATAGATATGCCATTAGCGCTCGCCAAACGTTCAGCGAGTATCCCCAACTGGGTTTTGTAGCAGTTAGTTCGACCCCGTCCCGCGTAGTCAATGCGACTTCGTGACGTCTATCATTAAAAATTTAAAATGCCGTCCTGCTTATTTAATACTAGCTGACCCACGCTGCTCCGCATGCGCTATTTTTACGTTAACTAAACTTTTAATAACAGACATTCGCATCGAATACATAACCTCCTTTCTTATAGTCGGTTAAAAACTGGGACCCACTTTTTACTTGCTCTCCAAAGCACGGACCCGTTTAGTTCAAATGGCGTTAAACGGTCACCCATCTATTTAATTACCTTACCTAACGTTGCTTAACCCGATCGATTACAACACCTTGATAACAACTCTTTATGAGTGTTACCGTACTAATAATTATGAAGAAAAATTTATAAAATCGGACCAAGCGTATAACCAAGTACCCATTTTGACTTTAATCCCCTCTCCCAAAAGAACCGTGCTAGATTACGGGATAAAAAGTATCCTATGTCCTACCTCGTAGTAAGATCTCAAATCATGCCAAGTATCATTTGAATCCATTCAGTAGTTTCGGCGTGACGCGCAGCCGTGATACAGACAGACAGACAGACAGACAAAAATTAAAAAAAATACATTTTCGGCCTCAGTATCGGTTATAGAATGCCCTCCAAATATAATTTTCAAAATATCTTCAATGTACAGAATTGGACCTGTCACAGTTTTATTATAAGTATAGATGTGCACAAATTACCAGGCAAAAGTAAATAAACAGTCAGGGATAATATAGCACATGTAACTTTGAAAAAATAATTTGATGTTGTAAAGTATTTCAATTTTCTTAATAATATTGTAAGAAATAATTGTAAAATTAAATGTGTCGGTTGACAAGATGACACTGACAAGAGTTTAGACAACGCTGACAACGGAACGCACAAAATATAGCCATCTCGTATTCTCTTACTTTTCTCGTTATGCATCTGTCCTTGTCAGACTACAGGTAGGAAAATGTATGGCTAGGTATAGCTAACTACAAGTGACACAACTTTTATCGTGCGTTAGTAGGGATATAACATATCTTTAGTAAAATATCATTGAGTACAATATAATTTATGTCTAAGCAAGCTCTGTGTAATATAATATCTACCGCGTAAATGGCTAATCTAGTAAAAGATTGGTCGCTGTGGTCGTATCAGCCAGCGGGACATTATTTATTCTTCTTCTAGTTTTCCGATCTATCTGTTCTAACCATAGACGTAGTTTTAGTACGTCTATGGTTCGAACATTAAGAGAGAATTTCTCCGCTGCGTCCATTCCATAATAAACTAAAAGGCCACCTAATTGTTTGAAACCTGTGGAGCTCAAAAGGGGTATGTGGGATTCTTACCCACTAAAACTCCCGCGGCTGTCACATCGGGACATGAGAAGGGACACCAAGGTTCTCCGGTGGGATCTGCACCATGAACCCCTCAGTTCCTTGCCTTTGAGCCCGCCGCTGTGGGAGCATTTAGCCCCTCGGGAACCTGTCACTGTGCTCAAGGGGACGGGGGTCGCAATCCCGCTGCCGCCGCTCAGAGTCTCCGCCGTACTCAATGAACGTTCTAAGGGCCCACACCCCTAACGTCCAGCGACTCTGAAGCTCTAATACAAAGCTAGCGTAACTTGAATATTTCTTACACACCCATTTCAAAAGATTTTTATAGACGACTTATTGATAGAATATTTTATTGTATACATTTCGCAAACCTCACATAGCTGGCAAAATTGGGCAATAAAACGAAAGTATGCCATGCGTACACCTACGCTTAGGTATAAAAATATTCTCTAATCGATGGGTATTTTATCTAAGCCGCGAATTTATGCGGATCTCAGGTGACGACGTGTCGCTGTCGACCTATCGAATACGAGTTAGGAATGAAAACTACACACATCAAAAGTGTCTAGGGATCAAGCATTTTTGGGCAAAAAAATGGGCAGAAGAACAATGGCGTTTCGTGTGCTTTTCTGATGAGTCTCGTTTTGGTATGAGACCGGATACAAGACGTATACGACACTGGAGAACCCCTGGACGCCAACAGCGATTAAAATCCTGCCAGGAAGTCCATCCTTATAGTGGTGGAACCATCATGGTATGGGCGGGTATTTGGATCGGCGGAAGAACTGAGTTGATTTGGATCAGAGGCAACCTCAACGCTCAAATTTATGCTGAGACGATTGTATCAGACGTCATCGTTCCTCTACAAGTGCAAATCGGTCCCTTATTTCAGTTAATGCATGATAATGCACGACCGCACACCGCAAGAGTTGTAAGACAGACTCTCGCCGCAGCTAACATCAATGTCCTGCCCTGGCCTGCTCAGTCGCCAGACTTGAACCCGATTGAGCATGCATGGGATATGCTACAGAGAAGAGCTCTGCCGAATATGGAGGGTATCCAGTCGCAAGAAGACCTTTTTTTGTTGTTGCAACGAACATGGGCGGCCATTCCACAGCGTGATTTGGATGAACTCATTTTGAGTATGCCAAACCGATGTTCTTGTGTTGTTAGTGTTCGCGGTAGAAACACGGATTATTAATTGTTTAAGTTACCCAATAAAATTTTAAAGAAAACTGTTATTTCAGTCTTTTTTTCGAACTTTTGTGTTAGTGGTTCAAATGTCAAAAATCCCTTTATTAGGAAAATGGCAAATTTCTTTATTAATGCAAAGGTGACTTGGTTTATCGTTACTGTGACAAACGAAAACACTTTATTTGATGAATCCTTAAAGAAAATTTTAATTAATATCAATCAGGAGAAAAGTTATTGCAAAAATATATGTTGATCCCTAGACACTTTTGATGTGTGTATTTAAAAAAAAATAAAAACCGACTTCAAAGTAAATTATCTAAAAAGCATAAAATAACGAAAATATTATTGAAGTTGGTGTTAGCGTACCTGCTGTATATATTCTGCACCAACTTCAATAATATTTTCGTTATTTTATGCTTTTTAGATAATTTACTTTGAAGTCGGTTTTTATTTTTTTTTAAATAGTTTATTTAACACTTTTTAGTGACTTATTTTACCAAGATAGGTATCAGCACTATCACGCAACTCGAACGTCTACATTACAGTAACTTAATGAAAACCTAAAAAGTTTATATCTCTTAAACTACTGGACCGATTTTGATGAAATTTATACTCTACCCTAAGTTGAAAGATACTCTAACTATTGCAAAAAGAATTTTCGAAATCGGACTTGTAGTTTCTGAGAAATCCGCGGACAAACCTACATACATACATACATACATACATACATACACTCGTGAAATTTGGTAAATTCGTTTAGAAGCCCACATAGACTAACATATATGAATATTACGCATTTTTATTAATATTACATACATACGCGTCGAATACAGAACCTCCTTTTTTGAAGTCGGTTAAAAACATCTAAACGAACGCCTCGTAAACACGTATGCGGCATAATTAAAAGTTCCGAACTTTGTTATTTAAATCAATTTTGTTGTTCAATTAAAGTGGAACTTGGCTAACATCGTTTCCTAGTTGTACTACGTGTGCAGAGTTTTTAATTGGAACTAGATTTTCACTATTTAATAATTTTTAACTTCCGTACAATTTTCTCACATTTTAACGTGCTATTGGGGGATTTTTTTAACCAATATAAGATAATACTTGACTGCAATTTCAGCTAATAGAAAACGGTGATGCATTCGATGATGGTAAAGGACACTGGCCTATTAAAAGCCTATTCTTTCTTGCCTTGAAGACACTCACATCATATTCGGATGGGAAAACCGATACAGAGAAACTATTTTATATATATATTATTATTACTATTATATTTATTATTATTATTATTCCGGTCCTTAGCTGTAAGTAATAGAAATGAAGAAGCAAATCGATGAGTCCGGACTGATGAGACATTCACAACGAAAGGGTGTGTTAGAGTTACTGTGCGTCACATTGTGCGATGATAGAAGGGATGTTATGGAATCACGTGCAATTCCTCCGCACGCTCTCTAAAATGAATCCTTTAGAATACTGAGAGGCTGGTTACTCTACTCTTCGCATAAGGGTAGAGGGCTTATATTATATCTATCATATAGAGTTCTTTGGAATTAGATGAATTTTAAGAACACATGGTAGAATATTTCCACGCATAGGAAGCTAAAATTATAATATAATATGCAAATAACATATTATTATTGAAAAGTATTCACTGCTAATGGAGAATCTCGTTTTAGTATCTATATACGATAATGTTCCTCGGGGCAAAATGCGGTGCCTTATTGGAAATAAAAAACATTTTTTTATTTCATAATAACTGGTATTATAGCTTGCTCGCTCGATATAGTATACCGCCTTGACCTTATAGACATTATGGTTTTTTGTATGAACTAATCACAGTCAGTTTTGTATGTAGTATAAAAAAGTATAATTGATATCTTGTCATCTGTTGTCAAGATATTAAGTTGTATAACCAGAAATATCGAATTTTGGTCGTGCTTTTTGCACCTCGCCTGGGTTTGTTTAACATGTTACCTTCATATATTTATTAAGATTTACTTTAATTAAGAGAGATTTATAATTAAGAGAAATTTCAAAATCTTGGTCCTAAAATTCAGCAAATTCAGCAATGTTATAGATATATTTTACACAGCAACAAGTCATCGGAGACATTGACGGGGTTGGTCGTTGGTCTCGTGGTTAGACACTCTGGCCGCTACCAGATGGGTCGTGAGGTCGATTCCCACCAAGTGTCTGGGTGTTATATATATATATATATATATATACTTATATATATTAACATATACAGGGTTACAGGAAAAGTCGTGCTAGATCCGTTGAGGGCGTGGAGTACCCATCATTTCTGACTTATTTCACTATGAAACACCCCACCCTAAACTTAACCAAAATAAAAAAAAAAGTAAAAATAAACTTAAACTTAACTTAAACAAAATAAAATTTAATAGCCTAAAAATCAGCAATTTTCAATAAAAAATTTAAAGTCGAAAATCTCGAAAAGGGTTAAGTTTAGGGTGGGATGTTTCATAGTGAAATAAGTCAGAAATGATGGGTACTCCACGCCCTTAACGGATCTAGCACGACTTTTCCTGTAACCCTATATATGTTATATTTACATAAAATGTATAGTTTGCAGTGCGTTTCTACTGTATTATTTAAAATTACTATTATTATGAGCTCCGTATGTATGCTCTTATTCCTTTGATCTACGCGTAAATATGTCATAGTGAAATCACGCCAGTATTTCCAAGACTTTATCACGCCAGTGTTTCCAAGACTTTTCATCTCCGCTAAAGACAAAGAAATAAAATATGTATGCACAGCAATAATTCGCCCCTTTTCTGAACGAAGTACCGGCGTAAAAGCTCGCAGGGTAATAGTTTCTCACCGGAGCGTGGCGCGAAATAGGGATGTCACAATGCCTGTACGCATTAAACGCATTAAATGTAGATGAAGTATATAAAATCTTTATATTGTTTGTCCGAATACCTCTTGATGTTACAGTCACAATTTTAGTGTTTGTAATTTTCTTTGATGAAATTTTTGACAGACCGTAAGAAATTCTATATACAACAGATTAGGTAACGATATTTTTTTCATTAGTTCAACATCTCTAATAAATACACACAAGGTAGGTACTTCCTTACGACTAGTGAAGTCTTTTTTTGTTGGGCAGCTTGTTACGTTGTAACAACGTAAAATCATTAAAATTGTAAAATAAAAAATTTACGAACAAATAACTACAATAAATATTTTTATTATCGTACGGAACCCGCGCGACGCAACTAGTATTCGCGCTCACAGCAGAAAAATTTCCAGAAACCGAATCATCGAACTTTATTATCTCGACATTCCAGTCTTTTCGAGAGTTGCTCCTTCTCGCTCGGAAGCATTAGTGTTTTTTATTTCGTATCTCTGTCGCACTTGTTTTGTTGGCGGATAGAAGAAATGGATTGGAATGTGATTCTAGATCGCGTCGCGACCGCCGTAGGTCATTTGTTGGTATATATTTAAGTATGGGCGAGGGAATCGGATCATTTTGATTGTTTGCGAAGTGACACGCGTGTGATTTGTGAGCAAGAGTTCTGTGCTACGTACGAAATTGCTGTTCCCAGTGTTTAGAGTAGTTCTTTTTAAAAAACCGGATTTTAACCCCCTGGTAAGTTCATACAATTATCCAAATTAATTAATTTTCATGTTAGGTAATCCAATTACAGTCTAGCAAGTAATATCTCAATCTTTTTATAGTATTATTAACGTCGCTATGGCTATTTTATTTCTTAATTTCATTTCTTCTAGGTAGTGAATGTGACAGGATGTTTTAATGTCAATCAATTATAACCTCATTTATCTATTCATTCCAATAACTCTTATATATGTTTTGACACGGTATTTTCCTTATAAAATTCCTAAATCTTAATATTAAAGCCCAATCAGTTTTAGCCATCACAAGAATCAGGTGAAATATAGTCTCAATAACTAATTCCATTGTGTAGTCTATACCAATAATCCTAACCTATATTCTAATGAGTAATTGTTATTTTAGAATGTCCAGATAGATTAAACTCCATAATATCAGTTCATACTTGCAAGGAATAATCATTGTGTTTTTCATAATTAGTAGTCTAATAGAATTTTCCAGAGTAAAAATTGTTTACAAGTTTGTCATTGTAAATTAAACTTATAGTCTTGTATGAGTACATTGTTGTATAAGAATGTCTTAATTTCCTTTAAGTGTTAGAGCCAACTGTAATGTAGTTGCTTACATAAATTATTCTTTATTCTATTAGTTCATCACATAGCTGAAAGATATATTTAGTTTTGGTTATTATAAGGGAAAATACCGGGGAAATAAATATTAAAAGTCTTTGTTCCTTCAATATGTTTTATTATAATTGTTAATGGAAAATGTAATATTTTCTTTGTTCTGCATGCCGTTGTGGAATGGTGATTATCCGGCATATAAAACATTGGGGATTTGATTCTGGGTTGGGTAAAAATATTTCATTTAAATATTTAATTACTTTAAATTACATTTCAACCGGAAATGCATTTCACCACTCCATTCCGCATAATATTTAATTGTTTTGCGAAAGATACCGACGCCCATATCTGGTTACACTAGTGCCAGGGCATCGGATCTTTCGCGCTACAGAAGATGTTTCGACGCGTTCCAGGATTGGGGGTGCACCGCTAGGGTTGCACCGCTCCCCGTTGAAATTCACTGTTGGGACTACACCGTGCCCGCTTGGAGTTCCCCGTTACACCGTTCACCGTTGGGACTCCACCATTCACCGTACAGATTGACTGTACCAGCGTCGACGCTTCAGGCTGCACTGTAACACCCGAGCCACCGGTGCCCTTCAAGTAACCGAGTGTCAGCTGAAGGCACTACCGAAGACCCCCAAGCGTCGAGGACTCGGACAGCCAAAAGTTAAGCCTGCACTATTATATTGTTACGACCAGATAACTTCCCTGTGCCGCGAATCCACACCCGTGTGTTTTGACTTTATTTAGAGACATTAGAGTTTGGTTCTAGTGCGATTTTTTAGAGACTTTAGAGTTTTAATTTTATTAGTGAAAATTTAATTCCTGCCGGGTTAACGTATATGTTTTTATTTTCGATGCAATAAACAACTTGTAATTTTACTTGTTGTTTTTATTCTTGTACCTAGCCGTCAGGCGAACGTAACAGTAACGTCCAACGTACTGTCTACGTAACAAGCTCCCTAAGTCGCAAATTTGCTTCATCAGGTTTCTTCTGATCGTATTGGTTTAATTGCTAAATCCTTCGTTGTCTCTACTATCGAGCTCTGGAACGCGCTTCTTTTGGCTACAAAAAAAGCTCTGATTAAATTTTCATTAAATTGTGTAAATTGTGGAAACTTCTTTTAAAAACACCATTTCATATCTCACTATAATATATTCAGTAAGAAAAGTAATAAAAATCATAGATATATCTAAATAATGATCAAAATACATATACATATCTATTAATTTCGAATATATTACCTATACCCGTATAACTAAGAACTACTATAGAGCGTCCAACCGTTTATTTTCTTTTTGACAGCACCAATAGAACGTAACTGCGTCATGTTACGCAAAAGTTCACTTTTAAAAGTTCACTTAAAGTGAACTTTTAAAAGTGAACTTCACTTTAAGTGAAAATAAACGGTTGGATCTATTATATGAAAATTAATGCATTGAGTCCATATCTGTATATGCCTACGTGGCATCGTGACTGAACAGGCGTCATTGCGGCAATTGCCTAAATGAAGAATTTAGTCTCTAGTTCAGAAAAAAAAACAAAATCTAGTTGTCTCAAATTACTTACATAGTGCATATCGAATAAAGGGTTCCTGGGCTACGCACTACGCTAGATATCATATAAAATCAACTACTGACAGCCCTACGGCGACCTCTACCTCTGTCGAAACTCGATTCAATAATGTTTTTATAATACCTACAACTTGATGAATTAATTAGAAATTTGGAAACGATTGCCCACAAAGATCTCGGAGGGCCACGATCGGTCTGCTTTGAACTCGAGGCGAGACTCGTCCCTCCATAGATTAATAACACAAGATTCAATATAAATCTCTCGACGCATTTTAACTCGATTAAATGTCTTAACTACATTTTAATGTGTTCGATTATCGATATATTATAGTGTTTCGAAAAACGAACGTACTTTTGTCCCATTTGTCAACTAATTTCTTAACAAACCGCGATTATGTCAGCCTGGTAGGTCGCTGCGATTGATGAGATAACATCTATAGGTAGATCACAGTATTGAGCAAGCGTTCGTATGAAAACGAAGGTTATTGGTTACCTTGAACTTAATTTAAAAATGTTAACGACGGCCTCATTGTATATTTATATAATTTTAGACAATTATGTTACAAAAACATTTGTAATGTTGTATTTTACTTACGCGAATATTACACATTGAAATCAAACTACTTTGACGCTGTACGAAGTCTGCAGTATGTGAACACATTCTGGATCGCACCCACTATATTTGATAAAGCTCAAATCCTCGCAAAAGAACACCGATTCCTACCTAAGATGATTCGTGAGGCTATTGAAATCAAAAAACATCCTAATTTCAATAGAGAAGATGGTTAGGTGTTACCACCGGCTTGGGATCCTGTGATAAATTTAATTAAATCCAATATCAATCAAAACACTGCACGGCCTCAAGATACTGTAAGCTCTTACTGCGTAGATCGGACCAACAATAATAACTAAGAAGACCTGAGGGTACACCGGCATAATTGTGACATAAGGACGTTCAACATCTCAGTCCTCATGGGTGCTGCAAAGCATTCGAAACGTCGGGATAGTAAAATTAAAAAATAAACCGCGATAAAATCCGTAAAAGTAGTTTGATTTCAAAACAAATGTATTAAGTAAATTTACCCGTAATAACATGGTACGCAAAATTGTAATTCAATTATGGATAGTGTAATAATAATAAAGACTACTATATGTTTTAGTAAGTCCAATATGAAACAGAAACATTGTAGTCTTATTATTCATATTGAATATTCATCATCAGCTGAAAGACGTTCACTGTTGGCAAAGGCTCCCCCCCCCCCCTCATAAGGAAGGGGTTGCCTTAATCCCCACGCTTGGCAGGCGTCGAGGAGAATTGCAATACAGTTAATAGAATCCAAGAAAGACGCTGCTGCCCGTCGTTTTGTTTTCCTTAGTCGCCTCTTACGACACCGAACGTTAGAAGTTGGGTGAGTGCTATTATTACCCGGACACCCCATGAGGAATCTCCTCATACTAGCTGACCCACGCAGCTCCGCCCGCGCCGTGTTTACGTTAACTAAACTTTCAATAATATACATTCGCATAGAATACAAAACCTCCTTTTTTAAAGTCGGTTAAAAACTTGAGTACAAAGTGGGTACTTTGTACTTGCCCTCCGAAGTACGGAGACGTTTATTTCAAATGGCGTTAAACGGTCACCCATCTATTTAATGACCTTACCTAACGTTGCTTAACCTGATCGATTTCCAAACATTGTTAAAAACTGTCTATGAGTGTTCCCTTACAAATATTTATTATAATTATAATGAAAAATTGTTAAAATCGGAGCAATTGTATAACCAAGTATAATACACATTTTGACTTTAGTTGCCTCTCCCAAGGGAACCGTTGAATGTCGGGATAAAAAGTATCCTATGTCCTACCTCGGAGTATTAACTAAAATCATGCAAAGTTTCGTTTCAATCCATCCAGTAGTTTCGGCGTGATGCTCAGCCGAGATACAGACAGACAGACAAAAATTAAAAAAAATACATTTTTGCTTTAGTATCGGTTATAGAATGCCCTCCAAACATAATTTTCAAAATATCTTCAATGTACAGAATTGGACTTGTTACAGTTTTATTATTAGTATTAATAAATGTAAAAATAGCATGTCAGTTATTCTACTCTCACATTGTTATATAACAAACTTGTAGACTTCTAGAATGGTTCTAAATATCAGGAGAGAACTGATATTATCATGCGGACTATATAATATATTAAATAGAGAAAACTCAGAATAAAATAAATTTGGGTTCAAAGTTACGTACCTACGCTGTATTCACTGCCTACCCCAAGTTTATAGGAGATTTTTAAAGTTTTTATAACATAAATTCATCGGCATATAATATGGTAAGTATCAATATATTTTATAGAATCAACGATCACTTCAAAAATATATCATATCTTAAGTAAACACGTAGTTTCTAAACGTAGTATGAAGAATACACTACAATTTGCAAGAAAAAAAATAAGGCTTATTTTTTTTGACCCGGCTCGTGGTACTTTTAAACGTAACGCTCCAAAAAAAAACACAACAACGCCACCCCAAAAATCAATCTCATCCCGAGGTTGTGCCAAAGTAAAGTAGCACATTTTTCGCCCTGAAAATATGTTACACGTGCCATTTCTAGCTAGGATAATATAAACTTCTTAGTTCTGTTCCCGTAAGGGACCACACGGTTCTTGGGTAATGGTGGGACCAACGAAATTACATTTTTATCGCAAACTAGGCCGCAGCGGTTAAACCATTTCTAAAATTACGTCATTGACCGAGTAATGTGGGAGGCGCTTAAGTGGAATAATAAAGGGTCATTTGCATCACCATAAAAATTATACGTTGGTATATAGAACCATACGTACACACATTACGTTTCTCAATATGGCAACAATGGAATTACGCGTTTCTAGTAGGTATTCTTAGACCATTGTGTTATTAGATAATAAGCTAGGCAATAGTCATTATCATGTGGCCGTTCTGAACTGTTATGAGTACAATATCAGGCGATCAATATGGAACGTAATGGATACGAGTAATATGCTATTTTAGATACATATTCCCTTTGATAAAAAAACCCTTTGTAACGGGCTAGGGATCGATTTAAAGTGTATACCATTTAACTGAGCAATAATCAACGTTATCTATACAAGCCGCTCATCTGAGGCACTACCACTACCTCTTATAGCAGTGTTAAAGTAATCTTACTTTTAGTTGAAAAGAATCGCAGATATTAGCAGTTTATAACTCTATAAGTTTGAACAGCAAAAAATATCTAATTTCCGTTAATATTGGCTCCGAATACACTTTTATACCTTTTGGAGTGGAAACACTAGGTCCATGGGGCCCTTCTGCCCATAGTTTATTTAGGTGTTTAAGTAAAAGGTTGGTCGACTCCACAGGTGACCCCAGAGCTGGGCATTTCCTCGCTCAGAGAGTGGCTTTAGCTATTCAGCGAGGAAATGCTGCCAGCATCTTGGGTACCCTACCACATGGGCCAAATTTTTTACACATACTAAGTTAATTTAATTATTATTTTATTTATTTTTAATTTTATGAAATTGTTTATTGTAATAAGTTGTGTGCCATTGATTAATAAAAATCCATTTCCGTTTAATAAACGTAATCTTACCGTTGTTGAGTAGTTACTGCAATTTATTTTTATTGCCCAAACAGTACCAAATGAGCAAGTAATCTTAGTACTTACTTATAATGGTTAAGTACATATAACTATGGCCTAAGGCCCTCTTCATCTTGAGGAGAGGTCCGCCCCCAACATTGGGACAAAATAAGGGCAGGTATTTATTAAAACTTTCATCAAATTGTTCCATATACTAGAATTTTGAAAGACGTGTTTTTAAGAATTGATGGCATGAACTAAGTTTTTTCTGAGCAACTACTACTAACTAAAGGGGTTTCAATCTATACCCAATAAATGGCCAGTATACTCGTCAACGATTGCAAATACCTACTAAAACTGGCAAAACGTGAGTATTTATCAGCCTATTCAGTGATAAAGGTGCGAAGCTGTATAATTTCCATCCGTCACACTCAACACGTTTCGAAGGTCCACGAACTCATAGATTATTCAATAAAAATATGCAAACAACGTTAATGAAACTCAATCCTTCGATACAAAAATTCATTCAAATTGGCCTTTGACGTAACCTGTTTACGTTTTGGAGTCGTCTTGAACTTTGACGACGTATATGTACCTATTAATCTTAGATCTAAAAGGTCAGATGAATAAATTCCATCAAGATGTAACGCAAACGGCGTGGCTGCATGCTGGGACGTCCAACATAATTATTAATCTGCTCTTGACTTTATTAAGGCAGAATATTTGTGTACACAAATAATGTTTCAACTGATCAATATTTATGTAAACAACGCGTAAAATAAACCGTTAAAGTCAGTTACGAAAAACAAGTTTTATATTCATGGCTTATTTTAAGCAGCTCTCGGCTCTTTTACCTAGAATTCACCATATAAAACAGTGTTTGAAAAGGTTTGCCAAGAATAAGGGCTTTCTAAAAATAAACTTTAAAACAACAAGTGCGAGAAAAAAAAAATAGAATACAGAAGACTTCTATTATTAAAGTAAAAACCCAAAGAAAACTCGACAGCCCGCGTGGTTTACTACATAATTATGTTGGAAACTTCTACACTACTTGTCGTCATGTAATTAGCTCAGCTATGAATTTGTAGTGGCTTTCCCATAGCGAAAAAGCTCCCAAATTAAAAAAAAAACGGTCAAGTGCAAATCGGACTCGGGCACCGAGGGTTCCGTATCTAACTTCTTTGGACATATAGAAATTAGTTTGTTTTTAATTTAACATCTCAAGTAGCAAAGACCAAAACGCATAACTAAAGTTTGTCAAAGTTTTTTGATGATTTCTTAAATATTGTGCTACTTAGAAACATGGCTTTATTTTCCCTGTACAAAGACCTACCTAGAAAACATCTCCAACATTCTTCGTTAAGCCTCACGCTCAGTGATTACGATTTACGAAAAATTAATACCCATGTATCTGAACTCCATAAAGGAATATTTAAAAAGTGTTCGTTAAACGTAACGAACCACTTAGACCATGAAGAATAAAAAGTAATTGCGTGCGATTTTCTAACGTAGTAATAGCGATGTTAACGACTAAATGAAATGTTAACTTTTTTTTTGCAAAGGCATGATATTTCATAGAATATACAGTGGAATGCTTTGAATTTCTACTTGAAGAGAGGCTTCCATCTCTCATATCCCTCTGATATTTCCATTTTGTGAGCGCAATCCACTAATGGATCGTTTACAGCTACACCATTCCGTAAATTATTTTTCTGAGTTCATAGATGAGACAAAAACAATTGTTTTGTAAATATCACTATATAACCTGTTGCATATAACGTTAAAGATAGAAACAGAGAACTTATGAGAATTAATTATGGATCACTAGGAACTCAATATTAAATAAATAAATAAATTTTTATTTCAGACCAGACAGATCTATAGTGTTAGTACAAACATCTTAAAAAACTAGTGTTAAAATTAAATAATATAAAATATAACACATCCACATCTAGGAAGGCCATGGGCTAGAGCACTGCACACCTAGCTACAGGCGAATGTAGCTGCATCCAATGCTCAAGCACAGGGCAGTCCCATCTATCACACAATGTTCATAAATACTATTTATATTTTTTTTATTCATCACAAGCTAGTGCTTGATTGCAGACCCACCTGACGGAAAGTGTCAACGCAATTGAAGATGGTAAAGCACACTAGCTTATTAAAAGCCTATCCACTCTAGCCTTTGAGACTCCCACATTATTTCATTCAACATGGAAATGATAAACACAATCGTATTATGTTTACGTGATAGTAATACATGGTATTAATGTTCTTAGACATGTAACTTTCTTCTATGTATTTAAAGACAAAGTCCACTCATCTCTTCAACCATAAAATATGTATGACAGGTAGGTAATCTTTTCGATTTATTAGTGCCTGCTGAGGAAGAATAGGAGATAGCTAGAAGGAGAAGCAAAGAAGAGAATGGGAGAGAGGGAAGAAAGCAGTAGGCTATCAATTGTTGGAATCATCGATCTCAAAAGACTTAACAACTAATGTCTCAGGTGTAAGCAATGATATTATAAGCAAAAAGAGTGGTGTAAGAGCTGCAAAACGTCTATGATCATAGGCCAAAGGTGGTGGTCTTTGTCAGACAAAGGTCGTACTTTTCTCGTCACGAAGAAGGGTCTCCAGGTTAAAATGTGAAAATTTTCCGAATCAATTTTTATTTTTCCCCAAAAATATTCAGGGGTGGTGGTCTTTGTCAGACAAATTTCGTACTTTTCTCGTCACGAAGAAGGGTCTCCAGGTTATGCATGTGAAAATTTTCCGAATCAATTTTTATTTTTCCCCAAAAAGATACATTTTTGTACAATTTTCCCCAAATTGATTTTGTATCTACCTAATCTATACCTACTAATTTTTAAAAGTAAAAGCGAGTTGGTTTCTTAGGTTATGTGTTACGCTTTCACGTAGATACTTGGCTGAATTTTCGTCCAATATAGATAGATAGGAAGCTGTAGGTTAAATAGGTTACTTTTTGTCATTAAGAATGAAACTGTCCCTGAGGGACAACAGGAACCGAAATTCACATGGCTAGTGTATGATTAAACTATAGCGGAGATTATTAAAATATCCACACAAAAATAAACACCCTCGCCCGCCATTCTGACCGTTGGCCGTGATAGGAAAATTATCGAAAAAGTAATGTTGACAGCATTGTATTAGGTTATGTGAGTGATTGTGAAATATTGTTCAATTTTAAACTTTCTGAATTAGACGTTTGTTTCTCCCCTAGCTTTAGCAAAAAAAAAATGTGTTTCCAAAATTTTCCCCATAGCTTTCATATACCCAAAAGTTACCCAAAGTTTTTATTTTCCCCAAAATGGTGAAAATACCTCCAATCTGGAGACCCTGACATGAAGTCGAAGGAAAGGAAGTAATTAAAATAACTACCGAAATTCATTCTAAATACCGTTCAAGTAACTCAAAAGGGATGCGAGCACATCTTTCACTGGTTACCCCACACATGTATATTATATATGTATACATATAAGTAGTATATACTTATATATAACTTCGAGAGACTTTGGAACGTGCTCCAGATACAACGAAGCGAATACACAAAGCAAAATAAATTACAAGAAGTACTATTGGAACAATTTCTGTAATTACATTCACTTAATCCACTTTGATAAAGTCTTTTGTTAATTAATAGTCACATAAAAGACGATTTTGTTCTCCAAATACATTTATTTCACTAGCAGTGCTTGTTTTCGTGTAATAATTATTTTCTATAATAAATACCTGAGCAACGTATTTACATAACGACGGTAGAATTCCATTCAAATCTCGTGCCGACCTCAGCCATTAAAAGTATGGCAATATTATAAGGCTTTGTTTATTTCGACTACGCAACCGTATTTTTTTAATTGGTTTGTATGTGCTTTAGCTGAAAATTATGATTATTATGATGATATTAAGTTTGAAGCCGCTATTTACATCATAGGCAGCCTCAGGCATTGAGGAAGGAGAGAAATTATAACAATTAGATTATATCAAACAAGCTTTGAATTTCTATCTAACATAGACTCCATGTTTTAATTCTTGTGTGCCACGAAATTTCAAAGCTACCTAAATATGAAACATGTTTAAAATAATATTCTTGTAATGTTGTCTTGTACATATTATCTGGCCTCAGGGCCCTTTTTCTTTTTTTTTGTAGGAGTAGTACTGTTCAACGGACAAGAGGGCGAGCGCTTAAAGCGCTCCAGCCAGAAGGGTTTGGATAGCGACTAGCACAAGGGCACCTCAGGGAGGCACGGGCTCGGCTTGGGCTGCCGCTTAGAGAAAGTGAGTTTACCACCGGTTCATAACGCGCCCCCGCTGAGAAGAACCGGCAAGAAACTCAGCGAGGGGATGCATGTCGAGGTCGCAAGCGTACGACCCTTCGGCCTCGCCGGCGAGACCGGTGTCTGTATGTTGATGTGTTTACGACTCGTGACGTCGTTGTCGGTGTGACCTCAGGGGCCCTAGCACCACCACTAATAGTAGTACTATTGTAAATAAAGATTATAATACCCGTGGGTTACCTCTCGTTGGGTGTCGTAAGAGAGTAGGCGACTAAGCGAGAACAGGAAGACGGGCCGCAGCGTCTTTCTTTTGGTTTTATCTTCCACCTATACGGCTGACGGGCCCGTTGGTCTAGTGGTCAGACACCCTGCCTGCTAATCGTGTTGTTTATCTATTTAAGTATGTATTTACAAAAAAAAAAGTATATAAGTATTAGTATCAGTTGTCTGGTTTCCAGTACAGGCTCTGCCTAGTTTGGGTGGATGACCGTGTGTGGATTGTCCCAAGATATTATTATTATATTATTATACTGCGATCACCAAGCTGTCTGCCAAGCGTGGGGACTATGGCAACCCCTCCCTCTAAGGGGGAGGCTTTTGTTCAGCAGTGGACGTCTATCGGCTGCTGATGATGATGAAGATTATTATAATACTGCTATTAACGGTTGTGGTAGGGACCCAAGTCAAACCGTTGCCTCGAGACGCGACATACTGCTCTCAACGGCAAAACTATCCATAGTAGATATTTGCGATCAACAGAAATTAGTTATGATTTCAATTCGGTACTTTCCCCTTTTTATAAATGCGCGATATTCATATTTCATTTGCACTTCTTAACAGGCACTATCGAAAAATGCTTCAGTACGTACTCTACGCAGAGTAAAATCTTGGTTACGTTACGGTCTGTATGACCGTAATAACCGTAGTAACCGTGTGTATATAAGTAGGGTAGGGTAGGGTAAAAAAAAAGTTTTGGAAGCACAAAATACATTTCAAATCAAATTTTTAACCAGATAATCAGAACCCTCCCAGGTTATTATTACATCAATGTAGAGAAGGTCAGTTAGTAAAAATCATTTTTAAATTCCAACTACATATTTATCAAATTTTTCTAAATTTTGCCCCAATCCTAAGCACACAGTACACCTATTATTTATTAAAGCTATAAGTCCAGGTTTAACGTTGAGTATTTAAAATAATTTTGGGTAGGATGATTAAGGTAATAATACCAACATACATCAGGATAAAGTTTCGAGTATAATTAACTTAAGGGTTACGGCTATCATTGAAGCAATTTATTTAGTGTAAGCAAGATGTAATGCGATAACAAGACAATATTTACAGCAAGTTATATTCCGAGCTTAGACGTACTATGCGTTTCAACTAAGAATGTGTCCGCCATGATGATCGCGACTGCGGAACTTCACTCGTTTTTTACGATTTTTGTACCGGCAGCAAAGTAAACACAAAATAAAAATTCGCCTCGGTTTTGATTATTTGATGTAATGTCTTATTTTGCTATCTATTTTGTTAAAACATAATTTTTAGTAATTATATATTTGAAATGGCAAGATGGCGGCCACATTCTTAGTTGAAACGCATAGTAGGTGAAGCAAATATACACCAGAGAATTCTGTTACATCAACTGACACCGAATTCTGTTACATATAGGTATCTGTACGTTCCCCGTGGGGTGTCCGGGTAAGAATAGCAACCACCCACCTCCTCCCGTTTGGTGTCCGTAAGAGGCGACTAAGGGAAAGCGGGCAGCAGCGTCTTTCTGTTGGATTAACCTACCATCTATACTCGTACTGCGATCCCCAAGCTGACTGCCAAGCGTGGGGATCATCTCAACCGTAGACAGAATATAACAAGACATCTAGCTAGTGTGCCGCCGATAAGGACAGAAAATAACGGAAAATAATCATTCGTACACTTAACACACGCTAAGGATATTTATTCAAATGCGCCTATTATGTAGTATAAACGATATTTCATAATGCAATTCAATTTAAAACTCCAAAGCTAGGTCGTGAACTAGAAAATTTCATGCGTACTCGAAGAAAACGCACCTACGGTGCGGCACATTTTGAACACACGCTGAGGGACAAAAAATCATATGCTCTGTTTCTTTCTATCACATATAATATATATAAATGCATCCTTTTCTTGCGCGAATGAGAAAGAAAGTGCCAGCTCTCTATTGTTTTCTTTCTCTAAGATCTCAACCCTTCCCTTCTTAGGGGGGAGGCCTTTGTTCAGCATTTGACGTATATCTGCTGATGATGATGACCCATACAAAAGAGATGTTCCAAAATGTATGGAGCCTGGGCTAAGACTTTGTACACTATACTCTAAAATAGGGAAACACGCATAAAACAGTTTTTAACCATCCATTTACTTTATTTTGGCTTTATTTGCTTGTAAAACTTAAGAATTTTTACTTAAAATTGCAACACATAACAAAAACTGGCATGGCGGAAAAGTGTCACTGTCATGCCTGTCATGTGTCATTTTTATTATCAATGGCGTTAAAAGTATTTTTATTACAGTACTCTTTGTATTTTTGTTTCTGTTTTCTCATACATCATTAAAATATCAATAATAATCAATTCACTACATACAACACACGCACGCAACCAAGTGTGACAGCAGCAGTAGCTATTGACAGCTGGCTGGTTGACAATTTAATTTGACATCAGTGAGTCGCCATCTTAGGACGCCATGTTGAATATAGATATAAAATAAATGATAATTATAATTAAAATTACAACAATAAAAGTAATTTAAACGAAATATTTATATTTTTTCCGGATTCTGTGGATTTTTCTCGATATTTTGAGGTGGTGTACATATTCCTAGCCCATTTTGCAACAACTCCTTTATGTACAAATAAAATAATAAGTAAAATTTAACATAATGGTTGGTTGGAGGTTGGTGATGTACTTTAAGCCAATACATATTAAATATTAGGTTTTTTACGTTATCAGACACAGCTATTAATTTACCCAAAAGTTAATGCTTATATACATGCTATGCTGGTTTAGATAATTTTCTTTGACATTTAAAGTAAGTTTGTAAAGTAGTAGGAACTTTCAATGAAATTCTTTAAATGTGATGACAGGAAGTTTATTTCAAGAAATCAAAACCAGATGACGCCGCCGCAACGAATTATTAAAACAAAAAACCTAAATGGAATTCAGAAATTTATTTAACAACCATCAATTGAAAAATATTGTTCTGTATGATTAGGTAAGAATTACGCCGAATCTCGAGGAAGATTTCCTGAGCTAACCCAAATTCCGCTAGCTTATTAAAAAGTTTGTAACTCAATATTATTTCAGGAACCGTTAACTTTGCGGAAAGTTTAATAATTACTGTATATGATAAATACATGTTACGCTGTTTTAAAACAATAACTGGGTAGATTGCAGAGAAAAGAGTATTTATTAGATACTAGCAATTTCCTGCGGCTTCGCCCGCTATTTTTTTTACCAGGCCAAAGTTTTTTTTTAAATTCGCGAAACACGTATTGATTTATTTTATTTAGAGAATCTTTTCAGAAAATTTCAAGTCAATCGAACCATACAATAAAAAGTTTCATACAAAAGAAAACACCCCCTTTAGGAATCGAATTTTCAAAAATCCTTTCTTAGTGGATTAGAAGAACCTACTGTCCAAATGTATCAGTCAGTCAGTCAGTCAGTCAGGACAAGTAATTTTATATGTATAGATAGATAGTTCTACAAAGTGACAAGCATTTCGTATTTTATTTATTATTTATTATATATATTTTATTTTTATTTATTATATTTATTTATTTATTATGTAAATACATATAAACTATACTTTAGATATAAGTAGGTACTTTTAACTTTTTTACTAATACCTTGTCTTCTTTGTACACTTCATTTTCTCTCCAACTAGGTATACTAAAAAAATAAACTGTACTCACCTTTTTCTCTACCTCTCTGAGGTTTGCTACCGCGCGAACTCAATCTTCTATACTTATAATAAAACTGTAACAGGTTCAATTCTGTACATTGAAGATATTTTGAAAATTATATTTGGAGGGCATTTTATAACCGATACTGAGGCCGAAAATGTATTTTTTTAATTTTTGTCTGTCTGTCTGTCTGTCTGTCTGTCTGTCTGTCTGTCTGTCTGTATCACGGCTGAGCATCACGCCGAAACTACTGAATGGATTCAAATGAAACTTGGCATGATTTGAGAACTTACTACGAGGTAGGACATAGGATACTTTTTATCCCGTAATCTAGCACGGTTCTTTTGGGAGAGGGTATTAAAGTCAAAATGGGTAGTTGGTTATACGCTTGGTCCGATTATATCAATTTTTCTTTATAATATAATAAATATCAGTAAGGTAACACTCATAGAGAGTTGTTATCAAGGTTTTGTAATTGATCGGGTTAAGCAACGTTAGGTAAGGTCATTAAATAGATGGGTGACCGTTTAACGCCATTTGAACTAAACGGGTCCGTGCTTCAGAGAGCAAGTAAAAAGTGGGTCCCAGTTTTTAACCGACTATAAAAAAGGAGGTTATGTATTCGATGCGAATGTCTGTTATTAAAAGTTTAGTTAACGTAAAAATAGCGCAGGCGGAGCTGCGTGGGTCAGCTAGTAATTAGTTAAACTCGCCTTTCAGGTACGTCTTTTTATGTGAAAGAGAGACATTTAAGTGGAGACTATAAATGTTATCATCTCTAATTAGGAAAGGCAGCTGCCGATGCTATTGGCATAGCATAAATAGCATATTATAGTAGTAGTGCTGGCTGGTGTAAGAATAATAGGTATGCAGCGTTTGGAAATAACACTAAATCAATTTATAACTATTTTCCAAATAAATTATAAACTGATAGGTATAATAAAGTAACCATCATCATTATTATCACCAGCCATAAAATGTCCACTGCTGAACAAAGGCATCCTCCTTAGAAGGGAGGGGTTGTCATAATCCCCACGCTTGGCAGGTCTCTTGGGGATCGCAGTATAGATGGTAGGTAAACCAATAGAAAGACGCTGCTGCCCATCTTCTTGACATCTCTCATCATCATCATCATCATAATCAGCCCACATCAGTCCACTGCTGGACATAGGCCTCCCCAAATACACGCCATTTAGCCCGGTCTTCGGCTCTCCTCATCCAGTCACTGCCAAAACACAATACAAAACTCTAATAGTCGCAAAATAAATTATTTACGTGAAATTTTGCCTTACTCTTTATTTCAGTCGACTTTGATGTCCTTATGGGGGTTCTCAAATCCTATAATCTATCATCTATCTCCCTTGCTTGGTTCGACTCCTATTTTCAAGGTCGCTTGCAGCGTGTTCGCCTTAATGACAATGTGTCTGGATGGTGTAATCTCGTTGCCACGTTGACGTTGTCTGGTTGTTTATTTGGCTTTATTTTCAGTCGCTTTAGTCTATAACTTTTAACCCGTCCGTTATTCCTTTTTCTAACACTGCTAAAAATTTAGGTGTCATTTTTAATTCTCAGTTATCTTGCAACGAAGTTAGCAGTTATTTCTGAAATGTCTCCAAAACTTTCTTCCCTAGAAGACAATAGTTACTCTCGTCCAAACAATAATTCAACCTATTAATTGATAACGCAGCTTTCTGGATGCTACTGAAGAACATTATTACTGATGATTATTATTACTGATGCTTAGTTTTTAGTGTAGTATTTATTTTCTTTTTTTCTTTTGTGCACTGTGTCTACTATTCCCTTTTTTTCCATTCTCCTCTCACAGGTCTGCTGGAAAGGATTTCATTTGAAATAAGCAGCACCTTTTTACTTTCTTTCCTATTGAATTTACGTTTCTTGAATTCTTCTGTGTACATTAATTGTAAATAAAGAAATATAAATAAATTTACATTATACATATACATAATAATATACTTTATATAATAAGTGTGAGAAAAAGCGCCTCACTTTTTATTTACATTATACATACTATATACATAATAATAATGTAGGTATACTTTCTGTACATAATAAAACGTGTTTCACATTATTGACTTTCATCTCGCTACCCATTGCATAGGCTCCATTTGTTTTAAATGAAAAAAGCTTCAAATGTAGCAAGAACATTTCCGACATACTCGGAACCTTTTACGTGTCAAGGTACGTACAAAAATAAAACAACATATTGTAGAATATTCACGAATACATAAAGAAATTGCAAACACAGCGAACGGGTTACCACGGCCAAGGTTTTTTTAACCCTTCAATGCTAACAATGTTATTTTCAAATGTATTCACAATTGAATACAGAAAGTAGACACAATAAAAACAAACCAAAAAGTACCCTGATTTTCCCTCAACGAATGGTCTTTGTGGTTATATCTGCCCGAGGGTTGGATCTGACCTCCAATATTGAGTTATTCATGTTCGAATGGTTTATTGGGGTATCTCTTTTGTGACCCATGAAAAATTCTAAGAATACGCCGAAAATATTTCGCGAAACAATTTGCCCTTGATGGAAACAAAATTCGTTCTTTGTGGATTGTTTGGTTTGTAAAATACCTACGTGTTAACAACACACTGGCATAAACCGCTTTTATCCTACCATAGACTAGACGTAATAAGGGATGTGCTTAATCGCATTGCTTGCCAAGAGGGCAAGAGGAAGCTGCTGGCTATTATTGGATATTTACAGTCAAGTTTATTTGTCACTCGACAAGGCTGTATTTTATAGCCACTTTAACTGAAATCAAAGACCTTTTCTGTTTGTACAGGGTAAATAGATGTTTAGCATCGACTTTTGTATAGATAGATAACGCATTTTAAACAGTAGGCATATTATGTAGCTTTAACTTATTTGAAACCTACAATTGAGATAGGCGGCGTTTCCGGTCCGACTTTAGGTGCTGAATTGACTCTCCCCTCTACATTCGATTGCCTTACTTCCGTTTGGCGCCACTTGCAGTTTACATCGATGGAACTAATTCGAATATTACTTCAGTTGGCGTTAGTTTTTCGTTGCGACTAGTTGGGTGCGCAGTAACGACGAAGTCGTTCGTGTAATATTAATATTGTTGTTGCTTTAAAATAAATAGTATTTAAATAAAAGTGAGAATTGCAACTCAAAACTATAAGTGAAGTGACCTTTTTTTTTCTTATTTTGCTTTTGTTTTTTGATGTTAAAAGTTTATATTAAAAAATTAGTGATATTAAAATGGCTCTCCTGGAAGCGGTTCTGCACGGCGGTCAACACATCAGATCAGCGCAGCGACTGCACTACCTTCAAAACAGATAAGTGAATTACATAAAATACCTTTTAACGAGAAACTCGCGACAGAGCTCCAGCAGGACTGTTGCGTATATTGGGCTACATAAGTGGCTGTCGGGCTTCGGTTGTCCACCGAGCTTTGATGTCTACTGGAAGTGTTTTTAGTATTTAAATTTGTTTTTCACTTAAGTTGGGCAGTGCCGGGTGAACTGTTTGACGGTTCTTTGATGGTCGCTTGCTATGGTGGCCATCGCGTTGGTTGTCAGGCGAGATACGTAATAGTGGGGCAGACCAGCAGACAGTTTCATGAATGCCTTTGTGGTTGGTGATGAAGATAATGTTTCAGTCTCACCCGATTTAATTGATCCTGCTAATACAGAGTATAATTTTGAATGGGATGATAATACTTCTGAATTTGTTAAACGGTTATTTTCTTTTTCTACTTTGGTTTTTTTTGTTAACGATGAACTGTAACCGTTTGAGAGCAAGTTTAACCACTTCAGATCATTGGCTTAAGATTTTTAGATAAATATGTTTTATTTTTCTAGACATGGAGTATAATAAGGTCTTACAATACTAAAGTTTAATTCATTTAGCTATTTGTCATGAGAGACTAAAAACTAACAATCATTGGCTTTACCTACAATAAACATTAAATATATGAGGGATGTAAACTAACATGCTTATCTCCCAAAAGCAGGCGTTGCAAACAACTTTGCGGAGCCTAAAAAAGGAAAATAATTGTTGGACTGGAGCCGATACCAGCATAACCCTAACTTTCAACAAAGGTTCGTGAACTTTTTTCCAATAGCTGCCCATTCATGTGTATTTCTAAAGATGTGTTGCAAGTCGTTTGTGGCAGATGGACCAATGTTGTCAAACTGCGGAGATAATGCAGTAGCTGCTCTTAAAGCTAAATATAGTAAAGCATTTTTACTGAAAATACCTTCGAGTAGTGAACATCTCTATAAATAGGAAGTCTAGCGACGCTGTGGCTAAACTAGGAGGAGGGTTCAATGTTTTCGCAAACCGCATCTACCTGCCGTGGGTAGCCAGGTTTTGCAATACAAAGTTGGTCGTAACTACCTGCCAATGTAGCCAAGTTTTGCAATGCAAAGTTGGCCGTATCTACCTGCCGAGGGTAGCCAGGTTATGCAATATAAAGTTGGCCGTATCTACCTGCCGAGGGTAGCCAGGTTTTGCAATACAAAGTTGGCCGTATCTACCTGCCGAGGGTAGCCAGGTTTTGCAATACAAAGTTGGCCGTATCTACCTGCCGAGGGTAGCCAGGTTTTGCAATACAAAGTTGGCCGTATCTACCTGCCAAGGGTAGCCAGGTTTTGCAATACAAAGTTGGCCGTATCTACCTGCCGAGGGTAGCCAGGTTTTGCAATACAAAGTTGGCCGTATCTACCTGCCAAGGGTAGCCAGGTTTTGCAATACAAAGTTGGCCATATCTACCTACTGAAGGTAGCGAAGTTTGGCAATACAAAGTTGGCCGCATCTACCTGCCTAGGGTAGCCAGGTTTTGCAATACAAAGTTGACCGTATCTACCTGCCTAGGGTAGCCAGATTTTGCAATACAAAGTTGGCCGCATCTACCTGCCTAGGGTAGCCAGGTTTTGCAATACAAAGTTGGCCGTATCTACCTGCCTAGGGTAGCCAGGTTTTACAATACAAAGTTGGCCGTATCTGCCTGCCGAGGGCAGCCAGGTTTTGCAATACAAAGTTGGCCGTATCTACCTGCCTAGGGTAGCCAGGTTTTACAATACAAAGTTGGCCGTATCTGCCTGCCGAGGGCAGCCAGGCCTCATGCAAGCGATCTACCAATCCTATGTTGCCCTTTCACTGATATAACCAGGGCAAATTCCACCAGGCTCACGTCTCAAGGAACGGCAAGTGCCCAACCAGCAAACGGAGCAATTATGGTGCAAAAAATAGTTTCGCTCTCTCTGTAACTGAGACTATTCCACGACATTCCAAGCCGGTCCACTACTCCTTTATCGACATATTTTTAATATAAGGGTGCCGAATCCCATTTAGTGGCGAAACCGCCACTGAAGCTAGAGTACCAAAACCAATCTCGCCATGTAACAATTCCTGTTTCAAAAGCCGAAATAAGACAGATGCTCGAAGAACCTGTATTCGATCCGGGTTCCTGTCAAACATGTTTCCGCTGCAGAAAGTGGATCAGTCTCAGACTGGTTTTTGAACCTAAAAGCTTTAAATGCCTGCCTTAGGCCAAAGAAGTTTCGACTGACAAAACCACACCGTGGGCCACATTCTCTGTAGCAGACCCTTTATGAGGAAAATAGACTTATACCAGGTACATTTTCATATACCAATCGAGAAATCACACAGGCGGTTTCTCAGGGTCTTACTTTTGGAAATCTGACGGCTACAGCATACAAAATGACTTGTATACCGTTTTGCCTCGACAGCACTCCCAGAACTTTCGCTACCTTGTCCAAGCTATGGGAGAAGGGTTTGAGTGTCCTAAATTACCTGGACGACTACCTTCTTGTGATTAGTGCCTTCAAACTTTAAAGGGAAACAGGCCATCGAGTTTATGACGAGACTCGGATGGGTAATAAACAAAAGGAAGTCCTCCACGGTGCCTTCCCAGGAAATAAAATAGCTGGGGATTCATTGGGACACTCGCTCAAACCAAAAACCCCGACCACGCAGAAAGCTATCTTCTCGGGAAATTCGCTTGCACCTAGTGCGAAATTCTGTGAGTAACTCTTCTAGTTACTAAGTTTTGTGGGTGCTCTACAGTTTTCCAGCTTGATGCGGTACATCACGAAAGGATAAATTACCGGAGCCTAAGTGTTGTCGAAACCGGGCCCTTTGGGGAAAAATCTGTGGCGTTTACTCTGGTATGCTCTTACATCTCATATGGTGATGGTGATTACAACACCAAGACGCAACGAGCTCGATTTGCGCGGTTTCAGCGTCGTATCATATGGTTACGGGCGCCTCGGGCATCCGCTAACGAGGATAACATCCCAATGGTAGACATATTCAGGGTACGTGGCTCCAAAAAAAAAAAGAGGTACATGACCACTCGAATGGGGAGGAGCTCTTAGTATTTACTAATTTCTGTCGCACGTCTCAATGGCTCAAGAGTGCCAGGACAAGACCATCCTGGTTCAGAGCGATAGCAAGACGGCGTAAGCGTATCTACGCAGACAAGGTGAGACAAAGTCACCGGACATCTGGTGGAAATATACAATATCAGCCTAGTTGCCAGTTATCTCCCAGGGCATCGGGATAGATGACGGGCTGTCCAGGAACAGATTATTAGCCTAGTAGCTTCGTTACCTACGGCTTTTCTCAACATACCTGATTTATTTGCATACAGTTAAAAGATTAAGCTATAAATCTATACTTTTTCAGAAATGAATCGTATCATCTTTTATTGTTAGCGGGAACAAACATTAAGCTTAGTTCCAGCACATGGGTAAGGCAAGTCTTATGAGGCATAGCTAATAAATCTGCGTGCTAATAAATAATGTAAGTCCAGACAGTAAATGTTGTTTCCCGGCATTGAGCTGCCTTACTCTTATTGGCCTCGGGCAGTCCACAACCTGACGCTTTTATCCATAACTGGAAACATTAGGTAATCAGCGAAGTTTCCGTTACACTTTGGCCAGTGTGTGTATCAAAGACTGATATAATTAGTCACCTATAGACAGTCATGGTAATGGTTATTATCTTCGCAGGATCGGGGAGCAGATCTTGTATCGTGGATTAAACGATTTCTCAGCCAAGACGTCGGTCTAGGAATGATCTCAAAAAAAAAAAAAAAATTTGTAACTACTTATAAAGGGAGATCCCCTCGGCCGGGATGGATTCAAACCGTATTGGTTGTGCAGGTGTACAAGACTCACTTGGTTAATAAAATTTGCCTTGCTTTGGTATGGAATTGGGCATCTTCCAATACGTTGATTAGATTCTATAGGAGACTCGTAAGGGCTCCTCAGTTACTGAGCGTACCTGCTCTCGTTAATAGTTTGGCTCGTGTAACTTACCTACTTAAATTTCGTGATTTCTTCTACTCACATTACCATTACATTTTCTTGTTTGCCATTGTTTGATTAACCATGGCTTTTTAATCTTAAATCACAGTTGGCATTTATACCTAGTTTGACGCCACCATGCGAAAATAGACAGGTCTCAATTGTAGGTTTCAAATAAGTTAAAGCTACATAATATGAGAATTTTTCCTGAAATAAAAAAATTCTTATTATGTACGACTAACTTATTTGAAACCTATGCCAGCGCTGCATGGTGATTGAGCCTAACTGAAGTAATATTCGAATTAGTTCCATCGATGTAAACTGCAAGTGGCGCCAAACGGAATTAAGGCAATCGAATGTAGAGGGGAGAGTCAATTCAGCACCTAAAGTCGGACCGGAAACGCCGCCTATCTCAATTGTAGGTTTCAAATAAGTTAGTCGTACATAATAAGAATTTTTTTTATTTCAGGAAAAATTCTCATATTATGTAAATCTTTCCTGCTTGAACCCTTGAAAGAATGTAACGTTTTTAAAAAGAGAGAGAGCTTCGTTACAGGTATAGTAAGAAAAAAAACAAAGATTACAAAAAGATAGGTTAATTTATTTTAGTTATAATATTATACAGAAGTTAAGAAAACAGAGCAAGAGATCTCAAAGGGTCGTGGTCGAGTGGTTGGAAGTGTAGGTTCGATGCACCTGGTGTTAGTCGGCCAGGGCACGATGAGGTAAGGGTGGCCGCCTCAGACCGGGCGGTCCACCGGGCATGGTGCAAGCGGCCTGGTCCCGAGCAGCGGGCCAGACGGGCACCATGCCAGCAGCAATTCAGTAGTCCGGCCTGGTAGCAGGCCGGAAGTAAGACCGGGGGACGCCCAAGGGCGGCGTGCCCCCAGCGAGCAGGTCAGGTGGGTCACCCAAGTGCGGTGACCCCAGCAGCGATTGCGGAGGCACCCGAGTGACGGTGCCCCGCTAAAGGTACTGGTGCGGAGGCGTCCAAGGATGACGCCCCGCCGTTGGAACGAGTGCGGAGGCGTCCGGAGACGACGCCCCGCCGTAGGAATTGCTGCTGGGGTCACCGCACTTGGGGTCTCTCTCTTTTTAAAAACGTTACAGTGGCGCCCAACGTGGGCGACCTCGACTTTCACGATCTCTCGGGTCTTCTAAACGTTACAGTGGCGCCCATACTCGCGGAAAAGTGGTTGGAAGTGTTATTTTCTTTATTTCTTTGATTATTTTTTTTGTGTATGTGGGTGCCTATTTTACCTCTAGGTGGTAGTACCTTGTGCGGGGTACGTCTCGGCGTGATACCACCAGTCTTAGCTACAATAATATACTTACTGTTATTGTAGTTAGGATTAACCGAGTTTTCTAGCACCAGGAGCGCTAAAACCTGAGCTCGCTCCACTTGCTCAGCGGCCTAAAAATATTTTTTCTCACTTATATCTTATAACATACTTGCTGAGCTACCAATGCTTATGTTTTGTTTTTAGACCGCTGCAGTCTTTTCTTTTACAGCCAACTTATTTATTTCTTAACTTTAACTTTAATTATTTTTTTTAATTTTTTAACTTTAACCAGTTGGCTATAACTTTCACCCACATACACACCTTTTTTAATAATTTTTATTCCAGGTGCACTTGTTTTCTCTAGTTTCTAATATCACCTAGACTCACCAAATGTTTTTTAAATGGTCTACCCCATTTGTTCTTAATCTTATTTGCATTGCACTTTTAAAAATCTTAAAACTATTTAAAAAAACTTAAAAATTCTAAACTAACTAATTCTAAAACCTAAAACTTGTAGGTACTTACTTAAAAAGCCTAGTGTTTACTTAGGGTAACGAATCTTAACTTGTACTCCATCTTGTACTCGCTATGGGAAGTATTTTTTTTTCCAGCAACGGTTAGGTTGGTTGTTTGGTTCACATAATACGTCATACGTTCAGTACGTCGGTAGACAGCTGACCGATCGCACGTACGCACACTCGTCTCGATCTGAGCGGCGGCGCTGCCTAAGGTTCTCAAACTATTCTCGGATTTTATTCTCGGATACGGTCCCGTCATAACTCAAATCGCGATGTCGTTCGTTTGTAAGCGGTGTGAGAACGAAGCTAGAGATGGTGCCCTGTGTTCATCATGTCACAACCAGTTTGATTTTGCGTGTGCCGGTTTACTGGAATCAGGATGGCGCAAACTGGGTGATAATCGTAGACAGACATGGAAATGTACTGAATGTAAGGCGGCATCCACGGCAAGCCCGCGGCCCACTACGACATCTAAGCTTACCTCTGCGGATATGGACAGTATTCTATCGGAATTGAAGCGGCTCTCACTTCAAACAGCTGCTATCCCTAGCATAGTGGAGAATATGAAAGTAATCCAGGAGAACTTAGTTGATCTCAAATCAATTAAAGATGATGTAGCAAATATTGTATCTTCAGTTGAATTTGCACACGAGAACATCAAGGATCTTACAGAAAAAGTGTCTAGCCTAAACAACGAGGTTGAGTCACTAAAGCAAACTAAAGATGAGGTATCACTCCTTCAAGAGCGGTACCTGAAACTGAGTGATCAATACAGGGAGACTGAGCAAAGGTTGCGTCTAAATAATATTGAAATTAAAGGTGTCCCCATTTCTAATTCTGAGAACTTATTTAACATTCTATGGAAAATCGGGGAGAAAATCAAGTGTAATATCTCGAAGGAGCAAATAAACTACATCGCAAGAGTTCCAATGCGGAATGACCCTCGACATAAAACAATTATTTGCGCAGTGCATAACAGGTATCTGAAAGAGGATTTCGTTGCTGCATCGAAAAAATGTAAAATAGCTCCAAGTGACCTGGGTTTGCAGGGGGACAACATGATCTTTGTCAATGATCACCTTACGCTGGAAAACAAGTTGTTACTGAATAAAACCAAATCACTAGCGAAAGAGAGGGGGTTTTCCTACGTCTGGGTGAAAGGATGCAAGATACTCATCAGAAAGAATCAAACCTCACCAATAATCAACATAAAAACCGAACAGGACTTAAAAAAACTTATACCTTAATTTTGGTCATAAGCAATACTTTAATATTTAAATTATATCACTGTTTACGTTTGCAAAGTTTGAGAAACCTAGTTGTTGTTTTGTATCCGTTTAGCGCTATTGTTCTCTTATCGCGCGGCGGCGAGCGGCCTGCTAATTACTTACTCATTCTAAATGGACTTTACTCGTTTAATACTAAAGGTGCTTATTGCTTGTCTCGAAATATTTTTAGTTGTCGGTACTTCACAATGTGGAATAAACAACGTATTTTTTGCTACTATTTACTTTACATTCTTTCTATTATGCTGCTAATTACTTTATGGCCTACCAATGATGACTATTAAGCTTTATTATCAGAATGTTCGTGGATTGCGGACAAAAACATCTGCTTTCTATAGGAATTTATGTTTGAATTCTTTTGACGTTATCTGCTTAACGGAAACTTGGCTTGTCGATGGTATTAGAGACAGTGAGCTTTTCGATGATCGCTATCTTACATGGAGACGGGATAGGAAATATTTAGACACAAATCAATCGCTAGGTGGAGGAGTGCTCGTTGCAGTGAAACGGGATCTCGTGGCTAATGCCCGTGAGGACTGGTGCTCTTCGGCCGAAGATATGTGGGTAACTTTAACTCTTCATCAGAAAACACCAAAGGTATCGTACAAAATGCACATATGCGTTGTGTATATCTGCAATCAAAACCTTGGTAATTCTATGCCCATTCAGCTATCTAACTTCTCCCAAAATTTATTAAATATTGTTTCAAATAATCCTTCAGACAAGTTTATAGTTTTGGGTGATTTTAATTTACCAAATATCACTTGGAGCCCATCAAACATGGGTGACTCTTTGCAGCCATTTGACATACAGGGTTCAGTACAATTTAACTTTTTTGACAACATCGACACCTGCAGTCTTGTGCAATATAACTCACACTGCAATTCTAATAACAGAATTCTGGACCTAGTATTTTCTAATAGTGATGTTCTAGTGTCATGTTGTGATGATCCTTTAGTGCCTGAAGATGTTCACCATAAAGCCCTTTGCATCTCGGCTGACTTCGTGCAGTTTCACACGTTACCTCCACGTCCATACATAAAATATCTCTACCACGAGGGCAATTATGCTGCTATATCTAGTGAGTTAGACCAAATAGACTGGCACCACGAAATCAATACAAGGTCCGTTGAGGAAGCCACCATTTTTTTCTATGATACTTTAAACCAGCTCCGGTCGGCTCATATACCAGCTAGAGTCACTACCCCACGTCCAAAATATCCTATATGGTACAAAAAGCCACTAATACACATCCTTAAGGAAAAATCCAAATTTCATAGTAAATATAAAAAGTATGGCAACCGTTCAGATTATCAATCATTTGCTTTACTAAGAGAGAGAGCCAAAATCCTTGAACGTGAAATGTTTAACCACCACATCTCGAAAATTGAGGATAATATATTTAAAAACCCTAAAGCGTTTTGGTCATATGTCAAATCAAAAAGTCAGTCAAACTCTTATCCCGCAGTTTTAAAATACGACTCCACCTCGTCTGCAGATGGTGAAGAGATTTGTAATATGTTTGGGGACTATTTTCATTCCAATTTCTTAGAGGACCAGTCTAATACTCTTTGCAACAACACGAATGATATATCCACTAATACCATAGCAGATATAGGATCTATCGAAATAAATGATAACGAAGTCTATAAGCTACTTACCTCCCTTGACCTAAATAAATCAGCAGGTCCTGACAACATTCCCCCTCTTTTTATTACTAGGTGTGCTAAAAGTCTCGTGCTTCCTATTACTTTATTATTTAAAAAGTCGCTTTGCATGGGAGAAATGCCCAAAATCTGGAAGTCTGCTTTAGTAACACCAATACATAAAAAAGGACCTAAGGATCAAATTGAGAATTATAGACCAATATCCAAATTATGTATTTTCGCCAAAATTCTAGAACGTATTGTCTACAAGCAAGTTTACGCGTCTCTCAAAAACAGTATCTGCGATGAGCAACATGGTTTTCTCACTGGCCGGTCTACAGCGTCGAATCTAGTTGTCTGTAACGATTACCTAACAGAATTTATGTCTCAACGTTCTCAAGTTGACGTAATCTACACCGACTACAGCAAAGCGTTTGATAGAATAGATCACGTGATACTGCTACAAAAACTGTCAGCAGCCGGTATTAGAGGAGACTTATATCGATGGTTCTCATCCTATATTAAAGACCGCTGTCAAACGGTTGTTCTCAATGGTTATACGTCTAGAGCCAGATTTATTCCCTCGGGAACCCCTCAAGGATCTTTATTATCTCCATTATTATTTATTATTTTTATTAATGACATATCTTCTTGTTTCTTAAATTCTAAAATATTATTATACGCTGATGATATGAAAATTTTAAGTCCTATCTCTAATACTGATGATGCAGTCCGATTGCAAGAAGATCTTGACCGTTTTCAGATATACTGTACAACTAACAGACTCGAGCTGAATGTCTCGAAGTGTTACGTGTGTACCTATACTAGGAAACCAAGTCCTATACTACATGACTACAAGTTACTCGGTTCCTCTATATCTCGAGTTAATTCTATCAAGGATTTAGGAGTTATGTTTGACTCGAAATTACTATTTGACAAACACATTGATACCATCGTCAAGAAAGCTTCCAAGGCACTCGGCTTCATAATGAGACTATCATCGGAATTCAAAAACATTAAGACCATTAAAATTCTCTATTGTGCTTTTGTCCGCAGTCACCTCGAATACTGCTCTCAATTATGGAACCCAAATTATAATATCTACATAAACCGTATTGAGGGCATCCAAAGAAGGTTTGTAAGGTATCTACAGTATCGTTCGAATACCTATCTGCAGAACTACATAAGCCGCTGTAAAAAATTCCACTTGCTGCCGTTATATGAGCGCAGGCGAATTGCTGATCTAATTTACCTTTTAAAAATAATGAATGGCTCAGTCGACTGTCCGGAGTTGCTGAGCAAATTTGGATTGCGCACCTCATCCACATTCCTGAGAAGACCTACTCTACTAAATATCCCAGCTACTAAGTGTATTTATCGACAAAATTCTTTCGTCATTCGAGTTAGCAGGTCTTTCAACGCTGTCGCACCAGATATAGACATTGATCTTTTTACTGCTAGTGTTTCAAAACTTAAAAGAGATCTTAGTAATCGTTTTTTCTTATAATTTTTCATTTATTCTGACTATCATAAAATGTGCCGTATCGCTTTCTGTCTGTCTACCTATTTCTGTCACTTTTTATACTTTTTATTTATATGTGAAAACTTGTAATTGGCCTTCCAGTATGTACACTTCTTATATATATTAATGTATGTTAGCTGTTAGTTTTCTAGATTAATAAAATAAAATAAATAAAATAATAGTTTTAATTTAAAAAAAAAAAGAAATACCTATCCCAAATTCACTAACAGCTCTCTTTGATTATAATATTACTCTAATTGCTAACACAAATTATTGGTTGTTTGTGTCAAAAAATTTTTTTTTACAGGAAAATTTTACTAATTTTCAGGTACAAGTTGTCTTAACTAAATCTTCTTTCTGTGATTTCTTTTGAGATTTGGCTGGCTTTTATCAGTCCAACTTCTTATTTTTAATTGTTGCATATATTGTGATACCTAAACAATTGATTCTTAATGGTGGCTAAACCCATTTTGATGAAACTTTTTACATACCTTGCATGGAACATGTTGGTTTCATAGTATTTTTCTAAAGTTACTTACCTTGCTACTGCAGTTGAATTGTACTGTGGTTGTTTTCTTTTTGTTGGTCTTTAAACCAATAATTATTGATCTAAGAGTTTAACTTAATAAGCTTCTAAATTTTTGTCCACTAAATGGCAAAACAAACTTAAAATCTAGTTTATTTACCTTGGCTTTGCTTTCACACACTGGCTTGTAGTATGCTTACTACACAGTGTAGTCTTATTATACAGTATCCCACAAATTTTTTTTTGGTGCAAAACTACTGCCCATCTATATGACCACTACAGTCATATCTATTACCTCGAATTCTTATTGGGTATATGACTTAATAATACCTAATCTTTTCTTTTGCGGCAACTACATTGTCACAACTTTACCTTTTGCTTATAAAATCTTAATATATAAAGTTATTATTAAACCAATATGGACGTACGGTATCCAACTATGGGGAACTGCATCTAAGTCAAATTTATCAATTATACAACGCTACCAAAACAAATTACTACGAACTATAACTAGCGCCCCATGGTTTGTACCAAATGAAGCTTTACACAACGACCTTAATATTCCGACAGTAAATGAAGAAATTATAAATTATACTAAGTCGTATAAGAGGAGAATCTCGGAACACCCAAATTTGTTGGCAAAATACCTAATGCAAGACACGCATAGAACCCGCAGGCTTAAACATAAGATTCCACAAGATTTAATCCAAATATAGCATTTATCTGCTATGAAGACTATTTTTGGATGCGACATGGGTTGCATACCGATCGAGACTTATAAAAACTTGTCACACATATTACTGAATGTCCTACATAGCGACAGATTGTAATTAATAAGGGTCAAAAAAAAAAAAAAAAAAAAAAAAAACCTTTTGCTTGTTTTTCTATCTCTGTTGCTTGTCTTGGTCACTTATTTCTTAATCCTATTGTATGCAATTGGCTGTATTTGTCTCTCATCTTTACTATGCTCTACAACAATTCTTTTCGCCTCACTTGGGTATTAACTGTCTATGAGTTAATACTCACTCTTTGGTGTCGCCTGCACACCACTTATTAGACGTGCGCTTATCATGTCCGGAAGCGGATTGCACATGGAACGATTCCTTTCTCTCTGGGAACTATCTAGTTCCGTCGGTCCAGGCGTTGCATTTACGAGTCATGTTAGTGTGTTTGGAACCATTAATGTATAATAGTAACAGTAGCAATGCATTAAGTTATTATGTACCTACTACGCACTAGAGGAAACGCTTCAACTAGACTATTTGTACGTTTTATATAATCACGTATTAATTAACCTATTGTAAATTTGTATTTGAATAAAATAATAATTTATTTCCTAGTGAATATGCGATATTTTGTCACATTCAAGAGTCAACCTTGAGTACTATTACACAAGTAACATTATTCATTGTATGTATACATAAAATAAGTGACACACTAGATACAGAGTTCGGACAGAAAGCGCGGTCGGGTAGGTTCGGGAAGGTTCGTGCCACTTCGGGAGGCGTCAGTCGGTGCAATATCTGTCTACGGTGCGGTGAGATCGGTCCGACCGAAGTTCTAGCTTAGTTCGATCCCGCACCGATGAGGACATGCGGAACGACTTCAAACTATACCGTGGATTGGAACGATATCGTTCCAGTTGCGGACATCGTTCCGAGAACTATCACGGTCCGGAACGACCCACCTCTACCACTTATCTGCGTCACGCCTGTTGGCGCGGGTCTCTTGTATGGGTCTACTTACGACTTGTACACTTTGGGGTGAATTTTGTTTGTAAGTGTAGGAGGGATTACGCTTTTGTGTATTTTGTAACATCTATGGAATTTTATAGTTTAGCTGGCGGTATCATAGTTAGATAAAACGTGAACCGCATGGCGAAGGCTTAATAAAAAAGTACAAGTGCCAAACAAATAGGCTCGGGGCTAGTCTAACCTAAAATTGTTTTTCTTTAATTTTAGAGATTTTTTCTCAGGAAAAATTCTACGCTAACAGGGGGGATACTGTAACAAATTACTTACCTTATAAAATTAATTTAAAAATAAAACATACATTCTATAAAGTAAAAAACAAAACTAATGTTGTTTACTTTCTAATTGACATAATATCAATGTCACATTCTAATTGACATTTCAAATGTCACTCAGCATACGTCACTGTCTTGGGAGACGTATCGATACTGTACCGGTGACTCGATAAAAACAGTATATCCGTACCTACTAAATATAAGTAAAAAATTAAAGTGCAACGCAAAAAGGCATTGTCTCAAATCTTAAAAAAATATCGAGTTGTCGCTCGTTGACAACACCGTGGAAGGGCTCGGCTTTCATATAAAAGCCCTCGTCGTAACCGGAGGTTCCTCTTTGGATCCCCATCACTTGGTGAGTCTAGTGTGTTTTTCTTTCTCAGTGTCCCTAGTACGTAGTATCTCGACCGCGTGGCAATGTGTTTTTCTTTGGTCACATTTTGTGAAATACTTAACCCTACTTTCTATCTGTGCGGGCTGAAGTGATTTGCATTGCAATTGCTTCACCGCCACACATCGCCACGTGTTCGTTTTTTTCTTCATATTTTAGCGTCCCTAACCTTATATACCGGTTGCTGCTTGCCGGTTACATGCTGCTCAGCAAGTGCCTACTTTCAATTTCTCATTGTTTTGCATACGCACGTGGCTCATGCTTAGCCCGTGCACTGAACCTATACCCTGACTGGTAACATCTGCTTAACTTCATCTTTCACCTGGAACTAAGTGCACCATAAGCTCTGCCTGCTACCTTGTTTGCCTCAGCATGATGCTAAGCACTGTGCACGGTTTGTTTCAGGCGTTCCAATGGCGGGGCGTCGTCCTTGGACGCCACCGCAAACACTTCCTACGGCGGGGCGTCGTCTTCGGACGCCTCCGCAATTCCTACGGCGGGGCGTCGTCACTGGACGCCTCCGCACTCGTTCCTACGGCGGGGCGTCGTCTTCAGACGCCTCCGCAATTCCAACGGCGGGGCGTCGTCCTTGGACGCCTCCGCACCACATTCTACGGCGGGGCACCGCCACTCGGGTGCCCCCGCCCACTGCTACTACGGGGCGCCGTCCTTGGGCGTCCCGCGGTCTTACTTCCGGCCTGCTACCAGGCCGGACTACTAAATTGCTGCTGGCATGGTGCCCGTCTGGCCCGCTGCTCGGGACCAGGCCGCTTGCACCATGCCCGGTGGACCGCCCTGTCTGAGGCGGCCACCCTTACCTCGTCGAGCCCTGGCCGACTAACCCCAGGTGCATCGTACCACACTTCCAACCACTCGACCACGACCTTTGAGATCTCTTACTCTGTTTCAAAATTTAATTTTCTAAAAACTCTAAAGCTGTATACTATAATAAATTAATCTATCTTTTTGTAATCTTTGTTTTTTTCTTACTATACCTGTAACGAAGCTTCCCCCCTTCTTAAAAAACGTTACAAGAAGTAGAATTTACTGGCAATATTATTAGGCAACAATAAGTACAGAGGTTTTTTACGATAAGCTTGTCTCTCGGAGCCTAATTCCCTTTTTCAGGCAAATAAATTTGTTAATTGGGATCCTATTACTAATTGACGAAGTTAGGTACCTGCTCTAGTTTGTAACGATCGAAAGGATTATAACTCATACCATCAAACAATGTTGCTTTACTTAGCTTTACGAGGTCACGTTGCGTCACGTTTGCCATTAACTTTATCCGCTATGAACCCTAAGTTCATGATTTTCAGCATACTCACCCTATTTTATGCAGTTAAGGGGGTAACATGCGCCAATGACCTTGAGAATCTGGCCGCTCCGGCCGAGAGTTGTCATCGTAGAGGGCGCTACCAGCAAATATGAATATTACATTTGAAAAATTATAGACTAAAATATGCAGATGTGTCAAATGGAGCTTTATTAATTTTGCCTATTCCGTTAAGGAAGGAAATTTCAATATAGTTACATTTACTGCAAATATAAAAGGAAAAGAAACTGATGAAATATAAAATAAATAAAATATAATTTATGGGGAACTTAAAATAATACATGATAAAAAATGCATGATAAAAAAATTATATTAGTTCATAGTGACGCGAAAAGAACAAGACTGATGCAGTATAAGAACGGTCCCCGCCAGCTCAACTCGTCGTTCAGTGGAACATATTCTGTTACGTCAGTCGAAAGACGGGGAAATTTACATTGCCGATAAATCTTACTTAGCTTGTTGATCTACCAACACGAACACCGTATACCGAGAACCACACTGCATACTACTGGGACCTTCTGCTGGTGACTGATTTAGACAAATGTCTAAATACGAAGTCATTTTATCCTCCATAATCACTCTCTGGGGAAATCTGTATCTCACTTTTTTATACCTTGATTTTGATGTATACTTTGGCGTGCCGCCTAATTACAATCTGATAACGCATCAACTTACAGTGGTAACGTAATTGCGTGTTGCGTCAGGATATGGATTATTGCATTTCATATTCCAAACTTCATATCAAACTTCATATCAAGATTATAGAAGGGTCAATGCCTAAATAGTGAGACTTTTACATACTTCTATTCTATTGTTGGTGGCTATTAGTTGGGCCCGGTAACCACCGGGACGCACTTCGACCCAGCTGGATCCATTGTGCCTGCCCTAGCCCTTACTACTGTTGCTGACTTATCGAAGAGTTTGTTTAGGTACCCCAAGATTGCACCAGCTTGGAGCTGTACATAATTATTTGATGTAGGATAGGCTACTCCAAGTTCACTCAATCTACGTCCTGCTAGAGCGTCGCAGCGACACAGTATCTATAACATCGACTCTTTTTCATCTTCACAGAAACTACAAGTATCTACGGTACTTAGGCTCATTTAGCTTCTTGATGCACCCATTAGGTGCCTGATTTGTGATCTGTTTAGATTTAATAATTTAAGCTCACAGTCCACCCTTGTGCTGGGAAAAGTTCTGGAGTGATTTAGGCCAATCGCTGCCCTCCATGCTTTTTGCATGTAATGCTGGTAGTTCCATTCGGAATCGCTATACGTATGTACTACTTATAATTTACAGTAGTCACAGCGGATCTATGTATGAAGTTAGGTTTAGCGAACCATTGCGCAAGTATAGTTGTGAGTTGTGAATACAAAAATACAAAAAATAGCTTCTGTACTGTGTCTTGCAGCCAACTTCAGACACACGAAGATCCGCTGTGACTACTGTAAGCGTACTTGAAATGGAACTATGCACAAAATTCTAATGTTTTTGTTATGCACGTCAAAAAGAAAAAATATCAGAAAAAGGATATTTTGAACATATTTCCTGAATTGGTTCCAATTCTTCCAATCATCCATCTGATAGTAAGGCTTTTTGGTACGTGGAAAAATGAATTGAAACGAACTGTATTTAAGATGTTCGCATTTGCCAACGACAGAGACTTAAAATGCTGCAAAGACTTCTCACATGCCAGTGGCCCTGATGAGATGTCAACGTTATTATTAAAGACGCGTCTAACTGTATTGTTTCCTATTCCCACTAGTACCCAAATAACAAATAACCTAACTCCACCTATACTTAAACCCATACTTACTAGATACCCATCGTAGACCCAAGTCGTGCAGACCCATAAAACCGTATATTATTATTATTATGGCAATTAGTTCCGTGATCGACTCCGTGATGGCCATCGAATATAAACAATGATAAGATACTTAACTTTTTTACATAATAAAGTACAAGTCAAAACCACCCAGACCCAAGACAAATAGATTATGTTCATGTACATGAGTGTGGGAATCGACTCCCAAGATCTTATGGGTAGCGGCCAAGGTAGCAAACTACTAAATCAACGGGCAATGGGCATGTGTTGTTAATCAATACGTGGATGCCAAACTAATCCGTAGTACTGTTTGTTTTAACGCACGAATTTAGTAGAAGAAGAAAGAAGAAGAAGAAGAAGAAGAGTTTTTAGTGTAACGTCGTATGTACGTAACGTAACTTCGTCTTAAGTTCTGTACCGATGGCGGGGTTTGAACTACGCGGAGCAGTGGACATCGATTTTAATAAGCAAACCGGTTTTAGAGTAACTAAAATTTTAACGTGGTGGTACTTTTTCTGCCAACACCACCATGAGTTTATTGTTACGCAACTTAGTTAAGTAAAAAGGTATTACCTGATAGTAATCGAATCACCGACCCATAGAAAACTCCCTTTCTGTCCCTGTCATCCAAAACTATAATTATAGCGTTTCGGTCCAGTAGTTTCACCAGTTTTGTTACTTAGCGGCAGAAATCTAAGATTGCGGTGGCACCACCTAGATAGCACACAAGTACCCTTCCAACCTAACCAACCCAGATATCTCAAAAGACGAGCAACTGTCCGTTGGTAAGCGTGTCACTCACCACCAAGCAAACCACCTGGGTACTATACTCGTTGCTAAGTTGAAAAAACCAACATGATAATAATAATAACACCATTCATGTTTTGACAAAAAGAAGGCATTGTCAAGTATATCATAATGTATGTCATTTTGTCGACCTACTCAGTATTAAATACGATCTAAATTAGTAAGATCGTATATGACTCTGATACGCTTTAAAAGTTAGGCATTATATACGGCAACGATACTTTCGCATACTCTATGATGAACCACAAAAATGGTAGTAACATAAAAATATATTTAGTTAAATAAACAAGTATAAATTCCATTTGCAATTATTTATAGTGTTATAATTATACCATTTTTAACATATTTTAATTAAAAATATGTTTAAAATCATTTAAATTAAACCCGATTTGTCAAAAAAAAATCGGGCATGTCCACTCGCCGTCACAGTCCACGAAGGACTGATATATGGCGATCGCGGGGGCGCTGCAAGGGGAAATGCATCGCGTACATGGTTTTTCTATAAATTCTTGTAAATCATGTATGAAATTAAGAAATGTAATCAATACAAATTGTAGAATAGATTATATGCTTTTTAATAGTCCAAGTTTGACGTCTATCCGATGAACGGCTGTTGAACGCTAACACAATTCATATCCAACGTAGTACATTTTTTAAATACATATTGCTTGAAAACGTTATATTTAATCCAATATCTAATCAATAAAACTATTTGCTGAAGATCTGAGGTATAAGTACATATAATTTTCATAGCCAATGCAATAGCGGATTGATCCATCGAACTCTTTAAACTAAGGCTATTTTTGCAATTTTACCGTTGTTACCCCCTTAAAGTCAAGATATCGTTAATATCAAGGTACAGTCCCCACGGAGGCTTCTACACCAAATAAAATCATTTTAGAACTACCAGCGCATTGAAACGCATTGGATGTAGAATTACTGGATTTAAAAAATGTATTATTGTAGGACCAATTTAATAGATCACATTTGAAATGTGTCAGTTTCTTGTTCTGTCTGTTTCTTTTGTCATTATTACAATAAATATGTAATCGTAAGTGATAAAAGTTAAGCAATTGTGCAGTTCTAACTTCGAAAAAAAAATAGTAATATTGTAGTCCCGCAGTTACAATGTTACGGTGTTAAATTTGATCTATTAAATTGGCCCTACTTTAGGTTGAGGAATGAGTCTAGGTACTTGCAGATTCTGTAATGGTGAAAGAGAACAAACGAATAGAACTATATTAGTTTTAATATCTTAATAATGCGGTGGTTCGTTAGTAAATCTATGTTCATGTAAATTTCTTGCTCTTTCTCTCTGTGTCTCTCCCTCCCTCTCCCCCGCTCCCTTACCCTCTCCCTCTACATCTATATTATAAGGGCGGTTAAACATTTTAATTACAATAAAAAGTCCTGTAAAAAAGTCAACAATGACAATCGATAATTTTAAAAATATTTAGCCCAGCTTTAGTTTTAGGTATTATTATTAAAATTTTGATAAAATCAAATTATAAGTTGCGATCATCTGCAGACGTTATACAGAAATCGATCCTTAATATAAGTTTAAGTAAGTTCTCAACTTGAAATTACTTTATAAAACTTTAACTTTTATGTTTCAATATCAATTATCTACAGAGTTCACCGTTTATTAGATAGAAGAAAATTATTAATAAGCTAATACAGGAGGTTAAATAGTTCGCAAAATAAAAGTGAATTATTAATAAAAATGACTGTTTTGCTGTTTCACAAAAGTCCATTCACATTTTTCGTGTTACAAAATATTTTTTAAACGGTCGTCACAATATCTTGAATGGAAAGTTTGAAATGTCTTATTGACACGTTCATTAATCATTTGGAAAAACGGCTCTACTGAAAGCAATTACAACTAATTTGTTAACTAAATCTCTTGTATAGACAAATTAGTGTTTTGCAAGCAAAACGGTTATTGATTTAGATATAATAACTTGCTTAACAAGCCATCAAACATGGCTTATTACGCTTTTTGTGAATGGTTGTGAAGGATGACATTGCAAAATTTCAACTACGGTGAGAGAAATTACCGGTTGATTACCTTTAGGTCGATAATTGCTTGTACGAGCCGGCCCAAAATACTTGTAGGCGAAGTAAGTAGTGCAAAAGTTTTTGTTTGAAAACTGTTACAGCTTTCGTGGTCGCGACAGTACAAGCCCAATACGATAAGCGCTACCGGAAGTTAAACGTTAGAACAGTGCAATACTAACCAATCCTATATATGTATTAATATTTGGTATTAGTTAGTGATAGTAAATACGCAAGATTCCCCTTCGTATATTTCCTAGAAGAACCCATCTTGTTTGCAGAGTTTTCAGCCATATGTAAGTATAATGTCCATAAAACCGCAATCGTACCGCAGCATAGGAAGAACGTAACCGTAGTTTTCATATGAACTACTAAATAAATCTCTGTACGAGTAACCGCTTTGCTTCCTCGTTTATAATATGCACAAAGACTGGCATAATTTGTCTGCGTCGGTCTTCCCGTGCTATTATCCCTCCACCTCCACGAGTCGTCGGCTGACTGCTGAGTGGTGTCCCCGATCAGTTGTTTTATTATACATACACATGTATATCTATCGTCACCTATGTCGATCGGTGTAACGAAAGATCTTTTTGTTCACTTGTTTTGGTAACTAATCTGAATAGTCGGTATAGTCTTCCGTGGATCTGACCATCGACTATTCCTGACTATTCATGTGTCGAAAGGGTTTTTTTTTCGGAATGACCGTCACTTTTGGTCATAGATAGCCATGACAGCTTCACAGGACTTCAGCAGGAAGTCAGCAGGCCTAGCACGATATACAGTCTTGACAGGTCGGTGTAGTGTACGAATATTAAACACAGAAACATCATTCACTATACAATACTACGTCATAGTTTATTTCAAAAAGGCTTAGTACTTCTGAAAGGTCATGTTTTTTTTTAAATGCTTCCACCGGATTACAACGCGGCCTCAACTGAGAAGATCCGGCAAGAAGCTCAGCGGGCTTGTCATTTTTTCACTTTTTTTTTTAAACAGTGTATCATGTTACAATTAGATCAGACCGACAGTGTGTCTTGCCGTTCAAAAGAATAAATAAGACAGAAAAAAAATACCCTCGAAAGTACAACAAACTAAAAGGCCAAAGGGACAAGTCCCCCCAAGCAGCACCCGCGCACGAGTTGACTTGAGCAGCAGCCATCACTCGCCGCAACCGTATTGGAGGGAAGGGGGTGACCCGCCACACGAAGCCGCCACAAGCAAAGACTTTTCGATGGCGAGCATGACCAATAGTGACGTCATAGTCAAAATTTGCATATCGTGCTAAGCCTGCAGCCTGAAAGGCTATATGGAAATGGAGTGAAATTTCACGGCTTAATTGTTTCGGGTGAAGAACGGCACTCGTCTATAAGCAGTCATGTCGCTTACCATCAGGAAAACAGGTCTCGTCACTGGGTTGAATAAAACAGAAATGTTTTTCGCTTAAGCGTACCATCAAATAGCTCTGAATTTTAGACTTATTTGTTGCTTATTTTTTCCTAGAAGCCCTCCACCTGCTACATTGTTTCTTTTATTCCAAAATTAGCATAGAGATTATTCAATGCCAACGGAATTTATTTCTGATTCGCAAGTATGGAACGGTTACAATGCTAGACACTGATCGATAAAAAATCGAGATACAATAGCATAGATAATGATTTAAGAAATGTCAAAATGACATTAGTACTCCATTGACAATTGGCGCCACGACCAAGTGATAACAGAAATATGGCGACAAATCGCAATCACTAAAACATTGCGTGGGTGTACTGTTGATATCGGATTACGCTTATTAAACTTGATTTGACATTATTGATAGACCTCGGCATCTAAAGCAGCTTTAGGCTGAGAATAAACTATCTGTTTTCTGCTTAAAGTGACTTAAAGTCGCGTTAAGTACGAGAAAACGAGGAGTTAAGAGAGGGTTTTGAGGGAGATTGATCTTAATGAGAACATCCGCTCATTACTTTAAATAAGATTAAGAAGAGAGCTAAGAGAGAATTTTGAGAAAAGTCTACTAGAAACGACTCGCTCTTTATTTAACGCTACTTTAAATACCAAGCCAAGAAAGGAGGTATGTGAGGGATTTAAGAGAGATTATGCCCACTGAGAATACTTGCTCAATATTGGAGTATGGAGAAGTACTTCCGCCTTAGTATTAGATCACAGATCATTATCACAGCCAAATGATGGTCTTCCAATATTCCTGCTATATCAGTGTATACTATGAAAAGTTTGTTTCATAATTCGGCTGTTTTGGCTGTTTTTGGATTATGGTAGTCGCAATCACTCGTGTCCGTGCGGCATATGTTTCATTTGAAAGCGACGACAAGTAGTCTTCCAAATCTTGACTTGTAGGCTTACTCTGGAAAACAATGGTGAATTCCACTTACCAAATGTTGCTACCGTCCTGTCAGCAGTTGGAAGAATTTATAATTGGTTAGGGATTGAAATTTAAATTGGTTTCCAGAGTAAGCCACCTGAGCGACGAAGCGGTTGTGAAGCACGAACGTGTCTCGCGGTGATCGTTTATTATACTGTTACGTGACTACGCAAATCTATGCTATACTAAATAAATAAACAAGAATAACAGGTCCCTGGAATGTTTCTGTTTTTATATAACCAGCGCGTATAAAAATATTATAATTATAATTGCCTGTTCGTCTTTTCGCATCAACAAATACCATGTATATTTTATAATGTACTAGCTGACCCACGCAGCTCCGCTCGCGCTGTGTTTACGTTTACTAAACTTTCAATAATGTACATTCGCATAGAATACAAAACCTCCTTTTTTAAAGTCGGTTAAAAACTTGGAACCACTTTGTACTTGCCCTCCGAAGCACGGAGACGTTTAGTTCAAATGGCGTTAAACGGTCACCCATCTATTTAATGACCTTACCTAACGTTGCTTAACCTGATCGATTTCCAAACATTGTTAACAACTGTCTATGAGTGTTCCCTTACAAATATTTATTATAATTATAAAGAAAAAATGATAAAATCGGACCAAGCGTATAACCAAGTACCCATTTTGACTTTAATCCCAAAAGAACCGTGCTAGATTACGGGATAAAAAGTATCCTATGTCCTACCTCGTAGTAAGATCTCAAATCATGCCAAGTTTCGTTTCAATCCATCCAGCAGTTTCGGCGTGATGCTCAGCCGAGATACAGACAGACAGACAGACAGACAGACAGACAGACAGAAAAAATTAAAAAAATTACATTTTCGGCCTCAGTATCGGTTATAGAATGCCCTCCAAATATAATTTTCAAAATATCTTCAATGTACAGAATTGGACCTGTTACAGTTTTATTATAAGTATAGATTAATGGTTTCCTCTCAGGCGTTGAACTACATTAATATGACTATGTTTGGGTTGGTTGGTGCGTTATTGCTCCCTTCGCTGAGTGCGCATGGAAGATTAGCAATAGATGCAATAATATATGTAGAGACGCTCAAAGGGCCCACACCCCGAGCGTCCAGCGACTCCAAAGAGACAATCTCGGCCTGCATTATCCTAACCTACCTACTGTTGTAGTTCTCCGCGGGTTTTGAACCTACGACCTTCGGACCTCACGGAGGCTACAATGACATAATCCTGTATTTACAGAATTAATGAGACGGTAAGTGGGCGGAGATCCGTGATGGGTTCCCAAAATATTCAACTCTACTAATGGGCCCGTGTTTTTTGCGAACATCATTCAGTATTAGTCATGTTGTACACTTTGTGTGCTTAATCACCTTGTAACGGTATTTCCTGCAGATGTATATATTAATTGACTATACGATTCCGTTTTTATTGCTCTATGATTGTTTGTGTACTACAATGTCAGTGGAGGAGTGGAAAAGTGGAGGCAATATTCTAAATACCTAATGCCTAGGTCCCACGACCTGTTGTTTGACAGGCCAGACCATGCCAGGCTGGGCCGATAGACCGTGGGACCCGTCGCATTGGTTGAAGCCTGTGGCAGCCTGTCGTCGTCCGTCCCATCCAGCGGGAGTCAGTAAGTTCAAAGGCGCGGCGCGTGGTAAGGCCTGTGACGTGCGCCCCAACGCTTATAATTGCTATTCATTCATTAATTTTGCCCGGCGTTGCAACGTCCGTCGCCGCCTGCCGGGTAAACGGGTCGTGGGACCGCGCCATAAGTGAAGACGACTGTGGTAGAAAGAGATCCGGGACATAGCAATGTTACACTCTGATGCTTGGCTGCAGAATATCAGGGCCTCAAGTCTGGTAACAGTAATAAAATGACATACAATCGCCAGTCCACCGACACACTATTGAGACTCCATTACGATTGGGACACATTCGGTATTCCGCTAAAATAACCCAAAAATAAATTACTAGTTTAAAAAACTAAAAATACACGCTTTTATAAGGACTACTGCACTAAAAAGCAATAATTAAATTATCAAAACAGTTCTTTCTTTCTTTCTACCCCGTGCTTGTAATTTATGGATTATACATATTTATGTGTAAAGGCGTGGGGCGCCTTTTTTCTGCATATGCTGATTGTCATGTGAATACAAATACTTAGGGTTCTTGAAATTTGACAGATATGTTAAGCTATTATTCAGAAAAGGCGCCCCACGCTTTTACACCATAAATACACACATCAAAAGTGTCTAGGGATCAACATATATTTTTGCAATAACTTTTCTCCTGATTGATATTAATTAAAATTTTCTTTAAGGATTCATCAAATAAAGTGTTTTCGTTTGTCACAGTAACGATAAACCAAGTCACCTTTGCATTAATAAAGAAATTTGCCATTTTCCTAATAAAGGGATTTTTGACATTTGAACCACTAACACAAAAGTTCGAAAAAAAGACTGAAATAACAGTTTTCTTTAAAATTTTATTGGGTAACTTAAACAATTAATAATCCGTGTTTCTACCGCGAACACTAACAACACAAGAACATCGGTTTGGCATACTCAAAATGAGTTCATCCAAATCACGCTGTGGAATGGCCGCCCATGTTCATTGCAACAACAAAAAAAGGTCTTCTTGCGACTGGATACCCTCCATATTCGGCAGAGCTCTTCTCTGTAGCATATCCCATGCATGCTCAATCGGGTTCAAGTCTGGCGACTGAGCAGGCCAGGGCAGGACATTGATGTTAGCTGCGGCGAGAGTCTGTCTTACAACTCTTGCGGTGTGCGGTCGTGCATTATCATGCATTAACTGAAATAAGGGACCGATTTGCACTTGTAGAGGAACGATGACGTCTGATACAATCGTCTCAGCATAAATTTGAGCGTTGAGGTTGCCTCTGATCCAAATCAACTCAGTTCTTCCGCCGATCCAAATACCCGCCCATACCATGATGGTTCCACCACTATAAGGATGGACTTCCTGGCAGGATTTTAATCGCTGTTGGCGTCCAGGGGTTCTCCAGTGTCGTATACGTCTTGTATCCGGTCTCATACCAAAACGAGACTCATCAGAAAAGCACACGAAACGCCATTGTTCTTCTGCCCAATTTCTGTGTTCAAGAGCCCATTGATATCGAATCCTACGATTGTGCATTGCTATAGGTGGTACCCGTAGCGGTCTTCGGGAATGAAGGTTCACCTCATGCAAGCGGTTTCTGACTGTTTGGTCGCTAATTAAGTTCCCTGAAGAGTGATGAAGCCTCACGGCTAACATCATGGCAGTTATTGTTGGAGCTCTTCGAGTTAAGATTTGAATATATCGGTCTTGTCTCCGTGTGGTGCAGCGATACCGTCCTCCATGGCGCTCAGCCACGGTACCAGTGCTTCGGTAACGTGTCCAAAGTCGACTGATAACACTCTGACTTGTATTCAGAGCTAAAGCCACAGTACGTTGCCGGGAACCAGCTTCTATCATTCCCACGGCTCTGAGCATTTCTTCCCTGCTTAAATGACGTCGCCGCTCCATAATAACGTTGGTTTTAATCAGTAGTAGGGAAACAGTAGCACTAATAATGTCTTCAATGCGTTGTATGTTTTTATAGGGAAAATATTGACAGCTGATTTTCATCTTTTACTCGAATTTGATTCACAGTTCCTGATTCAAATTATGAAATGCACCAAAAAGGATCCATATAAATTTATAAAATCATAAATTTATTACAAAGCCACATCTCAATCTCAAGAAATCCGCTTAAAAATGCTTGATCCCTAGACACTTTTGATGTGTGTATGTGTAATCCATAAATTACAAGCACGGGGTAGAAAGAAATAAAGAACTGTTTCGATAATTTAATTATTGCTTTTTAGTGCAGTAGTCCTTATAAAAGCGTGTATTTTTAGTTTTTTAAACTAGTAATTTATTTTATACTTTTTAGTCTTAGAAATATTCGCCTAAACTACGGATAAAATTAGCCCAAGTATTGATTTGTTCATAGCTTGAACCGTAGGCAGGTTGTGGCAAAACATATTTTTACTAAACTAGGTATTACGCGTAGGCATCTGATTGAGTTTAAGAAAGCACTACGTATTTACCCTTTAAACAGTCGAAAGTATGCTAAAAGTCAATAGCTTCACAAGTAGTATTCAAGGGTTCCGTTACCAACCTTCCGGGTCCATCAACAGGTCCACGTTATTAGGCAATGTGAATATAACTCCTTTATACAAATCAAATGAGTCCAAGCTCGATGGGTTTACTAGTAATCATTCCAGGGTTCCGTCAACCACCTTTCATTTCCATCATCAACCCTGATTATTGGGCAAAGTAAATAGAACTCTTTAATACAAATTAAATGAGTCCAAACTCGATGTGTTTACTAGTAGCCGTTCCAGGGTTCCGTCACCCAGCTTCCAGTTCCATCATCAGGCACTCATTAATGGTCGAAGTGAAAAGAACTCTTTAAAACAAATCAAATGAGCCCACACTTGATGTGTTTACTAGTAGCCAATCCAGGGTTCCGTCACCCACCTTCCTATTCCATCATCAGGTCCCGATTAATAGTAAATGTGAAAAGAACTCTTTAAAACAAATCAAATGAACCCAAACTCGATGTGTTTACTAGTAGCCATTCAAGGGTTCCGTCACCCACCTTCCTGTTCCATCATCAGGTCCTGAATAATGGTTAATGTGAAAAGAACTCTTTAAAACAAAACAAATGAACCCAAACTCGATGTGTTTACTAGTAGCCATTCCAAGGTTCAGTTACCCACCTTCCTGTCCCATCAGCAGGTCCTCATTAATGGTCAAAGTGAAAAGAACTCTTTAAAACAAATCAAATGAGCCCACACTCGATGTGTTTACTAGTAGCCAATCCAGGGTTCCGTCACCCACCTTCCTGTTCCGTCATCAGGTCCTGAATAATGGTTAATGTGAAAAGAACTCTTTAAAACGAATCAAATGAACCCAAACTCGATATGTTTACTAATAGCCATTCCAGGGTTCCGTTACCCACCTTCCTGTTCCATCATCAGGTCCTCATTAATGGTCAAAGTGAAAAGAACTCTTTAAAACAAATCAAATGAGTCCAATTTCGATGTGTTTACTAGTAGCCAATCCAAGGGTTCTCTTATCCACCTTCGAGCCCCAGCATCAGACCAACTCGATGATACCATATTATTGTATTGTCACCGGTCCTTGATACATGTGCAAAATTTCAAATGATTTGGACGTGTAGAAGTGGGTCAAAATTGCATCGCAAGATTCCATTACCATCATACATACATACATACATACAGGTCAAGCTAATAAAAGCGTGTTAAAAAGCAAATCGTGTTATAGAACCCTATCTCTCTGTCAGCTACTACAACCACCACAACTTACAATTTTTGTCTGTCTGTCTGTCTGTCTGTCCGTCTGTCTGTCTGTCTGTCTGTATCACGGCTGAGCATCACGCCGAAACTACCGAATGGATTCAAATGAAACTTGGCATGATTTGAGATCTTACTACGAGGTAGGACATAGGATACTTTTTATCCCGTAATCTAGCACGGTTCTTTTGGGAGAAGGGATTAAAGTCAAAACGGGTACTTGGTTATACGCTTGGTCCGATTATATCAATTTTTCTTTATAATATAATAAATATTAGTAAGGGACACTCATAGAGAGTTGTTATCAAGTTTTTGTAATCGATCGGGTTAAGCAACGTTAGGTAAGGTCATTATATAGATGGGTGACCGTTTAAGGCCATTTGAACTAAACGGGTCCGTGCTTCGGAGAGCAAGTAAAAAGTGGGTCCCAGTTTTTAACCAACTATAAAAAATGAGGTTATGTATTCGATGCAAATGTCTGTTATTCAAAGTTTAGTTAACGTAAAAATAGCGCAGGCGGAGCTGCGTGGGTCAGCTAGTCTAGTATAAAGAAGCTGCTTACGCCGTCTTCTTGTTATACCCTTAGTCGCCTCTTAGGACACCCAACGGTAGGAGATGGGTGGGTACTATACTTAGCCGGATAACTAACAGCAATTAAGTATGTATTTAGTGATAATTATTACGCTAATTGGCTTTTTTTTAATGCGGCAGCAAGTAGGCAAATCTACACTGGTTAGTCAGTTTCCGGCCGGAAGACGTCCACTGCTGAACATAGGCCTCCCCACTCGAACGCCACAATGAACGACAATTGGCTAATTGTATCCACCGGTTACCTGCGACGCGCTCAATGTCGTCTTCCGGTTCGTGGTCGCCACTCGAGAACCTTTCGTCCCCATCGGTTATCGGTTCTTTAAACGATGTGACCTGCCCATTGCCACATCAACTTGCAGATTCTGTTAGCTATGTCGGTGACCTTGGTTCTTTGGCGAATCTCCTCATTGCGGATTCTGTCGCACAAAGAATGTCGGCGTGGGCGAATTTAAACAGAAATCAAGATTAAAGTTTTTAAGCCTTTTAATATTATCATAAGAAGTATAAACTCGTTTTACACGTACATAGAGCGATATTTTATTTTAACATATTGTTTTGTCTTTACTACTCCAGAAGGATGCCTATGTTTTTCGAGTGTATGCGTGTCACAGATTCAGTTAAATCTGTGGTGTAGTACCTATGTACTCTCGCGGTCACGAAGGGTGTACCACCTTTAAGCCGACAATCGCTTGCACAAGCTGGCCCGAAATTCGTGCGGGCGAGGTAAGCGCACATAACGTTGTTCAAACGATTTTGATTGAAAACTGGTACACCGTTCGTGTCCGCGATAGTACATGAATTATGTAAGTCTATTTCTTTGGTACGGCCTACCGGCACGTCATTAGTGATTAGATGTGTCAGTGTTTTTAGGATACTTATATTTTATCATTTCCAAAAACATTATGGGTCTTAACGGGACAAGTTAAAATACACTTATACATGAGGTATACGTTTTATACATTTAAAATGTAATGAAAACCATTTTCTTTGTTTGCAGTCGGGATTTTTATGATTTTCTAATTTACACTAAACTAGCTAAATAAATAGAGAAATAGAGACATTTCCTTTATTCAATAGCAAGTATCAAATGGCGCGAAGCCCCATTTTATACCCACGCTGGGCAGTACAGTCACGGAAAGGATACTAGTGGTACAGTCGAGAACAATTATACACTTTAGTAAATAGTAGGACTAGTAGGTATACTAGACTATATTTTAATGTAATTTTAATGTAAAACAATATCTCTATGAATGCGATTTTAATGGGAGGTCTCCTAAACCTTTTCTCTATCTAGGTTAGTCGTCGTTTCAGAGTTTTAATAATAAAATTTTACTTTTAAATACAGCCCTTTTCCTTTTTAATAGAGTTTTACTGGCAACGATCAAAGTAATCGATTAATAATTTACAAAAAGCACTTATTTATGTTAGCTACGGAAATTAAATTCTTGTGATTATTTATTCTTTTGTGTGTGACAGTCAAGTAAGTAGTCCCAATGTTGAGTGCTTTGATCTCTTTACTGTCAATCTATACTAATATTATGAAGAAGTAAAGAAAAAGTGTCCCTGCTGTACTGGAACCAGTCGGTATTACACGAGATGATGGCAAGAGGCCTGATGGTGTCACTTTAGTACGATGGCAACATGGAAAGCCGTTGGTGTGGGATGCGACATGTGTCGACACACTTGCTGCGTCCCACACCCCGGCAACTTGCAGGGCGGCTGGAGGGGCTGCGGCGACCGCTAGTGATGCAAAGCGACGCAAGTATGCAGCTCTAGGTTCGAGCTTTGCTATTTGCGCCCTTTGCGGTGGAGACCATGGGTCCTTGATCTCATGAGACGCATGGTTTGGTGAAAGAAATTTCATCCAAACTTACCGAAGTCTCAGGAGACAGGGCTGGTTAGGCTGGTAGCTTTTTCTGCCAACGTATAATCTTGGCTATACAAAGGGGTAATGCCGCCAGTCTTTTAGGTACCCTTCCCTCCCAGTGCGGCGACTTTGAGGATGTTTTTTACCTAGTTTAAGTGTACATGTTTGTAAATAAACTGTAAATATTTAGTTTCAATAAATTTGTTAATAATCAGAAGAGACTGGAATGCTGTTCCATTACTAAGTATTGTTTCGTCGTTTCCGGTAGTTGTCATCTGGACAGCAGATGTTAAGCCATGTCAGAGACCCTAGAGGTCAGAGAAAGTTGGGGTGTGCCCTAGTCGTCCATCGAGTACGACGGTGACTCCGAGGAGGATGGGGGCGGAATGGCGACCCTCATACCCGTGAGTACCGTACAGGTGCTCGGGGAGCTATATCCTGCAGCGGTTTCAAAGGCACTGAGGGATACCTGGCGCAGATCCCACCGGAGAGCCCAGCTGTGTCCTCTCATGTACCGATTCGACAACCACGGGAGTTTTAGTGGATGCGAATCCCATATTCCCCCCGGTTGACGCCGGGTCCTGGGAAGCTATTGAAAGTTTCCCCCATGAGAACAAATAAACGACAGGCTGTTTAACACCTCTGACACGAGGGAAACCTGCATAAGGTCCGGGTGGGCCCAACCCAATATGGGATTCTTACTCACTGAAACCCCCGCGGCTCAGTGGCTTGTCCTTGCTACCTTGTGGGTACAATGCGCCCGCTGCCGGAGGGCGCATTGTAGCCCCCATTGAACCAGTCACGGTGCTCACGAGGTTAACCTTAACCTAACAACAAACAAACTACTTCGTCTTACTACTTCATTATATAATTAATTTCAACCCGCCGATGGACCTACATAAACATTGTTTCAGTGTTGAAAGCGCTGTTTCTGCTGAAAATCAATAAGCTAACATAGTTGTGTAAACTTCGCGGCGTTCTTGTGTGTTTAGTTGAAATAGCTATGCTATCTATGTTGGAGACATTTCAGACACGTTTTTGTATCACCACACTCACGTTGTGCATAAATATATCTACCTGTTTGTTCTTTTTGTCGTGTCAACATGAAATATTAATCAATAAAATCAAATCAGCAAGATTTTTCCAGGGTTAAAATAAAAAATAAACTTTATTTCTCTCAGAAATACGTAGAGGTAGGTAACCTTTAAAAGGACGTTGAAGTGTTAAGTGGCCGTACATAATAATGGATCCCCTGGCTTCCAAATTGGCTATTCAGGTTTTCCTCCTAATAGCACTTTAGTATAGATCCTGTAATGGAATGGATGGAATTGTAATTAATGGAAAATAAAAATAAAAAAAGTAAAATAAATTACTGATATTTACGCGAATACTACAAATTGAAATAAAACTAATTTTACGGTTTATATCGCGGTTCATTTATGATTCGGGTAATTACCCGACGTTTCGAATACTTTACAGCATTCATGGTCACGGGCGGACTGAGGTGGTAGCTGTCCATACGTCATAGTTTTCTTAGGGTACCCTCAGGTTTTCTAATTATTATTGTTAGTCCGATCTACTCAGAAAGAGCTTACAGTATATCTTGAGGTCTTACACTGCAAGAACCGCGATATAATCCGTAAAATTAGTTTCATTTCAATTAAAGAAATTAAACTAAATATGCCTGCTATAAATGTATAGTTTACTTATATCCTGTTTTTCTTTACAAGATCTAGCAATAAATGTATGAATACAGGGAGTGATGGAGGACCGGTGGCCGGCCAAAGACAATTGGTAAGGTTCAATATTTGTCATATTCAACCCTGTCAATTGTCTTTGGCTGACTACCGGTAAGCCATTACTTCTGTATTCATTCATACAATATTTGTCATATTCAACCCTGTCAATTGTCTTTGGCTGACTACCGGTAAGCCATTACTTCTGTATTCATTCATACAATATTTGTCATATTCAACCCTGTCAATTGTCTTTGGCTGACTACCGGTAAGCCATTACTTCTGTATTCATTCATACAATATTTGTCATATTCAACCCTGCCAATTGTCTTTGGCTGACTACCGGTAAGCCATTACTTCTGTATTCATTCATACAATATTTGTCATTTTCAACCCTGCCAATTGTCTTTGGCTGACTACCGGTAAGCCATTACTTCTGTATTCATTCATACATTTATTGCTACGATTTTAATCTTGTAAAAAATACGGGGTACATACGTAAAAACTCACTTAAAAAATATCTTTGGGATATACCACGCTTAGAAAAAAAAACAACGCTGTGAAGTCTATAAAAAACCTTACTAAAATTGCACGCCGTTATTCCCTTTTTATCAGACACGCACGTAAGTTACATCTTCTAGGTCTAGTCGTGGAAAAATGGCATGGCTTCGATTTGCTTATGGTCCGATATATTCCCGTCACTATGGAATGCTATTCTGTATTCAAATATGACACGACACGCGATCCAACAGCTCGCATCGCACCCTGACACCGATGACGCGAGCTCACACCTAATCATTGGTTCTTACATACATACGGTTACATATTATAATATCTAAACGTATTCAATTTTCGACAGAACTACGGTAAAACCTACTGTTTAAAATACTTAAAGATTTTTTCACAGCCTAATGAACGAAATCTTTAAAGGAGAATTAACCTATAGTTTATTAAACTACAATTAATTAACGGTTGATTAAAATATTATGTATATTGATATCATCCACCCCGATTTTGAGCAATACGACGTAGTATTACATACTCTTTGAATACGACTAGCATAGGTTAGGTTAGAACATAGATTTTTTCGGAGTCGCTGGACGTTCGGGGTGTGGGCCCCATGAAGAAATAGGGTCAAAGTGGAGAAAACACTCCCAAATACATGACTGAGGTCAACGCTATCCCTTTCATTGAGGTCGAATCTCCCTATCTAAGAGGGTAACCTTGATGTTTCATGAAAAATCAGGACATCTTTTTAACTTCGTCGCTTAATACGACTTACTTGGCTTGTTTAAGCTTTAAGTTTAAACCGATTAAATATGTCTAGTTGCTTCCGTTTACCTCTCAAAATACGACGGGACGAAAAACCGACACGACCGTTGAGAGACCAGGCGCAGGACCAACATTTTACATACGTATCTGACGCATGGAGCATCTTACTTTACCTTAGAGGAGATACCACTGGAGATAGCATGATGCGCTAACCCCTCTGCCAAATTTTGTTCATATGGTCAGGTCATTCTTTATTTGTGTGCGTATCTTTTTGAATATGTTGCGAGTTTATTATAGTGTGGTTATGCGTGAAATTGTATCTGTGTGTGTTTACTTCGCCTCCCGCACCCCTCAAAAGTGCCACGAAAAATTTGTTCGGCGAATCGACGCGATACTAGCTCCATTCTAATTACTCTGAGTACTTTACAGACAATCAAGTAATAAATAAATAATAAGTTGTGAAAATAAAAGCATATGAAGTTATGATAAAAAGAAATTGTATTACAAGATCATTTATTCAGTACGTTTAACGATTTCTGATTAATCACAAGATATTGAATAGCAATTTCCATTATATGCAAACAACTAAAACACCTTGTAACCCACACATTAGACGATAGAAAAAGCATTTGCAGTAAATTTAGGTTTCCATTGGACCAACTGCAGATCATTGCAGCTTCATAAAATTTCTTTTCGAATGGGACAATGGATAGTCATAATATTCCTTCGCTCAATATCTTTAGGAAATCTACAAGAAAATAAAAAATGTATTAATATTGACCACGGGTAAATAAAACAGTATATATATTGACAGGTGACAGGTATAGTGACAGGTTAAGAAATAGTGACATAAGGAAACGTTGTGGTATGAAAGAAGATGTTGTGACAAAAATTGAGGTATGCTGAGATGGTTTGGCCATGTCGAGAGAATGAATGAGGAACGATTGACGAAAATAGTGTATAAGGCGAGTGTGAATGAAAGTGTTGGAAGGGGTAGACTTAGGCGGACGTTTCAAGACCAAATCAGGGACGTCTTGAAAAAAGGCCAGGTCAAGAGTACCCTAAACCGAAGAGCATGTATGAAGGGAATAATGAAAGTGGACGAAGCGAAACAAGTTTGTAAGGATCGTAGCAAGTGGAAAGAAGTGGTCTCTGCCTACCCCTACGGGAAAGAGGCGTGATTATATGTATATTTATAGAATGATATAGGTACTCTCGCCGATACGACCACAGCGGCCAATCTTTCGCAAGATCAGCCATCAGCCAGTGCACAAATGCTTGCGTAGCCACAAGTGCACTCTTTCTTCCTTTTACCTCTCACAGTTTAGTGATACGAAAGATCAACACGACCGGGGAGAGGTCAGGCGCAGGACCGACTTTTTATATGCCTATCCGACGCATGGATCATCTTACTTTACAGACAATCAGATGACCAGCCTGCATTGTCCTAGCCAGTAAGGAACAAATATACAAAGTTGTTGCTCCCCGCAGGATTCGAACCTGCGACCCCCGGTACGCAAGCAAGCAGTTTCCCACTGCGCCACGGAGGCTACTAGACGCGACAGGACTAGGAGGCGACAAGAATAAATATGATTATAATAATATGTTTAAAACTACATACACACTTGAACATACAATATTTTTTCCATATCAATCCTTTGAACTAAATACCTACATCGTATATTTTTTATCATAAAGTGGCGGTAAAAAAATCCCCAATACGTCTTCAAAAAATCTTTACCATGGTTACTCTATGAAAACAATGTAAAATATTTTAAATTAGATAATTCAACTACAAATTAATAGAAAGTTAAACCCAATACTAACAAACGAACTGAAAACGTGTTATATGCCTATCGAAAGAAGAACTGATCGAAAATATGGTGCATAATCCAAAGGGATCATCGGTAGGTACATTATTGAACAAATCGGACTTACGAGTGATATTCGGTATCATCTAAGGGGTACAACATATTTTTGCAACTAAGTACTACACATTTTATCACCATTCTTATTAGTTTAATTCACTTTATCGTGAAATTATGGTATTTAAATGTTGGATCGATTTAAATGACAGACAGTTTCATGCTGACAATAAGCGCCAGTGTTGCCACAAAATACGAGCCCTTAAAATCGGTATTTAAAATTGCATTTGAGTACAATTGGCGAAAACACAATATAGCATTATCCTAATCGTACTCGCAGAACAATACAAAAAAAAAATTATTAGACATGATTGTCATCGTATTTTATGTTTTCGGGTGGAAAACAATCTTTTGATGTTGAAGTAGAGCATTTCTATATTAGGGTATCCATTTCTCGGGTAATTTAAATTATTACATGGACCACACATTGGACCACTTAGAAAGAGAGATCCGGCCTCAATGAAAGGGATAGCGTATGCCTCAATCAACTATTTGGAGTTTGGACTCCACTTTGACCCTATTTCTTCATGGTGGGCCCTTAGGACGTCCATTGAGTACGGCGGCGACTCCGAGGAGGACGGAAGCGGGATTGCGACCTCCGTCCCCGTGAGCATCGTGACTGGTTCTCGGGGGGATGCGGCGGGCTCAAAGGCAAGGCACTGCGGGGGCCTGGTGCAGATCCCACCGGAGAGACCTGGGTGCCCTCTGCTGTGCCGATGCGACAGCCGCGGGGGTTTTAGTGGGTAAGAATCCCACATACCCCGGTCGAGCCCCACATCTCCCGGGGATCTTTTGAAGATTTCTAGTGTTGACTATGACATATTGAACCCTACCTATTGTCTTTGGCTGGCCACCTTGGTCAGCCATCATTCCTATGTTCACACATTTATTGCTACGATTTTGATCTTGTAAACGAGAATCATAAATGTATCTTTGTTTTACAGGTAGTGGTTAATCGCAACGTCAGGCAAGGTAAGTTCGAAGATGGGTGACCGCTTAGTGACAATTGAACTGACCCGTTTCCGCGTTCCAGAGGGCACGTAGAAAGTCAGTCCCGGTTTTTGTTATGTAACAGTCGTCAAGCTAAAGGTGCAGCTTGAACAACTCTTGGCCACAAACCATATCTAGATACTATAAAAAAAACACGACACTCGAGATATTTGTAGACTCCAGTTTTCTTTAACCTATTTAGTGACGAGACAAGCAAACGCCAACAATTGACATCTGTCCCCCTAGACAATGTAACATTCTACAAGCGTTATCGCTAATAGAAAGTTTAAAAATGTATGAGAATGACATAAGTCATCGAAAGATCACGTGACAAATAGTAGGGAATTGACACCATTAGCGAATGAAGAAATAGATTCGCTATGAAGCGATTGCATCTTGTCTAGGCCCTCTGAACTGCACAGCGCTCGTCGCCAGAGGGGCATGTAAAAGTCTGTTCTGTGTCTGACCTCCCCGACCTCCCCGGTCCGGAGAAGGTGCACTTATATCTTTTTTTTTTGGAGGACTGTTGCTGTTGGCCGCAGATAGCCATACAGCTTCACCGGACAAGGGGCACTTATATCTATGCAAACACTTGTGCAGTATAATATCGCGCAAATGGCTAATCTTGTGAAAGATTGGCCGTTGTAGTCGTATCAGGCAGGAGGACAGTATTTATTATTATTAGTACCTTTTGTTTTTTACCTACCTAGACTGCTTGCACCTACTTACCACCTAGCAAGTACATCCTACTCTACTACCCCTTCTAGAATTCGGATTCCAAATAGCTATCGACAAGCGCTCTTGCAAGCGCGAAGGTAATTTAGTATTCTAAAGGACGCTTCAAAATAATAATGTTAAAGGAACCGTTAATATTGAAACTTGACTTACCAATATCTTGCGCAAGAAGTACTTAAGATTCTGCTCATGGCTCTGGTCTTTCAGTTGACGGGGACGATATTGGTTTCCTGAACGTCACTGTATTCTAAAGGGTTAAACCTTATTGTGCCAATATTTTGGTCATCCAATTTGGTAATGGTAATTTTTTACATTTGCTGCGTGATTACGTTTTGATTTGATCAAAATTATCCATACTTACGTGTGTCTGAACTGAAATTTGGAGATATTTAATGAATGGGTTTTTTGCCTCAAACGGTAAAAGGTAAAAGTCAAAAGGTAAAAGTCCTCCAAGGGTAAAAGCCCAGACTATCCTACTCTATGGTGTAAAACAGTTTAGGTTACTTTGCTTAATACAGACTTGTGGAAAAAACATATACTTATGTTACCTTACACAAATGGATTTTGCATTAGTGTTGCGCGGCTTAGGATCAAATTAGCGCATTGATTGTTCTAGGAGAATACTTCAGCTACTATTTATTGTATCCCTATACGTATACTAGAGTTACACTAGGATGATTTGAGAGTTTTCACATGAATATTCATCTAATACGATATGAATATAAGAACCTAATAAAGAGTACACCAATGCTCGCTAATTTCAAACTTTTTGAAAATAACAATACCTATGATATATGATACCTACCTATTATGTAAACCGCATATATTCTCACAAAAAAATTTACAAACGCAACTTGATATCGATTATAATATGTTCAAAGTTTGAATATCAACTCGAACATGTATCACTAGTCCAAATGCGATAAACTGTTACTAGGTGTTATCTACTGATCTAAATCAAATTATTTGTAAACCAGAACTATTTAGAAATTGGACAAGTGAGTTAAAACAGGTTTCCAAAGCACGTTTAAATATAAATTGACCTGTATTCAAAATACGGTACCTACCAATAAAAACTAGCCGGCTCAAAGGAAGTACTTCGCTAGATATAAAGCTGTTTCATATATTTTTTGCATCAAGTGGAAATCGCGATAATTTGCTAATCAACCGTGTTATTGTTTGTTGTAAAATTCGTTGGATATCCGGCTTGAATCATTCAATTACTAAGAAAACGAACAAAAACATTTCAATGATGTTCACCGGCACACAAGAAGTTGTTTAAAAAAAATCTTCTATCAGATTTTAGTACAGCTAACTTTATATAAACGATCATGTCGTTGGTGACAAGATGTAGGTATTCCCAGCTTGCACTTAAACTTTTCAACACACATTTTCTTAATATAATTTATCTTTATAAACTTTCTTTCTTATTAATATTTTTCTATATTTGTATGAAACAACATAAAGTATGTAAGTATCGTGTATTTTAAAAGCTTGATATTTTTAAGGTAATTAATTAGAGAAAAGACGTCACTGTTGTCATGTGACGCGGTACACCTTTATGCAACAAATCTTTTCAGCCTACATTGTACGCATATGATCGAGTATATCATCACTGGATCTATTTTTATTTTAATCATATCCACTTTTAACCTAAATAAAATAGCGATAACATTGAATAACATGTGATACTCAGACCCAAAGATTACTGGTGATCATTTACTGACTCGATAGCCACGATTTTATAGAATTTAAATGAGCGCCAATTTCGAAAATGCCTGTCTCATGTCAATGCTGACCACACGCCTGTCTAACTTAAAATGCCTGTCAAATTCAGCAAAATGTTATAAGGTAACTTTAGTAAGGCGGCCACACTTTCCGCATTCCTTGGGACCGTCCCGTAATCTAAAAACCCGCTTTGCTATAAATAATAACACAATCTCGGAAAACGTGTAATGCGTCCCGCATGGGACTTGGATATTAATTATTTAATTTTTATGTGTTAATAAACTGCCATTTCCCCGTGGGGAGACTGACTGGATAAGAATAGCACTCACCCATCTGAGTGTCGTAAGAGGGGACGAAAGGAAAACAAGAGGTCGGGCAGCAGCGGCTTTCTATTGGATTACCTACCACCTATTCTGTGAACCCCAAGACGCTTGCCAAGCGTGGGTATTATGAAAACCCCTCCCTTTTAAGGGAGAGATCTTTGTTCTTTCGGTTGCTGATAAATAAATTGCCAAATACCTTTTTTTGTTTTTAGGGTTTCATACCTAAAAGGTAAAAAAGGAAGCCTTATGGTGAGACTTTGTCTGTCTGTCTGTCTGTCACACTATACTTCAGGAACCACTGACGATATCGATTTGAAACTTCTAATAGTTTTAGATCTTACTTACCCAACCTCATCGCAAATAATAAAAATATTTTTCTTACAATTTTTTTTAATAGGGTTCGAAATGGATGTTTTTTTTTCCTTTTTGTTTTTTATGGGGGTCGAAATGGGTCTTCAAATTTTCAAAGCGAGACTATTATATCGAGTGGGGTATTATTTGAAAGAGCTTCATTTGCACATCTCACCACAGATTTAGGTTTATGTCATGTAGTTTTTGGCTTATAGCCAAAAATGACAATAAAATACCGTTCCCCCTTATCTCCGAAGTTTGTAAAGGAAAAAATCTGAAATAATTATTTTACAGTAAAATAAAACGACCTTTGTAAGTAGTACAGTTTTTTAGTAATCCTAAAAAAATCTTGGACAATCAAACTTAGTTTTGCGGTTTGTTTCCTTACTATCTGAGGTGTAACACGAACAGCAAAATAACTTTAATACGTCCAAAGATGGTATGGAACCCTCGGTGCGCGGTATTTTGATTTGTCGAAGCACTTAAGTAGTTTCCACAAATCCTCAGGACTGTCCCTCATGGTGCTGTGCCTCATGGATTGGCTTAACTTGGTCAATACTATACGCTATAGGTCACTTAGTGCCGACTGTTATATTTATGGAACAAGTTGAATCACCAACATTTTAATTACTTTATACTAATGTCGTCGACCTCGGTACTACTGAACCTGACCCACGGAAGATGGAGGATGACGTCACATAATTGAGATAATACAAGATTGGCTTAATGGAAGTCCTGTCATCTTCGTTATATATACCTGTCTGTCAATCTTCCGTTTAATGTAAATGAACTTTATTCGAACTTCCTCAAACAATTTCGGAGAAACATTCTTTTGAAAATCAGCCGACACTGTTCATAAACTTCCTAGCTCGAATATACAAAGCTACAGATTAAATCTAAATGTAAAGTTACTATTTATTGGTTGTTGCACGTATCAAGCATTTTATTTTTTGAAGTGAAACTTCTTATGCGACTTTCAAAACTGTTATCACTTAACGCGTTAAACGTTAAGCGTTAAACGTAAGCGTTAAATTTGTTAAGGTTATGAAAGCGCTCTTAAGGTTATGAAAGCGCTCACGTGACGCCGTCATTCAGTGTCGTTCGGTGTGGTTCGGTGTGGTTCGGTGTGGCACGGTGTGGCACGGTTCTTCCGCGCGGAGGGACTCCACGCACACACATTTTTTTATTATTTAAGGACAACCAAAATACTATTTTTTTACATTGATGAACTTAACAAAAAGCGCAGCGTTAAAAGTGAAAAAGAAGGTCAGAGAAAGCGCGCTACCGTTACGTTTTTTAATGCGTATCAGTCAAGGTTAATCTATACTTATAATAAAACTGTAACAGGTCCAATTCTGTACATTGAAGATATTTTGAAATTTTATATTTGGAGGGCATTCTATAACCGATACTGAGGCCGAAAATGTATATTTTTTAATTTTTGTCTGTCTGTCTGTCTGTCTGTCTGTCTGTCTGTATCACGGCTGAGCATCACGCCGAAACTACTGAACGGATTCAAATGAAACTTGGCATGATTTGAGATCTTACTACGAGGTAGGACATAGAATACTTTTTATCCCGTAATCTAGCACGGTTCTTTTGGGCGAGTGGATTAAAGTCAAAATGGATACTTGGTTATACGCTTGGTCCGATTTTATCAATTTTTCTTTATAATATATTAAATATTAGTAAGGGAACACTCATAGAGAGTTGTTATCAAGGTTATGTAATCGATCGGGTTAAGCAACGTTAGGTAAGGTCAATAAATAGATGGGTGACCGTTTAACGCCATTTGAACTAAACGGGTCCGTGCTTCGGAGAGCAAGTAAAAAGTGGGTCCCAGTTTTTAACCGACTATAAAATAGGAGGTTATGTATTCAAAGTTTAGTTAACGTAAAAATAGCGCAGGCGGAGCTGCGTGGGTCAGCTAGTGTTTTACTATATCTATAGTATTACCAAAGATATTGAAAAAATCTGAGGCGTCAACCAGTTATCCCGTTCACCATTAATATTACCGTTCACTTCGTTGGTTAACAAGACAACAATATCGCATATTACAGAGGCTAGACATGGCATGGTTTAGTTCACAATGACTTTTAACCCGACTTGGCACGAAATGGCACGATTTCTCTGAGATAAATAAAAAAAAATTAATATAACTTCTTTCCCGATTATATCGCGGCCAATGATATTTATCATTTATCGCGGCTTATTATTAGTTTTCACATTCCCGACGTTTTGAATGCTTTGTAGCATGGCACCCATGGTCACGGGAGGACTAAGGTGTTGTAGTCTTAATTATCCCGATATATCCTCCTCGTGGGGTGTTCGGGTAAGAATAGCACCCACCCATCACCTCCCGTTGGGTGTCCGTAAGAGGCGATTAAGGGAAAACAAGAAGACGGGCAGCAGCGTCTTTTTATTAGATTACCTACCACCTACTGCGATCCCCAACCCGCCTGCCAAGCGTGGGGATTATGGCAACCCCTCCCTTCTAAGGGAGAGGCCTTTGTTCAGCAGTGGACGTTTCGGCTGCTGGTGATCCTCAGATCTTCTTAGTTATTATTGTTGGTCTGATTTACGCAGAATAGTAGTTTTTTTTTACTAGGCAAGAGACCACCTTGTACGAGGGGCCGTCCATGTTGGTCCACTGCAGTGTCAGATATTCTGCCACCAAGCAGCATGTAAGATTGCTGATTATGTTTTACTGTGAAGAGCACTGTAGCTATTGAAATTACTAGGCACAAAAGGCTTATTATATAATTTCTCCTTTAAAGAGCGGCAGTGCAGTTAAGGCAGGCGTGTCGCTTACTACCAGGCAAATTAAACAATAATTCAGGTCGTTGAATAATATAAAAAAGCCATTCCATCACTTATTTGGGTGTATTAAAGTTACGTAAGTACTTAAAAAACAAATCGCAATATTAAGTTAACTCGTCGAGGCTTTTTTAGGATTACTAAAAAGCTGTACAACTTAGAAAAATCATTTTCATCAGTAAGAAGTTTCAGAAGTGAAATATACAGGTGTGACAGACAAGAAGACGAAGTTGCACCATAAAGGTGCGCGACCATTGGCACGCGCCGGACGCACCGCACGCACGGCACGCAACGGATTTTATTGTGCTTTCTATGATTTTACATAGCGCTGCAGCGCTATGTAAAATCGACGCGGATAATGGACGCAGCGCGTACATTATCCGCGCCGGAATTTTCCGATGCGGGCCGTCTAAATCATAGAAAGCAAACTAAAATCCGTTGCGTGCCGTGCGTGCGGTGCGTCCGGCGCGTGCCAATGGTCGCGCACCTTAAGGGTTCCTTTATTACCTTTTAGGTATGGAACCGTAAAAAGAACACGCGGGATCCCTAAACACTGCGCTGAAGTGTTCACTCGTTATAAATATATATATATACTAGCTGACCCACGCAGCCCCACCCGCGCTGTGTTTACGTTAACTAAACTTTCAATAATATACATTCGCATAGAATACAAAACCTCCTTTTTTTAAAGTCGGATAAAAACTTGGACCCACTTTGTACTTGCCCTCCGAAGCACGGAGACGTTTAGTTCAAATGGCGTTAAACGGTCACCGATCTATTTAATGACCTTACCTAACGTTGCTTAACCTGATCGATTTCCAAAAATTGTTAACTGTCTATGAGTGTTTCCTTACAAATATTTATCTATACTTATAATATTTCAATAATATACATTCGCATAGAATACAAAACCTCCTTTTTTAAAGTCGGATAAAAACTTGGACCCTCTTTGTACTTGCCCTCCGAAGCACGGAGACGTTTAGTTCAAATGGCGTTAAACGGTCACTGACCTTACCTAACGTTGCTTAATCTGATCGATTTCCAAACATTGTTATTCTAACAACTGTCTATGAGTGTTCCCTTACTTTATTTATTATAATTATAATGAAAAATTGTTAAAATCGGAGCAAGCGTATAACCAAATACACATTTTGACTTTAGTCCGCTCTCCCAAGGGAACCGTGCCGAATGTCGGGATAAAAAGTATCCTATGTCCCACCTCGGGGTATTAACTCAAATCATGCCAAGTTTCGTTTCAATCCATTCTAGTTTTGGCTTTAGTATCGGTTATAGAATGCCCTCCAAAGATAATTTTCAAAATATCTTCAATGTACAGAATTAGACCTGTTACAGTTTTATTATAAGTATAGATATACGTATATAAATATAGATATAGTTTTATTGTAAGTACAGACGAATTGAGAACCTCCTTCTTTTTTGAAGTTGGTTAAAAAAATCCGGATGTAGGTATTTTACTTACAATGATTTTGCCAGTTCATATGACTCAGGGCTTTTGCGTTTACAACGGTCGTAAAAATCACGTGTTTTTTTTATAGCCTGAGATAGGTAAAATTTTCGCGTTAAGCGTTAATTTGTCTGTGCAAAATGATGAGCATTATGTAGGAAAAACGGAGTAATGAGATGCGGATGCTCAAAATTTGCTATCCAAACATTTGTGTATAAAATTCATTGCTAAAAATAATTGTTTTTGGCTCTCTTTTATAAATAATATCCTGGGACAATCCTCGGTCATCTGATGCCAAATTAGGCAGATCAAGTACCTACAAATGCTTATAAATAAAGATTTTTTTGTAAATACATACTTATTTATCTAAAATAACACCCAGACACAAGGTGGGAATATAACCTATTAACCTATCAAACTCCTAACAACCTATTAAACCTATAAAATTCTACGTAAAATGCATTGATAGGTAGGGGAAGTACGGACAAAATGACATGTATGGATAAAATGACATAGTCACCTTATTTAAAAATTGGCGGGTTTTAGTTACGTCTCCGCCACTGTATTACGTGACGGCAGCCATATTTACAATCCTGTCAGATATTGAGCGCCATTGTCACAGTCGCAGCGCAGTAACCAGCTCGAACGTGTTTCGCGCTGTCAAAAGTTTTTTTTATAGGTAGTTTTCTCCTGTTTTCTAGTAAGTTATTTATTGTTATTTGTAATTGTTTCTATAAAAGTCGATGAACTATGCCAATGCCCAGTGATTTCGATTAACTTTATTGCAATCATTAGTTGTTTAATGGAAGTATGATTTTTTATTTGTTTTTGTATACATTTGGACAAAATGACATACATATACAATGGGCAAAACGACATAGTATGTCATTTTGCCCGTAGAGTTTCTATTGATTAACATTTATTATTTTGCTGAGGTGATATGCCGCGAAACTACGAAAGAAAAACTAATCGGCAGTCTTGGAGCCAAGAATCCATGAGTAAGGCTATTGAAGCATGGAAGCAAAAAAAATGGGATGGAAATTGGCTGCAAAACAGTTGGTGTTCCTCAGGCGACGCTTAGAAGACATGCACTCAATATGAACAAAATCTTGAATTTTTGATGAGGATGAAATAAATATTTCTGCATCCAAAAACGCTCTACCATCAGAGAAGAAATTGAGAGCATCGAGGAATATAATTGTGCGAGACAGAAGACGACGATAGTGACTGCGCTTGCATTTATTGCAATGATCTCTTTTCCCGTTCTAAGCCCGGCCGAATGTATGACTTGTTTCCTTTGGACTCATGCGTTATGTACTGATGTTTCAAAGAAGACCAAACGATTTGTTTGTGAACTGTTTGTTCTTAAAAATTGATATGTCATTTTGTCCGTACTATATGGACAAAATGGTTTTTGTGATTAGTTACGTTTTTTCTTAATATATTTTTTATTATTGTTCCTACTTAATTAAAAAGTTGTGTTACTGATAGTCAATGAACCTAAGATTACTCAAAACGATTAAGACTGGTTATAATACCATTAAATAAATAAATATCATTAAAAAACAAAACACCATGTCATTTTGTCCGTACTTCCCCTATAATGTTAAATAGCTAGCTTTGTTCAACACTGAATATTCTTACAACAAAAAGAAAGGGATATTATCCATTAAAAATGCGTAGGTATTAATCATTTTAGTAGAGTCTAACATATTCTTACCAATATGTAACATACACATTTTGTACTTAAAATAGATAAGTTATTTAAAGGTATGTCGACGCGTGGCCTTCTTTCCACGTTATGACATACAGCTTATCACATGTATGTGTCCTTACAAACTCATCTAGTCCTCAGGGGACCGCAGCGCAGGCTTGAAACTTTCTGTCCTCAAATTAGTTTTCGACCTTTTGGACACATTACCGATCAAGACATATTGAAGGCGTATTTTACTTTCCAAGTATATTATTATAATCCAAGAACTTGTATGGTGTATACGCAAAACTGTAGGCACTATCATCTTACGGGAATTCTCTCACATACCTACTTTATTTTAATTTAAACAATTCATTTGAGTATCTTTAAACAAACTTAATACTTTACTAGGTGGTAGGTTCCTTGTGCAAGGAACCGTCCAGGTAGGTACCACCGCAGTGTCAGATATTCTGCCGCCAAGCAGCAGTGTGTAAGCATTGCTGTCACAAAATACTATTTTGTGTTGCTGTGTTCCGACGTGAAGGGCACTGTATCTGGAGAAATTACCGGACACAAAGACTTAATATCTAACGTCTTAGGGGTCGGCAACGCGCTAGTGATTCTTCTGGGGTTACTAGCGTCTTGTAGTGAACTTTATAGAGTGGCGCAATATTTTATAATATCATTGGACGAATATTATATTTATAATTTTATTGCCTTTCACTCTGGGCAAGCATCTCTAATTGTTCATGCTATAATAGATCCAACCGTTTATTTTCTTTTTGACAGCAATAGAACGTAACTGCGTCATGTTGTGAACTGAAGTTCACTTTTAAAAGTTCACTTTAAGTGAACTTTTAAAAGTGAACTTTTGCGTAGAAAATAAACGGTTGGACGCTCTATAATTGACCAATCTTTCCTTTAGTATGAATAACACCATAATGTTCATATCGGCTCGAAAACAAAAATATAGTACCTTTAAATCACTGCTAATACCATTGCTAATGCTTTTAGACATTTGTTAGCATGTATGTACGTGCAATCCACGGGTTTAAGTATCGATTTTCATTCAATCTGACAGGGTAATTATGCATAAACCTTTGCGCTAGCTGACTGCGGGTTGGCAAACATCATACCTACCTAACTATCCGTTGTAGTGTGAGTTCTAGTTCCCATTTTAAAGTCTCAAGTAAAGATGGAAGTTAGAAATTAGCTTTCTTTTTAGAACTGGTGGTATACGGAGGCGGTCATCGCCAGTTGGAATCACTGTTCGGTAAACAAACAGATGGTTTAGCAACGTCAGTTTTTAGATGGGTGCAGTAGCAATTAAACTGTGCGTCTCTGGGCAAGCAAAAATTCGGTCCTCGTTATCATCGATGGTAGCAGAGCCATCAGAGGTCTAAGGGCAACTTGAAGAATTCTGACAAACGATAAAAAATTGCTTATCATCTTGAAGTAAGGATCACTTGTTGAAGTTGAAGTTGTTTTTTAGAACTCGGAGCCCGTTGGCTCGAATCGTAACAAGAAAAAACCGTGCAAAATAAATAGGCCCGGGCTCCGAAGGGTTAAAACTGTGTAACCTGTGTTGCGGTGTATGCTTTTGCGCTCAGACGCGCTCTCGCTGACGGGTGTCCACGGAAGATCAGCGTCGTTGCGCCAGCTAGGAACAACGACACATGCTGAGTGGATAACCCTTCAACGGCACCATTTTTAGTATCTTAAGTGTACTAGGCTTGTTATTTATGTCGTTGAATAAATGTTTTTCTTCTTCTTCTTCTACTTGAACAATGGACGGTCGCATATTTTTAATTTATTTAATTAATTTATTTTATTTTATTTTATTCGGGGAGCTTACGGCTACATTTACCAAATAAGTATTAACATTATAACTTATTACATGCCAGTTACAATCTTCCACAGATAGGATTCTATTCAAAGTTAGGAAAATAAACATAAATAATTAACCTATGACAAAAGATTTGGATCATCATGAATGATATGCTTGACACTTAAAGTACTAGTACAAAATAGATCTAATCAAGTAGGTACCTCAACAGTACGTCGTCCTGAAATCCTGACTCCTTATTAGGTACTGGAATCTTCAGGGAAACAAAGGATAATTTTTTTATTAGCACTAATCCCATTACTCATTCCCACCACTGTAACTCTTGACACTCTTGTTAACCAGAATCTACAGTGATCATCAATGAAGACACCGAGATTTGACTCTCGGAATACGCAAAATTTTCTTGGAACCCGCAACTAAAAAAAACTAAAAAAGTATAAGTATAGGAGATTACATATATAGATTATAGGAGATTAGAGGAACTAAGCCATGCCATGTCTAGCCTCTGTAATATGCGATATTGTTGTCTTGTTAACTAACGAAGTGAACGGTAATATCAATGGTGAACGGGATAACTGGTTGACGCCTCAGATTTTTTCAATATCTTTGGTAATACTATAGATATAGTAAAACACTAGCTGACCCACGCAGCTCCGCCTGCGCTATTTTTACGTTAACTAAACTTTGAATACATAACCTCCTTTTTTATAGTCGGTTAAAAACTGGGACCCATCGGACCAAGCGTATAACCAAGTAACCATTTTGACTTTAATCCCCTCTCCCAAAAGAACCGTGCTAGATTACGGGATAAAAAGTATCCTATGTCCTACCTCGTAGTAAGATCTCAAATCATGCCAAGTTTCATTTGAATCCATTCAGTAGTTTCGGCCTGATGCGCAGCTGTGATACAGACAGACAGACAGACAGACAAAAATTAAAAAAATTACATTTTCGGCCTCAGTATCGGTTATAGAATGCCCTACAAATATAATTTTCAAAATATCTTCAATGTCCAGAATTGGACCTGTTACAGTTTTATTATAAGTATAGATTATGTCTCCTTCTCTAATTTACTCTAATCAATACTATTATACTTTTAGACTTTCGCGTTCCATTGTCAATTGTCATTGTCATTGTTTGGCCGAAACGTCAAGCCAAAATATAAGGTAAATCGCGTTAATTCCCGATTAAAATAAAGTCTAATCAATACTGCTAAAGAAAACATTCTCCGTGGGGTGCCGGGTTAGAATTGAATGCCCCCATCTCCTCTCGTTGGGTGTCGTAAGAAGCGACTAAGCGAGAACAAGAAGACGGGCAGCAGCGTCTTTCTTTTGGATTTATCTTTCACCTATACTGCGATCCCCTAGACGCCTGCCAAGCGTGGGGATTATGGCAACCCCTCCCTTCTAAGGGGGAGGCCTTTTGTTAAGCAGTGAACGTATTTTGGCTGATGATGAAAGAAAACATAAAGAACTAAATACCATGTAATAGGTACCAAAGCGAAGTGAGTGGGGGAGAAAACAATTATATGTAACATAATTATATGTATGTGTGTAAATACCGCAGTGCCTGAAGACGAAGATTTTTGACCAGTGTGTGTTGCCAGTGATGACATATGGTGCTGAGACGTGGTCTCTAACGGCTGGCCTTTTAGAAAAGTTCAGAGTCACACAACGAGCCATGGACAGAGCTATGCTCGGAGTTTCTTTGCGCGACAGAATCCGAAATGTGGAGATTCGCCGAAGAACTAAGGTCACCGACATAGCTCTCAGAATCTGCAAGTTGAAGTGGCAATGGGCAGGCCACATCGCTCGAAGAACCGATAACCGTTGGGGAAGAAAGGTTCTCGAGTGGCGACCACGAACCGGAAGACGCAGCGTTGGCAGGCCTCCCACTAGGTGGACAGACGACATTGTGCGCGTCGCAGGTAACCGGTGGATGCAAATAGCCAATTGTCGTTCATTGTGGCGTTCTAAGGGGGAGGCCTATGTTCAGTAGTGGACGACTTCCGGCTGATGATGATGATGATGATGAGTCCGCCAACCCGCACTTGGCCATTGTAGTGGACTATGGCCTTAGCCCCCTCATCTTGAGCGGAGGCCCGTAGGACATAAACAAGGGCTGGTATTATATATGTATGTAAAAATATTTAATTCTATAAATTCATATTCATTCATCGTCCAAATAGACTAACCCGAGGGCCTACTAAACATTCGGACAATATTGATAAAATCGATAGCTCGTACGTGTACTAAAATAATGCAGACGAGCAACTTTCAGAACAATTGCGAGTTGATTTTTTTGTCTTATTTGGTGAGGAATACGGTAGCTAATGAGATATAAATAATAATAATAATATCCTGGGACAACCTGTTGGGTAGCAGACAGGGTCACTAACCACTAGACCAACAGGCCCGTCAAAATTATTTATCTTCCCTATATAAATACATATAGGGAAGATAAATAATTTTGATCGAACTCGTAATCACTATCAAAACCCGTACTAGACCCCAAACATATAACAAGTAACATAGTTAACAATGACATTGTTTGACTTTTGCAGGAGGATGACCAAATTTTTAGATGACGTCTAAAAATTTGGTCATCCTCCTGCAAAAGTCTCATCATAATTGAAAATTTTGTTAAGGTTTTCCCACTGTCATTTAAGTAAATTCTTGAGGTAAATTTCGAAAGTTACATTTTACAAGGCAGGTAAAGTCTTCACCCAGTTTTCTCAAGCCAAAGTTGCAAAACTGTATCCATACTAAAGACTAACGCAGACGAGTTAGTACTTGCGGTTTGCGATTGACAAAAATCTGCAGGCAAATTCCATACTACCTATAGGCCGACCGTTTAACTCGCGAATCGCCTGAGGGGGTAGAAGGGAGCGAGGGGAGATATTAGCGGATGGGTGAAAGGGGTTCGCGGAGCAGAGAGCTTACGTCAAATGCGGCAGTGCGCTGGCTGTGCTCGCAGCGCGCGGTTGGTGTTTTTGTTACGGACGCTTGAAGATAAACGCACAAGGTATACGACTGCCAAGATAAATCTCAATATGAATCGCTCTTCCAGTTTTGCGAACAAAATTAACAAGCAAGTTAAACAAATAGCATACAATGTATATTCCTTTTTTAAAGCCAGAAAACAAGATCATGAATCGATATGAATATTAGTGACGAATAGTCCTATAAATTTTTTATCTGTGGTTAAATATCTCTTAAACGGAGTTAATTTTTGTTTTATGATTTTGTACCTATGAAGCTATTATAAAATATTTGTAAAACTTAAAAATAAATACTTAAAAAAAGATACTTATTATTTTATTCTTTACCAACAATGTCTATCTCGAGATATATCTTTGGATTATTGACTCCTTGTGTGGCGTTACCCGCCCCCGCTCCCTTCTTACCGCGCAGGCGATTCGCGAGTTAAACGGTCGGCCTATAGCTACTCACATTCAAACGAGTGTTTTCATAGTCTGGGCATTATGTTATGCTGATCTCGAACCAGTGACTCTGAGTCGATACGTTAACTGAAACAGGGAATCAGAGTTTCCATATATACATATCTTATGAATTTTACAGGTTATCTGTAGATGCTGTCAGACGATTTTTATTCTATTGTCACGTACTTAGTCAAAAGTGCCTCGCCTGCACCGGTCCCAATAATCACTGCGGGTCGCCCGTCTGCATACCCAAATGTACTACAATATTGGACGCTGTATGCGGTCGCTAACATCTGCATAATTTTGAGATAGATTTATTGTGTCCCGTAGACGCTGATGTTTCATATTTTGTTATTGCTACACGGTCAGAAAGAAAGGTAACGTTTTTAAATATACTCCGACGTAAGCAAACGTTGGGATGGGTTTTTTTATTAGTTGTATTTTTATTCTCACAATATATTGAAGATAAAAATGTTGTACTGAATTTTTATTACTTAATTACGTATAGAGCATCTATGTGTATGCATTCAAATGGATAACGGTTGTTTATTTTAATTTGCATATTTCAAATTTATTAGAAGTAGAGAGTATTAAGAACCAACACACAAAGTTGGATAGCAAGAAATATGAGTAATATAATGTATTTCTGTAACTGATTGAGATATGTTATGAAGAAATATAGCTGCATGGCGTAAAGGTTAAAACGAGGCTTCAAACGAGTGATATCTTCTTCATCATCATCACCAGATGGAAGACGTCCACTGCTGAACATAGGCCTCCCCCTTGGCCACGGTAACGACAACTAACTGGTCTTCAGTTCATAGTCGCCACTCGAGAACCATTCTTTTCTATCTGTTATCGGTTCTTCGAGCGATGTGGCCTGCCCATTGCCACTTGAACATGAAAATTCTGAAAGCTATGTCGGTGCCTTTAGTTCTTTGGCGAATATCCATCTGCCGGACTCTATCGCGCAAAAACAAAACTTCAAGCACTCTCTCCTTCTTGTGAATTGTTTTTTTTTCTTATAATTTGTCATGGGGCATTTTGCAACGGGAAAGCGCTCTGTGAGGAACTGAATCTAGTATTAATACCACACAATGCTAGGTGTCTAGAAAGGCCCACACTAGGTATAGACTAGACAGTCACTTACTTTCGACTCCCACATACCTACCATTATTCCGAACAGTAGTAAACCCAAAATAAACCTGACTAAATATACTTTATGTTATCAGAGTATATTTTATTAGCAGTACACGAATCCGCGGTAATAAACAAGTAAGTACATAACTCTATGTGACGTTATGGAACATTACTTCCTACTCAGAGTTACCAATTACTTAACAGAGTGGAACCACCCCCGCTGTAACGCTGCCCTTCACTCAAACTAAGTTACAACTTCCGAAGTGGCCGAGTTTTAATGAAACACGACTTATAAGACGATATTGCACGCGATTGGAATGAAATAGTAGGTAAAAATCGATGTAATGACATTGCAGTATAAGTTAATTGACAATCTATACTTATAATAAAACTGTAACAGGTCCAATTCTGTACATTGAAGATATTTTGAAAATTATATTTGGAGGGCATTCTATAACCGATACTGAGGCCGAAAAGGTATTTTTTTTTATTTTTGTCTGTCTGTCTGTCTGTCTGTCTGTCTGTCTGTATCACGGCTGCGCATCACGCAGAAACTACTGAATGGATTCAAATGAAACTTGTCATGATTTGAGATCTCACTACGAGGTAGGACATAGGATACTTTTTATCCCGTAATCTAGCACGGTTCTTTTGGGAGAGGGTATTAAAGTCAAAATGGGTACTTGGTTATACGCTTGGTCCGATTTTATCAATTTTTCTTTATAATATGTTAAATATTAGTAAGGGAACACTTATAGAGAGTTGTTATCAAGGTGTTGTAATCGATCGGGTTAAGCAACGTTAGGTAAGGTCATTAAATAGTGAGTCGGAAGTCAGGGTGGGGCCGTACATGAAATATCTTGGTCTCATCCTTGACAGTCGCTGGGGCTTCGAGGAGCATTTCGAGCGCCTGGTCCCCCGAGTCGACAGGGTTGCAGCGGCCTTGCACAGGCTGCTCCCCAATCTCGGGGGGCCGAGCGAGGAAGTTCGCCGCCTCTACGCCGGAGTCGTGCAGTCCGTAGTCCTCTACGGGGCGCCCATCTGGGCGCCGAGGCTGGCCATTAGACGCTGTAGAACCAAAATCTACAGCGTCCAGCGGAGGATGGCACTGCGGATTGCACGAGGATACCGAATGGTGTCCTTTGAGGCGGCGACCATACTGGCACGCTTTCCGCCCTTAGACATCCTGGCGGGCATGTATGCGAGGGTCTATGACCGGATCCGCATCGCCCGCCAGAGTGGCGGAGGCGAGCCGGTGGCGCTCGAACCTATAAAGCGGCAGGAACGACACATCGCTCTCACGACGTGGCGCGAGCGGCTCCAGCCGGAGCACATAGCGCGCAAACGCGTCGTTGAGGCATTCCTGCCGCATCTCGAAGCCTGGATACAGCGACGGAGTGGACGACTCACCTATAGGCTTACGCAGATAATCACCGGTCACGGTTGTTTCGGTGATTATCTGCATAAGATCGGACGTGAAGCGACGACGAGATGCTTCCACTGCGACCAGTCTGACTCCGCCCAACACACGCTGGAGGCTTGCCCCGCGTGGTCGTTGGAGCGTCGAGACCTAGTCGCAGTCATCGGATCGGACCTCTCCCTGGGCAGCGTAGTGTCGGCTATGCTGTCCGGGGATGCGGCGTGGGGAGCGATGGCCGCCTTCTGCGAGACTGTCATGTCCCAGAAGGAGGCCGCTGAGCGGGAACGCGAACGCGCTGATCCCGCTCGGCGACGAAGGCGCAGGCCGCGTCAAGCGGCCGCCCAACGTCTCGCTCCCCAGCCCTGAGCCCGGGGCTATAAACAACGGGCAACCTTCGGAGTCGCTGGACGCTCGGGGTGTGGGCCCCTTGAGCGTCCATTGAGTACGGCGGCGACTCCGAGGAGGACGGCGGCGGGGTTGCGACCCCCGTCCCCGTGAGCACCGTGACTGGTTCCCGGGGGGCTACAATGCGCCCCCCGGCGGCGGGCTCAAAGGCAAGGCACTGAGGGGCCCCTGGTGCAGATCCCACCGGAGAGCCCTGGGGTCCCCTCTCTCATGTGCCGATGCGACAGCCGCGGGGGTTTTAGTGGGTAAGAATCCCACATACCCCGGTCGAGCCCCACAGCTCCCGGGGATCTTTGGAAGATTTCCCCCGCGTCAAAAAAAAAAAAAAAAAAGTTCATTAAATAGATGTGTGACCGTTTAACGCCATTTTAACTAAACGGGTCCGTGCTTCGGAGAGCAAGTAAAAAGTGGGTCCCGGTTTTTAACCGACTATAAAAAAGGAGGTTATGTATTCGATGCGAATGTCTGTTATTAAAAGTTTAGTTAACGTAAAAATAGCGCAGGCGGAGCTGCGTGGGTCAGCTAGTACATAATAAAAGAGTATAACAAATTACAAACCACTACTACCAAACTAGTAGTACAAAAAAGAATAAGACTTTGGAACCGCCTCACCAATAGCAATAATTAGTAGGTCAATAAATAGGTAATTTTATGTGAAACAAAGCTTTCTTTTTTTATGCTTCATATGAATTTGTGGTCAGTTCGGAGATTTATTAATGAGAACATGGATAATTATGAATACATTTTTTTTAATGATATTAGGGCTATTCACGCACCACCGGAAATTTCCGGTTTCAAATTCGACGAAAAATTGCCGATGTCATTGTCATTCTGTAGTTCACGAATCCATCATCGAAATGTTTTGACATTTATATTTGTAATCTATACTTATAATAAAACTGTAACAGGTCCAATTCTGTACATTGAAGATATTTTGAAAATTATATTTGGAGGGCATTCTATAACCGATACTGAGGCCGAAAATGTAATTTTTTAAATTTTTGTCTGTCTGTCTGTCTGTCTGTCTGTCTGTATCTCGGCTGACCATCACGCCGAAACTACTGAATGGATTCAAATGAAACTTGGCATGATTTGAGATCTTACTACGAGGTAGGACATAGGATATTTTTTATCCCGTAATCTAGCACGGTTCTTTTGGGAGAGGGCATTAAAGTCAAAATGGGTACTTGGTTATATGCTTGGTCCGATTTTATCAATTTTTCTTTATAATATAATAAATATTAGCAAGGGAACACTCATAGAGAGTTGTTAACAATGTTTGGAAATCGATCAGGTTAAGCAACGTTAGGTAAGGTCAAAATATAGATGGGTGACCGTTTAACGCCATTTGAACTAAACGTCTCCGTGCTTCAGAGGGCAAGTACAAAGTGGGTCCAAGTTTTTAACCGACTTTAAAAAAGGAGGTTTTGTATTCTATGCGAATGTATATTATTGAAAGTTTAGTTAACGTAAACTCAGCGCGAGCGGAGCTGCGTGGGTCAGCTAGTAATAATAATAATATCCTGGGACAATTCACACACGGTCATCTGATCCAAACTAGGCAGAGCCTGTACTATGGAACCAGACAACTGATACTAATATAGATAAAACACCCAGACGCTTGGTGGGAATCGAACCCACGACCAGTTGGTCTACTAACGGGCCTGTCCACGTAATGACGGTGTGGTTATATAGAAACTATCGGATTTGTAAAATAGCGTTTAAAGGATTCTACTGAAAATGTTTTCAGTCCGAAAACGGAAATCTCCGGCAGTTCGGAACTGGTCACTAAAATTGGTTAAAAATATCACTCTAATTAAATAATAATAATAATATATTTATTTCAAGTAACCTTGACTCATAGCGTGATAGCACAAATACATTATTTATATAAAAAGATACACGAATTCAAATTACACTTGAGTCTCTAAAGTCAGGTAAGTTTTCAATAGCACAATTTACATCTTGTTAAGATTTTTTTCAACTTAGTCTTTGACTATTCCAAGGCCATTAGGTCCTTTTTGGCTTAAAATTAACAAATCTTCTAAATATATAATACCCTTTGGCCACATTTTCTCTTCAAGTTAAAGCGACAAGTTGCACTGAGATACAAACAGTTTGTACGCACTGTATTCACATTGTCGTTTTATATGTAATTTTTCTAAAGTTACCTCTTCATGAGTTTTATTCTTCTTATTTCTTAAATGCTGGGCATTTAGCTAGTTTGATTATTTTAGTAGATTGAAGCCGCTGGAGTGTTATGCAGACGGAGTTGGGTGCACTTAGTATTGTGTGCTCTAAGTCTGCGCTGTGTAAGGTAGTGAACACAATAACTACGCTCAAAACTAGAAACAAATAATGAGTGGTATGTGTAGATGCCACTAGGGTGTTGCGCCCTACAGGTTGAACAGGCAGAGATACCGATCTATTCCTACAGTTCAAACGAAGCGCTTTACTTCGTCAATGTACCGCGAAGGCGTTTAATAATTTGCCTTAGCGACAAAGAAGCACGACGCGACGTTCCCCTGGTGGTTGACACGACTGTCTATATTATATAGGTACAAGTGCACTGCTCTGCCGGTACTTGAGCCCGGTAATTTCAATTGTTAAAGTAGCCTTCACAATAAAGGAATATTCTTCCTATATTATGTGAACTACAATCTATACTTATAATAAAACTGTAACAGGTCCAATTCTGTACATTGAAGATATTTTGAAAATTATATTTGGAGGGCATTCTATAACCAATACTGAGGCCGAAAATGTAATTTTTTTAATTTTTGTCTCTCTGTCTGTCTGTCTGTCTGTCTGTCTGTCTGTATCACGGCTGAGCATCACGCCGAAACTACTGAATGGATTCAAATGAAACTTGGCATGATTTGATATCTTACTACGAGGTAGGACATAGGATACTTTTTATCCCGTAATCTAGCACGGTTCTTTTGTGAGAGGGGATTAAAGTCAAAATGGGTACTTGGTTATACGCTTGGTCCGGTTTTATAAATTTTTCTTTATAATATAATAAATATTAGTAAAGGAACAGTCATAGAGAGTTGTTATCAAGGTTTTGTAATCGATCGGGTTAAGCAACGTTAGGTAAGGTCATTAAATAGATGGGTGACCGTTTAACGCCATTTGAACTAAACGGGTTCGTGCTTCGGAGAGCAAGTAAAAAGTGGGTCCCAGTTTTTAACCGACTATAAAAAAGGAGGTTATGTATTCGATGCGAATGTCTGTTATTTAAAGTTTAGTTAACGTAAACATAGCGCAGGCGGACCTGCGTGGGTCAGCTAGTTTTATATATACTACTAAGGTGGCAAGCACGCCTGTGGCCCGCCTAATGGTAAGCAGTCACCGCAGCCTATAGAAGCTAGCAATACCAGAAGAATCCCATCGGCGCGTTCATAATAATAATATAATGTCTTACGGGTCGGCCACGCGCCGACATTATATACTTTCGCTTTCCAGTAGCATCATAATTTATTTCAAAAAAAGTTTTATATGAAGTTCCTTAAATTATTAGATATTAAGTCTCTGTGTCATTTCACCACTACAGTGCCATTCACGCCGGAACACAGCAATGCTTACACACTGCTGCTTGGCGGCAGAACATCTGACACTGCGGTGGTACCTACCAGGAACCTGTGGCATTTACCACTGACCAACTCGCGCTTGACGCTTGTCACCTAGGCTAGGTAATGTCAGTTAACCTGTCAGTCATAACATTTGACAAATGACAGGCAGACGTCAGATATAAATTCGCGCGAAAAGCTAACGGTTACGGGCATCTACTTGTAACAATTGTACTGTGTAATACTTTGTTAATTCATATAATTATACAGGGTAATTGTTAATAGTTCGTAATCACTAAACTGTACGGGCCCGTTGGTCTATTTGTTAGACACCCTGTCCGCTAACCGATGGGTCGTGGGTTCGATTCCCACCAAGTGTCTGGGTGTTATTTATCTATTTATGTATGTATTTACAAAAAATGTACATAAGTATTAGAATCAGTTGTCTGGTTTCCATAGTACAGGCTCTGCCTAGTTTGGGATCAGATGACCGTGTGTGGATTGTCCCAAGAAAAAAAAAATAAACAGAACACGTACTTAATACAAGAGAAAATAGATACAAATTTGATAGTTTCATTGGGCGAGCTTCCTCACGACCGCCACAAACCTACCACCTAAACAATGTAAACAATGTAAACAATGAACGAAATATCCCAACTCTTCGACAGTGAAATGTATGAGATATACATTTATACAGCGATGTAGCAGTAACCTTCCTCAGGGTTGCATAACTGTGTTTAATTGCAGCGTCGAGTTCTGCCTCTGCGGTGTCCGGGCCATTCACTCCAGTTTACGACCTGACCATTATGCGACCGCCGCGGCCCCTGGACGTAAACTTGAGTGATTAATGTTTTCGCCAGTCACTTTGCTATGTACGGAATCTAAAGGAACACCCCCTTTTAATCCGTTTCAAAAATGGGGAACATAAGGGACGAAAAGATTTTTTTTTTTAATATGGCCTTTGAGGTAGGGCTAAGCGGAAACGCCTGCAAAAGCTGATTGGGTAATTACCTTTCTATATATACTCAACATCTTATTATCGCAGCAAAATATACGGACCCATTAGTCTAGTGGTTAGACACTACCCAATAGCTCGCAAGTTCGACTCTCACCTCAAACAAACATATGTGTGCATAAAATGTCTGTTTGTTCTGTGTCTGGTTGTTCTGTGTCTGGTTGTTAACATTTCTTATAAAATCTTTTAAAAAAAAAAATTGAACCGACTTCAATATCACTGAAAAGTATAAAATAATTTAAATATTATTGAAGTTGGTGCCAAATATACACAGCCGGTAAGCTAACACCAACTTCAATAATATTTAAATTATTTTATACTTTTCAGTGATATTGAAGTCGGTTCAATTTTTTTTTTTAAAAGATTTTATTTTATACTTTTTAGTGATATTTTCATACATAAAGATTGAACCATCGAAGACGGTAAAATGATCTAGGTATAAATAGGTTATGACATTATGATTTCACATTATCGTCTACATACTTTTACATAATTCATGTTTCTTCAGAAACTCAGAAACAATTTATCCGATCGTAATGAAATTTCCATGGAATCATCACAGTAGTTTAATTATTAAAGAAATAGGCAAGGGAAAATGGCGATGGGGTTGGTCATGAAATTTTAATGAAAGTCCAGGTAGTGTAGAGGTATTGTATTACAGTCGCAACAATAAAAGATGCGAAAAACTTAGAACTTAGGGGACCGAAAGGTCAACCAGGGCGAGGGTGGGAGTCGCGGGGGGGAGCGCTGAAGGTACCTCTCTGCTTTCAGAGGACTGGAGGTGGAATGCGACTGGGGTATTTACGTATAGGGACGGGGAGGGGGGTTCGTGTGGGGATTGTCTTTGGGGAGTGTGCGAATGTGTGCGTGATTGTGGGTGTGCTTCAGCTGGCGATGATAGGCAGGCCGGCTCTGCCCAACGGGGAAAGTACTGCGCGAGTACCCTGAAACGCGGGGGGGCTAAACCCCGCCACTAGCAGCCAAAGGGACCAAACCCATCAAAGGACAAAATATGGAGAAGACTATTTTTAAGAGTTTACCCCAGGAGGGTACCGGCAAGGCCGGAGAATCCCTCCCAGAACCGACTGCTGCTTCGGCAGGAGAAGGTTCTGGCTGCCCCTCGTATTCTGGGGGGGGGGCAAAAGTAGTCTTGCGTCCGCGGACGCGCCTCTTGTAGGAGGTGGAGTTAAGCCTGTAGAAGGTAGCGAAGCTACCCGAAACGGGCTTGGTAGTGGAGATGGGATAACCGTCGGAAGCGGGAAGCTCGATGAAGGATCCTGTAGAAGTAAGTTTAAGGAGCCTAGGAAGTCTAAGCCGAAGGCTTCTCGGAAGGCAAAGTGTGTGGAGGAGGGTGTGGTAGAGTCTGACTCTGCCGACACCGCGCATACCTCAGCGAGGAAGCTTTGGAGGGAGGCGGCGCAAAAGCGCAACAGATCCCAGTCGACGCATGCGGGGGCAAACTCAGCCTCGAGTGCGGACGAGGACTGTCCGGCACCAAAAGTGCCCGCCGCCAGAAGTGGACGTGGCCGAGCATCTGCTGGTTTAAAACCGGCTCAAACTCGTGACCTAAAGGGCCGCTTTTTGAAGCGCCCAGGCACGCCGCCTCCCAGTGAGGCAGCAGCCATGGAAGAGGATGAGACCGATGTATCCATCGGCTCTGTGACGTCAGTGACGAGCTTTGCTAAGGTGGCAAAAGCTCGTCCTGACTCCAAGTTGAAAAGGCAGGCCGAAGAACAGGTCGCCAAAAGAGCTGCGGAGGCTCAGATTAGGAGGGCGGAGGTGGGTATTGACCCCTCTGCACACACCGGTGCCCCTTCGTTGGCGACCCTTCAATATAGGGTTGAGGAGGAAATGGGGCTGGTGCTAGAGGTTGCGGCAAGGAGTGGCAACTTAAAGGGGACGTTCGTGCGTGTCCTTAAAGATGCTGCCAATTTTACCACAGCGGCCATGGCTTTGATTAGAGAGCGGTCGGTCCCGACCGAAGTCTCGATTTTGCAGACCGAGGTCATGCGCCTGCAGACCGAGTTGGCAGAGGCTCACAGAGTTGCGGCGGCAAAACCTTCTCCGCAACCGGCTCCTGAAACGGCTAGGGAAGGGCGGGAGGAGCTGCTGCGGGAGGTGATGGTCCAAGTCGGGACCATGCTCAACGCACGTCTGGAAGCGTTTGAGGACCGCCTTCTCCCGGAGAAGCGACTCAGGCCGCCACTAGCTGCGGACTCGCGGAGTGACCGAATCGATAAGGTGAAGCGGGAAGCTCGATGAAGGATCCTGTAGAAGTAAGTTTAAGGAGCCTAGGAAGTCTAAGCCGAAGGCTTCTCGGAAGGCAAAGTGTGTGGAGGAGGGTGTGGTAGAGTCTGACTCTGCCGACACCGCGCATACCTCAGCGAGGAAGCTTTGGAGGGAGGCGGCGCAAAAGCGCAACAGATCCCAGTCGACGCATGCGGGGGCAAACTCAGCCTCGAGTGCGGACGAGGACTGTCCGGCACCAAAAGTGCCCGCCGCCAGAAGTGGACGTGGCCGAGCATCTGCTGGTTTAAAACCGGCTCAAACTCGTGACCTAAAGGGCCGCTTTTTGAAGCGCCCAGGCACGCCGCCTCCCAGTGAGGCAGCAGCCATGGAAGAGGATGAGACCGATGTATCCATCGGCTCTGTGACGTCAGTGACGAGCTTTGCTAAGGTGGCAAAAGCTCGTCCTGACTCCAAGTTGAAAAGGCAGGCCGAAGAACAGGTCGCCAAAAGAGCTGCGGAGGCTCAGATTAGGAGGGCGGAGGTGGGTATTGACCCCTCTGCACACACCGGTGCCCCTTCGTTGGCGACCCTTCAATATAGGGTTGAGGAGGAAATGGGGCTGGTGCTAGAGGTTGCGGCAAGGAGTGGCAACTTAAAGGGGACGTTCGTGCGTGTCCTTAAAGATGCTGCCAATTTTACCACAGCGGCCATGGCTTTGATTAGAGAGCGGTCGGTCCCGACCGAAGTCTCGATTTTGCAGACCGAGGTCAAGCGCCTGCAGACCGAGTTGGCAGAGGCTCACAGAGTTGCGGCGGCAAAACCTTCTCCGCAACCGGCTCCTGAAACGGCTAGGGAAGGGCGGGAGGAGCTGCTGCGGGAGGTGATGGTCCAAGTCGGGACCATGCTCAACGCACGTCTGGAAGCGTTTGAGGACCGCCTTCTCCCGGAGAAGCGACTCAGGCCGCCACTAGCTGCGGACTCGCGGAGTGACCGAATCGATAAGGTGAATCGGGGCCCTGCTGCAAGCGCCCCAAAGGGGAATGTGTCTACGGCACCCAAGCCGGGCCCGTCAAAAGGGCGAGAGGTGGATGAGCGGCCATCGAGGGCCAAACAGCTCACTAAGGAGAAAGCTGTGCCTAAGAAGGTCGCGAAAAAAGCTTCGCCCGTGGTGGCATCTGCCGACCCAGGGCCATCTGACACTCAGATGGCGTCTGCAGAGGGAGGCTGGACGGAGGTGGTCCGCCGCAAGCGGGGGAAAAGGAAGGGCAGAGGCAAGGGGACTGGTCAGCCGGTGCCGGGTGCTTCCGGTCCACCCAAAAGCAAGAGGCGAAGGAAGAAGAAGAAGCGATGGCTCCGCAATCCGAGCTCGGCTGCGGTTGTAATTACGCTGCAGCCTGGTGCGGAAGAGCGGGGCATCAGCTATGCAGGTGTGCTGTCCGAGGCCCGGCAAAAAATCAATATTGCCGACCTCGCAATTGATGGCCTCCATTGCAGGCAGGCAGCGACCGGTGCTCGTGTGTTAGAAGTGCCGGGCGCTACAAGTGGCCCGAAAGCGGACGCTCTGGCCGAGAAGTTGCGGCAGGCTCTGAGCCCCGACGATGTGCGGATCGCGAGGCCCATAAAATGTGTGGGTCTTCGCGTTTCGGAGCTCGATGACTCTGTGTCTGCCGCAGAGGTCATCGCGGCGGTTGCTCGTGCAGGCGGATGTCCTCAAGAGGACATCAAGTGCGGGCCCATTCGCCGGGAGGGGCGAGGAATCGGATCCGCTTGGATCCGATGCCCCGTGGCCGCCGCCAAAAAAGTGGCAGAAAAAGGTCAGGTAACAGTGGGCTGGGATATGGCGCGAGTAACACTCTTGCACCCTAAGCCAGACCGCTGTTACCGCTGCCTGCAGTTAGGGCATGTGGGAGCCCGCTGCTCGTCTGAGGTGGACCACAACGGTGAATGTCACCGCTGTGGTCAACTCGGACATAAGGCAAGGGAGTGTGCTGCTGCGCCCCGTTGTTCGGTGTGTGCAGCGGCAAATAAGCAAGCAGACCACTTAGCGGGCAGCAAAAAGTGCCCAGCTAAGAAGGTTAGAGGCACGGCGAAGGTCAACCCAAGACCTGCGCCGGTGCCTCAAGAAGTAGAGATGGCACCCGTCGATGGACCTCAGTCGTCTCCGTAAAATGCTGCAGGGCAACCTCAACCACTCCGCTGGTGCGCAAGATCTCTTGCTGCAGACCATGGCGGAGTGGTCGATTGATGTCGCAGTGGTCGCGGAGCCCTACTTTGTCCCTGACCGGTCCAACTGGTCGGGGGACGTTACGGGTACCGTGGCTATCGTGGGGACGGCTGACCTGTCCATCCGGGACAGAGGCCGGGGCTATGTGGTGGTGGAGTGGGCTGGCGTCGCGATCGTCGATGTTTATTTCTCCCCTAATCGGATCTTGGCCGACTTCGAGGTCTTCCTCGACGAGGTTGGGGCGGCGGTGAGACGTGTCTCACCGCTGCCGGTATTCGTGATGGGAGACCTCAACGCCAAATCAACGGCGTGGGGGGGAGTCGCCACCGACGCGCGCGGCGATGTTGTGGAGGAGTGGCTGGCTGTTCATGGCCTCTCCATAGTGAACCGAGGGTCTGTCCACACATGCGTGCGGCAGTGGGGAGGGTCCATCGTGGACGTAACGTTCGCTACCCCCGCTGTCGCTGCGCAGGTCAGTGAGTGGCGGGTACTCGAGGGGGTGGAGACACTGTCGGATCACCGATACATTCGGTTTGACGTCTCCGCCCCGAGAGGGCCTACGGCCTCAGAGGACGGAATTACTTCCCGAGGTGGAGCCAATGTCGCCTGGACCCAGATGCCCTCAAAGAGGCGTCCATTGTCCAGGCGTGGCTCGCTCCACCCCGGGAAGTACAGGTCGACACGGAGGCACAGTGGTTCCGAGGGGCAATGACAAGTGTCTGCGACTCCGCCATGCCCCGCACCGGGCACATACCCCGGAAGCGGGCGGTGTATTGGTGGTCGGTGGAGATCGCGGACTTACGTCGGGCCTGCGTCGCGAAGCGCCGTGATTATTTGCGGCAACGCAGGCGTCGCCCTCGGAACCTGGAGGAAGAAGGCCGGCTGCATGACATCCTGCAAGCAACCAGGGATAGTCTGCGGTTGGCCATTTTCAGTGCCAAGGAGAGTGGCCGGGAGGAAATGCTGGCGGGACTCGATCGAGATCCATGGGGTCGTCCGTACCGGTCCGCGCGCAAACAGTTGCGCGGCCAGACGGCCCCTGTTGCCGAGTCCCTACAGCCCAACCTCTTGGTCGAAGTTGTGTCGGCCCTTTTTCCGGGCAGCCCAGTCCACGAGCCACCACGAATGTTCGAGTCTCGAGACCATAGTGAAGCTGCTGCCGACGTTCCAGCAATCACAGCTGACGAGTTCGGTGCAGCAGTCTCGAGGCTCAGGGCAAAAAAGAAGGCCCCCGGGCCAGATGGAGTCCCCGGCCGGGTGTGGGTGCAAGCCCTAGAGGTGGAGGTCTTGGAGGTTCGATTCCGGGGACTGCTCGACGCCTGTCTGGTGTCCGGGCAGTTCCCGAGAATCTGGAAGGAGGGCAGGCTCGTCCTCCTTCAGAAGGAAGGTCGCCCCCGCGACTCGCCGTCGGCCTATAGGCCCATTGTGCTGCTGGACGAGGCGGGCAAGCTCTTCGAGCGTGTGCTCGCTGCCCGAATCGTCCGGCACCTAGAGGATGTTGGTCCGGGGCTCTCTGACGCGCAATTCGGATTCCGGGGGGGCCGGTCGACGATAGACGCGATCCTTCGCGTCAAGGCCCTGTCGGATGAGGCAGTGTCTCAGGGCGGTGTGCTGTTGGCGGTGTCTATTGACATCGCCAACGCCTTCAATACACTGCCCTTCCAATGCGTGTCGGAGGCCCTGCAATACCATGGGGGCAATACCCGGCTTATTTGCGGCGAGTCGTGGGGTCGTACTTCGAGGACCGGAGTGTCGTTTGCGTCGACGGTGACGGTCGCCTTTTGCGCCGTCAAGTGGTGTGCGGTGTTCCACAGGGTTCGGTGCTGGCCCCTCTCCTGTGGAACACCGGGTACGACTGGGTGGTCCGCGGCCTGCGCGATTCGGACTGCGGGAGCCTTGTCGCGGCTCTTGCCGAACTTGGGCGGCCCAAGTGCCAATTGTCGTCGGCTGTACACTGGGGTGGTCAAATCCATGGCCCTGTACGGCGCGCCGGTGTGGGCGGACGCCCTGACTGCCCAAACTAAGACCCTGCTGCGGAGAGCGCAGAGGGTCATGGCAGTCAGGGTGATACGCGGATATCGCACCATTTCGTGCGAGGCCGCGTGCGCGCTGGCAGGGGTACCACCCTGGGACGTGGAGGTGGAGGTGCTGACCGCGGTCTACCGGCAGCGCGCAGAAGCGCGTAGCCAGGGCGGAGCATCTCCCGCTGAAGTCCAGCGATGGCGACGGGAGGCACAAGAGGCCGCCTTCGTGAAGTGGGAGGATCGGCTGGCGGAACCAACCGCCGGCCATCTTACCATAGCGGCGGTGCGCCCGGTCCTAAAGGACTGGGTGCACCGCAAGTTCGGCACGATCACCTTCCGGCTCGTGCAGATCCTGTCGGGGCACGGATGCTTCGGCAGGTATCTGCACAAGATTGCCGGAAGGGAGGCGACCCCGGGCTGCCACGACTGTGGCTGCGCCGAAGATACGGCGCAGCACACACTCGAGGCTTGCCCGGCATGGGCGGTGGAGCGCAGCTCGCGCGCCGACCTGTCGCTGCCCGCCGTGATTCAATCCATGGTGAGCAGCGAGAGGTCGTGGTCGGCGGTGGTCTCCTTCTGCGAGTGCGTTATGTCGCAGAAGGAGGCAGCGGAGCGGGCCAGGGAGAGCGATCCTCTCGCTGACCCGCGACGCAGGAGGAGGCCCGGGCGCAGAAGGCGGGCCAACGCCGACCTGATGCCCCCGTAGCGAGGTAGTGCGGGCAGCGGAAACGGGGGAACTGCTGCCTGCGCACAGCGTTAAATCGCCCTCGCGGAGGATGGCGTGCCGGTGTGTCCGGGCACGCCACCTGGTTGTGTGTCTGCGGGCTTTTTACACCCGCTCCGTGGGCTTTACACGGCGAACGAGGAAGGGCTCGCCGGAAGGCGAGCGGCCGCTGACGGGACCCGGACGAGTACCATGTACGTTCCCGGGGCCCGTCGACACAGCGGGTTGAGGACACCGTGGGGTTTTAGTCGGTAGCTGACAAGCTGTCAGTAGTCCGACATAACCCGCACTGCTACCCCCGTGGCGGTGCGGGTATCCGTAATGGATTTCCCCACGTAAAAAAAAAAAAAAAAAAAGGTCATTAAATAGATGGGTGAACCGATTTGTATGATTTATTTGTGCATATAGGTCTGAGAATAGGTCATAAAGTATATTTCATAGCGCTAGGTTAAGGTTAAGCAACATAAGGCAAGGTCTTTAAATAGATGGGTGAACCGATATGTATGAAATTTTGCGGGTAGGTCTGAGAATAGGTTATAAAGTAGGTATATTTTATGCCGCTGATACCATGATTGACGAGGATATATAGAACGAGAGGAGGGTGCAAGAGAGGGAGAGGGGAGGGTGATGGAGTGAGTGATCGGAGGAGTTAGGTGGAGCAAAGGGGGGGGGGGGGGAGTGAGAGGGAGCAAGTTGGGAGAAGAGAGAGGAGGGAGAGGGTTCAGAGAGAACAACGGGGAGAGGAAGAGGGGAAGTGTGACGGGGACCGAAGCGGGAGGGTAGAGAAAGAGCATAGAATTAGATTTTTCTTATAAGAGAGAGAGATGGAGAGAGATAAATCAAGGGAGTAGGGAGAAAAGGGGACCAAAATGTAATTAAAGCGCGGGTGGAGCTGCGCGGGTCAGCTAGTAAATAAATAAAAAAGTTGCACAGAAAATTATAAACTTATACGGATGGAACTGTTCGGGACAGCTACCTTCAACTCTGTTCCTGCTGTGAGGGCACTATTATGTATTCTCTGGTGAGAGGGACTCCATCCAGGACTACTACACTGCTTACCATCAGGTGGAATTGCGGTCAATACGTAAACATTTCACGATTATTGTAAGAACTTGGCGGAAAAGAAAATTTTGGCCATCTAAAGTCAGCGGATTCAATTTCCCTTTATCCCTTATAGGCTTAGTTTAAGCCTAAGTGGCAGTCGCTTCCGTTTCGTTTCGACTTTATCTCCTTCGAGCTTAGTAGCAAATTATAGTATACAGCAAGTTGTTTACACTTTTTATTATACACGTTAAGCTCGTATTTCAGGAATACAAATATAAATAACATTACCGTTAGTAAGTTATTTTTCGACCGCATGCACCAGAAGGAGGGGTATGTTGTTCGAGACTAATATGTACATCTATATCTATACTTATAATATCACTGTAACAGGTCCAATTCTGTACATTGAAGATATTTTGAAAATTATATTTGGAGGTCATTCTATAACCGATACTGAGGACGAAAATGTATTTTTTTTAATTTTTGTCTCTCTGTCTGTCTGTCTGTCTGTATCACGGCTGAGCATCACGCCGAAACTACTGAATGGATTCAAATGAAACTTGGCATGATTTGAGATCTTACTACGAGGTAGGACATAGGATACTTTTTATCCCGTAATCTAGCACGGTTCTTTTGGGAGAGGGGATTAAAGTCAAAATGGGTACCAAATCGGACCGTATAACCAATTATACGCTTGGTCCGATTTTATCAATTTTTCTTTATAATATAATAAATATTAGTAAGGGAACACTCATAGAGAGTTGTTATCAAGGTTTTGTAATCGATCGGGTTAAGCAACGTTAGGTAAGGTCATTAAATAGATGGGTGACGCCATTTGAACTAAACGGGTCCGTGCTTCGGAGAGCAAGTAAAAAGTGGGTCCCAGTTTTTAACCGACTATAAAAAAAGAGGTTATGTATTCGATGCGAATGTCTGTTATTAAAAGTTTAGTTAACGTAAAAATAGCGCAGGCGGAGCTGCGTGGGTCAGCTAGTATAATAATAATATCCCGGGACAATTCACACACGGTCATCTGATCCCAAACTAGGCAGAGCCTGTACTATGGAAACCAGACAACTGATACTAATACATATATACTTTTTTTTTGTAAATATATACATATATATTTATAGTGCTAATCAAACAACCATTTGAGAAATTTAGAAAAAAAAACGAAGTTAAATGGTATTAATTAGGAATGTGTTATGTAATTAATTAAGAATTGGGTTCTTTGGTAAGGCTTACAGCCGAAACGGCTTGACATATTTTGATTGTGGGATTGACATAGGCACGGAATATTGCAGCGGTGATTCACGTGTGCAAATGTGTGTATATATTATTGTTAATATTAGTCTTAATCTTAGAAGTTTATATTTTTTATTTATTTATAATGGGTCTCTGATACTTGAGTAAATAAATATTAATAACTAATCTATTCTATTCCTTACTAATCTATTCTATAGGCTACATATTTTTTCAACGAAATTTAAAAGGAAGGCCGTCATCCGCTATTTTACTAGTATATTTTATTTATATCCAAATTCAAATTCAAAATTATTTATTTCAAATAGATTAAATAATTACTCCAAAGACATGCCTATTTCCCCAAAATATTCCTATGTTAAGAACGATAAGTTTCGATTTTGAATATAGGATACATTTTATGTATGTATGTATAATATTTTTTTTAAGACTTTTTGCACTCGGGCTTTTTGTACTGATACAAATAGATCGTTCGCCTGATCGTATCCAACACGACTTCTCATAGACAGCTGTATGCTTTCATATCAAAAGAACAGTAAGCAGAATGACTAATTCAAAACGGCCGCGGCACTGAATTGGGACTATCTAAACAAAATTTTAAACAGTGAAGCTTTATTTATAGGTACACATATAATTCATAATTCCTTTGTATACATAACACATGCCATAAACTCCTCGGCCCGACATTCCGAATACTGTTTGTCTTCTCCAGTCCTAATTAGATATGAACATTTCCACTGTTCATTTCAAAATAATATTTACTCAGCGATGTTTGTTTTTGAAAATAATATAGCGTGTACTACATCTGTGGCATTGTTTTGTAGAGATACTGGATCCCACGGCATCGCCTGCGTAGCGCTAAGGATACAAGATAAGGTATTTTGGAAAAGTTGCCTGGAAAAGATCGCTTTTAGCGACAAGGTTGTTGTTGTATGTCTGTCGTATTCATTTGTTTCTTATTCTTTAAGTATCTGTGGCGACTAGAACCTCTTTGCCACTTGTTGTATTTTCTATGTCTTTTGAATAGCGAACAGCTCAGTTTAGAACGTGCTGTCTGAATAGTATTTGACACATTCGTTGTTATGACTTAGCAGTGTCAACAGCTACTATGCGTTTCAACTAAGAATGTGGCCGCCATCTTGCCATTTCGAATATATAATTACTAAAAATGATGTTTTAACAAAAATAGATAGCAAAATAAGACATTACATCAGATAATCAAAACCGAGGCGAATTTTTCATTTTGTGTTTACTCTGCTGCCGATACAAAAATCGTAAAAAACGAGTGAATTTCCGCAGTATGGCGGACACATTCTTAGTTGAAACGCATAGTAAACACATTCATGTTATAAATCTAGTAAAGAACAGTCGTGCAGTTTATAGACAAATAGTCATTGTACATATTGTTAGTGATCGCTGAATCACTAGTCCTAATGTAAACGATCAGTTCCTTCAGTGCTTTACAGGTCAAATAAATGTTTTGAAACCTCTACGGATTTAATTATTTGAAGCGGATATACAATGAAGGGTCAACCGACCTTCATCTGGTGACCAGTGACGAGAACTAGAGGATTACACGTAAGACGTTGAGCACTTAGACAAGAAAAGGGTAACAAGGTAACCAATACAGTACCTATAAATAAAGAAAAGAAAAATAAGAAAAGAAACGGTGTTCCTTTTATTTAACGGAATTTACGTCGGCCATTATACAACGAAATTTTATTTTATTTAAATATTGAATATTAAATATCGAAAACATTCGACGTGGAGCGACATACTGGGATTCGACGAGCAATCAGCTCGTTTTTTTCGCCGTGTTCGTCGTGGTTCCTGCCTGCGAATTTTCGGCGATCGTTATTTTTTGTTTCGCAATGACATTTAGTGAAACATTTGAAGGTTTTTATTTTAAAACAACAAATAAAATATTTAAATAAATTTTGTAAAGGTCCTGGTCGTTCCACCACCGACCCACGTAGGGAAAAAAATTTTTTTTTGATTAAATATATTCCGCGCCATCCGCACCACTATCCACATGGCTGAAAGTGAAAGTGTGTCCACCAGTACGCCGCCCATCTGCAAGGATCGTGCAACATTGATTGCAGAGCTGTACCTTAAGTTAGAGGCACTTACTCGCGTAGTGGCTTCTTTAGCCAACCGAGGTTTTGACCAACGGGGCCGCTCGCGAGAACGTAGCTTAGGTAGATTTAGGAACCGATCACGCTCGCGCAATAGCGAGCTATGCTATTACCATGACCGATTCGGAACGAAAGCAAGGAAGTGCGTCCAACCGTGCAAATGGTCTGGCCCTCCACCTTCAGCGGCTGGTGGCTGCAACCAGTCGTCGGAAAACCTGTAGAGCGTCCGGTTTTGGCGACTGCCCAACGCTCAGCCACGAGTCGCCGTCTTTTTGTAACTGACCGGTATACCAACAGAAAATTTCTGGTGGATACTGGTTCAGACGTAAGCTGCGTACCAGTTATTAGTGTTAGCAAACTGAAAAGCCAGCCGCAGCCGTACGATTTAGTAGCAGCAAACGGATCAAAAATTCAAACTTACGGTTTAGTCACGCTATGCTTAAACTTAGGTCTTAGGCGCAGTTTATCTTGGAATTTTGTAATTGCGGATGTAGAAACTGGAATAATAGGATCAGACTTTTTGTCGCAGTATAACCTACTTCCTGACTGCACTCATGGGAAGCTTCGCGACGGGACGACAGGTTTGTCATCTTTCGCGGAACTCCAAGACGTTAGCCAGTCCAGCATCAAAATTATTTCCATCCCCGAATCGCCTTTCTCAGCGATCCTTCAGAAATGTCCGACTTCAGGAGCCCAAACATTCAACGGTACATTATATTAAGACAACTGATGGCCCACCGGTATCATCGCGGCCACGTCGTCTGGCTCCATTGAAGCTTCGCGCTGCACAGAAAGAGTTTGAGGACATGGTCAAGGCTGGGACAGCCAGGCCATCTTCCAGTCCTTGGTCTTCAGCTTTACACCTGGTGGAAAAGAAAGATTCAACGTGGCGACCGTGCGGCGACTATCGCACCTTGAATGCACGCACTGTTCCGGACAGATATCCGGTTCGGCACATAGGTGACGTTTGCCAGAACCTTGCTGGAAGCACCATTTATAGCAAAATTGACTTAGTGAAGGCATACCAACAAATTCCGGTAAATCCTACCGATATTTGCAAAACCGCAATAATCACACCATTCGGGTTGTTCGAATTTCCATACATGAGTTTTGGACTTAGAAACGCAGGTCAAACATTTCAACGTTTTATCGACGAAGTCGTGCGTGGCCTTGATTTCTGTTATGCCTACGTGGACGATATCCTGGTGTACTCAAATTCCAGCTCCCTGCATGCTCAGCACCTGGAAATTCTTTTCAGAAGGTTGCATGAGTATGGAGTCGTTATCAATACTGCTAAGAGCGTTTTTGGGGCTAAAGAGGTAACCTTTTTGGGGTATCACATCGATGAGGCGGGTGCTAGACCCCCCGTCGACAGAATCCAAGCCTTAGTGGATTTCCTTCCCCCCAAAACTGTTGAAGGAATGCGTAGATTCCTTGGCATGGCCAATTTTTATCGGCGATTCATTCCAGCTGCCGCCAAATTTCAAGCACCGTTAATTGACGCAGTAGCTGCTATCCAGGGTAAAGGTGCCAAGCCTTTCGTTTGGACTCCGGAGCTTTTGGCGTGTTTCGAAGAGTGCAAGAAAAGTTTAACATCTGCAAAGATCCTGGCGCATCCAGACTGCAGCGCCTCACTCGGTCTCTTCACTGACGCATCGAGCACTCACGTAGGCTCTTGCCTGCAACAGCGTCGTACCGAAGCAGATGATTGGCAGCCCATCGCTTACTTCAGCAAAAAGTTGAACACTAAACAAACATTATGGCCAGCTTACTACAGAGAGCTCCTCGGCGTTTATGAGAGCGTTCAGCATTTTAGGCATATTCTCGAAGCCCAGCACGCAACAATTTTTACGGATCATAAGCCGTTGATTTACGCGTTCGCCCAGCGAAGAGAAAAGCTCCCGCCTGCACAGCTGAATCAATTATCTTTTATCAGCCAATTTACCACAGACATTGTCCACATCAAGGGCGTCGATAACGTTGTAGCGGATACATTGTCTCGTATCGAGGGTATTTCCTTGGAAGCAGACTACGCCGCACTTGCTACTTCACAGCGTTCTGATGAAGAATTAGCACACGCTCGCGCGAGTTCTTCGCTTAAGCTGGAGGATGTATTAATTCCCGGCACTAATGTAAGCATCACTTGCGACATGTCGACTGGTAAAGCTCGTCCATACCTAACGCCACCATTTCGTAAAGCAGTATTTAACAAGTGCCATAACCTTAGCCATCCTGGTGCGCAGGCTTCTGCACGCATGGTGGCTGAGAGATACGTTTGGCCTGGTATCAACGCAGATTGTAACAGATGGACTCGTTCATGTTTAGATTGCCAGCGTTGCAAAGTGACAAGACACGTTAAGTCACCGCTGAGTAACTTCAGCAGTCCGTCGGACAGGTTCAAACATGTCCACATCGACATCGTCGGCCCGCTTCCTCACTCTAACGGTCATAATTACTGCCTCACCGCGATTGACAGGTTCACGCGGTGGCCGGAAGCTTGGCCGATGACATCCATCACTGCCGAAGAAGTCGCAGACACCTTCGTGAATGGCTGGGTGTCTCGCTTCGGCGTTCCCAGTATTTTAACATCGGATCAGGGACGCCAATTCGAATCATGCCTCTTTCAGCGCCTTATGTGTGTTTGCGCGACCAAGAGGATTCGTACCACCAGCTACCACCCATGCGCAAACGGCATGGTCGAGCGGTTGCACCGCCAGCTTAAGGCGGCATTAATGTGCCATGCTGAAACGTGGTCGAAGGCACTGCCATTTGTTCTCCTTGGTATGAGATCGGCTTTTAAAGAGGATATCAAATCTTCTTCAGCCGAGCTCGTGTATGGCGAATCGTTACGTTTGCCAGGAGAGTTCCTTGTTCCCGCCGATGCCTCGGGTAGCCCTGATTCGATCAATGATTTTGTATCAGATCTTAATAAGCGAATGGAAGCAATGCGTCCAGTCGAAGCTTTGAATCATGCACGTCCAGCAATTTTCGTTTTCAAAGAGTTAGCATCAGCGTCTCACGTCTGGCTACGGGACGATACCGTTAGGCGTTCACTTCAACCACCGTACTCCGGTCCATACAGGGTAATTAGGCGTAAGGACAAAACCTTAACCTTAGATGTTAAGGGGCGTGAGGTTACAGTTAGCATTGATCGCGTTAAGCCTGCTTTTATTGAGGCTGATTTAGAGATAGGGCATCACGAGTTGCCAGCCTCGCGAGGATCAATGTTGGACGGTCCAGCTAGTGTTCCGTCGAGCAACGATTCGGATCATCCGTTCGTTGAGCTTGCTCCGCCAGCTTCCTTTTCCCCTCCTGCCCCCATTGTCACTCGGTCCGGTCGTAAAGTTAGGTTTAGAGAAATTCTTGATTTACAATTTAATTTCAGGCTCCTGCCCCATGTTTGGGTTTCCTCTCTGCGTGGGGGGGTGATGTGGCGACTAGAACCTCTTTGCCACTTGTTGTATTTTCTATGTCTTTTGAATAGCGAACAGCTCAGTTTAGAACGTGCTGTCTGAATAGTATTTGACACATTCGTTGTTATGACTTAGCAGTGTCAACAGCTAAACACATTCATGTTATAAATCTAGTAAAGAACAGTCGTGCAGTTTATAGACAAATAGTCATTGTACATATTGTTAGTGATCGCGGAATCACTAGTCCTAATGTAAACGATCAGTTCCTTCAGTGCTTTACAGGTCAAATAAATGTTTTGAAACCTCTACGGATTTAATTATTTGAAGCGGATATACAATGAAGGGTCAACCGACCATCATCTCTATATTTTTTGTGTGCAATATCTATTTTTAACATAAGTACGTTTTAAATCAAGTAACCGAGTAGTCGACCTTTTATTTAAGTGAATTGCAATTAATTTAAATAAAGTAATAGTATATCGTCGTTGTCAAACCAAAATCTGCTATGTGCAAAAACTCTATTTTGAATTAACGAGTAAAAACATTTTCGTATAAAATTTTATATGAATGGATAGTTGTCAAAAAGTGTATCACATAGCAGATTATCTTTGATAAAAATCTGCTGCGGCACATGGCATATGTTAAAAAGCGGTCGTAGATCGTCGTACAGTGCTCATAGACACATATGTAACAGTTTTTTATACGGTAGATAGGGCTGTGAACTATACGAAAAGGTCAAAAAGTAAAAATCTCAAAAAGTGCACATAATAGATTTTGGTTTGACAACGACGATATTATGATATAAGTTAGCTAAGTTGCTCATTACACACGAGGCTGTGGTTTGCAGCCCGAGCCGTAGGTGGGGGCGTAATTCAGCCGATTGTGTTATGAGCAGAGCTCACGAGTTTCATACGACGTTTTACAACACATTTGCGAGGGAAAAACAAAATAACTTACCACACAGCACCAAATACGATAAAAACAAAATATGAAAATTAAAATAAAGTTTGATAATGGAACGCGAAAGTCTAAAAGTACCTATATAACGGGTGTAAGGGACATCGTACCGAAAACTGATACCAGGGATCCAGAACACGATTCTGAACATCCTAGTGTTGAAATTTTTCATCGGCTTTTTCATGAATTTCCAAAAAAAATAATTCACTTTTTTTAATAAAATTAGTAAGTAAATTATTGGTATAATAATAAAGCCTAATTTTAATTTAAAAACAATTAATTAAGTAATTATTTGTGTTTTTATTTTATTTTTATTTATTTATTTATTCTTTATTCACAAAAACAGTGCATGGGCAATTAATTAATAGGCAATTAACTATTATTATTTTAGAAAATTAGCAATGTAATTTGAAAAATAAAATATTTTTTTAAAAAATTGAACCGACTTCAATAACACTAAAAAGTACAAAATAATTTAAATATTAAAGAAGTTGGTGTTAGCGTACCTGCGTACGTCCTATATTTGGCACCAACTTCAATCTCTTACAGGGGGTAAGGGTATATGAAAATTGTATGTAGAGAAAATGACTTTACCGGTTCACAACGAGCCCCTACTGCGAAGAACCGGGCAAGCAACTCAGTGGGGAGACAGCTGTTACAATTTCCTGTACGCGGCCTAGCTTACGTTAAATGTGTTTGTAAGGAATAGTTTATTTAAAGCACTGGGCATAGTTCAGTTGCCTCACGAGGATTTTACAACGTATCAGTCAACGTTTTCACAACTAGCAAACCTAAAAACATTACCCTTCTTCTGGGTCAGTCAAGAAACCAAACATCTATTCGCTTAGTCACAGATAATCTAGCCAAGTAATTTGAACAGAATTTGTACTGCAGGCCATTCGTAAAACATACCATAAAATGCAACAATCATCGGGGCGCAAACAATTCGACGGCATTCGAGCCACACACGCGTTGCATTTTGACTTCATTCTGCGGTTGCAATGGTTGCTATGCGGCTTGTTGCCTGCAAGTTTTGGCCTGAAATACTAACGATGTACATTCGTAACGAAGCAAGCTATTATTAACCCGTCGAGTCTCGTTACTCTGTTATTTTAATTGACGCCGCAGCTCTATCAATGCAAAATACAGCATGCAATCGTTTGTCGATCCTAGAACTGACATAAATCATTTATAATATTGAAATACTAAAAGTATGAAATTTTTAGGATTGGAGGTTGCTGCAGTATACAACAGGGCAAGTGCTTGCTAAAGCCTGAAGGCTAGAACGCTGTACCGCCACGCAAAAAGGTGAATCATATCTTTAATCGACACCGGATCTACTAAAGTGGGACAAAATTATTATTAAGTATACGAAAAAAACTTTTTTCAAAGTCCAAACGTGTTATAGGAAATAAACTATGAAAATAAACAGTAAATGTTTTAAATTCACAATAAAACAAACAAATGTGTTAATAGGTGTAGTATGTTTCTTTTAGTTGAGTTTGAAGATAAATGTAGAATATATTTTTTAAACTTAGCTTCAATATATATATCTTATATTTATCTCCAGGTAGTTACTCTACCTATCTGGGATCAGTAAAGGCCACAGAAATAATCATGCTCAAAGATTTAGGTTAATGAAAACCCTTAAATGTTTGACCACAGCCATCAATAGGTTTAAAAGAAAGCAAATTTTATGAGTAAGGAGTTAAGGTCGTTTTTTATCAGCCCACATCCGCTCGTTATCGCAGATTTGAAAAAGTAATCAGAAATGGGGAATGTGATATAATGAGTTCAATCGCGTATCTCAAATAAATATTTTTATATAATGTAGTCCTGGCGGATACGACCACACACAGTGAGTGGCCTTTTCTTTCATAAGATCAGACAAAAGATAAAATAAATGCTTGCCTAGATAAAAGTACATCATAGACATCTTACTTTCATTAGTTTTTTTTTTATTCCATATAAGCCAGTGCTTGACCACAGTCCCACCTGATGGAAAGCGGTGACGCAGATCGGTGAGATATCTATGATGGTAAATCACACTAGCTTATTAATAGCCTATTCACTCTAGCCTTGAAGAAATCTACTTTATAATTGGGCGGGAAAACCGACGCAAGCAAACTATTCCAGTCCTTAGCTGTCCTTATTATAAATGAAGAAACAAATCGCTTAGTCCGGACTGAAGGCACGTTTACCACATATGGGCGCGTATGCGCTGTGCGTCTCGTCGTCCGATGATAGAAGGGTGATGGTGGGATCAATTCATGTAATTCCTGCGCACACTCTCCAAAATGCAGCCTGTAGAATACCGAGAGGCTGGCTACTCTGCGCCTGCTTTGGCTGGCTCTAGGTGCCTCTAGGTCCTTAACCAGTAAGGAACGCAAAGTTCTTGCTACCGGGGGATTTAAACTTGCAACCCCCAGTTACAAAAGCAAGCGGCTTTCCGCTGCGCCACGTGAGCTACTAAATAAATCGTAAATAAATGGCCTTCCACTCTTTGTTCTACGTAGACAATCAACATACATTTTTTATGTAATATCAAATATAATATTTATTACAGAAATTACTGCGGAATACCTACCATAAGTCTTTATTCTCACGGTATTGTTGTAATAACAGTTATTTACGAGAAACTATAGGATATGACGGCGATGTCCAAAAAATAACTAGAGCTCTTAAATCACCACTTCTAGAATTTACTTTGTGGTCAGACTTATACGCGCGGTGGTACGCAGTATCAAATATTCTGCAACCAAGCAGCATTGTGTAAAGATTACTATGTTTCTTTGTGAAGAGCACTACAGCTACTGAATTTGTCGGGCTCAAAAAACTTAACAAGTAATATCTCGAGTGACGAGCGGCAGGATTAGGATTCTTAACATGAACTTATCATTCTATCTATACTTAAAACTGTAACAGGTCCAATTCTGTACATTGAAGATATTTTGAAAATTATGTTTGGAGGGCATTCTATAACCGATACTAAAGCCAAAAATGTATTTTTTTTTATTTTTGTCTGTCTATCTGTCTGTCTGTCTGTATCTCGGCTGAGCATCACGCCGAAACTACTGGATGGATTGAAACGAAACTTGGCATGATTTGAGTTAATACTCCGAGGTAGGACATAGGATACTTTTTATCCCGACATTCGGCACGGTTCCCTTGGGAGAGGGGTCTAAAGTCAAAATGTGTAATTGGTTATACGCTTGCTCCGATTTTAACAAGTTTTCATTATAATTATAATAAATATTTGTAATGGAACACTTATAGACAGTTATAGACAGTTTATAGTTAGTTGTTAACAATGTTTGGAAATCGGTCAGGTTAAGCAACATTAGGTGAGGTCATTAAATAGATGGGTGACCGTTTACACCATTTGAACTAAACGTCTCCGTGCTTCGGAGGGCAAGTACAAAGTGGGTCCAAGTTTTTAACCGACTTCAAAAAATGAGGTTTTGTATTCTATGCGAATGTATATTATTGAAAGTTTAGTTAACGTAAACACAGCGCGGGCGGAGCTGCGTGGGTCAGCTAGGCTATAATCTGCGTATACACGTCTCTTTCTCGCGCCTCGCGTGAGATGACGACGATGCTAATCATATTGTGATTCCTACGTTGCGAACCATTCGGATACGGCGTTGAAAATCCGACATCCAATGGATTATTTTCTAAATAAGCTTGGAACCGACCCTACTTTTCAGAAAAGCGGTTTTCTCTACATTGATACAGGACTCCTCAATGGATGGTATGGACACTTTTCATCCCAATTTGCAAAAAATGATTACATTATTTTTAAATTATGATAACTCTATAATGAATCCTGTTGATAATAATTTAATTATTGCGATGTTTCTGTAGTGTTCTAGTAACTGGGAGAGCATGAGACGCTATACTATTTTTTAACCGACTTCAAAAAAGGAGGAGGTTCTCAATTCGTCTGTATATATATATATATTCTCAATTCGTCTGTATATATATACCTCCTCCTTTTTTGAAGTCGGTTAAAAAATAGTATAGCGTCTCATGCTCTCCCAGTTACTAGAACACTACAGAAACATCGCAATAATTAAATTATTATCAACAGGATTCATTATAGAGTTATCATAATTTAAAAATAATGTAATCATTTTTTGCAAATTGGGATGAAAAGTGTCCATACCATCCATTGAGGAGTCCTGTATCAATGTAGAGAAAACCGCTTTTCTGGAAAGTAGGGTCGGTATATATATATATATATATATATATATTATGTATGTTCGCGCATAACTCTGGCAATTATGAACCGATTTGAAAAAATCTTTGTTCCATCCATTCTTCAATCCATTGATTGGGTCCCATAAAAAAATTATTCTCAGTAATAAGTAGTTCCTGAAAAAACAAGAATGGTGACTGCGCAGGAAAGGTGCAGGAAAGCCTATATAGATGACTTTATGTCGCTTTTTAAGGACAAAAATGGTCATAATTCTGGCAAATATTTACCAATTTCAATGATTCTTTTTTTATTCGAAAGAAGAAACCACTGTATTGAATCTGTATGAATTTTACCACAATCGGATAAGAACTTCTTGGAGGACCATGAACGATGTGGAGGAATTTATCTGGTAAAAACCATAAAACTGATGTTCTCCATTACATTGCTCTGACAATTATGAACCGATTTCGATGATTCTTTTTTATTCGAGAGAGTAAACTACTATGATGATTCCATGCAAATTTCATTACGACAGAATATTTTATTCTGAAGAAACATGAATTATGTAAAACTATGTAGACGATAATGTGATCATAACCTACCTAGATCATTTTACGGTATTCGATGGTTCAATCGTTATACTTATATGAAAATATCACTAAAAAGTTTAAAATAAAATCTTTAAAAAAAAAATTGAACCGACTTTAATATCACTGAAAAGTATAAAATAATTTAAATATTATTGAAGTTGGTGCCAAATATACACAGCCGGTAAGCTAACACCAACTTCAATAATATTAAAATTATTTTATAATTTTCAGTGACATTGAAGTCGGTTCAATTTTTATTAAAAAAATTTTGTTGTAAAGTGTATCACTTGTTGGCGAACCAAATAAAATAAATAAATAAAATATTTGCACACAATTCTGTTTTTATTTAAATAAGTGTCAGTCAGCCGGCATACCAGATTGGAGGGCCTGTGCATGTGACTAGGTCAATGGCACTTCAGTGAGGCACGCCCTTGGCTTGAAGCATTTACTACTAACAACTATTATATTAATTAAACAAGAATTCCCCTGGTTATAACCCCGGGACCACAAACTTCAGCCAGTACCTAGGTACTGGCTGAAGTTTAGTACGGGTTTTCGTACTACTAGAAAGCGATCAACTATGTGTACTTAAACACTTTGTTTTTTTTTTACTTCCAAAAACATCAACATAATGTTGGGTGGTATTTTGGAAGTAAAAAAAATACAAAATGGCGACTGACGGACGCTATATATATATTTTTTAATATACTCGTATTGTCTATGTCACTCCCACAACTGAGACGTTTATAGACACATTATACGTCAAATCCATGAAGCCGTTTAGGCTGTTATGCCATGTCAATGAAATAAACATACACACATATAAATACATACTCTCAAAAAACATAGCCCTCTTCTTGGAGCAGGCGGGCAAAAACTACTATAGATAAAAAAAATAAAAAATGTACGGGAGAAAACTGGCTGGTTGATCGTTTTCGTTAGCTCAAAAGGCTCAAATCCGTACTATAGACTCCCAAAGCGCTGGCGACTTCTCTCTCATGATTACTTAACCTTAAACAATTCCCTTTGCGTGAATCTCGTCCTATGGTAATCCTAAATTATGTTTGTATTGGATAAATGATTCAATTTAGCCTCCTTTTGTCCAAGAAAATAACGTTTCTTTGTTATTTTCTTTAATAACGGCGGTTGAATATCCTTTGCATTTGAAACACCGGAGGCAGTAATTTTGGTTTTGATTTTTGTACGGAATAAAAAATTGGAATAGAAATTCTTCTTATTGGCTCTAATTTGGTCATCTGTGCTTGGTAACCGATGTTGGTAACCATAAAATAAACAGAAATGTCAGGAAGGTGACGTTATTAATAATAATAATATCCTAGGACAATCCACACACGGTCATCTGATCCCAAACAAGCCAGAGCATGTACTAGGTAACTGTTGGGGTAAGAATAGCACCCATCCATCTTCTCCCGTTGGGTGTCTGTAAGAGGCGACTAAGGGAAAACAAGAAGACGGGTCTTTCTATTGGATTACCTACTACCCAAGACGACTGCCTATCGTGGGGATTATGGCAACCCCCTCCCCTTACTAAGGCGAGGCCTTCGTTCAGCGATGGCTGCTGCTGATGATGATGATGAATATGCATGTGAATTATGTTTGTGATTTTTAGCACGAAATTCATGAACCAGGGTAAATAAAATATTAACGAACATATAATAAAGCGATAACTTTATGTTTTTACCCGGCCACATGGATCGTTGACATCGGTCACAACACAGACATTAAAAGTGGCATTATCCTCTAAATATACACTTTAAAAGTGACATTATCCTCTCGACAAGGGTTATAACCTTTCGCCTGTAAAATAATGTAGAAACAGTACTAGATAGAACCACTCCTCCTGGTACTAGATCTTTGATAAGACACCCTTAGACGGTCCAACTTTAGCGACGAACATTCTTCTACTGACACTTCAGCACGTCATTATAAAAGTATCGTAGCTCTTTTTTGTTGCTATAGTTTAAAGTTCTTGACATTTTTAAGTATACAGGCTATTTTTTTATTAAGTGCTTAATTATATGTTTAGCTGATGATTTGTTAATTGATCATATTTGAACATTTTTTTTTTTTTTTTGCATTTACTAAATTATCCACCCATAAAATCATTCACCTATCATTGGCGTGCGATAGCGCAGGTAGGTGGACTACACTACCGCGTGTCACGAGAAATATTTGTTAGGTCCTGTAATTCCACCAGCTACAGCGCCCTTCACACTGGACAGAAACAACATTTTTGCCTGGCGACTAAATATCCGACACTACGGTGGTACCTAGGTATTTGGATGATCCCTTGTACAAGGGACCTACTACCCAGTACGTAATGTTTATCAGTGGCATCATAGCTTCCAAACGAATAATTGGATGTTGTTGTTATTGATTGTTATTGATTATGTTTATTTTCATTTGAAAGCTGTTTCAATTGCACTCTATGTTTGGTAACAATCTGTTCTGCCCAAATTGTGCCATTAAATGTGATGTTCATTATCTTGTGTCGAAGGTTGTTTAAATTTTCAGTAATTATATACACACATCAAAAGTGTCTAGGGATCAAGCATTTTTGGGCAAAAAAATGGGCAGAAGAACAATGGCGTTTCGTGTGCTTTTCTGATGAGTCTCGTTTTGGTATGAGACCGGATACAAGACGTATACGACACTGGAGAACCCCTGGACGCCAACAGCGATTAAAATCCTGCCAGGAAGTCCATCCTTATAGTGGTGGAACCATCATGGTATGGGCGGGTATTTGGATCGGCGGAAGAACTGAGTTGATTTGGATCAGAGGCAACCTCAACGCTCAAATTTATGCTGAGACGATTGTATCAGACGTCATCGTTCCTCTACAAGTGCAAATCGGTCCCTTATTTCAGTTAATGCATGATAATGCACGACCGCACACCGCAAGAGTTGTAAGACAGACTCTCGCCGCAGCTAACATCAATGTCCTGCCCTGGCCTGCTCAGTCGCCAGACTTGAACCCGATTGAGCATGCATGGGATATGCTACAGAGAAGAGCTCTGCCGAATATGGAGGGTATCCAGTCGCAAGAAGACCTTTTTTTGTTGTTGCAACGAACATGGGCGGCCATTCCACAGCGTGATTTGGATGAACTCATTTTGAGTATGCCAAACCGATGTTCTTGTGTTGTTAGTGTTCGCGGTAGAAACACGGATTATTAATTGTTTAAGTTACCCAATAAAATTTTAAAGAAAACTGTTATTTCAGTCTTTTTTTCGAACTTTTGTGTTAGTGGTTCAAATGTCAAAAATCCCTTTATTAGGAAAATGGCAAATTTCTTTATTAATGCAAAGGTGACTTGGTTTATCGTTACTGTGACAAACGAAAACACTTTATTTGATGAATCCTTAAAGAAAATTTTAATTAATATCAATCAGGAGAAAAGTTATTGCAAAAATATATGTTGATCCCTAGACACTTTTGATGTGTGTACTTGTCCCAGATAATCGAGAACAGTCTTGTTAGGCGCGGTCTGTCCGACTCACGATTTTGTAAAATGTATTGTCTTCACTTCACATAAAAAAACATTTTTTATTTCTATAAATATATTTTTCTGGACCTAACACAGTGCACAGACTAATCGAGCTGTTTGACCACACCATAAAAATAACCATCGTTTGGGTCAGTAACATCGACAACGAACTGAGAAAATTGCGTGAATAATTCAATAACAGTAACTATTATCTTTGTTTGTTTCTTGGCACAACATACGGTCATCTGGATTTTTTTTTCTAATCCCATTCTTAGCTTGCTTATTTGTTAAGTTCTATGATAATTAACTAAAAATCTTCATTTACGTAATAACGAAATATTTACAATTTATTTACAAATATAATTAAACTAAGTAAAAAACTTCCTCTAAGTTGTCGCCGCACTAGGAGGGAAGGGTACCTAAAAGGTTGACGGCGTTTCCTCTTTGTATGGCCAAGCTTATACGTTGGCCGTTGGCAAAAAAAGCTACCAGCCCGACAGTCTCCTGAGACTTCGATAAGTTTGGATGAAATTTCTTTCACCAAATCGTGCGTCTTATGAGACTAAGTCCCCATGGTCTCCACCGCAAAGGGCGCAAATAAATAGCTGGAACCTAGGGCTGCATAATTTAATTGTAATATATGATACAGTTGAGTATTTTGGGAAAGTATTTACGACACTCTATAAACATGTGTGCGGGCCGAGATTAAACGTTTTACAACATATATACCGATTTGTTGATAAATCGATCGTTAGTAATTAGGCATTTAGAAATTGGAGGAACGAATCATGTTATGAACGAAAATCTTGCTTTAATACCGGATATCGAATTAAAAGTGATGTATTGTCTGATTTCCATTTTAAAAGTAATGAGGCCTATTCAATTAACTGTGATTCACACTTGCTCCAACGGAGACAATCTTTAAAATACAAATTATGGTTCTATACCTAAAAGATAAAAAAAGAAATCAACTTGTCTGTCTGTATGTCTGTCCGTCACACCTATATATTTCAAGAACCACTGATGCTATCGATTTGAAACTTAAAATAATTTTAGATCTTTCATATTATTTTACTAACCCAACCTCATTTTTATTTTCAACTAGCAGACCTGCGCAGCTCTTCCCGCGCTTTTATTACATTTTGTCCCCCCTTTCTCCGTCCTCCCTTGATTCGGTCCCCGTCACACTCCCCCTCTTCGTCTCCCCTTTGTCATTGAACCCCCCTCTACCTCTCACTCCTCCATCTCTCTCACTATCCCTCACTCCATCACCCTCTTTTTTTACTTGCCCTTCGAAAAACGGAGATTATCAGTTTAAATTGTTGATATATCGACAGCAGCGCCACCTACCGGTTCCAATTATATTTACAAACCATCCAGGAACCCATGGAATGTACACACAAAATTTCATGTAAATCGGTCCAGCCACTTACGATTCTATAAAGGATTCACAGACAAACATTCATTTTTATAATATAGATAGATGAGAGACGGAAGGCGGCGCAGAATTTCTAAGTGAGACTACTTTATCGAGTAGGGTTTCGTATAAAAGGCTTCATCTGCACATTTTAAAACAGAATTCATTTTTTGCCCCGTAATTTTTGACTTCTATTCAATTTGTAATTGCTGCTTACTTGTCTACATTATAAATAATCCAAGTGGTACTCTGCGGCGCAGCAGGAAACCGCTCGCTATGTAAACCGTAAGTAGCGGGTTCAAAGCCTGGGAGAAGCATTAACTTTTTGTTGTTGATTCATACTACCAGTGTAGGTTACACTGGGCCTAATTTGTGTCTGTCTAATAATTTTATGATTATATTTTGCATGTTATTGATCGTAACTAATGGGAAGAAACTTGTTATTTAGCCATTTTTGTATACCACATTATTGCAAATAAATAATCTTATCTTAACATACTAAATATACATTTTAAAAAATTATAAAAGTCGGTTGAGTCATTTCGGTGATGTGCGACCACAAATATCGTGACACGGGATTTTTACATGAAGATTTAACAAAAAAAAAGCACACAACCGAATTGAGAACCTCCTTTTTGGAGAAACTTTTTTGGAAGTTGGTTAAAAATAGTAAATTTCTATTTGTTTTACTATAACGAATAATACCTCTAGTGATTGGATAGGGGTTTTTTAACTCTCTGTATATATATTGTATCGTTCCTACATAGCACAGTCTATGTAAATGTAGGAAACGAATAATGTACAGCAATACTGTGTTCCCTCTGAAAATTCCTAATACATATTGTAATGGTCACTAATCTTTGCAAAAGCAACTTTATGTTCATCTCCACAACCATCATTATTTAATAGAATAAGTAGAGAATCTCGAAATTGAAATTGTCGTATAAAGACCCTAGTTCTTTTGTAATAGCTCCGAAATTAATTTGATGGTTCACAATTCGCATGATTCTCTCTAAAGAGTATCAAATCGTAATATCAAAGGTCATTCATTATCTAAATTAAATTGGACACAAATCAACGAGAGGCTTCTTTAGTATTATTAGATCAAAGGAACCTTTCGGCCTTTCGGTTCATCGGTACATTTCCCCGATAGCTTTCCTTAAGAATTAATAGTTACATTTGCATTGTGTTTTTTCCTTTCTTAAAAAAGGTAAATAGATAATAGAAAATCCTGTTCGCAAACTAAACAATGCTACTTATCTTAATCTGACATTATGTGGAATAGGAAATAATTTAAGATAGGTTATAGAGTATAGCTAAATAAGTTTTTTAAGTAACTCAGAGCAGGACGTTCTCCTGATGGTAAGCGGCAATAGTTGCCAATAGTTGCAATTGAAAAATTTGTTAATCTTTCGAGTTTGGTTATTTATATTGTTTTACTATCTGAAAATTCGGTTAAATATGCATTCAATATCACTTTGAAATCAAACTACTTTTACGGATTTTATCGCGGTTTATTTTAGATTCTACTATCCCGACGTTTCGAATGCTTTGCAGCACCCATGGTCACGGGAGGACTGAGATGTTGAACGTCCTTATGTCACAATTATGCCGGTGTACCCTCAGATCTTCTTAGTTATTATTGTTGGTCCGGACTACGAAGTAAGAGCTTACAGTATCTTGAGGCCGTGCAGTGTTTTGCTTGGTATTGGATTTAATTATATTTATCTGGATCCCAAGCCGGTGGTAACACCCAACCATCTTCTTTATTGAAATTAGGATGTTATTGATTTGATGTTTTTTGATTTTGTGACCATGGGTGCTGCAAAGCATTCGAAACGTCGGGTAAAATCTAAAATAAACCGCGATAAAATCTTTAAAAGTAGTTTGATTTCAATGTGTAATATTCGCGTAAGTAAAAGACAACATCAATATCACTTGTCCATAAGTCCAACACCCTGTGCACATTTTGTCCAACCTGGGAATCAAACCCTGGATACATGTTAGCATCGAGAGCGAAGTTATTTTGTTAGACAAAGGGGAAAGTTAATTGACGTTAATATGCCACTTTAAACCTAATTTAATTACTTATGGATGAAAATGCCAATTATCAGCCGTGGTAACAAATCGAAATACTAAGAAAGTAAATCACTAAGAAGAATTTTACGGAGTTTGGTTCGCGGCCGCCATCTTGGTGGTAGCGACCGCGAATGCAATTCTTTAATTTTCGTATTCCCTATTAAACTCAATACTTTAACTCATTTTGTAACTGCTATTTAACTACTTGACACTGGCGAAACCCGTAGATACTTGATGGAAGCCATAATTTTATAAAATAAAAAGACTGAAGTCGTTGTGGAAAACGCGGGAATTCTTGTAACACAAGCATCAATACGTGACATTGGCAATATAACTAAGTGTGACGCCAGAAAAAGAAAAGAAAAAAAAAGAATTTTACGCATCACTATGCAAATTTCGCATAATTATCAATTCGATTGTCTACTTTGCAAATAAACTTGTCCTTAATTACTGTATTCCTAAAAACAAAATAGAATAATTCTCTCTAACATAGGTCTTCGTGATCTTGATATTTTACAAACCATTACCAAAAAGCAGACTCTTCACAAAATAAATTAAGTGCTAACTATCATAATCACTATTTTATTTCAAAACTTTTATCTCCACGAAAAAGATTGCAACATCTTCAAGTACAATCTTAGCAAATAAGACAATTTCTTTCACTAAGATTCACAGTCGAAGATTTATGACGCCAAGTAATCCCAGCATTAATCGGATTAGATTCTGAATTCAGGTCGGCAATATTTCTCTTTTCGCACCAATCATAAATCATGTTATTCGTATTTTTATTTGTCTAAATATATTTAATAAATTACGCAACGTTACTGAATGCTGAAACTTGTACCATTGTTTTTAAGCTGCCCGGCACGATTGCTGAAATTTGTTAGCAAGTGGTCACCGCAAAGGAAACCATTAGAGACACTGCACAATTGTTGAAATTTGTTAGAATGTGATCGCCACAGAAGAGAGCCATTAGAGGCATTACGCCAGTGCCTCCTATTATGTTTCTAATTAAATTTGTTGCGGGTTTTATGACAATTAGCGTTTCCCCGGAACGTGACGAGGGTCAAATCCTTGGCCAAATCTCATTGTTTTCACTGATCACTACAGATAACACGAGTGTTGTGACAGTGTACTCTAGCAGTTAGTTTTTTTAGGATTCTTTAGTTTTTTTTTTTATTCTAATTAATGTAAGTTATTACCTTCTTTTCAGTGACCGTAGCAAATAATCATATCAGGTGTTCGCTTACATACTTCTTGATTTAACCAATCATAGATACTTCTTGATTTAACCAGTCATTCACATTCTATAACATTAGTATCACTCATAAGTGTGATGGATTTGATATGATCTGTTCAGCGAGTTGAAGATCGGTCCAAAAACCTTTCTTAGTAAATGCTTGACCGTAACCTTTCCTTTATTGGAAAAATACCAAGTGATGCAATCGTAGACCAAATTCAAATTCAAAAATATTTATTTCAAATAGGCTTTCTTTTGAACGGTAATTTTTTTTAAAAGCTACCGCCGGATTACAACGCGGCCTCAACTGAGAAGATTCCGCAAGAAACTCAGCGGGCTTGTAATTTTTTCACCTTTTTTAAACAGTTTTTGTCTTGTTACAATTTGATCAGCATCGGCGACAGTGTGTCCTGCCGTACGAAAGACAAAACAAGAGAAAGAAAAAAAAAGTACGACGAAAATACAACAAACTATAAGGCCAAAGGGATAGTAGTTGGACCAGTCCCCCCAAGCACACGAGTTGACTCGAGCAGCAGCCATCACTCCCCTCAACCATATTAGAGGGAAGGTAGTGACCCGCCACACGTAGCCGCCACAGGCAAAGACTTTTCCATGGCGAGCATGACCGATCAAAAATCACAGTCAAATGTGACCAATTAACATTTAACGTCTGCTGTTAAGCAGTGCCTCATCAGACAAGGCACAATGTTAAGTTGTTATTATATTGTTAAGGATATATATCATGTAATTTTGTCTGTTAAATAACTCCTTTTATTAAAAGAGTGCAATAAAAAGTTATCTATCGTTTGTAATGAACATTTCTGGCCATTACCAGACCTAGTAGAGTGTAAGCTTAATTAAAATTAGGTATATGAACTCTGAATACCCACACGTTTGTAAATATTACAGATTTCTGTAATTTTAGAATGAAATTGAAACTAAATCAAATTATCATCCCACGCAAATTGTTAATTTCAATTTGATAAGTACTTGTAGGTTTTCAGTTTTAAACAACCACCAAATATTATACGTATAGTTTAATAATATATATTTTCACACCACCTGCTCGATAATGTCACATTATATGTCATATAAAGATGACATAAAGTGCCTCATTATTGCCCTATAGTCTAGCCGGGTAATAATGTTGTACTAAACTCCCTTGGGTAATAATGTGTTTGAATTTCGAACGTCAAACGTCAAACGAAAATTCCTCAACACTTTTACCACAGATATATATTACTGCTCTAAGCAGAGAACTGCACGAAAAACAAAACATTTGAAAATCGAACCGAGCGCGACGAGCACAACCCAGTGTTCTAGAAAAGAAAAGAAAATATTTAGATGACTAGCTGACCCGCGCAGCTCCGCCCTCGCTTTTATTACATTTTGCTCCCCTTTTCTCCCTCCTCCCTAGATTAATCTCTATCCATATCTCTCTCTCTTATAAAAAAAATCTAATTATATGCTCTTTCTCTCCTCTCTCTTTCCCCCTCCCCCTCTTCCTCTCCCTGTTGTCCCCTCTCCCCTCTCTCTTCTACGAACTTGCTCCTTCTCACTCCCCCCTTACTCCACCTAACTCCCCCGATCCCTCACCCCATCACCCCCTCCTCGAATCCCCTCTCCCTCTTTCTCCTCTCTTGCACCCTCCTCTCGTTCTATATATCCTCGTCAATCATGGTATCAGCGGCATTAAATATACTTTATGACCTATTCTCAGATCTCCCCGATATGCACACAAAATTTCATACAAATCGGGTCACCCATCTGTTTAATAACCTTACCTAACGTTGCTTAACCTTAATCTACTGGGATAAAAAGTCCTATGTCCTATGTCCGTTTCCTGGTTCTAAGCTACCTCCCCACCAATTTTCAGCCGAATCGGATAGGCCGTTCTTGAGTTATAAAAGTTCTATAGTGATTGTATGTCCAATTCCGCCGATAGATGGCGCTGTTCATAATGTAAATCACGCTAACATCGTAAATTACTGTCTAATGATATTCGATAATGAAAGTTCTTAGTGTTTCGCATCTTTTATTGTTGCGACTGTGATACAATACCTATACACTACCTGGACTTGGGGAGTTTCATTAAAATTTCATGAACTGGCTTTTAAATAAAATGAAATGTTATTTTTCCCTTGCCTATTTCTTTCCTAATCTAGTTTGGACTCGCTCGGGAATTACAGATTTTAACTTTTCAAAGATATAATGTCATATTGCTATCAGCAAAGTACTTAGAACAATACAGAAATCTAATGAAAATTTCCTGGGTGTACCGGAATGGCTTACCCCTTACAAAAATTGACCCTTCGCCACTGCCATATCTTATGCAAACTAAATGTCTGCTCAGTCCCTATTGTATATAGCGTAATAATACATATCTTAATGATTAACTGATCAGTCTATAATTACCCTATTCACATACAAAGGAAATTACGTGGTAATATGTGCAAGTAATGTTTCACTGCTTAGCCCCTATGAAACATAGCGTGATGTTTTATATACCAATTTATACCCCTACTTCTACACAACACATCAGTGAAAGTCCTATCAAAATCCATCCACGGGTTTTCGAATGATGCCTGGACAAACAGAACGACACACAGACAGACAGACAGACAGACAGACAATAATTCCAAAAAAAATTGTTTTGGTCTCTATGTCGATAGTATAGTATCCCCACATAGAAATTTTGGAATAATATTCAATGTACAGAAAAAGTGCTCTTTGAGTTTTATTATAGTATAGAAGAAGAAGATAACGCGGCAAATCACTATGTTGATATTATTGACGGTCTCGTTGGTCTAGTGGTTAGACACCCTGGCCGCTACCCAATAGGTTGTGGGTTCGATTCCCAGCAAGTGGCTGGATGTTATTTCACTATTAATTATAGGCCGACCGTTTAACTCGCGCATCGCCTGCGCGGCAAGAAGGGAGCGAGGGGAGATGTTAGCGGATGGGTGAAAGGGGTGCGCGGAGCAGAGAGCTTACGTCAAATGCGGCTGTGCTCGCAGCGCGCGGTTGGTGTTTTTGTTACGGACGCTTGAAGATAAACGCACAAGGTATACGACTGCCAAGATAAATCTCAAGATGAATCGCTCTTCCAGTTCGTTGATGAAGAGATGGACCGATTTATTATTAATTTGCAAGATTCTGACTCCTCAAGCTACACAGACAGTGATGATGATTCAAGCGATATGAATATTAGTGACGAATAGTCCTATAAAAATTTTATCTGTGGTTAAATATTTCTTAAACGGTGTTAATTATTGTTTTATGATTTTGTACCTATGAAGCTATTATAAAATATTTGTAAAACTTAAAAATAAATACTTAAAAAAAAGATACTTATTATTTTATTCTTTACCAACAATGTCTATCTCGAGATAAATCTTTGGATTATTGACTCCGTGTGTAGCGTTACCCGCCCCCGCTCCCCTCCCACCGCGCAGGCGACACGCGAGTTAAACGGTCGGCCTATAATATTAGTTATCTGGTTTCCATAGTACAGGCTCTGCCTAGTTTGGGATCAGATTACCATGTGTGGATGGTCCCAAAATATTGTCATTATTTTAATTCTAGCAATATTTGTGTTTTATTACCTCGCAGTAGGTGTGAAAAGTAGTGTATTCACCTCGGGGATAAAGGTGCCTTTGTCTTGGGCGAGCTTAAATCCCTCGCTGTACTCAGGATTCTAGTATTAACTCTATACTCCCTCGCTGCGCTCAGGAGTTGCTAGAATCCTTCGTTATGCTCGCGATTCAATTAAACGCCCGCGACATAAGACACTACGTTATCCCCTTGGTGCATAAACTACTAATACATATATACGTTTATGAAGCTACTGAAATTTCTACCAATTAGAGAGAGAGAGAGCATCATATAACATAAAGATGCATATTATCTTAATCAACGAAAAATAGAAACATAGGTACATACACTAGGAAAGATTACGTACCTACATACCGTACAGTGGCGTGCACTGAAAGCAGGCAAAAATATCTGCGAGTTGTTTATGCTATATGCTATTTGTTCGTGTTCCAGCACAAATATCCTTAAATTAACCAATATTACCCACATGTCCTAAGATTTTTTAAAATTAAGACTATTCAGAGAAATCCTAGGGTAGGCAAAGTATTTTTGTCAATATTGAGCCGCTGAATAAACTTATTAATGTTTTCAAATGCAAATTAATATGTCTATAGTATTTGCTTGCATATGGATATTTGAAATGGTATAATAACATACTTAATATAGGTGAAACAAGCCGAATACATTTTTTTGCCTACCCTCTGATACCGTATCAGTTAAATACAACTTTTTTTTTAACAAACTTTTTTTTGTTTTCTTTCTTTTTTAACTAACCTTGAAAAGGTCCCTGGGAGCTGTGGGGCTCGACCGGGGTATGTGGAATTCTTACCCACTAAAACCCCCGCGGCTGTCGCATCGGCAGATGAGAGGGGACCCCAGGGCTCTCCGGCTCCGGTGAGATCTGCACCAGTGCCTTGCCTTTGCGCCCGCTGCCGAGGGGCGCATGGTAGCCCCCGGGAACCAGTCATGGTGCTTACGGGGACGGGTGTCGCAACCCCACCGCCGTCCTCAATGGACGCCCTAGGGTCCACACCACGAACGTCCAGTGACATCGAAGGGAATACAAGAAGAAAACTAACCTAAGTTAACACGACGATACATCTCTGCGTCTTTCTAAAGGATAAATCCATTGTTGTTAATAAACACAGACTACGCAAAATACTTATGTAGAAAATATCAACCAACTTCAATCAGTGCCGGACGTGGTGAGAATTACGAATGTAAATAACTCTACAAAATTGTTCTCGCAATTACCAAAGCCGCTATTGTTTTTAGATACAAACGATAAAGGCTTTCTATTATTTATTTATTTCATCAGTAGCCGAAAACACGTCCACAACTGAACAAAGGCCTTTAAAGGGAGGGGTTGCCATAAACCCCACGCTTTGTTTTGTTTTATATATATTATTTTCCTTTTTAATGTTTTTTTTTGTAAAATCTTTACTGTACAGTCAGGTCAGAACGGCATCTAGGTGTCACGGAGGTTGGCACTGAAAACCAGTACTGGACCGGTAACACAGCTTCCGGTTCAGCTATAAGCTGAGTGGCTAACCTCATTTGCTGGAATTGTGGCGTACAATTTCGCTCTGTACATATATAATTAATATTAATCTGGCTGTAAACATAACATTTAATTATGCATTTTACCATAGTCTAATTGTGTACGTCGTTTTTTCTAGCAAATAAATATTATTTCTTCTTCTTGGCAGGCGTCTTGTGGATCGCAGTATAGGTGACAGATAAATTCAAAAGAAAGACGCTGCTGCCCGTCTTCCTGTTCGCGCTTAGTCGCCTCTTACGACACCCAACGAGAGGAGATGGGGGGATGCAATTTTAACCCGGCACACCGCGGGGAATTATTTATTTATTGACACTTAATACGAATGCAGCTCAGTGGGCGAGCGCTTGCCTTGGAAACAAGGTGCGCAGGTTCGAACAACGGCTCGCACCTCTGATTTCTTTAATGAATTACGTGCGAATCGTCTTTATGCGATTGTAACTAGCTTTCGGTGAAGAAAAACATCGTGAGCAAACCTGCATGTCTGAGAAAGCCTAACTAGCTCTCGAATGACGTGTGAAGTCCGCCAACCCGCACTTGGCCAGCGTGGTGGACTATGGCCTAAGCCCCCTCATATTGAGGGGAGGCCCGTACCCAACAGTGGGACATAAACAAGGGCTGATATTATTATTATTGACGCTTAATAGCACTAACAAATAAAATACAAATAGAAAACACAAATGCGAGCACAGATAGGCGGCCTTATCGCTAATAAGCTATTTCTTCCAGGCAACCTACAGTATGACGGAATTGAGTATCGAAAGATAGACGCGTAGTGCAACAATAAGGGCTCCCACACATAACTGCGATGCGATGCGATGCGGCGCCGCATCGCAGGAATTTGTATGGAAATATTCATTTGTTTCTCGCAGATATTTGCGATGCGATGCGAATTCGCAGTTATGTGTGGGAGCCCTAAGAGAAAAGAAAAATAAAAAAAATGAAATTATCTATGTATATAACCATAACTATATAGCCATAACTTGAGACTGTACTTTACCGATTCCATCCATTTTTTTTAAGTTTTCTAATACGTTGTAGAAGGTTCTTACGGAAAATAAAACCGGTCAAGTGTACCATTTTTAATTAGTATCAATAAAAATTGTATTTGTCGTTATAGTGCAATCAGAAATAGAAACTCTGTGAAAATTTCAACTCTACCTATTACGGTTCATAAGATACAGCCCGCTGAGAGACAGACGGACGGACGGACGGACATCGGAGGCTTAGTAATAGAGTCCCGTTGGCACCCCTCTGGTGCAGAACCCTAAAATTTAAGTAAGTTGCGCAGAAAATTACTCGGGCGGAGCAGCGTGGAACAACTAGTATACAAATAAAAAACAATTTTTTTTCTATTCTATAATTTTTTTTCTGTCTGGGTGTTATTTATTTATTAATTTATTTACAGTTTGGAAAAACAGCAGCTTATAAATATAGAGTATAGACACGGTAACAATAAAAATAACTTAAGCCTATCGTTTTCACAAATAGAATTTGAGCGTTTACAACTTAATATTAACTTAAACGTGTGAAACAATTCTGTATTTATGAATAAAAACTAAAAACTACGTAATGCGAACTTTATTATTCTAACGTTAAACATATAATAACAAAAAATTGGGTGTGACTGTTAAGGACGTTCCACGAGTTGAAAAGAGAAGAACTTATTAAATATGCAGTTTCGAAATTCAATTTTTGTCGTATGAAAGAGATCCAAATCAAATTCAGTCATGTATTTATTAAATAATCTACCTACAGATCTGCGAAGTTCGGGAGGAGGAAGAGGAGGAGGTTATTATCAATTTAAGCATGTTTTTCAAATTAATTGTTTGTATTGGTTATCTGGTTCCAATACCTAGGCTTCGGTTCGGTTTGGGATTAGTTGATCCCCCCATCTCCTCTCGTTGGGTGTCGACTAAGCGAGAACGGGAAAACGGGCAGCAGCGTCTTTCTTTTAGATTTATCTTCTACTTAAACTACCATCCCCAAGCCGTCTGCCAAGCGTGGGGATTATGGCAACCCCTCCCTTCTAAGGTGGAAGCCTTAGTTCAGCAGTGGACGTCTTTCGGGCTGGATGATGTGCGGATGGCTTTGTATATTATTGAAAACACGTATATGTACATACATCACCTGTGAATTCTAGTAATGTTTAGAGAAAACTGAAAGCAAGAGCGTTTTTGTTTACGTTCAAAACTGGTATTACGGGAACTACTATTGTTAAAGACGTCAGCCATACCATACCGACCTTGTCAAACAAACCGAATAAATGGATACTTTATTGTTTTGCAGTTCAATGAACGCTGTATCAGGAAATAAAGCTATTCGTTTTTACACGAACGACAGTGAAATCGTATGATATGAAATTCCTTTTCTATGTCTGTGGTTCTCTCTTTCTGAGTAATTTATAACATAATATGTTATATATATATAACTATATTATAGTTACCTATGTGTATATTACATAGATACCCATGGACACACGCACGAACCCACACATAGACATAAACAGACGTGTAACCACGCAATTGCTGCTGTTTTCATCGTCCTTTAGATAATTTCTCCGGATGGTTTTATATGGACTTAAAAAAGCCTAGCAAGCCTAGCAGCGGCGCCGTCACTAGTTTATCCTGGGTAAGTCACATACCAATAGGTACTACAACAAACTAGAGAGATAAGAATCTAGAAGCAAGAAGACGGGCAGCAGCGTCTTTTTATTGGATTACCTGCCACCTATACTGCGATCCCCAAGTCGCCTGCCAAGCGTGAGGATTATGGCAACCCCTCCCTTCTAAAGGAGAGGCCTTTGTTCAGCAGTGGACGTTTCGACAGTCTAGAAATATTGAACAAAAAAATACCTCCACTAATAATATCTTAAATATAGTATCCATTATTCATTCGACCAAAATACAAAATGAGAAAAATATATTATCGCTTTACTTTCGTGATTCTATCGCTCCCAACAATTTATTAAAGAAGCCATGAATTATTTATATCGCTACTACTGGACAGGAAATTTTAAACTCGGACGAGATTAATGAAAATATTATTCCTATGAAACTTGAGAAATATGGTGTTTTATATAGATAAATGTGCCGAGATATAGCTAAACTGGACTATATTGTTGACCGTTAGACACCTTTTCCGAGCCTCATAATTATAATATTGGGAAAACACAATGATAAAAAATCCACTCTCAAATCACATTATGATACTTAATTTTTATAGTAGGTAGACCTCTTGTCCAATCATGAGGTCATCAATTTAGGTATGTATAAGTACCACCGCGGCACCGTAGTGCCAAATACTTTACTGAAAAGCAGCAATATTTAAATATTGCTATCTTCAGATTTGAAGAGCTGTTTTTTTTCGCAGGGGAAACCTTCAAAATGTCCCCGGGAGCTGTGGGGCTCGACCGGGGTATGTGGGATTCTTACCCAGTACCCCCGCGGCTGTCGCATCGGTATATGAGACACCCCAGGGTTTTCCGGTGGGATCTGCGCTCAATGCCTTGCCTTTAAGCCCGCCGCCGGGGGGCGCATTTTTACCCCCGGGAATCAGTTACGCTGCTCACAGGGACGGGGGTCGCAACCCCGCCGCCGTCCTCCTTGGAGTCGCCGCTGTACTCAATAGACGTCCTAGGACCCACACCCCGATCGTTCAGCGACTCCGAAGAGTTTTGAAGAGCTATGATTTTTTTTTGTTGTAGGCGAGAGCACCTTCAAAGTTACCCCAGTCTCCGTAGGGGTGGAGGCCGGGTTATGTGAGATTTTTACCCACTAAAGCCTATCCGGTGGCCATCATCGACGCTATGGAGAGACTCTGGACTCTCTGGACTCGCTGGAGTCTCCAGCGCCAGACGCCTGATAGAACACTTCCCGGAGGGGAATAGACACGAATGCTGCCCCAGGCGGGGTCCTGGTCACCCTCGCACCCCGGTGCTTTGTGACGATGGCGACGCCCGCCTCGGGTAGGCACTGTACCTAGAGAAGTTACTGGGCACAAGGGAATTAATATCTCGGAAATTACTGATAGAAAGTATAATGTCCTTCTGGCCGATACTGATGATTCTGACTGCCGTGACCGGATGCGGTCCGGAGAACATTATTATATTTTATAAACTTAAAAAATACAAAGACGGTTATTAATTTATATCGTCACATATTTGTTAATGGACTTTATATGTAGATGAAATGACTGGACTAGTCTATGTTTATTACTTATAACCCGTTAAATCATTATAAAAATGACTCATCTTCCTCATTAAGTATTCAGGTTTAATGTTCAAAGGAATTTTATGATTACCTACCTGTTAGATATTCATAGCAGCCATTCATAATATCCTGAGATTAACAAGATACTAATGTATTTATGTTTATTGTAAACAAGGCCAGTGTCGAAAATCCAAGCAAATCAAGTCTAAAAAGTAGTTTAAAGTTTTGTGAAGGGCACACATTGCCTTTTACACCAGTGGCTTGTGAATAGAATAGAATATTTGCACACCAATGTAAAACATACAGAAAACTTAGAAAATAACTTAAATTAGGTAGAAATGGTGGTTTTATCGCTAATAGCGATTTCTTCCAGACAACCAAAACTTTAAAAAGAAGGAATTGAACTATTATATACTTAATTTCTAATGTGACGAGTGGCAATGCAGTGCACCTATATGTCGCTTACCATAAGATGTAGTTACGTCTTGGGTATCTCGTAACTAACTTGAATTTAAAAAACCATACGCACATTGCGACCAAATTACTAACAAATCTTTAAACAGTCCAAACTTATGAAATATTTTTCCTAAAGCAATAATCACTCATAGAAAACCCACACAAGAACCTTGATTTAACAATCATCATAACGCTTAACATTTTAAAACCGCAACAGGCGTATCTACATTTTCCATTATGTAATTCTACGTCCAAATAGTTATAGCTAGGGTTGTCACATGGCCAGAAAATCCGAATGTTGCCCGGAATTTTCCGTCTGGTCCAGTAAGTATATTAAATTGTTTCGGAATTACCGAATACTACTGCTGTAACATGATTTGTAATTAAAAATAAACAATTTATATTACTATACTATTATGTTATCATCATCATTTATCATGTAACATAACACTGCGACGCGCGACGTATACCTCGTATACACACTAATACCCTATTTAAAACCCATTAATGAAATATTAATACACGAGGTACCTTTTCTTATCTTCCGAGTATAATTCATGAATTTATGCACATTTTAATTTCATCGGGGCGTTCAAGCTAACGTCGTGTCGTCTTAGTAGTGGAAGTGAAATAAAATACATATTTTTTCGAAATAAAACATAAGTATTAGGTACCTACTCATCAAATGTTTTGTGCTTACATCATTCACCCCTCGGAGCTCGGCATAAATGAAGTGCATACATATTTAGCATTTTTTTTTTTTGGTCCGGGCGGGCCCACTTGTCATTACGAGCGTTATAAAAACCTAACCACTCAACCGATTTGCATTCTGTAAATGTAGTTTTGATGAGAAATGTATTAACTATTCAATAGATGACACATATATACGTTTTTGTGAGATATAAATATAGTTTTTCAAAGGGAAAGTCAAAAATAGATGGGTTTTTAGATGGGTTTTGGTCAAGGTCGATTTTTCTTTTTCTGGGTTTGATTTTGAGGGTGGAATATCAACCCCCACACTAAGAAAGAACTAAACTATGCACTAAAACTCCTAATTATACTAGTTTCGAATAAAAATCTGTAAAAATCAACAATTTTATGTCCTCGCGTGATTCACGGGAGTGGTGACGTCACGGGAGTACAATTTGTAACGATTTTTTTTATTTGTTATTATTACTTTTTTTCTATATAATGTCGTTATTATCGATTCAATATGTAATTATGATGTATTTATGATGTATATACATTGATTTAAAGCCAATTTATATGAAATATACGTATATATTCGCAACGCCATAGTCTAAACCACGAGAGGTTACACCCTTTTTTCCGATCTCAAAAAAGATGTTTATATGATAGAATTCGCGGTACCTAACATCTAAACAGTTGTAAAAAGAGTTCATAATTTGATTACATCTATCACTTACCCATTCAATACACATAAAACCACAACACAATAACATAAATCACCGCACGTCACCATCACAACAACACGCCCGACCCGCGCGAGCGTCACGTTACAGACTGAATTTATGACATAAACAATTCACTCAACGAATGAATGAAGCTTCTATTCTACAGATAATGTACTAAAGAACTGTTTGAAATACAGTTGCCATGCAATAACTAACTTAAATTTTTTACATCAAAGTTTATATTCCGTTAACGCCCGTTGATGCAAATACGAGCCAACGGGCCCCAGCGTACATTTTTTTGCGCGTTTTTTTTTGATTCCGATTCGAGCCAACGGGCTCCTAGAGGTTGTCAATTTAGGTTCAAGTAGGTTTTTGCCTACCCTGTCATATAACCCAGTGCACGCCACTGTTATCGGGCTATATGACGGGCCCGTTGGTCTAGTGGTTGACGCCCTGGCTTCTACCCAATGGGTCGTGGGTTCGATTCCCACCAAGTTTCTGGGTGTTATATATCTATTTAAGTATGTATTTACAAAGAAAAATTTAAGTATATAAGTATTAGTATCAGCTGTCTGGTTTCCATAATACAGGCTCTGCCTAGTTTGGGATCAGATGACCGTGTGTAGATTGTCCCAGGATATTATTATTATTATTAGCTGGCATCCCTGGTTCTTACGGCTGTGGCGTGAACGAGTCACCGACCATTCGTCATTTTGAGCGTAAATGTCCGTTGATGAACACAACAAAACGCTAATGAAGTGTGGCAACTCTCAACATTCTGTAATTAACGTCAGTTAGTGCCACCATCGACGGACTAACACGCACACATTGAAACATCGAGTAAACATTTTACTGACTATGGCTATGACTATGTTGATAGATTCTGCCTATGATCTTGATAAATATACTGATTTTTGCATGACTATAAAGCTTTACGCTTAGTTCCGCTTCTATGCCCGCGTATTATAGAGTGTTGAAATATGTATGTGTGTTTAGGTATATGTATTTCACTTAGACTTTCTTGAATCGTCGGGGGTACTGGCTGAAAACCAGCAGTGGTTGCATTTGGTAACCAACACATGCTGAGCCATGCACCTTTTCGACACAAGTATACTGGAGTAATATAACGCACAATTAAGATTTTTTTTTTATTTTTTTTTTCTATTTATTATTTATTTTATTAGGAAAACTTACGGCTAATATACAAGAATTAAGCACTAATAAATATATGAAAGCCATTTAAAAGTTTCCACAGATAAGCAACAGTGTAATACAATTTAGTGGATCAATCGGCAGAATCAGAAACTGCCAGCGATTCAGAAAAATAAATTTTATACAAAAGGCGAAATAGTAGTAGGTAGTATATCTACATGAAAAGTTTGAAAAACTAAAAAATATTAATTAATTAATTCTGTCTTTTCCTTTTTTTTACATTGGTTTTTTTTTCGACGTATTAATTTTTTACTTACTAAATATCAATTCCCTAAAATATTGCTAGTTAATCAGCTGTTTCTTACAGTAAGTTAATTGAGAAATATGGCAGCCAGAGACTTTCTGAAAGGCCTGGGTTGTTTCCATACTACGCGTAGTCTTGAAACTGTCCCGTCCGATTATCGACAAGACTACGAGCATGTTCAGCGCTAGTATCCGACCATTAAAGTGCCAAAAAGCGCCTTGAAGGGTCAGCAAGATCCCATCAGATCTCATTCAGGTCAAATCGATGACTCAGCTGACATTTTGTACACGACTGTTTTCACAACTGCTTTCATTATGCGGTCCCTATTTCCACCTGAACACACCCTTATTTAAGTTACACGGAATTATTTGTTTACAATTGGTATTACGCTTTATATTCCACAAACAATAACGGTTCATTAAAATACTTCTAATTTTAATATGAAAATATTCAACGCTATTTATTAATGAACACCAAAAAATAAAACATAAACAAATGTTAATCATTAACACGACGGTGATTTTTATAGTCCATTTAAATTAACGGGTTAAATACATAAAACATTTTAATTGCCTACTTTACATGAATAAGGGCTTGGTCATTTATAAATAAAAGATCACGTTATTGTTGTTTTCATCGCGATATAGACGGGTTGCCATTGTGCGAGCGAAATTAAAAAAATCCAACAATGGTTACTAACCAAATATCGTTACTTTAAATACTTATACGGTGCAAATGTATTGTTCTACAAGCAACTCGTGACTTCGTAATCGAAGTTAATCTCGTCTTACGATACGATATACAAATGGACAGGTCACAAGGGCTTGGGAGATTGTATTTGTTTATCCATTAATGGAAAATGCCAGCTTAACGTTTTGTAATTCTGGTTATCCTCGTGCAAGGCCGTACTGATACTTGCGGTTTAAGATCAAACAACCGTTACCTTGCTCCGGAAAACCTATTCCAATGTAATTTCAATTAAATTTCTGAGAACATCAGATAATGATTGGATAGGCAGCGTCACTCGGTCGAAATTGGTTTTCAGGGGTCAAGAACGGATTCTAAAAGAAGAATCAGCCCCCGATACTCTATCTTTTTTTATGACGCGTGAGAAACCTTCAAAAGGTCCCTGGGAGCTGTGGGGCTCGACCGGGGTATCTGGGATTCTTACCCACTGAAACCCCCGTGGCTGTCGAATCGGCACATGACAGGGGACACCAGGGCTCTCCGGTGGGATCTGCACCAGGGGCCCCTCAGTGCCTTGCCTTTGAGCCCGCCGCCGGGGGGCGCATTGTAGCCCCTGACACGGTAATCACGGGGACGGGGATCGCAACCCCGCTTTCGTCCTCCTCGGAGTCGCCGCCGTACTCAATGGACGTCCTAGGGCCCACGCCCCGAACGTCCAGCGACTTCGAAGACGATACTCTATCTGAATCAACCTAAAACCAGTCCCTAAAATGTTTAAATAAAATATAAGTTGGTAAATAATATCAGTGGCAGTGGGCTGGCCATATCTGCCGTACAACCAACGATTTGGGGAGGGGGGGTCATATGTGACGGTCCCGTCCCCTAGCCGCTAATGTGATTAACGATTAACATTATGGAAAAACCTCTGGCTCTCTTAACGGCCTTGATCTTTTTGGTGGTTTAACAGTTATCGGAAATAGTGATCAAACACTTCCAACAGATTGTTACTCCTATAATGTTAAGACATACATAATTATCTCTGTAGCTTCTTTGTTCGATCGTATATCAATATTAAGTATAAGTTATAATTTATACGACATTTTTGTACTTAACTCGAACGATTTTGTGTTAAATATGACAAGAAATTGTCACGACGAGTTTGCGCCGCAGGCGGCGGCGCCGTGTGCCCCCAATCTAACTTCGTCTAAACTAGTTTGTATGAGTTTACATCAATTAATGCGTTTAAGTGGTCCCTCTTGTTGTTTTGACACTTACTGATGACTTATTACTTTGTATTCATTGGTAATTTGACAACGAAAATGAATTGTAGTATGGAATATTCAATGGTCGTTAGCCATTTTCAATATAAGCGATGACATTTCTCCTCAGAAGGTTCTAAACATTCCACAACTTTATTTTCACATAGACAAAACTAAATGAAATATGTAGTTCTTGTAAATACAATGCCGTACGAAACGAACTAAAAATATTTTTATTGTTGCAGGTATCCAGACTATCTTTCAAAACGATGCTGGAAACGTAAAGATGAAAACAAAGGCGTTACACTAGTGAGAAATGCGCCGAGCGCGCGATTTCCTCAACCAATGAGAGAGCTGCGCGGGAGCATGGATGGGCCATAGGATGCGCGTCACTCCGGCGCCTATATACATATTCCTCCTCATCTGTACCAGTGGCTATGCATTCATACCTGGAGTTGATGGTAATAATTACAAGTCAATAATTATTACAACTCAATGTCAAAAAGATATTTTGATTTTCAAATACAATTTTGAAATCATACACTGGAAACGATAAAATCGAAAGCCATATTTTATTCCACGAAATAATTATCAGGTTGAGTCAAATGGGCATTTTGCTACCAATTTATATAATATACTTCCTTGCCATTAAAAACAACTTTTTGGTCTCAATTAAAGGCTGATCACACGTTTCTTCCACCATCGCTATACATTCCGAATGTTCCGTAGGTACGTAAATGCTGACGAGCTATTTTACTGCGTCGCCACCATTTTCCTTATATGTAATCAGCACCATTATACTAAAATTGCTTAGGTTTCGTTATTTTCGAGGGAATAATATCCCGTTTAGGAAAAAAAAGATGGAGTATAAAAACCATTTTTAAAGTAATCTTTAATTTCAGGACCTGTATCTAACGTAGAAGCTCTAGAGGGAGGCAGTGTCTCTTTGTTTTGCGATTCCATCCCAGACTCTTTGGACGACGAATTCATGATCCTAGTTTGGTACAAATATAATATGCCAATTTATAGGTAAGTTAAAGGTTTTTTTTACTTTTTTTAATAATACCTACCAGTTTATGAGGTTTATGAGGTAGTAAATAGCCTAATAGCCGCTTCCAATGTGCTGTCCTGCACGAAGTTAAAAATCACATTGGACATTTGATTGGAGGTGGACTTGAGGATTTTTCCTTACGTCCTATGCTTCCCTGGTACTCTAGTATAAACATGTTAGCTCTAAACCACATTCTTATGCTCACACAAGATAAGGCACAAGATTAAGCACCTGCCATTTTATAATACCCTAGTACTTCCTTGATTTTATTACTCAATACCACATCTCTACTAAATACCAAAGTAAACGATAACAAAATGAACGAAAATAATGATATAATTAAATCTAATTAATTTATCTCTGGTAGTAGTACTGGTGGACATGGACAACAAACGGATTTATCTGTTTAAATCTCACACTAATAACCTGATGGTCTGTCTTTGTCACATAATAGACTATATACGAGAAGTCGGTGTCTTAGTCAAAATTTAATTCTAAAAATATGTTTGGTTCTAGGTATTATGAATCATTTCTTAAATGTATAAGTAGGTAGATTATTTTAAATAGGTATGAAAGTCCCAGGTCCACTTATCATCCCCAAAAACAGTTACAGAATTCACGGAATTCACACTTGAAAAATTCTACACGTAATTTATAGTGGTCGCTGTCTTTTTTATGATAAATGTCTTTGAATACGTATATCTTATTCTGATTTAATTCTGAAATGTATTTTTGCGGTTTTCTTGGGCTACCGTTACAGTACAATCGAAAGAATATTACTCGTACATTTCCAATTATACCCTGATTTACTTTCTTCAAGGTTTTTATTTGTTAAGCTATATTTTTCCCCCCATTCTGTATAGAATATATAAGTTTATTTTTATTCGTATACAAAAAAAAAACTGACTTTTTGTTCAGCATTTTCCACTAAAGAAAAAAATGTTAAGAGAGATATTCTGTCGCGAAGAAGTAATAGTCTGTCTAACAGTCTGTGTGGTGAAATATATCGGTGTGTCTGTGTGTAGAGCACTAGAGCTGCTGAAATTACTGGGCTCAAGAGACTTGCTAACTATACTACTACTATCAGGTGACGAGCGGCAGTATAAAGAGGTGTTCTTGTCACTAAAGTGAATAAGAAAGATTCCAAATAATATCTTTCTAAAAATAGGACGTGAGTTACTATCACACTACAGCCCCGATGCAGCAGAGGTAGGCCAGTTATTTAGATCCCTATGATAGATATTTATTAGATCTAATATCTTCTTTTTCCCGCAGCTTTGAAATTCCAAACAAAGAATGGTCGGAGCCAAGTTTCAATACAAGTTCGAGACTGCACGCTGATATCCACGCCCAGCCCACCGTCCTCACGATATCCTCCCTCACCGATGACGACCAGGGGTTGTACCATTGCCGCGTGGATTTCAGACTCTCCCCTACTAGAAATATCGGGATCAACGTCAGCGTTGTTGGTAAGTTATCTTCAAAATATAATAAATATTTAAGTATTCCATAATGAAACGTCATTTTTGTATAGCACAAACATCCGGAGTTGTATATTACTCGGACCTTGGCGACTACGGAAAATTTCCGTGCTTTCAAACGTTTCTGCCATACCTATTATTGAAAACAAGATTAATAGTAGAAATCTAAATAGGTCCCTTCAAATCTAGTAACTTCCGTGGTGCCTTACAAGTGGACTAACTCTGGGTGGTGCACCTGTAAGAATCTTTCGTTCTGAGGTTATATCGACCTGTGTGATTTTTACTTGTTTCCCGCTTTGCAAAGGAGGGAAGTGGAATTTATATTTTTCTCAAACTCAAACTCAAACTCAAAAATCTTTATTTCAAATAGGCTTAACGCTAGCACTTTTGAATCGTCATTTTTTAGAAGCTACCACCGGATCACAACGCGGCCTCAATTGAGAAGATCCGGCAAGAAACTCAGCGGGATTGTCATTTTTTTACTTTTTTTTTTAAACATTGTTTTGTTATAAATGAATCGACATTAGCGATATTGTGTCCTGCCGTTCGAAACATAAAGCAAGGGAGAAAAGAAGAAAACAATAAATTACGACAAACTAAAAGGCCAAATGGATAGAAGTCGGACCAGTCCCCCCAAGCAGCACCCGCGCACGAGTTGACTCGAGCAGCAGCCATCACTCCAGATTTCTAACTCCTTTATACTTTTCTAATTAAATTTGTTGCGGTTTCCAAGACAATTTAGCGTTTCCCCGGGACTCGCCGAGGGTCAATCCTAGGTGTCTTCACTGGTGACCACTGTAGATCCTGGCTAACAGGAGTCACAGTGATGGGAATGAGTGGTGGAATTCCATAAAGAAACGTCATTTTTGTATAGAATATGACTTGTTGGTCTTTCAAACTACGTCATACAACTCCACCAACCCTTTACTAGAGCGTCCAGGTAGGTACCACGTCCATCAGCGCAGAGTCTGATATTGTATTAGATTCCATGCAAATTTATTACAACCGGATATTTTTTTCTGAAGAAACATGAATAATGTAAAACTATGTAGACGATAATGTGATCATAACCTACCTAGATCATTTTACCGTCTTCGATGGTTCAATCATTATTTATGAAAATATCACTAAAAAGTTTAAAATAAAATCTTTCTAAAAAAAAATTGAACCGACTTCAATAGTTAGTTGGTGCTAATTATACCCAGCAGGTACGCTAACACCAACTTCTATAATATTTAAATTATTTTATACTTTTCAGTGATATTGAAGTCGGTTCAATTTTTTTTTAGAAAGAATTTATTTCTTTTACTTTTATGGGGTGGGAATGGGGTTCGAAATGGGTCATCAAAATTTCAAAGTGAGACTACTATATCGAATTGGGTATCATATGAAAGAGCTTCATTTGGACATTTCAAAACAGATTTTTATTTTGGTTTATGTCACGCATTTTTTGGCTGATAATCCATAATGTCAAAAAAATACCGTAATACCGTTCCCGTTTATTATGTTTTAAAGCCAACCCTTACCTTGTTTAATGAAAAGACAGACAAATCTAGGTCGCCATGTTGAATGGTGTAACATAAATAAAACTCGGGAAATGGCGACTTTTTTTTATGAGACACTTGTTGCGACACGACGCGATGGAGCGGTCATTTTTTAACAGTTTTTAAAAAGAAAGCTTCTGTATGAATACAGCCTAGTATGTATCTACTATCTAGGTGAATGTATGTATCTCTTTCAATTTTAGATAAGCTTATGTACCACTATGACTCTCTGCATCATCAAGGCAAAGAATGCCTAAGGCATCAAGTCCGCCTATGTACTCTCCCGTGCGGACGGGGTAAGCACACGTAACGTCGTTCAAACGATTTTGACTGAAAACTGTCACACCGTTCGTGTCCGCTATAGTACATATATAACGGGTGTAAGGGACATCGTACCGAAAACCGATACCAGGGATCCAGAACACGATTCTGAACATCCTAGTGTTGAAATTTTTCATCGGCTTTTTCATGAATTTCCAAAAAAAATTCACTTTTTTTAAATAAAATTAGTATAACATCATTATTGGTATAATAATAAAGCCTAATTTTAATTTTAACAATTAATTAATTATTTGTGTTTTTTTTTTTTTTTTTTTTTTTTTTTTTTTTTTTTTTTTTTTTTTTTTTTTTTTGACAATCCACACATGGTCATCCGATCCCAAACTAGGCAGAGCCTGTACTATGGAAACCAGACAACTGATACTAATACTTATATACTTTTTTTTTTGTAAATACATACTTAAATAGATAAACAACACCCAAACACTTGGCGGGAATCGAACCCACGACCCGTTGGTTGGCAGGCAGGGTGACTGACCACTAGACCAATGGGCCTGTCAATTTATTTATTTATTCTTTATTCACAAAAACAGTGCATAGGCAATTAATTAATAGGCAATTAACTATTATTATTTTAGAAAATTAGCAATGTAATTTGAGAAATAAATATTATTCCGCATGTATTCATTACATGCTCGAAAATTAATAAGTTAGTCATTTGTCATTTACCATATAAATGTTTATTGTAATGTTGTAACGGACATTATTTGACGTCTTATAAATTTTTTTTCGGTACGATGTCCCTTACATCCTGTATAGTGTGCAGAAAGAATAATATAAATAAATGTATATATCTATTACATGGTGCAGATTGCAAATATTTTTTTTACTAATTTGAATTCATATAGTATTTTTTAATTTATTGCACAGTTTATGCACAGATTTTTCTTTTCTTGAAGTTGTGTTTTTAATTCCGTATCATATTTCTCGCAGCTGTATCCAAAATCCGAACGTAGGTAGTTGGAAATGAAACTAAGCTCAAAGTAGATGATTAATCGTCATGAGCAATGGAAAAACTTCGCTTCAACTTAAATCTCATGAAAGTTACTGAAATTGCAAAGTAGGTATTTAACACTTAAGTGTCCTGGATTCATAGGGTCACCCTTGACTGGTATATAGATACTAGATACCATGTAGTATTGAATTTCTGATTGCCTCGATAGGTTGCAGACCATATGGTACCTACTGGGTTCAATTCCTGGGGTGGTCAAAGTATTATTGTTGTATTTTAGTAGATGACTCTAAGGGCATCAGTCTATCAGATATAGCACGCACAACATATATTATAGTATACATACACATCGTATATATAGTATAGGTACATGTAGTATATATACACACATATAGCGCGCAACATACCTAATTACCGCGCACTGTTCTAAATTTTAGACTGTTCTACAAGTTTACAAGTGAAAAATCCTCTACCAATGTTCACAACACAAGTCTATAATAAAAAACTTTTTAGACGCTGCCACATCCTTTTGCCTCGCGGACCTTGGTCAGACTTCAGACCAAACCAGCGAATATTTAACTTTCTTGGGTCAGAAGAGGTCACACCTGTATGTGTCAGACAACGAAACCGGACCTCAGAATTTGCGTCTTGAAGGACAGCGTTGTGAAAGTATGTAAGACATATGCAGATTCCTTGCTGTCAGACGATACGTAGTGAAATTACTTACTCAGTGTCAGATACTCAGTGTGAGATACTCAGTGTCAGATACTCAGTGTCAGATACCAGGATCAGATAATCAGTGTCAGATATTCAGTGTCAGATATTCAGTGTCAGATACTCAGTGTCAGACACTCAGTGTCAGATACTCAGTGTCAGATACTCAGTGGCAGATACTCAGTGTCAGATACTCAGTGTATTATAATAGTTTTAATAATAGCGACTTGCCAGTTCTAGATCGGGTTACTCTATTCAAAAGTTGCTGGACATCCCTAAACACATTCATCTGTCTGGATTTAAGCGGATTCGTACGAGATTTACCAGCTTTCAGAACACATGGTGCTCAAGTGAGGGGATTTCTCAATAAATTATTTGTTTATTTTATACAATATCAGCCTTATTAATAAATTATGATTAGCGTCAGAACAACTTTACTCCAAGACTTACGCAAAGATTAGGCAATTACAGCCTTATTAATAAATTATGATTAGCGTCAGAACAACTTTACTCCAAGACTTACGCAAAGATTAGGCAATTATGGTATTAATAAACTAGGAGTAAGGACGGAGTTATCTAATCAAAATTTACTCCCGGACTAAAAGTTACTCCGCGGAGCCCCATGGTTTAACGCTTGAGTAAGCATAGATTTGTATTGTATTTCTAACTTCCATTGAGATATATATACTAAACATAAACTAAATTATTTTCATATTTGTTTGGTATTCGTTCGAGTACTTACTAGTGTAGTTTTAGTGTTAGTGGTATTTTGTAATTATTGTAGATTAAAATGAATAGAGATGATTTCATTAACGATTTGAGAATGATAGAAAGAATAATAATAATAATAATAATATCTTGGGACAATCCACACACGGTCATCTGATCCCAAACTAGGCAGAGCCTGTACTATGGAAACCAGACAACTGATACTAATACTTATATTTTTTTTTTGTAAATACATACATATATAGATTAATAACACCCAGACACTTGGCGGGAATCGAACCCACGACCCATCAGTTAGCGGACAGGGTGTCTAACCACTAGACCAACGGGCCCGTAGAAGAAGAGTAGTAGAATTGAAGAAATATTACCATTAATAGCTGCAAAAAGGACTTGGGCTCGTGGAGAGGTAAATAAACTATCTCAATAAACTAAACTATTAGGCTAGTTATGTAGGCTACAGCCGATGATTCAGAAATAACTAGAACTGATTTAAAACTAATTTTTATTAAATTAAATTACATTTGTAATATCTAATTTAAATTTGTAGTGACCGCTTCGATGTTAGAAGCTAAGTGAAGAGCCGATTCCGTCGCTATGGATCCATACAATGGATCTAGTTGTGCGCCGTCAGCTGGTTTTCGGGACACGTGCTGGATGCGTCCATACAATAGCCCTTCTGTTCATGGATAGGTGGCATTGTCAGCAAGTTTTGCATTACACGCGCCGGCTCGTGCTCGGCCCACCGTGGTTTCTGCTCTTACACGCGTCCTTTGAGGTGCACTGTAGTTTCTTGTTAGGGACGGTTTAGCGGTATGTAACAGGCTAGATCCGCGGCCTAATTGTTATATACTTTTTTGCTTTATAGATAATATTCTGCTAATAAAAAAAAACACAAATTCTAAAACCACTATCTTGAATTCAACAAGAGAAATACAGAATATTATGATGTAAGAGAAATATAGAGTGAAAGTTGTGATTGTCAAATAAAAGTGTCAAATATCAAAATTTACCTAACTGCCAGTGTCTTTTTAGTCATTTTGTTCATTTTTTTACTTTTAATTTCAGTGGGTTGCCATAACATACACCTTAGTCTCAGTGTAAGAATTGTATTGTTACTCCGAACCTACTTCGTATTTATTAATACCGTTATTAAGACGTAGCTATTCCGTGACAAATCTAGAATTAACTACTTCCAGTGTAACTTTGGAGTAAGAGAAAAATAAGCAATTTTTATTAATAAGACAGTATAGGTATAAGCTACAGTCTAATAATCGACCTTATTAAAATATAAGCTCAGTGGCCGGGCGCTTGCATTGGGAAACAAGGTGCGCAGGTTCGAACCCCGGCGCGCACCTTTGATTTCGTTATTTAATCATGTGCGAATCGTCTTTGTAATGTAATTGAAGACCATTTTGTTAGTTCGCAGTCGGCTACTAAACTTTTTGGTTTATGTTTCCCCTTCTCTTGCTGTTGATTTCGGGGACTTCCGACATCGCCTTCTTATCTTAATTATTTTACCGTGAAAATGTCAGCCTTGATCCCTCAACTGAAGTAACTTTGGCCTTCGTGAGAGGCCAATATCTTAATGGAACTTTTTGTAACTTACTATAGCCCATATTAAGAGCTTCCTATTTTCCTCGTAGGTAAAGAAAAATAAATGTCTTATTTTCTCGTCAATACTTATGATTGTTGTACAATCTTTGATCATACATATTACAATATTTAATGTTCTTTTATAGCATAATATACTTTTATAGACGAATCGCGTAGTACTAGTATATAACGGCTCTAATTCGATTACATAGTCACTTTTGGTGAGCCTGCGCTATGTCCAATGCTTCATCAATTTTTTGCCGTCTTAGATTTGGAACATGCATAGATATTAAATAACCATTTGATCAGGGTTGATAAAGGATCATTTGGGCTAATATCTCAACAATTTCTCAACACTGATGAAATCATAAGCCATATGATTGATTAGGATATAAAAAAAAAATCATAATATTATTATATTTTTGAGTGCTTCAAAACACCATGTTTTCACTAGATTTCGACATGGCTACCATAGTACGAATTAAATAAAACCCCAAAGCTTTCATACGCCAATGCGTATCATTGTTGAGTCCAGTCTCCATACTAATTTACTTATGGTTCTTTGAACAGGAAGATTTTAAACAAAATAAAGTCCAAAGAGACAGCTAAATCTTTTGATCTAAAGTGTAAAGATATGTGTTTACGTATATATGTACAACGTCTGTTACCAAAACATTGTTATTGTATTAGTTTAAAAATACACCCCCACGTCGCGCCGCCACCTTTTACATTTACATGTCATCCACAAATATTATTGTTCAATGCACATCGCGTAAACATTACCAAAATGGAACATAGCTCAGCATTATCCTTTCTATTAGATATGAACAACAAAATCATTCAATGGTTAAGATGAAAGGAGTTTAGCCGTACCGTTAACAAATCCGTTCCAGCCACCACCTGTCTTTTCCAACCGCTTTAATTAATCGCTGTCCACGTTTACTTAAGAGCGAAATATAATTGGTTTAATATTTTTGTTTTATATCGCCACTGAAACTTATTCTTTTGCTATTATTAAACGTATCTAAACAAGTTCTTTTAATTGAAGTTTTAGTATCATAAAAATCTATAGTAAGTAACTCCAATCTGGTGTAACGAAGGGGGTTAGAAATGACATAGTTCAACTCGTGCTCGCGTTATATAGAGACTGAAGAAACTGTATAAAAAAAGGGCAAGCCCGCTGAGTTTATTGCCGGATCTTCTCAGTTGAGGCCGCGTAGTGAACCGGTGGTAGCTTTAAAAAAAATTGCACATGTAAAAGATACAGAGATGGTTCTAAAAATGTTCTGTGTACTATCAAGCTTTTACTACAATAATAAAAACACAGTAATTATTACATGATACGCTGCAGGAAGAAAACCTGCAACTCAAAAACGTCAATTAGTGTTTTTATCTGTAATCCAGTTCTTGAAATAAGAGGTTATAATCGGATTTTTTCGATACTCAATCAATTAGTACTCTATACTTACTCTATTAGCGAATAGAAATATCGATTAAGCCCGTCACAGACCTACGCTCCAAACTAAATTAGCTTGAACGCGATTACAACTTTATTATGCAGTCATAAAACACGCCCGCTGTATAGTTGACCATTAACGCGGCAGCAAAAAAAAGGTTGGTAATACAAAGTTGATATTGCTGGCGCGCCTAGTTGACAATGTATGCGTTATGTAGTTATTGAGCCGCAAACGAACTTGTAATCGCCTTCAAGCTTATTTGGGATGGAGTTTAGCTTTCTTATATATTAGTTATGTACCGATCCCTCGAGAATTAGTATAGAAAATATATCGTCTCAGCTAGGCATATAGCTAGATTTATATTAATATATATTATATAGGTCTGCGACGCGCTTAGGTACCCTGTTCTCAATAATAGAACATAAGCATCAACCCCTTAGCTATACGGTCGAAATAATTAAATAAAAATATAAGAATTAACCCTTATTGACGTTGTTTGTGTGTGCGGCAGAACACCACCTAAATTGTTAGTTGGCTGCGATTTTCTGTAAATGGAAATACTTCTCTACTCGGGTTGCTCCTACTTTATGGGCCCCCCTTTAAACTTAGCACACATTTCTGAAACTTAACATATTCACTTAGAACAATGCCAAATAACAGTTTACGCAACATGGTATTCGTCTCTACCGATAAACAGACGTTACTGCAACCTCTACTAAATCAACAAACAATACGACATAGTTTAAATAGAAATCCTTACATGATTATAAAATAGGTAATTATGCAACCTGCACCGTTGACCACAGAATAAATTAACAACAATTAATTATTCAATTAGTTAATTTTATACGAAAATGTTTTTACTCGTTAATTCAAAATAGAGTTTTTGCACATAGCAGATTTTGGGTTTGACGTTTGACGTTATGTAATATTCCGTTCATAACACAAACGAAGCAAAACAAATATTAGTTTATAACAATTGCTTAATAATCCTTTCTTCCATTCACAATAAAGAACCCTTTTATCGACAAATAATTTTATATATATCTAATTTTCTTTTTACTTGAAATACACATATATTATTCAGTCAATTGAACACAATTTACCTTACCTTTTCGTGCATCTTCTAGACATCAGGATTCAGTCTAGACCTGTTTTTATAGGCAACAAAAGCAAACCTTATTTATGCTACTGTACACAATTTCAACTTAACTATTTTTTACATAAAATATGTGTTACTACTACCCTTGTCAACGCTATACTATCGTACTTTAGAATAGAAACTAATAAATCTAAAATAATATTGGGGTTATAGTATGTATTGTTTGGAAATAATACATACTATAACCCCAATATTATTATAGATAGATTAAATTAAATTTAGTAATAATACCAGTTGTTTTATTATGAACTAGCAGCCGCCTCAGCTTCGCTGGGTATTTTAAGTTTCTATACTTACTAAATATACGTATTAATACTTGGTATTATTATTATACGTATTAATACTTAATTAAAAACAAAGTCCAAAAAGTACCTACTGAACGGATTTTCATACGGTTTTCATATATAGTTATGTGAGTAGAGTGGTTCATGAGGAAGGTTTAGACATTATACTTTGTCAAGGTTTTGTGTAAATTGTTTGAAATATAAATATAATTGTTGGTAGTCGGAAAAAGCCTGGGCGAAGATATGCGCGGGTTAATACCAAGTATTAATACGTATATTTAGTAAGTATAGAAACTTAAAATACCCAGCGAAGCTGAGGCGGCTGCTAGTTCATAATAAAACAACTGGTATTATTACTAAATTTAATTTAATCTATCTATAATAATATTGGGGTTATAGTATGTATTATTTCCAAACAATACATACTATAACCCCAATATTATTTTAGATTTATTAGTTTCTATTCTAAAGTACGATAGTATACGTATCATTTTACTATAACTACATAGTTATAGTAAAATGATACGTAATTAAAAACTTTGTACCCCTTTTTACGAACACCTTTACAAAGAAATTATTTAAAACTAGACAAAAACAGTGTAGTGCCACAATATAAGACACGGCGGCGAGTATTACACAGACTATGCATTTTAGAGACACGCGTATGAATTATGGTCGTATTTCGACATCTGTGGGCGAACACTAGGTATGATTAATACATAGACCTTAAAAAAAAATCTCTACGTTTAGCTCTAAGCAGTCTATCATCTGTGAGAATAAAAGACTGTCGTATATAGCGACTTTGTTAGTATATACCATAATCCAATAATTATCATTGCCGCACTCTAAAGCCCGTCGCAGATCTACCTATAATATATATCAATATACTGTATTATGACATACATCACAGAAATATATTATAGATGCGTGTGCGGTCGCTCGAAACTGAGTAAGTATAGAATAGAAAATATATCGTAATATGGCTACCTGTATTTTTATTTAAATATATATATATATAAAAATGATATTTGTATGTAGGTATGTCCTTTATAGGATCGTTAACTATGCATTTGATCATGTCATGATCTTCAACAAAGTGTTGTGCATGAGCCCGCAAAGGTTTCTGAGTTCGTACCATAGATTTAGGATTTTTAACCGGCTTCAAAAAGAAGGTTCTCTATTCGACGCGTATAATATTATTAAAAATGCGTAATATTAATATATGTTAATCTATGTGGGCTTCTAAACAAATTTACCAAATTTTATGAGTGTATGTATGTATGTCTGTATGTAGGTTTGTCCGCGGATTTCTCAGAAACTACATGTCCGATTTCGAAAATTCTTTTTGCAATAGTTAGAGTATTTTTCAATTTAGGGTAAAGTACAAGTTTCATCAAAATCGGTCTAGTAGTTTAAGAGATATAAACTTTTTATGTTTTCAGTAAGTTACTGTAACCTAGACGTTCAAGTTGCGTGATAGTACTGATACACTAAAAATTAAAACTATTAAAATTATTTTTGAAAAAATTAAAACTGGCTTCAAAGTAAATTATCTAAGAAGCATAAAATAACGAAAATATATTGAAGTCGGTGTCAGCTCGTGCTAGTCTTAGTTAACATGATGTGCTAGCACCGACTTCAATATATTTTCGTTATTTTATGCTTTTTAGATAATTTACTTTGAAGCCGGTTTTAATTTTTTCAAAAATAGTTTATTCACTACATGGTTGGTACGACCAATCTTTGTAGTGTAGCAACGCACTCAGGGTAGAGCTAGTGTACCTATATATATATGTGACTTATGACGGCCTTAACCTTTATACGTATACATAGCACTGTGTGGACCTTACTAGGCTACATTCTGGAGTTACTTACGTATGTTAAGGTCTAATTTCTTGATGTTATAAGCAATCAGCAAAGTAAATAAAAAGTTCAAAATGGCGGCTACTTTTGTGGACTATTTGTAGGCTAGGTGAATACCCTGATTTGCATTCATGATTTCGAAGCAATCAAGCCAGTACCAAAATGTTCAAAACATTGGCCCTTGTTTACGGAGTTTTAATGCGTTGTACGGCTGAAATTGTGACCCATAAAATTTTTATCATAGCCGGTAAAATGAGGCTATAAATAAGTCGGTCAATTACCATGTATCACAGTTATTTGTCAGTATTATGCAGACTTAAAATGTGTATGGGTTCTATCAATGGCTGCTAAAGTCTGTTTTTTTTTAATGGCAATCTATATAGATAGATAGATAGACAATTCTTTATTGCGCACAAACAAACAGATACAAAAAGAATAAGACACAAATTAATAAAAAATGCAACAATGGGCGGCCTTATCGCTAAAAGCGATCTCTTCCAGGCAACCTTTGGATGGAGAGGAAAATAAAGAAGTTACAAAGAGCAGAGGGTGCGCGCACTCGACATGGATAGGTAACATTAACACAAAGACACATAAAAACACATATGTTGTAAACTATAATAATATATACTCATATGAGTATAATATATAAACATACATCAAATAATACTATTATAAACATACATAAATCAGTACGTACTAATATAACAAGAAAATTACACAAATACCGATTAACTTATTCCACCAAATAAAACTTCTTCACCAGATCTTTGAAAATTGGCAGTGACGAAGCACGCCTTATAGAAACGGGCAAGGAATTCCACAGGCGAACCGCCTGCATCGTGAAGGATTTGTCATAGAAGGAACTGCTATGTAAGGGCATCGTAAGACAAAGGTTTTCCGAGGACCTAAGACTATAGGTGCTAGAATTCGACAAATAATCGAAACGTTCCCTAAGATAAGAGGGGGTGGACGGGTTAAACAATATATTATAGAGAAGAGATAAAATGTTATATAGTTATAATTTAAGGTTATGTAAAAGCTGCTGCTGTGCTAAGTCATTATCTACGTGAAAAATTTGGCATGGGTATATACTGGGTGTCCCGGAAAGGGTATATCATGCCAAAAGCTGTGTATAGTATTGATAGTAAAGATCCCAAAAAAAATACCAAAAACGGCATAAAACGATTTTTGAATTAAGGAAAAAGAATTATATAAATCGTCTTATAACTTTTTCTAAGCAACCCTGTATCATCATGCCTACTCCTAATGCGCCACTGTTTTTTATTGATTGCGTTGCCTTAATGAATAAGAAATTCATCCCTTTTCGGTTAAATAATGAACAAAATATGTAGTTGACTTTTTTCTTAATTTTATTTCACAAATTGATTGCTTGTGGGTTACACATTGCGTCATTACCGGCTTGACACCCTGTATAGGTTTTCCATTTGGACTTGGAGTTTGTTGTTGCGTCGTCCGGTGAACACAAGACCAAACAGAACATTATTGATGATACGTAGGTATGAGTTAAAAAACCTCAACCTTACGGCACTGTTGGATTTAAACCACTCGCATCCCCACAATACGAGCAGTCCACTCTACTACTCTCCTCTGGAAACTAATATAAAATCCAATCAAATCTTAAATTCCACCAACCGAACGGTTTTCAGAGTAACCCTATAGATCTAATAATGATTTCTGATACTTACGCAGATCGGATTGCGTAGATCGGACTAACAATAATAATTAGAAGACCTGAGGGTACCCTAAGACAACTATGACATATGGACAGCTACCACCTCAGTCCGCCCGTGACCATGAATGCTGTAAAGTAATCGAAACGTCGGGAAATTAAAATCAAAAATAAACCGCGATATAATCCGTAAAATTAGTTTCATTTCAACCTATAGATCTATTTCGTTAACAGTAATTAATGTTTCCAGTACTGCCGAGCCCGCCATTCTTCATGGACGAAATGAACAACAAAGTTGTAGGCAAAGTCGGGCCTTACCACGACGGAGACACCTTGGTACTGCGCTGCCTGGTCATCGGAGGTAGGTACCTTGTATCATTATATTTAAAGGAAAATGTGCAATTTCACTATGGCCTCTTGCTTGGAAAGGAGAGATTGCCATAATCCACGCGACGCCAAGACATACTTGGCAGGCATCCTGGGTATCGCAGTATAGGTGGTATGTAAACCAATAGAAATACGCTTCTGCCTGTCTGCATGCTTTGCCTTAGTCGCCTCTTACAGACACCTAATGGGAGGAGAAGGGTGGGTGCTATTCTAACCCGGACACGCCTTTAGTTAAACTTACAAAAATAACGACTTTATATATTAAGCTTTAGACAAATCTAAACAGTCATTGGACTGTAGGGAGAATACGTTCTTTCTTTTCGTGGGGAAAACTTTTAAAAGATCCTGGGAGTTGTGGGGCTCAGCGGAGGTATGTGGGATTCTTACCCCTAATACCCCCGTGGCTGTCGCATCGGCACATGAGAGAGGCAACGTGGGCCCTCCGGTGGGATCTGCACCAGGAGCCTTGCCCTTGAGCCTGCCTCCGGGGGACGCATTGCAGTCCCCTCGATACCGTCACGGGGACGTGTTTGGCAGCTCCGTCGCCGTCCTCCCCAGAGTTACCGCCATACTCGATGGACGCCTAGGGCCCACACCCCAAGCGTCCAGCGACTCCGAAGGTCCTTTGTAACGACCTTTTTTTTTTTTGATGCGGGGGAAATCTTGCAAAGATCCCCGGGAGCTGTGGGACTCGACCGGGGCTATGGGATTCTTATCCACTAAAACCCCCGCGGCTGTCGCATCGGCACATGAGAGGGGGGAGCCCAGGGCTCTCCGGTGGGATCTGCACCAGGGGCCCCTCAGTGACTTGCCTTTGAGCCCGTCGCCGGGGGTCGCAACCCCGCCACCGTCCTCCTCGGAGTCGCCGCCGTACTCAATGGACGTCCTAAGGGCCCACACCCCGAACGTCCAGCGACTCCGAAGGCCTTCGTACCCACCTGGCCTAACTAGGGCGCATCTGTTACCTTTGATTTCCATTCCTTTCCAATTAGTTGGCGTTTTTAAACCGCTTATCTCAGTAATGTAATGCGCATTGCAGACATTTTAGAGCGAAGTTTCCTCTAACAAGATCAACATTCTTGATCAAGCGATACATTTCAAAGGCATCTTAATTATGTTTCTCAGTTACTTTAACCAATTACCCCATTTGTTTTTTCACCTATCTATCTTGTTAGTAGGAATTTAGTGAATAAATTCTTTTAATTCCAAAGACGTATGTTTAGTAAATATTGGATCTCAAGAATACCAGTTATTTTACAAATTAGGTATGTTATCTACAAGGAGAAATTTTTCTTAAAAGGAAATCTGGTCAGCATAAGTTGCTATCTAGTACTGAATAAGGACTCTGTGGAATATGTCCCAAAAATTGTATTATACTTATAAGATGAAATAACCAATCTGGCTAGAAAGCATTGTGCGTATCCTGCCATCGAACTGACGAAACTAACTTCGCAAACTTTAGGAAGGTATTATCCGAATTTCCCATCGGGCCCATGAACGAACATAAATGTATTAAGGAATGAATTTGATATGCTTTCTGAGAGCTCTCCCACGGTACATAAGGAACTCCTGTGCAAGATTTGATGCTTCTAGACCCGCAGATTGAAGCTGTGACAACCACCTATTCATGACCTACTTATGACTTATTTTTATTTAAAACCTATTTGACGGGCCTGTTGGTCTAGTGGTTAGACACCCTGGCCGCTACTCAGTAGGTCGTGGGTTTGATTCCCACCAAGTGTCTGGGTTCTATTTATTTAAGTATGTATTTACAAAACAAGTATATAAGTAGGTATTAGTTATCTGGCTGGAAGAGGAAGACCCAGACGAAGTTTTATGAAGCAGGTAGCAGAAAAAGTGGGTGGAATGTCGTATCAGGAGGTCAAAATGAAGGCATATAATAGATCAGATTGGAAATTGCTTCACCGAAAAGAGCCCAGCTCTTAAGTTGGAGAGAGAGTTATCTGGTATGCATAGTACAGGCTCTGCTTAGTTTGGGATCAGATGACCGTGTGTGTCCTAGAATAATATTATTAAGTATATTTTATATACGCACGCAAAATACGCGCTTTGTCGTGGAGTTGCGGAAACCAGCCCACTATACCAATACCAACGGTACTTTCAGGTCGCCCGCCACCCCGAATAAGCTGGTACTCCGGGGACACCCTGGTCGACGCGTCTGACGGGGACAGTGACATCCCAAAGGTCCGGGAGAATGAGCTGTACCTGCCGCTAACCAGGGCCAACGCTGCTGCACTGTCCTGTAGGGCGTCTAACACCAAACTAGCTGCGCCTATTGTCACCACACTCGAGGTAGAGTTGTACTGTGAGTATTACACAATGAAATAATTTAAGCTAATGATATTTATTGAAAACTAGCTGACCCACGCAGCTCCGCCCGCGCTGTGTTTACGTTAACTAAACTTTCAATAATATCATTCGCATAGAATACAAAACCTCCTTTTTTAAAGTCGGTTAAAAACTTGGACCCACTTTGTATTTGCCCTCCAAAGCACGGAGACGTTTAGTTCAAATGGCGTTAAACGCTACCCATCTATTTAATAACCTTACCTAACGTTGTTTAACCGTTGTCAACATCCAGTAGATTCGGCGTGATGCTCAGCCGAGATACAGACAGACAGACAGACAGACAGACAGACAAAAATTAAAAAAAATACATTTTTGGCTTTAGTATCGGTTATAGAATGCCCTCCAAACATAATTTTCAAAATATCTTCAATGTACAGAATTGGACCTGTTACAGTTTTATTATAAGTATAGATTTGACAATTTTATACCAATTTCTTCAAAACTTAAGAGTAAGGTGCTAAATAATGTAAAAAAGAAAAAAAAACCAGCCCTTGTTTTGTCCCACTATTGAGCGCGGCTCTCCCCTCAAAATGAAGCGGCTTAGGCCATGGTCCACCACGCTGGCCAAGTGCGGGTTGGCGAACTTCACGCGTTATTCGAAAGCTAGTTAGGCTTTCTCAAGATGTTTTCCTTCACTGAAAGCTAGTGGCGATTCGCACATGATTACCTTAAAGAAATCAAAGTAATAATTTAAGTAAATCTAAATAAAATTAGCTTTCTGTGTGCCTATTATGTAGTGTCATCATCAAAAGAAAGAAAGAAAAACATTTATTCGTGACACACAAAAAAAAAAACAGAAAAAACATTAAGTATTTTATAAAATGTGTCACAAAAAGGTCTCAACTCAGCATACTCAGCATTAGCAGCCAATATACGTCCACTGCTTCACAAAGGCCTCCCCTTTAGAAGGGAGGGGTTGCCAATGTAGTGTATAATTGTAGAAAGTAAGATTGTATGCAAAGCGTTGTTGGCAATGTTTGAGTCTTCATATTACGTGCGCTTATGGCACATCTAGTTTTCAATACAATTTGTTTATTCAAACCATATATCTTAACTAACTCCTCTATAATTAAGGATACATGTGACATGATATTTTGTATTGATTTGTATTAATTGACTTATGTAATTCTTGTTGAGGATCCTAAAGAATAAAGAACTGTCCATTGATCGGTTCGCGAGCTCCATCCATTGACTCTACCTGTGATCAGAAAGGCTTCATACTTTTCTACAAGAATCTACCAAAAAACTGTTACCTACTCGCCTTTCAAAATTCAATCTACTAAATTATTTTTTCTATCTCAAATGGAAGTTTAAGGAGAACTACGTCGACATCTCAATTAGCTGCTTACTTAATAATAATAATATCTTGGGACAATCCACACACGGTCATCCGATCCCAAACTAGGCAGAGCCTGTACTATGGAAACCAGACAACTGATACTAACCTTATATACCTTTTTTTTGTAAATACATACTTAAATAGATAAACAACACCCAGACACTTGGCGGGAATCGAACCCACGACCCATCTGTTGTCAGGCAGGGTGACTGACCACTAGACCAACGGGCCCGTCTTGATACGCGACCATTTCTCTGATCAATAAGGTATTGTCTGGTGAAGCTGTAATGGCCATCTGCGGCCAACAGCGTCTATCAGTTCAAAAAAAAATCTGATCCATAAGACCCACGTCGTTATCAGCGCTCACAGTTAGGAGGAATTTTGATCAAGCTTATATAAATTTTGCAAAATTGTTAAATTATTTTTCCAGTACCAGCCCATAACGTGACAATCCATTGGGTGCGAGGCACAACAGGCGATGCGTTGCTTGCTGGACGACCCGCTCTCGTCCAATGCACTGCGCGCGGTTCGTACCCTCAGCCCGAGCTGTCTTGGTGGCTCGACCACAAGCACTTGACGCATCATAGCAACCAGGTAAAGGCTAATTCAAAGAATTTTATACGTAAACGACGTTCACCTTATTGGTTTAATAAATAATTTTTAGATTTTTCGATAACTATAGAGCGTCCAACCGTTTATTTTCTTTTTGACAGCACCAATAGAAGTAAGAAGTAAGTAGAAGTTTTAAGAAGTTCACTTTTAAAAGTTCACTTTAAGTGAACTTTAAAAGTGAACTTTTGCGTAACATGACGCAGTTACGTTCTATTGGTGCTGTCAAAAAGAAAATAAACGGTTGGACGCTCTATAGTCTGAGAAACATCATTAGTCCAATCATTGAGGTTAATATGTACTAACATAGTAATGTAAGGCCAATTTAATAGATCACATTTGCCATCTGTCACATTTGACATTTGACAAGAAACTGTTCTTGTTGTTTCTTTTGTTATTATTTTTGTATAGTAATTGAAAAAAGTTAAGCAGTTCTAACTTCGAAAAAATTTATAGTATTTTATGCCCGCCGTTACAAGGTTACGTTGTTAAATTTTGATGAAGTGTCAAATGTGATCGATTAAATTGACCCTACTTTAGAGACGTCATCACAGTTAGATTATGATCAAACAAGCTTTCTTCGGAGTCGCTGGGCGTTCGGGGTGTGGGCCCTTAGAACGTCCATTGAGTACGGCGGTGACTCCGAGGAGCACGGCGGTGGGGTTGCGACCCCCGTCTCTGTGAGCACCGTGGCTGGTTTCCTGTGGGCGGGCAAACCGCCCCTGGGGGCGGGCTCAAACGCAAGGCCCCTGGTGCAGATCCCACCGGAGAGACCTGGGTCCGCTCTCATGTGCCGATGCAACAGCCGCGGGGGTTTTAGTGGGTAAGAATCCCACATACCCCGGTCGAGCCCCACAGCTCCCAGGGATATTTTGAAGATTTCCGCCGCGTCAAAAAAAAATGGTCAAATTTAGAGCAAATGTCGCAAAATATAAAACTAAACTATTAAATAATAAAGAACGAGTGTGCTTTAGACCACGCGACTGTAGTAAAACTTCCGAACTGACTGGCCGGAATTCATCATTAACGGAACAATAACATAAAACGGCTGCAAGTGTCGAAATAAACGAATCCAAAAGAGTTGAAATAAACGAATCCAAAAGAGTAGAAATAAACGAATGCAAAAGAGTCGAAATAAACAAATCCAAAAGAGTCGAAATAAACGAAGCCAAAAGCCTCCGTGGCGCAGCGGGAAGCCGCTTGCTTGGCAGACCGAGCTTGATATTCCTTGAGGAGCAACATATTTTATAGTACTTTCTTACTGGCTAGGAGAATCCAGGGCGATCACCCGATTGTCTGAAAAGCAAGATGATCCTTGCATCCAGACAACTCTATACTTATACGGGGTGTAAGGGACATCGTACCGAAAAGGGATCCAGTACATGATTCTGAACACTCTAGTGTTGAAATTTTTCATCGACTTTTTTAATGAATTGCCAAAAAAAAAACACTTTTTTTAAATTAAATTAGTATAATATCATTATTGGTATAACAATAAAGCATAATTTTAATTTAAAAACAATAAATTACTTATTTTTGGAAAATTTATTTAATTATTTATTTATTTATTCTTTATGCACTAAAACAGTACATAGGTAATTAATTAATAGGCAATTAATTATTATTATTTTAGAAAATTAGCAATGTAATTTGAGAAATAAATATTATTCCGCATACATTCATTACATGCACGAAAATTAATAAGTCAGTCATTTGTTATTTTTCATATAAATGGTTTCTGTAATGTTGTAACGGACATTATTTGACATCTTATAAAAATTTTCGGTACGATGTCTCGTTATATACTTTTTTTTGTTGTAAATACATAGATAAATAACACCCAGACTCATCATCATCATCATCAGCCGGAAGACGTCCACTGCTGAACATAGGCCTCCCCCTTAGAACGCCACAATGAACGACAATTGGCTATTTGCATCCACCGGTTACCTGCGACGCGCACAATGTCGTCTGTCCACCTAGTGGGAGGCCTGCCAACGCTGCGTCTTCCGGTTCGTGGTCGCCACTCGAGAACCTTTCTTCCCCAACGGTTATCGGTTCTTCGAGCGATGTGGCCTGCCCATTGCCACTTCAACTTGCAGATTCTGAGAGCTATGTCGGTGACCTTAGTTCTTCGGCGAATCTCCACATTTCGGATTCTGTTGCGCAAAGAAACTCCGAGCATAGCTCTCTCCATGGCTCGTTGTGTGACTCTGAACTTTTCTAAAAGGCCAGCCGTTAGAGAACACCCAGACACTTGGCGGGAATCGAACCCACGAACTAGTGGGTAGCGGCCTAAGTGACTAACTGTCTCGTATTCCTTGCCCGTAGGGAGTCCGGGTAAGAATAGCACCCTCCCATCTCCTCCCGTTAGGTGTCCGTAAGAGGCGACTAAGGGAAACAAGAAGACGGGCAGCAGCGTCTTTCTAACTGATTACCTACAAATTTTACTGCGATCCCCAAGACCTGCCTGCCAAGCGTGGGGATTATGGCGAACCCTCCCTTCTAAGGGGGAGGTCTTTTGAACAGTTGTGGACGTATTTCGCCTACTAATGATGATGATGAAATGGAATCGACCTAGTGGGTAGGGTGTCTAACCACGTGACCAACGGGTCCGTCACCGTCATCTCATCCCGTACCTATTATAGATCACATCATCACACATCACCAGCCGGAAGACGTCCACTGCTGAACATAGGCCTCCCCCTTCGAACGCCACAATGAACGACAATTGGCTATTTGCATCCACCGGTTAACTTCGACGCGCACAATGTCGTCTGTCCACCTAGTGGGAGGCCTGCCTACGCTGCGTCTTCCGGTTCGTGGTCCCCACTCGAGAACCTTTCTTCCCCAACGGTTATCGGTTTGCCGAGCGATGTGGCGTGCCCATTGCCACTTCAACTTGCAGATTTTAAGAGCTATGCCGGTGACCTTGATTCTTCGGCGAACCTCCATTCCGGATTCTGTCGCGCAAAGAAACTCCGAGCATAGCTCTCTCCATAGCTCGTTGTGTGACTCTGAGCTTATCCAGAAGGCCAACAGTTAGGGACCACGTCTCAGTACCATATGTCATCACTGAATGGAAGTATTATAGATACCCCCTGTATATTATCTCTCTTAAATTTAATTCGTTTCGTATCCCAGACATGGCACAACTCGTCCTTGACGAAGATCTCGTACCTGGAGATCATACCGGGGGTGAGTGACAACGGCGCGACCCTGGCCTGCATCGCCACCAACCCCATAATGGCACCCAGCCGGGGGTCGAAGGCTGACGTCACAACACTCAATGTCACATGTAAGCATTCATTAGACTTATCAAAATATAGAGCTATCGATTACAGTGAAAATATGATATAGGCTGATCCTTTAGTTAGAGTTAGGCAATGATAATTACATATAATAAGGCATAGATATGTTATATCCCTAACTAGATAGATTATAAATTAAAGCTGTAACAGCTCAGTGTGCAGGCGCGACCCCACCTCGCACCTCTGATTTCTCTAATTAATAATGTGCGAATCGTCTTTGTGCGATTGTTATCAGCTTTCGGTCAAGGTATTTGTGTGATTGTTACTAGCTTTCGGTGAAGGAAAACACCGTGAGGAAACCAACATGTCTGAGAAAAACTAACTAGTTTTCGAATGATGTGTAAAGTCCGCCAACCCGCACTTAGCCAGCGCGGTGGACTATGGCCTAAGCCCCCTTATCTTGAGGGGAGGCACGAGCCCAATAGTGACACATAAACAAGAGCTCGTATTATTTTTTATGTTATATCCCTACTAATGCACGCCAAAAATTGTGACCCATGCAATAAAACGCAACGTATAAGCTTGACTATACAAAGAGGTAATGCCGCCAGTCTTTTAGGTTCTTTCCAAGTGCAGCGACAACTTGGAGGAAGTTTTTTACCTAGTTACGTAAACATATTTGTAAAAAAACTGTAAATATTTAGTTCCCATTCAATTATTTTTTATATCAAAAGTGTCTAGGGATCAAGCATTTTTAAGCGGATTTCTTGAGATTGAGATGTGGCTTTGTAATAAATTTATGATTTTATAAATTTATATGGATCCTTTTTGGTGCATTTCATAATTTGAATCAGGAACTGTGAATCAAATTCGAGTAAAAGATGAAAATCAGCTGTCAATATTTTCCCTATAAAAACATACAACGCATTGAAGACATTATTAGTGCTACTGTTTCCCTACTACTGATTAAAACCAACGTTATTATGGAGCGGCGACGTCATTTAAGCAGGGAAGAAATGCTCAGAGCCGTGGGAATGATAGAAGCTGGTTCCCGGCAACGTACTGTGGCTTTAGCTCTGAATACAAGTCAGAGTGTTATCAGTCGACTTTGGACACGTTACCGAAGCACTGGTACCGTGGCTGAGCGCCATGGAGGACGGTATCGCTGCACCACACGGAGACAAGACCGATATATTCAAATCTTAACTCGAAGAGCTCCAACAATAACTGCCATGATGTTAGCCGTGAGGCTTCATCACTCTTCAGGGAACTTAATTAGCGACCAAACAGTCAGAAACCGCTTGCATGAAGTGAACCTTCATTCCCGAAGACCGCTACGGGTACCACCTATAGCAATGCACAATCGTAGGATTCGATATCAATGGGCTCTTGAACACAGAAATTGGGCAGAAGAACAATGGCGTTTCGTGTGCTTTTCTGATGAGTCTCGTTTTGGTATGAGACCGGATACAAGACGTATACGACACTGGAGAACCCCTGGACGCCAACAGCGATTAAAATCCTGCCAGGAAGTCCATCCTTATAGTGGTGGAACCATCATGGTATGGGCGGGTATTTGGATCGGCGGAAGAACTGAGTTGATTTGGATCAGAGGCAACCTCAACGCTCAAATTTATGCTGAGACGTTTGTATCAGACGTCATCGTTCCTCTACAAGTGCAAATCGGTCCCTTATTTCAGTTAATGCATGATAATGCACGACCGCACACCGCAAGAGTTGTAAGACAGACTCTCGCCGCAGCTAACATCAATGTCCTGCCCTGGCCTGCTCAGTCGCCAGACTTGAACCCGATTGAGCATGCATGGGATATGCTACAGAGAAGAGCTCTGCCGAATATGGAGGGTATCCAGTCGCAAGAAGACCTTTTTTTGTTGTTGCAACGAACATGGGCGGCCATTCCACAGCGTGATTTGGATGAACTCATTTTGAGTATGCCAAACCGATGTTCTTGTGTTGTTAGTGTTCGCGGTAGAAACACGGATTATTAATTGTTTAAGTTACCCAATAAAATTTTAAAGAAAACTGTTATTTCAGTCTTTTTTTCGAACTTTTGTGTTAGTGGTTCAAATGTCAAAAATCCCTTTATTAGGAAAATGGCAAATTTCTTTATTAATGCAAAGGTGACTTGGTTTATCGTTACTGTGACAAACGAAAACACTTTATTTGATGAATCCTTAAAGAAAATTTTAATTAATATCAATCAGGAGAAAAGTTATTGCAAAAATATATGTTGATCCCTAGACACTTTTGATGTGTGTATATATCATCGATATACTATACCAACTAGATTAGCTGTCACGAACAAAATGACATCGAAAATGTGGTCGCGGTTACATATACTTACACAACTATACACGTAGCTAGAAATTGTTGAAAATAGTTTTAAATAATTCGGAACGTCGGACTAATAGAAGCCTTCACATGTAGTAATAAAGTCTAATTCTGTATGCAGTAATGTTGGCACATAAAACCTTTACATCGGAGACAAAGAAAAATCAAGAAAATCGCCAAAGCTATACGAAAAAAAGTAGTTGTTTTGACTTAAACAAAAATGTACTCATTTAAAAGAAAATCTTAACCACTATAAAATAAGGTTCAAAACAGGTGTGTTTCCATTGTGTGTGTACTGACTTACAAACTTATCCGTGCTGGTGGCAAAAATGAGAACTAACTTTTTTATTATGGTAATGACGTGTAGTTTAACAGTTTCGTATAGACAGTGGCGACATCCTATCGGCAACATTAATTTTGTCAGTCTCGGCATGGCAGTTGCGAACTACTAGCGGAGAAAATATCAAATAAATATTTTTTATTTCGTATTATAATGATATCTTACTTATATTTATTATTTAAACTAGTAGTAATAAGAACACGAAACGAAAAAAAAATCTCCATCTGCAATTTTAGTATTACGATAAGTATTATATTATTTGGACAGTTTATAAACGCGCAATAAGGAATTTCGATACATCCTGTTGTCGGCTCGTACTAATTTGAAATAGAGCGACAGCCGTCTCCGTAGCTCTATTTTCGTGACCACTTTTCGGGTCGTGACAGCTAATCTAGTTGGTATAGTATATCGATGATATATATATATATGCTAACCTACATAGTTAAGGTATGATATTCCTTCCATATTATTAACTTTTGTGCAGTAGGTACTTTGTGCAATTTCCAAAATAGGCATTGATTTTGAACACACGTCATATTCGATATATTTTACCGACGCGGTAAAATGTATTGGGTGAATTTCGTTGATTCACTTTTTGTGCGCTTACGGCATATATATTGTATGAAATATCGTTAGAGTCAGTACAAACAATAATTGTAGAGGCCTATGCCTATTTTTACACAAAATAAATGACATTGGAATTTACTAGACAGATAGGTACAATTACGTATATCGATCCTATACATTATGTACGACTAATTATAGTTAAAATAGTGAATGATAGATAAACAACGTTCGCTATGTAGTAATAAGTAGAACATGTTACCTGAATGTATAATATAGTACTTATATCAGGTGTGTATGCCCACATTTAATATGTATTCAAAATAGATATCAAATGGACTGTAATAATGTAGGGCTAATTTAATAGATCACATTTGACATCTGTAAGTTTCTTTGTTCTGTCTGTTTCTTTTGTGAATATTACAATAAATAAGTATGTACTATGCGTTTCAACTAAGAATGTGGACGCCATGATGATCGCGACTGTGGAACTTCACTCGTTTTATACGATTTTTGTAGCGGCAGCAGAGTAAACACAAAATGAAAAATTCGCCCCGGTTTCAATTATTTATTGTAATGTCTTATTTTGCCATCTATTCTTGTTAAAACATCATTTTTAGTAATTATATATTTGAAATGGCAAGATGGCGGCCACATTCTTAGTTGAAACACATAGTAATCATATTTGTTAAGGTGTTTAATACCTAAAACCGCGATAGATGGCGTTACATTGATTTTGTACGTTGTATCAACTTTTGTCGTAGACACTAAGTATAGTAAAATTTATTTATTTATTGTTAACCTTTTCTGAGCCATCCAATATAGTTGTTTACTGTATTCGGAGTTTTATTCCTCGCCTTTGAGTAGTTTTTTGGGACTTGTTCATGGTCCTTCGAGCCGGATGTCGGCATTGAAGTAGACTTGGATTAAGCCCTGCGGCACCGATCGGGTGGCGGATTGCTGCTTATGGTGCTTACTGCGTGGAAGCAGATACATTGCAGTGGACGGACACAGCAACGACGGCGAAGCAGCGTGTTGGTTGTCAAGCTCGTCGCAACCAAACTACATCGGGAAACGTCATCAACATAGTGCAAGTGTGAGTGTGTTAACGGACAAAAACTGTGAGTACGATCTTCAACCTTATTTGTTAGGAGTTTCGAACTTAGAAAAATCGAAGATAGTGCATGTGAATAAAAATAACTTGTAAAAATTTCAAAGTGTAGCATGGACTTAGAATAGTTTTAAGAAAAGTGAACCGACGGGGAATCCATGCCGGTTTTCGCATCGAAGTGCTCAAACACTTAGAAAAATTTGAAGAATTTTTTTAATGGACTTGTGATTATTTTATGAAGAAATTTTATGAACTTAATATTTTTAAAGTACGATTTTACTTACTGGATTGGACTATCATCTATACAGTTCAATACTTCACATCTTCAAGTATATTTTAATTGGAATACTGTACTGTTTGCTAATTCACCATGGCTGAAAACTATATTAAGATACAGGAAGATATTAGTGTGACAATTGATAAAGCGAAAATTAACTTTAAGAAGTCGCCTAAGGAACGCATTACTTTGGGTTACATCGAGACACGTTTAGAAGCTTTGGAACAACACTGGGCGGTGTTTGAACGTAATCACCACAAAATTATTTCTGCATTAGAGTCAAAGGATTTGAAGCAAACACTTTACCACCAAAATGATGTATATGAAAACGTAGAGGAAGCATACATAGAATATAAAACGTTGCTAAGGGACGTTCTTCATGATTTAAAACAAGTTGCTTCCGGGTCCACCAGTCGATCTGAAAAAGAAACCTTCACAAGTAATGTTAAGTTGCCTAAAATTACTATCCCTAAATTTTCCGGGAACTATTCTGAATGGGTCAGTTTCCGCGATTTATTTATTTCATTAATTGATAAAAACTCAAGCATTGACAACGTCCAGAAGTTACATTATCTTAAGAGTTCTGTTACTGGTGAAGCAGAACAGTTGTTGAGGCACATTCCATGCACTGCTGATAATTATAAAATTTGTTGGGAACGATTAGAAAACAGATATAATAACAAAAAATATCTAGTCAATTGTATTTTAAAACGTCTAACTAGTCAAAAACCTTTGTCTTCCGAGTCGTGCAGTTCTATTAAGCAGTTATTAGATACCACTAAAGAATGTTTATGTGCGTTGGAAAACCTAGGTATAGACATAAAGTCTTGGGATATTATTGTGATATTCCTAATCAGTCAAAAATTAGACTCTGAAAGTAGAAAACAGTGGGAACAGAAAGTCAGTGAATGTATTAAAGAATTGCCTACTTTTAATGAGTTTGAAGAATTTTTACAAACTAGATTTCGTTCATTGGAGTTTTTAGATACAAAGGTTTACAAACAAGACAAAATTTCGACTAATCATGTAGCTACCACTGTTTCCTGCATATTTTGTACTGGAAATCACAAACTATTCAATTGTAAAAAGTTTTGTAAAGAAGATGTTGAATCTAGGCGTAATTTTGTCCAAACTCACCATTTATGTTTTAATTGTATGACCCCCGATCACTCCGTTTATTCGTGCACTTGGTCTACAAGATGTCGATTTTGTAAGAAAAAACATCATCTCAAAAATCTAAAATCAGTCGGTGATAAGACTGACCAGTCTACAGAGAGGCATGTTGTGACTTCTATCACTGAAGCAACATCTTCTATCTCTGAGACCCATGGCGACAGTTCAGAATCAGAACCAGAAATTGTTACTTGTTTTACAAATACAACCAGCCAAGTTTTATTAGCCACAGCGCTTGTAAACGTGACAACCAATAGAAACGATTCAGCGTTTGTATTAAGATCCTTGTTGGACCAAGGGTCGCAGGCTTCTTTTATCACAGAATCTGCGGTTCAGCTACTCGGTCTAAATAAAATTCTGGAAAAAAGTATAGTTACAGGTTTAGGCGGTGACCAGGGCTCGACTATAGCGTCGAAGTCCTATGTTATTTTAAAGATTCAGTCTCGTCATGACCCCAGTTTTAAGTTGACCGTTAAAGCTCATGTTTTGAAAAAGCTGACAAGCTTCCTTCCAAGCAAGAAGGTAATGATTAAAGTTATTCCAGCACTTTCGTCGTTGGAATTAGCAGACCCATCGTATGGAACTCCAAACCGAGTACATTTGCTCTTAGGCGCGGAGGTTTATAGCCAGATATTATTAGAAGGTTTGATCAAGGATCCGCCGGGCTCAGTTATTGCGCAGAACACTAAACTCGGTTGGATCCTCTCTGGAAAACTACACGATGAGCCCACCAATATCAACCAAAGCGAAAGCTGCCACAATATAATGACCATGCATTTGACGCAATCAAATGTCAATGACCTTATTAAGAAGTTCTGGGAATTAGAGGCAGAGCCTCAATCTCGTAGCAATCATTTGACACCGGATGAAGAAAGGTGTGAACAATTGTTTGCCCAAACTACCACCAGAGACCAATCAGGTCGGTTTGTGGTCAGGTTGCCATTTAAAACAGAGGACCCACTTTGTAAATATGGTAATTCGCATGGTATTGCAAGGAAACGATTTCTAATGTTAGAAAAACGTCTCATTAGGAACCCAGATCTCGGAGCAGAATATGACGATGTTATAAAAGAATATCTCCGTATGGGTCATATGGCACTTATAGAGCCATCTGAACAAGTAAATCCTTGTGCAGTTTACCTGCCACATCACGCTGTAGTGCGTCCAGATAAGAGCACTACAAAAGTACGCGTAGTGTTTGATGCGTCTTGTTCCGGCACTAATGGAGTGTCATTGAATGATGATATGCTGGTTGGCCCAACCCTTCAGCCCGCGTTACGGCACTTGGTGATGCGATGGAGATGTTACCCTATTTCACTTGTTGCTGACATCGTTAAGATGTACAGACAAGTGAAGGTGGCGGAGGAGGATACAGACTTTCAGCGTATTTTGTGGCGAGAAAGTCCAAATGCTGAGTTGCAGCATTTTAGACTCTTACGAGTCACCTTTGGAACGTCCTCGGCTCCTTATTTAGCGGTGCGGACATTGCAGGAATTGGCACACAGTGAAGGTGCTCAATTTCCCCTGGCATCTACTCGAGTGCTTAATGACTTCTACATGGATGACCTTATGTCAGGATGTCATTCTGTAGCTGAAGGCGTTAAAATTTATGAGGAACTTACCAACCTACTAAGCCTTGGAGGATTTCCTCTCCAGAAATGGTCTAGTAATTGTAAGGAGTTGCTAGATCGTATTGAATTGGGACACGAGGATCCAGGAAAAGAACTGGAATTGAAAAATGACGAAATTATGAAAATACTAGGACTTACATGGAATAGAGAGGAAGATGTGTTTCGATGCACGGTTAAGCTTCAACCTGTTGAGTACCCGGTCACGAAGCGAAAGGTAATTTCGGATATTTCTCGTCTTTTCGATCCCCTAGGATGGATCGCACCAGTCATCACCACTACTAAGATATTCATACAAAGAATATGGCTATCAGGAATAGAGTGGGACGACGAACTCCCTTCACATTTGCTCAAGGAATGGACTGAGTTTCGTAATAATTTGAATCAACTTACCGTAATTCGCATTCCACGGTGGATCAAAACGAATACCGATGACAGATGTCTCGAGCTGCATGGGTTTTCTGACGCATCTAATATGGCTTATGCTGCAGTCGTGTATGCACGTATTGTTGACAGGAATGGTAATGTACATCTGATCACGTCTAAAACTAGGGTTGCACCGATTAAGCAAGTGTCGATTCCACGGCTGGAGTTGTGTGGTGCCGTGTTGCTTGCAAAACTTCTTAATGAAGTTGCAGAAACACTTAAGATTTCCAAGCACCAACTCCATGCGTGGACGGACTCGTCCATCGTACTTGCTTGGCTTAGCAGTCACCCTAGTCGATGGAAAACCTTTATTGGGAACAGAGTAGCGGAAATACTTACCATTACCGATGGAGATCAGTGGTCACACGTCGCGTCGAAAGAAAATCCTGCAGACTCTGCGTCGAGAGGAATCGAACCTTCAGAACTCGCGCAGAATCAGCTCTGGAGGCAAGGTCCGGACTGGTTGCATCTAGAAAAAATAAACTACAACAAAAAGCAAATTACTGATACTTACCTTGAAGAGAGAAAATCTAAATTAAAGTGTCATACCAATACCTGTGTGGCTACTGATTGCGATATTCTCACTAGATTTTCGTCCTTGAGGAAACTTGTTCGTGTTGTGGCGTATTGTCGAAGAGTCCTGGCCTGGAACAAACCTGAAAAGAAAAACACATGGTTAACAGCTAAAGAACTTAATGAGTCTTTACTTACCTGTATAAAGATATGTCAAGAAGAAGGGTTTAAAGAAGGAGATAGAAAGCTTGCAGAATAAAGGAAAGATAAATAAGAAAAGTACACTTACCTCGCTGAATCCGTTTCTGGATGCAAACGGTGTCTTGAGAGTAGGTGGTAGACTATCCAGTGCGAATGTCAGTGAAGACATGAAGCACCCAATGATCATTCCGCATAAGTCTCCATTTACAAATCTTCTCATCGACGACGCACACATAAGAACAATGCACGGTGGTCCGCAACTCATGTTAAATTACCTGAGAACCAAGTACTGGATTGTCGCAGCTAAAGGCGTTGTACGGCAATTCGTTAGAAAATGCGTGACTTGCATTCGTTACTCGGCTCAGACTAACCAGCAGATGATGGGGCAATTGCCGCCATCCAGAGTCACTGCACATAGACCTTTCCATAAAAGTGGAGTTGACTACGCAGGTCCGATCAGCGTTCGAACAACCAAGGGACGCGGTCATCGCTCCACAAAGGGGTACATTTGCCTGTTCGTATGCATGGCTACACGAGCCATCCATCTCGAAGTGGTCAGTGACATGACTTCTGAAAGCTTTTTGGCTGCTTTCAAACGCTTTGTTGCCAGAAGAGGTCACGTCGCTGAACTATGGAGTGATAATGGCACCACCTTTGTTGGAAGCGCAAGAGAATTGAAGGAACTGTTCGACGCAGAAAGATCCTATGTTGCAGCAGAAATTGTAGATTGGTTAGCGTGTAATGGCACTAGTTGGCACTTTATCCCTCCCCGTGCTCCAAATTTTGGAGGATTGTGGGAAGCGGGTGTAAAGTCGACCAAACATCACCTTAGACGCGTACTTGGTGACAGCACGCTTACATTTGAAGAGATGACAACAACTCTGTCGCAGATTGAGGCGTGCCTTAATTCTCGCCCTTTGTCACAGATGTCTAGCAATCCAGAAGATCCATGCCCGTTAACTCCAGGACATTTCCTAGTAGGTGAACCGCTGGTATTGGTACCAGATCTCAACTACGAAAGTTCCAACATTAGTAGTCTAAAAAGATGGCACCTTACCCAGAAAATGGTCCAAGATTTTTGGCGCAGATGGTCATGCGAGTACCTTACGCAGTTACAGCACAAGTACAAATGGTCTGAAGAGAAGCCCGAACCAGATATAGGAAGTGTTGTTTTAGTTAAAGAAGACGACCTCCCACCAGCTAGATGGCTTTTCGGTGTGGTCATTGCTAAGCATCCTGGTTTGGACAATCTTACTCGTGTTGTAACCCTTCGATACAAGGGAAATATTATAAAGAGACCTGTATCCAAGTTGATTGTTTTACCATTGGTGACAAAAAATGAATTTACTAAATTAATTTATACATTATTTTAATTCCTATTTGTTTTACACATTTTATGTTTTCTTTTAATTTTACTCTGTTTTTTTATATACACTTTATTTTTATTATTATACACAACTTTTTATGTTTTATTTTAAATATTTATACTTATGTTAGCCATATTGATGGACCCTGTCCATGGCGGCCGGAATGTTAAGGTGTTTAATACCTAAAACCGCGATAGATGGCGTTACATTGATTTTGTACGTGGTATCAACTTTTGTCGTAGACACTAAGTATAGTAAAATTTATTTATTTATTGTTAACCTTTTCTGAGCCATCCAATATAGTTGTTTACTGTATTCGGAGTTTTATTCCTCGCCTTTGAGTAGTTTTTTGGGACTTGTTCAATATTTGAAAAAAGTTAAGCAATTGTGCAGTTCTAACTTCGAAAAAAATAATATTTTATGCCCACCGTTACAAGGTTACGTTGTTTTTCGATGAATGAAGTGTCAAATATGATCTATTCAATTGGTCCTACTTAAGTTACAAATAAATTTGCCAGAAAAGCGCCATCTAGTAGCTACATTAAGAACTAATTTCCTGTAAAGAAGGTTATTCGACAAAGAATGGTTTCTACTTTATATTTGCGTGGTTTTACTTGACGTAACTTTGTTGCGTAAGTTTTTAATAGATGGTGCAGATCATCCAATAACAAATGTTTAACATATGTAAAGATTTTTAATAGAATAATGACTCTACACCTCTACACCACTCTACAAAAAATATTCTCCACACCAGTAGCAATTGTTTTGACGCCTCTTAGAATGATATGACCTAAACATTTTTTTTTAGATATTTAACCTAGTTACAAGACAGGCAAGATCCTTGTTGGTAAACGATGCGCCTCTCTACAGACCAGCTTCAATGCAATGATTAGTTATTAAGTCTTTGGAGCCCGGTAATTTCACCAGCTACAGTGCCCTTCACACACACACACACAGCACACAGCAGTGTTTAAAACATAGATTTAGGATTTTTCACGGATTTAACTGTGCTGCTTGGCGGTATAATATATGACACTACAGCAGTGGCGGTCCGAGAGAGGGGTCGTAGGGGTCATGACCCCCCCCCCCCCAAATCCATATTCGTACCCGGAAAAATTGGGTAGCAATTAACCCTAACCTAGTCCAGGTACAAGACCAACGGGACCGTCAAATGTGACCCCCCCAAAATCATTGGCTGCGACCGCGCCTGCACTACAGTGCGGTGGTACCTAGTTGGCCTAAACCGTCCCTTGCACAATTTTATTTTCAGATAGTCCAATAATAGAAATAAATAAACTTGGCGACGGGAACCTGAACGAGGTCGTGGAACTGGACTCCCTGATATTAGAATGCGAAGTCAGATCCAATCCGCCCGTCGAACGGTTCATGTGGTATTATAATGTAAGTTTACGTTAATACTCATATTTTTTGTTTTTATTAACCGACTTCATTTACACGGGCTTTACCCGGTCTTTTTAGAGGTCTGCTTACTGCCGCACTCACAATCGTTAATTAATTTGACATAATGTTGTCTTTTATTTACGCGAATACTAGACATTTTGTTGATGTTGTTCAACATCTCAGTCCGCCCGTGACCATGGGTGCTGCAAAGCATTCGAAACGTCGGGAAAATTAAAATAAATCGCGATATAATCCGTAAGAATAGATTAATTACAACTTTAATTTAAATTAGTCATTTTTTTCTTTAATTAAATAGATAGGTAAGTACATATTTTAACTCTCAGATCCTTTATGGTTATAAAATTCGAGATAATTTATATATCTACTCAACATCGGCGTATTAAAGACTAATTGACTTTGAATGTCTAAATAATCCTATTTCATTTTTTGTTTGTCAAAACCATTATCTAATAATTGTCGTTTGTAGGTTCGGCAGTTAAACACGAATCTAACAGTTTTAAGAAATAAATAATTTGTAAAACCACTCTAGGGATCAACTACGATGAAAAATAGTCGTTGACCTAGGAAAAAAAAGAGTAGGTGTAAGTATGTATGTATGTTTATCTATTGTAAGTGGTATACCTATGGATAGGCTACTTGTCTATGATGTTAAACAACATCATGTGTAGGTATAATAATTAAATAAATAATAAATAATTGTTTTTACCAACAACATACATAATATATGTATGTTAGTGAGTATGTACTGGCTGCTCTGATTTTATTTTTACCCAACTACGGAACGGGAACGGCGGGAGGGTTATGATTTTAACAAGAATGTATGTATGTATGTTCATCTGTTCCCGCATATCTTCTAATCTATTTAACATAATTTGACAAGTAGGGTGTCGTTAGAAGCGTCTTGATTTTCCGCTGGTTAGGTATAGACTATATAATAATCACAATATTAGACTGCGATTTTTTCCGTAGTCGGGTTTTAGTTTTTAAAACTTATAACTTGTATTAATATAGAAAACTTTAGTCCTTCCTCCAAGACAAAACTATCATGATGTCTCTATCCTTTGCTGTTCTTTCGTCTTTTTGTATCGCAAAAAAACTCTCAACTCGCCTTCTTCTTCTTCTTTTATTTCAGGATAGTGAGATAAAGCCAGGCGGCATATGGGGAGAGGACGTGCATGCAGGCCAACTGCAAGTAATAGAATCGACGCGGCAACACGCTGGCCGTTACGCCTGCGCCGCCGCTAATGCTGTGGGTGAAACCCGTGCCGATAGCATCAGTATCACCGTCTTCTGTGAGTACATATAGCTCATTATGTAGATAGAGCTCGTGTGCAATTATGTAGCCCTTTTTTGACGCGGGGGAAACCTTCAAAAGGTCCCCGGGAGGTGTGGGGCTCGACCGGGGGTATATGGGTGGGCTCTCCGGTGGGATCTGCACATAGGGCCCCTCAGTGCCTTGCCTTTGAGCACGCCGCCGGGGGGCGCATTGTAGCCCCCCGGGAACCTGACACGGTGCTCACGGGGACGGCGGTCGCAACCCCGCCGTCGCCGCCGTAATCAATGGACGTCCTAGGGCCCACGCCCCGAACGTCCAGCGACCCCGAAGGTCATTATGGAGCCTAGAGTGTAGTAGTCCGTGGTAGTCTTGTGTAGTTCGCGAACGAACTAGTTCGTAAGAGCGCTCCCACAGATAAAACTAGGCGAAATAGTTCCCTCATTCCCCGCTCCATAGTTCGTTAGTTCGTGACTGAATAAGCGAGGTGAGGGTGAAGTTAACCGAACTACGCCCAATCATGACTTACGCGAGTGTAGTTTTCGCGCACGCCGCCCGCACCCGTATCGATAGCCTCCAGGTTATCCAGAATCGTTTCCTCCGACGTGCCGTCGGTGCCCCGTGGTACATTCGGAACGTAGATCTGCATTCCGATTTCAAGTTAGATCCCCTTCGTAAGTTCCTCAAAGAAGCGTCGGAACGCTACTTTGAATCCGCGTCCCGTCACGCGCGCCGCCGCCGATTACGCCCCTAGTCCTTCTGACTCACGCCGCAGACCACGGCACGTACTGCTCGACCCTCCTGACCCCATGACGGTCCTATTGGACCGGGATGCGCCGAACCCTCCCCGACAACCGTATGCTACACTAGCTATCAGACACCGGTCTCGCCGGCGAGGCCGAAGGGTCGTACGTATGCGACCTCAACGACGTGCATCACCCCACTCAGTTTCTTGCCGGTTCTTCTCAGTTGGGGCGCGTTGTGAACCGGTGGTAAACTCAGCCCTCTCTTAAGCGACAGCCCAAGCCGAGGCCGTGTCTCCCTGAGGTGCCCTTGAGCTCGTCGCTACTTCTGCCGTTAAGGCTAGAGTGCTATAAGCGCTCGCGTCCTAAAGTCCGGTGAAGCTGTAATGGCCATCTGAAGCCAACAGCGTCTATCATTCCCAAAAAAAAAAAAAAAATTGCCGAACTAATGTCGTCACCATAGATTAAACACTATATTGGTCGTCACACACTAATACTGCCGCTCCCGCATGTTTTAGTTACTGTTGATCAAATCGGAAGTCTTGGGTTCAAATCCTGCAGGAAGGAACTTTCTGTAGTCAGTCAACTTTCTTAGTCTAATTGTCTGAAAAGTAAGACGATGAAATCCGCTTGCTTTAGAAACTCTGCGGTGAGTAACAGTGTAGTCGTTCCTTACTGTTTAGGATATTACAGGCCCAATGCGCCGAATGGGCATGTAAAGTCGGCCCCGGGGCTGATGTCTACCCGGTCGTATCGGTCTTACCATTCATCAGATTCTGAAAACATAGGAAGATAATGCACTTGTGTCTGTGCAAGTACATGGGTGCTTTATTATGTAATGTAATGTTTTTTTTTTTGGGAATGATAGACGCTGTTGGCCGCAGATGGCCATTACAGCTTCACCGGACAATAGGAGGCGAGCGCTTAAAGCGCTCTAGCCTTAACGGCAGAAGTAGCGACGAGCTCAAGGGCACCTCAGGGAGGCGCGGCCTCGGCTTGGGCTGTCGCTTAAGAGAGGGCTGAGTTTACCACCGGTTCACAACGCGCCCCCAATGAGAAGAACCGGCAAGAAACTCAGTGGGGTGATGCACGTCGTTGAGGTCGCATACGTACGACCCTTCGGCCTCGCCGGCGAGACCGGTGTCTGAGTAATGTAATGTAATCTCCCAGAGATTAGGGAATAAAAAAAAACATGTCTCCCAGTAGACAGTGAAAGATCGCTGTGGCCGTAACGATGAGGAGTGCATTATTATTCTTACTATTCCAGATCCACCAGAATGCATAGGACATGGCATAAGATTAGTCAAGGAGACAATGCACTGCAATGTTAAAGCTCTACCGCTTCCCGACACCTTCTTTTGGCACGTGCAGCCATCTGGCTTTGAACTCCAGCAATTGACCACGGGTTCTCCGATACTGCCTCTCGACCAGATCATTGGGCCTTTAGCAGAGACGTTAAAAGCTACCTGCGAAGCGAGTAACGGCATCGCCTCGCAAGAAGAGCCGTGTGAGAGAACTTTCAGCTTCGAACACTTGAGGCCACAGCAACCACAGCAATGCGATATTGCTTACGAGTTTGGGGAATTCCAGATGAGGTGTATACCAGGTTAGTGATTCTTGTATTCTTTAGGACTTACTGCCGAACCTACAAACGTCAATTAAAGTTAATGATGATTAATCCATTTTTTGAAATCTGATTATTTCGACACTCGAAGCCAATTTATACTTAATACGCTGATAGTGATTAGATATAACAATGATCTCGTATTCAATAATCGTAATTAATCATAAATGGCTCCGACGCTCGAAATAAATAGATTTTAAAAAGTGATTTAATTAGAATGCCTCACACTCACAAAAGCCAATTAATGATAATTGGCTTTTGTGAGTGCGGCAGTTAAAGCATTTAAAGACTTATGATACATAGATAATTAGCGCAATCTTTACCGAAAAGTGCCATACTAAAAGTTACATGACCTGGGTTTTCCCACCGGTTCCTAAACTGTCCATGTTTGGACACCGTTTGTTGTTAAGCATTATGTGATTCTGTCTCATTTGTCTTGTCATTAAGCTATAGGTATTAAAAAAGCAGAATTAATGTAATCGAATATCGACAGCGAGATAAACTTTTCTTTCATAGGTAAATGAGGTGAATTAAGCTATCAATTCTTCAGAACTTACCACTGTAAGCAGAATTCTGTTTTTCCGTTACGGTCCGTCCGTGTTAGGAACACATAGTCTATAACGGAGATTGCAAAAAGCTACATTCTACAAAATACCCGAGTGATTGAAAAGGGGCGCAAGTGTTCGCGGGGCAGTCTCGCGGGCTAATGTGTGGTCGGTCGAGGGAACGTGCGCCCGCACGACTCCGAGCCACGTCCACACCGACCGCACATTTGCGACCGATCAGCGATTCAGCGCGTATCTGTCTTTTTTTTTTGGGACTGATAGACGCTGTTGGCCGCAGATGGCCATTACAGCTTCACCGGACAATAGGAGGCGAGCGCTTCTAGCACTCTAACCTTAACGGCAGAAGGAGCGACGAGCTCAAGGGCACCTCAGGGACCGCCTCGGCTTGGGCTGTCGCTTAAGAGAGGGCTGAGTTTACCACCGGTTCACAACGCGCCCCCACTGAGAACAACCGGCAAGAAACTCAGTGGGGTGATGCACGTCGTTGAGGTCGCATACGTACGATCTGAGAGTCTATTTATCGCTCCCCAGTGGAGAACGCAACGTACTACGAAGTGTCCGTGTGGCGGATGTCTGAGAGCAACTCGTCGCTCGTTCTGGAGCGACGCGGCTCCATGGGATTCGGTAGCGGGCGGGCGATGGCGGCGGGGGGCGGGCCGCGCACACTGCGGGCGGCGCTCGGCGGAGTGAGGCGCGGGGACGAGGCCGGCGCGCGCGCCTGCAACCGCTACGGCTGCTCCGCGCCGCTGCTGCTGCGGCCCACTGACTCTCTACTGCAGGAGGCCGAGCCGCCGTGGTGGCACTGTGAGTACTGCTGCTGCGGCCCACTGACTCTCTACTGCAGGAGGCCGAGCCGCCGTGGTGGCACTGTGGGTACTGCTGCTGCGGCCCACTGACTCTCTACTGCAGGAGGCCGAGCCGCCGTGGTGGCACTGTGAGTACTGCTGCTGCGGCCCACTGACTCTCTACTGCAGGAGGCCGAGCCGCCGTGGTGGCACTGTGAGTACTGCTGCTGCGGCCCACTGACTCTCTACTGCAGGAGGCCGAGCCGCCGTGGTGGCACTGTGAGTACTGCTGCTGCGGCCCACTGACTCTCTACTGCAGGAGGCCGAGCCGCCGTGGTGGCACTGTGAGTACTGCTGCTGCGGCCCACTGACTCTCTACTGCAGGAGGCCGAGCCGCCGTGGTGGCACTGTGAGTACTGCTGCTGCGGCCCACTGACTCTCTACTGCAGGAGGCCGAGCCGCCGTGGTGGCACTGTGAGTACTGCTGCTGCGGCCCACTGACTCTCTACTGCAGGAGGCCGAGCCGCCGTGGTGGCACTGTGAGTACTGCTGCTGCGGCCCACTGACTCTCTACTGCAGGAGGCCGAGCCGCCGTGGTGGCACTGTGAGTACTGCTGCTGCGGCCCACTGACTCTCTACTGCAGGAGGCCGAGCCGCCGTGGTGGCACTGTGAGTACTGCTGCTGCGGCCCACTGACTCTCTACTGCAGGAGGCCGAGCCGCCGTGGTGGCACTGTGAGTACTGCTGCTGCGGCCCACTGACTCTCTACTGCAGGAGGCCGAGCCGCCGTGGTGGCACTGTGAGTACTGCTGCTGCGGCCCACTGACTCTCTACTGCAGGAGGCCGAGCCGCCGTGGTGGCACTGTGAGTACTGCTGCTGCGGCCCACTGACTCTCTACTGCAGGAGGCCGAGCCGCCGTGGTGGCACTGTGAGTACTGCTGCTGCGGCCCACTGACTCTCTACTGCAGGAGGCCGAGCCGCCGTGGTGGCACTGTGAGTACTGCTGCTGCGGCCCACTGACTCTCTACTGCAGGAGGCCGAGCCGCCGTGGTGGCACTGTGAGTACTGCTGCTGCGGCCCACTGACTCTCTACTGCAGGAGGCCGAGCCGCCGTGGTGGCACTGTGAGTACTGCTGCTGCGGCCCACTGACTCTCTACTGCAGGAGGCCGAGCCGCCGTGGTGGCACTGTGAGTACTGCTGCTGCGGCCCACTGACTCTCTACTGCAGGAGGCCGAGCCGCCGTGGTGGCACTGTGAGTACTGCTGCTGCGGCCCACTGACTCTCTACTGCAGGAGGCCGAGCCGCCGTGGTGGCACTGTGAGTACTGCTGCTGCGGCCCACTGACTCTCTACTGCAGGAGGCCGAGCCGCCGTGGTGGCACTGTGAGTACTGCTGCTGCGGCCCACTGACTCTCTACTGCAGGAGGCCGAGCCGCCGTGGTGGCACTGTGAGTACTGCTGCTGCGGCCCACTGACTCTCTACTGCAGGAGGCCGAGCCGCCGTGGTGGCACTGTGAGTACTGCTGCTGCGGCCCACTGACTCTCTGCTGCAGGAGGCCGAGCCGCCGTGGTGGCACTGTGAGTACTGCTGCTGCGGCCCACTGACTCTCTGCTGCAGGAGGCCGAGCCGCCGTGGTGGCACTGTGAGTACTGCTGCTGCGGCCCACTGACTCTCTGCTGCAGGAGGCCGAGCCGCCGTGGTGGCACTGTGAGTACTGCTGCTGCGGCCCACTGACTCTCTGCTGCAGGAGGCCGAGCCGCCGTGGTGGCACTGTGAGTACTGCTGCTGCGGCCCACTGACTCTCTACTGCAGGAGGCCGAGCCGCCGTGGTGGCACTGTGAGTACTGCTGCTGCGGCCCACTGACTCTCTACTGCAGGAGGCCGAGCCGCCGTGGTGGCACTGTGAGTACTGCTGCTGCGGCCCACTGACTCTCTACTGCAGGAGGCCGAGCCGCCGTGGTGGCACTGTGAGTACTGCTGCTGCGGCCCACTGACTCTCTACTGCAGGAGGCCGAGCCGCCGTGGTGGCACTGTGAGTACTGCTGCTGCGGCCCACTGACTCTCTACTGCAGGAGGCCGAGCCGCCGTGGTGGCACTGTGAGTACTGCTGCTGCGGCCCACTGACTCTCTACTGCAGGAGGCCGAGCCGCCGTGGTGGCACTGTGAGTACTGCTGCTGCGGCCCACTGACTCTCTACTGCAGGAGGCCGAGCCGCCGTGGTGGCACTGTGAGTACTGCTGCTGCGGCCCACTGACTCTCTGCTGCAGGAGGCCGAGCCGCCGTGGTGGCACTGTGAGTACTGCTGCTGCGGCCCACTGACTCTCTGCTGCAGGAGGCCGAGCCGCCGTGGTGGCACTGTGAGTACTGCTGCTGCGGCCCACTGACTCTCTACTGCAGGAGGCCGAGCCGCCGTGGTGGCACTGTGAGTACTGCTGCTGCGGCCCACTGACTCTCTACTGCAGGAGGCCGAGCCGCCGTGGTGGCACTGTGAGTACTGCTGCTGCGGCCCACTGACTCTCTACTGCAGGAGGCCGAGCCGCCGTGGTGGCACTGTGAGTACTGCTGCTGCGGCCCACTGACTCTCTACTGCAGGAGGCCGAGCCGCCGTGGTGGCACTGTGAGTACTGCTGCTGCGGCCCACTGACTCTCTACTGCAGGAGGCCGAGCCGCCGTGGTGGCACTGTGAGTACTGCTGCTGCGGCCCACTGACTCTCTACTGCAGGAGGCCGAGCCGCCGTGGTGGCACTGTGAGTACTGCTGCTGCGGCCCACTGACTCTCTACTGCAGGAGGCCGAGCCGCCGTGGTGGCACTGTGAGTACTGCTGCTGCGGCCCACTGACTCTCTACTGCAGGAGGCCGAGCCGCCGTGGTGGCACTGTGAGTACTGCTGCTGCGGCCCACTGACTCTCTACTGCAGGAGGCCGAGCCGCCGTGGTGGCACTGTGAGTACTGCTGCTGCGGCCCACTGACTCTCTACTGCAGGAGGCCGAGCCGCCGTGGTGGCACTGTGAGTACTGCTGCTGCGGCCCACTGACTCTCTACTGCAGGAGGCCGAGCCGCCGTGGTGGCACTGTGAGTACTGCTGCTGCGGCCCACTGACTCTTTACTGCAGGAGGCCGAGCCGCCGTGGTGGCACTGTGAGTACTGCTGCTGCGGCACACTGACTCTCTACTGCAGGAGGCCGAGCCGCCGTGGTGGCACTGTGAGTACTGCTGCTGCGGCCCACTGACTCTCTACTGCAGGAGGCCGAGCCGCCGTGGTGGCACTGTGAGTACTGCTACATGCGGCGCGGGGACGAGGCCGGCATCGCAACTCATGATATCATCGAAATGGTACTTATGTATATCTTCTACAAGAAGAAAATACACTCAGCTTTAAAAGAAGAAATATAATAAGCAATGTTTGCCAGCTGCAGACCACCTGCTTTCTTTATTTAGAACGCACAAACGACTTTATTTGAAGTTGCGCTGCCGCTGTGGACACTATGAATTCACGTGGAATTGACATCACTAAGTAAGTACTGTTAAACGCTGAAATATCACTTCAGTCTTAAAAGAACATGTAAGTATATCATCATCAGCAGTGGAAAGACGTCCACTACTGAACAAAGGTCTCCTTAGAAGGTAGGGGTTGCCGTAGTCCCCACTCTTCGCAAGCATCTTAGGGATCGCAGTATGTACCTACCACATTACTTTTACCAATGAAAAGTAAATTTTTTTCTACGACATCTTTTAGTAATTGTTGATTCATGTGTACAGATATAGTAATGAGTGTCATGTCTCGTTAAAAGTTAAACATCGGTAGTTAAATAGCAGTACTTGTAGCAGTTACTTTGTACGTAGATTAATCGGTATATTCACGGCAATTGTTTTTTTTTCCGAATACCTGCAATGGGTACGGTTGTGCCATATTTTTTGGGTACGGTTGTGACACAAGTAATTGGTTTTATATGCCCTGACAATGTGTGAGGAAGACGGAAAGGAGTCCGTTTATGTACACTAAGTTTGAACATGCAACAAATTGCATGTTCATAATTAGTTTACACATATGTTTATTATTTCTTATGATGACATTTTCAGCTGATTCACTGATTTTGATATACCTACCTACCGTTTTTTTGCATTTTGACACCAATTACCGTAATGTATAATTAGATGTTTAATTAACTGTTAGACTAATAAATATCAAGACAGTTATAACAATTATAGACGCTACAGCGCGTTACTAGTAATAAGTTTTAAAGTGATCCTAAATATTATTTGGGTTTTTGTATTTTTTCCAGAAGTATATTTTATTACATTATTATTACATATCACCTGCAATAAAAGTGACTATAGACAAATTTGGTGTATTTTTGAACCTGTCACATCCCAAGCATTGGTACAACCGTCCCTGGGGTGGGGTCGATGGTGACATTTTTTTCTTTTTTTCTAATTGCTTCCTATATGTTAACCATTGCACTTAAAGGCAAAATTGTAGTATTTATACGTAGGCAAATGTACATTTAACTGTAAAAAACACCTTTCTTCCAGCTAACTATAATAATAACAAAGTTATGGGCGATCTAATGAAAATTGTCACAACGGTACCCAGTCTCCCCTACTCTGCAAGTAGAAAGGTCGCGCGATTGCTGATGCAATTTTGTGGAACAGATGCAGACAATCACGCTGCTCCTTTCTTCTCTTCCAACCATCCCGATATTCCTTATAGTTTCGCTAATACGACGACTGTCACAACCGTACCGTGGCACAATCGTACCCAGTCTCCCCTATAGCTAGTAGGTAATCCAATAGAAAGACGATACTGCCCGTCTTCTTGTTTTTCCTTAGTCGCCTCTAACGGACACCCAACCGGAGGAGATAAGAGGGTACTATTCTTACCCGTACACCCCACGGGTGTATATCAGTTACTAAATTAAAATCTTGATTTTTACCTGCGTAGACAGTACAGATAGAGACAGTACTTCCGAATCATCGATAAACTATACCAATATATCGATGTTCCGAATAAGAAGACTGACATTTGTCCGTTTGTGCCGACTTTTACAAAGGTGATTTGATTCCAGATCTGCTAGAAAAAGACGTGGGCATATCGGTGGGGGCGCTAGTTCTGGTGGCAGTCTTCATGATATCCACGTACCTGCTCGTACGTCTGGTACGACGGCCTCGAGCCAAGTCCTCGGCGCCTGTCATACAGGTGCTACAGTTGGACGATGTGGCCAGAAACTATTTGGATACTTTAGGAGGTGAGTTTGATCTTTATTTATAGGAAAGATAGGTGCTGTCAATCTGTGTCTACCTTTCTGTTTATTGGCTAACTTCTTCAAAATACTAATTAGATTATGTTGTGGGTTGCGCAATTTCATCTGAGATACAATATTAACGTAGCCACTGTTACTGGTACCACTTGATGTGTTTCCTTGCCTCAATCTTCAAGATGAAGTCGCAAAAATTTTACAAATAGACACTCTCTTTATTTACATTTTAACTAAGTAAATAATTACAGTTTATTTACAATCCATCAAGTAGTCGCTGCACTGGGAGGAAAGGGTCCCTAAAAGACTGGCGGCGTTACCTCTTTGTATGGCCAAGCCTATATACGATGGCAGAAAAAGCCGACGACGGTCTCCTGAGAGTACGATAAATTTGGATGAAATGTCTTTCACCAAACCGTGCGCCTCGTGAGACCAAGGCCCCATGGTCCCCACCGCAAAGAGCGCAAATATATAACAGACACTACGTAACAGTTCCCTTCAGCAAGAGACCATCCAGGTTGATACCACCACATTGTCAGATATTCTGCCGCCAACCAGCAATGTGTACCTACTGGTGATATGACCAGGATTAAGAGACTTTATAACTAATTTCTCGGGTGCATTGAGACGTGACGCTTACCATCAGGCCACCTGGCTTTCTGGTTAAAAATCTTTGTCGTTTTATCACTGGTGGTCGTACAAATCTAGGATGAAAGGATACCTTTTTTTCGCGGGGAAACCTTCTAAAGGTACCTGAGAGCAGTGGGGCTCGAACGGGGTATGTGGGATTCTTATCCACTAAAACCCCCGCGGCTGTCGCATCGGCATATGAGAGGGCCTCCAGTGGGGGGGTCTGCACCAGTAGCCTCTCAGTGCCTTTGAGCCCGTCGCCGAGGGCACTATTATAGCCTCACGGGGACGGGGGTCGCAACCCCGCCGCCGTCCTCGGAATCGCCACCGTGCTCAATGGACATCCTAGGGCCCACACCCCGAACGTCCAGCGACTCCCGAAGTGGGATGAAAGGATATCTTAATTATCTTTACAAATATTTCCAGAGCAAAAAGTGCACGCGTCATGCAGCCTTCGATCTTGCAGCAGCGGGTACTCCGACGCGTCGGGGGAATCCGCCCCAGCTGTGGACAGACGTCGAAAGCCCAACTTCTGGGACCGATGGGAGGCGCCGCCGCCTGACGTCACACTTACTTTACATAGAGAAAGCGCTGTTTAAGGACGGATATGCTAAATATGCGATGAACTAATTAAAAATGCCTAGAGTTTGTCAATCAAAGAAAAGATAAATATATAATAAAAATCGCCAATTTAACTTGAAAAGAGCAACCCAATTTATGAATCACCGTTCTTTGATACATAAAACCCTCATATAACTTAATACTCGTACCTATAGAGTGCCCGATAGCCACCCAAATGTATAAAACACAAAGTATAAATAATGTACTCCTGGCCGATATGACCACAGCGGCAAATCTTTCACAAGATCCGCCATAAACGCGGGAGATATTACAGTGCGTGCGTAGACACAAGTGCACTCTCTCTTCCTCACCTTTACCTCTCACAATCCGATGGGTCGGAAGACCGACACGACCGGGGTGAGTACAGCTTTCGTTACCCGTGTTACTACCAGTCTTACTACCAGTAGTAACACGGGTATTATTTTTTGCCAGTGTTTATACTGACTGCTTTATTAGGTAGGGACAAATTTTATTTCGCATATTACTACTTACTGGCCTCATAGTTAAAACTTCTTCATTTTTCCAAAATTCCAAATTGATATTTATGCACTTTATTTAAACACAAATATAGCAGATGTACCAGGGAAGCATAAGATACAAAGACGTCTCGCTTCTTAATTCATCCAGAATGAATATGGTTTTGAGTTAATACATATAGACCAACAGACCTAGGGAAGCATATTATGACACAAGAAGCAGCGTTTCGTAACCATCTGATGTAAGGATAGCCCCAAAAGGCCTCCCCTCCTCATTCGAGAAATAAAATCTGCTGCTTAACCAACTAGACCAGTCATACTGGTTGGCACAAGACGTGAGGCCTCCTCATGTCCTACTTTACTGGCCTAATTCACTAAAAACAAAACAAGTTTTAAACTTTTCTGACAAACTCTAATAGGACTGCTATAATATGGTAATCGTTAATAATGAGTTAAAAGGTAATTTGATTGCCAACTTTTGCAGAATTTGTAATACAAATATAAATGTAAATGTAATTGCATATCCTTATGTGTCCTTGCGGACAAAATTAAACTTAAGTAGATAGAATTGTATTAAAAATCCACGAATAATCCAATAGGTGTGATCAATCTAAGAATTGTTATTTCTAATAATGATTATGTGCTGTTTTATACAGAAATGTTCTATGAAGGTCCTTATTAAATCTGTTGCATTTATTAAACTATAAAAAGTGCTGAAATGTTTAACCAGTAAGTCTCTTTTTACCTCCGTGCCATATACTCTGTGAAAGGTTTTTTCATTGGTTGAAAAAAAACAGGCAGACAAAAAAAAAACAAATCACAAAATAGACTTTATTACAAATAAAACGACTTATTGTAAGTAAATCTAAATAATAAATTATTAAAACAACTTGCATTTTTATTAATTACATTAAAGGTTCAGGAATATCACCTCTAGTATTTTGGAGATCAACTGAAACACCGTTATTACTACCATTGAAACTTATAGACGAACCATCTATATTTTTTTGTTGGTAAGAATATATTTTCCGATCCGGCACTACTATAGGATTATGTTTAAATTGATCATGTTTCACCTTTAAAACAGCCTCAGTAATTTTCTGTGAATCTCTTTTGGGTTCTATCTTAGTGTCTGTGATAGGTTTTTCAGTTGTTACAACTGAATCATATTGTATATCTGGTGGAATGAAAACATAGCCACTTGGCAATTTAGCGTAAGAAGCATTTGGTGCATTAGAATCAACAGCACTCGTTGGAATATTGTAAATTTGGTCTCGTAATTTGACAATCGTAATTGGTTCGGCGCTATTGTGATTGATTTGCTTGTAACTATATTTCGATATTATTGGTTGGTTAGCTAGAATACTTCTACCATTTGAGCTATTATCTTCACCCACTTGTTTAGTTGGCCCGTTTTGCCTTCTAGAGGAACTTGAAATGTATGGAGGTGGAATAAGTCCAATAGTTTCGTGAGATCTGATCGGTGGTCCAAACATATTGGTCGTTGGTAGAGATTTTGATATTTTTTCATATCCCATTGGACTAGTAACGTAAATTTTAGTATTTTTATGAGGATTAATCAATTCCGGAAGCTGAAATTCATGTACTTTTCCATGCGCGTTCATTTTAGGATATTCAACATTAATACTTGCTTGTGTTTGAGTAGGATATAAAGCGCTTACGCTGTATGGATTAGCTCCAATCAGAATAACATCATCAATCCTTTGATTGATACACGTTGGTAAAACGGGCCTCACTTGTATTTCTTCACTCACTACTACTTCGGAATTACTATGAGCAGTATAAAGTCATCACAGGTTTTTTATGCCGCAATTGTTTATATGAATAATTTGATTCGATTGGCGCTTTCACTTTCAATTCTGTATCGTAGCTATCACTTAAACTTGGAACAAGGTACACTGTTTCTCGTTCACCTGTAAGTTCCGGAAAAGTCCAAATAGGAGTTTGAAGAGCCTGATTTTGATTCTCATCTTGCAAAACAAGTCCAAGAGCATCTTGTCTGTTTACAACTTTAAACACCCTATTGCTAAAACCAGGGACTCTATAAAACCTTGGCTGTAAATCTATGGATAGATGCGACGGTCTATCGAATAGACTTCTTCTAAACGCTGATGTAAACAAGTCTCTTAACAAAGTTAAATCTCTCTTCTGACGAGTTTCTGTGGATACTAAGGCTGTAATTGCCCATAGTAGACACTGAAAAAAGTAATAATCAAACATTATATAAAATGCGGTTTAAAATACTTATAAGAAAATATAGAAATTAGGTATATATTCAGTCTCAGTTAAACAGAACTACTTATGCAATTTCTGTTATTTTAATTTGAGATATTGATATACTTACAGAATATTAATAAACACGTGTCTGATTCGTGAGGAAGGGAGGGAGGAAAATAAAGAAGTAAAATAAAGAAGAGGATGCCCGCACTAGATATGCCTATGTTAACATTAACACATAAAAAAACATAAGTAATTATGTTGTAAACTATATTAATATATATATAAACATACATCAAATAACACTAATATAAATATACATATATTACCTACTTACATGAGTTTGTATTAATACAATGATTATGAACCTCACGAATCGGACACATATTTTTTAACATTCTGAATAGATATGTCACTTCCAAAATAATTCAATACTTACAATAATGGTAAAGCAACGCATCTTAGTCTTAAGTCTTCCTGGAAGAACACTTCGCGAAGTATTCTCTCAAACTAAACTATACCAACGACAGCAGTGAGTTTTTATTCAGCGTATCTATTAATAAAAAAAACCCAATGGTTTCTTTAGAATTATTTGTTAATAACGACTAGTGGATTATTTAAGTGACTACCAATTACTGTTATTTTAATTAGGTATGTGATTAGCTAAATAGCTAGTTTATTCTAAGAAATACTTAATTACATTGTGCAATTATGGAACAAAGTAGACCATAATATGTAATCCGAATATTAATGTCATTCCTGTGTTCCAATGTGAAGGGCACCTGGTGATATCACCGGGTTCTATAGACTAAAAACCTAATGTATAAAGACATAATATGTAATGAGCGGCAGAGCACTGTAAGGCTCAATACACACCAAGATGGCAGCGGCTGGCAGCGGCGCAGCGCGCACTTTTAGTGTGAAAGAATTTTAAACTTTATCTACAAATTCTACAATATGTAAAATACCAGTATCGCTTGAAAAGTTTAAAAAGGCCGAGAGCAGCCGCTCTTCGTTTGCTCAGCGCGGCCGCCCCCGGCACCGCGAGCGTCACGGGCGGCTGCGGAAGCGGCCGCCTCTGGTGGCAGCTGTCGGCCGCTGCCAACTTGGTGTGAATTGAGCCTATCTATAATAAACCTCTTCCTATCGTACATACCAAATAGCAATCATCATTTGGTAATACAGTCCTTCTGACGAAGTACGAACGAAGTGTCCAGTCTCTTTATAGAGTCGAAGAAGGCCGCCGGGAAGGTTTTAGTGGGTAGAAATCTCACATAACAGACAGACAGACACAAAATCACAGACTTAAAATCTAATGTCTTAAGGGTCGGCAACGCGCTAGTGATTCTTCTGGTGTTGCTAGCGTCTATAGCCTGCGGTGACTGCTTACCATCAGGCGGGCCGTACGCTTGCTTGCCACCTTAGTAATATAAAAAAAAGGCTCCGCCGCTATGGAGACCGCTGGGTCCGTACCGTAAAGTAAAGGTACCCACGTTTTAAAGGATCCTCCTCAAAAAAATAAAGGGCAATACAGTCCATAGCTTACAGAAATAGCCAGCCAGTGATCTTTGAGGAATCGGCTGCTGGCAACTCGGATTAGATGGTAAAAAATGTCAGGCAAGGTTAGCCTGTACCTACATACTTATATGGTAAACAGTTGTATTTGAACTGAGCATCTCTGTGCTTCTCTTCTTGCTTCGGAGCTAGGGCACTTAAAAACTTGGTTAGTCGGTTGTGGTCACCATGATAGCTATTGTTAAGCCAAAACAGATGCGTAAGTGCAGCTTGAAGATCTATAAGATTTTTTTCTCACCCACCGTCTCTAAAGTTAGTATTTATTTAAGCCAAGATCATAATTTTTTTGAGAAGCATCTTAGGGTTATTATTCATTCGTCGCTCTAGATTTTAATAGGAAATATACACTAGGCTCAATTCACACCAAGATGGCAGCGGCCGGCAGCGCACTTTCAGTGTGAAAGATTTTTAAACTTTATCTACAATACGTAAAAGACCAGTATCGCTTGAAAAACGTGGCGCGCGGGCGGCCGCCGTCGGCCGCGAGCGGCCTCGAGTGGCGTCGCGTTTTGGGCTCCCACACATAACTGCGATGCGATGCGATGCGGCGAGAAACAAATGAATTTTCGATACAAAGTTGCAGGAACTTGTATCGAAAATTCATTTGTTTCTCGCCGCATCGCATCTCATCGCAGTTATGTGTGGGAGCCCTTTGGCCGCTGCCATCTTGGTGTGAATTGAGCCTAAGGATGAGGGGACATACGCTAGGTAAAACAAATTTTAAAAACAACTGTATTACAATACGATTTAATATACTAAACACTATATGACTAATGGAAGACATGTAAAATATGGAAATTTTACTATAGTAAAAACAATAAGAAGATAGTATTATTTACTCTTGTTTACTGTTCTGATTAAGTCCGATGCTGGTTCTAAGATAATTTGGCGTTTCTCACGAACCAGATGCGCTATTTTAGCTGCTTTTACTTATTATTTGTAGAAGTTTTAAATAAACCTAATTCTAAACCTGCCTACTACAGTTACAATACTTTTTACATTACAATAACAAAAAGTTTTAACATAAAACTTTCCAATAAATTAAAACATACGATTCATATTAAAAATAATAATTATCTATTGACTAGATCCCGGCATTTTTTTTTGTAATTTCTGTAAATAATACACATAGTAATATCCATATAAATTCACACTCCACTTTTCATAAAGGTATTTATTTATGAAATTCATTAATAAATACAAGTCAGACTAGCACAACACGATATCCTAAAACATTGTGGATACTTAGTAGATACTCAGTGAGTGACTTTGAAATATGACAGTATCGGACCTACTAGACACCAGCCAACTTCGATTACAAGGATATCATAAACAGGCCTAAGGTACTTATATTAAATTCTGATATTTACGTCAATATTACACATTTAATTAAATAAAGTAAGTTCAAAAAATTTACAGAGGTTTATTTTTAATTTATACTTTCCCGAAATTATGAACACTACAGCAATGTCTATAGAAAAGATAGTGAGAGATTACGTACGGCTTACCGGGCTTTACCACATATACCGCTGGCCTGATATCCCTTGATAAATATTATTAAATCCAAAACCAAGCATCAGGAACCACTGCAAGACCTCAAGATCTTTCTGCATAGATTGAACTTGCTATAACAATTATTAGAAGAATCCGACTCAACTGTGACATATCGATACCTAACACCTCGAGAAAGCTACGACGTCAGTGACCATGAACTATCTATATACTGTAAAATGTTCGAAACGCCGGGCTAGTAAACCAAAAATAAACCTTAATATTATAATCCGTGAAATTAGTTCATTTCAACCTCTAGGATGGCATTTCAACCTCAAGAAATCAATCATATACTGCGACAAAATCCGAAAAAAGAATGTTTCATTTCAAAGACACTATGTTGTGAGGGAGTAGGTACTTCCACCCACTTAAACCTTAACGCTTCAAAAAACTATATTTAAAAGGAAATGTGTAGTTTCCGATATAAGCGCTACCTCCACAGACGAGTCTATCGCGATCATATGCCCTGCCACTTCATTCAATAACAACCTCCACACGGTGAAGCGGCGAATGACATTGACGAGCAAAACGTACACAACTAGCCGCGTACCCGCCAAGACCCATAGAACAAAATTACTCACGACCTGTCTGCAGCGAGCTCGCCGCGATTGCACCAAGTTTTTGCAGTCACACGAATAATAGTCTTGTAGAGATTACCCGACGATAGCAGGGCGAACTCACAGCGATACACCCGCTCGTGGAGTGAGCCCCTAATAGTCAAGATCTGAAGACAAGTTTCTTAAGCACACCAGGGCACTTCAGCGTCGAACACATGTCGCGGTGGATGGAGCGAGGAGTGGGGCGCGTGGTGTGGCTGCGGCGAACCGTGAAGCAGCTCACACATAAAACTGATGTATGTGATCGCCAGCCTCAAGGTCTCGATGCGGGAGAGACGCTTCTCGTAAGCAAACGTTGGCACCTGGTTGAAGACATCAAAAGTATAAAGCTAGGAGAAGCATTATTTATTTATAAAAGAACTATACTGTAGCGTCTTACTTTTTGTATGGATTTGGGGCGCTTTTAATTTAAGGTTTTAGTGCCGGACTGCTGCCGAATAATTGTTGTTTAGCAGCACCGCTGCAGGATAACAACAGTCCTCCACTAACCGTTTAAATTGAAAGCTTATAACACTGCATCGAGTCTACGCAGAGTCTGAGTAGTAGAGTCACCTATGACTCTACTACTCAGACTCAGACAGGTAGGGTGTTTTTGTAACGAACACTATAGACGAGAACCAGAGATCATAAACAAAATTAGATATATATACCTACTGGGCTCAATTAACGTTTATCTAAGCCTCCATGTTACGATCGTTATCGTTAAGTATAATAAGCTTCTAAATCCAATCCATGCATCAATGACTAAGCATTGCTGTGTTCTGGTGTGAAGGGCATAGTTACTCTTGGTGAAATTACCGGGCTAAAGAGACTTACTTACCTACTGTCGCATTTAATTCGTCGTCACTTAAGTTTATACAATACAAACTCTACACTGATCTAGATAATAACCTATTAACGGACCCTAAGTGCGGCAGTTAATAACTAAGGTATCGGGTAATGAATAACTGAAGAAATTTACGAGACCCGATAAAACATGTTTTATCGGGTCTCGTACATTACTAAAAAAATTACAGATTCGTAAAGCCTGCGATATGTTGTATCGTATGTTGTATACCAACCTTTCTCCGAAGTTTATCGAAAGCTTCATTTAAGTTGAACATGCGTCTACGTTCACGAATGTTAGCGGCGCGACGTTGCGCCACTGATGCGACACGTCGTCGTGGCTTCTTGCCGCCGGGAGAAGGGCGCACGCTTCCGCGCCCGCCACATCCCGCAGCCGACCACACTGAAGTAAGAAATCCACTTAATCTCTCGAAGATACATACACTCTACACCATCTTTGAAAATGGTGCTGCAAATCTAACCGGATGAATAAGGATCTGTAGCTAACTCATTGAAATTAAACTACCTACTTTTACGGATTATATCGCGGATTATTTTAAATGAATGCTGATACACGTGTTTCATTATTTTTATTAAAGTACAAAATTTCAAGTCAAAGACAATGTTTTTCTACCCATCCCATACAAACTATCAACCGCTATTTTACATCTTTAGAGTTAGAATTTACAAAAATCCTTTCTTATTGGTTCTCCAGGCCATAAAATGAACCTTCTATCCAAATTTTGTAGTCCTAGCTTCGGTAGTTTTGGCTCTGCCTTTTTCGACTGACTCAGTCACCCGAAAAAGGCCTACCTATAATATTAGTATAGATTTTACTTTTCCGACGTTTCGAATGCTTTGCAGCACCCATGATCACGGGAGGACTGAGATGTTGAACGTCCATATGTCACAATTATGACGGTGTACCCTCAGATCTTCGTAGTTACTGTTGTTGGTCCGATCTACGCAGTAAGAGCTTATATCTTGAGACCGTGTAGTCAAAACATTGTTTTTGGATTTAATTAAATCTATCACAGGATCCCAAGCCAATGGTAACACCCAACCATCTTCTCTATTAAAATTAGGATGTTTTTGATTTGGAAGTCAAGTACCATTACAAGATGCGGGAGTTTATTAACTCTGTCTTATAAAGTTGTTGTGGGCTCTGCAACATCGGGCAAACAAAACATGCAATAAAAACTCGCGTTAAAGAACAAATAGCTGATGTGAAATGAAACACCGACGCTGTACGAAGTCTGCAGTTTGTGAACACGTTCAAGATCACACCCGCCATTATATCAAATTTCATCATAAACCTCAAATCCTCGCAAAAAGAACACCGATTCCTACCAAGGATGTTTCGTGAGGCTATTGAAATCAAAACACAACCTTTGGGAAGCGTTTTATTTATGTGGGGAGTACGGTTGCTGGTGCTCGATGTGGCGTTACCGAGGGTGGTTGAAGGAAAAGCACTTGACGTCCCTTTTGGTGCCAGTACAAGGATTCCTCTAGCACAACCTCCTTTACCTTCTGTTGCTTATAAGTGAGTGCTCTTCTATTATTGAATAGAAGGCCTTACTGCGAATATAAATGGTGGTACAGCTCAATAGCTGTACCCCCATATATGGCCGCGGACGCACCGCAAGTGACATGCTTTATGGTCAACTAGGAGGCCAGTTGCATTGGTCGAGACTTCTATTGTGGCGTCTAGCGAGCGGTGGGGCTGTGCGCATATCATGCAATGTATTGGTTCACTAGGATAATTCATCTAAGCGATCAACTAACCCCTTGCCGCTAAGCGTGCCACTTGCGGTGTGTCGGCGGCCTAATGAGTAACGAAAAATCCTTACCGAGGTCGGCTGGTTGGAAAGCCAGGATGTCCGGGTAAGGCACTGGTGCCGGTGGCGCGTCCCAAAGTGGCCCGTACGGAGACACCTCGCTGCCCTGAACACGGACCAATGTTGAGGACAAATAAGCGCAGTTGACAGAGTATCGGAACACAAGAGTGTTTACTATCTTAACATTCTGTTCGCTCCGTGCCAGAATATCTGTCATTGGGGTGGGGTGGGGGTGGTGTAGGAACCTACTGCACCAGGAATCAGTGAGTGCCTTGGTTTTGAGCCCACCGCCTGGGGGCGCTTTATAGCTTCCCGGGAACCTGACACTCACGGGGACATGGGGTTGCAACCCCGCCGGAGTCAATGGATGTCTAGGGCCCAAACTCCAAACGTTCAGCGTCTCCGAAGCGCATAATGTGCCTACCATCTAAATCCTCAATAATAAAAATAGACGAGGCGCGGTGGTCATCTGGACGGCGAACGAGGCTTCAGCATAACGCAGAACATATTATTTTATCAACTTTGAACTAATAGTGATTAGTTCAGAACAACTTTTTTCACTGTTACTTTTATAACGCTCCATGCCCCACTCCAGGGCAAGGGTCTTTTTTCCAACTCTATGAGAGATACTAAACTACCACGCAGGCTAAGTACGGAATAGTAGATCAGAACAGTTGGATATGCATAAATTGATGAACAGTCAACAAGTAGACAAGTCTTACAGCGGCACGCTCATGGGTGTACATGGAAGACCAGAGTTGTTGCACGTTACAGGAGCAATGACATACTACGCTGAGTGGGCTGGGCATCCTTTTACCTTACCTATTTAAGATATAATTATTTACGACTTTTTTAAGTCGGTTAGTAAATAAATTATTATTATTTTGTCTGTTTAAGTTCTTTAATAAAATCGTTATACTTAGATATTTTATTATTTTTTTTCTGATAATTAAAGTCACAAGTAACTTAATCCGACAGCAGAAGTTATATCTCTTCTTTTTTTAGAAGTTGGTAAAATTTATGTAAGTACTTAGATTAGAGTACCAATTATATGGTAAATAAATATAGTATAATGAAATTACATACTGCTGGACTGCTCCAGACGTGTGGCGTCTCGCTGCCGTATGACATCAGCGGGAAATGAATCTTGATACCTTTGCACACACTCCCGAATAAAACCACCCCAGGTCCCAGGACACAACACTTCGACACCAACACAGGACCAACCCGAACCCGTGAGACCTCAAAAGTAACTAAATCAAAATATTACACTCACACTATACCCAAATATCATCAAAGTTTTATTAATATTAGTTATCAACTGAAACGCAACCTTAACACTGTAATATACAGTCACTTTTCCCCTGTGAGTGGTCAAAAGTATGGTTAGGGGAACTATGGTTACGACAGATTTCGCGTCCGTGATTGGTGGTTTAAGGGGTGAAATAAGGGTGGTTGGCTGTGATTGGCCGCAGCAGGTGCAGTGGGCGGGTGATATCGACTTCGGTTTCCGAGATTTTAGTGGAAAATTACTCGGTTTAGAAGAAAAGTCATGGATTTTGTAGAAATACTTACTGACTTATTCAAAACAAATCATGTAACTAACAGACTTCAAACAAAAAATATATTATCTATTTATTTGATCTGTATGTTGTACCAGTAGTAAAACATAACACATTAAATATTAAAACATAGATTTTTCATAGTTTTTACGGACTAGACACTTAAATTTATTTAACATTGAATTAATTTGAATCCTTATGTTAGTTATATAAGGATATATTAAATAATCGTAATTAAAAAATATATTTTCTATTTTATATTATACTAGCTGACCCACGCAGCTCCGCCTGCGCTAATTGAATAACAGACATTCGCATCGAATACATAACCTCATTTTTTATAGTCGGTTAAAAACTGGGACCCACTTTTTACTTGCTCTCCGAAGCACGGACCCGTTTAGTTCAAATGGCGTTAAACGGTCACCCATCTATTTAATGACCTAACCTAACGTAGCTTAACCCGATCGATTACAAAACCTTGATAACAACTCTCTATGAGTGTTCCCTTACTAATATTTATTATATTTTATAGAAAAATTGATAAAATCGGACCGAGCGTATAACCAAGTACCCGTTTTGACTTTAATCCCCTCTCCCAAAAGAACCGTGCTAGATTACGGGATAAAAAGTATCCTATGTCCTACCTCGTAGTAAGATCTCAAATCATGCCAAGTTTCATTTGAATCCATTCAGTAGTTTCGGCATGATGCTCAGCCGTGATTCAATACAGACAGACAGACAGACAGACAGACAAAAATTAAAAAAATTACATTTTCGGCCTCAGTATCGGTTATAGAATGCCCTCCAAATATAATTTTCAAAATATCTTCAATGTACAGAATTGGACCTGTTACAGTTTTATTATAAGTATAGATACTACTATTATATATATTTTATTCTTCTTCTTCTATTCAACAATAAAATTTTATTTTTATTGAAGTGCACCATCAACTGCCCATTATGTTTCTCTCTCTCATTTTCTAGTTGCCTGGAAGAGATTGCTTTTTAGCGATAAGGCCGCCTTTGTACATTGATATCTTCAACGTATTGTTCAATTTACATGTAACTTTTGGTGTACAATAGAGAGTATTTATTATTATATTATACAGTTCTAGGAAACCAGGTAGTTGAATAATATTCCTGTTCTATTTGCAGCGAGTCCCTCCAGAAACATAATAAACATAGTTATAAATATTAATAATACTGTTATTATTTGTAGCCTCCGTGGCGCAGTGGGAATCCGCTTGCCTTGCAAACCGGAGGTCGCGGGGTCGAATCCCGCGGGGGCCAACAACTTTGTATACTTAGTTGTTCTTTACTATGTAGCTAGGACAATACAGAATACAGGCCGATCACTTGATTGTCTGTAAAGTAAGATGATCCATGCGTCGGATGGGCATGTAAAAAGTCGGTCCTGCGCCTAACCTCTCCCCGGTCGTGTCGGTCTTCCGTCCCATCGGATTGTGAGAGGTAAGGAAGAGTGCACTTGTGTGTACACAAGCGCTTGTGCACTATAATATCTCCCGCGTAGATGGATGATCTTGTGAAAGATTGGCCGCTGTGGTCGTATCGGCCAGGAGGACATTATTATTTTTATTATTATTTAACGAAAGAAGAGAAGAATGGAAAATAAGTAAACAGCGAAACAATAAACAAATGTTGCGCGATTATCACAGCTTCCAGAGGAGAGATGAACCGTGATATTTTGTTCAATGCAACTTCTATCAAGCGAGCAAGACAGCCAAGTATATAGGAGTGGAGTCCAGGGATATTCCGGCGTATGGAATCCGGGCAACTTCTTTTTTTTTGGGACTGATTGATGCTGTTGGCCGCAGATGGCCATTACAGCTTCACCGGACAATAGGAGGCGAGCGCTTATAGCACTCTAGCCTTAACGGCAGAAGTAGCGTCTTCCGTAAATCTATTCTTTCTTTAATGTATAGTATGTAATAGTACTTATATAAAGTCATAGAGCTACATCATAGATTTCATTATCGTTTTCATCGTTTATCATTATCATTGTCATTATCATCGTTTGTCGCGCTAGCCCCACGTTGGGCGCCAGTGTCTCACTAGCTCCACTGGTAGCTACGTCACTCAAATACAGGATCAGTGATAGAAATTTTCGCAGATATAAAATCATCTATCTATACTTATAATAAAACTGTAACAGGTCCAATTCTGTACATTGAAGATATTTTGAAAATTATATTTGGACGGCATTCTTCCGATACTGAGGCCGAAAATTTTTTTATTTAATTTTTGTCCGTCTGTCTGTCTGTCTGTCTGTATCACGGCTGAGCATCACGCCGAAACTACTGAATGGATTCAAATGAAACTTGGCATGATTTGAGATGTTACTACGAGGTAGGACATAGGATACTTTTTATCCCGTAATCTAGCACGGTTCTTTTGGGAGAGGGGATTAAAGTCAAAACGGGTACTTGGTTATACGCTTGGTCCGATTTTATCAATTTTTCTTTATGTAAGTAGTAAGGGAACACTCATAGAGAGTTGTTATCAAGGTTTTGTAATCGATCGGGTTAAGCAACGTTCGGTAAGGTCATTAAATAGATGGGTGACCGTTTAACGCCATTTGAACTAAACGGGTCCGTGCTTCGGAGAGCAAGTAAAAAGTGGGTCCTAGTTTTTAACCGACTATAAAAAATGAGGTTATGTATTCGATGCGAATGTCTGTTATTCAAAGTTTAGTTAGCGTAAAAATTGCGCAGGCGGAGCTGCGTGGGTCAGCTAGTTCCTTAATAAAAGAGCTTTTATATTGTTGATGCTAAAAATAAAAGTAAGGCAATTAAAACAACTTAGGTAAATAATTATGTAAAACATTAATTTATTATAATTATTAATACATATAATATTAACAGATGCAACTATTTTCTATCGGCCGAATAAAAGTAATTTCTTATGACCTATTTGTATAAAGGTATGTATGTGTGATACGTGCCCGTGCAGTGCCGGGTTAGAATTGCATCCCCCATCTCCTCTCGTTGGGTGTCGTAAGAGGCGACTAAGCGAGAACAGGAAGACAGGCAGCAGCGTCTTTCTTTTGGATTTATCTTCCACCTTTACTGCGATCCCCGAGCCGCCTGCCAAGAGTGGGGATAATGGCAACCCCTCCCTTCTATGGGGGAGGCCTTTGTTCAGCAGTGGACGTCTATCGGCTACTAATGTTGATAATGATGTGTGATGATAATGGAATCTTGCGATTCAATTTTCACCCACTTCTACAAGTCCAAGTCATTTTGCACATATATCAAGGACCGGTGACAATACATTAATATGATATCATCGAGCTGATCTGGTGATGGAGCTCGAAGGTGGATAAGGGTTCCCTCGGATGACGTAAACTCGTCAAGTTTGGGTTAATAATATGATCTTAACAAGTTGTATGGAGTTCGTCCAATAATGAGGTCCTGATGGAACTGGAATATATTATATAGGTACTATTTCCAATTGGGCGAGAGGAGCTCAAGTAAAATACGTGTGTTCGTAAGCAGCGTATATTCGACTGATTCAAGGAACGGCTTAACCTACCCGCTATTGTTTTGTAAAACTATCAATCAAACATTACAATCCTCCACCTTAACTTAAACTATACTCATATACAAATTATTATGACCAAGGTCAACCTGTGGCCGCCGAGGTAGTCTTAAGGTCTTCCAAGGAAAAGTCGAGCTTTGTATCTTTGTGATATTTATGGATATACTTAAGGTAATTATGCAGTAAATACAATAGGATGTGCACAGATCGCGTGCCGAACGTCGAGTCCCGAGCCCCGCGCCAATGGTGGGGGCGCAGCCCGGCCGTCGCTGGTCGTGTAGGTGTGCGTGAGTGCGATTCTTCACGCACACGCGTATTTTGGAAACTTGCGTTGACATGCCGCCCCTCATTGAAGCGTCATAGCTTCAATCTTCGTAGAGCTGGATGCCGGTAGTGGACAAATCCTGGAAAACGATCTTCTCAGTGTCCCCGAAGAAGTTCTGATATCGGCTACCCTAGCAACTCCATCTGTGCCAGGGTAGATCTTCATAATCCTTCCTAAAAGCCATCTCATAGGAGGAAGATGCTCGTCTTTGATTAGAACGAGGTCTCCGACGGTTAATGATCCTTGGGAAGACCTCCATTTTGAACGGGCTTGCAATTCTGTGGCGTACTCCTTGTGCCACCTGGACCAGAACAGCTGCCGCAGTTGCTCGACACGTTGGTAGCGGTTGAGCCGGTGTGATGGAACATCCGCATAGTCTGGTTCTGGCAGAGACGTCAAAGATTTGCCAATGAGGAAATGACTGGGGGTGAGGGGTAATAGGTCGTGAGGATCGGAAGACAATGGACTGAGAGGACGGGAATTTAAAATGGATTCTATTTGAGTCAGTGTTGTATATAATTGTTCAAAAGTTAAATTAGAGTTACCTATTACTCGTTTTAAATGGTATTTTATGGATTTAACACCCGCTTCGTGTAACCCACCGAAGTGAGGCGAGTATGGAGGAAGAAAACTAAATTTTATAGATTGCTGAGCAAGGGTATCACATATATTTTTGCCATCAACTGTAATCATCCTTTTGAGCTCGTTATTAGCCCCAACGAAATTAGAGCCATTGTCACTATAAATATATGAGGGTTTACCTCTACGAGCAATAAACCTCTTCAACGCTGCAATAAACTTAATAGTAGACATATCGCTAACCAACTCAATGTGTATGGCTTTCGTGGTGAAGCACACAAAGACGCAAATGTAAGACTTTAAAAGTCTACAGCCTCGGCCTTCTTTGTTGGCAATCATAACGGGACCTGCGTAGTCTAAGGCAGTGTACTGAAACGCAAAACTAGCATTCAATCTCTCCTTTGGGAGGTTTCCCATTATAGGAGTAATAGTTTTTCCACGGTAACGATTGCACATGGTGCAGTTTCGAGATACAAATCGCGCTAAGTCTCGTCCGCCTATAGTCCAGTAATTTTCCCGTGTCGAATATAATAAATGCTGTGGACCCGCATGTAATAAAATTTTGTGTTCCTGTCTAAATAAAAGTTTAGCAAATATATGATTTTTGTGTATTAATATTGGATGTTTTTTATTGAATGTGTAAATATCTGAATTGTGAAGTCTTCCCCCGACTCTTAAAAGTTTTAAATTATTATCAAAAAAAGGAGTAAGTGATAGTAATGAATTGCCACTAGATAATGTTTTATTTGATTCTAAGATTTTATATTCATTAGAGAATGATTCCTGTTGTGACAAGCGAGCCAATGTATGTGTAGCTTTTTGTAGCTCATTGAGCGTCAAATGCCCAATTAATTTACTTTTATTCTTTTGTAAATTGTTAATGAAACGTAATATATACGCCATCGATCTTTGCATACGTGAAAAATTCGAAAATTTGTTAAATGGAAACCATGGTTCAACTAACTGGGTAGCAATACAAGATACTTCTTGTTTTATTTCTGGCAATGATTGGTTATTATTTTTTAAATTAAATGTAGGCCATAAATCTTCATCATTTTTAAGAAATTGCGGACCTTTCCACCATAGTTCACAGTCTATCAATACACCAGCACTTAAATTACGCGTCAGATGGTCAGACGGATTTAAATTTGTAGGAACGAACCTCCATGAATCGATATTAGTAGCGGACTGTATTTCAGAAACTCGGTTCCGAACAAATGTCTGCAATTTATTTGTAGGTGTATTGAGCCAACCAAGGACAATGGTGGAGTCTGTCCAGTAGTAAATTTCATTGAATTGTAATCGCATAGAACTAACAATTTTTTCGCTGAGCCTGGCTCCTATTAAAGCCCCGCAAAGTTCTAAACGTGGGATTGTATGTGGTTTAATAGGTGCCACTTTATTTTTGGAACATAATAGATGAATACTAGGTTCATTATTATCGGAAACAGATCGTATGTAGGCACACGCTCCGTACGCTTCTTCAGAAGCGTCTGTAAATATGTGTAATTGTAACTTTGTATAGCCTTTAATAATAACGTGTCTTGGAATAGTTAGTTTATTTAATTGTAATAATGTATGTATAAATTGTGACCATGCGCGTTGTGTATTTTTTGGTACTTCGTCGTCCCAAGAAATCTTGCACAACCACAACTTCTGTAATGTTATTTTGGCTTGCACAATAGAAGGTGCGACTAAGCCTAATGGGTCAAATAATTGAGATATGGTTGATAGGATATTTCTCTTTGTTATTTTTGTGTGTGATTTTAATTGAATGTCAAAGCTGATACTGTCTGTTTTATAATCCCAATGAATGCCTAAAATCTTTGATACACTACCGGGACATAAATCTAACCGATCATTCGTACCGTTATCTATGTCCTTTACAGTATTTAAAACCTCGGAATTATTAGAACACCACTTTCGCAACGGGAAACAACCACTATTAAGTTGCTTGGTTACGCCGGCGTGTATGTACAGTACTTCATTGACATTACTAGCGCCGGTGATGAGATCATCGACGTAGAAGTCTTCTGAGATTACTTCTCGGATTATTGGATCTGGACATTCATAGGCTAATTGTTTTAAACAGCGTATCGCTAGGAACGGAGCAGAAGCAGTGCCGTAGGTCACGGTGTTCAATTCGTATGATTTCAATGGTTCATTCGGATCGTCACGCCAAAGTATTTGCTGCAGACATCGTTGTGACTCATTTACTTCAACTTGTCGATACATCTTTTCGATGTCTGCAGTTAATACAATATTGTGTTGTCTAAATCGCAATAATATCGCAAACAAGTCGTTTTGTATTTTAGGCCCAACCATTTGCAAGTCGTTGAACGAATAACCCGTTGAAGTCTTCGCCGAACAATCAAACACGACTCTGCTCAGACTACCGTTACGTTCGATTCCATGATGTGGAGCGAAATAATTTATTTGATCCGTAGTATGATTAGATTCTCTCATGTGACCTAAATCTTGATATAGATGAATAAAATTAGTATATTGATGTTTAAATTCCGTATTGGTCTGAAATTTCTTTTCTAATTGTGTAAATCGTGATTTGGCTAATTTGTAGGAATCTCCCAAAACGCTTGGTGGAGATTTTAATGGAATTGTCACACAAAATCTGCCATTAGGTAGGCGAGACGTCGTGTCTTTAAAATATTGTTCGCATTGGACTTCCTCTGAAGACCAATCTAAATGTTTGTTTGTAGATAAGGTAAGATTGTCCAATTCCCAGAACTTTGCAAGTTGCTCATCTAATGCATGAGAATCAGAGTAATTACATAAGGCTGATGAATTTGAAACAATAGATCCACCAAGAATCCACCCTAACTTCGATTGTTGTAGTGTAATGTTTTGTGATTTTAATTTAATTTGTTTTGGTTCTATCAAGTCCCAAAACACCCCATTTCCTAATAAAATATCTATGCTAGAAGACTTGTAAAAATCAGGATCAGATAGTAATATAGATTTAGGTATGTGTATATCTCGCTTATCAATAGGTACACTTGGCCATGGATTGGTGATTTGGGAAATAATAATACATGTAATTGTTATGCTATAGTTTGAATGTAACGATTTAATGGTCACATCACAACATTTTCTTGCGATTGACACATTATTATTTAAACTATTTATCGTTGTGACGACATTTCTTACCGGTAAGTGTAAAATGTGACATAATTGCTCGGTAATAAAGTTAGACGTGCTACCTGAGTCCAGCATGATGCGCACGCGATGTTCTTGGTCCGCGCCACTCACGCTTACACATGCAGTTGACAGCAGTCCCTGCGGTGACACGGCTGCGCATGATAAGGCCACTTCGTCGCGAGAACGAACATCGTTCTCCGCGCTGCGCGTACTCGGGCATATCAATGTGTTATGTTTTTTATGGCATTTTTTACATGATCTCATATTGCAGCTTTTAGTAAGATGCCCTGGCCTAAGACAATTCAAACATAAATTTAATTTAATTGCCTTAGATTCCCTTTCTTTGTTTGATAAATTTAAAAATGATTCACAATAATATATGTAGTGGTCAGAGTGACAGACAGGACATTTGTATTTTTTATCTATAGTGGTAGTAGTAGCTAAGTTATGTGTTATTGGTTTTATATATTTATTTTTACTTTGTTCCATTGTCTCTAATAGTTCAATTCTGTTTCGTGTAAATTTGAGTAAATCATCAAAAGATAAATCTTGTTTATCATGTGTTGCCTTGAATTTTTCCCACTCCCACAAAGAGGTCTGGTCAAAATTACTAGAAAGCATATGAATCAACAAGATATCCCACTTATCTGTCGGTTCACCTAACGTTGCTAATGAATTTAAATCCTTAACAAAACAATCAATTAACCTTTTCAAATTAAAAGAAGTGTCTTTCTGTATAGCATAAATATTAAACAAAGATTTCACGTGATTAGCCTTAAGCATTTTTTTATTGTCAAATCTGTCGCAAATCAGTTGCCAAGCTGTCTTATAATTAGATGCCGAGAATTCTATAGATTTAATGACTAATAATGCACTGCCTTCTAACGAGGATCGTAAATAATGAAACTTGTTTATTTCACATAAGTCAGGATTGTCATGTATAAGCGACAAATATGTATCTCGAAACTCAAGCCATGAACTATAGTTGCCGCTAAACTTGGCAAGCTGGATCACCGGTAGCCTCACATTCGCTCTTGTCTGCTGTACCACGCTGCCGGAATCGGATTCCACACGTTGAGTTGGCTTGCCGCTCGACATTCCTAACTTCGATTTACCTTGTGCGATCGCCTTAAAGTATATACACTCGAAAGCATCGCGCTCTTTTAGTTGCTCACTCGGATTTGAGGATATAATTTCTATTTCATTTTGAACCTCATTAAAGCTGTCATATACTGATTCTAGTTTAGATACACGTAATTCTAATTCTAACTTGTTTTCGTTAGTTAAAGTTTGCGGTAAAGTATTCAAATAATTGTTAAATGAGGTTAATTGACCCTTATAATTACCTCTTCTTTTTATTAATGTTTGTTCTTCAGCCATACTTAACAATTAACTGTAAATAAAATGAAAACAGTTAATATAAAATAAAACTTTTTGCACCCTAAAAGACGCACTATTATTTAGTGAACAGAGTATTGATGCAAGTAGTCGGACTACCTGAAATATTAAATGTGTTGTAACAGAATTGTTATCGTAATAACAATGTTAATTATTATGTATAATAGCACTAAAAATGGGATGGCCTTTGTTTGTTAACTAACGCCCGTTAGTATTTTAGTTATTGTAAATAAACACAAGCATTAATTTATGGGATAATGATTGCGTTTTAACTTTGTAAGTAGATTGGATTATTGGAATTGGATTGTTTTGATTTGTATAGATAAGAACTACTAATAGATTAGTGGAACTTTCGATTGATTAGTTGATGGTAAAAATATATATAACTTGTACTTAATACAAATAGGTATGTATTACTGATTGGTTACGTCGGCGTTCGTAATTAATACAAATAGATATGTATTACTGTATTGTGACTTGTTTTGTAAATAGTTTAGCAATAGGTAGCTAATTACTGCATAACTGCTTAAATTGAATTGGTTTATAGAAATTAAAACACTTGTTTATCGGAGCAATAGGTAGCTAACAAGGTTTTTTTTATATATAGATTGAATTTAATTGTTGAATTGGAAATTGTACAGCAACACTGACACAAATGACTCGGATTAAAAATATAGAAAGATAGGATTATTGGCGTTATCTCCTTGTCACCTACTTGTTCCAATGCTGTCGTGTCGATAGTGATCGCCCGTAATTCACTGTGACCTTTGTCCAACCTCCGCGTCGCTGCTGGTTCGTCACTCCACTTCTGGCAGAAATCCGGCCGTAGGATCAATGTGGCCGCCGAGGTCGTCTTAAGGTCTTCCAAGGAAAAGTCGAGCTTTGTATCTTTGTGATATTTATTGATATACTTAAGGTAATTATGCAGTAAATACAATAGGATGTGCACAGATCGCGTGCCGAACGTCGAGTCCCGAGCCCCGCGCCAATGGTGGGGGCGCAGCCCGGCCGTCGCTGGTCGTGTAGGTGTGCGTGAGTGCGATTCTTCACGCACACGCGTATTTTGGAAACTTGCGTTGACACAACCTACAAGAAAACAATATTTAAATGATGGAGTAGTTACTAACTGACATTATTCAATTTATAGTTTGGCGGCTTTTCCAAACGACATTTACGTATAGGTCTGACCTGGGGCGGTGTCACGTAAGGCGGCGAAACTAACTGCGGCTCAGCCGGTGCAACTTCGGCACCCACACCCCTGCTGTCGGTTAAAGACTCGCTAGAAACGCTCTTCCGTGGTCGTGGAACAATGTCCCCCGATTCTGAATTCCCGATAGGCACCGACACACCTGCGTCACCCGTTGGTTCCGATACGGGTGAAATCTCCGGCTGTACCGAGGGAGCCGCTAAAGAAGTTCGCGTTCTCCGTCTTAGCTGATCGATATGCCTATGCGATTCTCTGCCTATAACGTCCAGTACCTTATAATCGGTTACACCTACTCTTTCCACCACTTTTCCGGGAACCCACTTACTACTACCCTGATATTGTCTAATCCACACCGGGTCCGCTGGTTGTACGCTACGCTCGACGTCCGTCCCTGACTCTTTTTGTTGCTCCTGAGTCAGACGAACTCGTTCTCTCCGGTCTGGTCTAATGAGATCCAGTTTAGTACGAAGTCTCCTACCTAACATAAGTGAAGCCGGACACTCTCCAGTCGTACAATGCTCAGTATTCCTATAGTGTAAAAGAAAGGTATCTAAAAATGACGAAATATTCTCGTTTTGACGCACCGCTTTTTTAATTGCCTTTTTTACAGTACGAACCGCATTTTCCGCGGCACCGTTCGAAGCCGGGTGATACGGAGCTGAAAATACGTGCTCGATACCATTTTTAGCTAAATAATCAGCAACTTCTTTACTCGTGAAAGGCGGACCGTTGTCGCTGACTAATTGTTTCGGCAAACCCCAACGTGCAAATACCTGCGATAAAATCTCTAGCGTGTAACGAGCCGCCGTACTGGGTACCGGAAATACTTCTAACCATATATAAATATTGATGTAATTTTTTAAAGCAAAACACTACGCTAGTGCCTCGCGATCTATCTGCGAGTAATGCTTTTCGGCGTCGGTGAGCGCGCGCGACACATACACCACCGGGCGGTGAGACCCGCTCTCGTCCGCCTGGGTCAAAACACCCCCTATTCCCCGAGCACTCGCGTCGCACGTTAATAATAATGGCTTATCTACATCATAATGAATTAATACTTCCGCACTCGTTAGGATCTTTTTAACCTTAAGGAATGCCGTTTCACAGCGGTTATCCCAATTCCAATCGGCGTTTTTCCTTAATAACTCATATAAAGGTGACAGCAACGTACTAATGTTTTTAACAAACTTGACATAAAAATTCACTAAACCTAAAAAGGACCTAACATCCGCCACGGTTTTAGGACGCGGTATTTTAACTATTGCTGCCACTTTTTCAGGATCCACCTTCACCCCGTCTTTGGAAATGACGTATCCTAGATATTTGACTTCATCAGTCAAGAAAGAACATTTATTCTTCTTTAGCTTCATACCATGACCATGCAACCTATCTAACACCCTTCTTAATGTATTCATATGTTCCGAAATATCCCCTTTTGTGGCAATAATCACATCGTCTAAAAACACTTCCACTCCCGGTATATCATTTAGAAGATTTGACATAATACGCTGGAAAATACCCGGGCTCGAGGATAACCCAAAAACGAATCTATTGTACTTAAACAGACCTCGATGCGTATTGATAACGGTCAAGTTTTTCGAGTCATCGAGCTCAATTTGGCTATAAGCTTGGGACAAGTCAATTTTTCGAGTACCAGCGAGCTCCATTCAAACTAACCAGTAGATCATCTATTCTTGGCAGAGGATATCTATCGATCAGCAAGACGGGATTCAATGTAATTTTATAATCGGCACAAATGCGTAGTCCCCCGTCAGCCTTACGTACCGGCACCAACGGCGTCGCCCAGTCCGAGCTGTCGACCGGCTCGATGATGCCGTCGCGCAGCATCGCGTCCAGTTCCGCGTCCAATCGCCCCTTCAGCGCGTACGGCAAGGGGCGCGCGCGACAGAATACCGGTGCGGCCCCCTCGCGCAGCCGCAACTGAGCCTTACCACCCGTGAACCGGCCCAGGCCATCACTGAACAATTCCTTATACCTGTCAATTAACATGGATACATTATCAAATTAAACACTACTTTCACAAAAATTTACATGTTTGACAAAAGATGGTATCTGCACCCCTAACTCAGACAGCCATTGCCGGCCTAACAGAGAGGTTGTACCGCCTTCTATAACAAACAATTCCAGGACTTTCTCCGTATTCCCATATTTCACCGTCGGCCTGATAAATCCGAGGGGTTTAATTGCTCAGCCATCGTAAAATTTAAATATTAAATTGTATTTTTCGATAGGTCTGGATCCAAAATATTTATCATACGTCATTTTACTAATACACGATACTGCCGACCCCGTATCTATCTCCATATCAAGAGCCTTCTCGTCTACCCGTAACGTGAGACTTACTGGTCTGTATCCACTTAAGCTGAGCCGATGCAAGTCCTCCTCCAGCTCCTCTGAACTAGATCCTTCACTGCTGCGCTCCACCATGCATCGACATGATTGAGGTCCCGACCGCGGCGTTTTATCGTGCTCACCTCGGCCCGTGCACACATACGTCTTAAATGGCCCACTTGTTTACATTTATTGCATGTAAACTTTTTATAACGGCACTTCTCCCCGCTGTGGCCGCGTCGGCCGCATACCGTACAGATTCCCGGGTATTCTCTACGCTCTCCGCGGTTATTGAGCCCTCTCACTGCATGCACAGCTTCCGACGATGCCACGGAGGTGCCCACTGGCAATGCCCCCGGGTCGACCACTGCCGCGTCACGCTCTGCTGCCTCCAACAAACTCGCCAACTGAACCGCCGCCGAATATTTCAAATTGTCTTCTGCGAACAATCTCTGACGAATTACTTCACTATGCACCCCACACACCAATTGATCTCGCAAATTTTCCTCTAGGTTACATCCAAAATCGCAATGCCTCGATAGCCTTTTTAATTCACTGACATATTGTGCAATAGATTCCGAATTGGCCTGCCTCCTTTGTCGAAAGCGATACCTTTCCGCCATTATCGACGGTTTCGGTTGCAAATGATCTTGCATTATCTTAATCGCCTCTTCATAAGTTTTCTTGGCCGGTGTAACAGGACTGGACAAACTGCTTAATAAGTCGTATGCTTCCTCGCCTATCGCTGTTATAAGTGTTGGCAGCCAGAGTGATTTCTCAACTTCGTTCACCTTAAAATACATTTCCAGGCGTTCAATGTACCGCGACCAATCACCCGTCCTTAGGTTAAATTCCCCGATTTTACCAATAGACATCTTGTTTCTTGCGTAAGATATATAACTGTTAATAATATCCTCGATCGCCAATATTATATAGGTACTATTTCCAATTGGGCGAGAGGAGCTCAAGTAAAATACGTGTGTTCGTAAGCAGCGTATATTCGACTGATTCAAGGAACGGCTTAACCTACCCGCTATTGTTTTGTAAAACTATCAATACATTACAGAATACACAAATAAATCTGGTTGACTTAAGTGGCCAAAAAGGTTTTAAGTAATTTCACAGAAAAGCGACTACTTCAAGTCGTTGGAGAGCGCCTTGTTCATCATCATCATCACCAGCCAGAAGACGTCCACTGCTGAACATAGGCCTCCATTCGAACGCCACAATGACCGACAATTGGCTATTTGCATCCACCGGTTACCTGCGACGCGCACAATGTCGTCTGTCCACCTAGTGGGAGGCCTGCCTACGCTGCGTCTTCCGGTTCGTGGTCGCCACTCGAGAACCTTTCTTCCCCAGCGGTTATCGGTTCGCCGAGCGATGTGGCCTGCCCATTGCCACTTCAACTTGCAGATTTTAAGAGCTATGTCGGTGAACTTGGTTCTTCGGCGAATCTCCTCATTCCGGATTCTGTCGCGCAAAGAAACTCCGAGCATAGCTCTCTCCATAGCTCGTTGTGTGACTCTGAGCTTATCCAGAAGGCCAACAGTTAGGGACCACGTCTCAGTACCATATGTCATCACCTTGCGCCTTGAGCGCCTTGTTACAAAGTCTAAACCTACTCAAAATGCGCCCGAAAAACCAATCTCCATTGTTTCATTTTGTGGCCATAGGCGTGATTGCTGTTACCGAATTTTCCCCGGGCAGCCGCAATCATACACCTGCACTAAATAGAATAATTCCCGACGCATTGCTAATCCGTTTCTGATCGTCGCGAGATAGGCGTGACCCGGGACAGATGGCGCTTTCGTCACGGTCCCATTGTCTGTCAGTGCGCAACGCGCAAATTGGGGATATTCGTCATATTTGATGCGAAATCCGCACGGATGGGGTAAATACGTAATCATGTTAGGGGTGGCCAGATAGAAATGTTAATTCAAAATAAAGTCAACGCTGAAGTGACGTTGCGATTCAGTTTCGCAAGTTATTCAGCTGACTTGTGTTGACAACTACATAAAAAAATAACGTTAAAGTTATTTTACTATTCGTATAACACCTCAGATAGCAAAAAACCAAAACGCAAAACTAAGTTGGTTTGTCGAGGATTTCTAAGATTACTAAAAAAGCTGCAGGTACTACTTAGAAATATTAATTTTCCTGTAAAATATGGATATGATTTAACCAACATAGAAATCTGTATTGGGATGTGCAAATGAAGCCCTTTCATATAATATCCCACTTGATATATTAGTTTCACTTTAAAAAATTTGATGACCCATTTCGATCCTCATTGGAAAAAAAAATATTTTTCCTTTGCAGTGAGGTTGGGTAAGTAAAATCTAAAACCATTGAAATGGATTTTAAGATGAAAAAACTTGTTTAATTAAAATTTGTACTTACTAAAATGATATTTATTGTTTAATTATTTATTTTGAGGAAAGCTTAAAAACTAAAAAATCTTTTTTCACGAGGGCGGTACATCGATTCACACTGTGAATGATTTGGGAAAAAGTAAAGAAATCATTGGACAGATTTACATTAGGTAGGTAGGTAGAGGTCTATAGGATATCAAAATAAAAGGTATCCAATTTAGCAAATCCAAATATTAAAAGTCAAATATAAAGAGGGTCTTTATCTGTGTCAAATTATGAGATTTAGCAAAACATGTCAAGTGAATTACACGCTTCAATTACTAGCGGAAGGGGGTGAGCGATATTAAACGAAGGGCTGGGATATGGCCACACGTGGCCACGCGTGGGGTGTTACCAAATATGTTTTGATATGATAACTAATCGCAGCAGCAGTTGTGATTTAATTGGCTTTAAAGAAATGCATTTGCCGATTGTTTAGCAGTTTATTTAGGTAGGTTTAATTATATGAATCCAAGTTTTTATTCATCATCATCATCAGCCGGAAGACGTCCACTGCTGAACATAGGCCTCCCCCTTAGAAAGCCACAAAGAACGACAATTGGCTATTTGCATCCACCGGTTACCTGCGACGCGCACAATGTCGTCTGTCCACCTAGTGGGAGGCCTGCCTACGCTGCGTCTTCCGGTTCGTGGTCGCCACTCGAGAACCTTTCTTCCCCAACGGTTATCGGTTCTTCGAGCGATGTGGCCTGCCCATTGCCACTTCAACTTGCAGATTCTGAGAGCTATGTCGGTAACCTTAGTTCTAAGTTTCTATTATTAGGTATTATTTTCGCCTTTACAATTTTGTAATAAAAAAAAAAAACATTTTTACAATAGTGATATAATAATATAATAATAATAATAATGTAATATATAGTGATTTACCTACCTACTGATTACTGTTTACTAGCATGTGCTAGTGTTTGACCAGGATACCATCTAATTGTAGCTAGGTCACACGTTACAAGGCGACATGACAGAATAGGTATGTTTCCGGCATTATTCACCGCAGGAACACAGTGCCACTTTAATAAGTTGGTCAGGTACTTACTAAGTATTTTGCGCAACAGTTCTCACAAATACCCAAAGCGCCGTAGTGAACATTATATATAGTTAGTAAAAAATAAAGAGCCCGATCTTCGTGTAGGTATTCTCCGCAGGTTTATGTGCTGAGATGAGATGAACGTTATAAGTTTTGTGAAACCAAAAAAAGGTTTTATATTATAAGAAAAAAAACAAACAATTAGTCAGTAAGTATTGTTTTTAAGATGTTAAAAGAGTGTGTGACTCGCAGTTTATGAGTTCGCGATCTACTTTAAATCTGATTAAAAATATGATTGTGTTTGATGACCACACGAGCGCAAAATCGCATCCTACGCAACGCGCTAATATGATTTTAATAAAACGGAACCGTGTATAATGCATACAGTTAGACACGCGTTTGTGCGAATGGGGGTGTCATCCTTGCGGGGTAGCGCCCTCGCTGTGTATTAATTATTGGAGACCAAAAATTTGCGCAAAATATATTAGTAACAGCTCAGTTACTAGCTTTCGATGAAGGAAAACATCGTGAGGAAACATGTCTGAGAAAGCCTAACTAGCTTTCGAATGACGTGTGAAGTCCGATAACCCGCACTTGGCCAGCGTGGTGGACTGTGGCCTAAGCCCTTTCACCTCGATGGGGGGCCAGTTCATAATAGTGGGACAAAACAAGGGCTCATATTATTCTCTTAGAATAGAATCTTTCACCACAGCTGCTATTAGTGGTTGATAAACCAAGTTGATGTCCGGGCTTGACGCAAACGATAACGACTGCATTCTGTTAAAAATAGTGTGCAGAGGATCTTCGTGACAGCTACCACTCCAGCGTAAAATATTCTGCCGGCAAACAGCAGTGTGTAAATCTTGAATGACACTAAAGGCCATGCACGACACACCAAATGTGTAGACGTAAGCGTGCACAAATGTACCGCATTTGTGCACGCTTAGTGGGCGGCGCTTGCCTTGCAAACAGGGAAGCGAAGATTCAAACCCCGGCTCGCACCTCTGATTTCTTTAATCATGTGCGAATCGTCTTTGTGCGATTGTTACTAGCTTTCGGTGAAGGAAAACATCGTGAGGAAACCTGCATGTGTTAGAAAGCCTAACTACTATACCCTCTGCAAGGGCGTCCCACAGATTAAAACAGAAGGTGTAACTCTTCAGTACATGTCCCCCCAGTCTCAGACCATAACTTCACTTTTGGTGCAGTTATATTTGAGTCTGAGTTTTTTAACGTACTCCTCACACTGCACCATTAGTTTCCTCAAATCACAGACTGATGAACTCAGTAGCACCATGTCATCTGCATAACTGATATTATTTACACAGACTCCATCAATGTGGCAACCAACCCTGGTGCTGCTGAGCTCACGGATACGGCTCATTTATGTAGAGGTTGAACAACGAGCCAACGTTGTAGGACGACGAACCAGCCCATCGTACATTGTTGACCAGTTCCTATACCAGAATTTAAGTAAGTATATTTATTAGTTCTTGAGGCAAACAAACATCTTTTACAGTTGCTCGCGAGTAGTCATTGCGGACGCGCGTGTCTCACTCACTGCGCTCAGCGTTCGACTTGACTTGTTATCGTGTTATTTTATTTACGCGCATAGTGAACAGTGATTACCTAAATATGAATGCTATAAAAGATTAAACATAATAAAGGTTTTGGCTTCAACAACATGGGGATCAGATAGAAAATGCTTAATAAATACGTATGTAGCATACGCACCTAGCCGAAACAGCTGGGTGGCTTTCTACTACACAGGGAAAATACGGTATACGATTTAGTCGATGTTCAACTACTCAGATGTGCCTAGCAAAACAGAATGAACTACATACCCTGGATTGCGTACAGCACACGATGAGCTTTCCACCTCGATTGTCCAAGAGCCGGCTCTGATGTGGTACTGGAATTCGTTCTTGTGGCACAAATTATCACTCGCGTAGGGATTAGATTCTCTTCTAGAGGTAAGAGACCGAGGAGACCAAGAGACACTCCCGCGCGACGGTGGTTTGGTGCTCCACACGTATAGCTAACGCTCCAACGATTTGAATAGTACGTAGTGCATCGCAGTTCATACGCGACTGCGTTTTGCTATTGCTTACCGAGTAACGAACATCGATATGAAACAAAATATTTAAATTACGTTTAGTTGTGCGGTAACGAAACATCCCGCCCACCAAAATGCCTATGGTATTTTCTGGTTCAACGATAAAAAGAACAATCTTAGGGACAGGATCGATAGTTGTATTGATTACTAAAACTAGACTTAGCTTAGTATACGATTTAAGATAACAGATTTTTATCTGTGTGTGTGTGTTTTCGATAGGATTTATAAATACGATATAATACGAATAAATTAAGATTAAGAAAAAATATGATTAAATTGATTTGAAAGATACGATAAATAACGATTTAAGCTAGTCCTCTATCGGTAGAGGACATAACTTAACCAAAGGTCGTTGAATTATATTATTTTTCGCAGTCCTAACTTCTGCAATCCGAGTAATCCCATCAACACCAGGGAGAAGCTTTACAACTCTGGCGAGAGGCCATTGCAGTGGAGCGCGATTATCGTCCTTGATCATCACCATCGCGCCTACCTTTAGTGGGTTAGAGTCCTGGGTCCATTTGGCTCGTTGCGTTAGAGTATGAAGATATTCGTGTTTCCACCTGGACCAGAAGCTCTGATGAAACGATTGTAACAGCTGCCACCGTTGAAGCCGAGTTACTTTAATATTTGATAGATCTTCATCGGGGACCGCCGTCAAAGGCTCTAATGTAAGAAAGTGTCCTGGCGTTAACACTGATAGATCATTAGGGTCGGAGCTGATAGGGCTAAGTGGCCTTGAACTAAGGGTGGACTCAATTTGGGCAAAGAGGGTCGAAAGTTCTTCGAAGGTTAGGACTTGGTCACCAACAACCCGAAATAAGTGGGATTTTGCAGCCTTAATCTGAATTTCCCAAACACTACCAAAGTGTGGGGCTGATGGAGAGTTGAATTTAAATTCAATCTTCTCCGCGTTAGAAGCCTGATGCATATAAACCGAAAGTTGATTTCTAGCGCCGACAAAATTAGTCCCGCAATCAGCATGGATAACATTACAGCGACCGCGACGAGCAACAAAACGTCTTAGTGCAGCGATAAAACCATCAGTAGAGAGTGTTGAAACCACCTCAAGGTGAACAGCCTTAGTTGCAAGACAGATAAACAAGCAAAGATATGCTTTGTCTATCTTGGCACCTCGATGTGGACCTAGTTTAATGCGGAAAGGTCCGCCGAAATCCACGCCTACCACGGAGAATGGCTTAACTTGATTAAGACGGTACGACGGAAGATCGCTCATAAACGGCTGCAATGGCCGAGGGTTGAGTCGATAGCATGGAATACATTTGGCAAGACGACGACGAATTGTGCGTTTGGCAGAAATTATCCAAAATTGCTGCAAAAGCAGGTAGTGAGTCGTATTTATACCCGGATGCAAGTAGTTACGATGTATAAAGTCGATTATTAAAAACGTTAGGGGGTGGTTAGACGGCAGGAATGCAGGATGCCGTTGCTCATATTCTAAACCCGATCGAGAGATTCTGCCGCCCACCCTGAGAATACCTTGACTGTCGAGGAACGGATTAAGTTTACGAAACGGTTTCGATAATGGTTTTTTCGATTTAAGGTTAGCGATTTCGTTTGCGAAATTAATACTTTGGACATGTTTTACAATTTGCATCAATGCACTGTGTCGTTCAACATTGTTCAAAAATACTGTACGATTAGCTTGATTCGGATTACGACAATTGTGGATAAAACGGTAAACGTAAGCTATAGTGTTACCAAGTTTTTCTAAAGAAGAAAATCTAGTCAGCAAATTGTCGAAAATGGATGGTTCAATTGTGGCGTCCTCAGTAGTTGTTAACAGCACTGACTTGCGTTCTTCGGCTGCTATGGTCACATCTTCTTCATGTGATATATTTGCTGCACTTGTAGGCCAGAACTTTTGGTCTTCCAAAAGCCAAGAAGGTCCCGCCCACCATAGTGAATTGCACAGAAGCTCGTTCGGATACTGTCCACGTGAGAAAATCTTGACATGATGATTTTAAGAAAATCTTGACATGATGATATTGAATGTGACTCATTACAAAAGGAACATTTGGTTGAATAAGATTTAAATTTATTGTCGTCTTCGTTTTGTTGGGGTTGATTAGTTGCAGCGGTTGCAGCCACAAGCGTATGTGATGCAGTGATCCGTCTAAGTGGTTGCTGCGTGGTCTTGGGCAATGGCTTGTTCGATTTGTACGGTTCAGTAAAATGTGTGTCACGTAACAAAGCTTCGCATTTAGACCGCAAAAACTTTTTTAACTGTTCATACGACGGTAATTCGGTGTCTGAATATTTTTCTTCAAAATCACGGCGCAAATCTTTATCAAGTTTCGATAAAATATGATATACTAAAACGAAATCCCAATGGTTGACCGGCAGGTCGATCGTTTTTAAAATACTTAAGTTTTCTTCAAACAGGTCAAGCGATTTTTGAAATTCGCGCGCATTATTACTTTTAAGATCGATATTTAGAATATCCCGCCAACATGTGAAAGCTAAAGTACGTTTACTTTTAAAGCGAGCTACGAGCGCTTGATATGCATCGGAATAATGTTCGTGTGTCATAGGAAATGCCTTGACCACTGATAATGCATCGCCGCTAAGAGAAGAAATTAGATAATGGAACTTCTCCGTATCAGAAATCGAAGAACAGTTGTGTATCAACGCGTTAAACGTATCATAATATTCAGGCCATTGTTTGATGTTGCCGGAAAAACTCGGCAACACGATTTTTGGCAAACGAATGTTGGAAGTTGAACCACTGTGCAGTTGTTGACTGTTATGTACCGATTCATTTTTCATTAAAGTACGATGTATAGATAAAACCTGAAAATACATTTCATCAAAACGTTCTTGGATCTCATTGTCCTCTTTTTCGGGATCGTCTATAATTTCAAGTATAGTAAAATGTGAATCTTCAAAATTTGATACGATTTGATTGAGTTCTTGATGATAAGAAAGAAACAAATTGCACTGCACGTCATTATTTGTGGCTAACGCGCCGATCTCCAATGCCTTAGCCAACCGTTTATAAGCAATAGTCCGTTTTCTCCGTAATGTTGCTAAGTCTTGAACCGTATACTCAATATCTTCGCATTTAGATTTCGATTTCTTTATGGTTCCCTGTTTACGTGTAGAATGTTTACGAAGAAGCGACATTTTTAATTTAATTTGATTTATTTAACGTTACAATTAACTAAAAATAAAACGTAAATAATGTAAACAAATGAGCGAGTTATTTGTTTAGTTCAATAATACGTGTGAGAATTATCCCGCTATCGTGAGATAAGAGATAAGCTTAACCCAGTCACCAGGCGGACGAGGACAATAGAAAATACCGTAGAAACCACGATATTAGAATAATTAAATTATTTTATGTCTTATTTCCTTCCGCATAAGGTTGCACAAAAGTAAAAAATGAAAACCTCGTTACTGTGATATACGAGATACAACCGCACAAAAAAGTTAAATTTAACTTGTATGAATGATGTGTGAATTTATTCTAACTTACTACACTTTACTCCACTCAAGTGAGTGGAGGGCTGTACTCAGCGTAAAAATGTAAAAATGTCGATCGAAGCCGTGGGCGACGCCAACAAGTTACTGCGTACCTTCAGTTTTTGATATTTTTCTAAAGTTACAATTGTATGCTTCAAATTTGCAATTATAAGTTTGAATGCTAATTATTTCAATAGGATAAATAATTACGTATAAGATTTTAGAATTGGATGATAGAATTATTGCAAGCCGATGGAGAATAAGCACCGATAAAATTAGTGTTTGCTTATCTAGTTCTTGCAATGATTCCGGCTATTCGTATAACAACAAAATAATTAAATTAATTCCAGTTTAACGATGGTGATGACTCGTGAACGTAAATATGATTATGCACATATGATTCCGGTACGTAAAGAGTGTGATGGAATAACTTAGAATGCAGTAAGTATGTAGGTGGATTAATATCGATCAATTTTGCGTTCTAAGCTAATACCGCGATGTTTACCAGAAATACCATAAGCACATACACGATTCTGATGATTAGGTGGAAACTCCCGGGTTTCGGCACCAGAAATTATGTAGCATACGCACCTAGCCGAAACAGCTGGGTGGCTTTCTACTACACAGGGAAAATACGGTATACGATTTAGTCGATGTTCAACTACTCAGATGTGCCTAGCAAAACAGAATGAACTACATACCCTGGATTGCGTACAGCACACGATGAGCTTTCCACCTCGTTTGTCCAAGAGCCGGCTCTGATGTGGTACTGGAATTCGTTCTTGTGGCACAAATTATCACTCGCGTAGGGATTAGATTCTCTTCTAGAGGTAAGAGACCGAGGAGACCAAGAGACACTCCCGCGCGACGGTGGTTTGGTGCTCCACACGTATAGCTAACGCTCCAACGATTTGAATAGTACGTAGTGCATCGCAGTTCATACGCGACTGCGTTTTGCTATTGCTTACCGAGTAACGAACATCGATATGAAACAAAATATTTAAATTACGTTTAGTTGTGCGGTAACGAAACAACGTATCGTGCTTTAATACGTCAAAAAATAGATTACGGCTCAGTTATCTATGATTCAGCGAAACAGCGTTCATTAAATTCCTTAGAAAGTATCCAAAATGCAGCTCTACGACTAGTAGTAGTATTGGTGCGTTCAGAACTAGCCCCGTTAAGAGTATCTTAGCTGAAGCTGGAGAAATGCCATTAGAATTTAGAAGAAAAGAGCTTGTGATGATATACGCTATAAATATACTATCCCAACCTGAAAATCCAACGTTTAATTATTATACTAAAGCAACAAACTGTAGACGCTGAATATGAATATCAACCTAAATTATTGCAGCCTTTGCGAATCAGATCACGAAAATATTTAAAAGAGTTGAACGTTAAGACCCCATGTATTTTTACAAAGAAATTACTGACTTGTGGTCCTTGGGAAAATCATGAGTTCCCAATTAACTTTATACTAGCAGAAAACCAAAAAGATGAAACACCGAACACAAAAAAGATGAACACCAAAAAGATGAACATGTATAAAAAATTATTTAATGAATTACATAATAGAAATACGGATTGTAAGATTTTCTACACGGATGTGTCAGTTATGAATGGAAAATCAGGATGTTCCGTATACTACTTATACTCCTATCATTAACTCCAATAATTAACTCCAATAATTAACTCTAATAAGTAACTCCAATAATTAACTCCTATCATTAACTCCAATAATTAACGTCACTCATAAACACCAATCATTATCATTAATGATAGGCGTTAATGATAGGAGTTAATTATTAGAGTTAATTATTGGAGTTAATGATTGGAGTTAATTATTAGAGTTAATTATTGGAGTTAATTATTGGAGTTAATGATTGGAGTTAATGATAGGAGTTATTATTGGTGTTTATGAGTGACGTTAATGATAGGAGTTAATTATTGGAGTTAATGATTGGAATTAATGATAGGAGTTAATTATTGGAGTTAATTATTGGAGTTAATTATTGGAGTTAATTATTGGAGTTAATGATAGAAGTTAATGATTGGTGTTTATGAGTGACGTTAATTATTGGAGTTAATTATTGGAGTTAATGATAGGAGTTAATGATAGGTGTTTATGAGTGACGTTAATGATAGGAGTTAATGATAGGTGTTTGTGAGTGACGTTAATGATAGGAGTTAATTATTGGAGTTAATTATTGGAGTTAATGATAGGAGTTAATTATTGGAGTTAATTATTGGAGTTAATGATAGGAGTTAATGATTGGTGTTTATGAGTGAAGTTAATTATTGGAGTTAATGATAGGAGTTAATGATAGGTGTTTATGAGTGACGTTAATGATTGGAGTTAATTATTGGAGTTAATGATTGGAGTTAATGATAGGAGTTAATTATTAGAGTTAATTATTGGAGTTAATGATTGGAGTTAATGATAGGAGTTATTATTGGTGTTTATGAGTGACGTTAATAATAGGAGTTAATTATTGGAGTTAATGATTGGAATTAATGATAGGAGTTAATTATTGGAGTTAATTATTGGAGTTAATGATAGGAGTTAATGATAGGTGTTAATTATTGGAGTTAATTATTGGAGTTAATGATAGGAGTTAATGATTGGAGTTAATTATTGGAGTTAATTATTGGAGTTAATGATAGGAGTTAATGATAGGTGTTTAAGAGTGAAGTTAATTATTGGAGTTAATGATTGGAGTTAATGATAGGAGTTAATGATTGGTGTTTATAAGTGAAGTTAATTATTGTAGTTAATGATTGGAGTTAATTATTAGAGTTAATTATTGGAGTTAATTATTGGAGTTAATGATAGGAGTTAATGATAGGAGTTAATGATTGGAGTTAATTATTGGAGTTAATTATTGGAGTTAATGATAGGAGTTAATGATAGGTGTTTATGAGTGACGTTAATGATTGGAGTTAATTATTGGAGTTAATGATTGGAGTTAATTATTGGAGTTAATTATTGGAGTTAATGATAGGAGTTAATGATAGGTGTTTATGAGTGACGTTAATGATTGGAGTTAATTATTGGAGTTAATGATAGGAGTTAATGATAGGAGTTAATGATTGGAGTTAATTATTGGAGTTAATGATAGGAGTTAATGATAGGTGTTTAAGAGTGAAGTTAATTATTGGAGTTAATGATTGGAGTTAATGATAGGAGTTAATGATTGGTGTTTATAAGTGAAGTTAATTATTGTAGTTAATGATTGGAGTTAATGATAGGAGTTAATTATTGGAGTTAATTATTGGAGTTAATTATTGGAGTTAATGTCAGGAGTTAATGATAGGAGTTAATGATAGGTGTTTATGAGTGACGTTAATGATTGGAGTTAATTATTGGAGTTAATGATTGGAGTTAATGATTGGAGTTAATGATTGGTGTTTATGAGTGAAGTTAATTATTGGAGTTAATGATAGGAGTTAATGATTGGTGTGTATGAGTGAAGTTAATTATTGGAGTTAAAGATAGGAGTTCATTATTGGAGTTAATGATAGGAGTTAATTATTGCAGTTAATGATAGGAGTTAATGATAGGAGTTAATGATAGGAGTTAATGATTGGAGTTAATGATAGGAGTTAATTATTGGAGTTAATGATAAGAGTTAATGATAGGAGTTAATGATTGGAGTTAATTATTGGAGTTAATGATAGGAGTTAATTATTAGAGTTAATTATTGGAGTTAATTATTGGAGTTAATGATTGGAGTTAATGATTGGAGTTAATGAGTGAAGTTAATTATTGGAGTTAATGATAGGAGTTAATTATTGGAGTTAATGATAGGAGTTAATGATAGGAGTTAATGATAGGACATCATTTTTCGAAAACGACGCACTATTTTTTTATTCCGCGCACATTTACAGCAGATTATGCTGTAATTATTATTCGTTTAACTCAATCCTCTCTATCAGCTACTTTCTTGCTGGGGTAATGAGACAGACACAGAGACATAGGCGTAACATCTCACGTTTTTTGGTCGGGGGTAAATAAAACAACAAGGCAATGATATAAATTCAATTTATTAATTACCTCTGTGTTTACAATTATAATTACAATTAACTATAATTAGTTATTGAGTAGTGGGCGGTTTAGGGGGTGCTTCGGCGACGGGTCTATCGCTCCTGGGGCCCGCGTCCCTGGCGTCGCGGGGCCTCCGCTGATGTCAGGAGGGCTCCTTGACCTTGCCGTTCTCGGTCGCCTTGTTCGTGGTGATCCTCTCCATAACCTCGTGATTGTACGTTGAATGCAACATGAGGCCAAGAACACCAGCCCTAAACCAAAATAAAAATTAATTTAAGCCAGTGAAATAATATTTACTTAATCTGAAATAAAGTATGGACTAACGCGGACACAAACGCTGTACCAATTTTCAATCAAAATCGTTTACACACCGTTGATACACGTTCGTGACCGCTAGAGTACAAACAGCTACACAACAAGTTCGATAGCATATATGTAACGATAACTACGTTACATACATATACAAAAAAAAATGTTGAAAAAGGGACTAGGCATGCGGCGGCCGGCGAGCGCAGGCCGCGTATCGTACGCACCGTGTGAGACGTAATAACAACAATATATCGCACCCTCTCGCACGATTCACAGCGTTCAACTTCTAATAGTTCAAAATCCAAACAGTCTAAGTTGAGGTATCGCCATGTGAACGTAGTATAAAAGCTACAATGACAGTAAGAAAAAGATAAACAGAGAGATATACATACATACACACATCTGTCTTTCCGGCTGTGTATCTATCACTATCACAGAGAGAGATGTAGACAGACGTAGGCAGCAAACAGCTTAATCCGCGCCGCCACCGATTACGCCGCTAGTCCTTCTGACTCGCGCCGCAGACCACGGCACTTACTGCTCGACCCTCCTGACCCCACCTACCTCCTCCTGTCCTCCTGACGGTCCTATTGGACCGGGATGCGCCGACCCCTCCCCGACAACCGTATGCTACACTAGCTATCAGACACCGGTCTCGCCGGCGAGGCCGAAGGGTCGTACGTATGCGACCTCAACGACGTGCATCACCCCACTGAGTTTCTTGCCGGTTCTTCTCAGTGGGGGCGCGTTGTGAACCGGTGGTAAACTCAGCCCTCTCTTAAGCGACAGCCCAAGCCGAGGCCGTGCCTCCCTGAGGACCTTGAGCTCGTCGCTAGTTCTGCCGTAAAGGCTAGAGCGCTTCAAGCGCTCGCCTCCTATTGTCCGGTGAAGCTGTAATGGCCATCTGCGGCCAACAGCGTCTATCATTCCCAAAAAAAAAAAAAAAGACTTAGGCATCAGTGTCCCAAAAAGGCCGGCCGCACTTTGGATGCCTTTCCGTACGTACGACTTTGACTCGTACGAACATGTAAGAATAGGCAACATCCATCTCGATCCTCGGAGTAGGACGCCCCGATAATCCGTGGGGTGTCCGGGTGAGACCCTCCCATCTCCGTCCTCCTGTAGGGTGTTGGGTAAGAGGCGACTAAAGGAATACAACAAGAAGACGGGCAGCTGCGTATTTCTATTGGATTACCTACCACTATACTGAGATTCCCACAACGCCTGCCAAGCGTAGAGATTATGGCAACCCCTCTCTTCTAGTAGACGTGTTTCGGCTGCTGATGATGATGTTCCCGATCCTCCGAGTCGTGTGATACCTCGAACAGTAGGTGCCGATAATTAATCAAATTCGTCCAAAATCACAAAGTACAGCCGACCTAACCTGCTATCGCCAGGGGTTAAAAAGTGGTTCTAGACTATGCGTAGGAGAAACTATTGAAGATTGTTTCGCATTAATACCTGGACGCCATAGCTAGTCTGATGCTCCTCTCCTGTTCGACTAGCTCGTCAAGCTTCAGCCACTGGCGGACTCTCTCCATGTCGATCTCGGCGCGACGCAGCTTCTCCCACTGGTAGTGCTTGAGGCAGGCCTTCTTGGGCGACCGACAGAATTCCCCCGTCGGCTCGAATACACGCCGAACTAGCGGACACCCGCACACGTCCGTGTCGCTTACCTTGGGATCTTTGAAGTGTTCCGGACACATCACCTGATGAGGAAAAATTCACTTAGACAACTTAATTTAAAATATATTAGTAACCATACTCTCCTCAGTAACCATACTCTCCTTAGTAACCATACTCTCCTTAGCAGCCATACTCTCCTTAGTAGCCATACTCTCCTTAGTAACCATGCTCTCCTTAGTAGCCATACTCTCCTTAGTGGTCATACACTCCTTTATAACCATACTCTCCTTAGTGGTCATACTCTCCTTAGTAACCATACTCTCCTTAGCAGCCATACTCTCCTTAGTAACCATACTCTCCTTAGTAACCATGCTCTCCTTAGCAGCCATACTCTCCTTAGCAGCCATACTCTCCTTAGTAGCCATACTCTCCTTAGTGGTCATACTCTCCTTAGTGGTCATACTCTGTTTAGTAGCCATACTCTCCTTAGTGGACATACACTCCTTAGTAACCATACTCTCCTTAGTGGTCATACTCCCCTTAGCAGCCATACTCTCCTTAGTAACCATACTCTCCTTAGTAACCATACTCCCCTTAGTAACCATACTCTCCTTAGCAGCCATACTCTCCTTAGCAGCCATACTCTCCTTAGTAACCATACTCTCCTTAGCAACCTTACTTTCCTAAGTAACCATACTCTCCTTAGTAACCATACTCTCCTTAGTAACCATACTCTCCTTAGCAGCCATACTCTCCTTAGCAGCCATACTCTCCTTAGTAACCATGCTCTCCTTAGTAACCATACTCTCCTTAGTAACCATACTACTACTTTTATTTAAGGACAGCTCCAACATACCCTGAGCCTCTTGCAGTATGTGCCGTTGACAGGGTTGTAGTAGTCACAGAACATGCTCTGTCCATCGATGCGCGTGCGATGCCGGCTGCCGAAGGAAGCCTGCGCCTCGTACTTGATGAAGCACTTCTCCATGTGTTTCACTGCGGTGCGCGAGTGGATCTCGTGGCCACAGGTTATGCAGTACATTGATGTCTCGTCGTCGGCGTCCTGTGAATACATCATTAATATTATGTTAGTGATTTGAGGTAGGTTACGCAGAATTCGCTGGAAGTTCGGGGTGTGGATCCTAGAACGTCCATTGAGTACGGCGGCGACTCCGAGGACGACGGCGGGGTTGCGACCCCCGTCCCCGTGAGCACCGTGACAGGTTCCCGGGGGGCTACAATGCGCCAGATCCCCCAGGAGAGCGCTGGGGTCCCCTCTCATGTGCCGATGCGACAACCGCATACTCAGTAGGCTCGTGATAAGCGCAAAGTAATGCAAAAAGTAGTTGAGACATAAGTTTCAGATATTCATGTGGCAATATGTAAACATTACGGAGTGGAAATCCCACACAGCTCTAATAGCACAGTATGGTTTTTAACCGGCTTCAAAAAGAAGGTTCTCTATTCGACGCGTATGTATGTAATATTGATAAAAATGCGTAATATTAATATATGTTAGTCTATGTGGGCTTCTAAACAAATTTACCAAATTTTATGAGTGTATGTATGTATGTATATGTATACCCAAAACCAGATATAAAGTCATTTTTTGTAAACAAACCGGGTACTTCAAAACAAACCTAAATTTCTTCACCAATACAAGATGAAAATTTTCCATTTATCACCACACACACGTAAAACATCCAACTGATTCAGAAAACTAGTTAAACTACTGAAAATATAATTAAAATCTTAAGATATACGAATAAATAAAATATTTTTGACATGAGAATGCCACAGATAAAATATGTCAATATATAGAACACACACTTTGTCTATGGAAATTAGTGATGTCCAATATTTAAAGATCTAAATCTCGATATTGAATGATTTGAAATTGATCCACAACCAATCATTTTATAAAATAAATAGTATTATATTAAACTCAGACGAAACTGAGGTAGATTCAACATAAACAGTAGGTCCGCCGTCCCTATTTCAAAGTAAATCGCTACTCTGCCCACGTCTACAAGGATTATATTATGTTGATTGTAAGATAATATTTTATATTACGTATTTAATTATTTATTTAAATAAATATCAATAAAATTGAGTGCCGAATATGAAAATGTATGCGGTTTGACAGGTTCCGGGACTTACGCCTTAGTGCTGCCACCTGGTGCACGTCATTTTTGAACACCCTCATTGTGTTATTCATAGTCATTCATTCGTCGCTTCGTATCGATGTCGTACATACTGAATGCTCTCTGGTGTCTTTTCTTTAACGACTTTGCTTTCGATTTTTGGTTTTGTGTTTGCTTTGTGATTTGGACCGTGTTTTCGATTGGACTGACGACTTATTGCTACGATCTAAGGATTTTGATACTCTCGATTAGATTTCAAATGAAGTGCTTGTGTGTATATAAGGTAAGATTTTATAAGATTATTTTAGTTTAAAGTAATTTAAGTAAATTGAAAAAAAAATTATGATAAAGTAAAAAAAATACATTTATCAATAGAAATATACAACATCGTTTAAAAAAATTCAATTCACATACATGCACAACAGGTTCTTTTTTCCATCCATTTTTTTTACATGTAGTTTTACTAAGTGTTGACGATTAAGTCTCCAAAGCTATTATACATTTGCACTGTCGTGCACTCATTTGTTTCAATTAACATTTTAATACTGACGCATTTGTTAATTATTTTGAATTAAAGGGTTTCGAGGTGTTATTTGTTTAAATAAAGGTGTTATTATCAATAAAAATAATTCACAGTAATAATGTATTCTTTTTAATCCTACCGTTGCTGACATAAATATCGATACTGTAATGGATTTATCCTCAGAGTAATTAGAATAGAGCCAGTATCGCGTCGATTCCCCGAACAAATTTTTCGTGGCACTTTTGCGGGGTGCGGGAGGCGAAGTAAACACACACAGATAAAATTTCACGCATATCCACACTATAATAAACTCGCAACACATTCAAAAAGATACGCACACAAATAAAGAATGACCTGGACATATGAACAAAATTTGGCAGAGGGGTTAGCGCATCATGCTCTCTCCAGTGGTATCTCCTCTAAGGGATTTATCATACATCTATGATGTGGTCAGATTCACTCGTTCATGAGGCGTCACCTCCCTAATATTGTCGATGGTTGCAATACCGCCATGTTTATTTACTTTTTACGACGGAATACTTGAATTCGAGTATATGTAGGTTTGTCCACGGATTTCTCAGAAACTACAAGTCCGATTTTGAAAATTCTTTTTTGCTATAGTTAGAGTATTTTTCAACTTAGGGTAGAGTACAAGTTTCATCAAAATCGGTCCAGTAGTTTAAGAGATATAAACTTTTTATGTTTTCAGTAAGTTATTGTAACGTAGACGTTCGAGTTGCGTGATAGTGCTGATACCTATTTTGGTAAAATAAGTAACTAAAAAGTGTTAAATAAACTATTTTTTAAAAAATAAAAACCGATTTCAAAGTAAATTATCTAAAAAGCATAAAATAACGAAAATATATTGAAGTCGGTGCTAGCACATCATGTTAACTAACACTAGCACCAGCTGACACCGACTTCAATATATTTTCGTTATTTTATGCTTTTTAGATAATTTACTTTGAAGTCGGTTTTTATTTTTTTTTAAATAGTTTATTAATATCAAAAATTCTAATAATTTAACAGATAAACCAAGGGAGTTATGCTTTGGATAATACATCCAGTTAATCCCTATTAGTGTGTTTTACCATCCTAGATTGCGTCGCCGCTTTCCATCAAGTGGGACTGCAGTCAAGCACTGGCTTATAGTAGGTAAAAAAGATATATTCATTGTTTTCGTTTTACCAGGAACTTATCCTATCACTAATTCCAGTGGGAAATAGTGAACAAAGTAGTGACTGACAATCCTCGGCGAATCTTGTGTTGATGGTTAATTAATTAACCGGCTTCAAAAAGAAGGTTCACTATTCGACGCGTATGTATGTAATATTAATAAGAATGCGTAATATTAATATATGTTAGTCTATGTGGGCTTCTAAACAAATTTACCAAATTTTATGAGTGTATGTATGTATGTAGGTTTGTCCGCGGATTTCTCAGAAACTACAAGTCCGATTTCGAAAATTCTTTTTGCAATAGTTAGAGTATTTTTCAACTTAGGGTAGAGTACAAGTTTCATCAAAATCGGTCCAGTAGTTTAAGAGATATAATCTTTTTATGTTTTCAGTAAGTTACTGTAATGTAGAAGTTCGAGTTGCGTGATAGTGCTGATACCTATTTTGCTAAAACAAAAGTCACTAAAAAGTGTTAAATAAACTATTTTTAAAAAATTAAAACTGACTTCAAAGTAAATTCGGTGTCAGCTCGTGCTAGTCTTAGTTAACATGATGTGCTAGCACCGACTTCAATATATTTTCGTTATTTTATGCTTTTTAGATAATTTACTTTGAAGTCGGTTTTTTTTTTAAAATAGTTGTTCAAAACACGCATCTAATTTAATCACAACAAGAAGGAGATTATATTCACCTTGTCGTCAGTATGAACGATGGTGGCATTCTTAGCTCGCGCAACCATAGCGTCCAAGTCCGTGTGCTGTTTGTCTAATGCTCGCAAGGCGGCCTGCGCCTTCGCCAACCCGCTGCGGACTACTTCTAAGGCCTTGCGATTCTTCTGCTCTGCCACACAGGTGGACAGGGACCACTCTTGGATGCGCTGTGGTAACACCTATAGGAACAAGAATCACAATATATTTTAAAACAAAGTCCTCCACCGCGTCTGTCTGTTCGCGATAAACTCAAAAACTATTGAATGGATTTGCATGCGGTTTTCGCCAATAAAGAGAGTGATTCATAAGGAAGGTTGAGATATATAATTTGTCAAGGTTGTGTGTAACACAGTTGAAATATAACGATTACGATTGAAATATAACGAACGTCGGACATGAACGGATAGCCGTTCAAGTCCGACACTGCCAACATTTTTCGTTTCACTTGAATAAATTCGCTAGAGTAACTTACTGGAAACACAAAAGGCCCATATATTTTAAAATACTTAACCAATTTCGATGAAACTTTTACTCTTACTCTTGTCAGATATTCTGCCGGTAAGCAGCTGTGTGTAAACGATGCTGTGTTCGGGTGTGAAGGGCACAGTAGCTAGTGAAATTACCGGACACAAAAGATTTAATATCTAATGTCTTACTGCCGCACTCACAGACGTCAATTAACTTTAATCGCAATTAAGTAATTTTTTGTAATCTATTTATTTCGAGTCTTATGATTTTCTTTTAGTATTAATTACGAGATTATTGATATAGTTACTCACTATCTACGTATGAAGTATTATTTGGCTTCTAAAGTCGAAATAATCCATTTACAAAAGATGGTATAATCACAATTAACTATTAAATTACTGTACCGTTATTCAAAGCTTATTATGAGAGCGGCACTTCCTGTTTCCCGTCGTCTTTGCTCCTATTGGTCAACTTTCTTGTGATTTGACCGGAAATAGCATCACCATGGCAGGCGAGAGCAGCAAAGGTTTGTTAAATATGCACGCTCGCTCCGCTCTTGTTCATTGCCGTCTTATTTCCCGTCACGGACGTCTGTCCGAGGCTACAATATTACAACTATTTATGGAATTCAAATCAAATTCTAAATAATTCCAAAGGAATAAAATATTGAACAACAATAGTTGTTTGTTACTAATAGTTGGAAGCCAAGCAAACAGTGAGTAAAACACATTTCAACGGTTTTTGCCGTTCGTTTTGTTTCTTTGTTCCTAATGAAATGTTTTATACAAATGAATATTTTGTGGTTTGAATATAGTGCAAGTAAATTGGGCTATGTAAGCAATATTTTTATAAATAATTATTTTCCATTCAGTCGATACAATTTTATTTTGAAAACTCGAAACATAGTTTTTAATACTTGTACAGAAATGATATTTTTCGTAATGTTTATTGCTGGTAATTTGTACATACGAGATTTCTAAATGGATAAAAAACGACTCTTAGTAAACGACCCATAAATCATATTAATAATGCAAATTATTTTCTTTACTATCTACCCGCAGTTTTAAACATTTGCTTAATTGTTTTGTAGCAAAGTCCTACGATGATAATACATTTCTTACAGTTAGTTCTAAGCTTTTTTTTTCAGAATGAATATTTCTTTAAATCACATTATTATGCAGACAGTAGCAATACTGTCAATTTACGAAAATCTGAACAGTGAAATAGTGACTCTATTATCAACGTGAAAGGCAGCAAACAAGTGAGTTCAGTTAATTAGTATCTCAGTTATACAGACGCACCATTGCGTCCATTTTTATTTTTTTATTGTATCTTAAAACAAAAAATAGCCTGCTGGACAGTTTTCATAATCTTCCTGTGTGGGCTAAGTAGTTTATTACAGATATGGTCTGTGTGCCGGAAGGTGAAAATATTACAATTGCGAGTTAAATACAATACGTTAATGTATATTCTATGTAAAATAGTGAAATAAAATACAATTTTAGTAATAAATAAATAAAAATATTTATAAGAAACTCTTCAAAGGACACATTGCTGAGAGTATCAAGTAACGTAGAGAAGCTATCATGGTAACCAAAAGATTAATATTCCACCTTGATCCATAAAAGTGTTCAATTATGTTTGTGTTCAAGAAAGCCGATGGCGTAGGCAATATATCGTCCCCGTAGTTGGAAAATTAAATAACTCTGATTTTGTAGTTCTGAGATAAACGCGATTTAGTGTTTTTTTTTCAGTTAATGTACATTTGTTAAAATATGTGAGACAATTTTACTGTAGGTAATTTTATATATTGTGAATCTGATTACCTTTTACATTATGCTTTAACAAACTGAACTCTATCTTTAACTATAACTAAATAACACATAAAAAATCAAGTTGTTTAATTTTGCCACAACCGATAATTATAACGTAACTACAATTAGCTACTAATTTCGGCTATTTATTTAGTTTTCCTACAAGCTAAATACATTTGGTAGAGTAAAATTTGGTGAAATAAATGCAGTTATTGAATTTGTCAAACTCGAAATATAAAATTTAGTTGCTTTGTACATTATTATTAACTTGATTTTTTTTAACTATTATTGATCTCATATAAAATAAAAACTGTATTATGATATTAATTGAGTTATATTAAGGAAAAAATATAAAACTACAATAAAAATTTGAAAAAGTGTATTGTAATCAGATACTTATCTTACCACAAACATAAAAAATAAACAAAATTACACCAATTATAACAAGTGGAAAAAAAGTATTCTTTCAAATCAATACAGAAAATAATTTGAACCCAAAAAATAACATTATGGCTCTAAAATCAGAGACCTAATTACACATACATATTTAAGTAGTAAGTAAAACTATGAAAAACTTGAAATAGGTAAAATAGGTTTCTTGACGAAAACGCACATTAGATGTCTATCAGATGCGGGGTACCTCGACTACCCTAGGTACACATTAGAGCATAATTTCCACCAGCGCGCCGGATTCTGTGTGTACGTTTGCATTGACATCTGCTGCCAGCGTCGCCGTCATCTTGAGAACCCCACATGCACTACAATGTGGATGTTAGTAGACACTGGTATAGATAAAATTGTCTATACTTGTGTCTATAGATCACATAGCGGTGACCTGAAGACAACTCGTCTTTTTGACCACCTTAGTGAGGCCGCTGATGAGGCCCTTCATTGGTACCCTGATGCGCAGCTGGTCACTCTGGGTGACTTTAATACCTGTCACCAGGACTGGCTGTTCTCATACCAGAGGACTGACCATGCTCGCAGAGAAGCGCGGAACTTTGCGCTGTCGCTAGGGTTTTCCCAGCTGGTGAAGCAAGCGAATAGGGTACCTGATGTTGTTGGTCATACAGCCAATTGAAATTGACTTGAATTGTCTAGACCTTCTGCTGACGACTGATCCAGGCAGATATCACCTTTAGGAACCTCGGATCACTGTCTGGTTAAAGCTGTATCGATCTTTTCTCCTCCTGACCGTGATATTCGTGGTGTGCGGCGATTGTGGCGATAAAAGTCAGCAGTTTGGGATGAGATGTGGCATTTCTTTGCATCTTATCCTTGGTGGCGGGTGTGCCTTTCTTCCAAAGATCCGCCGAGTTGCGCGGATGCTATAACTGACGTAGTACATCAAGCAATGGAATATTTCATCCCTTTCGCTGATGTACCTGTCGGTGGCAAAGCTCACCCACGGTTCAATGCCGAATGTGTTCAAGCTGAAAAGAGCAAACATTCGGTGTATCTTTGGGTTGAAGCTCGTGACCGCAGAGCTCCGGATATTAGCAATAAGAAGAGAGCCTTTAAGCAAGCCGCTAAGTTCTACACGAAGGTGTTAAAGGAGGCTCGTTTCGGCCATATCAACCACATTGGCTCAGGACTCGCTGCCCAGCCATCTGGCAGTAGAGCTTTCTGGTCTTTTGCCAAATCAGTTGAAACAAACTTCTGTCGGCCTTCGCTAACTCTGATGGTAAAGCCTGATGGGACTCCAGCTCATACGGCAAGAGAGAAAGCAGGTGTATTTGCATCTCTCTTTGCCCATAATTCGCGTTTAGATACTGGCAGTGCTATTCCACCACAACTGCCCCATTGCGGTTCGTCGATGACGGAAGTCCGCATTACAAATAAGGAGGTAATGAGAGTACTGTGTCGTCTAGATGTGAAAGCTAGTGGACCTGACGGTATTCCAGCAATAGTACTTAATGCATAATATGCACCCGAGTTGTCTCCGGTATTGACTCGTTTGTACCGCCTGTCATTTAAGACTGGAATTGTGGCCAAGTCCTGGATGCTCACTAACGTGCAACCCGTGCCCAAAAAGGGCAGCCGTGCCGATCCAGCTAATTATCGGGTGATTTCAGTAACCTCCATACTCTGTAAGATTATGGAGCGTATATTGAACTCGAGCCTCATGGTATACCTAGAACAGAATGATCTCCTCGACGACCGACAGTACGGATTTTGCCGAAATCGGTCGACGGGGGACCTTCTAGTGTATGTCACTCACTTATGGGGCGAGGCCCTCGAGAAAAATAGGGAAGCGCTCGTTGTTTCCCTGGATGTCTCGAAGGCCTTCGATAGGGTTTGGCATGCTAGCCTTTTGAACAAGCGGCCAGCGTACGACATATTCCCGCGTCTGATCGGCTGGATAAGGGACTTCCTGAGTGAACGGTCTGTCCGAGTGGTTGTTGATGGTTGTTCATCTGAGCCGTTGTTGAATAATGCCCGATTTTCTCAGGGGTCAGTTCTCTCCGCAACTCTATTCTTGCTGCATATTAATGATCTGTTGCAGGCTTAGCACGATTTGCCAAGACTTTGTAATCTTGACAGTTCGGTGTGGAGTATGACGTAGTTATCGACCTAGCTAATACCAAAAATGACGTTTCTACGTCGATAACTACGTCATACTCCACACCGAACTGTCAAGATTACGAATTCTTGGCAAGTCGTGCTAAGACTGCTGATGTGTGGTATCTATGGGTATGCTGATGACAGCACTATTGTGGAGAGATATATGCCGAGTGCTCGGGCCAGTAAGGATGTTATCTCATATACTCTGAAAGAGTAGCCATGGTGGAGCGCGCGAGTCTCACACTTCAGGCAGTCTCCGAATGGGGTGATGCCAATCTTGTGAGATTCAGTGCCACCAAAACTCAAGCATGTCTATTCACCGCCAGAATGAGTCCGTTCACCTTGGCTCCTACTTTTCAGAATGTATCCTTGGAATATACTGACCGCCTTCAGTTGTTGGGAGTTGAAATTTCCTTAAACCTCAACTTTGGGCAGTGCATTGAGTCCAAGGCCAAGGTAGCTGCCAGGAAGCTAGATGTCCTTGCAAAGATCCACCGTTACATCACACCGAGGCAGCTTTTGTTGCTATATAAAGCACAAGTCCGGTAGTGTGTGGAGTACTGTAGTCACATATGGGCTGGTGCTGCAAAATGCCATCTTGCATCATTGGACTGGGTGGACGACGACGTCGAGACATCCTAAAAGGCTTATTCATGACGCAGGGTTAGTTGCGGCCAATTTACAAAGCCTAGAGCACAGCCGCAGAGTAGCCTACCCATTAATTCAAAGACAGCGAAAGTAATCCCTTCAAAGTTAGAGTGAACAGGCTCCTTCTGGGTAAGCTCGCTCCATCATAGACTTTGTCTCTGTCATCTGACCAAGACTAGAGTCAAGTCTATCACCGTTACCCATCTAGTTAAAAAAAAGTATAATTTAAAATTAAATAACAAATTTACTAAAAACATGACTCTAAAAATAAACATCACGTTAATGATAACTTTCCGCAGCTGCATTTTGTTTTATGGCAATTATAAACAACATAATTTATTTAATTTTATTTGTCTAGCATCTTATAATTAATCATTATCTAGTTGTAGAAAAAATAGATAACATAAAGTATTTAATAAATTAGGTACGATATATCAGAATTTTGAATAGCAGAATTAAATAAATAGAGTTGTTTAGTTTTCCTAGAAGTTAGTTAGTTTTGTGAAAGAATTTTGTTTTAGGAAAAATTCAACAACTCATGTTATTTAATTTATTTGACATTCAACTTATCATCGACCACAGTTATTGATTTATTTACTGAGTTATTGATTTTTCCATTAAAAAAATAGTGTTTGTCTGAAGATATTTATTATTCCATCTGTCCTACAAAAATGGCTATCATTTCGGAACGGAATAAGATACGAAAATGCCTGTAAGGCTCAAATATGCGGCATGTTTTAGATGTTTTGAAAATAGGGAAAAGTCAATATCGCCAAAATTGGACTTATTTAATTTTCCAACTACGGGGACGATATATTCTAGCCTACACGAAATTCACAAATCTGGCTAACCCATTTTTGTTACAGTAAGTATATAGTGCTATCCCATGGCACAAGTTATTATCCACCCTCGCAGGTTGGGGTATATATATTGTTACAGAATTCCAGTCCCTGCTCAACTTTGTGCATCTAGATAATTATATATTGATTATATTTGTGATTTAATTTGTTCTATAGCATGACATTTTTGATTTGTGTTTAAATAATTGTTTGTAACTACCTACTAAATGAAATATTATTATGTCGCCGTCCGCTTGACAGCTTCCGGCGTAACAAAATACTGATTTACATTAGTTGCGGTTTATATGTATTATTGATTGGAGATTTAATTAGGAGAATTATCAATCTAAATAGTATTAATTAATATTAAATATGTAATAGTTTTTGTATATGTATGACTGTTGATTAGCTTATCTGTTTGTCTATATAAACCGATGTGTCACAACGTTCGGAATATAGTCATTCTGTCACCGTCATTGAGAACAGTTGTAAGTGGAAACTCTGCACGATTGTTTATATATCACAATCACATTGGCGTCATGTATACTGGTATCACCAGGCGAAAACAAACACGTCTCATAATAAGCTTTGAATAACGGTACAGTAATTTAATAGCAGCGTTTTCCCTGAACGAAAACGTATATTAAAATACTTACCTCATTCAAAGCTTAACTTTTAATCCTGCCTGGTAATTCTTCGACACAATGAACAAGAGCGGAGCGAGCGGGCATATTTATCAAACCTTTGCTGCTCTCGCCTGCCATGGTGATGCTATTTCCGGTCAAATCACAAGAAAATTGACCAAGAAGTGCCGCTCTCATAATAAGCTTTGAATAAGGTAAGTATTTTAATATGCGTTTTCTTTCAGGGAAAACGCTGCTATTATTCACGTTTGTAGGTGCGGTAGTTAAGGGTCGGCCACGCGCTAATGATTCTTCTGGTGTTGTTAGCTTCTATAGGCTGCGGTGACTGCTTACCATCAGGCGGGCCACATGCTAGCTTGCCACCTTGGTAGCATTAAAACAACTATACTTTGTCCATTTTAGTATTGGTTTTTTGACAGCTCGACTTTTGATATTTATAGTGTTACGACCGGGAGATAAAAGTGTTAATTACTCCCTTAATTATTACTTAATTGCAATGATCTCAAAACGCATTGTTAGTCTATAGGTCTACTATCGATTCGTACCGAAAAATCTGGAATTCTCAATAGAAAGTAGTTCCCTCAAATTCGGCAAGTACGTATGTACCTACCTACACGCTCGCGCTCGGTTCACTGCCCCCGCCTATTGTTAGTTTATTCTCGAAGGTCACGCCGCTATTGTATCTCGCGAAAACGATAGAATAGATAGGTACATACGAGTACAATCGAGAGAGTTCCACCCCTCTGTTAATTTAGGTATATAAGCCGACGCATAGTGGCGTCCGGACAGTTTGTGTTTACAAGCGACAGCGGAAACATCTTAAGGAAGCGATCGAAGAGAATTGTACCAGCGACCCTTGCGAAGACTTTGGACTACTGTGAAGTACTGTGCGACTCGGACTACTGTGCCTTGTGTGTATACTGTGCCTTGAGTGTATACATTGTGAGTGTACGTGGAATAAAATCTTCTTTTACGTTAATCGGCATTTAATTACCCACCCGCACGTAACAATTGGTGTCAGAAGCGGAATGCCGATTCTGCCGCGTGAAGAGGAAGCGCGTACTCCGCGAACAAGGAGACAAGTGGAGATGGATGCTGCACGTCGGCGTGGTCAAGACGAGGAGCCCCAGCCAGAGACTGCTACCTCGTCTAGTACAGCATCAGGAGGAAACACGACAGAGCTGAACCTGACAAGCCTGCTAGCCGCTATTCAAGAGATGTATCCAGGCGAACCAGGAGGCTACTCGCCGCGAGATCCAGGCGAACCAGGAGGCTACTCGCCGCGAGATTCAGGAAGCTATTCAGGTAAATCAGGAGGCTACCCGCCGTGACATCCAGGCTACCCAAGAAGCTATCCAGGCCAACCAGGAGGCCGTTCTGGGTAAGATTGATGCCGGCATTACTATACTCGGTGAGAAAGTTACGAAACTGGAAGCGGACGTCAAAGAGGTTACTCTTAAAGCTGAGAACCTGGAAGGCCGAATTGATGACCATGACCACCGCATCCGTAAACTAGAGACTCGCCAACCACTAACCGTGGCCTCATCATCACCATCAACAGCGAAACTCGACCTTCCGCACTTTGACGGGACTTTGTCGTGGACAGCCTTCCGCTACCAGTTCGAGACACTGGCCAAGTGGAATGGATGGAATGATGAACAATCCTTCATGGCCCTGGTGCTGGCACTACGAGGTGACGCTCTGCTCATATTAGAGAACCTGCCACATGAGGGACGGACGTTGGAAGCTCTGTTAGAATCATTAGATACGCGTTATGGTGAGGGTCACCTGGAACACGTATACCGGGCACAAATCCGCGAGCGTACACAGAAGGTTGGTGAAAGCCTTCAACAGTGGGCGCTTGAAGTGGAAAGGCTGGTTCGTCGTGCGTACTCTTCGGCACCGGCGACAGTTGAAGTGACGCTGTTGCAAGCATTCGTCGACGGCATACGGGACGCGGAAGTCAGAGCTGCTGTTCGTCTGGGCCATCATTCGACTTTGAAGAGCGCTCTGGCCCATGCTCTCGAAGTGGAAGCTGTACGACGGGACACTCGGCTATATAAGATCCAGGAGGTGGTGCCGGATGAGACAAGGCCCCGGTATGTTCCCACTTGTTATGGCTTTGGAGTAAGGGGGCACATAACGCAGAGTTGCCCTGTAGAGAAGACCAAAAGTTTTTCAAGTATTGCGATACAGGTCGAACCTGTGAAGCAAGATACGCAGGCACATAAGGTAAGTGAGGTTGTAGCCGTCCGTCGACTCGGTATCTCGCGACGTCCGAGTTTTGGGCCCCTATGTTATACCTGCGGGAAAAGGGGACATATACAGCTGGAGTGCCCGAACCCGAAAAGGAAAAGTGCCTTACATGCTGCACCCCAAGGGGATGACTGTCGAGTAGTACGATGGCAAGAGCAACCGCAGAATGTCTACCATGCAACGGAACATCGCAATGGGAATGGACATAGCAACGTGGAAGATGTGATGCGAAGACCTTGTGCCAGCAAGCACTGTTCTAAGAATGAAGTCCGAGAAGAAGTCAGGATTATAAGGACGCATGGCTCAGAAGACGAGTGGACTGGGACCAATATGAGGAAGGCCCAAGAAGAAGATGATGACCTTGGACCTGTACTGCGCTGGAAGCAAAGTGGAGACAAACCCCAATGGAAGGATGTGTCTGCTTACAGCGCTACTACTAAAAGTTATTGGGCTCAGTGGGACAGCTTAGTTCTGGAAGGCAATCTGTTGTGCAGGAAATGGGAGTCCAACGACGGAAGGGAAATCACTCTGCAAGTGGTAATACCACGAATCATGGTGGCCCCTTTTCTACGGCACGTCCACGATGGTGTCTCTGGTGGTCATCTTGGAGTCAAGAAAGCCCTCGTTAAAGTCAGACAGCGGTTCTACTGGCTACGATGCCGTGAAGATGTCGAAGATTGGTGCCGTAAATATACTGCTTGTGCCTCGGTAAAAGGCCCGCAAACCAGAAGTAAGGGACAGCTGAAGCTGTATAACGTTGGGGCACCATGGGAGCGCATCGCGATTGATGTAGCTGGGCCGTTTCCACAGACTGACGATGGGAACAAGTACATAATAGTAGTGCAGGATTACTTCAGTAAGTGGCCTGAGGTGTTCGCAACACCCAACCAAGAAGCAATAACGGTAGCCAAGAAACTGGTCCAGGAGGTGATATGCCGATTTGGTGTACCCATGGAAATTCATTCGGACCAAGGACGTAACTTCGAATCTGCCGTATTTCAAAAAATGTGCAAACTTCTTGGGATCCACAAGACCCGTACGACACCAGCACATCCGCAATCAGACGGAATGGTCGAGAGATTTAACAAAACTCTAGAGAATCACTTGGCCAAGGTAGTGGATGATCATCAAAAGGACTGGGATCAGTACATCCCTTTGTTCCTGATGTCCTATCGTTCTGCAGTACATGATAGTACGGGGAACACACCAGCCAAGGTGAACTTCGGGCGAGAGATGAGACTTCCGGTGGACGCAATAACGGGTACCCCACCTGACAGTCCTAAGCCCGTTACGGACTATGTGTGCGATCTTCAAAATCAGTTGGACGAAGTGCACAAGAGAGTGCGGGAGACCAGCGAGAGGATGAAGACCCGCTACGATCGAAATGCGAATACCAACGGTTTCGATGAAGGAACGCTGGTGTGGTTTCACAATCCGCTTCGCAGAAAAGGGAAGTCTCCGAAACTTCAAGCCCGCTGGGAAGGACCCTTTACTGTTATTACGAGGATCAACGACGTCACCTACCGCATCAAGAAGGGACCCCGTGGCAAACCTAAGATAGTTCACCTGGACAGATTGGCACGTTATTATGCTCGGGACGAGCATAACTAAGAGGGGGGTAGTGTTACGACCGGGAGATAAAAGTGTTAATTACTCCCTTAATTATTACTTAATTGCAATGATCTCAAAACGCATTGTTAGTCTATAGGTCTACTATCGATTCGTACCGAAAAATCTGGAATTCTCAATAGAAAGTAGTTCCCTCAAATTCGGCAAGTACGTATGTACCTACCTATACGCTCGCGCTCGGTTCACTGCCCCCGCCTATTGTTAGTTTATTCTTGAAGGTCACGCCGCTATTGTATCTCGCGAAAACGATAGAATAGATAGGTACATACGAGTACAATCGAGAGAGTTCCACCCCTCTGTTAATTTAGGTATATAAGCCGACGCATAGTGGCGTCCAGACAGTTTGTGTTTACAAGCGACAGCGGAAACATCTTAAGGAAGCGATCGAAGAGAATTGTACCAGCGACCCTTGCGAAGACTTTGGACTACTGTGAAGTACTGTGCGACTCGGACTACTGTGCCTTGTGTGTATACTGTGCCTTGAGTGTATACATTGTGAGTGTACGTGGAATAAAATCTTCTTTTACGTTAATCGGCATTTAATTACCCACCCGCACGTAACAATAGGAACGTGAACATAGTAAGTAATCGAAATAATCTATATCGAAAAATGTTCATTCGATTAAATATTTTTTTGATTCTGACGACTTATGTTAATGTTTCAACCTTAAAAATTTGTTGTCTTTCTTTGTTATATTATGCATGAGGCCCTCAAAATAAAATGAATTAAAGTTAATGTAAACAAGACGAAAGTAATGAAAACATATTACACCTTATTTACATATTAGCATTTATTTCTATCGTTTATTTGTAATCTGTGGCTCAATCGTAGTAAACTTACTAAAGTGCGGTGCGCGTATGAAGTACAAAATATTAGATCGTTAGCGGGGGCATAGAAATGAAGCTACACATGAACTCCGCACTAAGATATTTATTCGACTAACGGCCGGACGGCGTGCGCGTCGCAGCGCGCTCACGCATTGTTATCGCTACATGCCTATGTATAACTAGAACAAATAATAATGCTGTGAATTTGTAACTTTAACAATACGAAACTTTATGGGCGTCAGCTGTCAAAAATCATAATAAAATGGACAGAGTATAACTACTAATTCCAACGTTTAATAGATCGATGATGTCGGTGAACGGACCTGGTATATCCTAGCGGTGGCGAGTCGCACGCCACACGGAGCGGAGCAGTACTTAGAGCCGTAGACCGCAGCGCGAGTACACTGTGGCCCGTAACACTGGCGGGCCTCCAATGTCTGAAGGTGCGCTATCGACTCCTCCGGCTCGTAAGGCTCACGTTCATGGTGCTTCTTCTTCACCCTGTTGCTACTGACCACGGTACATACAACGATAGTTTAGTGTGGTGAGGAGATTCTACTAGGTGGCAGTGGCGTGCACAGAGAGTAGGCAAAGAAACTTATTAAGCTTCTTTAACCTGTTATATGTATATTAGTATTAGTATACCATTTCAAAGATCTACGTCATTTAAGGATATTTGTGGTGGCACACTAGCAAATAGCTTAGAGTACAGATAACTCGCAGATATTTTTGCCTACTTTCTGTGCACGCCACTGCTAGGTGGTTAGGTTAGGTAAACTCCCTTCCTTCGGAGTCGCTGGAAGCTCAGGGTATGGGCCCTTTGAGCGTCCATTGAGTACGGCGGCGACTCCGAGGAGGACGGCGGCGGGGTTGCGACCCCCGTCCCCGTGAGCACCGTGATGGCACCCGGGGGACTACAATGCGTCCCCCGGCGGCGGGCTCAAAGGCAAGGCACTGAGAGGCTCCTGGCGCAGATTCTACACGAGAGCCCGGGGTCCCCCTCTCACGTACGTCACGAGAGTTTTAGTGGGTAAGAACCCCACATACCCTGGTTAAACACCCTCGTTATTACATAACACACAACAATGTATACAATCATTTCAATTTTGAGAAGTTATTTTTGTTATATTAAACTTTTGTTAAATAAAAAGTTTTCTTTTTTCGCGCAAATGTATTTATATTATCTTTCAAGTCCTTCCCTAAAAACATGATCACATTGGCGTATTGCTCACCAGGCGATAACAAACAAATCTCATTATTATAAGCTTCTAATAACGGTCAAGTCGTTTAATTGACGCGTTTTACCTGAAATAAAACGCTTATTAAACACTTACCTTATTAGAAGCTTAGTTTTTACTCCTGCCTGGTTATATTTCGACACAATGACTAAAGGAGCGCAGCGCTGGCTCTTATAAAGCCACCCCCACACCTGCCTGGTGACGGTAGCGGGGCGCGAAAGAGATAGCAACATAAGGTAGAAAGAGAGGGAACACGCAACGGGAAACGGATGTGCCTATCTGTGTTGTGTGTGTGTGTTGATTGATTGTTACAGCTGTTTCCTGTCAGTGACCTATCCAAAAATAGAGAAACTAATGTTGTCTTTTACTTACGCGAATATTACACACTGAAATCAAACTACTTTTACGGATTATATCGCGGTTTATTTAGATTTTACTATCCCGACGTTTCGAATGCTTTGCAAGCACACTTCATTTCTCAGATCCTCGCAAAAGCACACCGATTCCTACCTAGGATGATTCGTGAGGCTATTGAAATCAAAAAACATCCTAATTTCAATAGAGAAGATGGTTGGGTGTTACCACCGGCTTGGGATCCTGTGATAAATATAACTAAATCCAATATCAAGCAAATCACTGCACGGCCTCAAGATACTGTAAGCTCTTACTGCGTAGATCGGACCAACAATAATAACTAAGAAGATCTGAGAGTACACCGGCATAATTGTGACATAAGGACGTTCAACATCTCAGTCCTCCCGTGACCATGGGTGCTGCAAAGCATTCGAAACGTCGGGATAGTAAAATCTAAATAAACCGCGATATAATCCGTAAAAGTAGTTTGATTTTAATGTTGCATATTTTATATTTACCTTGACTGCCTCGAAGTCTTCTTGCTCTTTATACACAATCTCATTTTGCACTTAAGCTTCAACTTGTTGCTACTGCCATACTTAAACATGTCCTCACAGGCATCACAACTGTAACGAAACAACACTTGAAAATTAATAACTTCATTTTCATTTAAACTAATGCCTTCATAGGGAAAGTTTCAAACATAATTAACCTGTATCAGAACAGTTTACGTACTTCTGAATATTAGGTTTTCATCATCATCAGCACTGCTGCTAAGCCGAAAGACGTCAACTGCTGTTGCCGTGATCCCCATGCTTGGCAGGCATCTTGGGAATCGCAGTATAAGTGTTAGATAATCAATAGAAAGACGCTGCTGCCTGTCTTCTTGTTTTCTCTCAGTCGCCTCTTACGGACACCGAACGGGAGATGGAAGGTGCGATTCTTACCCGGACACCCTACTGGCTAGGTATTGCTCGATAAAAGAAATAATTTAGCTAACAACCCAGCCATTATGTGCAATATTTGCTTAACCTTTGTTCTTTTTTCTCTGTTCTGCGGAAGTTTGTAACTATTTTGGAAGTCTCCGTATAGGTATTATGGAGTTTCAGATATATAAATATTAGCACCCCAGCCGGTGTGCCTATATAAATGAGCTGCAAGCTGAGACAAAGACATTCATACAGCGGTCACGGGACAGTCTACGGTCTACCCTCATCAGGATAGTGTCATGGTTTGAGAACACAGAGATTGTAAGTGATTTATTATTATTCTCTTTACTGTCTATTATTGTAATATATGATCTTTTACGGTGACTAAAATAGAAGTTCTATATAATATTATGCTAAAGATTTAAATAATCGTCATGCCTCTTACATAAATGAGTACTCACTGTCCACAATCATTCAACTGTAAGCAACCCGGGCAGTCCCCACAGCCATCTTTGATGCTTGGTCTTTTGGATGATTTGTTTTCGGAATAATCTTTCTCTTTCCGCTTCTTCTTCTTATCATCTCTTGTAGCTAAATATTATAGAAATAGAAAATTAAATTATTGATAAAGAATTTGTGGTATACTTTCAAAAGCTGTGGTGGACTGGGTAATACAGGTGATGATAGTGAAATCCACGAACTGACTCTCAGGATAAACAAGTTAGTAAGGATTGCAATGCAGGCAGGTTGCCAATTAAGATATGCTGGGATTAAACTAAAAAGAATTGTCAAGGACTTGTAGCAGTAACAGCCCAGAGCCTATCCATCAGACACCGGTCCCGCCAGCGAGGCCGTAGGGTCGTACGTATGCGACCTCAACGACGAGCATCACTCCACTGAGTTTCTTGCCGGCTCTTCTCAGTGGGGACACGTGTGAATCAATCAGCGACGGCTCAAGCCGAAGCCATGTCTCCCTGAAGAGCCCGCCCTTGAGCTTGTCGCTCTCATGCCTTTCTGGTTGTAGTGCTATAAGCGCTCGCCCTTTTGCCCAGTGAAGCTGTAATGGTCATCGGTGGCCAATAGCGTCTATCCTCCAATGAAAACCAGAGCTTGAATTGGCTTACCATTATATTATTATATAAGCTATCCAGGATAGGCTAAAAAGCTAATTTCTTTGATTATTTACTACTTTTTTTTTTTTTTTTTTTTTTTTGTGAGGAGAAATAAACGTTATTGTATTGTATTAAATACTAGCTGACCCACGCAGCTCCGCCCGCGCTGTGTTTACGTTAACTAAACTTTCAATAATATACATTCGAATAGAATACAAAACCTGCTTTTTTAAAGTCGGTTAAAAACTTGGACCCACTTTGTACTTGCCCTCCGAAGCACGGAGACGTTTAGTTCAAATGGCGTTAAACGGTCACCCATCTATTTAATTACCTTACCTAACGTTGCTTAACTTGATCGATTTCCAAATATTGTTAACAGCTGTCTATGAATGTTCCCTTACAAATATTTATTATAATTGTTAAAAATTGTTAAAATCGGAGCAAGCGTATAACCAAGTACACATTTTGACTTTAGTCCCCTCTCCCAAGGGAACCGTGCCGAATGTCGGGATAAAAAGTATCCTATGTCCTACCTCGGAGTATTAACTCAAATCATGCCAAGCTTTGTTTCAATCCATCCTGCAGTTTCGGCGTGATGCTCAGCCGAGATACAGACAGACAGACAAAAATAAAAAAAAATACATATTTGGCTTTAGTATCGGTTATAGAATGCCCTCCAAACATAATTTTCAAAATATCTTCAATGTACAGAATTGGATCTGTTACAGTTTTATTATAAGAATATTTTTTTTTAATAATTCAGAGGAGTTTTAGGGTAGGCAAAGTCTTTTTGCCTGTATAGACTGCACGCCACTCCCCTGCCGTCTGGATATAATAGCTTTTTCGGTATAAAACAAGCCACAATTTTGTTTTCTGTTGTTTATTACTTACAAACTTCCCCATCATTCTCTCTCTTTTGAGGCCTGAATCTTGTTTTAAGACTAGGATCTTCCTCTCGACAGCGGTCACAGAAATAGTTCTTGATGTATTTTGCCTCTCTCTCGGATATATTGATACAATCTCCATGATACCATTCCTCACAAGCGTCACATGCTCTGTAAATGAATAAGAATATTATATATCACATTCAATAATTCATTTTCCAAAGTCCAAACATCATCACTAGGGACCGGATTTACATGTATTTAAAATTCCAAAATATGTACATATAATATGGACTAAAACGCGAAAATATGGAAAAATATGGAGTTAAAAATAACCATTCAGGTATATGGCAGTTCTTTTCAGTATTTGTGTTGTTGCAGTACACGGATCTCATGTTTTGTAACCCCCAATGCAAAAAAGGCATGTTTAAATTTGTATGCTTATACCTCTCTGTCTGTCTGTCTGTCTGTGACATCGTAGCTTCCTAACAAATGGATGGATGAAAATTCAAGGTCTTTGTATTAGGTCAAAATAAGGCTTTGTACTGGCTGAATAATCTTTCAACATCACAGTGTGTGACTGGCCTCCTGTTGTAGCATCCGTGGTGCAGTGGGAAACAGCTTACTTTGCAAACCGGAGGTTGCGGGTTCGAATCCTGCAGGGGGAAACAACTTTGTTCCTTACTGGCTAGGACAATGCAGGCTGATCACCTGATTGTCTGTAAAGAAACATGATCCATGCGGGCATGTAAAAAGTCAATCCTGGGCCTCCCCCGGTCGTGTCAGTCCCATTGGATTATGAGAGGTATAAAGGATGAGAAAATGCATTTGTGTCAGCATATTTCAAAGATATCTTTGAAATATGCCAAAATATGGAAAATAAAAATTGCATTTTCTCAGTCCAAATATCATGCTTCGTGAAGAAAACAACATACTGAGCAAAAACGATTGAAATCAAAAATATGTATTTACATATAAATCCAGTCCTTAATCATCACAATCCTTATAGCTGTTAGATACCCTGACTGGTAGGTACCCAAAGGTTGTGAGACAAGTATGTGTGTGAAGACCAAACAGTTTTTCTATATTATAAAATAGTTGTATATTATACATGTGAATAATGTATCAGTTGTCATAATACAAACAAGGTTTGGGGTCTGGTAAAGGTTCGAAAATAATTATTTGAACCTTCAGATTTGGGTAATTCCAAACCTGTACCAGACCCCAAAGTTTGGGGTTTGGGGCCCAAACCAAATGTTTGTTTGTTAGTTAATGAAATCCACTTTTCTCCATACATTTCACGCCACCAAATTTAGTAAACTAACTAGTAAGTAAACTAGTAGTAGTATTAAGTTGCCTGGAAGATATTGCTTTTTAGCAGTGGCGTGCACAGAGGGTAGGCAAAAAAATATATTCGGCTCATTTAACCTATTTTAAGTATGTTAGTATACCATTTCAAATATCCATAAGCAAGCAAATACTATAGACATATTATTTTGCATTTCAAAACATTAAAAAGTTCATTCAGCGGCTCCATACTGACAAAAATACTTTGCCTACCCTAGGATTTCTCTGAACAATCTTAGTTCTGACATTAATTAACGTAATTTTTTTTAATGTATATGGATATGTTGGTAATATTGATTAATTTAAGGATAATTTGTGCTGGAACAGGAACAAATAGCATAAAGCATAAACAACATGCAGATATTTTTTCCTGCTTTCTGTGCACGCCACTGCTTTTTAGCGATAAGGCCACCTTTGTACATTGATATCTTCAACATATTGCTCAATTTACATGTAACTTTTGGTGTACAATAAAGTGTATTTATTTATTATTTATTTATTTAAAATGGATGGGAGAAACTCACAGTTAAATCAATTTCTTTAACTATCATCTGTGCTAGACCCCCTGCATAGTTTTAGTTCAGATAGTTGGGTATGGGTTGGCTTAGTCTTTATCTTTAGTCTTTCTTTCTAGACATCACTGAGAGAACAGAAATTTTAATATAAAACAATAAATGTACCAGTTAATAATTAAAAATAACAATATGCTCATATCAACTTTTGTTATATGACTTAGTAACAAGAGGCATCTTTACTTCAGTATGCAGCACATCCAATAAACATACATTCTACTATTGTTAATAATCACCAAACATTGGTTGGTCTCTTGAACATTATTTGACCAGCTACAATACCCTTTACACTGGAACACAGGAATGATACCACAACGCAGCTTTACTGATAAATATCTGCTATTGCAGCATTACACTGACACATGAACTATTATTTATACAAGAAGCCTATCACCATAAAAACTTACATCATGAATCGGGAACTGTCTGACGAGCGGCATATGCAGTAGGCCTGTCCTGCTTGGTTGAGCAGTGTAGTGATCTTCGACTGGCGCTCAGGCAGGTCAAACTGCTTGGCGATGTCCGCTTTCTGTGCAAAATAGTCAACTTACAGCAACCGACAGATTTGTAACTTGTAGAACAAAATCACACAACAAGGAATCTTATTAGTTGACGTTTTTTACTTACACTCTGTTTGTATCTCTTATCAGACATGATGCCGTATTTATATGCACATGCACATGCACAAGCCACAAAAGTTATTTTTCCAAAAAATATTATAGGTAATCCGTATTGTTTATTTAATTAATTTGTCCAATGAGTATATAATCACTAGCAGAGTCTATTTTAATGATTGAAGCAAGGTGTTGCGGTCATTTTTTTTTCTCCTAAACTCAAGTTACCCATAACAGCCCACAAAAACATTTTCTTGGGAGTAAAACTCTGGAAGATTTAATTATGAGCATACTCTGAAGTTTATTTTTTAACATACCTACGTTTAATTAACATATTATGAAGAAAGGCATGTTCCAAGACTCAAGAGTATCGTTGACATGCATGAGTTATGGGATAAATTTTCCAAATGATTGCAACACCTTGCTTTACGAGCTTTACTCAAGAAATATTTAACCACAGATAAAACTTTTATAGGACTATTCGTCACTAATATTCATATCGCTTGAATCATCATCACTGTCTGTGTAGCTTGAGGAGTCAGAATCTTGCAAATTAATAATAAATCGGTCCATCTCTTCATCAACGATGCGATCGTGCAGACAATATTCATCTTCAATAGTTTGTACATGTTTATCGCAGTTAACCCTTTTTTCTACAGAGAATTCGGCAAATAACTGTTCCAGTGTATTTTTCTTTTTGTCTAAATTAGAATCAATTTCAATTTTTGCGAGCTGTCCTTTGATATCACCCCAAACCAATTCGATTGGGTTCAGGTCTGGGTGATATGGAGGCAGTCGTAAGACTTCATGACCTGGCCATGACCATGGCCTTTAAAATTTCATCTATTTTGTAAATATTTTCTGTCGCGTGTTGTTTGATTAAATTCAATAAATCACATTTTCTAGATGTATCAAATTCAACATTGTGTCTTTGCAGCCAGGTTTGCATGGTGGCTTTTGTGGATGTCATTGTAGGCTTTTTGTCCTCTTGTACCGAGTGGTATGCGGCATTATCCATAACAATAACTGAGCTTGGCGGTAAATTTGGCAATAGCTTTTCTTTAGTCCATTTGCTGAAGTTTACAAAATTCATATCGCTATGATAATCTCCGGTTTTGCTTTTGGATTTAAAAATTAAAAGAGCTCCATCGATAAATCCGGCTTGTCCACCAGCATGTACAATAATTAAACGTGGCCCTTTGCCAATATGCGACAGCACCCCTCGTTCTTCATTGGATTGCCAACACACGATTGCCGGTACATTTAATGACGAATTGACATATGTTTCATCGAGGTAAACAATGTTTCTTTGATCTCTTCTGTGCTTCTTTATCGCATTAAGATAACGCCACCGCCACGATACGATGTTTGGTTGTTCAATCAGTAATTTTCTTTTTGATTGACATTTCTTAAATCGAAAGCCAAGTTTATGAATCAATGTTCTCAAATATTCTCGGCCACAATTTAAAATTCCTTCTTCTCTGAGTTTCGCATTCAAAATTTTTAATGTAGGAACCTTCTTATAAACCGTATAAAATTGAGTTATTTTTCTTCTAACAACGCCCTCTGTAAAAATGTCAACTTCAATTTTTTTCTTTCGGATTTGTTTAATTTTTTTTGGTGATTTAAAATTTACATTATTTTGTTCATCTTTCAGTTCATTTCCTTCTTTTATTATTTTACATATGGTAGTCACCGAAAGTCCTGTAGCTTTAGCAACAAGTTTGTTTAGGTTTACGTCTTCAAGATACTCTGTAGAATTATGATCTTGTTTTCTGGCTTTAAAAAAGGAATATACATTGTATGCTATTTGTTTAGCTTGCTTGTTAATTTTGTTCGCAAAACTGGAAGAGCGATTCATCTTGAGATTTATCTTGGCAGTCGTATACCTTGTGCGTTTATCTTCAAGCGTCCGTAACAAAAACACCAACCGCGCGCTGCGAGCACAGCCAGCGCACTGCCGCACTTGACGTAAGCTCTCTGCTCCGCGCACCCCTTTCACCCATCCGCTAACATCTCCCCTCGCTCCCTTCTTACCGCGCAGGCGATACGCGAGTTAAACGGTCGGCCTATAGCAATTTTTTCAAAAAGTTTAGTAGAATTTGGCAAATTGAATCTGGTCACACTGATCTGTTGCCATAGTAACTAAAGTGTTTATGTTTGTTTACGCAAAATAATTTGAGGTTGTGGATAATTTTGTAGCAATATTGTGTGATAAGTAAACCGTGATTCTTTTCGCTATCGTGATAAATTAAACCAGAATCCATGGAGGAATTAGATACGCCTCAAATAATAACACACATAGAAAGCAATCTCGATCATTCCATATTTGACTGCAAATGGATACCATGTTCAGCAAAATTCGTTGTTATTGGATCTTTGCCGAAAGGCAGTGGTACTATAGAAGTCTTTGAAATTAACTCTGGGGAAGCAAGAAAGATAAAGACCATAGAACGCCCCAATTCGTTTAAATGTGCAACATTTGGAGCCAGCAGTGACATTGAAAGAAGACTAGCAACCGGTGATTTCAAAGGGACCTTAGAAATATGGTAAGGATTATATCCAACATAATGTGACAAGTGGCAATGCAGATTACCATAGGCTTGCATGCTGTTTACATATAAGTGAACCTACTGCTTGTATCATCACTAAGTTGCTTTTTTTTCTTATACTACCAAGGTGGCAAGCAAGCTTGTGGCTCGCCTGATGGTGAGCAGTCACCACAGCTTATGGTCCAGAGTAATCAGTATCGCGTTGCTGACCCCTAAAGACAATAGTATTAAGTCACAACTGGACACAAGTCTATTTTGTCTGGTAATTTCACCAGCTACAGTGCCCTTCACACTAGAACACAGAAATGTGGCAGAATAGCTGACACTGCGGTGGTGCTTACTTGGATGGTTTTTAGCACAAGGTTCTAATTTATCATAGCTTGCTATTTCAAAAACTCTTACAGATCTTATACAATTTGGTAGCTCACTTGGGGTATTAGTACCAAGTTGCAATCACTGTTCAGTAAGTACCTAACTAGTTGGTTAACTGTAACAGGCAAGGTCAGTTTGTAGATTGGTGACTGTTTAGTTGATAAAAAGTCAGTCCCAGCTGTTGTCATCTAGATAGAAGTTGTTAAGCCAAGCCAGAGACCTAAGGGCAGCTTGATGATCTCTGACACCAGGTAGGCCACTAACTAAACAAAAAAACCAAAAGCTTTTGAAAAATAACATTGAATAAAATTACTATCCATTAAGGTGCTTGTACAAGAGAAGTAAGTATAGGCTGCTACGACTGCAGTGTCAGGTTTTCTGTTGCAAATCAGGAAGACTCCTGCTGCAGATGGATATTTTGCTATTCTTATATGCTAATGTGTAGTGCAGTAGGTGCAGTAGTTTTTCCAGCTACTATTGTAGCTCAAGGTTCTTAGTGTAATGACTTATGTTTCAACTGACTAGCAGTACTGCAATGCAGGTCTGCTGTTCACATAGGTAATTAAACAATTAATTACAGGGATTTGGAGAAGAGCTGTCAGGTGTACATTACAAAAGAACATACAGATATAATAAATTCAATGGATGGTATGGGAGGCAACACAGTTAATTGTGGAGCTCCTGAAATAGTTACAGGCAGCAGGGATGGTAAGTAAATTATAATACAGCACCTAACATTGTTTCCTATGACATGACTCAGTTCATCACCAGCCAGAAGAGGGGGGTGGGAGGTTGCCATAATCCCCACGCTTGGCAGGTGTCTTGGGGATCGCAGTATATGTGAAGAGATGGATCTTCAATAGAAGACGCTGCTGCCCGTCTTCTGGATCTCCCTTATTCGCCTTTTACGATACACCCAACAGGAAGAGATGAGTGGGTGCTATTCTTACCCGGACACCCCACGGGGAATAACTCAGTTATGTCCCAAATAATAATGAATTATAATACCAGCCCTGGTTTATGTCCCACTGCTGGGCAAGGGCCTCCCCTCAAGACGAGGGGGCTTAGGCCGTAGTCCACCACGCTGGATAAGTGCGGGTTGGCGGACTTCACACGTCATTCGAAAGCTATTTAGGCTTTCTCAGACATGCAGGTTCCCTCACGATGTGTTCCTTCACCGAAAGCTACAATCGCACAAAGACGATTCGCACATGATTAATTAAAGAAATCAAAGGTGCGAGCCGGGGTTCAAACGAATTGAGTAAATAATATTACTAATTTTTAGGCCCTAAATTTTAAATATCAATCAAATTCAAACTAAACCCAGAAAAATTAGAAGTTTCCTCAATTCATTCAAATATTGAGGCATTTCCATTTATGATCAAAACTCATATTAAGGGGCAATAAAGGACAGGGTTGGCACTAATTATTTAATACAATTTCAGGCACAGTCAAAGTATGGGACCCTCGTCAAAGAGGCAAGCCAGTAGCGAATATGCAGCCTATGAAAGGCGAGAGCAAGCGAGACTGCTGGACAGTGGCTTTTGGAAACTCATTTAATGATGCAGAGCGGATAGTTGTAGCTGGTTATGATAATGGCGACTTAAAAATGTTTGATTTGCGCACTATGTCCCTTAGGTGGGAATGCAATTTGAAGAATGGGGTATTTATTCTCCATATACTTTAATTTTAAAGGATGCTAATTTTTTAAATACTTGTTAAACAAATGCATTTAATGATAACACAAAAGTTTAAATAACAATAGTCATTTTAGTCATATACTTCCTATAAAAATTAAAACATTATTTTTAAGGTATGCTCTGCAGAATTTGATCGTAAGGATATCCCTATGAATAAATTGGTAGCTACAACACTAGAAGGAAAGTTTCATGTTTTTGATGTTAGGACACAAAACCCAAGTAAAGGATTTGCACAGGTAAGAATTGAGAAATTGCTGACTATTTTAAGATATAAATCTCTTGACCTCATATTTATACTATTCATCGCGCAGGAAGAGCCTCCTCAACAAAAATTTCAACTTGTGTACCATCACATACATTTAAACCCTGATCAAACAGCCTTAGATCGTGCTGCCGTGGTGTTCAAGTCGACTCGTAAAACAGAGCTTATACATTTTTCTGTTTATTAATATGTTGTTTTAGGTACTAGACAATTCAACTAAGAGTGGAACGATATGGGTGGCGCGACACGTCCCACAGAATCGTGATTTATTTATCACATGTGCTGGCAATGGCCAACTTTCATTGTGGAAATAGTAAGTAACAACACATAATATAATCCAGAGCAGAGACATGTTAGCGCCTGGAGTGTTCTTGCGAGCATTTTCAGTTTTACTCAATTAAATAATGGTATACAATTAAAATAATTATAATCTCCAAAATATTATTATGACATACACCTCGCTCTGTATTATTATCTTCTATCGATTCCATAGGCACTAACTAACGCGAGACACATCTCAATAGCTATCCGCGTATGTCTGTTTGCATACTTCAACTAAACAACGAATTTTGATGTACATACATAATTATCATAGAGAATTCTCTCCGAGTTTCCGGGCATTGGTTTAGCATTTGAAATAAACTGAGAGACCTTCGGAGTTGCTGGATGTTTGACTAGGCTTTAAACGTCCATCGAGTACGACGGTGACTCCTTGGAGGTCGGCGGCGCTGATGCGACCCCCGTCCCCGTGAGCACCGTGACAGGTTCCCCCCGGTGGCGGGCTCTAAGGCAAAGAGCGATATCTGTTGCAGATCCCACTGGAAATACCCAGGTCCCCCGTCTAATGTGCCGATGCGACAGCGGGAGTTTTAGTGGGTAAGAATCCCACATCTCTGGTGGATCCCCACAGGTCCCGGGTACCTATTAAAGGTGTCACCGCGGATAGCCAATTCTTTTTTTTTTTTAAATAATGTATGTTTTTAATTAACATTGAATTAGACATGTAGTATTGTTTGGTTCAGCGAGTACCCCGAGCACCGGTGTCAGGTGGATTCCGCTGGTGTGGCCACGGGCGTGGCCGGCTCTCTGCGGCGACTACAGCGCATGGTGGTAAGCTCGCAGCCCATCAACGCCCTCGACTGGAACCGAGACCACCTCGGCCTCGCCGTCGCCACAGCATACGACCAATGTGTGAGGGTGCTGGTCACCACGAAGCTCAACTTACAGTGATACTTTTGTGTGTTGTTAGTAAGGCTCGGAATATTTTTGGCCAGAACCCGCTCTAGGGCTGGGCAACCCGGACATTTTGGCTTAATGTTTACAAATATGTATTAATTAAGGTTAGTTTTGGAGCGGCAATTTTTCCTTTTGTCCGGGGCGACGGAATCGCTGAAGCAGGCGCTGTTTTTCGGGATCTAGTACCAAAACAATCAAACTGTCAGTTTATCTATGGTTTTTCAGCATTTCATTCACACCAGTGCCTTTAGCGGTTACTAATCAAAAATGAGTACAATTTACGGGAGAAAACTGATAGTTTGATTGTTTTTGTCTAAGCCTGTAAGACCAGATAGTTTCTGAGCATTAGAATCTTCAGCAATATTCAAACTTCACATAGCACGACACGTAGAATGCAATATTAAGAAATAATGGTCTTTACTCTAATAATGGTGTTAATAGTGTGAAGGTTGCCACTTTCTCATGTCATTTATTATTTCTAAACTTGTAATAACAAGAAGGCATTGAAACATCAAAGAATAATCTTAAGCAGCTTTTTACAGATACTTTAATATCAGCTTTGGTGATATGCTGTCCGTTAATGTACTTTTTAGGTTTCCAATAAATTTCGGAACAGGCTCATGTTTAATGTATGGGGAAATCCTTAGCAACTAAATATATTATAATTGTATTAAACTGTCAATAAGAACCTTGTTACCTTGAGACTGAAATAATGCTGACATCCCACAAGCTATTCACCAATTTGTTTCCAATGCCACCATCTCACGTAAGCTAGCATTTAAGTGTTGAGTTCAAATGTATGGCGTGGTTGTTTATGTTCTTTGTTTTTTGATAGCAATACTTTATTGCAATCATGATTCCAATAAAGTTAAATAATTCGGTCTATTCCCACTTGTCGCCACTGGCTTTGTTGCCACTGGTGACAAATGAGAAAGAAATATCTCATTTATTGCCAGTGGGACGTATGGGACAAATATGTTTACAAACCTGACTCTGCTTTAAAAAAATAATTAAAATAAAGTTGAGTTAGTTTAGATTAATGTATTATTATTTAGTTTCCCATTTGTCACCAGTGGCAACAAAGCCAGTGGCGACAACTGGGAAAGTATGTATCATTTATCGCCTCTGGTAACAGCTGGGATATTTCTTCCCATTTGTCACCAGTGGTGACAAGTGGGAATAGACCAATAATTCAAGTCTTATTGTGGAAAATAAAACAATACATCCATTTTCTAACTAAAAGAGCGATTTATTGTTAGCCCTAGTACTTAGGTACACATTATTATAAATAAAATTAAGGCTAGCATTCAGTTCTTATTACCACTAATAAATTTCAGAGCCACTTTATTAAAGCCGCACTGCACTCTAAAATCGGGACCGGCAGAGTTGCAACATATAGTAGGACAGAACGGATTCAATAACTCCGACTGAAAATTGTTCTCAAATCGACATATCTTCCATGTCTTCGACTTTAGAATGCTGTGCTGACATCATTAAACTTGTCTGACTACATTCCTCACTCTAATGAAAATAATTCTAGTTACATACTCCAAAACACTTAATGCAACTCAACGTTATAACACAGACATTATCTTGGCTACTAAGTATGACTGTATGGTCCAGTATTTTCGTAGCTTGATTCTTCCTAAATAATTTATGCACACATATAAATGATTTTAGAAGGCTGAAAACGTATCTACTCTGATTTAACGACTACACTGCATCGACTCTTTCAATACGCAATATCTTTTATTACCAAAAAACCTTATTTTAGCCTAAAACATACGTAATATGTGCAATCGACTTGCAAATTTTAACAGTTCGCGTTACATTCGGACCTTGCATATTTCATTCCGTCTTGTAATTAGTCATTTCAAGGCAAAAATGTTGTGTAACCCCCTAACTAGTGATACCGAATTGTACAAAAACTAAATTTTCATTCTCCGTAAGCTAACGATCACTACTTTTATAAATCTTACATTATTTTTACACTCGTATAGTATAATAGACTTGTTGGAAAGCCAGTAGACATTGAACCAAACTGGCTATTTTTTTCCAACTTGTTATATAATAATATAGTTTTTTTTTTCACTCAGTATAAGCTTGTGTTTGACCGCGATGTCAATTGATGGTAAGTGGTCAAGCAGCGGTGGATGGGAGTGCACTTCTTCGCGGATCTTGTTAATAAAAGAAAGGGACGAACGATGATCCATCAGCACAGCGACCCTTCAGCAAAGGCAGCCTTAATTACCGCAGTTATACAACGCCGCTTCATAAATACAACGCTATTCGATAAATACAACGCCACTTGATAAATACAACGCCATTCGATAAATACAACGCTACTTGATTGTATCGTTGTTTAGCTTCAAGGTAAATGCTGATACTGAACTAATTTAATTATGTTTAATATTTTAAATAGCAAAAAATTGTCACGCATATAATAGATGCGCGAACATTTTTACTGCAATTCATTTCATCGAGTTTCGCTAAGGAAACATAGATGGTGATGAGAGTTAATTCATTATTTTGATGATGTTATGGTATTTAAATTAGATCAGTTAAATCATCAAACACCAAAGAAGAATCGAAGTTTGCATCGTCAGCGACAGCAGTTCAGTTAGACTACCTACTTGAATTTTTATTTATGTTCACTTTAAACTTATTTTGTCACTCCATGTTTCGACGGGATTAGTCCTAATATATCCGTCATATGCAGACATATGTTATAACAGCTGTCTCCAGCCTGGTAGATATAAGTAACCTCTAATCGCATGTCTCTCAAATATATTACAATCTAAGTATAACAATCGATCTTATAATAAATAGAAACTGTTAATAAACCAAACAATACGTCGAAATGAATCGTTATGTTAATGCATACATCACGTAAAACCATCTAATACATGTTTTTTATTGTAGATGAGATAAATTAAAACTTCATTTATGTGTCAACCGTCAAGTATATAGATCCATATCTACCGATTAAATGCTGGGTCATATTTCATTCATAACGCTCGCTGCGATAATCCAACATAATTTTTGTAGTAATTGGAGAAGCACGGCAGTACTTAGGCAGACGTTTTTTTTAAAAGAAGCATTATCATAACTCGATAATTGATTGAAGTTCGAGTATAAAGCTAATCATTCAACCTGCAGCAAAATGCTGTGCGCGAAACAAATTGTACATAGCGCGGAACAACCTTTGACTTGAAATTACTAAACCTTTGACTTGAATTTACTAAACCTTTGACTTTAAATTACTATATGCCGCAATATGCTACTCATCGAGAGATCTATTATATTTGTACTAGTTTAAATGAGAATACTCTAGCAACGTAAACAGAAATTCGTTCACAGAGTACGCGTTTTGTTATTTCAAATTGTCTGCAAACGTTTTGAACTTTATTTTAATAGTGTTCAGTTTTATTTTTAAATGACTATATTTCATATTTAAATGCTTATGTACTCATGATTTTTAATCTGGTAGGAACAATAGATCGACGATTGTAAAGAACTCATCCCCTGTGCCGTTCAGATCATCATTCCTTTTACATTTACAATATAATATTTGGACTGGTATTCAATCATCAGTATCGTTAGTAATGTTATATCGGTAATGGCTTAGTAACATTATTGGTGCATTATCAAAATATTTGACACTCAAAATTACGAAGTCTCGAAACAAGAAATATTCTTAAATAAAAAAATTGAGTTCTTTGTATTTATCGTTTATTCCGAGAATTATTTTAAGTTCCATATTTGGTTGCTGCAGCCACCATAGGTAATGTAATGCCAGATACAAAGCACAAACGAGCTTATTAAAAATAACTAAGCGTGCGAAATTAAAATTAATAATATAGATTCTAGATGAGTCCCAAAGGAAAGAGGAACGTTTAATTAATAATTCAGTTCATTCATAATCACAACAATTATTTACTCTTATCAATATAATTAGCATAGCAATTTACAAAGCTTTAAATATTTTTTTTGTAATTTCCTGCGTTTTCTCTGTGTCATATTATCTTACAAATCTTCCAAATAAATATTATTAGTTTATCGCAATTTTATAATCATCTTAAAATTAAGACGCACAGACAGACACAGTTAACATATATTTATGATGATCATGTTTCAACACACACAAAATTAAATATTATTATTACAAATATTTAGCATTTCATTTATGACAATAATATCTGGTGTTAAAAATAATTTATTGGGAATCGTGTAATTGAACAATAAATAATTAAAAACCTCGTGAAAATTATCTAGAATTTATGGAGATATTCTTGTAAATAAATCTATCACCTAATCATCTAGGAATCACATGCAAATTATAGAAACCGTTCAGGTGAAGCCACTGCGTACAGTGAGATTCCGTACCCATATACATAAGCCACTAGTAGTCGTTCTAGAGAATATTCTCGGACGTGAGAACTGCAGCGTCATCAGTGAGAACATTCTCACATACAGCATGTTCCCGAGAAGTCTCAATAGAGATGAGCAGTGAGAAATATGTCAGATTGAAGTACATAGACAAGTGGCAGGCATTTTCTCACTTATGAGAACGGACTATGGAACTGTCCATATTTACGTGCAGTGAGAACATCTCACAATCGAGTATGTTCTCGAGAACGACCCGTCGTTGGTCAGGAGTGAGTGGGAGCTGCTGATGTAGTCATGTGACCCCCTCAACGCATTGAGGAGTGCCATAACTAGTATCTAAGTCATAGTCGAGAGCTAGGGGCGTTATCGCCTACCGCGTCGTTGTAACACCTATCTACAGATCCACTAGATGCGCGGCGAACGGCTCGCTATCCTTTTCGCTCGTGTATAAGAACCTGAGATAAAAAAATATTTATGACAACGCGTTGGACAGACTAAGTACAAAAGGTAATTTAAAAATGATAATAGCTCCCCTAAGAAGTCGCCTGTTTACACCACATTGAAATATATTTTTATTAAACTAAACCTTTGTAGTAGAGGAGTAATATCTTGGGACAATCCACACACGGTCATCCGATCCCAAACTAGGCAGAGCCTGTATTATGGAAACCAGACAACTGATACTAATACTTATATACTTTTTTTTGTAAATACATACTTAAATAGATAAACAACACCCAGACACTTGGCGGGAATCGAACCCACGACCCATCAGTTAGCAGGCAGTGTGTCTGACCACTAGACCAACGGGCCCGTCATCTGTTTCCCTTTTATCAGGTCATCTTACGAAAATAGTAAGGATATTACTTTTTTTAATGATATCAATAACTTCCGCACTCACAAACGCCAATTAAAGTTAATGAAAATTAAACCCAGTTCTATAAATCTGATTATTTCGATACTTGAAACTAATTAATACTTTATACTCTGATAGTGAGCACTGAATAGATATATCGATTATCGGTAGATATATTTCGTACTTCTATTATTGAAAATAAGCAGCTTCGAGAGTCCTCATTAATTTAAACAAAATAGCTGAATTTGAATTAACAATAACTTTTTTTAAATGAATGAGGATGTCATTAACTTTATTTGGCGTTTGTAAGTGCTGCAGTAAGAGCTTTAAGTTATCGTTGATTTTTATTTTAAAAAAATATTATCCCCTTTTTTATATTTAAAAAAAAAATCCACGATTTTTTTTTTATTTAACGATTATGCATAAAACAGATTCCAGTATTAAATTAACAACAAATCGGTTTATAAACACATTGTCGTCATGTGATTGTCGATCAGAAACTACAACTTTTACAAAAATACAAGACCTGTCTTAAACTGTTTGGAGATGGAAACTACATACCTGTCCTGCGGGCTATTCAGTCCAGGTTGTCCTGGAAGATGAGGCGCACGTATCCAGGCGATCCTTGCAACGGCGCAGCGCAGAACGGACAGATCGCGTGGAAGCCGTTCGTGCCGTGCGGAATGTCCACACTCGCCCAGTACCTGGTTCAATACGACCACGATACTCCTACTGCCGTACAACTATATCCAGATGTACCATACTTTCAGGCACATAGCTTACAAATCTAAACAGTTGTCCGAAGAAGCCGTCTAGATAAGGCATTCGTGTGCGACGTGAAAGCAGAAACGTGGGTATGTTGAGTCCTAAGAGAAATCCGGCTCGAAGGACCACTTATTTGGTCCTATTAGAATTTAAATGAAGTAGTGGACTGTTTAATAAAATGTATACATCGTAATGAAATAAAAGTACAAGAGAATGCGGTGACCGTGCGTGTTCCTTCTCGACCGCTTGCTGCTGCCGTTTGTTTGCGCTCATTCGTTTAGCCGCCCGTATACTAATACGGAACTTGGACGAAGCTTGGGACTCTACTGAGAGTAGTGGGTGGTGTGGCCGAGATCACACGGTGATATTAGTACCCACAGCTTCATGGCGCAGCAGGAAACCACTTGCTTTGCAAACTACATGGGCTACAAATTTTAGGTAAGCGTTTGTGTGTGCGCGCGCGCGTGTGTTGTGTGTTTGCGTGTGTGTGTGTGTGTGTGTGTGTGTGTTTGTGTGTGTGTGTGTGTACGCACTTGACGGTTCGCTCGGAGGCCATATGTCCGCAGGGGTTGAATGCGTAGGTGGGCGGGCCGGCGTCCACGTAGAAGGCGGGTTCGATGCCCATACACACGCGTACTATACTGCCTGCTGTCAGGCACATGGGGCAGCGACGCATGCCCGCATCGCTGCCGTCTGCACCCCACGAATGCTCGCCTGACAAACACAAACAATTTAATATAACACGAAAATTTAATAACCGGTTATATAGAAGTGGTTCTTAAGGGCGTTCGCAAAAATACTTCCATATACAAAGTGGATACGACACGATGACATTAAATTAAACCACAGTTAGTACTAGTGGTAACAATTAATAAAAACTTTTTTTTAAATCAAGGTTTGAAATTTATTTATTTAACTTTATGCACATAAAGTACAAGGCGGACTTAATGCCTTAGGCATTTTCTAACAGTCTACCTTAGGGTAATGTAATGTGTATTATGTTAATTTTAGTAAAACAACACCACATAATTTCTTATTCGAGGATACTTGGAAAACGTTTAGCTACAGCCGGGGTAGCTTTGAAGCTAAAATTTGTATTCGAATACAATTTTTAAGATCACATCTCGTCATTAATTGATAACTTAATATAAACTTAACCAAAAACTAAAAAACAAATGTAAACTAAAAAAGAGTAATGTGACTAAATTACTGCAGACTTGGCGCATAGCGTTGGATTAGCATGTTGTATATGGAGTTGGAATCATCATCATCATCAGCCGGAAGACGTCCACTGCTGAACATAGGCCTCCCCCTTAGTACGCCACAATGAACGACACTTGGCTATCTGCATCCACCGGTTACCTGCGACGCGCACAATGTCGTCTGTCCACCTAGTAGGAGGCCTGCCAACGCTGCGTCTTCCGGTTCGTGGTCGCCACTCGAGAACCTTTCTTCCCCAACGGTTATCGGTTCTTCTAGCGATGTGGCCTGCCCATTGCCACTTCAACTTGCAGATTCTGAGAGCTATGTCGGTGACCTTAGTTCTTCGGCGAATCTCACATTTCGGATTCTGTCGCGTAAAGAAACTCCGAGCATAGCTCTCTCCATAGCTCGTTGTGTGACTCTGAGCTTATCCAAAAGGCCAGCTGTTAGAGACCACGTTTCAGTACCATATGTCATCACTGGCAACACACATTGGTTAAAAACCTTCGTCTTCAGACACTGCAGTATTTTGGACGAGAAGATATCGCGTAGTTTCCCGAACGCTGCCCATCCGAGTTGGATTCTTCGGGCGACCTCTTTGTCAAAGTTGGACCGACCTAACTGGTTAGTTTGTCCTAGGTATACGTAGTGGTCAACAACTTCGAGTTGGAATAGCATGTTGTGATTTAATGTCTACGATATATCCACTTTGTACATGCTCATTTGAAAAAAAGTTGGGTAGTCTTCTGAAGACGTTCTGTATGCAAGTTTTCGGCCCTTACTGTAGTAGAGAATGCACGCTCCCCATAGCAACCTCGCAGATCCTGTGAAGGTTTATATTGGACATGGTCTTTGGTAGGCATTACCTTGCACATGTCCGCAGTTAAGGTACACGTAGGGTTGGTTCAGATCCTGGTGGGCGGCGGACAGCTTGCGAGGGATGACAAGCGTATTGAGGCCCACGGGACACTGCGGCCGGCCCGCGTTCAACTCGTCAACCAGAGCTTCTAAATCGCGTTTCGTCTGAAACAAAAATTAACGCATTGAAAAATTAAGAAAATTCGCCTGATTGCCTTTATCCTCCCGGTAATCCGAAATTTTATAGTAGCCTTTTTTAGATAACCGGCTTTTAATAGTGCTTTTTAAACTTATTTATTGGTAGGTCTCGGATATCCTGTGGCAGTTTATTATAGAAACGGATACCTTGGCCCATGAACGAATTGCTAATTCTGTGGAGACGCGTGGAGTGTACAGCAAGATTGTGTTTGTTCCGGGTGTTTACATTATGATGGTCACTATTCTTCTTTACATACAACAAATTTTCATAATACATATACATTAACGGACTCTGAAAGCAGCAGTTAGGCCTTTCAACATCATCAGCCGCAAGACGTCCACTGCTGAACAAAGGCCTCCCACTTAGACCGCCACAATGTACAATTTGCCATTTTCATCCACCGGTTGCCTGCGAAGCGAACAATGTCGTCGGTCCACCTAGTGGGAGGCCTGCCTACGCTGCGTCTTCCGGTTCGTGGTCGCCACTCGAGAACCTTTCTTCCCCAACGGTTATCGGTTCTTCGAGCGATGTGGCCTGCCCACTGCCACTTCAACTTGCATATTATTCTACGAGCTATGTCGGTTCTTCGGCGAATCTCCTCATTCCGCGTTAGGACTTAAGAACTGAGTTATAAAATTGCTAGTAAAAAGTATACTGTGAATAAATACCGGTGAGTTTTTAAGTCCTTCAGCGCTTCTCCAAAGCAGCGTCGCGCCACACAAGTCTATCATTGTGCCGTCTCTCAGCACATTTGTCTCCGCTTGACACGGTAAGCCCTGGAACACATACAATGCTTTAGTGAAATATATAAAAATAAAAATAAATCTCCGACACGACCACAGCGGCCAAAATTTCGAAAGATTAGTGCTTACGTAGACACAAGTGCAATCTCTTCTTCTTTCACACACCACCGGATGGGACAGAAGACCGACACGACCGGGAAGAAGTATAGCGCAGGACCGACTTTTCAAATACTCATCCGACGCATGGATATATATACATTCCAGACAACCGGGTGATCAAACTGCATTGTCCTTTTTTATGTTTTTTGATGCGGGGGAAATCTTCGAAAGATCTCCGGGAGCTGGGGGGCTCGATCGACGTATGTGCGATTCTTAGCCACTAAAACCTCCGCGGCTGTCGCATCGGCACATGAGAGGGGGGACCCTAGGGCTCTCCGGTGGGATCTGCACCAGGGGCCCCTCAGTGCCTTGCTTTTGAGGCCGCCACCGGGGGGCGCATTGTAGCGCCCCGGGAACCAGTCACGGTGCTCACGGGGACGGGGGTCGCAACCCCGCCGCCGTCGTCCTCAATGGACGTCTTTGGGCCCACACCCTGGATGTCCAGCGACTCCGAAGAAACTGCATTGTCCTAACCTAACCCAGTAAGGATCAACTACACAAAGTTGGTGCGCCGCACGGGATTTGCAAAGCACGCAGTTTCCGCTGCACTACGGAGGCAACGACGGGCATATGGAATGTAATAATTGATGTAATTAAAAAATAGATTACATACAGTAAGAACCCATATGTTTTGGAGCAAAAAATCATCTTTAGAGGTAAACGGATTTTTTACGTACACCCAGCGAGATAACAATACGTACCTGTATACCTACGTACGTATACGTGTTTCCCTACCCTGATCCCTTGATTAAGCAACCGCAGACCTCGACATTGAATCATTCTAACATTTATTATTAATAATAGTAATTCGTTTTGTATGCCGCGTGAATCACACAGGATATTATATCAAACGGCCCGATTCTGATTAGCATATGCAAGTCATTCCTACTCTATCATTTTAATAATCACTGATACAGAATATTAATTACATAATTTAATTGATAACGTTATATGATTGATATACATATAAGTGACTCCAAAAACATGTCGCCTAAGACGGGTCTGGGGTCATTTTACACTAAAAAACACCGTGAAGCTCAAAAGCGGTCTCAACTATTGGGAATTGTTCTTCATAACCCTTGTTTTTGTCCAATTGTTGGGCACGGGCCTTCCCTCTCGATGAATGGGCTTAGACCTTAGTCCACCACGCTGGTCAAGTGCGGGTTGGGAATTATTTTTTATGAAATTAACCTCGTATTTACATGATTGATATATAAGTGACTCCAAAAACTTGTCGCCTAAGAATAGTCTGGGGTCGTTTTACACAAAAAAACACCGTGAAGCTCAAAAGCGGTCTCAACTATTGGGAATTGTTCTTCATAGCCCTTGTTTTTGTCCAATTGTTGGGCACGGGCCCTCCCTCTGGATGAAGGGGCTTAGACCTTAGTCCACCACGCTGGTCAAATGCGGGTTGGGAATAATTTTTTATGAAATTAACCTCGTATTTACTATAAAGTGATGCGTCATTTTAATGCACACGGTAAAATCATTGCACATGTATGCCTATTCTTCTTATGCTTATGAAATCTGCCAACTCCAGTTAAATGAATTAATAATTGCTTACTGTTTCCGACCTATTTGTAGGACTAGCATGCTTTAAATTAGGCCTGTTGAATTAGGTACTTTAAGGCCTCTGCCTCGAATTTGCAGTGGTGCAGATCCCACCGGAGAGCCCTGGGGTCCCATGTGCCGATGCGACAACCGCGGGGATTGTAGTGGGTAAGAACCCCACATACCCCGGTCGAGCCCCACAGCTCCCGGGGAGCGTTTGAACGTTTCCCCCGCGAAAAAGTACTTTTAGAGCTAAAAGTGAAAACCCACCACAAAAATGAATTTATCCTGAATCGTAATACAAATACAAGAGAAGCCACACATTAATTATGTAGATTTTTCCTTAAATGACTAAACATTTCGGCGAATATGTCGCGCTTAAAATTCGAAAAATATAATTATAGTTTTTTTTCGCATTTGAAATGAACCTACCGCTCCTACCTTTTTAGAAATAGGAATTTCAGATGTCCATGACATCTTCACAAGGGCGCTCGCTTTAGGCTCAAATCACACCAAGATGGCAGCGGCCGGCAGCGCACTTTCAGTGTGAAAGAATTTTAAACTTTATCTAAAATACGTAAAAGATGTGGCCGCTCCGCGCGACGCGTTTTCGAAGCGATACTAGTCTTTTACGTATGATGTGAATTGAGCCTTAAGCGCCCCAGCCAGAAGCACAAACGGAGACTACACCTATGTATGAGATAGGAAGACACGGCCTGGACTTAAGTTTAATAGAGTGGACCGAGTTTACCACCGGATCATAAAGCGTCTCCACTGAGAAAAATCAGCAATGGGGTGGTGCTCGTCGATGCCTTGTCCGCGATCGTATTTAAGTTTTTATTAGAAGTGGGCTTTGAACGAGCAAACGTTTTATTTTCGATTGTTGTTGTCTTGTTGTCTTCGACGAATAAACCAGTTTACAGTCCACCGATAAACTAGTAGAATAATAGACTAGTTTAACGGTGTACTCGATGCAATTGCGCAAGTAGCCTGTAAACGTGAACTACTAAAAGTTTCGTCAACAGTATAAACTAGTATAAAGTTTAGACTGTTTTAAAAACCGGTATATCTTTGACGAAAAACGGTCTCGTTTCGTTGACGACCCATCACTAGTTTTTATGACGCACCGGGGGCGGAAAAAATGGTGATTACTTGACCGCATGAACGGCGACGATAGCCCGAAGGGGATAAGAAGTTTATGGCTACCTTTTGCTGAGCAGAGCGGCTCTCCCGAAGCGAGAAGACTGCGCCCCCCACGGAGGTCTCGCGCCACGGGCCGCAGGTAGCGCTGCCACCGCAGAAGTCGCCGCGAGGCTGCATGATCAACACCCCGTTTGTCGTCAGTCCATCAATTTCGTGGTTCTCTGTCCATTTCGTCGCTTTCTCCTGGAAATAGGTATAAATCAATAAATATCTTTTTTTCGTTTAACTTGTGACGAGAGAAGCAAGTAGTTCTCCTGATAGTAACCGATTCGCCTGCCTTTAGATATCTGCACTGCACTGTCGCTCGTCACCCGAAACTATTGTTATTAAGCCCAGTAATATCACTAGCTAACTGCCGCACTCACAAACGCTAATTAACTTTAATTATAATTAATTCACTTTTTGATATCTATTTTTTTCGACTGTCGGAGCCATTTATGATTAATTTCGATTATTGAACACGAGTTAATTGATATCTCTACTCACTATCAGCGTATTAAGTATTAATGGGTTCGAGTACCGAAATACTCCGATTTCAAAAAATGGATTAATGATCATGATCTTTAATTGACGTTTGTAGTTTCGGCAGTAAGTGAATATAACACCGGATTACAGCAAAACTTACACATTGCTGTTTTGCGGCAGGATATCCGACACTTTGTGGTGGTACCGACCTTTTTTGTTTTCGCGGGGGAAACCTTCAATTTCAATTTCATTTATTTGCTTAAATGTGGTAAATACAAGGATGGTACATTAAATACATATTGAGCGTCACACATTTGCCATTACATAGCATGCAAAATACAAGGTGATTATAAATTGAAGAAAATGTCAATTATAATAAATTAATTAAAATAAATACCATGTCAACTAAAAAATGTCAATTAACCATGACTCATAACAAAAACGTCATTTATATATTAATTATGATAAATACCATTGATTTTATTATTAACAATCCAAGAACTCCTTAATTGTATAAAAACAATGCTCTATCAGCCATTTTTTTAATGTGTTTTTAAAGTATGCAAATTGCAGTTCTCTTATATATCCTGGAATTTTATTATAAATTTCAAAAGGTCCCTGATACCTGTGGTGGTCAACCGGGGTGTGGAGGGATCTGCATCAGAAGCCCCTCAGTACCTTGCCTTTGAGTCCGCAACCGCGCCCCGGGGGCTCATTATAGCCCCCGAGAACCAGACACGGTGCTCACGGGGACGGGAGTCGCCATCCCGCCACCGTCCTCCTTGGCGTCTTAGGGGGCCCACGCCCTGGACGTCCAGCGACACCGAAGGGTGGCGGTACCTACCTGGACGGAGCGTCCATTGCACAAGGGACCTTGCACATATCTCCCTTAAAAAATCTTGAATCATATTTCAAGTTGGCGCTACGGCTACGGGTAATATATCCTCCGTAGTAATACTAATAATAATAATAATATCTTGGGACAATCCACACACGGTTATCCGATCCCAAACTAGGCAGAGCCTGTACTATGGAAACCAGACAACTGATACTAATACTTATATACTTTTTTTTTTTGTAAATACATACTTAAATAGATAAACAACACCCAGACACTTGGCGGGAATCGAACCCACGACCCATCGGTTAGCAGGCAGGGTGTCTGCCAACTAGACCAACGGGCCCGTCAAACATTACGAAACACTTTTACTATTATCCTTTCTCTCCGCAACTCATTGTGGAATTGTGGATAACGGACGCCTACGCTACGTGGCGTCATTCGTGTCAGCTGAGCAAGACAGTCGACGTCACGGGACGTTACGTCAGAAAAGGCAACCAAATCTATAAATAGACTTACGCCAAGAGCGATTATCTTTAGCTTAATTAAGGCGCCTTTGAAACAAGTGATTTGCGAGGGTTGCGACTATAAATAAAAAACAATAGTAAATAGGTGATTTGCACAGATTATCAAATATGAATTTTAAGTAAATCTTTACAGTTTTCATACTACCTCGAAACTGTTCCACAACTGATCCCCAAGACGCCTGCCAAGCGTGGGGGTTATGGCAACCCCTGACTTCTAAGTGGGAGGCCTTTGTTCAGTAGTGGACATCTCTTCGAAACGTTGCGATGCGTTACAGGACCGGAAGGACTAAATGGGGGGGGGGGGGGGTTAACTACGCGTTACGTAACATGGTTTTAACCCTTCTGAACAGCCGCGGAGATTTTTTTCTAATTTTTTTTTATTTAACGCGTTTAAAACTATAACATAGGCATATTAGCAACTTTCCGGTAGGTACTTTACGCCACATAAATGTGACTTTTAGGTAAAAATGGTCATTGGTGGTGGTTACGTAGTTTTACTAGGGGGGAGCGGGGGGTACAGATTAAAAATCTCCAAAAATTGAGTTACGTCATACTTAAACTCCCCAAGCAGAAATGTCAGTGTGTGCATTTCTGTATTTAATGTAGTGTAGAGTGTAGCTGATGAAATAAACCGAATTTAATCTATACTATAATAAAACTCAAAGAGCACTTTTTCTGTACATTGAATATTTTTCCAAAATTTCTATGTGGGGATACTATACTATCGACATAGAGGCCAAAACAATTTTTTTTTTGGAATTATTGTCTGTCTGTCTGTCGTTCTATTCGTCCAGGTATCATTTGAAAACCCGTGGATGGATTCTGATAGGACTTTCACTGATGTGTTGTGTAGAAGTAGGGGTATAAATTGGTATATAAAACATCACGCTTTTGTGTGCATATCGGGTAGGTCTGAGAATAGGTCATAAAGTATATTTTATGCCGCTGATAACATGATTGACGAGGATATCCTCGTCAATCATGTTATCAGCGGCATCTCGTTCTATATACAACGTGTTACAAAATACCCCGTAAAAATATAATTAAATATCAAAGCCAAAAATTTTGTCAACCCTAGTAAGCTGTCATGTCAGAGAACCAGATTATTTAACAGAAAGGCCTACGTACCTATTTTACCTAATAATTGTATACGTTAATCGTTTTTCTATTTTTCATTCATATAATATACATAGATGTGCTATCTCAATACAAGGATGTCATTATACTCAAGTACTGGCTTCAAAAAAGTCACGTTGAAAAATAAAATAGTTGTCAATTTCAAATCTAATCGATATCCTACAACTGTTTTTTTTTTCAACATTGGACATTTCCACCAGTTTTTAGGTTGTTTTGTTAGGTTACGCTTTTTAAATTTTTTGTCGTTCCGCGAATTAGGTAGAAATGTAGTAGGTACATTCTGCGTAGTTTTACTCTTTATTTTTGTTGAAATAGGGTTTGCACATCAGTGAAAATAATAATATTTTTTTAAAAATTTCGGGTATATTTTTAGCGGGGTATTTTGTATATAGAACGAGAGGACATGAGAGGAGGAGGAGAGCAAGAGAGGAGGGAGACTGAGAGGGGATTTGAGGAGGGGGTGAGAGATCGGGGGACTTAGGTGGAGCAAGTTGGGAGAAGAGAGAGGTAGAGGATTCAGAGAAGGGACAACGGGGAGAGGAAGAGGGGGAGTGTGACGAGGACCGAAGTGAGAGGGAAAGAGAGACGAGCAAAACGTAATAAAAGCGCGGGCGGAGCTGCGCGGGTCAGCTAGTAATTAATATTATAGAGCTTCACCAACAAGAGCACAGCTCTTAAATTGAACAAGATGAGTTTTTGGCATCCGCTGTGTGTCGTTGTCGTTATAATAAAACTTACCCCAAGGAATATGTTCCTCGAAGAGTCGAAGCCGGCCGCGTATATGCGGCAATTGTTGACGTCATTCCGGTCGGCGATGATGCGGCACGCGAACCGCGATATCGTGCTTTGCAGCACTTTTGTGTCGCCACTCTTGTCGCCAGCAACCGTGTCCATTACCACGAAGTCTATGGGCGACTCGGACGATCTACCGATCTGTGAACAATTTTTTTTTTTTTTATCAACTATTGCTATTATTACTATTATTTTAATTTTAATTCACTCATCATCATCAGCCGCAAGTCGTCCACTGCTGAACATAGGCCTCACTCTTAGAAAGCCACAATGAACGAGAATTGGCTATTTGCATCCACCAGTTGCCTGCGACGGGCACAATGTCGCCTGTCCACCTGCCACCTAGTGTGAGGCCTGCCTACGTTTCGTCTTCCGTTCTTCCCAAACGGTTATCGGTTCTTCGGCCGATGTGGCCTGCCCATTGGCACTTTAACTTGCAGATTCTTAGAGCTACGCCGGAGAGAGAGCTATGTTTAGTGTAACTCTGCAACTTACTGATGAGACAAGACGTTTGCCTATGGACAGTTACACTGCTATCACTCGTCCCCCGATACATTAGTTATCCGGTAATTTTACTAGCTACGCTACGGTGCCTTTCATACCTTAACACAGCAATGTTTAACCATTGCTGCTTGACGGCACAATATCTGAGACTCAGGTGGTACCTAACTGGATGATACTTCCTCGTAGATTAGACACTAAAGAACCGCCTACCATAAGGCTACGTATCGCTCGTCCCTAAGCAATGGGCATAGCTTAGAAGTGTAAGCAAAAACATTGTCCTTTAACGTCTAATTTATACTGTTATTGGAAACTAATATAAAAAATATCTATTGTTGTTGGTCCTGCATAGTGATTGACGACTAATGATCGGGAAATATCAATAGATTCCGAAGGTTCTAAATGCCACCTGAAAGTGTTATAAAAACTATGTTTTAGCAAAAAGAGGTCTGTAAAGATACGGAGTAACTACCGAATTAAGTTATTTTAAAAACTACCTATTTACTGAGTCATCGATAGAGACCATCTGTAATACATGTTTTTAAAAAAAAAATAGAAATGTCTACAATTCTCCAGTCTAAATAGATCTCTTGCCAATCGTAATATCAACTTTAATATTAGAGCAAAAAAATCACCAAATTACAATCTTATTATAAACACCTCACGGAAATTCTCCTAGTGACTGGAAGCTAAAATTAGACCAAATAGTTTTCAATGTCATTGGGGAAATACCCGAACATAAACAGACAAGAGCGAAAATACCTCAAAGCGTATAATATAAATAAAATTAAACTGATCAAAATTCGACTGAGTTAAACTGGCACCTGCTAGACTAGATACTACATAATATTACGTATTGTAAATACTGTTTCAACGAGAATGGTGTATTTTACGGGTACTGGTATTTTAAGGGCTCCTTCAGCAAGGGACCGTTGAGGTAGGAACAGAATGTCAGACATCTTGCCTCAAACCGGCAATTTGTAAATAAGACTGTTCCGGTGTGAAGGGTATTGTAGCTGGTGAAGTTACCGGACACAAGAAACCTAATCTAATACGTAATGTTTTGTGTGACGGGCGGAAATGCAATCATGTCGCTTACTATCAGGCGGACTTCTTGTTTCTCTCATCACTAAGTTACTTGAAAAAAGACTACAGTAACCCGTAACCATCTCCACCCATTGGGTACTAGAAGGCGGCTAAAGGAAAACGACGTGCAGCAACGTCTTTCTATTGGATTACCTACCACCTATTCTGCGATCCCCGTGACTCCTGCCAAGCGTAGGGAGTATGGCAAACCTCACCCCCTTCTAAGGGGGAGGCCTTTATTCAGTGGACATCTATAGGCTACTGATAATGAACTGGTAACCACAAAATCTAAATAATTTTAATTTAGATTTCTGTTACGTTAACTAAATACATTTTGTATGTCCTGAAATAATATCAGGCGTTCAATTTACCACGTCGTGTACCCACTAAAGCTGTACCAGGTTCCGCTCGACACAGTCAATAGTATAGTCGTAAAGTAAAGGCACCAGTAAACTTCACGAACTAGTTTGCCGTTTAACACGTACCTAAATGTGCCTTACTCCGCTACATAATAGAGTAAATAAATATTACACCAAAGGGACTCTTTCCGAACGTCACGAGAGTTACACGAAGGCCATGAAATTTTCCTTCAAAGGTACTATTAGATACAATAGATATTTAAAGAAAAGGATTAAAGTAATAAGTTAAAATATATTTAGCACTAGCGGCCCATCATCGCACGGATGGACATTGTTTTCTAGTATAGTTCGATTCAAACTTATAGGCGGCTCTGTGAAGTTAGTGCATTGCGTCTTCGCGCATGTACATTCAAGTTGATAATCTACAACCTCGGCAATACCATAAATTTGTTACTGCGCAGCGACTTGAGCCTAACTTCACGGCCGCCTTTAAGTTTGCATCGCACTGTAATAAATATAGCCTATGTTACTCAGAGATAATGTAGCATTATAATGGTGAAAGAATTTTTGAAATCGATCTAGTAGTTTTTAAGTACAAAACATACAAAAATACAAAACTTTACTCTTTATAAAATTAGTGTAGATGTAGACAGCATTCAGCTCGCCTTCGCTCAACAACCAGACAAGGACAGGAAATTACGTTTCCGTACAAAAGTATAAGATACCTAAGGTCTAATACCCCGGCGTTGTGCATCCACCAGACGCCGGGTGGCCGAGGAGTGTGAAGGCTGTATTACGTCACCGTTCCGGAGAGTGGCCGCAACGCTCTGATTGTCAAAGGCGAGGGGCGGTCGTCAGTTCGCGATCCTTCTGGCGTGCAATTTTTTCTCTGCAAGTATTGCACGAGCTATCCGTATAACAAATATTTGCAGCAAACTTAAAATTTCAATATAGGACATAGGATAAAAACTAGCTGGTCATCTTCTTCTTCTTTAACGTGCCATCTCCATCACGGAAATTGGCGACAATTTGTCGACACGTCATTCGAAAGCTAGTTAGGCATTCTCAGACATGCAGGTTTTTTCACGATGTTTTCCTTCACCGAAAGCTATTCTTTTTTTTGGGACTATTCCCACCACTGTTACTCCTGTAAGCCAGGATCTACAGTGGTCACCACTGAAGACACCAAGGTTTGACCCTCGGCGAGTCCCAGGGAAACGCTAAATTGTCTTGGAACCCGCAACAATTTTAATTAAAAAGGTAGATAGGAGGAGTTGGAAATACATATATTCCACTTCCCTCCTTTGCAAAGCGGGAGATAAGCAAATAATTAATAAACGGTCGATACAACCTTAAAAAGAAGACTCTTACAGGCGGACCAACGAAGGCTAGTCCACCCGTAAGGCACCACGGATTCTGCTAATATTTTATAGGGGCCTATTTGATTTTTCAAACTTGTTTCCAATAATAGGTATGGCAAAAACGTTTGAACGCACGGAAGTTCTCCTTAGTCGCCACAAGGTCCATGTAATATACGACTCCAGATGTCACAACCAAACTGTCTAGCATAAGGCTACGCTCATGTTGCCAGAGACTGCACTCCCAAAGTATATGATGGGCAGTTTGTTCGTACTCATTATTTATCGTAGAACACTGACAGAGAGGCGAAGGCACTAAATTAAAGGAAAATAGTTTACTCTTAAAGTTGCCATGCCCCGTCAAGAATTGTGCGACACAGTGGTCCACCTCTATCCACGCTCTAGCAAGGCGTTCACGCACATTCGGGAAACCTAAGTACAAATGACGTCCCTTCGAAGTCGAATCCCATCTGCTTTGCCATTCAGTTAGAAGGTCTTCATTAACTACCAAATGAGAATTAAACAAACGCGAGATCTTAGCGTGGTCACGTGTTGGTAGGAATTCAGTATTCATATTATCACGAGTGGAATAATACATAGCCGCACGTCTCTGTACCTCTAAGTCAACCGGAAGTACGCCCGCGAGTACTGGTAACGCTTCAGTACTGACCGTTCGGTATGCCTTACACAAAAATATCAACGCCAGACGTTGACTTTGAAGCAATTTACGGCGTGCCGCCCCTATCGTAGCCTTGTCAGCCCACACAGGGGCACCGTAGCACATACAGCCCAGATAAGTGGCTACGTATATAATTTTCAACGTGTTGAACGAAAGTCCCCAAGTCGATGTCGATATTCTTGTAAGGGCATAGAAGTTACGTTTGGCTTTTTCTCCAACGGTTCTTATATGCTCAATAAACGAGAAGTTACTTTCCAATACTAAACCAAGGTAACAGACTGAGTTTTTCTTTTTAACAGTCGTGCCGTTGAACTTTATCCGCGGTGGGCCTACCAGACTACCTTTTAATAGAAGATGATACGTTTTTTCCGGTGCAAAACTAAGCCGGTTACTTTTACCCCATTCGGATATTAAATTTAGGCAAGTTTCCGCCGAGTTTTCAAGACCTGATCTAGTGTTCGATTATATTAAAAGAAGACCATCATCCGCGTATCCTGTTAAGGAGCACCCAGGTGGGAGGGGTATTTCTAAGAAATCATCAAAACCAAGATTCCACAGATACGGGCTCAAAACAGACCCTTGTGGGCAGCCTATCGTTAGCGGTTTAGTTACGGAATGGTGACCAAGTTTAAGTTTAGTCGATCCCTGAGAAAAATACGAGCAAATAATTAAAAAAAAAACCGAAAGCTAGTAAACATTGCACAAACACAATTCGCACATGATTAATTAAAGAAATCAGAGGTGCGAGCCGGGGTTCAAAGCGCCGCACCTTGTTTCCAAGGCAAGCGCTCGCCTACTGAGCTGTCACTGCTTTACCAGTCTCTCACGAGTATGTTTTCAGTCCATGACATCCATTATAGCCATCTATACCATACTTCAAAATACAGGATTTACAAAAATGAAAACATGCAAACCCAAAGTATGAAAACGACAGTTTAATACCCCACTCACAGGTCCGCTGATGTTTGGAAACCTTACTTTTGGCAATCTAAAACCCTTTCAGCGCCAACTGAGCTGTCAGCTCGTTTTATTTTTAAACCAACACAGAAAAATGTTGAAACATACAATTTTATTACTACGTACGTAGTGTGTACTGAAAAACAACCTTCAAAAAAAAAACGAGACGAGGTTTCTAATTAAGCACGCTTCAGAGCAGTCGTCGAAGCAACCTTTTAATTCCTATTTACGAGAAATTTCAAATTCAATTTCACCTAATGGCGGGCAAAGATGGAGTTCAATTAACTCGTAATAACTTGAGACTACGAGCATATCGATACGGTATTAAATATTTGAACCGTGCTAGCAATTTAGATTACTTGGTCCGGCTGTTTGATGAGACGGGCATTCAAGTGTAACAATTTGAATCTTGTTGAAGATGATATTGAAAACAAAAAGAAGACTGTGTAGACACTACGAAGAAATTCAACTATATTGGGATAGACCAGCCACAGCGAGCAAAATTTTCGTTAAAACCTTATTACACGTGTATTTCAGTAAAAACGTGTCTATAAAGTCTATAAATAATATTTTTGAAGAAAATATGCCTAATTACGTGTTGCGCAATTGCAAATCTCACTGTGATAGATAGTTTATTATCATACATATTTTGTATATTATCCGAAGAATTTAATATAGGCAGTTGTAAAAAGGGATGACAGTTTTTTTTTTAATTCCCAAAGGCCGCTCTATGACCTACTATTCTTGTTGGCTATAAATTTGGGCCCGGTATTCCCGGAACGCACTTCGACCCAGTTGGATCCATTGTGCATATGACCTACTATCTCTTTGATAGAGTAATTGACCAAGCGCTTGAGAAATGAATGATAAAGATAATACTGCCACAATGAATGTGTGCCACATGCAGGAATTCAATGCGTTAATTGCGCTAGTAGTAGGATTGCAGTATCAAAACGAGGCGACCCGGCTTGTTAAAAAATGTTGATCAGCCTGATCTATCATTGCCAATGTTGAGGAAAGTGATGCAGCTTTTCATCACCGGCGTTAAACGCAAGCTATCAAGAACATGATGCATTTGCAGGATTGACATAAAACGATCGAAAACCTAATACAAAACTTTCAATTCAACAAAATCAGACCAGACATTCTTCTCTGTCTTTACAGTTTATGGCATTCGTCTTGCTACTTGAATGTCAAAATAACTTTTAAACATCGAAGACTTTTGACTGCAACGCAATTTTTTCAGGGTCTACTGCCCTGAAAAACTACAATTCTATTAGCTAGAACATCATAAAACCAGTTTCTTTCATCTAATTTCAATTATAGCAAAATCAACAATAGTCGATGATAGACGTCTCGTCGGCGTCTGTGTTACAATTGAGCAACTCTACAATTATTTTTTTCCCCGAAACCACAGAATTGGATCGGCGGGCGTGACGAGAAAATAAAAGATGGTGGAGATTACAAGTTATCCGGTTACCGTGCCGTTAGTTATGTATACGCCCGGCTATATCCAGTGCGTTGGAGCCTTCACGCCAGCGTTTCCCAAGTTACTGTGTGGTATAAGATCGTTACTGCAGGGCAAGTTGGAGTCAACCTTACAGATTGAAATAACCTGTTAGAATAGAATAAATCGCCCTAATTTTTTTTTTGTCGAAGTTCGGAATCCCAAGTAGTCTTGCTAGACTGCGTTTATCGCACCGATAATAAAAATGCAGACGTGATGGTTCAACGAAATAAATGATCTTTATTACCTTAGTAAAGGAATGTTTGATCATATGCAAATTCTTTGTTGATTGGTTGAAATGATTGAATGGTTTCAACTTTGGTTAAAAAAAATATACCTACTGCAACTGGCTGTCCAATGGTAAATGTTGAGATCCGTCGTGAGCAGATTTGTGGTTGTTGACTTACGAGGTATTAAAGTCTATGCTGTGTATTGCTGAGCCGCCGTGCACGTATGTTTTCATTTATGGTGAAAAGTGAAACGTAGTATTTTTTAAATTATGACCTTAATTGGCATAAAACACCAGTAATGGCGTCCTTTATGCTAAAATAGTATTAAATATCAATTGGTTGCGGTTTAACAAATGAATTTAAGTTTGAGGACCGTTGCCTTACATCAAGACTAATCTAATCTCGGAATGGTGGAACATGAACCAAAACAATCGCTAATTACATCTTATGCGAAGAGATAAGAGTCCTGTCACGCACGAGGCTCAGTCGTGGCGCGAATATAGACTATTCGGAACCAGCAATAGAGGAGTCATCTAGTTCATAAGATAATACTATCTTTTGAATTGCCCATTAATGATAAAAGCTATTTTAAATGTCATTTAGATATGAATTTATTCAGAGTGTGATATAAATTGACTCACGCGTATTTAATATAGTTACAAACAAAATCGATAACTAATCAAATAACCCATTCAAACTTTAGGTGGCATTAAAAGTTTTGTCAGAAGAACTAAAGTCACCGACATAGCTCTCAGAATCTGCAAGTGGAAGTGGCAATGAGCAGACCACATCGCTTGAAAAAATGTTCTCGAGTGGCAACCAGGAACCAGAAGACGTAGAGTATAGGCAGGCCTCCCACTAGATGGACTGAAGACGGTCCCAACGGTGAGTTCAGTCTCTCCATAAGCTCGATAAAGGCCACCGTGGAGGTTTTAGTGGGTAAAAATCCCAAATAACCGGGTAACTTTTCAAAGTTTCCTCCTCGACAGCAAAAATTGGACTGACGATATTGTGCGCGTCGCAGGCAAACAGTGGATGGAAATAGCCAATTGTTGTTCATTGTGGCGTTCCAAGGAGGAGGCCTTTCAGCAGTGGACGTCTTCCGGCTGGTGATGTTTATGATGAATCCGGGGTCACCAATTAGCCTCTTCGCACACCTCTCCATTAAGTCCAAACTACTTTAAATACTCCACAAATAAATACGCTAGACGAAATCATGTTAAGCACCAGCCATTAAACGTAATGGTTTGGACCAATGTTATTTAGACTGACAATATGTTGCGACATAAGGTTCAAAATATACGTATATTGATAGACAGCCCACACTATAATATGGCACGCGACGACATTTTTCTGGCGTGGGACGCCAATACCGGAGGTCCATAATAGATCTTGACATCTTAACAATGTCATTTACTACTTATAAAAGACAAACTATAGCTCTGCTGTTATTCAAATCATTCAATAATTTATTATTTGTTGTTCTATCAAAATATGTAGTTAATTGTTATCTAACCAAACCGCCCGAGACTCGAGCAGCCCGCACGTGTGGTGACACTGTAACGCATAATAGACATACAAGACAAGTCTGACGTCAGTAGACAGAAGCATTTATTATAACCAGATGTAATATCAGTAGTCGTCTGAGCTGCAATTTGAATACCTACATTGTGGTCGCGTAACTGATACTACGTAGATAACCACATAAATAATGACAAAGGATTGCGTTGCGTCTAACAACAAGAAAGAATAAGGGGTAAAAAGAACAGCAGCGTTACGTGCACACGTGTCACACAATGTACATGCAGCATAATAATTATGCTGAGCCTGTAAGTTCCCATCCCATATTTCTTTACATGTGCAAAAAATACTTTTTTTATTGTATACTGTAGTTGTAGGTGGTATTATTTTATTGAAAATCCTACATAGCCTCCGCGCTCTCGGAGACCGGCTACCTTTTGGTTTCCTTCCTCCTTATCAATAAAAGGGTGGCAATATGTTTTCGTAATATCTTCGGGAAACAGTCTACTTATTGTGATTTGTGATGATGATAAAAAATACTTTCAATAGGATAAAAATTACCTAAATTACAATGATGTCAACCAGAGTAAGCGCAAATAGCAGATTTTTTTATACTGTGATACACTTAGTTATTTCTATTCCTAGTTATTAAAATATATAGGTATTGTTTTTTAAATTGGTCTATCATACGAGTACACTAAAAAAATAGTCAATACGGTATTAGAACGCGAAACAGCAAATATTAATCAATACAAAAAAAAACTTATCATGTTCAATTATTTGAACAGAATCTAATACAAATTTAATTAATGAACAATAGTTAAGTTATTATTATTATTATTAAACACGGATAAGAGAGACAAAGAGCGCGTTCAGGTATAAAGACTGCAGCGCTGACACGCCAACCAGCCGGCGCGGCGTAGTATGATGCAGGTAGTCCGCGCAGGCAATTTCAATGCTGCGGCTGATATGCTGTATGCGTATCTACTGGCTTCCTTTGTCCTTATTTTTAACTAAAATAAACTTGTGCTAGACCGCGATCTTACTTCATTGGATAGTGGATTGTAGCTAACTCTCTTAATCACAACACAATAGGAAGAAACCTGTCAGAGGTACCTTTTGCTCTATGTCGACAGCAAAATGGACGAAAGATGGTGGTGGAGTCAATCGCTAGTTCAACGACTATTCATAGAACATTGGCTATATTAACCACCTTTTTTGGCTGCAAACTTCTGTACAGCCCTATGCCTTGTTTGTTTTATGGTTAGTGTTTCAGAGTTAATATCAACTGGTGGATTAACGACTGCCGTCTAGAGGAAAAAAAAACCGGGACTGAAGTGCCCTCCAAAGCACGGAGACGCTCAGTTCAAATGACACTAAACGGTCACCCATCTATCGACTTGACCTTGCCTGACTTTGCTTAACCAACTGATCGTTTGCCGAACAGATTACAACTGGCTATAAGCTTCGTGTACCTACCTGACTGTTCCCAAAAATCCAATCCATTGTGTAACGATATCGTCTACTATTAGGCGCTGATGGATCGGCGTCGAGTGCAGTCCTTCTACGTAAAAGCTACCTTTTTTGTGGTCGGGGAGAACCTTCAAAATGGTCCAGTAGGGTCGGAGGCCGGAACATGTGGGATTTTGTTTTACTAAAACCTCTCTGGTGGTAATCATCCACACTGTGAACCGGTGGTGTTAGGACCAGTCACGTAAACGCGCCCTAACGCAGACATTCTCCTAGTAAGTGCTAGTTTACAATTTGAACATAAAAATAGATTTCATTATAGATCAGGCATCTATCATCTCGACTCTAAGAATAGATCCTTTTGAGTCGTTTGGTCCATACGGTCCATTGTGTACGGGCGCGTGCTGCAACTTCAAGATTGCCATTTGTAAAGGAAATTCGATTTGCTTCCACCCAACTATTTCCTTTATCAACAACTGCTGTGACCGATCAATACTTTATTATTAATGGTACGGTCGTTTAAAGTGCCTACTTCAAGAAAAAAATATCTCCAATTTAAAGAAAAAATATAAGCAAAAATGTCTTGAAATAGAATTTCTCTGCTTTTCATTCAAACAATCAAAAGAAAACCAATAAAGATGGTCATCTAAAGACTGTACACTAACAAATCATTTATATCCAGATTTGATTTTAATTGAATCGAATATCATGAATATAACACACATCTAAAGTATAATAAATTTGGATTTTGGCGAGTCGTTTGTTGTTTTCGTCGATTTAAATAAACCGAAAGAGGCCAAATGCTCTTTCGGTTTATCGAGCTACACCAAGATCGACAGCACATTCAATGCTAGCGGCCAAATATGTATAAAAAAGACTGGCAATTACAATTGCAAAGTATTTCAGTATCACATAGCATGAATACAAGCGACAACAGGGCAGAGATGTATTTCGAGATGACTTCAACACATCTAATGGAAATATTTTGAACGGAACGGGTTCCTAATAAAATATAGGCGAACGCACCGCAAAGCCACGCTAATAGGGTAGGGATCTTCCCACCGCGAGGGCAACCACCGAAGCCTCCAATAGAAGGCAATTTCCTCCACATGAACCCGACACCACGGTATCACCACGCTTCGCTTGCTTCAGTCTAATTCGATAACAGGGAAGCGGATGTAATACACACCATTTACTGTCATTGAGGTTAAAATAATATCGGCGTGTATTATTTATAACAAAAAGCGTGATACAAAGTTAAATGATACAGGTATTTTAAAGGAACAACAAGGAACAGTTCCAATTAAGGCACTGTGGCTGGAGGAATTACTAGACTCATGAGGATCCAGGCGAGGCATTGAACGACAAACGTCATTCAGAGGTATAGATGCTACAATCACCAGTCTTATCATTTGACGAGATTATTGCTCGCAAAAAATATCTTGAGACAAATACACTCCAAATATCGTAAAAACGTTGCTGCCATTGATTGACCTTATTTTTCATTTGGCGAATCAAAATACTACAACGGCTATAAAATATGATTTCATATGATTGTACAAGCATATGCGCATTTTCATAAGGCGTTAACACCTTAACTTTACTTTGCCGCCGTTAAAAAAAAATACATAGCTTCTCAAGAAAATATAAAAAAAATGAATGAGCTGTTCTACAGCTGACCCAAATTCGTAAAACTGTTAATTCTGTCCCCATCTTTTGAAAGTGTCGTCCGCACGGCGCCATTTACCTGATAGTATCCATACACATCTGCTTCCTGTTATACGGCAGACGACAAAAAAATCGGGGTACTAAAGTACTAAACAAACACTTTAAAGGCTTGTCCAAGACCAATTTCACTATTTTTTTTCTGTAAATATTGGAGCGACTTCTTTACATTCCGACTCACGACCAATTGTAAGAGACACCTTTGAATCTGCCGCCGAGGTTAATTTGAGAGACCTTCTTAGAAAGGTTAGTTATTACTGTGGTAAAACGACAGTACCCTGCTAATAGCTATATTTACAGTTAGGTATTTTCACATGAATGGTCTAGTTTAAATAAACAAAGGTTGTATGGTTGATTTAATTGGTTTCACTTTGATTAAACAAAGGCATTGTTATCGATTGTCAATAATATTTATGAAAATGAAACCTAAGGTATTACAGTTAATTGAATATCGATAAAATTTATTTTATGTCCCAGAGTTTTAAGGGGCAAAATAAAATTTAGTATCGTATCTTCGACAGTAAAACTTGATTATATTGCACGTAAAGTGCCCTTAAAGCGACGAAATAACAGCCAAAGAAAACCTTGATGTACAAGGTAGATTCTAAACAATATATACTTAAACAATTACCTAATTATAATGATAGTATCAATACGAGGGAACGCTTCTTACAAGGTAGCATTCAAGGCAACAAATTCCGTTGTAGATTCCAGCTGCTAGCACCTTGAAAATGATCGAAAGTCTAAAATTTTACGAGTGCCCAGACAATGGAAATGGGCTGGCTGGTAGGCTGGCATTGCTAAACCTAAAATTGCTAGCGAGACAGTGCAATATATGTTCTATTCAGTCAATCTCTTTGCAGTTAATGACACACAGAATCATCATGTTTATGTCTGAATTTGCGTCTGAAACTTCAATACAATAGACTAAGTCACGGAGGCTACACACAGTGTCCATTTCAAAAAGTTATCCGTTATACATAATTAAACCAAATTATGTGAACAATGAACTCTTAATAATACTGTTTCCGATTCTGTTTACATATTAACACGGTAGAAGAATGTAACTTGGGTAAGAACACAAGTAAGTCACTCCCGGGGCTCTGCGTTTGTGATTTTTTTTTCAGAATGTTTAAGTTTACGCAATTTGATGGTGGGACGAGCAGAATGTTCGCTTGATTGTAAGCTATGAACAGTTGCATTGCACAGTCGCTCGTCACCAGAAACATAGTTTTAAAGCTATTAAAGCCCAGTAATTTCACCAGCTACAGTGCCCAGAACTCAGAAATGTTTACACGTCGTTGAGGTTTTACCTAATACCTATCTGGAAGGTATTTTATATTGGGGCTTTTCAGAAAGTAAAACCTATACTATTACTTATAAATAACTCAATTTATCAGTGGGTTAAGCGAAAGAGGATAAACCAACAATATCACTTTTGAATTTATAATATAAGTCTATTTTTATTAGAAAATATTCATATACATTTTCTTCGTAAACATATCCCGTGTCATGTCATAACCATGTCACGTGTACTGATATTTCCGTTCATACGTCTGTTGACCTGGCCTCTTTCAATCCATACGAAATTGAACTGTACCTGTTTGCATATACAGTGTATAATCACACGTGGTTTGTGTAAAATAGGTAGGTATTATGAAATGCGAATGTAGGGTGAATTTTGCGGAAAGGTTCAACAACAATAGTCTCCCTGTGCGGAGGATGTGTCAACAAGTCGGATGTTTTTGATAAGTTCATGACGTCAGACGTGAAATGAACAACGAATGGTAAGTAGGTAACTATTAGACATAAGTATATCATCATATAAAATGTAGTAATTAACGTTTGTTAAACAAATCTTTCTGAATCAGTAAAACGAGTTTCGTCAGCTCTAGATTTCGACGAAATTTTGTTTTCAGTTAGCGAATGGTAAATCTTTTGACTAGTTTTGGACCTCAAGCCCCAATCACATTCACTACAAATAAAATACCTACTGAAAAGACAACTAAATTATATAAAGCCCTAGCTCGAATCACTTCTGTCGATGGTTAAGCAGTACCGAAACTCTACCAACACGCGACCGATATCGAGAAGCGACAATCTAATGTATGTAGTCAGCTAAAACCAAATACTGCAGGCCAAACAAGACTTGCAAATCTTGAAAAATCGGTATAGCGAGTGACGACACTATAGGTACTCGTACTATTGACATCATTGCGTCACTATAAGACGTCATTGGGTACAAACTGCGAGTAAATGACGTTTCAAAACTGCGTCACACTCCGCGCTCTGATCTGACCAACCAAGATCCATTTAATCGTCTTTGGTCCAAAGACGACCTGTTAACCTAGTCGCGAGCAAATATCGCGCCTTCTAACTGAAAACAAGTTTTGGTGCATAACGGGCCGTTTTATATGCGCTCTGGCTATAGATAGTTTATTGGACGAATTCCGTTCACAATGAAGCCGGCCCACGCGCACCTCGAAATGGGACATCCTTCGGTCTGGTTGCAATCGCTGCATTGTTCTTTCGCAAGCCGTAGCCTGGCTGCAACGATAATATTTATTAATTTGTTTGCACAACCGTTTTGTAAAACGTATCCTAGCCTTGAATTATTTTCTATTTGAATCAAGTTTGGTGAAGGTTGACATTCCATTGACATTTCAATTTCTAATCCGCCTATCTTGTTTCCCCTTCAATTTATCTCAGTCAGATATTGGATATAAAAACTAATTCTGCTGAGGTCAGCAGATGCTCGCGATACCAGTCAAATTACGGAAAGTGTCCATATCAAATCAGGACAAAAATAAATAACTTGAATTGGCAAACAGTATTAATCTATTAGTATAATGACTTTAAAGTACCTACTGATTATAAACTTCCTATTATTATTTGTAATTGCGCCGCAAGACAGTAATTAATAGATTGTTTACTGTCTGCGAGAATTCAATACGTATAATATTGTTAAACTGTAATACGTCACAGAGGTACATATGTAGTACGTAACAGCAGGCTTAGCAGGGCAAGTCTTGACAGATCGATGTGACGTATGACGTTATTAACTGACTTCAAAAATAGAAGGTTCTTCTGAATTCGGTTGTATGTTTTTTGATCAAGTCAGAAATGTAATTTACTGTACAAATCACTACAAATCACTTGTGTATGTAGAAAACTACGTCATAATATATTGATGTCATACCCACCTGGGTATCCGCGCCGATTTGTCAAGATTTGATCACCATGCTAAACCTTCGGTTAAGAGATTGCACGAGATTAGGTACATATTAAAAACGAATTACCTCCAAATGTGGAATACAATAAACCAATAACGACTTGGGAAATTATGTTTCGTGTGAATAAAAAAAAATTGGCTTATTCGCAACGGTTACCAATCAGTAAAAAATCACATTCATATCGCTATCGAAAAGGAAATTTGTAAAATTTATCTCGATGTTAATTGGGACTGGGGAATTTCATGAAAATACCAGCTAAGCGAAATTTAATCACGCCAATGTATTGTAGTTATACAAATTAATCCAGCTTTTCTTCTACTTTCATGTTTTTTGCAACGTTATACACGTTTTTAAACATTCCAACAGTTTGTGATTCAACTCTTCACAACAATTCTATTATTTTTGTATCCGTATCAATATGTACCTACAGGACTGTGCCGGGGGAATTCCAGCATTACTGTTCGACAAGCTTATCATAACCTCGGATAACTTTTGCGACAATGACGAGGCAAAACACCGTGAAGTTTTTAATAAATGCAGCACGGTGGCGACGAAACGGAAGAAACGATTATATAGACAGAATCAACAGTCCAAACATAGTTGACAAACTAATCTGAGGTTATCTTAGGTCAGTGTTAAAATAAGAGTATGAGTCCGTTCATATCAAAACGTAGCTCGTTTCTGTAAACGATCGATGTTATACGGGGTGTAAGGGACATCGTACCGAAAACCGATACCAGGGATCCAGTACATGATTCTGAACATTCTAGTGTTGACATTTTTCGTCGGCTTTTTCATGAATTTCCAGAAAAGAAATGCCGTTTTTTAATAAAATTAGGATAGCATCATAATAATAAAGACTAATTTCTATTTAAAAGCAATTAATTAACTATTTGTGCAAAATTAGCAATCATCAGCAGCAGAAAAGTCCACTGCTGAACAAAGGTCTCTCCCTTAGAAATGACGGGTTGCCATAATCTCCACGTATGGCAGGCGGCTTGATTGAAATTAGCAATGTAATTTTTAGCAATGTAATTTGAACAATAAATATTATTCCGCACTTATTATATATTCACACATAGAACGCCAAATGCCTGACACACAATGGATTTTTCTATTGGTATGATGCCTGACGGCAGTCTAAGGGTTAAATGCTCAAAAATTAACAAGTTAGTCATTTGTCATTTTCCATATAAATGATTTCTTTAATGTTGTAACTGACAATATGAGAAATCTTATAAAAAAGTTTTCGGTACGTAGTCCCTTACACCCTGCATAGTAGTAGTACACTCTGTTTCAAATGAATTTGTAAACGATTGCAAATTCGTTTGCACCTTATTAACTATGTAAGGCCTATACTGTTAACTTGTAGCAGCAAAAACAACTTTGTATTACAAAGCCGTTTTTATGGCCACATAATTAAGTTGTAATTGTTTTCAAGTTTATTTGAAATAGAGTATAGGTAGTTGTTGAAACTGTTGCATTTATGGGTTGAAGTGTGTTTATTTTGTTCGGGATACCCATGTATATCGATGGGGATACCTGTACTTTAAAAATCTTTAAATTTTTTTAAAGAGTGATGTGAATAAAGTTTGTCAATAGAGTATGTACTTTAATAGTTTTGAGTTCATAATTTGATTACAATATGAGTGTAGGTAAAATATTTAAATACATTTTGGTGATTGATTTACAACATCTACTTCTCCGCTAAATGTCTGCTACAAGAATACATGTACGCAAAAACACGCGATGCAATACAATACAACACTTTTTGGTGCGGTGGGTTTTGTGTTCGTCTAGTAAAAATACCATTCTCTGTCAAACATTTTTGTCTACGAATATTCAAATTACCTCAAACTACGTATGTTCAATGCAAAAACAAGCGACTACACAATACAAAGTGTCCTTAAACAAAACTTATATTATCACTACAATGGTACTTAATGAGTACTCGATGTTTTCCATTGTCCACATATTCGCACATGTTCTGTGTCCATCCCAATTCTCGTCGCCATTGTCCCACGAACAAAGACCATATTACAAGATGGCCGTCAGCAGGGACAATCGCAGCCGCGTCCTTTCTTGTGGGATTAAAAAACCTTGAAATGGTCGTATGTCGGCGGGCAACATTCTGGAGAGGACCCAATTTGAGAGGACTCAAAATGGACAATTTACGACCCCAAAGCAACGGCACTGAGCTGAAAACTGTATATGCATTCTTTGTTTGGTCTTAATTATTTTTGTCGTACTAAATAAGTACTTACTAAAAGCCCTTCATGTAACAAAACGTACTTTAGTTATGAATAACTATAATGTTCATGTCGACAAGAAAAAAAGATCTTGGTTTAATTAAATCATGTTTATATGAATGGCATGGAATGGAAAAATTTGCCAATCAGCGAGATCTTTCAGAGCTGATTGGTCAGGTTGCGCCCGGAAAACATAACATTATCATTATTTCACCAGGCTCTTACCGCGGCAGCGAAATATCTCCACTTCTGACTAAGGGCCTATCCCTTAGAAGTAGTTGCTATAAACCCCACGCTTGGCAGGCGGCGCGACTTGGGGATCGCAGTATAAGGTGGTAGGTAATCCAATAGAAAGACGCTGCTGCTCTCTTGTTTTCCCTTAGGCGCCTCTTACGGGCACCCAACGGGAAAAAATGTGAGTGTGCGATTCTTACCCGGACCGGCATTATATTTAACTTAAATTGTAACTTTATAAAGTAAAACCTATATAAAGAAAGTAATGTTTGTAACACGCTTTTATGTTATACAGTTTCCACTCAGTACAAGAATTTAAAATGTCCAATATTACAATAATAACCATGTCTACATTAAAGTTTGTATCTTTTTTTAATGTTTCATGGAAAATAATAAACATACCGTAGCATAGATAATTGAGGTTATCACAGAATCGTGAACGCCGTAGGGCGTTTCTCTTGATTGATGATTATTATAGTAATATGTGAGGAAAGTTGACCAAGTGTCAGTAATAGGAACCCACAATGAGGTCAAATGCACACGCCTAACGGTCCTGTTATTACAGACTTCGTGTATTGAATATATTATTACCAAGCTCTGTTTTTTCCTGTGTAACTGTTACGGATTTTCTTGTTTATTGTGATTGCAAGTTTACTACGGCAAGGCAACACTAAATCAAAACTGGAACAGCCCGGCCGTGGAAATGGCTTTCAGAATATCACAAGCCAATTTACGTCACCTACGAGTAGTGTTGGCGTTCCTGCGGTCCGTGAGATTTGTTAGGAGGATTAGGACGAGGAGGGGGAAGGAAGAGGAGGAGGCGGTAATGAGGACTTGCTTACTATTAAGTAATCTGTGACTGAGGGACCATGATTCGTGGTTTTTGTTGCCTGGACAGCGATACCGTTACTTTATCTCAAACATAAGGCTTTTTCGGTTAGTTGTAAATAAGGCTTCGATTGACGGCTGTATCACTACTTGCTATCAGGTTGGATAGTGGTCTAGCAGTGGCTGGTTTTGAGTGAAATAAAAATACGATATATCAACAGAACCTTTTGTCTAGACATTTAATGAGACCAAAGTCGCGTCTCTAGCGCGTAACTCCAAGGGTCCGATGAACTGTCTCGTCGCTTCTCCCTCTCACCCCACCCTTGCCCGGGGACATGTAAATTTAATGTTCTCCAAAAAACACACGTACCCGAAAAAAAATATAGTGAAAATTGTTTCTGCCGTCTAATTTTATTTGTACAAAGTAATAAATTGAAGGACCTCTTTTAATGTACACTTCAACAATTTCAGTGTTATTAATTAAACAAAAACGTTTAAACGTTGGTTACTTTTTTAACCGACTTCAAAAAAAGGAGGACGTTCTCAATTCGTCTGTATATATATATATATATTTTTTTCTATGTATGTTCGCGCATAACTCTGGCAATTATGAACCGATCTGAAAAAATCTTTCTTCCATCCATTCTTTAATCCGTTAATTGGGTCCCATAAAAAAATTATTGCTTAGTAATAAGTAGTTCCTGAAAAAACAAGCATGGTGACTGCGCACTGAGACTTGCAAGAAAGCCTATATAGATGACGTTTTAGTCGCTCGGACTCGCTCGGTCGGACAAAAATAGTCATAACTCTGGCAAATATTTACCAATTTCAATGATTCTTTTTTTATTCGAAAGAAGAAACCACTGTATTGAATCTGTATGAATTTTATTACAACCGGATAAGAACTTCCTGGAGGACCATGAACGATGTGGAGGAATTTATCTGGTAAAAACCATAAAACTGATGTTCTCCATTACATTGCTCTGACAATTATGAACCGATTTCGATGATTCTTTTTTTATTCGAGAGAGTAAACTACTATGATGTTTTCATGCAAATTTCATTACGACCGGATATTTTTTTCTGAAGAAACATGAATTATGTAAAACTATGTAGACGATAATGTGATCATAACCTACCTAGATAATTTTACGGTTTTCGATGGTTCAATCTTTATATATGAAAATATCACTAAAAAGTTTAAAATAAAATCTGGTAAATAAAAAAGTTGGTGCCAAATATACACAGCAGGTACGCTAACACCAACTTCAATAATATTTAAATTATTTTATATTTTTCAGTGATATTGAAGTCGGTTCAATTTTTTTTAAAAAAGATTTTATTACCTAATACAAAGAAGTGGAAAATATTTACTGATAAGAAATTATCGATACATATGTATCTCAACATTATTTTGTTTTGTCACGAACACAACGCATTAAACTGCAATCAGCATAAATGTTTCAAGGCGCTACCAACAAACAACACAAAACTTGACTTTACTACGAGTTTCTCGTAAGTCAATTCTCACGAATGTTTAAACCAGGGTTTAAAAATTGAATATTTTTAATTACTATCCAAATCAGACTTGGGTGTAGTCTTGATCGCAATTTAAAAAGTTTTAATCACTTTAAATGATTATAAACAGTCCTTCGTAAACAGTTTCAAAGCATTCCCCAAAGAAACATTTCATTAAAAGATAAAAGGGAAACTTTACACTTTGATGGAAGTTGCCTGCAGGAAACAATATGGCAACAACCTTCCAAGTTTCACAGTGAAATATTGTTCAACTAAGGTCGAGGTTGCTGGGCTTCTCAACGTGCAGCCTCTTTAACTTACTAACGTAAGTTGCCATCAACTGTCAGATATTTTACGCGGAAGAATTTTTGTGTTTCGGTGTGATGGGTGCCAAATTACTGAACTCAAGAGATTTAATAACCAACTAATCAAATGACGTGCTGCTGAGGGATTGCAACCACCCATGTGCAGGCGTCTCTCTCGCTAAAAATCTTACGAACTTCTCGCGCCATAAGTTACGAAATTTAAAAAAAAAATGTTTGAATATTCCATTCAACATTCTGAATCCCTGATCTCAGAAGGCTCTGAGGACATTACGTAGACATTAAGTTCATAAGAACAATACTTTTAATTCCAAACCAAAGGTTTAGCATTCAAATATCGATCAATATTTTTATGTCACAGCCATTACTTGACATAATATAAACCAAGTCATAGAACGGCAACCGGTTTTTTGTTCGTGATCTTGGAGGTTGCGCGAAGATAGAACGCGAGTGAAAGTAAATAAAGCAGGCCGGGGCAAACACGTCGCGAATAAATTGTATGAAATGTATGACCCTTTAGACATATCGGCTGACCTTACCATAAGTTTGTGGAATACCCTCTTAACACGTTAAACGCCAAGTGTCCGGCACACAGTGGATTTTTCTATTGTAATGTGACCGGACGGCAGTCAAAGGCTTAAAACGCGACTATTTTATTTAAGTAGAGGTCAATGACAAAATGTCAGTAGTAGGTAAACTTTTCTTCTGATCTTTCCTAACCTACTTCTTAGGCCCAATGTTATAAGAAGAGCCTCGATGAATGGCGTACCAGATGCTCTCTGGACAATTGGCAGTAGAAGATCTTGCTGATTAACCAATTAATAAGATAGAAGTCGACACGGCAAGAAGATTACTATTCCCAAGGTAAGCTGTACTAGCTTCCCACATTTTCAAAAAAAGGTTGCGTTACCTATTGGCTCAGTCTATGGCATCCTCTGCAAGACCAGTAGCTTTATTCTGGAAACCAATGTAAATTAAATCCAATCCATTTAATACATTTTACCAACCGGCTGGCGCAGCTGTCAGTGCCGTCATAGGAGTGCATCAACGAATTGCGGAATTTAAAATTGGATTGGATTGTATATTCATTTCCAGAGTAACCCTACTGATATCAATCGTAATTTCGTTTTAGACGTTGGTCTGGTAAAAGGCAGGCGTAGTATCCTGATAAATGTTGTTGTTCTTGTATCCAGAACAGATCTGTCTCAATCTTAATCTAGATATATCGAGTGGCTGCTCATTGCAGATCGCGGTTGTCAAGCCTCGGTATCGATTGCGGCGGGTGTTTCGCGCTGGTCGGCCCGGCGACGTCCTTGGCCCGACCACGCCGTCTCATACTCCCACCCCAGTCTGACGTCACGCCCTACCCTAGTTGACATGCGGATCGGGTCATCCGTGACGTCACGTGTCACCTCGTTAGCGCCACAGTGGATGATGTATTACTGAATTTCTACTATTTTTGCTCGTGCCAATATCAACATGACAGCTCGTTCCTTTCAAATGCCGAGTTCTTATGGCCGTTTGGTTGGCATGATTTGCGTAGGTATATTTATTTGGTCTATGGGTTCAATGAATAGAAAGAAGTCTGGAGTTCAATAATATCAATCAATGAGTTGTTCTCTATGAGGATGGCAGAATATTCTACCCTCCAACATTTGCTCAAAGTAAAACATTATCAATAGTGTATAAATTGAACTGCGAACTTCACCGCTTCATTTGCCGTCATTCACAACCTCAATATTGAAGTTAATACAAGACCGCCTGCAGAAACTGTATAATACATGAAGAAAAGATATTTTAGAACCTAGTAAAGGTTCTAAAATCTAGAAAGTACATTTAAGAAATCCTTACACATAATGATTATTAATTGGTTAAATTGATTAATCCAATTTAATGAAATGCTTATGGGCGATTCTCTGTAAGCTCGTAAATCGCTGTCCGAACCGATTTTTGTTTTAAATAATACAATAAAATAAAATAACTATCAATCTATAATTAAATAAAAGACTGAAACTTTACAGCGCAGTTGTATTTAGAACCATAACAAGTTTAACAATTTTTCTAGAAATTATCAAAGCTGTAAAAATACAGTCCCCTGGCTGTCCCATTCTAAGAATTCCCACTTAGAAGTAATATTTAAAAGTCAGTGAGCAAGACTGCATAAATTTGGCAATTAATATCTAAAAATAGAATATTTAAGTTATAATTTGTTCATAAAACATGGTCTAGTAATGTATTTTTTCGATTTGATAATGCCATGTAAATTTTGTCCGGAGTTTTTTGAAACAGTCCCCTGCCAAAAATTTAAAGACGCAATAGAATAAATCTGTTATGTCTACAAACGTAATTTGGAGTGAAATGAAACGCAATCATTCTGAAGTAAGTAACATTGTCGAGAATGGCGGCGGGACGCCATTTTGTTCAGTGTCCGAGCGTCATCTGTGAGGGTAAATGCGTCTTGGTCACTTCGACACACAGTCCTCTGATGAGTGATTTTACTGATGTTAGTTAGTGTTATTGTGTGTGTATAATATTGATTATATGTATGATTTATGTCCAAATGTAGTGGTTGCTTCGTAACAAACTATTTTTCAATAGTTTTGCAAATATTATGGAAGTAATCTGAAAAACACAGTCCCCCGGCTACAGTCCCCTGGCTGAAAATGTGGCAGGGGACTGTGAACCGCGCCAGGGGACTGTAGATTTCACATATTGGTCAATGTTTATAAGTTTTATTGGTGTAAATTCGTCACTCGTCTAAGTATAAAAAATTATATGTTTCACGTTATTAATCTTACTGAACGTAAATTACGTTACAGGATGTTAACATACATTTAAGATGCCTCCTAAAAAAAATAAAGGTATCACGAGAAGAAGTCGTAGTTTACCTACGGGATTCAATCCATTCTTTTTTCACAGTCGCTGAAAACATATCGCATTCACCTGCTGCCATTTGGACACATGTACAACCAATTTTCAGGACTCTTCCACAAGGCATAAAACGCGTACATTTTTCTCTTGTCCGGTGAAGCTGTAATGGCCATCTGCGGCCAACAGTACTACTCATAAAAAAAAAAAAAAAAAAAAAAAAAAAAAAAAAAAAAAAAAAAAAAAAAAGCGTACATTTTTTGAGAGATGGCCCTGTCACACAGTACCGTAATAGAACGATGTTTTTTGTAACGGCAACTACTCGCTGAAGAAATTCCAGATGTTGAAAAATGTACGTGGAACTACACATAAAGTGATCATGGTAAAGGCGCACCAGACGGCTTCGAAGCAACGTGCAAAAGAACAGCTAATTTTGTTGTTAATTCTGGTGGTGATATCAACAGTCTAAGTGTCGATGATTGATAAGTTAGAAATGGAAGCGTCCAATCAGAAGCTTTTCAAAGGCACCTTGAATGTGCATCAGGTTGCGGGTGATTATTTCAGATTCATCCTTAATTTCCCAGCTAAATGTAAACCCCTAACAATGAAAAGTCAAAAATCAAACAAACAAAGTACAACACGTTTCTAGTATCTACGGATTTCGCCGAAATCGGTTAACGGGGGACATTCTAGTGGGGAAGCGTTTGCTGTTTCCCTGGATGACAGATGGAGATGATAGAAGATGACAGCACTGTTGTGGAGAGATATATGCCGAGTGCTCGGGCCAGTAAGGATGTTATCCAGTCTGAAATTGCAGCCATCTCTCAATAGAGTGATGCCACTCTTGTGAGATTCAATTCCACCAAAACTCAAGCGTGTCTGTTCACCGCTAAAAGGAGTCCGTTCACCTCGGCTCCTTTTCAGAATGTACCCTTGGAATACACCAACCGCCTTCAGTTGTTGGGAGTTGAAATTTCCTCAAGCCTCAACTTTGGGCGGTTCATTGAGTCCAAGGCCAAGGAATCTGCAAGGAAGCTAGGTGTCCTTGCAAAGGTCTGCCGGTACTACACACTTCGACAGCTTTTGATGCTATATAAAGCACAAGTCCGGTCGTGTGTGAAGTACTGTAGTCATATATAGGCTGGTGCTGCAAAATGCCATCTTGCAGCTTTGAACTCGGTGGAGAGTCGTGCTAAGATATTTATTGGTCACGCAGGGTTAGTAGCGGCCAATTTACAAAGCTTAGAGCACAGGCGCAGAGTAGCCAGTCTCTTAGTATTCACAGGATGCATTTTAAAGATTGTGCGCAGGAATTGCATGGCTTGATTCCACCATCCCTCTACCATCATCAGATGACGAGAAGCACGGCACGTACACGTACTTATGTGTTGAACGTGCCTTCAGTCCAGACTAAGCGGTATGTTGATGCATAAACATGGCATAGAAGTAATATGATTGATACTAATGATATGTCTTACTTCTATATAAAACAGTCCCCTGTTGCACCTAACAGTCCCCTGTCATGGATTTTCAGAAAATGACAAATAACTTGAAAAACTCCAATAAATTCAATTGGCCCTCTTATGTATTAACAATAATAGTTACTTTCCTAAGCAATGGTATTATATTTCTGCGAAAATGCTAAAAAAATATGCCAGGACAGTGTTTGTATGGGCCATTGCGAGCTTACAGAGAATCGCCCTTATACGTATAGACCAGCAAACTGGCGCGGCTTTGTATAGCATTTCGAAGTTTCTAAAGTTATTTACACATAAACCATCCGGAATAATCCCTGATGACCGTGAAAACTACTTCAAAATCTAATTAGTAGTTGAGAAGTAATCAGGCAAATAGTCAACTTCGAATGTTCTACTTCTCATTTCCAATGCTTATATTTTAACGAAGACGAATAATTAATTGAACACACTGAGCGATATTTTATTTTCAAACTCAATTTAATGTGCCCAGTAGAATTTTTCCTAATGGATTTTTAACGATTGTTACCAGCCAATGATGCCGAAGCAGAAATTTTTAACAGATTTCATAAAGTATTCTGAAAAGGGCTATTTAAAAGTGCAACTAAATATCTTTTCTTCATTTATTACACAATAAATTAAACGTGGATATCACTTTAGTTTCTCAATAGTAAATTGGGTATTAAAAGACTAGCCGCTTCTACACTTGGCCTTTCAGGTTCTAAACATAAGAGGACTTATGTATTTGAAATCGTATCGAAATCCATTGTGATGTAGAAGAATTAAGCGAACAGCTAATTATCTATGGCTATCGTTGTTACTATAGCTTGCTTCCGTGGCGCAGTGGGAAACCCCGCTTGCTTTGCAAACCGGAGTTCGCGGGTTTGAATCCTGGGCATGTAAAAAGTTCCTGCGCTTAACCTCTCCCCCGGTCCTGTCGGTGTTCCGTCCCATCGGATTGTAGAGGTATATAGGAAAAGAGAGTGCACCTGTGTCTACGCAAGCGCTTGTGTAGGTACTATAATATCTTCCGCGTAGATGGCTGATCTTTTACAACTATTTCGCGAACAAGAATTTTTGCTGTCCAATTCAATTCAAGACAAAATTCTTGTAAGTACGTCGCTCTCTCGATACCCAGGCCAACCAATTAACACCTAGTCTATTTTTAATGCGAATTAGAATAATTAACTTTAACCATACATATATACAGCTTTTTTAACCGCAGTAGCTAAGTAAGCCAATACGTCATTAAACCTGATTTTGCAGAGGCCGTAGACGCAGAGGCGTGCTGTGCTATTCATCATGAGAAAGAACATAACGTACTTCGTTCACCTCTGTAATATGAACATTAGCATATTTATATATACTAGACTTACATCTCGGGTCAATGAACTTGTAACAATTTAGTAGTAAAAGTGACATTCTAAATACACCGACCAATAATAAAATTCCACGCGTGTTTCAGTCTAGTCTTTGCGAGATTGCCAGAAACAAATTTATTTTTAGATTATTCATCATTTCAACATCAATTATTATAGCAAGGGTAAACAAAATAGGACTTTAATCTATTGATAAACCATTCATCTCCATTAATCACTGTCTATAACAATAAGGCCATGAACGCAGCAGAAGCGGAATCCGTGAAAGGGTATTGTAAACACAAGATTCTTCGTGAACAAACAGTACCAGAGGAACGCGGCGAGCAGAATCCTCAGCGGGACGTCTGGCGGTGCAAGCGAAGCGGTTAAAATTATTCCCTTCGATTATTTTAGGATTTTTAAATAAAATCAATACGTTTGCCAAGATTTTCATTATAAAGAATAATCAAATGTGCCATAAGTGCGATGTTGTATCCATCAAATTGATTGATACAACATCGCACGAATCAACAGGTTTCAACCCGCAGACCCAACCCACAATCTAGTGTTCACGAAATTATACTCCGTTTCAAAATAAACCTAAAATCAAATACAAATATGTATATAATGCGGTCGAAAAACGTCATCCATATATTGAGAGAGCAACTTGACAACAAAATCGGCTTATTATGACTCGCTCCACTGATCGCTCGCTCGCTCCCACTGTCCCCAACACTAACGTGCGAACTTGTCGAAATCGGTTAACGTTTATCGCATCGCGTATAGTAACCGATAAGAAAAGTATAGACAACAAAACAAAATACATCTGGGACAACAGATACAAAGCCGCAAGTGTGCCAATTGTAGTTTTTTGTTGAGTAGGTACTGTAAACAATTTTTATAGATATTCGCTGATAAGTAACGGAATGTGAGCATACCATAACGGCATATGTTAAAGGAAAATAACATATTTTAATAAATAAGATAAATAGTAGTCTTATCAAATAGACCATTATTTTGTTCTGTAACTATGGTTCCGTATTTATAACTTCTATTCTATTAATTTTATTTAAATATACATAGGTAGTTTCTGGGCAATAGCTGACAAAACACAAGACAATAATGGTCAAAACTCTGTTAAATTCTTTGGTATTAAGGGCGGTGAGCTGGAGCAATCACAAGCCTCAAAAACTTAATGCTTAACTAATGTCAAAGGTGACCAACGTCACCATGTGATTGTAATATGCCACGGGGCGACATGTGGCTTACTATTAGAGAATACAATCCCGAGCATCTTTTTCAATCCCGGGATTACGGGATTTTTGATTCGTAATCCCGGGATCCCGGGACTATCCCGGGATTAGACTATGTATTATAAAATAATATTTTATCCATAATATTTTTTTCCCTCTTATTCACCGGCTATTTTCAAAAATGTATATGTAAAAACTTTATACTAAGTACCTAATACCTATTACATACCTACTTATCTGTAGGGAATTTTATGAAGAATTCAAATAAATATTGAGTACATAATATATTTGTAGAGGTTAGAAAATTTGGAGAAATTATCGAAAGAATGCATCTGTCCCTTCCCCGCGGGGTGTCCGGTGCCCGGGCGGGCCGGCTGACGCGAGGTCGCGGATGGGTATTGCGAGTGAGAAAGTCCCTTCTAAGTTCTACGACAAACTCAGAGAATTCTCTAAGACGACAAACATATTATTAGGGCTGTACATGTGTAATACGTATCGTACGGCGTATCTAAGGGTTGTTTTTGTCGTTATGAAATAAATTATAATAACATAATCTAGGCAAGGTTATTGTCAAGGCGAAAGGAGCTACGGAATGCAAACTAGACCTGTATTTGGCAATCCCGAAACCCGGGATTTTCGGGGCCAGAAAACGGCCGGGATCCCGGGATCCCGATTGTATTCTCTACTTACTATCAATCAGGTGAACGTCTCACTCGTCTCATCTCTGTATCAAAGTGGGTATCTGAAATCGTTGGGGAATACATAAAAGGTTTCGCTTTCCGCTACTCAATATGGAACCCAAATAATATTATACATGTTGAACTGATATGCATTCCGATTTTTATGTTCAAACGTAAACAATGACGCGGTATGTTAAGGGGGTAACAACGGTAAAATTGCAATAATAGCCTTAGTTTAAAGAGTTCGATGGATCAATCCGCTATTGCATTGGCTATGAAAATTATATGTACTTATACCTCAGATCTTCAGCAAACAGTTTTATTGATTAGATATTGGATTAAATATAATGTTTTCAAGCAATATGTATTTATAAAATGTACTACGTTGGATATGAATTGTGTTAGCGTTCAATATCCGTTCATCGGATAGACGTCAAACTTGGACTATAAAAAGCATAATAACCTATTCTACAATTTGTATTGATTACATTTCTTAATTTCATTCATGTTTTACAAGAAATTATAGAAAAACCACGTACGAGATGCATTTCCCCTTGCAGCGCCCCCGCGATCGCCGTCCACCAGTCTTTCGTGGACTGTTATGGAGAGTGGACGTGCTCGAATTTTTTTTGACAAGACGTATTTCATTTAAATGATTTTGAACATGTTTTTAATTAAGATATGTTACATATGGTATAATTATAACAATATAAATCATTTCAAATGAATTCTATACTTCTATATTTAATTAAAGATATTTTTATAGTAATACCATATTTTTGGTTCATCATAGAATATGCGAAAGTATCGTTGCCAAGTATTATGCCTAACTTTTAAAGCGTACCAGAGTCATATAATTATGATCTTAGTAATTGAAATCGTATTTAATACTGTGTAGGTCGACAAAATGACATACATTACGATATCCTTTACATTATGATTTTTTTGTCAAAACATGAACGGTGTTCTTATTACTATCATGTTGGTTTTTGCAACTTAGCAACGAGTCGAGTACCTGGGTGGTTGGCTTGGTGGTGAGCGACACGCTTACCTACGGACAGTTGCATTGGACAGTTGCTCGTCTTTTGAGACATCTGGATGGTTAAGTTGGAAGGGTACTCGTGTGCTGTCTAGGTGGCGCCACTTTAATCTTAGATTTCTTCCGCTATGTAACATAAGTAGAAGGTCACTGTAGCTGGCAAAAAAAAAAACTATCGGGGATAAAAGGCTATAATTATAGTTTTGGATGACAGGGACAGGAAGAGACTTTTCTATGGGTGGGTGCTTCGATTACTATCAGGTAATACCTTGTTACTTAACTAAGTTGCGTAACAATAAACTGTTGGTGTTGTTGGCAGGCACGAGAAAAAATACCACCGCGTTAAAATGTTACTTACTCTAAAACCAGATTGCTTATTAGAATCAATGTAAATTAAATATCGTAGTGTGCTAAAGAATAAATAAAATAAAATGTTAAATGCTCCACGTAGTTCAAACCCCGCGATGGGTACAGAACTCAAGATGAAGTTACGTTACGTACTTTCGCGGTGACGAACGGTGTATCACCTTTAGGACGACAATCGCTTGCACGTGCCAGCCCAAAATACATGCGGGCGGGGTAAGCGCCCGGAACGTCGTCGTCGCCCGGATCGCGGACACGAACGCTATAACAGTTTTCAATCAAAAACTATTTTGATTGAAAAATAGTATAGCGTTCGTGTCCGTGATAGTATATAATATGACGTTACACTAAAAAAGACTATTACTGAATTCTTGCGTTCAAGCAAACAGTGCTACGGATTCCTTTGGCAGCCACGTATATTGAATAACAACACAGGTCCGTTGATTTTGTAGTTTGCTACCCTGGCCCCTGATCTTAAGGTCTTGGGGTCGATTCCCACACAGGACAAACATTCATGTGCGTGAACATAATCTGTTTGTCTTGGGTCTGGGTCGTTTTTACCTGTACTTAATTATGGAAAAAGTTAAGTATCTTATCATAGTTTCAGTTCGATGACCATTACGGAGTCGAACACGGAACTCATCATCATCATCAGCAGCCGAAACGTCCACTGTTGAAAAAAGGCGCTTTCTCCCTTAGAGGGGAGGGGTTGCCATAATCCCCACGCCTGGCAGGCGGTTGGTGATCGCAGATAGGTGGTAGGTAATCCAATAAAAAGACGCTGCTGCTCGTCTTCTTGTTTTTCCTTAGTCGCCTTTTACGGACACCCAACGGGAGGAGATGGATGGGTGCGCTATTATTCATATCACGGAACTAATTGTCGTAATAAAAATAATTTATGATTTTTGGGTCTGCACGACTTGGGTCCACGTTGGGTATCTGGTCTTGAGTAAGGTTGGAAGCTAGCAAGCTTCCAAGATTCGGGTACTTGTGCCGCTCTTAAAGAGAATATACGCATTAGAATAGGAAACATTACAGTTACACGCTTCTTTAATAATACTGCTAGCATCTCATCAGGGCTACTGGCATGCATTGTAGCATCTTAAGTCACTCTCTTTGTCATACTCGAACATCGCAATCAATCATCAATTTGGTTTCAGTTCATTTTTCCAGGGATCAAAAAGCTCAAACATCAGATGGATGTTTATTGGTTAGAAAATTTGGAACTAATTTAGGAAATATGTGAAAAAGGTCCCTTTTTACGAAAAAAACTATATTTTGAAGGCTCTGTTAAACGCTTTCGTTTTGACTTGCAGAATAGAAACCTTAGAACTTTGTGCATAGTTTCATTTCAAGTACGCTTACAGTAATCACGGCAAGACGCTGCACAGTAGCTATTTTTATGTTTATGTATTCAGAACTCACAACTGTACTTGCGCAATGGTTCGTCAACCCTAACTTCAGAGACACAAAAATCCGCTGTGATTGTAAGTTCTAAGTAGTACGAATGTATATGGATTCCGAATGGCAGGCACAATGTATTCAGCTGGGTCGAAGTGCGTTCCGGTTGTAACCTGACCTAATAACCACCAACAATTGAATAGAAGTATGTATAAGTCTCACTAGTCAGGCATTGACCATTCTATAATAGACGGACTGAAACTTTGATATGAATAAGAATAAGAATCATTTATTTGCGTAGAATACAGATTTTGAATATGAAAGAAGTTTGGAATATGAAATGCAATAATCCGTATCCTGATGCAACACGTCAACTACGTTACCATTGTAAGTGGTTGGGTTGTCAGATTGTAATTAGGTGGCACGCCAAGGTATAAATCAAGATATAAAATAGTGGGTTAGGTATCGTTATTAAACTGCATCATTTCATTCTATAACGGAATAGGCAAAATTAACAAAACTCCATTCGACACATCTGCATATTTTTAGTCTATGATTTTTCAAATGTAATATTCATATTTGCTGGTAGCGCCCTCTACGATAACAACTCTCGGTCGGAGCGGCCAGATTCTCAAGGTCATTGGCGCATGTTACCCCCTTAATGTCAGACTCGTTCCTTCCGGCGTAGACGATCCTAAATTGCAATACACGTTTATTCGGGCATTCCCCGTAAGATTTTGGTGGCGGTGTGACGCACAGTGTTTTTTTTACCCCAAAAAAGTGACATCGTTATTTTATTCAAGAAATCTACAGAGCTTTCCATTTTGAATGCTAGAGTAGAACACCCGGATATTAATTCGCCATAGATTGTCTAAAATATTTTTTTAAAGATTTTTTGACCTTGTGCTCGAAAATTGTAAAAAAATATATAAAATAATAACCGTACACAAATGATGGTTTAATTCGACAAGGGCTTATGAAGCAAATCTGGGCGCATATTAAACCGTTTTTATTTCAGTATAAAAGCAGATATTAACGATACTATCGGGATTTTTCATATTTTTGGTTATGATTTTTTTCTGACTCTTCTAGGCTGAAGTAGAAGGTCGGTCTAGGACAGAAAGATGTCTTTAGCCAAGCCCAATAACCCATAAAAATACCACGTTCAAACAACGCGTAGGTTTTGAGAAAATGAATTTTAAAAAAACTCGTTAGGGCTGCCACTGCAATTGACCTTTGCACTTAATACTTTCCATTGAGAACATGAAAAATATTATAATGTTTAATCATTCCGTAGAGGAGAATGGTAAATTGGGTAGATAATAATAAAACGAAACGAAGCGAATGAGCAGAGCTCACGAGTTTCATACTACGTTTCTTAACACAGTTGCGAGGAAAAATCAAAATAACTTACTAAGTACACAGCGACAAATACGATAAAAACAAAATATGAAAAATATTCTGTTTTAAGATTTGGTGTAATTTTCCGGGGGTTTTCAACAAATAAGGACATTACAATGTACTGACTCATGTAAACTATTCTTCATTAAATACCAAATTTTAACTTTACCTTCTCTATATATATTTGAAACAGCAGTTTTTTTTAAAAATGAATCAGAAATTATTTACACGACAAAATCATATCTTCGATAGGAATTATAATAGACGAAATAATAACACATTATGTCTAAGATCGTCTCGGACAGCTCTTTTACATAAAAGTATTATTGCATGGCGCCTAAAATATACAATAAGATTCTGAAAGAAATTAATGACCTTGAATTAAACTTATTTAAAAAGAAATTAAAAAAATATTTAGTAGATAAATGTACTACAAAGTGTCCGATTTTTTAGCAGATCAGTGAATTATATGCAATATTTTGTGATTCCCTTAACTATGTTGTAGTGTTTGCATGCTTTCTTTCTTGGCAAAATATGGAGAGACTTTTTAATGTATATTATCTGTTTATTACCCATATTTGTGAACAATAAAATTGATTGATTGATTGATATGTACTTATGGTATTTGGCGCGCGCGTTTTTTTTTTTCACTTTCCCAATTCAAGGTGAGTGAACATACAGCCCACTTCCAAATTATAATTTTAAGTAATAAAATGCTAATATTTTAATAGTTCGTATATAAATTATGATGAATTATGAATAATTAGATAAAATAAAAGTTCATTTGACTTAATTAAGGACGAAAACATTTATTTATTCCAAAAATGTATAAAAACTATCGTGGTAGTGGCACTCGTATCCACCTCGTGGTTTAATTGATTGGTGAGAATAAAACAGGAAGAACGGAAATAAAAACCGTTAATTACTAAAATAATTCAATTTTTAATACTTTCAAATTTAATGTTGTCTTTTACTTACGCGAATATTACACATTGAAATCAAATCAAACTACTTTTACGGATAATATCGCGGGAGGACCATGTCCTCATGCTGCAAAGCATTCAAAACGTCGGGATAGTAAAATCTAAATAAACCGCGATATAATCCGTAAAAGTAGTTTGATTTGACTTTCAAATTTATTACACTTTCGACGTCTCGTTGTTAAGACGTGTACGTGTTGTACTATCGTTTCGTATTGACATTCGTATTTCGAGACCGACACAACGGGCCCAAATTCCATGGGTCTACGTTTTGGTGCAGAGTTCCCGTGACCACCTTCCTGCTCCATCATCAGACCCTGATCACCATTTTTCTAACAACTACTCGTCGAGAACTACCCAACGAGCTTAAAAATGGTGGATCTACATTTATTGGTGCAGAGATAACGTGACTACCTTCCTGCTCCATCATCAGACCCTGATTACCATTTTTAAAGTAACTACTCGTTGAGACCTACCCAACGAGCCCAAATTCTGTGGGTCTACGTTTATTGGTGCACAGTTCCCGTGGCCATCCTCCTGCTCCATCATCAGATCCACAGACAGACATACAGACCGACAGATAGACAGACAGAAGCGAGGGGTGTTACTAGTTTGATGTCCGGAAGACATCAAACTAGTAACACCCCTCGCTTTTGGTCGGGGGTTAAAAATACAAGCTAGTTATAATACAAGCAAATACCTATTTACCTCTGTGAAACAACTCGTAGCTTAAAAAACGACAATTCACCGCGTTTAAAATATAATTTAAATATCCATTTACTGAAAAGGTGCAATAACCATCTTATTTAATAATAATAATACTATTTATTTCAGATAATGATCCATAATTCATACAATTATAATATTAATAACAATCAGTAATAAATAATAATCATAATAATAACATGTTAGTAACAATATAATCTATGAATTATATTATTCATGCTCCATGTTTGCTCAAAAAATATCACAAGACGCGTACGACGCTTGTCTGAGGCGGATGGCAACCGCGTTCGCATTAAACTGGGATAAACCAAGAATTCGTGTCCGTGAGCGCTGTCTATGTGTACGTTACTCGAGCGCCCGTTGTATGAAGCTTGCCTTCTGTACTCTCTATATTTTGTGGTGTAAGGGACATCGTACCGAAAACCGATATCAGGGATCCAGTACATGATTCTGAACATTCTAGTGTTGAAAATTTTCATCGACTTTTTCATGAATTTCCAAAAAATAAATCCACTTTTTTTTTAATAAAATTAGGATAACATCATTATTGGTATAATAATAAAGCCTAATTTCAATTTAAAAACAAAAAAGTACTTATTTGTGCAAAGTTAGCAATAATCAGCAGCCGAAATGTCCACTGCTGAACAAAGGTCTCTCCCTTAGAAGGGAGAGGTTGCCATAATCTCCACGCTTGGCAGGCAGCTTGATTAAAATTAGCAAAGTAATTTGAAAAATAAATATTATTCCGCACTTATTCATTACATGCTCAAAAATTAACAAGTTAGTCCCTTAGAAAGGCCCTTAGCCTTCATGCAATTTTTTTATGACCACCCAGAAATAGGAGCCCCGCTTCGTGGGGCTCCGTCGAGTTATCTTGGCACGGGTAATCACTTACTTGGTATATCTACTCTTCAGGTTACTAACTATGATAGAAGTTATTAGTATTTTGTTTTTAGCATATTAGACTAAATAGACGACGATGTATGTCGTTTGAGTGATATATCAAAGATTTTGTAATTATATCGAATATTACTTACCCCATTTTCGAAGTTACTTGACACCTTTTTTACCTATGACCTTTTTGACAACCCTAATTGCCCAAGATTGACCTCGGAACAAAAAAAAATATTTCTCAAAACCTACGCGATGTTTGGAGGTCGTATTTTTATGTGTTATTGGGCTTAGCTAAAGGCATCTTTCTGTCTTAGATAGAGTTTCTACTTCAGCCTAGAAAAGTCAGAAAAAAATCATAACCAAAAACATGAAAAATCCCGATAGTATCGTTAATATCTGCTTTTATACTGAAATAAAGACGGTTTAATATGCGCCCAGATTTGTTTCATAAGCCCTTGTCGAATTAAACCATAATTTGTGTACGGTTATTTTTATATACATTTTTTTTCAATTTTCGAGCTCAAGGTCAGAAAATCTTTAACATTTTTTTTTGGAGAATCTAAGGCGAATTAATATCCGGGTGTTCTACTCTAGCATTCAAAATGGAAAGCTCTGTAGATTTCATGAATAAAATAACGATGTCACTTTTTTGGGGTAAAAAAAACACTGTGTGACGGTAATGGGAATGGCCTTATGGCATTCGATCAAGCGAACAGGATGTGAAGCGGTGCGTCGACCGCGGCGGCAACGAACTTCACTGGCCCATAAGAATTAGCAAGCGCGAACAGCTATGTGTTAAATGAATGAGCCATTCTCTGCCGTTAAGGCTAGAGTGCTTTAAGCGCTCGCCTCCTATTGTCCGGTGAAGCTGTAATGGCCATCTGCGGCCAACAGCCTCTATCATTCACAAAAAAAAAAGAATGACCCATTCTGCATGAAAGTTCAGAATGCTCTAAATGAAATATGCGTGCTAGTTTAGCTCCTCGTGGGTAAGATGACAAATGAATACGCGTAAGAAAGATACAAATAATTACTACTTTAAAAATCATTTAGAATTTGGAATCAGGGATTTTGAATATGTTTAACTTATTCGGGAAATTAATGTTCAACGATCAGGTTAAAATTCCCGGGCATTATTAATACATTATAATTTTAAAACACTGGTGCTCAACAGATGTTGCCTTGTTGTTTCTGGATAATAATTACAAAAGCCATTTGAAATTTTAAATTACAAACGCCAACCTTGTGGAAGTGGACGCTCCATTAAAAGTTCTTCCACCCGGTCGCCTTGAACGATAATCAAGAAGATCCGGAAACGCCGGAATCGCCATAAAGCGACAAGGATATTTCCCCCTTATATTTTTAAGGGTAATACCACAAAGATACATTATCGTATGCAACAAAACATTAAAGTTCAACAGCCTTACCGGAGATGATTCTGCTAGTTATCAATTTACATATTTTACATCTGATAAGGTCGTTGTGCCTCCGCATGCGGTCAAGTCATCAATGCCGCTGTGCAGGGACCAACGCATTGTTCTCCCGGGGGGCACTAACCCATATGCGCCGATTAGATATGAGAGACGCCAGGACGAGACGAGGACGAGTATAAACACTCCTCAACGCGCACAAAGCAAAACATAAAACGGTTAATAAACAAACAAGCCGTGTTCTCGCAAGTGATTTAACATTAAAAATAAATCTTGGAAAAACCATGTGGATAGCAGGCATGGCCTACTTCCCTTAATCAATTATATTGGTGCAAAAACGGTCGAACATTTTGTCGCCTCTATGTTCTGTGACTATACCCTATCCATTATCCCAAAAAATAAAAGGTAAACAAAGAACCCAACAATTGTCAAACTGTGCTGCGAAATATTCTGATTTCGCAGAACTCAGGTTATAAAATAATAACTTTAGACCAATGGTAATGCAAAGCAATTAAATTTCTAGCAAATACAATGAAAAAACATAACCTCAAGTTGTTTAATTTTTATTTTTTGGGAAAATGGATATGGTATAGGGTATAGGTGAACAGTTTGGCAAAAAACCAATGCTTTTTTCGCTATATTATAAGTCACTAATGGTAAAATGCGCGTCTATCGCTATAGGTTGTTTACTATCCGTAAAAGTGTAGATGGGACATCTAGATTTTAGCTTTACAGATTGACTATGTTTGTCTATTCTAGTACATTGCTCTTTCAACTAAAGAACAGACAACGCATGACGCCTTGCCCGATAAGAGCACCCAGTGTAAAGGGAACTTGCGTAAAGTTTCGAAACTAGGACCACAACCAAGTATGTTGTAACTTGCTAAAATAAACATTTCATACATCCGACGTTACATTAATTCCATATCAGACTTCAACACGTACAAAATAGTAGTTTGTAAAAGAACGACAAAATAAGTCCACGTAAACGATTTACTTGGAAAAACCAACGGCGACACGACGTACGCTAATCGTATAATGTCTGTGGTCACGTATACCTCAATAAGTACTTCATCTCTACTACGTTGCTTATGCAAAAATGTTGTTAATGGATAAAAATATAGGCAAGTATTATGACATTTGACCTAATTAAGGTCCACCATTAACCCGGGACATATCAAAGTTCACAAGTGCACTATCTTCATTTACACTCACAATCCGTTAAGACGGAAGACCGACACAGATCGGCCTGCATTTTCCTGGCCAGTAAGGTTAATCCCATTCCCGAGGTATTGGAATCCGCGACCCACGTAACGTGATTACATTTGGTAGTGAGGGTGAAACTTACCTGAAACATATCTGTGTCTGGGTCCTCCATGTATTCGACGATGACCGCCTGGCTCCGGCTGAGCGTGTAAGAGATGGAGTGCTGGCTGGCATCGAGGATGGCTTTGCTGCTGTGGGGTGTCTTGACCACATAGTGCTTGGAGCGTCGCACGCCGTTCGCCTGCGGCCGCCTGTATAGCACGAATTTGCTGCGGCGTCGACCGCGTTCCCCCGCTGGCAAGTATCCATTGTAACTGGAACAAATTTATTAAAATAAAATTTGGTTTACTTCAACCTGCCATATTCTCTAGCGTTCCGTATTGTAGAGTGGCAACTTGGCTAAAGGGGATGGTTAGGGGGAGTTGCTGAAACTGCCCTTAGGTTTTAGGCTTACCGACTGCTGTCTACAAGACAACAACAGATAACCGATTGCTTGAGTACCCTACGGAGCACGGATACGCTTAGTTCAAATCCCAATAAACGAACACCCATCTATCAGCTGACCTTGCCTGACATTGCTTAACCAACTGATTGTTTGCCGTGATTACAACTGGCTATGAACGCTCAAAGTTTAGAAGTTTGCAGATCACGGAAAGATGCTAGGTGGAATAGTCCTTGCAAGAGAGGCCACTTCCAAAAAAACCTATTAGTTAATTGAATTAAAATTATTAACAAAGATCTGTGGTAATAGCCTTACTTTCACAGAACAATACTACAAGCTTACTTTTCACAATAGTAACTCTTAAAAAACGTTAACACATAATGGAACAAAATCTCAGCCAGACATATTGAATCTTATTGAATTAAGACTTCAATTGACTACTTAATTCAATTATAATTTGACATTCAACGAATAACCTTAATGGCTGAACAATTCATACTCGTAACAACTCAATACACTGTCGCGTTCTTTAAGTCTGTAAAGATTTTCATATTGAACTAAGACTTCATTCAATTATGATTTGACATTCGACGAATAACCTCAATGTCCCGAACACTTTATAAATAGGCACTGAAGTATCGGGTAGGTACTTTACGTCTATAAAGATTTAATCCCAATGCTTATATTATTAAATCTGCAACTGGCCGTTAGACACACCATTATACAATAAAAAAATATATAATATAATTAAAAATATAATATAAAAATATATTTTCTATTTTATATTATATACTACTATTATATATATTTTCTATTTTCTTCTTCTTCTTCTATTCAACAATAAAATTTTAGTTTTATTGAAGTGCACCATCAACTGCCCATTATGTTTCTCTCTCTCATTTTCTAGTTAGGTTGCCTGGAAGAAATTGCTTCAACGTATTGTTCAATTTACATGTAACTTTTGGTGTACAATAAAGTGTATTTATTATTATTAATTTAGTCCTACTTATATCTTTTGATATCTCAGGCATTGCCCGGTCTTTTAATAGGCTTGCGTGGGGACAAATCCAACACGTAGAGGCCTTTGAAGAATAAAATGGTGTGTAATACCTCCCGGGATCAACCACTGACAATGATAAATCATAAACAGTAGTTGACCCCGGCAGGTGTAGGTACTATTGTTTATATGTGGAAAGAATTCTAGTCTATTTATTCATTACGTGGTGGAGTGGAAGCTGGGCTATTGCAGATGGTCGGGTCACTTGCCATAATTAATAAATTAATTATTTTTGCGGCAAGCGGTGACTTGCCACCCACATCTAGTGGGGCTCTCCATATAGCCGTCAGAAGACGACGGAGTGCAACACCGGTGTGAGTGGCTCAGGGGTGTCGAGAGGTGTGCTGCGCTTTCTCCGTAGTTACTCGCGGCGTTATGCCCTTTAACACTTCCACCCCTGAAGCATATAGCTCTAACAGCTCCTCTCTGGACGGTCAATTAAGGCAAGCCAGAGCCGAGAGTCCTGTGGGCTCCCTTCGCGGTTTCCACTCGGCCGACGAAGACACGCCGAGGTGGGGGCCCTGACTGACTCTCTGGAGCACTCGGGTCCCATGGTGTCGTTACGCACCAACAGCTCGCCACAAGTTGCCCTGCGGGCTTATTATTATTATACAATTCATTAATAGTCGATGAGAAAGGTTAAACTTCCGTGAGAATTAGTCGTAAACGATTGAGGCGTATCTGTATTTCCCACAGTTCCTTCGGAGTCGCTAGACGTTCGGTGTGTGAGCCCCCGTCCCCGTGAGCACCGTATCTGGTTCCCGGGGAGCTATAATGCGACCCCCGGCGGCGGACTCATAGGCAATGCACTGCAGGACTCCTGGTGCAGATCCCAGCCGAGAGCACAAGTCCTCCCTCTCATAAGCCGATGCGACAGCCGCTGGGGTTTTAGTTCAGGTCCCGGGGACCTATTACGTTTACCCCACGAAAAAAGGCATTTATCATCTAAATATAAACAGTTCAATTGTCAGCCATCAGTCACAATTTTTTATTTATTTAATCTAGTGGTGAGACAATCACGACGTTCGTTTGACGGTAAGTGACACGCCTGCCTATAGACAACTTTATTGCACTGCCGCTTGTCACCCGAGACATTAGTTATTAAGTCTCTTGTGTCTGCTACCAGTCTTCACCAGCTACATTGCTCGTCACACCGGAAGACAACAATGTTTATAATTATTATAAGGGTGTAAGAGTCAAGTGAAGTGTCTATACTTAAAATCAGAAGCAAACTAATAAATCTAACAAAATAACAAGCGCTCGCCCGTTTTAAGTCATGACCAACAGTGTCATTCATAAAAAAAAAACTTTGTTCTTTCATGCTATATTATATTTTTATTTTTGAGAGGTCGTTTCGTGCTGTACCTCTCTTAAGTATATGATTAAAAATGTAGTATCTAACATCTAACAAGAATTCACGTCATTGTTATATTTTTACAAAGTGACAAGAAATATGACAATGCTGAAGACACGACGCATGGGAAACTGTACAAGTGCAACCTTTGTGTGATAGATATCATATAACACAGCATAACACACTGGCTGACATAAGAGGTATTCATACGTTATTCTATCAAATCAGATAAAACTGGTTTCCTCTTTTGTAATTTGTAGAAGCTGGGGGAGTTTCCCACGGGCACAGACCATAATCTTATCTTAAAGCAAGCTTAGGTAAGCTTATGTTAATTACTAATATTGTTATAATTATACGCAATTAGAGAATGTTTATGAGTCCCAAGTGCAAGGTACCATCCTGGAACAGTATAAAGGCCTGGCGAAGCCACGGCGGCTGGTAGCTAGTCAGATTCTTACGTAAATTATGAATTACATTTTTTTAACCGACTTCAATAGAAGGATAATTCTTCAAAATTACACTGTTTAATTACTATAAATAATAATATCAAACCCTAGATTTAAAAAAACGCTACGCTTCGCAGGGCTTTACAAGCTTTATAAAGCGATTTAAATAATGAAGAAAATAAACCAAAACAATAAAATCTTCGTAATTTATTAAAGTCGGAAAACCCAATGTTTACGATTACGAATAGAATAACAAGTCCGATCTTTCCTTGTAGGTATTCCAAGTAATATCTCTATTGCATAAATTTAAAATATCCAAAAATATACTATCTGTTGCTAAAAAACCGAATTATATTTCTATATTTCCTCTTCGTTTCGATCCACCGCAAAACGGATGCTCGTGCAGAATGCAGATCACCTTGTTCTATGGGACAATCCTATATTTTTTTAATAGTGGGATAGATATTACAATACAAAACTATTTAGCGATAAGGCCGCCTTTATCAATATCTTCAACGTATTGTTCAATTCACATGTAACTTTTGCTGTCTTATTAATAAAAATCGCTTATTTTTCTCTTACTCCAAAGCTACATCGGAAGTAGTTAATTCTAGACTAGTCACGAAATAGCTACGTCTTAATAACGGTATTAATAAATACGAAGTAGGTTCGGACTAACAATACAATTCTTACACTGAGACTAAGGTGTATGTTATGGCAACCCACTGAAATTAAAAGTAAAAAAAATGAAAAAAATGACTAAAAAGACACTGGCAGTTAGGTAAATTTTGATATTTGACACTTTTATTTGACAATCACAACTTTCACTCTATATTTATCTTATATCATAATATTCTATATTTCTCTTACATCATAATATTCTGTATTTCTCTTGTTGAATTCAAGATAGTGGTTTTAGAATTTGTTTTTTTATTAGCAGAATATTATCTATAAATCAAGAAAGTATATAACAAGTAGGCCGGGGATCTAGCCTGTTACACACCGTCCCTAACAAGAAACTACAGTGCACCTCAAAAAACGCGTGTAAGAGCAGAAACCACGGTGGGCCTCAAGCACGAGCCGGCGCGTGTAATGCAAAACTTGCTGACAATGCAACCTATCCAAGAACAGAAGGGCTATTGTATGGACGCATCCAGCATGTGTACCGAAAACCAGCTGACGGCGCACAACTAGATCCATTGTATGGACCCATAGCGACGGAATCGGCTCTTCACTTAGCTTCTAACATCGAAGCGGTCACTACATATTTAAATTAGATATTAAAAATGTAATTTAAATTAATAAAAATTAGTTTTAAAATCTGTTCTAAGTTATTTCTGAATCATCCGGCTGTAGCCTACATAACTAGCCTAATAGTTTAGTTTATTGAGACAGTTTATTTACCTCTCCACGAGCCCAAGTCCTTTTTGCAGCTAAAACTTTCAAGTGAGGTGGTATAAAGCCTACTGCATCTCCAGCCAAATCATTCTACCATTTCAGTAATGTAATATGCAGTTGAGCGTGTAAATCTATATTTATATTTAAACTCGTCTTCAAGGTCTTCAAAAGGGATATTGCGAGGTTTATACAATTAGGTTATGTTTAGTATATATAATTATCTCAATGGAAGTTAGAAATACAATACAAATCTATGCTTACTCAAACGTTAAACCATGGGGCTCCGCGGAGTAACTTTTACTCCGGGACTACATTTTGATTAGTTAACTCCGTCCTTACTACTAGTTTATTAATACCATAATTGCCTAATCTTTGCGTAAGTCTTGGAGTAAAGTTGTTCTGACGCTAATCATAGTTTATTAATAAGGCTGTTGGTGTACAAAAAAGTGTATTTATTATTATTAACTATTGAATATTTTGAGAGAACAGACTAAAATCAAGATAATCTTCAAATACTGCCGACATTTACTTGTATTTTAAGCTATCCTTATTATAAACGAAGAAGCAAACCGCTTAGTCCGGACTGAAGGCACGTTCACCACATAAGGAGGCATGGTGGAATCAAGTCATGCAATTCCTGCGCACATTCTCCAAAATTCATCCTGTAGAATACCGCCGAGAGGCAAGCAGTCTTCATACAGTCATAAAGCATAAAGAATTGATAAGTAAGATATCCATTTAAAAGACTCCCTAATTACAGAGTTATTTTTAACAGAAATGACCGCCCGCAAGAAAAACAACATGTCAGAACAACACAGCGCCAGCGATAACAAAGGATTATGTTCGTGCAATAAAACTGTTAAATTGAGTAAAACCGTTATTGTTCCCGCCCTGTGCCGTTATTCCCGTTCACTGCATACGGTAACGATATGGATGAAACAAGTATCCGTGAATGACAATTCAAAGTAGTTAAACACTGTTTTTCTTTACAATATCAGAAACGGGGTATACCATCTCGTATAACTACGGATCAACAAATTAATTAATAATTATCATGATTAGTCCTCCTAGTCCTGTGCTACGCTTGGAGAATCAAATATTTGTATAACGTTAGTGCAAATAATATTATTCTTTAATTAATCTATCGAAGCTTCATTTCTACCACAGCGAAAAGATAAAAACGAGTATTATCATTGACCCCGACCCAGAAACGTGGAGGGTTAGAAGTTTAGCGTTTTACCAACTCTTTGTTTGTATATTTGTCCATTGCTATGCAACATAGCTTTAAAAATGGCCAGATTTCAATGCGTTCTTAGTTATTTCGATGAAAATGTATCGATCTATTATGAATACCTATAGGTTCAACCCTTTATTACGTCTACGTGTTTAACGTCCATTTGTACCTGTTTCGGACGATATTTCTTTTAAATATTGCCCGAAATATATAAGAAACAAACATGAAATAACGCCTTATTGATCCCATAAGACCTCAAACGAATGAAAATAACGTTACCAAAAAGTCTCATTGTATCGTGCGTGACTATAATATAAGAACTGTATAAGTTACTCGATCATGAGCTATACATTTAGTGGGATTACCTTAAGTCTCAAGTAATGGAGGAAAGTCTCCTTTACCTACATTAAGTTAATGTAGTTTTTAGTGACGGTAAATTGTAATACCATAAGCCGGTAAAATGTAACAATCAGTTATATTAAAAATACAGAGTCCACAGAATAGTCTTCCATGTCAAATCCAGAACGTTTATAGGCAGGACTTTAAAGGTACTTAAGTAAATTGCCTTTTTTATTCCGCTGCCTTAAAAGACAATAATAGTTTGTTTTAAATTAGTTTTATTTTTATTGTCGCCATTTTATAGAGTATCTTACCCATTCGACATTATTGCACCCTTGCGTGTCCTCAGGGCACGTATTTAAGGGGGTAACATGCGCCAATGACCTTGAGAATCTAGCCGCTCCGGCCGAGAGTTGTCATCGTAGAGGGCGCTACTAGCAAATATGAATATTACATTTGAAAAATTGTAGACTAAAATATGCAGATGTGTCAAATGGAGCTTTATTAATTTTGCCTATTCCATTAAGGAAGGAAATTTCAATATAGTTACATTTACTGCAAATATACTTAACGATATCACTTTTGAATATTCTATTGATTATGTATACATAAAAGGAAAAGAAACTGATGAAATATAAAATAATAAAATAAAATTTATTGGGAACTTAAAATAATACATGATAAAAAATGCATGATAAAAAAATTATATTAGTTCATAGTGACGCGAAAAGAACAAGACTGATGCAGTATAAGAACGGTCCCCGCCAGCTCAACTCGTCGTTCACTGGAACATATTCTGTTACGTCAGTCGAAAGACGGGGAAATTTACATTGCCTATCGGCAATCAATCCGTCATAGTCGTAGAATAGTGACGGATCTAACAAATGTTAAACTTTACAGGGCAGCCATTTCAAATATTTATGTTAGTTTTTTTGTCATAACTTTTTTAATTTTAAATCTGTAGTTATAAAAATTGGCAAATAAGTTGAAAATAGGGTTTGTTATACAATGGAATAAAAATAAGAACATATAATTACACAGGTTTCTAGAAAAATCACATGCTTCGTTTTACTTTGGAGTATACACCGTCACATAGTATTATACGACATTGTTCTTCGAAAAATTACTGTTCAAAGTATGGCGGATTTTATTTTCCGATCATATTCTATGGACTTACTGAGTAAAATATTGGCGGATATGTTATCTGTCACATTCTATTTAGACCATGAGAAGTAGGTAGAAGAAGGTGGTCAGTATTTATAGGTAGATTGATATCGGATACCCGTTTTTCTTTATAAGACCAAATTTGCAACGGTAAATATATGAACACAGGAGTGATTGCCGACGGTGGCCAGCCAAATAAAATTATTGGTAGGGTAGAATATGACAATTTGTGGAAAATTGTCACATTCAATATGACATATAATTCTACCCTGCTTATTGTCTTTGGCTAGCCATGGTTACCATAAAAAATGCATATTGTGTCTTATGTTACCATGCGATTTCGATTATGGTCAGCGCAATTGTCTGATCAGAATCGAAAACCTTCGATACAAACTTCCTTAAGAAGTTATAAACGCAACTGGTGACTTCAATGGTGGTGCCCCACGTTTGGCAATACCTTCATGTCAAATATAGCAATAGCCTTACGAGTATTTGCCAACCATATCGTATAATATGATGAAATTATAACATAAAAGCATTCGTTTATAATACAATACTCAATTGCCCGTAAGGACACGGACAAAACCTTTTGAATATCAAAGGTTTGCATTTTCCTTCAAGGTTCTAGATAAATGTTTACTATTTAAATGGTTTGCATACCTACTGTTCTCCAAGGTCGTCAGGTGGGTATTGTGTTTGCTTAAAATTGTGACACTGTGATGATCACATGATATAATTTTTGGGTAGATGGACGATTAAATTAAAATAAGTGTTAAGGGTAAATATAAGTCGTACTGCCTTAGACCAGACTAGCTGTATTTGAATAATGTTTGAGCTCAGGCCATTCTTTATATACAGGATGTTTGGTGCATCGTTTGAGACTATACTGGTACAAATGAATTAACGTGGGCACAAACCGACGACTCAACCAATTATTTCATCATCAACAGTACGATTATGATTTTTATATTTCCATCTCTAGTCTATTTAAATCGAAGTGCTTTCGTCGTATTTATCCCAAGCTGTCCAACTAACCCTTAACTACTTGATGCATGTTTTTACAAGCATCTATTTTGAGCCTTTTTTCAAGAATAATTATAAGTGAATTGACGGTAATGCTTGCTTTAAATCTCTAGTTTTCTTTTTCTGTGGGGTAGTAGAATTTACAACATGCAACATTGTTTTTCACGATCACCCAAATTCCAAAACTTTTCAATTGTATCTAGTCTTTCTTCGAGAGTCAACATAATGGCCTACCTATAGATTTTGCTAGAACAATAAAGCCTTCTTTGAGGAGTATTCTTTTCTTGCATTCTTTAAACGCATTCTTTAAACGCTTTCTCTTACCTTCTTCCCAATCATCTAATTTCGTACACGTTTCTTATCTCTACATCGAATAAGAGGTGCTGAAGACGACTGGCATAAAGGCACAGGTGTGTCGATTGATGGACAGTTGCTATAGTCTGTACTATAGTGACTAGGACATTAAAAATCGTCACATAGCTACTTCACCATAGGTTTTTGCTGGTGATGGCATAGGTGGCTGTCCGTTGTTCTCAACAGCCGAGGTAATCGGTTGAGGGGAAGGTGACAAATCGGATATCAAGGTAGAGTATTTAAAGGGGTTACCACTGAGCTGATATTTAATGGGGACACGACAACATGCCGATTTTCTGATGGAAGTAAATATAGTGAAGGTGCACACAGGTGCACACACATTGATACATGGCCATAAAAGGATCTTCTCAAAGAGTATGTTCGAGTTCATATTTTCATGCATTGATTTTATTATTTCGCTTGATCCGTGTACGCCGTCTGAAAATACTTCTTCATAAAAATGTTCTTAATCTTTTCTGTTAGGTTGCGTGCTCAGATAGATATCAGTATATGTAAATAATAGTATTTGTACAAGATAATATCTTGTTAGAAATTATTAATATCATAGTTTAACGTTTACCAAAGGCCAAAGTCGATTTAAAATAAAAAGATTCAAAAGTATAGAAATATTCAAATTTACTTCTTTTTATTTATACAGGAATTTTATTACTTGGATTCGATTATATTTTAATAAAAAAATATATGAAAAATATACAAATAATCATTGTTTTTCAATAGAAAATAGGCGGAAGTGAATTAAGCTCAAAGAACAAAGTGGGATAGTCAGATACGACCGTTAGATAAAGAACCGTGTCCACAGAATATCGTCAGTTGTGATCCCGCGTCACTATCATGTCCATAGAAAATTGTAATATAATTACATACAACTCGAAAATCCAAATTTTGTTAAATATAACATAAACGTAATGTTATCATTGTATCATCAGATAACAATTATTATTTTTATGTAAATTAAATTATAAGTTGATTTAATTTTTTCCGTAGAAAACCGACGGATAGTCAGAACTGACGCTAGCTAAGCATGGGCAAATCCGTCAAATAGTGACGATTGAGCATATTCGTCGGGAGCGGGAGAGGGCGGCGGGAGATCCGCGCGCGTCGTACAAAGACGAATATACCTAAGCGTCATTTTACTATGAGCGCTTATCAAATCCGTCAGTATACCGACTGATTAATTAATAAACCAAAATACATAGAATTTTTTCTTTGATGCAGTAATAATATTGTATTAGACAATGTAGTATCCAAATATGGTAAAAAGTGATTTTCGCATTTTTTTCAAATCCGACATTATTCTACGATCATGACGAATCTTACTTAGCTTGTTGATCTACCAACACGAACAGCGTATACCGAGAACCACACTGCATACTGCTGGGACCTTCTGCTGGTGACTGATCTAGACAAATGTCTAAATACGAAGTCATTTTATCCTGCCTGATTTGTGATCTGTTTAGATTTAATAATTTAAGCTCACAGTCCACCCTTGTGCTGGGGAAAGTTCTGGAGTGATTTAGGCCAATCGCTGCCCTCCATGCTTTCGTTTGTTCCTTCCTAGCGTTTGCATGTAATGCTGGTAGTTCCATTCGGAATCTCTATACGTATGTACTACTTATAATTTACAGTAGTCACAGCGGATCTATGTATGAAGTTAGGTTTAGCGAACCATTGCGCAAGTATAGTTGAGTTGTGAATACAAAAATACAAAAAATAGCTTCTGCACTGTGTCTTGCAGCCAACTTCAGACACACGAAGATACGCTGTGACTACTGTAAGCGTACTTGAAATGGAACTATGCACAAAATTCTAATATTTTTGTTATGCACGTCAAAACGAAAGCGCTTAATAGAGCCGCCAAAATATAGAAAAAATATCAGAAAAAGGATATTTTGAACATATTTCCTGAATTGGTTCCAATTCTTCCAACCATCCATCTGATAGTAAGGCTTTTTGGTACGTGGAAAAATGAATTGAAACGAACTGTATTTAAGATGTTCGCATTTGCCAACGACAGGGACTTAAAATGCTGCAAAGACATCTCACATGCCAGTGGCCCTGATGAGATGTCAACGTTATTATTAAAGACGCGTCTAACTGTATTGTTTCCTATTCCCACTAGTACCCAAATAACAAATAACCTAACTTCACCTATACTTACACCCATACTTACTAGATAGGTACAAGTCAAAACCACCCAGACCCAAGACAAATAGATTATGTTCATGCACATGAGTGTGGGAATCGACTCCAAGATCTTATGGGTAGCGGCCAAGGTAGCAAACTACTAAATCAACGGGCATGTGTTGTTAATCAATATATGATATTGTGTGATCTTGGTATAGTCGAAGTGTTATTTAAAAGACATGTTTCCAGTTTGATGTCATTTATTGAAGTGTCTCTAATTTACAGCGTTTACTTAATACTAGTAACTTATTCTATGTCAGCACAAAGTAACCGCGCTTGTAACCTAAGAGCGGAATACAATTACATATACTTCAAATACGTGGATGCCAAAGTAATCCGTAGTACTGTTTGTTTTAACGCACGAATTTAGTAGAAGAAGAAGAAAGAAGAAGAAGAAGAGTTTTTAGTGTAACGACGTATGTACGTAACGTAACTTCGTCTTAAGTTCTGTACCGATGGCGGGGTTTGAACTACGCGGAGCAGTAGACATCGATTTTAATAAGCAAACAGGTTTTAGAGTAACTAAAATTTTAACGTGGTGGTACTTTTTCTGCCAACACCACCATGAGTTTATTGTTACGCAACTTAGTTAAGTAAAAAGGTATTACCTGATAGTAATCGAATCACCGACCCATAGAAAACTCCCTTTCTGTCCCTGTCATACAAAACTATAATTATAGCGTTTCGGTCCAGTAGTTTCACCAGTTTTGTTACTTAGCGGCAGAAATCTAAGATTGCGGTGGCACCACCTAGATAGCACACAAGTACCCTTCCAACCTAACCAACCCAGATATCTCAAAAGACGAGCAACTGTCCGTTGGTAAGCGTGTCACTCACCACCAAGCAAACCACCTGGGTACTATACTCGTTGCTAAGTTGAAAAAAACCAACATGATAATAATAATAACACCATTCATGTTTTGACAAAAAGAAGGCATTGTCAAGTATATCATAATGTATGTCATTTTGTCGACCTACTCAGTATTAAATACCTACGATCTAAATTAGTAAGATCGTATATGACTCTGATACGCTTTAAAAGTTAGGCATTATACACGGCAACGATACTTTCGCATACTCTATGATGAACCACAAAAATGGTAGTAACATAAAAATATATTTAATTAAATAAACAAGTATAAATTCCATTTGCAATTATTTATAGTGTTATAATTATACCATTTACAACATATTTTAATTAAAAATATGTTTAAAATCATTTAAATTAAATCCGACTTGTCAAAAAAAAATCGGGCATGACCACTCGCCGTCACAGTCCACGAAGGACTGATATATGGCGATCGCGGGGGCGCTGCAAGGGGAAATGCATCGCGTACATGGTTTTTCTATAATTTCTTGTAAATCATGTATGAAATTAAGAAATGTAATCAATACAAATTGTAGAATAGATTATATGCTTTTTAATAGTCCAAGTTTGACGTCTATCCGATGAACGGATGTTGAACGCTAACACAATTCATATCCGACGTAGTACATTTTTTAAATACATATTGCTTGAAAACGTTATATTTAATCCAATATCTAATCAATAAAACTATTTGCTGAAGATCTGAGGTATAAGTACATATAATTTTCATAGCCAATGCAATAGCGGATTGATCCATCGAACTCTTTAAACTAAGGCTATTTTTGCAATTTTACAGTTGTTACCCCCTTAATAATTATAATTACTCTTAGACCAGAACCCCACACCTTGTCAATAACAAATTAAAAATGATTGACCGTTTATTGCGAACTTTTATCTATTTTTTAAATGTCTGCATCGTTCTTAACTGTTAAAATATAAAATCTATAATAATGATCACCAATAATATAATAATTACAAAGTGTAATTATTATATTATTGGTACCAGGTGGAAGACCCCTTGAGCCAGAGACCATCCAAGTAATCGAAGTTACCGCAATACCTGATATTCAGCCACAAATATTTGCTGACTGGATTGAACTGTAGCTGGAGAATTACAGGTTCATTAGACTTATTAACTAATATCTGTACTGTCCATGAGCAGGTGTGTCGCTTTCAATCAGGCGAGCGTCTCGTTAATAATAAATTGTATAGTGAATTTAATCTTTTTGGCACGCCAAATGCGTGTGCGTGTCACATTGCAGTGACGCCGTGCACATGCCGTGCACCCAATGACACACCGGGCTAGGTATAGTATACGCAATTCTTGAGTATACGTCATGTCTACGTGCGCGTATACGTCACGCAAGCGGTGTGCCATGTCTCATAAAGTTCCAGACATTACAACGTCATAATACATGCAGGTTGACCTGCACGATTATGTCTACGCATTTGGTGTGCCGTGGCCTTTATGCTGTACCAAACCAATTGTTATAGGTACTCATACAAATTTTCGTATAGTAACCTGATAACAGGAATTACTACGCTTACGAGACTGATTTCAATTTCCATAAATCGATGCGTTTAATTCTTTTATTTTGTGAAACTATATTAATATTTATAATAATATTCGTAACTTTATGGTCACCTTTAGGGATACAAAACTGTGCCTAAATTAAGGAAAGTCGTTGACGTTACTAAAGTATTTCTTAATCGATGCGGAAAAGCAATTTTACGCTCTGGTTATCACATTTAGACCTTGTTTAATACTTTCCAAATCTTTTATTAAAACAACCTATTCTTTTTATCTGCAGTCACATTTATCGTTATATGCAGTAGGTATGCTTATGAAAACCCTAAAACGTGTCTGAAATATTCAGACAGTAATTCTAATATGCTCCTTTATGTTCAACAAATAATTACAAAGGTCAAGTTAGCCGCAAAAAAAACTTCGAGCAATAGGTTATAAAAGTCAATCAAAACAACACAAAACCTATGATCTAAGCACAAAACCTAGTCAAACATAAAAGCTTTTGAGAAAGTTACCGAACGAGCCAGACGATAGTAGTAGAGGCTTTCAAACGATACTTACTAAAGTACTTTGGTCAATAGATGACAAGATGTCATTCGATTCGAGGTCGAGACGGTAATTCCTTGAATCCGTTAACCAAAAACTATCTATATAAAAATGTCTACGTAGGAACTTTTGTTTAAAATCATCGATACCGAAACATTTCCTCGTATGAAGTATGCAGATTGTAGGTACATTAAGTAAATGATGCACGATTCTTTAGGTACCGGATATGGCACATTAATTAGGTTAGATAAGACAGTGGTCATTCTGAATCTTACGAGTAATATTAGTTATAATACTTACTTACCATCTTACAGATATTATGAAAAGCCAAAGTCCGGCTAGAATTATTACAGTTTATTAAACTTACGTGTATCATTAAAACTAGGTGTAGCCGTTTGTGTTCAGATAATACTAGGTCTAACTTTCAACTTTAGGGAAAATGAAAGTAGTGAAATTTTAACCAGTTTTCTAGTTGTAGCCGACTAAACCTACATAGATGTAACTACACGCGAAAACGCACCGCAGGCAGGCCCCCTAGGTGGACTCACGACATTGTGAGAATCAGTCAAGAATCAGTAAATGTCTTCCGGATGATGATGACGATGATCAAGTTCAGTGATCTCTCAATAACTGGCATCTTAGTAAATTACTTAAGGTTAATAATATTACATTTTATAAAGTAACTTACTAAAATTATTAATCCATCTGTGAAAGTGAAATCTAGGAAGACTGAGCCACTGGTTACCTACACTTACTTACTAGATTTTAATTGTTTGTCCGTTAGACCTTGGAAATATAAAGTTAATATTGTATTTTTTTTATAAAGTAGGTACCACAATATACGTACAATTAAATAATACGTAATATAATCATAGTAAATAATACGTATAATTACAAAAGATTAACTCGCTAATAGCTCATTTTGGACTGAAAACCGAAAATCAACCTGATTTGATCAATCTGGCCGGATTGCAGTCCCTAACCGTGAATTCCTCCAAAAATAAACATTGCGTTAAAGCTACTCCATTAAAATAACTCTATAATGGGGCGCATTGAAAGTAAATAAAACAATTGGCCATCAATAAATAAGAAACGGCTCTAGACAGACATGATATGGCAGAAGTACGTTCGGTCGAAGGGCAGGGAGTTGAATCCATTATCAATTCCAATTCAAACGACAATGAAAACTTCAATTAAGCAGTTATTGCACGTTTGAGTGTAATTGATTCTAATACCCACTCGTCGAACTAAATATAAATCATGCTTTAAAAGACGATGTATTTAAATTACCCTCTACAGGACACGAGTTTTATACTGCTTAACTGAAAATTTCATCCTGTCATAAAACTAACCCAAGTAGCGATTATTAAATCTAATTATTATTTTATTTTACTGTTATTTTAGATAATAATAAAACCTTTATTTAAAGCAACGCATTGTATGACAGAGATACATGGACTTTGATGTTAGAATGATACAGACAGGTTGGATGGAGGCTTTTGAGATGTGGTTTTGGAGAAGAGAGGAGGGAATCAGTTGAACAAAGATGAAGATGAACGAGGAAGTTTAAGAAATAGTAAGCGTAGTGGCGGGCAGATATTTGCAACCACTGAAAATAGAAGAGCAAATATGATTGGTCATTTGATACGACACGCTACCTTCTTCAAAACAATTTTGGAAGGGAAAAGGAGAAAAGGGGGAAAGGTCTTCCTTTTAACCAACAAGACCAAGATTTATGCAACAGTTGGCAGAAAAAGAAAAAGGAGTGGCATTTCAGGAGGTTAAAATAAAATCTTTATTAAAAAAAATTGAACCGACTTCAATATCACTTAAAAGTATAAAATAATTTAAATATTATTGAAGTTGGTGTTAGCTTACCGGCTGTGTATATTTGGCACCAACTTCAATAATATTTAAATTATTTTATACTTTTAAGTGATATTGAAGTCGGTACATTTTTTTTTTAAAAAGATTTTATTTTAATCGTTTTAGTGATATTTTCATATATAAAGATTGAACCATCGAAGACGGTAAAATGATCTAGGTAGGTTATGATCACATTATCGTCTACATAATTTTACACAATTCATGTTTCTTCAGAAAAAAATATCCGGTCGTAAAGAAATTTGCATGGAATCATCATAGTAGTTTACTCTTTCGAATAAAAAAGAATCATCGAAATTGGTTCATAATTGTCAGAGCAATGTAATGGAGAACATCAGTTTAATGGTTTTTACCAGATAAATTCCTCCACATCGTTCATGGTCCTCCAGGAAGTTCTTATCCGGTTGTGATAAAATTCATACAGATTCATGATAGTGGTTTCTTCTTTCGAATAAAAAAAGAATCATTGAAATTGGTAAATATTTGCCAGAGTTATGGCCATTTTTGTCCTTAAAAAGCGACATAAAGTCATCTATATAGGCTTTCCTGCAGCTTTCGTGCGCAGTCGCCATTCTTGTTTTTTCAGGAACTACTTATTACTAAGCAATAATTTTTTATGGGACCCAATCAATGGATTGAAGAATGGATGGAAGAAAGATTTTTTCAAATCGGTTCATAATTGCCAGAGTTATGCGCGAACATACATAAAAAATATATATATATATACAGACGAATTGAGAACCTCCTCCTTTTTTTTGAAGTCGGTTAATAAAAGCGGAAAATAGATTGGAATGGCAATTGCTTCACTGATAAGAGCATATCTCATAAATAAAAAAAAGATTATGTTAAATAATATATTTTATCTAACCTCATATCGTAATAGTCAAATTATGAACTCTAATGACTAACTTTATTCACATGCCTCTTAAAAAAGTATTTTTTAACGTACGTTTATAGGTCTCCTGAATAAAACGATAGTTTAAAATAACTGTTTATTCTAATATAAAACACCTTAGTTTTTTTAACATACTGCCAAGTCTTTAGTTATTCATTCTTTTACCGACCAAATAGATAGATTTAAGCCGATCTAGTAGGCCGTGATACAATGTCTTTGATGGGACGCAGTTGTACGCATACTCATAGGAGTTATTATGCACCAGTTTGATAAACTACTATAAAGCTGGTGGATCTATTTCGGCGGTAGCACACGGCTAAATTATTACATCTGCGCGCGGTATTATCGTCCCTTGCTTTATAGAATGAAAACCGTAAAATTACGCAACAACAGTACTAACAACAACAGTAGGCGTTTTACTGTAGCCACATTGCCTACAGTAAAACGCCTCATACAAACGTTTTACTAGTAATAAAGAAACACTGGCGCCGATCTTCATAGACACATAAATGAATCATTAAAATATTAACACACTGACCCGGTAATCTTATAAAATGCACCAACAATGATTGTAGGCGCCATAGTGTTGACGTAATATTTAATTTAAATTCTGCGCCGCCAGCGGAATTTCCGGCATGCGATTATCATATGGATTTAATGGCTTCGATTTGACTGGTAGATCTGAGGGCTTAGACAAGATGCAATCGCTTCATAGCGAATCTATTTCTTCATTCGCTAACGGTGTCAATTAATTCCCTACAATTTGTCACGTGATTTTTCGATGACTTATGTGAATCTCATACATTTTTATACTTTCTATTAGCGATAGCGCTTGTAGAATGTTACATTGTCTAGGGGGGCTGATACGCTACAGTTGAAGACTAGTTGTTGCTAAATAAACACAGTTCTCTAACACCAGATAGAATCGATTGACTGACTAGCACCAACGTAAAATAATAACATTGTTAAGCATCTTTAAACTGAACGTATAATAAAATTTCTATATAGAACTACATATTAACATCTGTTTAAAGAATTCGGTAAATAGACCACTATTATCATCATCAGAAGCCGAAACACGTCCACTGCTGAACAAGAGGCCTCCCCCTTAGAAGGGAGGGGTTGCCATAAACCCCACGCTTGGCTAACGGCTTGGGGATCGCAGTATAGGTGGAAGATAAATCCAAAAGAAAGACGCTGCTGGCCGTCTTCCTGTTCGCTTTGTCGCCTCTTACGACACCCAACGACAGGAGATGGTGGGATGCAATTCTAACCCTGCACCCCACGGGTGTGGTACCCGTATTAGCGATAGATAAAGTAAGTTTTTTGAACACGGTAGCATCGGTAGAGTTTCAAAAGATTGTTTAAATTTTCTGCGACAGACGAGGCAATATCGCCTGTAGCGACTCCGTACTCGTAAGTTTTTCCGATGTACACTCGGCGCCGTATTGTTGAAGTAAACTACTGTAAGGCTCAATTCACACCAAGATGGCAGCGGCCGACAGCGCACTTTCAGTGCGAAAGAATTTTAAAAACGCGGCGCGCGGGCGGCTGCTCAAGCGATACTAGTATTTTACGTATTGTAGATAAAGTTTAAAATTCTTTCACACTGAAAGTGCGCTGCCGGCCGCTGCCATTTTGGTGTGAATTGAGCCTAAGTGTAATTTAATTAAGAAAATGTATAGCGGATAAAATTGGCGGGCGGGATGTAGCTCCACCAGTTTTCGCATAATATACGTAATTTGGGAGTGTGACATTAAGCGAATGTGACATCTCGCGAAAGTGTTATCATTCGAACGTGACATCTTGCGAGTAAATTTTTTCGACTTGGTGACATTTTGGGAACGTGTCATTCGCCTAGAGGTGATTAAGAGAGGCGCGTAGTTGTTTATTACATACATGTTTACTACACTGTTTCAGAAATATTTAACAATTGCGATGATAGTCTAGTGACTTACGGATCCGCTTGGACGGCCATGAGGCTAGTTAGGATCCAAGGCCCCGGCCCCCTGGCAGTACCAATGAGTTTTGATTTACCGTTCGCTAACGGTGAAAGACAACATCGCAAGGAAACACATATATCTATCCTTTTTGTCGTAGAGAAATTTTAATGGATACTCGCACCGCCAAGGAGGTGGCAGAGCCGGTTATGTCAGATTGCTACCGACCAAATCCCCAGTGTCCCGAGAACGTACTATCGTACTCTTCAGAGACCCGTCAGGGACCGTCTACCTTACAGCGGACTCTTCTTCGTCTGTGGGTGTAAAATGCCCACAGACACGTCCGCGGGTGTACTAACCCCGCAAATTCCTCTCTGGAGGTGGGCTACGCGAGGGTGATCGTTGACTGATACCCGAGAAATTATTCAAAAGATGTTTCTGACCCACTATAACGCTCTTAGCGTCGAATTATAGCCTTAATCCTCTCATTTCTTATAACGAGAAAAGATACAGCAAGACCCTAGTCCTATAGTGCAACATAACTCGTTTTATTATTATACAATTCCTATAATCTCAATATTAAATTTATGTTTATAGTGAATAAGATTTCGTAGGGATTTCCGTAAACATCAGAAGTCTTGCGTTTTGCAATTTAAGATGTGACTGTGACTCCTGTAACCCAGGATCTACACTGCAAGCGCGATTTGAGATAGGGATCCTCATTAAACATGAGGTAGGGTTAAAAAAAATTAACAAGAACAAATTAATTATCAATAATCACCACGTGTTATTTCGCAGAACATTTGTATGTCCCTGAAAGTCTACACAAAGATCGAAACTTGAGAAACCCAAGATTTGCGGTCAGCTGATCTTGAACTCGATATACCTACTATAATTATTACGAATTTATGCCATGACCGTGATTATAAGAGCTCACATGCGTGCGTATATTAACGCGCAGATTATACCAAACACGCTCACAAGCATAACACACAGTAGTAGTGTTTACATAACAAGGAAAATTGACAAGGGAATTGAATTGCGTAGATCGGACCAACAATAATAACTAAGAAGACCTGAGGGTACACCGGCATAATTATGACATAAGGACGTTCAACATCTCAGTCCTCCCGTGACCATGGGTGCTGCAAAGCATTCGAAACGTCGGGATAGTAAAATTAATAAAACCTTTAAAAAAAAAATTGAATAGCGTACCTGCTTGGTATATTTGGCACCAACTTCAATAATATTTAAATTATTTTATACTTTTCAGTGATATTGAAGTCCGTTCAATTTTTTAAAAAAAGATTTTATTTTAACCTTTTTAGTGATATTTTCATATACAAAGATTGAACCATCGAAGACCGTAAAATGATCTAGGTAGGTTATGATCACATTATCGTCTACATAGTTTTACATAATTCATGTTTCTTCAGAAAAAAATATCCGGTCGTAATGAAACTTGCATGGAATCATCATACTAGTTTACTATCTCGAATAAAAAAAGAATCATCGAAATCGGTTCACAATTTTCAGAGCAATGTAATGGAGAACATCAGTTTTATGGTTTTTACCAGATAAATTCCTCCACATCGTTCATGGTCCTCCAGGAAGTTCTTATCCGGTTGTGATAAAATTCATACAGATTCAATACAGTGGTTTCTTCTTTCGAATAAAAAAAGAATAATTGAAATTGGTAAATATTTGCCAGAGTTATGACCATTTTAGTCCTTAAAAAGCGACATAAAGTCATCTATATAAGCTTTCCTGCAGCTTTCCTGCGCAGTCACCATTCTTGTTTTCTCAGGAACTACTTATTACTAATCAATAATTTTTTTTTATGGGACCCAATCAATGGATTGAAGAATGGATGGAAGAAAGATTTTTTCAAATCGGTTCATAATTGCTAGAGTTATGCGCGAACATACATAAAAAAAATATATATATATACAGGGTGGAATTTTGTAATGAGTAAAAGTGCTTTAACTTGATCCATTGAATTAATAATTTAAGATTTCATTGTTTTCCTTTTATTTAATTTATGAAGTTTGTTAGAGAGATTTCATCCTTATAATTGACCCTAACGATCGATGCAATAAAAGTACAGGCTGCAACTTTTAGAGATTTTAGTCGGTTCGATTACCGGGTGCGGCAAGCGAATTTAAAAAAATCGTCGAATGCAGTTTTCTTTCTTTTAAAAAATAAAGGATTATTTTATTTGAGTAAAATTTCCTATCTACAGTTTTGTAATGCCACCTGAAGGGGAAGTACTCTTAGTACTTCCCCTTCAGGTGGCATTACAAAATTCCACTCTGTATATACAGACGAATTGAGAACCTCCTCCTTTTTTGAAGTCGGTTAAAAAATAAACCGCGATAAAATCCGTAAAAGTAGTTTGATTTCAATGTGTAATATTCGCGTAAGTAAAAGACAACATTAACGAAAATTGACATTTCAACATTAAAAAACGTGAACTTGATCATTTAAATTGAATTGTTTTGGACCTTAAATCTGTCCGAATATACCGTAAGCAATAATCGTGGTTCGGGGTTTTGGCCGCAGTGAAAGTGAACAGATACACTGGGAGGAAACTATGTATTAGAATTTCAAGACATAATATCCATGACAGAGTTCTTTCCAGAAAGAGAGCCACGGTGAAGTAGTGTTGCCCAAGTTAAAAACTAGATTATATTGTTACCATTACATTTACATGACGAATAATTATATTAACAAAAGATAAATTTGTATTTGCATTGAAATATGAATCTCAGTCGTTAATACACTCTTAACAGAGTGGTCTTGACTGTCATGTACCTAAGTGCTGGTGGCATCAACCTTCGTTACCGCCAACAGTTGCATTAATTTCATCGTTCAATCACATGCTTTGAGAGGGTGAAGTAAAGGGCAACCTTTCTTACTTGTCCCTCTTTAAAAAAGCAGTCAATGAAAACTCCACGGCCGGCGACGCCACCTAACATAACCAAAGAATTACAATATGCGAGATTGTAGAATGAACAAACGCTGCGCTGCTAGATGGAATTGTCTTAGTATGGACTGATACGTTAAATATGGACACTTCAATGAAAATAACCCTCAAAAGGTAAGGTATGCATGATAAACATAGTCCATGTAGATTGTATTATGATGAGAGAACCTAGAGCCGCTGATGTCATCTGGACATCATTAGGATTCCTGATTAGTTTTTATATTCAAATCGTTTACTAATTTAGTTGCGATTATGTAATGCTGGCGTAATTTTTATTACTTATCAACATAATTATTTTTTACTAGGCGGTAGGTTCCTTGTGCAAGGAACTGTCCGTCCAAGTGCCTAGGTACCACCGCAGAGTCAGATATTCTGCTACCAAAAGCAATTTGTAAACGTTGCTGTGTTCCGGTGTAAATGTCTTTAGGTTATTTTTTTTTGGGAATGATAGATGCTGTTGGCCGCAGATGGCCATTACAGCTTCACCGGACAATAGGAGGCGAGCGCTTGTAGCACTCTAGCCTTAACGGCAGAAGGAGCGACGAGATCAAGGGCACCTCAGGGAGGCACGGCCTCGGCTTGGGCTGTCGCTCAAGAGAGGGCTGATTCTACCATCGATTCACAACGCGCCCCCACTGAGAAGAACCGGCAAGAAACTCAGTGGGGTGATGCAAGTCGTTGATGTCGCATGCGTACGACCCTTCGGCCTCGCTGGCGAGACCGGTGTCTGATAGCTAGTGTAGCATACGGTTGTCGGGGCGGGTTCGGCGCATCCTGGTCCAATAGGACCGTCATGGAGTCAGGAGGGTCGAGCAATACGTGCCGTGGTCTGCGGCGCGAGTCTGAAGGACTAGGAGCGTGATCGGCGGCGGCGCGGATTAAACTAGATTATTCTGGTGTTGCTTGCGTCCATAGGCTGCGGCGACTGCTAACCATAAGGCGGGCCACATGTTTGTTTGCCGCCTTGATTGTATAAAAAATATTTCATCATGATCATCATCAGCCGGAAGACGTCCACTGCTGAACATAGGCCTCCCCCTTAGAACGCCACAATGAACGACAATTGGCTATTTGCATCCACCGGTTACCTGCGACGCGCACAATGTCGTCTGTCCATCTAGTGGGAGGCCTGCCTACGCTGCGTCTTCCGGTTCATGATCGCCACTCGAGAACCTTTCTTCCCCAACGGTTATCGGTTCTTCGAGCGATGTATATAGCGAATATTTATATAGGCTATATACAATTTATCCATTCCTCCAATTTTCCTAACGTTTGCGCAAGTTTTGTTATCAGGGGTTCCTTTTAATAGTAAACAAAGATAAACGAACTATAATCAATGGGGTTAGAACCTTCATAAAGAGAAGAGTTTATATTAAATATATATTGGTACTTCAGATAATATACGACGCAATGAATTATATATTGATAAAGACATTGAAGTCCGCTTCTTGCACAAATACATATAAACAAACAACTGATTGTTGCTGGGGGAAACAACCTCAACTTTATTCTATCAACACATTAACGGTAAATATTCATTTTAACGTTACGAAGGTACCGTATTGAATTAAGAAACGTTAAGTAACGTTATTCAAGCTCTGTCTATATTTATGAATCGAATATTTTTATCAACGAACAGACACTTTATACCACACGTAACCCCGGCTTCGCACGCGGAAGAAAAAATATTTTATAGAACTTTTCTTTTATATTTAGATTATAATCTAATGCAAAAAAGAATTATTAATAAGCTAATTTAAATCCATCCGCAGCAGTAGCGCCACTTACCATCAACTGGAATCGCTGTCAAGCACTAGCTCAGGATTGAGTAATAAAAGTAAATCACCTACTTTACTTATTTACGTTAACTAGGAGACAATACCCGCTGCGCTACGGAGACTACTACTCGTAATACAAAATCAGGGTTATTAGTAGGTACTTTCACAAACAAATTAGTTCCTATATACCGAGAAAAATCAGATAAAGTAGCCGTATTATCTCCACAGGACGTTTTCATTTGTAAGAATTTTCTATACAATGATACAAACAAACACAGCAAAATACTGTCTAATTTAGCCGTATGAATTCTGGTAAGTACACAAAATATATATAAGTACAAAAAATACACGTATATTTTGTTGGGGTCTACAATCGCAAAGCCACTAACAGAACCAATGGAGTTGAAGCTAGTCCTATTTGAAATATTTCGCAAAAAGTTTTCAATCAAAATTGTTTGAACGACGTACTTAAGGGCGTGTCTAAAAAAAACGATTTAACAGACGAACAACGGAGTATTGATTAGCATTCAGCGCCATCATATTAATTAATAGTCACGTCTTATTTACGGATTTAGTAGCAAATTGGCTAACCATCTGCAGCGTTATTCAAGCAGGGGCGTAGAAATTTGCATTTATTGTTTCGTTTCTTTGTTGTCTATAACCGAACAAGGCTTCGCTTTCCCCAACTCCATTTTGAGAGAAAATGGCTTGTGTTTAACCGAACTTTCTTATTATTTGTCAAATAATGTGTAACATTAAGTCGCTGTTTATTTCTGCATGTATCATTTCAATTTATATGGTGCTAATCAACATAAAAAAACCACAATTTTTTGTTCCTTATTTATTACGATAAATATGATAAAGGTTATTTTTAAGCACATTTAGATCCGGGTCGAAGCACCTTTAGTATTTATTTTCTTCTATCGATTATATACTCCAACTAGACGATTCGTTCTCAAAGTGACAATAGCCCCCAAGTGGGCGTTGGAGGCCTTCAGAGGAGGGCCCAGAGAAAATTGCGCACCACTGAAATGTGAAATCTTAATGATTCTTAGTTGTGCGATAGGATAGCAAAGTTTTTAGGCCATAAAATATATTTTTCTAATATTTTACACTAATAAACTGGAATAAATAATACAACAGCAACACCAGAAATGGTAGCGGATCATTACAAATGAAAATTTTAACTCAGAAATCGGTTAATACGTTGAATAATAATTGCGAGTGTTTTCTTGTGCATGACGATGATTAGTTTTAAAATTTTGGAGTCTCTAGAAAATCTTCAAAGTGGGCAGTGGGCAAAAAACAAGTTTGAGAATCAGACTATGATAGTATTTAGACGCAGTAGATAATCAAATCATTGTTTTACAAAGATAGCAAGTAAGTGGGGCAGGTAGAAATCGTTGATTACTATAATGTCCACTTCAACGGAGACGACTACATAACTGCGTCATTAGGCATATCTGCGCCACCTCAACCCAAATAGATTATAAACAATATATGCGAAGTTATAGGCGACCGGAAACATCAGTAGAACTAGTTAGCCACTAATATATTTCGTTCCACAGTTGTGATGTTGCGAGCCAAAGTGCACGCAAGATATAAGTCCATTACTGCGATCAATCACGATACACATAGTAATGGATATTGCGAATGACGTATTCTCCTGTCAGTAATCCAAGAGCAGCTTTTAGAAGGCGATATTTCATGTGTCACCTATATTTAATATGGCTGCCTTCGAAAGATGTGGTGTTTACTTTTGTGCAGTTATTAACAACGCAGGTTTTGAAGAAGTTGAAGCCGAAGTGCTCGTTCTCGATTCCAAAGAAAGCAGCACATAAAGATGCGATCTGCATGTACTGTAGTTTTAATAATCTCGTATATTTTCAGGTGCTCTTGTTACAGAAACTTATGCTAATGGTTTTTAATAATTGTCCTCATTATGGCTATGGTTCTTAATTGGAACAGTAATCTAAAGGAACGCGCAAGTAGCCCATTATGCATGAGCGCATAGATGGTAATATGTTAGCGAATAAAGTACCACATTTGCTTAACCTTGTACTGGAGCAATGACATTACGTGTCTAAGATTACCGGACAAAGGATAATGAGCTATGAGCTAATGATAATTGAAAAAATACACATTTTAATCACCAGAATTATAGTCATATTGAACTGCTACTTAGAGACGAAACGTGCAAGTGGTTAAAGTAATAGCAGGTGTCTGCTTACAAACAGCGTTGCACTGCCACTTTTTCACCTGTAACATTATTTATTAAGTCTTTATGTTCTATTAGGTATTGTTTCAACTACAGTACCGTTCACACCGGTACACATCAATGTTTACAATTTGCTGCATGGCGACAGAATATCTGACACTGCGGTGCTATTTAGGTATTTGGACTGTCTTATGCACAAAAGACCTACAATCTCTTTGTACTAAGGGCTCCCGCATCGCAAATATCTGCGAGAAATTTTCGATACAAAAATTAATTTGTTTCTCGCAGATATTTGCGATGCGATGCGAATTCGCAGTTATGCCCTTATAAATACTTAGTTGTATCTTTCGCAGATTTTGTAAAATAGCACTTAATTGTTGTGTGATAGAAATACCTGCGCTGTCAGTGAAAAAATAAACAGAAAATATCTTATTCTTTTTTGTAGCGTATTTAAATGGGTGTCCATTACATCAGGTTTCTTTGACTTTTAGTGTTAATAATAATAATAATAATAATAATAATATCTTGGGACAACCAACACACGGTCATCTGATCCCAAACTAGGCAGAGCCTGTACTATGGAAACACGACAACTGATACTAATACTTATATACATTTTTTTTTGTAAATACATACTTAAATAGATAAATAACACCCAGACACTTGGTGGGAATCGAACCCACGAACCATCGGTTAGCAGACAGGGTTTCTAACCACTAGACCAACGGGCCCGTCACCAGTGTTAGTCAGTGTTAGTTACCACTACCTTACGCAAACAAAAGTGATGTTAGGGCGCATCAAAACCGCATCAGCTACCGACATGTTTAAGCAAATACGTAAACAGACTCAAGTTCATTCTCTTCACTGGCACGGTCTTTGTTTTAGTTATACAGGAGATAATTGGATGGCAATTGTGGACCAACCACTTCTTGATATTGTATCCTGATTTCTTTGAAGCATGTGATTAGATACCCTTATTAAGAGCCTGGCTGCGTGTTACGAAACATACGGCGTTTATCTTTTCCTTATCAAGCGGTATCTTCTCGCTGGGCGGAACTCTTGAAGCGCTTGCGGTATGGGTGAGTTCGTTGCCTCTAACATCTAATGTTTGACGACGGATTAGCAAGTTATATTTGTTTTTTTTTTTGTTCCGTATGTCACAAAAAGCAAAAATGTTTAATTAATGTATTCAGATTAACAAATTTAAAACTCGGAATGTTCATTTAAACACTTAATGGCAAACGGCAAATAAACGAGGGCGGAACTATAGTAAAATTTCTGCCACTAAATATACAGGGTGTAAGGGACATCGTACCGAAAACCGATACCAGGGATCCAGTACATGATTCTGAACACTCTAGTGTTGAAATTTATCATCGGCTTTTCCCTGAATTTCCAAAAAAAAAAATCCAAATTTTTTAAATAATATTAGTATAATATCATTATTGGTATAATAATAAAGCATAATTTTAATTTAAAAACAGTAAATTTATTTATTTGTCGAAAATTTATTTAATTATTTATTTATTTATTCTTTATGCACTAAAACAGTACATAGGCAATTAATTAATAGGCAATTAGTTATTATTATTTTAGAAGATTAGCAATGTAATTTGAGAAATAAATATTATTCCGCATTACATGCTCGAAAATTAATAAGTCAGTCATTTGTCATTTTCCATATAAATGTTTCTGTAATGTTGTAACGGACATTATTTGGCATCTTATAAAAAAACATTCGGTACGATGTCCCTTACACCCGTTAGGTAGTATTTTAACTCAATTTTATTAGCAGACAAGAACAGCTATGGTACAGCTTTGATCATCTCTCTCTCGTCAAAGAACATGGAATTTGACACGAAAACGTGTGTTTATAGAGAAAGATGACGGCTCACTGAAGCAAAGTAATGTAGGGCCAATTTAATAGATCACATTTGACATCTGTCAGTTTCTTTGTTCTGTCTGGTTCTTTTGTCATCTATACATATAAAATTACTTGTCCTGATGGACTGATTTATTCATCAACGCACAGGCCAAACCGCTGGACCTAGAAAGCTTAAATTTGGACAGTTGGTTCTTCTTATGATGTAAGCATCCACTGAGAAAGGGTTTTTGAAAATTCCACTTCTAAAGGGGTTAAATGGGGTGGAAAATAAAATTGCGGGCGTAGCCGCAGGGAATTGCTAGTTATTAAAATTTATTAAATTAGCCCTACTGTTTAGATGTCGCTGAATAAATGTTTTCTTTCTTTTTTACTTTCAATTTTGTTTATATTGGTAGCTGATCAGAAGAACTTTATGAAACGACTCTTTTATCTCTATAAAAATGTGTGCATTACGTTGCAGACAAAGGGATGAAGATGGGAAGTAAATTAGATCGGTTTTTCGATGCGCTTTGACTCTACTTCAGTTATCCTTGACCCTAAGTCTACCACGCATTCGAATTCGAACTAACTAGTACTCACCCGAGTATAACAAGTTCGCCATATTTGACCAGTGGTTTGGGTTTCTGTTCGGAGCCGCTTTCGCCAGCCTCCTCCAGAATTGGTGATTCCGCACTGTCCGCAGCACTGTGACAAAAGAAAAAGATGTTAACATATTTGCTTGTGAAAAAATAAAGAGTAATAGGTATAAATCTGTACGCACTAAATCGTTTCGCCGTTTCGTTGAAGTCAAAGCGATGAACTAGAATTAAGTGGAATGTGTTATTTGACTAACAACGCAAATAAACGAATGTCTCCAGACCCTTAAAATATTTGTTGCATTATGTATTGAAAGAAACAATACGTCTGTGTGTATTGCTTTTTTTTACGCGAATACTACACATATATGATAAATTGGGATCAGATGGCCGTGTGTGGTTCCCCAGGGATATTGTTTATATTATTATTTAATTAAATCTAAAACTAAGCATAGCATTCCAACGCCTCAAGATATTGTTAACTTCAAAGACTCCCATATCCTTAAATCTTACAGAACACCGGGATAATTATGACATACAAGTACACCGAGATATACTCAGTAAATTTCATTTACTGGTGAATCTAGAAAGAACCTAAAAATATACTAACGTATGTACTTGAGAGCACGATTAACATCAGAATAGTAACCCACAACCTTTTATTTACAATCCACTTCCGACGAAAAGATGCCATCGATAGCACGGGCCTTGCCTTTGCATCCGACCGAAGAAACTGGTTCGAGACAGCTGTGGGCCAAGATTAGAGGTAAATTACGACCACGCCCGCACCGGACCGGCCGCGGCTGATGCACCGACAATTACGCAACCCACATAAAGCATTTAATATCTCCCCCAGTTATTAAATAATAAAACGCTCATAGCTAACGCAGCTTCATATGTAGCGACAAAGGATACTCATTCGCAATTACGGGACTTATTTTGTTATTGATCGAATCAGCGATAACTTATCGGCTCTTCTATGCCTATGAACTAGGCCACGCTATCACTAACCAAATATGCTTTCAATGTTAATACGGTTTAGCTATTGACAAAACACAACGGTATAACATAAAGCAGCTGATCAAAATTGGTCAAAATTAAAAATATATTTATGAACGGACGATTTACGAATGAACTTGATGTTGGATATCAAGGACAGCGACAACGGGTCTGATTACGGGCGTGAGGTCAATGCCCTCTTCTCCCAGACGCAGGTCGCCACCCCTTCGTCTCCTCCCGACTCGGGGATAGGTCACTTCATCTAATGCCGACTGGCAATTACTGCTGGTTCAATTATAACACTCGTCCGTCTGTCTGTATTGTGAGAAATAACATTACACGCAATGAAATTTTTTATTGTTTCTTAATCTAGATAGAACATGAAGCTTCGATTGTTCCTGGTTTAGCCGATTACGTAAACGGCAATGATGCCATGACACCAACAATTAACTTGATTTGCATGTCTAAATGTGATTTTTCCTCACGATCCTTCCGCATATCTCGCCTTTGTGTTACGATTTTTGATCTTGTTAGATTGTAAGGAAAATGCTTTTAAAATAAAACAATAGGCGAGAGTGGAGGTAGTGAGATTTCTTAGAAATGATGTGAATCAACATGGTAAGGGGGCGACTGCGAGTGACCGTATCTGATGGCACCGTATTGGCACACTAAACACGTGGCGATAAAAGGCTACGTAGCATCCGGTCCACGGCAACACACCAAATGCGTCGAATGTGGGAACGCCGGAAGTTTATTAAGAATCACACCTACACGACAAGAATTCCTTTGACTCATTTCTTGAAACGCCAACGGATGATGTAGCAAGCGATATCGGACATACGCCTACTCATTTGTAAAACTGACTAACAAATCTTGTGGTGCAAAAAACTCATACATATTTCATTATTGTGATGAAATACAGTACAGACATACTTAAGTAGTCTGGAAACCAATGTAAAATTAAATCCAATTTTAAATTCCACCAATCAAGAGACTGTGCTGACAAGGTTACATGAATAGCAGCGCCAAGCTTTTTTTTCTTAATGCTGCTCCCATGAGGTAGCACCATAAAAATTACAATCCAGACTAAGGCAAATCCACGTGACTCTCTTGGCTAAGAGATATTATGTCATTCCCATACAGTTTGTCTTTTATTGTCTAGCGTTCAGTATTGGAGAATGGCAACTTGGCTAAGCCTTTAGTGTAATATTATTTTGCTCTAACGAATAAATTAACTAAATTAAGAATATGTCCATTGGCACTTTTCTTATTGTCTCCATTAAGGAGAAGACACATTGTAAATGTGTACTACAGTGCATTACACTGCACTAATTTAACCCTTACCCGCGTGATGGATAAGGATCCGAGTCCTTTCAGCCTGGGATATTAACGTGTGGAAATAAATAGATATTTATCTTAAATACTGTCCGAAATACATTAATGCTTCAACGTAAACATGACTTGAATAAACAAAGATTATCTGGTTCAGTTATCGTAGAATCCGTAGTTAAATGCTTTGAATTATTATCTTGTTCGGTGTACTTTCACTATTCGCGTGGTCACGATCTTGAAGCTCTATTTCTCTAGTATACTAAGCTATCAGTAAACACTTTCTATTTCGACCACCCACTATCCTGTCCCGTTCGTTTCATAGTATTACGACCAGATTAAAATTTCTAAAACTCGAAACTACATAAGCTCTACACAAAAAAAAATACATTTGAATATCACATGTAAAATGTAGCAAGCGTGAGTACACACAGATGCTATCCCGATCAAATTACCATAAATTTTATATTATTGAAGAAAACGGTTTCGGATCGTACGTGTACAAGATTCAATATTGAGTTGTAGCTCGTTGAAATATGTAAAGGTAAACATAAGATCCGTAAAGATACGAACTTCTCCGTAATAAAAATATCAAACGCACCATATGGGGGATTTAAGGTAGGATATGGATTATGAAATCGCGACACGACTGGCGTGTATAGAATAGGCATGATGACTAATTTTGAATAAGTACTCTATAATGTACTTACGGGTCTACTATTGCCGAAAATAATCATATTTTTGTATTAAATTTACAATTAATAGCAATATCTTCAATTTTTAAAATAGAGTTTGAATTTCGTTCCAAAACGATGGCCGGTGCATGGCACCATTTTGTGACGTCACTACGGTGTAAATAAACATCTGTCTGTAGGTATAAAAGTGAATCATTGTATGAAAGAAAAAGTTGAGATGACAGTTTGACAGTTGTTTATTTACACCGGATTGACGTCATTCACTCTGATCAGCATTTATTACAAAATGGCGATAAGCTGTATTTAAGTAATTTATTTGCGTATATCAATATACGCAAATAAATTACTTAATTACTTAAATACATCTCATTTTCATAATAATAGAGAGATTTTCGATCACGAAAATCTCTCTTTTTTGGAATCAGTGCAATCTGTTCTAATATTTAAAACCACAGATTTATTGGTATTGTGTTGCAGTCATTATGCTTATTATTGCATGGAGTTATTGTAGTGGAAAAAAACCCAAGCGACTCCGTCCGTACGATGGTCTCCGCCTCTCCGTGGGCGGTATCGCAGTCAGTCTTGGTACGCAAAGACAATAGACCACTACGGGATACATTTGTCTGTCTTTGGTTTTGTCTTCTATCTCAGCCCGAAACACAGACTGATAAAGATGGTTACGCGAGGTCGCGTGTTGTTTCTTATGTGCGCAATAAAATAATAGCGTGTCAAATCGCGGTAAATATATTACCTCGTGACACACCCTAATACTATTAGGGAGACAAAGGCTTATAAGACTCCGCTGGTTGGGTAACATAGATCCCAAAGAATGGGAGAGGATCGGATTGTTAGTAGGTAAGTATATTGTAGCCTTTTTTGTGAGACAGTCATGTCCCAGAAGGAGGAACGACTCCGCTAGGCGGAGGCGACAGCGTCGTAGCGTCTTACGCTACGCTTATAGCTTCAGCCCTCCGCCCAAATATATAGATAGATATACTCTTTATTGTACACAAACTAACCTACACATAAAATAAAGCACATAAAAACACTTAAAAACTGAAATATGTACAAAGGGCGGCCTTATCGCTATTCGCAATTTCTTCCAGGCAACCTTGGGATGGAAAAAAGAGAGAATGATACATAAAAGTGGGGGTAGTTAGCTAGTGCAACAATTATGATACCTAGAAAACAAAAAAAAAAGAAAGAAAGTAGAGAGAATATAACAGAAAAACATAGCTATAAATAATAAATACCAATATTAAAACCAATATAATCATATATACATATTTATATCTTAAATCTTAAATTTATACTTACACTATGTACTGCAAAATATAATATAAGGACCTAAATATAATAATAATTAGCAATATAATTATAGTAAATATATAATAAAAAATAATAAAAACAATAACAATAAAGACAGCAATTAAAAAGCAAAAAACAATTACTATAAAGAAAGATAGTAGGTTTTCAAAAGATTTTTTAATATATGTGGGGATTTGGCTTGCCTTATCGAGATTGGTAAGTCATTCCATAAGCGAAAAAGATTTTCCATAAAAATTTGTAGAATGAGAAGGCATATTTAATTTAAGGTTTTCTGATGACCTTAGAGCTCGCGAATGCGTCTCATGAAGGAACTGGAAGCGTGCTTTGAGATATGCTGGGGTAGTTGGACTAAAAAGAATATTATAAAGAAGATGAAGAATGTGTGTGTTCAAATAGTCAGGGGTCCAATAGAAATGTGACAAGGGATCCCCTGCATTAAAAGGGGCTAGTGGGTAGCGGACGCATAGGGTGCTGTATGTCCCTACTAAATGCGACCCCCAGGCGGGCAATCACGCGGTGTAGCTCAACCCGGGACATGCTCTAGCGAACTTCTGGCGCTGGAGACTATGGCCAGGTCCGAACGGAATCCCCAGTCTCTTCATAGCGTAGATTAAGGCCACCAGGTAGGTTTAGTGGGAAAAATCCCACATAACCCAGCCTCCGCCCGGGTACATTTTAAAGATTTCCTCCCCGATTACGAAAAAAAGGTAGGGACCAGGGACCAAAACCAAACCAAACCAAAGATACATTTAGACCAAAGATACATCTAGTCGGCCGAGATATCGCTCGTTGTAGGGTGAAGTGACTGCGGAACCGCGCGAGCTTCAAGTTTTCAGTTCACAAGAAGTCGCGCCGACGAGATTTTGCTACTTCTCTGCGTAGCAAAATCTTGAGACGAAGGCACAACAGTATTAGTAAGCAATGCTCAGGCGTATGTAAACAGAGACAATAATAGTCTAATTACGCGTGAAAAAAAATGCGTGGTCATTTGAACGATCTCTATTAAAACCCTGCCAACGCCTCTGGGCTAAATCGTTTTACTGTGTAAGTTGATTAACCGGTCCACAAATACCTGCGATATAGAATCATCAATGGCTACAAAGTTCTCACAGCTATGGGAATAGTGCCGTGTAATCAACGTGCGATGGGCTACGTCAACGTCAACGGTGCGACGGACCAACGGTCGTTTTTTTTACGAAAGACGGAAATTACTATGAGTCGACGTTCAATACGGATACGAAGCGAGCGTTTTACATCCAGTGCTACCCGATGAGACAGTTTTACGTCGAACTGATACGAAATGATTCTGCGAATTACTAGTGTAGCGCTTCCATTAAAGGTTAATGACGTAATTAATGGTGTGAAAAAAGATTTAATAGGTTAGCAAAAATTAAGGACAAAATTCACTAATGCAGCGTGTTAACTGAGATTTTAACTGAGATTTTCTGACAATGAAGTCCTAAGTAGCAACTTAATCAGGAATGTGCCTAACCTGTGTGAGGTATGTGCCTAGCCTAGTAAGATAAGAAATGTCAGTTTTTAGTCTGGGTGTCAAAAAGTTTGGGTCGTTCACTGCAGAGAAAAGGTTTTTCACTTTTCTCGGTTTAATTTTGTTTGGGTCCATTCTGTCATTAAGCATCCACAACACGCTCCGCTCTCTACGTCCTACGCCTTTTTTTGCTCTCGCGAAGGAAACCCACCCCTAAGAACGTCCCCAGTACTCTGTGCGGGGACAACCATACGCCCCGTATGGGGTTCTTACCCACAGTAATTCATTATTATACTGTTATATGGTACCAACAAAATATAGGCGATATATGGTTTGGGGTATAATGTAAATATTGTGTCATATTTGTAGCAAAAAATAAGATTGCTCTGAGTCGTAGGATAACGAATGCCGTACGCACGAACCCATGTATTTATACGAACAATAAAAGTTATAACTATATTTTTATCGCTCTTTGGATATCTCATATTCGCATGGACTGTTAGTGCCTTAACATTGCTAAAATGCCTTTTAACGCTTCGTCAATATTTAGATGTTCTTCGCCATTATAAATCCTAGAGATTGCCAAGTGATTTACATTAGAATGTGAATCGTGTCTGTGAATATTTATAAGTATAGCCATCGTGAATTTGTAATTATTTTACCTACTTACTTGTCCGTTTTATCTTAACGGCCTCATAAATACAGTGTATCTGTGTGGACTGTAATACCTACATAGTACAATAAGTAGAGCCAATATTAATAATTTTACTTAATATTTCATTTGACATTATCGACTTGTCGCGACTTCTGTCCGCATTTTACGATTTAAAACCTATATTTACCACGAGAACGACATCAAAAGTTATCGTACAGTTTAGAAGAAGTTATAGAATAGACAGACGCGGAAGAGATTTTAGTTTTATATTTTGTATATTAATATAATTTATAACTCACATAATACCAGAACCATTGAAAAAGTATCAATGTCCACGAATTTACGCTGAATACGTTTCTCATGATACCATCGAAATTATGCAAAACAAAAAATGGCAATTCCATGTATCGAACGAGGCCAAGCATGCGATGCAGTGCGGTCAGCGAACTTCAACATGTCGGCACACGCTAGGATCTACCTGCCCGCGGCTAACCAACCGAATTATATTGGCATTGGTCATCCTCAGCATATAATCAAATAATTGACTCCAACTATGGGTTAGATTAACGGAATTTTAAAACGTGATATTTTGTCATTTTGGCCTAACAAGTGGCAGTTACTGTGAAGATTTGGCGCAAGTCTGTTGCCGAAGGGGTTTGCACTTACGATAGGACTTGGTTTGAGTCCCTTCGGAGTCGCTGGACGCTCGGGGTGTGGGCCCCTTGAGCGTCCATTGAGTACGGCGGCGACTCCGAGGAGGACGGCGGCGGGGTTGCGACCCCCGTCCCCGTGAGCACCGTGACTGGTTCCCGGGGGGCTACAATGCGCCCCCCGGCGGCGGGCTCAAAGGCAAGGCACTGAGGGGCCCCTGGTGCAGATCCCACCGGAGAGCCCTGGGGTCTCCCCTCTCATGTGCCGATGCGACAGCCGCGGGGGTTTTAGTGGGTAAGAATCCCACATACCCCGGTCGAGCCCCACAGCTCCCGGGGATCTTTCGAAGATTTCCCCCGCGTCAAAAAAAAAAAAAAAAAAAGGACTTGGTTTGAGTTACTAGCTAGCAAGCGCGGTGCTGCTGTCTCACTCAATACCACATTCGGTGATTATACAAATTCAAAAATATTTATTTCTCATAGGCTTAACGACGTCTATCGGGACCTCAAATTGGATTTCGTGGCCAAAGTTATCAAAACTACGCTGAAGCTCATGAACGTCGGCTTCATCATCATGTGAATGTCGAGGCTATCCAGCTCCTCGACAACACGGACCTAGTGAGAAGACTGAAAAGAACAAAACCTTTTGAGTTAGTTTAAGTGTTAATTAGTGCAGTGTAGTGCAGTGTAGAACACAATAACAAAGTGTCTTCGCCTTAATAGAGACAATAAGAAAAGTGCCATTGGACACATTCTTAATCTATTATAATTTATTCGTTTAGGTTAAAGTAAAATTGCTGATTAGCCATTAAGCTAGATTGTAATTTATAATAATATGGTGTTACCACAAGGGAACATCATTAAGAAGAAAAAAAATAGGTTTAACGGATCACTACGCGCCTCAACTGAGAAGATCCGGCAAGAAACTCAGCGGGCTTGTAGTTTTTTCACTTTTTTTAAACCTTGTTTGTCTCGTTAAAATTGGATCAGCATCAGCGATAGTGTGTCCTGCCGTTCGAAAGATAAAACAAGAAAGAAAAGGAAAAAGAAATACGACAAAATTACAACAAACTAAAAGGCCAACATACATATACGTATACATATGTATGTCAAAGTTCCGGTCGTAGTTGCCTCTCAAGAATAGGGTTTACTAGTTACCAGCGTAAGTGCGGTTTAAACCAACAATGATCTGCTCTAGATGTAAGAAGCCAATGATGATGATGTGCTATAGCTGGATTATAAAATAAGGGGTGAATAATAAGTCTTATAAACAAATCGTTCCCGATTCAATGAATTCATAAATGGCAGTCAGCGTTTATGTTAAAGTTGTCCAAAGGCGAAGCGTTAAAACATGCCTTCCAGCTAGGAATTTGTAAAAGGTTTACGGCAGATTGAAAACATCTGTCGTGCAGGTGTGCAACGCAGTCTTTGAGGCAGGTGTCGATACAACCGGCGTAAGCCCCCTAAACAATATAATAGTTTTGGGTAATTTATTAGAAATAAAAAATATACGACAGTGTTTTTATTTGTAACTAGCTGACCCACGCAGCTCCGCCTGCGCTATTTTTACGTTAACTAAACTTTGAATAACAGACATTCGCATCGAATACATAACCTCCTTTTTTATAGTCGGGTAAAAACTGGGACCCACTTTTTACTTGCTCTCCGAAGCACGGACCCGTTTAGTTCAAATGGCGTTAAACGGTCACCCATCTATTTAATGAACTTACCTAACGTTGCTTAACCCGATCGATTACAAAACCTTAATAACAACTCTCTATGAGTGTTCCCTTACTAATATTTATTATATTATAAAGAAAAATTGGTAAAATCGGACCAAGCGTAACCAAGTACCCATTTTGACTTTAATCTCCTCTCCCAAAAGAACCGTGCTAGATTACGGGATAAAAAGTATCCTATGTCCTACCTCGTAGTAAGATCTCAAATCATGCCAAGCTTCATTTGAATCCATTCAGTAGTTTCGGCGTGATGCTCAGCCGTGATACAGACAGACAGACAGACAGACAGACAGACAGACAGACAAAAATTTATAAAATTACATTTTCGGCCTCAGTATCGGTTATAGAATGCCCTCCAAATATAATTTTCAAAATATCTTCAATGTACAGAATTGGACCTGTTACAGTTTTATTATAAGTATAGATAAAAAGTAAATCGTGCGTTATTGGATTGGCTTTTTTTTCGAGACTCTAGCTGCTTGAATAGGCAGGCTAGGGTTTCCATAATAAAACCGAAGGCTTTATTCACGTAAAATATCAGAAATACACCTTTATTAACACGCTTTTCTTAGCTTGACCTGTGTGTATGTATGATGGTAATGGAATCTTGTTTTTAACACAGAATCCAATTTAGAACCGGTGAGTTGATTTCATTCATACAAGATTAACCATCGATCTATTTAATAGTAGGTTCCTACTTTACTATAAAGATTTATTTATTTACTTATTACGGGTTATAAATCTTGGATTTATCAGTATGAGCCAGAAACCATACGTCAGTAGACTGTTTCAACATGAACCACCGTAACCATGGCGAGAATTGCAGGCAATTTAGATCACTTATTTTTAGTATACAGTTTATAGTTGTCGATGCCCTTAAGTGATCAATACCTTCTGCTCAGCATGCCAAATGCTCGCTAGAAGTGATTTTTGCTGTGAGCAGTAAGCGACAGAATATTGACCTTCGTTGGATGTTGCAGGCTGCTGCACCACTTCGGAGTCGCTAGGACGTCGTGAGTGAGAGTTCTAGACAGTAAAGCGGCGACACCGAGGAGCACAACGGCGGGGTAGCGAGCGACCCCCGTCCCCGAGAGCAACGTGACAGTTCCGGAGGGCCATAATACTCTAGGTGTTAATTAATATGTATATAACTTTTATGTATATTAGTGTCTAAGGTATTTGTTTTTTATAAGCCATAGACCTGAAATAAAGGAGAACAAAAAAATACGCCCGCAGCATGCTTAAAGGCAAGGCACTGAAGGGTACCTAATGCAGATACCACCGGAGAGCCCCCCCCCCCACTCATGTACCAAACCAATGCGACAGCCGCGGGGGTTTTAGAAGGTAACAATCCAGCATACCCCGGTTAACACCCCACAGCATCCAGCGTCCCGGGGATCTGGAAAGTTTCCCCCGCGTCAACAAAAAAAAAGCAACAATTATGAATTAAAGCATACCGCAATGGCTCAGTATCATGTTCATGGAAATGTAAACGTCCTGTGTAAAATTAAGCGCAATATCATTGGACTATAAATAAGATAACTGATAAGACAATGGCAAAAATTACAGGTGTTAATTACACAAGACTTTTGTCACACAATGTATTCCACCGTGACCTAACTTTATACCTAAATAAATGTTACATTATTTGCATAGTATTCTCGCCACTAAACATATTGCACTTGTGTGAAGTTGTGTGTATCGTGAAAAGTGCTAGAGTTATCTATAGATCATGCTTATATGGCGGTAAATTTTTGTGAAAAACAAACATAGGCGGCTAGGTAACTCCGAGATCTTTGGAGTATTGAACTCAACGGGCCCGTTTGGCGAACGTAACCCTGCGTGTATGAAAGTTTAATGAGCGAGGGTTAGAAGAGGGCTCCACGCAAACGTCACCACACTTTCCGTTCATTGTTCTGGCAAAAATAATACCAGAGTGTTCTAAAAACAGGTTGAGTACTACGTGTATGTGTAACGTAACGGTTTTGTAGCCATTGTAAAAGCTAACGTCCTCAGAATATAAAGAGTTCCATCGTATCATTTAACATTGATTTTAATGGATCAGATGCACCTAAAATGAGTAACTATAATACCTACATACATATAAATACGTTTGCATCGTCTCGGACTGACGGGCAACGTGAGGTATATACTACCTACAGCAGGATTAGCTTGGCATGCAACTTTTACTATAGAAAAGTGACGTGTATCGATGTCATCTAAAGACTTGCATTTCGTATTAAACCAGCATGTCAAAGGAATCAAGATTCGGATGGATCCGTTCCCGCAAATGACGTGGTGAATCATTTCTACGTTTCGTAACTTCGAAAATTCAAATTGTTCATTGGGAGTCTACTACGTACAGTTTGGATAGTAAACGAAATCAACCGAATTCCGTTTTTCCCGTACCGTCCGTATACTAAGTTTAATAGTATCACAAAAGTTTGGTCTATTTCAATAACTAACAAAGTAGGTACTAGAACCATTGAGCTATCCAGCGTCGAGCCATCCCTCTGTTTTGTCAACTGATGGCGTAGATACCTATGCAAAATGAGGAGCACCCTATCTGGTTTTAGTACTCATTATGATCTAAAGAAAAAAAAAATGATCTTAAGGCTCCTTTGTGCGGATATTGTTTTTAAGCGCAAACAAATGGATACATCGCCAAATAATTGCGATAACATAGTAACAACTGTAAAGGTCAGCGCGCAATTGAGATACGCAAGGCCGCGATACTTACTAAATAATAAATCGTCCTTATTAATGCTTAAAATGCAAGAGTATGTGTGGAATAAGTGGCATTGGTCTGGCAATGTTTATCATAAAACCTACAACGGTTGGAGCAAACAATTTCTTGAGTGGAAATTGCGAAATTTGAAGCAGAGGTGGCAAGAAGCTGTAGCTGGCAAGAACTGCCAATCGATACTACCGCCGAATTAAAAGCCGATGTAGACTTAATTCATAGTCACTAACTATCTGCGTCTCACTATTAGATTTATTTATTCACTTAATAAAAAAATAATAATAATACCAGGCCTTGTTTATGTCCCACTGCTGGGCACGGGCCTCCCCACAAGATGAGGGGGCTTAGGCCATAGTCCACCACGCTGGCCAAGTGCGGGTTGGCGGACTTCACACGTCATTCGAGAGCTAGTTAGGCTTTCTCAGACATGCAGGTTTCATCACGATGTTTTCCTTCACCGAAAGCTAGTAACAATCGCACAAAGACGATTCGCACATGATTCATTGAAGAAATCAGAGGTGCGAGCCGGGGTTCGAACCTGCGCACCTTGTTTCCAAGGCAAGCGCTCGCCCACTGAGCTGTTATTCACTTACTTTCAGTTAAATACCTACATAATGGATTTCGATGAGGACTTCGCGATGATTTATAAAATTTCTTTCAGGTGTATACATTATTTAATGCATTAATTATTGTTCTAAGTTTAGAACCATAAAAGGGCGTGCGAAATCACGACGGATCGCTAGTTACATATGCCGCTGGTAAAGATAATTATAATCAAGTGAACGACATTGACCGTGTGACACTATGTTACGCAAAATTAAATTTATTTCTTAGAACAATTATTACGTAACATAAAAATAAATAAAAAGTGCAGGGAGTAGCGGGCTTTGTGAGTATTTAAATTTAGATATCCCGAGTATGTTTGTATAACGTGAACTGGCGGCGTGCTTTTACAAACAGCAATGTATGATACATGCATTGAATCTGTGAGGCGAAGGACGCGCCACAGAAAGTACTGAGAATAACTATGCAACATCGCGCGACTAATTAGCAATTACTATTTAGCTTGAATATTGATATTTTACATTTTAATGTACGCTGTGCGGATGTAACATCCTGTATGTTTATTCCAATCTACATTTCGATCATACTATTATTCCCTTGTGCTACTTAGTTAAGTCTTGTTACAGTTTTACAGTAAGTTTTTAATTAGGCAAATCTCATTCAGCCTTGCATTCTGCTAGCATGAAGCATAAAATGTTACTTGTCAATAGTTTGTTGCTTTCATTGCAAAACCATGAATTAACATAGTAATAATAATGTCCTCCTGGCCGATACGACCACTGCGGCCGGCCAATCTTTTACAAGATCAGCCATCTACGCGGTAGATATTATAGTGCACAAGTACTAGCGTAGACACAATTGCACTCTCTCTTTATTTAACCTCTCAAAATCCGATAGGACGGAAGACTAATGACCGGGGAAAATTCAGGCGCAGGACAGACTTATTACATGCCCATCTGACGCATGGATCATCTTACTTTACAGACAATCAGGTGATCAGCCTGCATTGTTCTAGCCAATAAGGAACAACTACACAAAATTGTTGTTCATTGTCTACTTGCAACGTAAGCGGTTTCCCACTGCACTGCGAAGACTACATAATACATTGGACATAATAAATAAATTTTCTAGAAACAGATATCTATGAAGCTGTAGAGTACAGAATCATAATTCAAAAATGGCTTAAGCAGAACAGACATTAACTGATGTTTTTGTGACCGCGGCAGTTACGAATTAGTTCAGATTCTTAATTTAAAGATTAACAAGACAATACATGGACACATTGTAACTTTTTATACTGGTTTACTTTTTATCTGATGATTTTATGACTGGCTCTTAAATGTATTTAATTGTTAGCAGGAAAATTATGTTAGTCTATAAAATGCCCGTAAACAAGTGCAATAATTAATAAACTTAAGGTTATAATAAGGGCACGACTGAATCATTTAATTACGAAATTAAAAGAAAAAACCCTAAGTGGTTAGCATGTGTCTATTATGTGTTTTGTTACCTCTGTTCGATCTCATCTTAATGAAAGAAAGCTTTTGCGATGTTAATTAGATATGCAATTATAAAAAGAAATCACACGAACTACAGTATCCATCATAAATAGACTCACTAAGCTTAAGCCAGAGAATTTGTGATGTAACCCACTGATGGAAGGTAAGTTGAAATTTAACAAACTCATAGGTCAAGCACAAATTCCTGACAAAAAAAAAGTAATAAATTAACTGTTATTTCTATTTTTTATTTTTTATTACTGATCTTTCCTTTCAATTTTCTTTTGTTTTTTGCTTGGCATTCCGTGATGCCAGTTTTAGGTACTGCCAGAATATCAGCGCGGCTCTATATACTCTATGGGGCAGGAATATGCCGAGGCAGAGCCCTTTTTGTCCACACACAATATTGAAGATCCGTTATTATTTTGTTATATTTTTATATGTGTTAAGTGTTGGGCAAATAAATGCTTTTCTTCTTCTTCTTCTTCTAATAACACTGTGCTGCACAACCAGCAGCTACACCAGCCTCAAACATCATCAGTCTGCACAATGAATCTTGGCATAGCAAGCAGTCCTTGTCAGATCATCGGTATGGACCATATCTAAATGTTTATGAGATAACCAGGAAACTTGCCGTGTGCTTAGACAGCTGCTCTGCACTGGCACTAGTTAGAAGAGATATTATTAATTTGGTCTCAAAAGCCCAGAAATTTCATTAGCTACAGTGGGCACTGTACCAAGCACCAATGTGTAAATGTTGATACATCCACACCGCAACCCAGCACTGCTCAGTAATAGAATATGAGTTATGTAAATGGACAGTCTCTTGACTAACATAAAAAAGGATGAAATATGGGCAAAGTATATATTTATTTTAAATTTATAATTTAATTAAAAAAGCATATATTTTATATTAAAATAACCCAGTTCAAGATTATTTGCGACGGGCCTGTTGGTCTAGTGGTTAGTGACCCTGTCTGCTACCCAACAGGTCGTGGGTTCGATTCCCACCAAGTGTCTGGGTGTTTTATCTATATAAGTATGTATTTACAAAAAAAAAGTATATATGTATTAGTATCAGTTGTCTGGTTTCCATAGTACAGGCTCTGCCTAGTTTGGGATCAGATGACCGTGTGTGAATTGTCCCAGGATATTATATTATTATTATATTATATATTATTTCAAATTAAACAATTGAATAAATATTCGTCAAACATAGCTAAAATAAACCTCCTCCCTTTTTTGTTCTTGCTGGGAAAACTAGACTAAGATACATCCTGAATAAACTAGTTTTTTTTTAAATAAAAAATAGCATTCAAATCTGTCCATTATGTTTGACAGTGGCGTGCACTGAGGGTAGGCAAAGAAACATTCGCTTGTTTAACCAATTATATGTATACTAATATACCATTTTAAATATCCATAAGTTAGCAGATTCTATAGACATATTAATGTGCATTTAAAAACTGTAATAAGATTGTTCAGAGCGTCCATTCACACAAAAAGACTGCCTACCCTATCGATTTCTGTAAATAATATTATTTTAAAAATATTTTGTACTGACATGGGTTTAACGTGATGTTTTTAAATAAAATGAATATGTGTGTAATATTAGTTAATTTTAGAATATTTGTGGTGGCACACTAACAAATAGCTTACGAGTCTACATAACTCGCAAATATTTTTGCCTACTTTCTGTGCACACCACTGATGTTTGAGATCCACAATGTGAGAGACATATAAGCAAACATAGTTATTACACTTTTAACAATTGGTTCTGGTCCTTTTCAAATAAAATGTTGCAGTCATATAAAACTGTGTTTGAACATAAGGATAGCCACACACACTCAATAATATTGTAATATTGAAAGGAATATTGTGTTTGCGGCCTGTATTGTGGTATTTTTTTAATACAAAAAATATTATTCAGCATGTGAGGCTAGCCTAAGAAAATTGTCAGATATGCAGATAAATAATTTAAAAAAAACCTGAATGATAGTGGTATTGGCCACTGGATTAGTAATTTCATTATGATGACTCCTTATTTTTATTCTTCTCTATCTATATTTACTTATAATTTAAGAAATGAATGAGTGTCCTATAGTAATTAACTTAATGAAAAAACAAATGAGGTTATCTAATGTAAACAGTACATTTGTGTTAATTAATGACATAAAATAGCATAGTATAATAGCATAAGTTGGTGTATTTCTTTTTATTTTGCAGTTCTTCCATATATTTCTCCTATCTTACTAGGTATTATAGCTACACTGTAAACTTTTTAATATTGTTATAGACAATGCATTGTAGGACCCTTGCTTGGATAGCCTTTATCAAAAATAAAAAAAAACAACGGTTGTACAAAATCTAAAATTTTCTACATTTCCAATGCAAGGTTTTTGTATGTAAAATACCTACGCGTCATATGTGGTCGATAATTTTTACAAAAACAAAACGTTACCAATGTTGTTATTGTAACGCGGTTGTAACATAGAATGTTACCACGATTAGCATAGATAGATGAATGAAATTTATAAATCATGAATAAACTAGTTAAAATCATGACAACATAAACAAACAGAAATATCTAATTGCAACCGTACCGAAGTCGGTACGTTGTACTGCCTTTGCATATCAGAACAATCTTGTCAAAAATGTACAACTGTGGTGCACAAAGATGAGTATTACACCTATACCGCGTTATAGATTTAATAGTCTTTGTTGTATTCCCTTTTCATCTGGTTGTACCCACTTGCTAACGAAACAATAATATGCAAAATGGACCACGTTGTAGACAATAACTTACCGTTTTACGACCATGATAGAATCCGTCTCCTCGTTCGTGGACCCTATGATTCGAATTATACTTTACAAACGGCACTAGTAATATTGGATACACCATGAATTTTATTATATCACCACCAATTCAATTTATGAAATTCACTCATCGCTAAAAAGCGAATAACGCACTGCTCCTCATATCGCCACTAGCCACGATTATTTCACACACCACTTTGTCGAACATCTAAATAACTTTGCTAAAACTCTTTGTTACTTTTCACTTGTCCAGTAAAACATAAATTTGTGCGATGCAGCGCAATTAAACTCACCGTTTTAACATCAAAATCTCGTAAACACAAACTAAAACTTGCTAGACACGAATGTTTTTTTTTTACAAACAAATAGCACGAACTTCAAGGCAGTTTAGTTTCGTATATACCACAGACTATAGTGCGATTCACGGAAGAGTTCCCTTCGTGGTTATGTTGGTATTATTGAATTAGGTGTTGTCATTAAATATAAAAATATTTACCCTCAATATAGGGAAAATACACTAGAGTAAATATAAATTAAGGTACTGCGTATAAAATGATTGAAAATGATTTCTGTCTTTAATTCTATGTATCGATAAATACAATATCGAAAAATATATCTTAAGGTACTGCGTATTTACGTTATTTTGGACTAATGAATTCATCCGTGTGTTGTACATATTAGAATATATGTGTTGTGTTAACGTCGGGTAATTAAAATCAAGAATAAACCGCGATATAATCCGTAAAATTAGTTTCATTTCAATGTGTAGTATTCGCGTAAATATCAGAAATCATCATATCGAAATCATCAAGACTTTTGAATCACGTTTTTCTCCGGGAATAACTTCTTTTCTAGGTGTAGAAATGTTTGCAGATGTGCTTCTGTGTCAGTTTCTTCAGTAATTTATGCGACAAATTAATTCACCTGAAAAATTTGATATTATATTGCTCGCTTTTCAACAAACGACAAGATAAATTATAATTCTATTGATGATGAGAAAAAAAACAATCTCTATGCTCTGTTACATTTCTGTCAGACGGGGAGTAGACCTCGAACCAGCATAGAAGATACTATACAGAACTCATGTGCACAAACTAATGTCTCTTGTGTATTTACGATAATAAAACCGAGCCTCAGAAATATGCAATTTAATCATAATGATATTCAAAAGTACTAGCGCTAAGCTTATTTCAAAAACATAATTCATTTCATTTCATAATTAGTGATTTTCGAAAACATGGAAATAAAAAATGGAGCCTGGTAACATTATTTTACCTACCAGAAATGGCGGCAACTCAGGATCGTACTTGTCCGAAGGGAATTAAAGTCCTTTGGTGACATTTTCAAGAGCACAGCAACCTTTTCATCTTTATAATTAGTTATCTTTCACTACTTCTCAATGTCTTAGGCATAATTTTGTCGTTTAAAAACTATTTATAAAAAAATAAAAACCGACTTCAAAGTAAATTATCTAAAAAGCATAAAATAACGAAAATATATTGAAGTCGGTAGGTAAACTAAGACTAGCACGAGCTGACACCGACTTCAATATATTTTCGTTATTTTATGCTTTTTAGATAATTTACTTTGAAGTCGGTTTTTTTTATATAGTTTATTTAACACTTTTTAGTGACTTTTATTTTACCAAGACAGGTATCAGCGAGGTATCAGCACTATCACGCAACTCGAACGTCTACGTCACAGTAACTTACTGAAAACATAAAAAGTTTATATCTCTTAAACTACTGCACCAATTTTAATGAAACTTATACTCTACCCTAATTTGAAAAATACTCTAAGTACTCTAACTATTGCAAAAAGAATTTTTGAAATCGGACTTGTAGTTTCTGAGAAATCCGCGGACAAACCTACAAACATACATACATACATTTATATATATATACATACATACATACATACACTGATAAAATTTGGTAAATTTGTTTAGAAGCCCACATAGACTAAAATATATTAATATTACGCATTTTTATTAATATTACATACATACGCGTCGAATACAGAACCTTCTTTTTGAAGCCGGTTAATTAGTGGAAAATTAGGAAAAACAAAAACAATTTGACACATCCGATCGTCTCTGAGCTCTGACAAACAGGATGACCAACTTAACCACGAAGGGAACTCTTTCGTGAAAACATTTTAGCAAGTTACTTTCATATAATCTGTGCTGACAGTGTTGCTAGATACTATCTATGTAAATAACGTATTTAATAACAAATCCATCAAAAGTAGATTGCACTCAGTATCTCAACCGCTCAATCCGTAGACAGAATTCTTTCTCTAAGGCTCAACCTTGGGGCTCAACGGCTCAACCTTAGCGCTCAACAGTATCTATGCTATGAGCACAGATTAGATACTAGTAGCTAGTCTATGAGTAAAGTGCTTATTACATTATCCTAATGTCCTAATCCTATTTAACCTAATCCTATTTAGAAGCTTCTAATCACACTGTCCTAAAGTCAGTGACTGAATCAGTTACACATCGATATATAATAGGTAACCAGATAAGCAGTCACTAGATAGCTTAAATATTCCGTATGAACATAAGATCCCAAGTGACCCGTCCAGGACTGCGCAGAATGTAAAAGGTTTTTATAGGCGCAATGGTCATTGTACATTAATTTTTTTGTATCAATATTTACGCTACAAAAACAACGATGTATAGCGTTACAAACTATTTCTACGATGTTCCTACCGTAGCGTAGTACCGTTCAAGCCACGCCACGAACGAGACAGGGATAGTGGTGGACAACGCGCGAAAGGGAGAAAGGGATAACCGGAAGCACGGGGGGCGACCAAACAAGTCTCAACGTAGGCCGACCAACCAATATAACTTATTAGCTGGTGGAGCAACGAGAATTGAACTATAATCTTATGAGAACTACGTGTAGTTTGAGTGTTTTGTTTCGACAGTAGCGGCAAACTTAATTTGGTCGGCCGGTAGCTTGGTGGTTGGCGGACTAGTAGCAGAGATATTTAAAGAAATATTTATTATTTCGTGTTTTAGTGATATCTATCATTTAATCTAATACTATTAACTATTACTAATGGGAAATATATGTTCCGTATAAAATTTTGCTGTTGCGACGTGGGTTATGGCAGTTTTTAGACGCAAATGAGGCATTTCGACACGTCTTTACGCTAGCTGTTGTCGGCTCGTACTAATTTGAAATAGCGACAGAACCGTCTCCGTAGCTCTATTATCGTGACCACTTTTCAGGCCGTGACAGCTAAATCGTGTGCTAGCTATTTGTTTAGATAGTATATCGATGCAGTTACCCGTTAGCGCGCGACGAAGTCAGACGTGTCGTTTACAACGAAGGATGGCGCCAGTCTTGTCCAGAAACCAAAAAATTGGCCTTTGCCTAGCTCTGGCCGTTGGCTTAATTAAGGCAACAATTAATATAGTCTTTTTTATTTTTTTAACAATAGGATAGTACATTTGCGTCGAATACATAACCTCCTTTTTTTGAAGTCTATTAAACACTAGAACCCACTTTAACATGTCCTTCAAGCACGGAGACGCTTGATTTAAATGGTAATAAACGGTCACCCATCTTTGTAATGACCTTGCTTACCGTTGCTTAACCTGCGATAGCTAAAATTTGATAACGTCCTCACGCGCGGAGGTCCACGCACGCAGCGACTGAGTTGAAATTCAGTGACTAAATGCGATTACACCTTTCTAAATGCGTTTCTAATTAGGATCTTAAGTGATTTAGTCAGTTAGAAACCATCCTTGCCTCTGAATTTAGAATCCTAACCTAAATGCGATTACACTTTACTGAATTCAGTGACTAACTCATTTAGCTTCCTAAATTTATGATAATGTAATAAGCACTTTAGGTAAATAAGCAGTGTTGCCACTTTAGCTACTTTTTAGCTAGATCTAGCAACTTTTGGTAGCTACCAAAAAAAAAATCAGTAGCTAACTTTGGCTACTTTTTCTAGCTACTTTAAAATCAAGCTCTACTCGTTGAGCCTATACCGAAAAATACGCTCAATCTTTACTAAATCTGTGCGATCGAGTGTAAATGGCCATTGCTGGAGTAGTGGTAATTGATTAATATGGACATAGAATAATTAACATTCGATGTAGGTGGTTTTCAAATACTTAGTTCTAGTAAGTAAGTAGGATTATGGATTATTTATCCATGTTAGGATGAATATGGCCGCATCGATAAGAGCCAACGAGAACTTTTGAAGTGCACTACCCGAAGCTTGTACATCATACAACAGGAGATCCAGTACGTGTGTTGATAGTTTACGGAAAATAACAAACTCAGTTTTATTTTCGATACAATTCACATCAGCGCCTCTAGCGGTAACTCTACAAAGACTAAGTAGCTAGTAAAATGTAAGTGAGAAAACGGCTAGTATGGTCAATTTCATAAAAACCAGGCCTTTATTTTAGTTTATTTTCTGCGCAAAATAGATAATAGTAGGTACTTAAATATATACCTTTTATTTTGTTTCCAGTAAGTATATCAAGTACTTTATTACTCTTTCTTTAGCTACTTTTGCAAGTTTTTTCGATACGGTTTAGCTACGAGATCCGTTGCCGAGGTGGCAACACTGTAGTTAATAGGCTCAGGCACTGTGCGGGAATTACAAATTAAATTAATGGTGGCTTACCCCTTTTCTGGAAACAAAATAGCAAAATAATATGAACGGGACGTTTAAAATATGTACCTATTTATAATATTTTATCCTGATCTGGTAAATCAGATTTTTGAATGGAATACGTTTTAAAAGTTTCTCTATAACTAACTAACTATATTAAACTTACCGTTTCAGACGCATTCTTGTATTTTTATCCATCAACAAGCGCAAACTATAGGAATTCACTAAAAATCTACCGTAATTAGTGTAAATAAAAACATATTTTTCAGACTTATTTCGCCCTATTAACTTGTTCAAGGAATATCTTCTTTTATTTCTTTCCTGATTTTTGCAGTAGAAACCCATAATAAGTGAATATATTTATGTACCTATTTTGTTCATATAGTTTTTTATCACAATGTTGACTAGATTTTATTCAGAGATTTAAATTACGCGCAGTACAGCGCAGAATGCGCGGGATTTATAGCGGGTGCGCTCTTTTGAGGTCGCGGTGGACAACACGACGCGCGACGCTTCGTGTACCGACTTGTTCCACCGATCGTTAGCTAGCACTAGTGCTGTTCGTTCTTTATTATTACGATTACGCCAACTTCTTTTTTTCTTTTTAAATATTGTGTGTGCCCCTCTTGAGAATTTGACGTCGCTTCCGTTGGTTTTTGGTTCCCATTAGTCAAAGTAGATTGCGTTTTTATCACGCTTTTATTAGTTGATTTAATACATGTGAACCTGTAGGTATGTACTATGTATCATCATCCATCATCATCATCAGCCGAAAGACGTCCCCAGCTGGACAAAGTCCTTCTTAGAAAGGAGCGGTTGCCATTATTCCCACGTTTGGCAGGCATCTTAGGACTCCTGCAAGTATACATTTTGGAAAAGGAATCTTACGATTAAATTTTAGCCGATGGGCGGCGCGGGGCGCGGCCCGCACTTTGTTAAAACATAATAATATATGTTTTAACGTATTATGGCGTCTCGCATCTCTCTCTCACTCCTACAACGCCATATTATGGCCATATATGGCCATATTATGGCGTTGTAGGAGTGAGAGAGAGATGCGAGACGCCACGCCACACGCGACGCGCGACGCTCCGGGCCTCCGTAAATGAGGCCTTAGTGACGAACAAGCAAGACGCGTTCGCTTGATTGTAAGTTGTCGCCTGCATAAAGACACGGAACGAATCGCCTGCATAACGATCAGCCCCCCTAGACAATGTAACATTCTACAAGCGTTATCGCTAATAGAAAGTGCAGGCGCGGTCGCAGCCAAAGTTTTTGGGGGGGGGGTCATATTGGACAGGCCATTGGTCTAGGGCAATAGGTCGTGGGCGTGGGTTATGTATCTATATAAATATGTATTTACAACCCCCCCAGGGGGGGGCCTCCCCTTTTGAAGATGCCCGCTACAACCCTCACCAAAGTTTGGCTGGAGGAAGAATTAGCAAGTTGCGTTGGGATATTTTGGGAATATCTGATATCCAAAGAGAGGGATAGGATACGATAACCCTTGATTGCGGCAATATGCTCTTCTTCCGAGAAGGAGACTGAAAATACCAGGTTGGTGTTGGGTTTCTCGTCCGTAAGTCCCTAATTAACAGTCTTAAAAGTCGATAGTGTGTCGAGCAGGGTAGCATAAACAGTTTATGGTTATACTCAGAATAACCGCGCGGTATCGGCACATCCTGACGAGGAAATAGAGGCTTTGTATGAGAAGATAGCACAAGCCATACATACCTCCAGAAGCACACTTCATCGTTGTAATGGGGGGACTTCAACGCGAAGATGTGCACGTGGAATGGCGATGAGTTGGGAGTGGGGTCGTATGAGTATGAGTGGCGCGACTAAAAGGGGCCAGGGGCTGGTCCAATTCATAGAGAAGGAATTAAGGACTCAATGCGATGAACCTTATTCAAGAAACGATCATCTAGGTTCCACCAATAACATATTTTTTTAAAAAATTGAACCGACTTCAATAACACTAAAAAGTATAAAAAAACTTTAAAAAAAAATAAAAACCGACTTCAAGTAAATTATCTAATAAACTATTTAAAAAAAAATAAAAACCGACTTCAAAGTAAATTATCTAAAAAGCATAAAATAACGAAAATATTATTGAAGTTGGTGCAGAATATACACAGCAGGTACGCTAACACCAACTTCAATAATATTTTCGTTATTTTATGCTTTTTAGATAATTTACTTTGAAGTCGGTTTTTATTTTTTTTTAAAATAGTTTATTTAACACTTTTTAGTGACTTATTTTACCAAGATAGGTATCAGCACTATCACGCAACTCGAACGTCTACATTACAGTAACTTACTGAAAACATAAAAAGTTTATATCTCTTAAACTACTGGACCGATTTTGATGAAATTTGTACTCTACCCTAAGTTGAAAGATACTCTAACTATTGCAAAAATAATTTTCGAAATCGGACTTGCAGTTTCTGAGAAATCCGTGGACAAACCTACATACATACATACATACATACATACATACATACATACACTCGTGAAATTTGGTAAATTCGTTTAGAAGCCCACATAGACTAACATATATGAATATTACGCATTTTTATTAATATTACATACATACGCGTCGAATACAGAACCTCCTTTTTTGAAGTCGGTTAAAAAGCATAAAAAAAATAACGAAAATATTATTGAAGTTGGTGTTAGCGTACCTGCTATGTATATTTTGCACCAACTTCAATAATATTTTCGTTATTTTATGCTTTTTAGATAATTTACTTTGAAGTCGGTTTTTATTTTTTTTAAATAGTTAATTTAACACTTTTTAGTAGCAGCGTTTTCCCTGAAAGAAAACGCATATTAAACTACTTACCTTATTCGAAGCTTATAATGAGAGCGGCACTTCCGGTTTCCCGTCATATTTCTTCCTATTGGTCTACTTCACTGTGATTTGATCGGACGTGACGTCATATTGCCAGGCGGGTGGGGGGAGCTGTTGTAAAACACGCTCACTCCATTCGTGTTCATTGTGTCGAAGAAATACCAGGCAGGTTTAAAAAGTAAGCTTCGAATAAGGTAAGTAGTTTAATATGCGTTTTCTTTCAGGGAAAACGCTGCTATTAAACCACAGTACCGTTATTCGAAGCTTATAATGAGACGTGTTTGTTATCGCCTGGTAATATCAGTAGATTAATGACGCCAATGTGATTTACGGATGTATTTTAAATATCCAAGTATGAATTTTAAATAAAATTCAATAGATTGCATTCTTATATATATATATAGATCTTTGTATATGCTAATTATTTCTTTAAGAAACGAGTATCAACCATTAAAATCAATATTATGCCAATTATTCATTGTGTTTTGTTAAACAATCCAGTACAAAAGTACTTTTTTTTTTTTTCTCGATATGTGTTTTTGACTTCGTCTTTATAATGCAGTGTAAAATGTATTAAAAATCTCCAATTTCAATGTGCTAGCTATTATTAAAAACCACTACGCCTGTGACGCATGATAGGTAATTAATTAAGCTAAATTATGTTCGAGATTTTAGTCTTTTTGACCCAACAATAAAGATAAGATAACTGAATACATATACAATTTGTTTTTAAACACAACACCAGGTACTGCGATGTTGTATACTTTGCAGTACGTGGCCTTCCGATTAATGACACGACTATGCTTTACAGAGTACTAGGTGATGTTACAATGTTTACCTCTAATTATTATGCAGTGTGATAATCTTTAGCATCCAGCAAGCAGAGAGTGTGAAGAGTAGACTTCACTTTGTATAGTAATAGATAAATTATATGGGATTTTTATCTAAACTCTATTAAAGCATTACTCTAGTCATTAGTCAGGGTCTTTTTATAAATGTTAAATCGTATATACATTGCTATATATGCATGTATGTGTTCTACATGTGAAGTAAGCCACTTTGAAAATTGCTCACTAAATCATATCCTAAATAGATGAGTAAAGGATTAATAAGTAAAATCGATTTAAGAACATGTTAAGAACTGAAAAGCAAGTAACTGGACTGATCAGTGTATTGTACATTGTCAGAGTTAGGCAATAATAATACCAAACAACAATGATTAATGCTCGAATCCGCTATAAATTAGGAAAAAATGTGGCAATATTTCCAGTTATTTTAATTTAGTTTAGAAAATCAAGACCAGCTCATGATAATTCCAAACTACTTCGTGAATTTTTAATGTAATATTTGGTTCGATTTGAAAGGTCAAGTCTGGATCACCAAAACTCACATTTTTAAGTTTCAGAACGAAAGAATATTGTCTGTATGCGAAAACTAGGACTCTTTAAAAGTTGTGTCATATGAATAGATGACTCAAAACTCGTTCAAGAACAGAGTCTGCTCTCCGAAATAATTCAGGGCCAATACGATTAAATATATATTTAATCTTTACCAGAATACTTCAGAGCCAATACGAGTAAGTATACGTTCACCGAATACACGAATAATCATACATGGAGGATGATTTGTAGTCGTTCTGCTCCAAAGTACCTTAAATATTTATGGACATATTATGTACTCCATATATCCTACTATCTGTCTCTACAAGGATATTGTATAAAATATTATCAATGAAATTTGATTTGTATTAAAGAACTAATTGAAAAATATAATATTCATAAGCATCTGTGAATGGTTGGTCCCACCCCCTGTCTGCTATACTGCATACTAGTTTCCCTTACCTCTGTAAAGGAAATTTGTGTTGTCACTTTGTAATAAATGCGAAATTACAAGAGATAGTAAGCAGGATTGCTAATATTTCTTTTGGTTGCAATGCAACTGCTTTCTTTATATTTTCTTACTCCCGACATTGATCGGAAGTTAAATTATGGGGTTAAAGAATCTTTATTCTCATTAGAACAATTACAGTTCGTACAATTATACGCCTGTTCTCCGCAATTGTGAATGAGGACTGCATTACTTTTAGCTAATAATGCAGGCGATGCATTTTGGCATAACTTGGTTACTTACACCCAGTTACACCCACAGAATTGAGTTTATGTGAATGATTCCATCATTTTGGACCCCCAGAAGTCCCAATTATAAGATTACATACCTTTTAACTTTCAAATGGGATATAGTATAGAAAAAGTAATGGTGGTCTTCAAATAAAGGACATGTCCCCACATCATATCCAATCATTGTTTGAAGAACTTTCTTAAAATGTTGTATCCAAAACTTTGATAAACTATTAGCAGTTTACGCTCCTGATATTTTAAGACAGTAAAATTAATGGACCATGATTAGGATCCAAGACGTGACTGCAAGCCAGGGTTATGAAATTTATATATTTATATATAATTGATTCATAGAATCACGTACGTGCAATTTGTATAGCAACTGCAACCTTCTTCTGAAAGGTAAATTTCTGTATTCTCTCCCCGCGAGTGTGCGTGATAGTCAGAACAAACTCCTCAGAAAAAGGTTATTAATAAGACGATGTGCCAGGCACACACACACACTGTTAATGTCTTAATATCTCTGCTGAATTTAACAGAAAAACAGGCTCTCTCGAAGAGCAATATGCAGTTACCACTCCTGCAGGGAACTGTTACTTATTGCGGTACCCTGCGGAGGTACGTAATTGCTAAAAATACCCTGTCAATGTCACTATGCTTATAATAATAATATCCTGGGACAACCCACACACGGCCATCCGATCCCAAACCAGATACAACCTGCACAACGGCAACCATACAACTGATACGAATGCACTTCCTACTTATATCGATAAATAGTAACCGAAACTTGGTGGGAATCGAACCCACGACCACTGAGTAGGAGTTAGGGTGTCTATGAGAACGACGGGCCAGTCAAATTATTATAATGAAATGGACTTCAGAAAATAACTTTCAGACTGACAAGAATGCCAAAATTGATTTTGAAAATTAGGTACGTGCTCTCTCCACGAGCTAAACATGTTACTGTCCCTGCGAGGGAGGTTAAATCTGTGTATCCACCCTGCCAGGGCGAGTAATAAAATGTGCAGTCCTTGCGAAGGACAATATACTGATGGTGAAATAGACTTCAGCCAACCACTTCCAAATTGACAAATCAACATTTATTTTAAAAACCGGATACATGCTCTTTTTATGAGCAATTAAGAAATAAAATAAATAAATAACTACTTATATACATATGTACCATCACGGGATGGAGGTTTATTATTTATATTTATATATATATACATATATGCCCCTGCACCACCCTGCGAGGGTGGTGGTTTGTGCAACTCCATGCAATTTAAAATGGAATCTAGAAAATATGCCACGTGATGGTACTTAATGCTGATGGTGAAGTAGAAGTCAACCAACAACGGTCAGACCGACAAGATCGTCAAAATTGATTCTGAATCATGACCAGGCAGGCCATGATCAACATACATGAGATGATACATACCATCCTGCGACAGGTTAATTATTTGTGTACCCATCCTGAGAGGGTGGGCGATAATATTTGCAAACGTTATGCAAAGGAGAATATAAATTAGACCTCGTACCACGCGATGGTACTCTATTCTGGTGAAGTAGACTTCAGCCAACAACTTTTAGGCTTTGACAAGATTATCAGAATTAAATCTGGAAACCAGGAGCTTGCCTTACGACGAGCAACTGTACATGTACTGCCCCCGAGATGGAAGGTTTATGATTTGTGCACCCATCCTGCAACGATGGATGGCAACTTGTGCCATGAGATAGTACTTTATATTGATTGTAACCTTACGAGGCTTGCCATATATATACGTGAATTTTGTGTATTAGACACTAAAAGTTACTGCGTTGCGTACGCATGCTCTGGATTTCTCCAAGACAAACAGATTTGTTAATATGATAGCATCTACGTTTCTCAATACTCAATATTGCGTCGCACAAACTTATTGAAAAAGTTTTAAGAGATTTTAAAGAAAACCGTAATTGTATTTCAATTAACTTTGAAACAGTTATATTTCCACCTTTCTGCTCACAGACTATAATAGTAATTAACCTACATAGCCCACACAAGAAGACTACGAAATATTGTCATGCAAGCAATGATACAATGATATTGTATATAATATCATTGCCTGCAAACTATTTTAGCAGCATTTTTTTTTTTTTTTTTTTGTTAGATACAACAAAAAATATGTTCGCAAATGGTTTGTCTGTAAAATTGAGGTGGCGGCCACAATTATAAGACTTAGATACTCCATTTGTACTGTATCTAGGCTTTTAATTCCCAATCCTAGGTTACCCTATGAGTATAGTTCTACTTGTCAGCACACGTGAACTTACAGATACCGCACAATCAAAAGTAATATATTAACAAAACTCACTTGTTTACTGAATTTATCCAATTATCACACCACATTGATAACGCCTGAGCGCCTTTTCTTCAAGTACAACTAATGTCACTGTTTCACTGTTCCGATTGTATTATTGTAAATTGACCATCCATTCTGAAAAAAAGCTTAGAACTAACTGTAAGAGATGTATTATTATCGTAGAACTCGCCTACAAAATAATTCTGCAAATGCTTAAAACTGCAGGTAGATGTACTATATTATCGTAGGACTTTGCTACAAAAATAGTTCTGCAAATGTTTTAAACTGCAGGTAGATTACAATTTGTAATATTACATGTTTATGTGTCCGTTACTTTTTATCCACTTAGAAAACTCTCACATAAAGCTTACCCACATTAAACATTAATAAAAATATCAATTCAGCACAAGTATTAAATTATAATTTTTAAAATATTCAAATATACAAATTACTGTCAGTGGGCTAAATGAAAATTGATTATTTACAAATTTATGACCAACATAGCCCAATTTACTTGCACTATATTCAAACCACACACTATTTAATAGTTTAAAACATTTCATTATCAATAGTATAAAACATTTCATTAGGAACACACAAACAAAACGAACGGCAAACACCGTTAAAATGTTTTGTACTTACGTGCATTTTGTTCGGCTTCAACTATTTGTAGCAAATATTTTTGTTCAACATTGTATACTTTTGGAATTATTTAGATATAGAATTTGATTTAAATTCCACAAACAGTTGTATATTGTAGCCTCGGACGGGTGTCCGTGACGGGAAACAAGACGCCAATGAACACGAATGGAGTGAGCGTGTTTTACAACAGCTCCCCCCACCCGCCTGGCAATATGACGTCACGTCCGATCAAATCACAGTGAAGTAGACCAATAGGAAGAAATATGACGGGAAACCGGAAGTGCCGCTCTCATTATAAGCTTCGAATAACGGTACTGTGGTTTAATGACTTATTTTACCAAGATAGGTATCAGCACTATCACGCAACTCGAACGTCTACATTACAGTAACTTACTGAAAACATAAAAAGTTTATATCTCTTAAACTACTAGACCGATTTTGATGAAATTTGTACTCTACCCTAAGTTGAAAGATATTCTAACTATAGCAAAAAGAATTTTCGAAATCGGACTTGTAGTTTCTGAGAAATCCGTGGACAAACCTACATACATACATACACTCGTGAAATTTAGTAAATTCGTTTAGAAGCCCACATAGACTAACATATATGAATATTACGCATTTTTATTAATATTACATACATACGCGTCGAATACAGAACCTCCTTTTTTGAAGTCGGTTAATAATTTAAATATTAAAGAAGTTGGTGTTAGCGTACCTGCTGTGTATATTTGGCACCAACTTCAATCATATTTAAATTATTTTATACTTTTTAGTGTTATTGAAGTCGGTTCAATTTTTTTTTAAATATTTTATTTTATACTTTTTAGTGATATTTTCATACATAAAGATTGAACCATCGAAGACGGTTCATTAAAGTGGTTTCTTCTTTCGAATAAAAAAGAATCATTGAAATTGGTAAATATTTACCAGAGTTATGACCATTTTTAACCGACTTCAAAAAAGGAGGAGGTTCTCAATTCGTCTGTATATATATATTTTTTTTTTTTTTATGTATGTTCGCGCATAACTCTGGCAATTATTAACCGATTTGAAAAAATCTTTCTTCCATCCATTCTTCAATCCGTTAATTGGGTCCCATAAAAAAATTATTGCTTAGTAATAAGTATAAGTAGTTCCTATAAAAACAAGAATGGTGACTGCGCACTGAGAGTTGCAAGAAAGCCTATATAGATGACGTTTTAGTCGCTCGGACTCGCTCGGTCGGACAAAAATGGTCATAACTCTGGCAAATATTTACCAATTTCAATGATTATTTTTTTATTCGAAACAAGAAACCACTGTATTGAATCTGTATGAATTTTATTACAACCGGATAAGAACTTCCTAGAGGACCATGAACGATGTGGAGGAATTTATCTGGTAAAAACCATAAAACTGATGTTCTCCATTACATTGCTCTGACAATTATGAACCGATTTCGATGATTCTTTTTTTATTCGAGAGAGTAAACTACTATGATGTTTCCATGCAAATTTCATTACGACCGGATATTTTTTTCTGAAGAAACATGAATTATGTAAAACTATGTAGACGATAATGTGATCATAACCTATCTAGATAATTTTACGGTTTTCGATGGTTCAATCTTTATATAATGAAAATATCACTAAAAAGTTTAAAATAAAATCTTTTTAAAAAAAAATTGAACCGACTTCAATATCACTGAAAAGTATAAAATAATTTAAATATTATTGAAGTTGGTGCCAAATAGACAGCAGGTACGCTAACACCAACTTCAATAATATTTAAATTATTTTATACTTTTCAGTGATATTGAAGTCGGTTCAATTTTTTTTTAAAAAGATTTTATTGTCCTTTTTTTTTTTTTTTCTCTTTATTTTTTACAAGGGTTTGATCATAACATGAACATGTCACCCGTATTGGTAACACAAAGCATATTACAAACGATGTTTTAGGGCTACATCTACCATCTTATATAACATCTTGGCCTCATCCGACGTGGGGAGTGCCAATACAGAATTACACTGACCTATAGTACATAATGACAAATTGTTTTGGATCTCAAAATGCTGCCTTTCGGCGCCATTCCGGACACATTCCACCAATATATGATAAACGTCCTCCCTTACATTACATACGGTACAGTTGGGTGATAAACTCTTTTTCATCATAAAAGCAAAACTATTTAATGGCATGTGCCCGGACCGAAGCCTTAAGGCAGTAACAATATCTCTTCTGGACAGATTTGTATCGTTAAACCACAACAGCCGAGATGGATGAGGTTGGATGGTTTTATACCATATTCCTTTTGTGCGTGACCTTTCATCGAAGTACTCCTTCCAAATTTTATTAGATTTTTTCTTAGCGAAACTTAAATTTTCCGAGATATAGGGAGTATGAATAATACGAACACCATTGCCAACGCCTTCTTTTGCTAAAGTATCTACCTTTTTATTTCCCTCCAGACCAACATGAGATGGTATCCATTGCAATATAATCTTTTTATTGTCATTTCTTAGTTTACAGATTAATTGCAAAGCAGTGTAGGCTATCGGTGTTCCTCGAACAGTCGAGGTACAACGAGCCAGATGTTGGAGTGCGCTCCTTGAGTCCGACAAGATTACAAAATTATCACCCTGCACAGAGTCAATATATGAAAGAGCTTCAGTAATGGCAATCAATTCCGCAGTCATGATTGATGTATTACTAGGTGTGATATGGAAACAAACAGAGGTATCAGTCTGGGGGTCATAAAACGCTGCCCCAACATTATCGTTTATCTTAGAACCATCTGTAAAAATACAGTAGTGCTGATTGTATAAACTAGATAAAAACTGTGTACATTTTTGATAAATAACGTCCGTGTTATATGTATGTTTAGGATTCTCCAGTACTTTGATAAAAGGCCTCACCACTTCTGATAAATCTATATTGGTTACCCAAGTATCTAAGGAGAACATATCAAGTAGTTTATTTGCATGCACATGTATATTTAAATACTCTTCACGAGATGAAATCAATAATGGTTTTATTTTATGTCTCCAAAATGAATTTTGGCACAGAAGGGCGAGTTCGTTAATAAGTTCAATAAGTTCAGAATTTCCCAGTGACTGAATTTTAAGCCAAAATTTGGACGCTAAATGTTGCCTACGTACATGCAAGGGTTCAATCAAGAGTTCGCTTTCCATGACATGTATAGGTGTGCTTTTTATAAATCCCCCAACAATTCGTAAAAATTGGTTTTGTACTTTCTGTAACTTATTTAATTGTGTTGAACTACTGTTACCATAAACTAAGCTAGCATAATCTAGTCTACTCCGTATCAGCATTAAATAGAGGCGTCTAAGGTGAATAGTATGTACACCCCACCCGGTGCCGGATAGCATTTTAAAGATATTAAGATATTTGGACACTTTTTCTACAGTCTCATTTATATGCTTACCCCATCTAAGCTTGTCATCTAACCAGACCCCTAAATATTTAATCTTGTCTGCCTTTTGTACAGGTGTATTATTAATATAAATTTCTGTTGTATCTCTAACAAAACCGGACTTAAAAACACAGACTTTCGTTTTTGATGATGATAAATTTAAACCTAAGTCTTCAATAAGCAGAGTTATTTTATTTAGGTCTACTTGTAAGTTTGAAGTTAGATCTCTGATATTTTTTCCTGTTGCGTATATCACAAAGTCATCAGCGTATTGTGAAATGTACGTGTGATCGTTTGGAATAAAAGATTTACAAATTTTAGAAGTGGCAATATTAAAAAGAAGAGGAGATAACGGATCACCTTGAGCCAATCCGCGGCATGTATTTCGGCAAATTTCAAGATCCATCGTCAATATTCTTAGCGACCTCTCTTTTAGAAAGTTCCATAAATATAGACACATCCTAAACCCTACTCCAATCTCATCCATTATTTTCATTAAACTACATATGTCAACATTATTGTAGGCGCTATCAATATCTAGGAAAACTGCTAGAGTACTTAATTTCTTTGAGAAACCTGCTTGCACTCGTGATACTAAGTTAACAATATTATCCAAAGTGCCACGGCACTTTCTAAAGCCAGTTGTATTACTAGACAAGATATTATTTCTTTCAACATACCATTCTAGACGATTGAACAGCATTCCGTGGAAAACTTTACACAAACAAGAAATCATAGAAATTGGTCGCAATGAAGGATTATGTGTACTACTACCGGGCTTAGGAATAGGCATAATAATGATATTTCTCCACTGTTCAGGAACAAACCCATCATAGTAAAACTTATTAAATAACTCTAGCAAAACAATCCTTCCATTATGTGGCAAATATTTTAACATAGAATATGAAATGTTGTCGAAACCAGGAGCTGTATCTTTTGATTTAATACACTTGCTTAACTCTTGTAAAGTAAATGGAACATCTAAATTCTCATTTTGCGATACAAATACAGGGTCATTAGGTGTTACAAAATCTGGCGTCAGACTTCGTAAAAGCTCCTCTGCTTGGTCTTTATTTATATACTGTACTGAACCCTTATAGCCCTTAATCCATTTTAACCGATCCCACACCACTTTAGAAGAACAACTTTGGTCTAAGCCAGAACAGAAACCCTGCCAATTTTCCGATTTAGCGTTACGGATCGAATTTTGAGCGATCCTAATTTTATTTTGTAATATAGTTAAATTCTCTGGTGTGGGATTTCGTCTAAATTTTGAAAGTGCCAAACGTCTTTCTGCTACAGACTGCGATAGTTCACTATTCCAATACGGTTTAGGAGAGAACTTACTATCTGGATTATTACAAATTTGGATATTTGGTATGTATAATTCCGCTGCAATGTTTAAGATGTCCACAAACATGTTGTAACAGACTTGTAAGTTATTGGAAATATTCATTTCTGTGAAAAGTGCTTGTAAAACGTTAGTATAGGAACTCCAATCAGCTTTTTTAAAATTACGTTTTAATCTAAGTGTAGAATTACTGCACTGCATATTATATTTAATTTTAATAATACAATGATCACTACCTAGTGTCTCATTGATTACGTTCCACTCAAATTTTAAACCTATGTCTGAAGAAGCCAATGACATGTCTGGAGAAGATTGTTGTAAAAAACCATTTACAAGTTTAATTCTTGTATGTTGACCGTTATTTAGTACAATGAATGAGTTGTCAACCATAGAGTCAAAAATACATAAACCGCGGTGATCAGTTTTGGTTGACCAATTAGAATGATGACTATTTAAATCGCCGACAATTAAAGTTCTTTTCTTACATAAAGATAATAGTTGGTCCCAGTCATTTTGAGATATGCTTACCCCTGGTGGGATATACACAGACATAATATATTCAAGTTGATCACAGTTATATACCTTAATACCTATCACTTCTATTCCTGGATTAGGATGATTTATTGGCAGTTCCTGAGATTTAATAGACTTATGGGTAACAATAGCAACGCCGCCATAACCATCGCTTCTGTCCTTTCTATAAATATTGTAGTTACTCACTTTAATATTCTCATTAGATAATAGCCATGTTTCACTTATAGCAGCAATATGGATCCTTTCTTGGGACAGTAGACTTTCTAATGCTATCAGTTTAGGCTTAATACTTTGCGCATTCCATTGGATTATACTCAAATTCTTTTTTATTACTTTAAGATCCATTAATATAATCAAAAAAGTTTTTGACAACTGTCCCTTCTGATACAAACTCCACAGCCAATAAAATCAACCATTCTACGCAGCATTTAATTACACCATTAACTTTTTCTTGAATGGAACATTTATTTATAAATATAATTTCTTTTATTCGAGTTAATAACTCCTTAAAATTTACTTCCTTTTTTTCCGTCTGATTCATTAAAGGAGGTTCAAAACATTTTTTCTCTTCCTCTTCTGAAACCCAGGGTGAACTGGGCCGTGTTTGCTTATTTTTTTTGGATGTGAACCTTCGGGTAGATTGAGGTGTCGGTTTTGGAGTAGTTTTCAAAACTTCGGTATAGTATTCCATCTTCTCGGCTTTCACTTCGTCTTTGTCATTCATAAAATACTGTATATTCTCTTCGCATTCTTGTGTAAAGATTATCTGTTCTTGTGGTGGTGAGTGAGGTGGCACATACATGGTAAGAGCTTTCCTATACGTACAGTTGAAATTAGCCATAATTTCTCTTAACTTTTTTTCTTTTATGAAGAAAGGACAAGTGCGGTCTAAAGCCATATGATTACCTGAACAATTGACAGTTATATAAATTAATTTCGCAATTTGGGTGGTTGGCGTCGCATTTTGGGCAAGTAATTTTTGAGGACGGGCAGAACTTGACTGTATGACCAAACTTCCAACACCGCGAACATTGTGAAACCGGGAATATATAGGGCTCCACTTTGATTCTAAGATCATCTGCGTAAATATGCGTTGGTAAAAAGGAACCTTCGAAACATAGGCGTACAGATTCGCTGTCAGACCAGCCCCCTTTGTCAGCATTTCGACGCATCAGTCGTTTGACCGAAATAAGTTTTCCGGGGCTAGGGCAAGTGATAGTTTTAAGCATATCTTCTTCGGTGATTTCTATTTCTATGTCTTTTATGACACCGTATGATATGTTCTTTTCAAAAGCTCTCTGCATTCTCCAACCTTTGTCCACAAAGTTGGTGCATTCCTCTAATTTTATCACACTTTCTTCATTTTTCATATCCAGTCTTACTTTATATGGACTCATATATTTGACTCTAATAATATCTGTAATGTTGTTTTCTTTTAATAATTTGGCCAACGAGAATTGTTTTGGCATTTTGTCCTTGCTAGAAATGTATATTTGAATAACTTCCTCTCTCAGTCTCTTTCCTTTATTCCTCACCAACGTCCACTGTTCTTCATCTACCTCTTCTTCTCTTCCCCTTTTTGCAGAGTGTAATCCCGTATCGGTCTCCATTTCCTTTAAAGGTGTCTGTTCAACTAGTTCTTCAACTTCAACGTCTAATATATTATAATCCTCATTTAACGAGTCGTTATAGGCATCAACATTTTTATCAGTAAACAAACGTTCGCTATTCATTAAAAGATGCAAACGAACTCACTACATGCCGACGAAACCGGTTATAAACCGCGCGACGCAGCAATGCACCAAGCGCTGCACGCGTCGCACACCAAACCGATAGTTGCGCACGCTAGACAAAAGAACACTTATTCTTATCTGTAACGCGGGTTACTCGTACGAGCGCCGCATCGAGACTGTTTTATTGTCCTTAAAAAGCACCATAAAGTCATCTATATAGGCTTTCCTGCAGCTCTCAGTGCGCAGTCACCATTCTTGTTTTTTTCAGGAACTACTTATTACTAAGCAATATTTTTTTTATGGGACCCAATTAACGGATTAAAGAATGGATGGAAGAAAGATTTTTTTCAAATCGGTTCATAATTGCCAGAGTTATGCGCGAACATACATAGAAAAAAATATATATATACAGACGAATTGAGAACCTCCTCCTTTTTTGAAGTCGGTTAAAAATGAGATCGACTTCATCAAAACGAACAAGAAGCACATATTCAATGATGTCTCCGTGATAGGTAAGGTTTAAACTGGTAGCGATCACCGTATCGTAAGAGGGACATCGAATATGTCAATGTGTAGATTAAAAGATCTCGTCTAATGAAGTCCACGCTTCGACCGAGATCCACTTTAATCCTGAACCCCGAATACACAATCGTCTAGCCCAACATATAATACATAACTGCGGATGAGTTAAACCATTGGTTGATGTAAACTGTCCACGCAGTAGGATCCAAGCTTTTTAGGATCCCACGCTACAAAAAGCTTCAGAAGCTCTCCGATACAACCATTAAGTTAATGGAAAACCTGATCGGGATAAGACTGCAATCTTCAGCTAATATGACGAAATATGACGAATCCAATAGGCGAATTTATAAATCGCTGTTACACAACTTGCCTTCTACTAATACGGCATGTATTAAGAACACAATTGAGCGAAACAAAGGCTCTCAAGTATTTGCAAAGAATTCATATATTAGGTAAAGCTGAATGACCAAGCTGAAGATCGAAGATGGTACTGCCATCTCATCGAAACCGGAAATATTGTGAGAGCTCGAGAAGTTTTATGGACAGATATACACCTCGACACGGAAACCCATTTCCAGAACATCTCAGGACACCAGAGCCAAACTAACCTGATACCGCACCGGGGTCATTCGTCAGCCTGTACGAAATTAGAATGGTTCTGAAGCAGCTTAAGAACAACAAGGCGCCAGATGACAGAATTACAACTACTGAAAGTGGGTGGAAAACCGGTAATTTTATTATTCCAGAAGCTATTTAATTCCTGTCTTACGGAGGTATACGCCAGAAGAATGGCACACGAGAGTGGTGGCAATTTTCTTAAAAAAAAATATTAAGAATTTTACGCCTATCTCATTCCTGAGCCACGCCTTCAAGCTGTTTTCGAGAGTCATTACGAAATTTGTCTTGACTTGAACGCAGGTTTGATGACTTCCAACTTTAGACTGCATTCATACGCTTCGCCAGTTTATACAGAAGACCGAGGAGTATAATCGGCCATTATGTCTAGCGTTTAAGGACACGAATACGAAAAAGCTCACGATTCAATCAAAACCTAAGCGGTAGCCAGCGAAGTCACATTGACGGTATATCGAAGGGTTGAAGTGTTTGCACAGCAACGGTACCATGTCGATCCGACTACTGAATGAGAGTACAAAATCAATCCGATTGCAGAGAGGTGTAAGACAGGGAGACTTTATTCCTTGTTCACGAACAACTTTATTCCTTGCTCTTGGACTGAAAAAGGGATTTGGCATCGAATTCATATCACTCACCTTCGATAATGTACTCATTATGGCGCACCCGTTCCGATAGTTGTTGGGAACGACACACTTGAATTTGTTAACCACTTTGTTTACCTAGGACAGACTATCCAGTTAGGTTAATCCAACTTCGACAAAGAGGTTCATCAACAACAACAGCAGCCGAAAAACCTTTACTGCTTAACAAAGGCTTCCCCCATAGAAGGGAGACGTTGCCATAATCCCTCAGTACAGGTTAACCTGTATCTCAACAAACAGAAAGACGCTACTGCCCGTCTTCTTGATTTCCCTTAGTCGCCTCTTGCCGACACCCAAAGGGAAGAGACGGGAGGGTGCTATTCCTACCAACAAAAAGACAAAGAGAACAAAGAGGTTGCCAGAAAAATATTTAGAGGAGCTAAACCTTTCAGCCACTCGCCAGCCGCCTTCTAACATGGTTGCTCTCATCCTTGTTTTTCAAAATTATTTTGATAACCTAGATTTTTGATTTAATTGTTTCGGTGTTTCAAAGAAGGAAGTTAAATTTGTTGACATGACGTGTAAGATTTTGGGATTTTGGGGGGGTCATGACCCCTACGACCCCCCCTCTCGGACCGCCACGTCATCGAAAAATCACGTGACAAATTGTAGGCAATTGACACCGTTAGCGACTAAAGAAATAGATTCGCTATGAAGCGATTGCATCTTGTCTAGGCCCTCAGGGGCCCTACCATCAGCTTTTATGGCAGTGTTAAAATAATGTTACTTTTCCGCGAGAGAGTGATACAGATATATACGCAGCTTATACCTCTAGACTTTCAGTCACGAAAATAATATTACAATTATACTGCTCTAACAGATGCCTAGATGGTGGTAGACGCCCAGAACACTGCAATAACATATAACTATCTAATCTGTGACTGCAATGTTTACATATTGTTGTTACCCCAGTCCTACTAAGTACCTAACACTAAAGTTACAAAACTACTAAAATCTACAACACTACGTTCTTTCAGCATATGCAATATCTACCTATGCAGTTCAACTCTATATACACAAAAACGTCTCAAAAACTAAGCACGTAGCAAATTGTGTTCCCTCGCGTACATGCATACACGGTGGGTGACGCCCGCGCTGGCTGAGCTTAGTCATACCACGCAGACAGTGGTGTGCAAAACGAGGCATGAGAATGCAATAGGAAAACAGCATTTTGTGCAGGTCTAAACTTGTCCGAGGCACTGAGTAAATTATTTGAATCTCACGTCAATAACATCGTGATGTAATTATCTGTAGAGAATAAATAAAACCTGTTTTGATTAGCGGTATAACATCGCGCATCGTAAATTTTAATGAGGTTTTGGTTATTTTTTATCAATAACTTCATTAGCTGACCGGTATAAAAAGTACCTATCTAGTGGATGGATACATAGGTACGAATTTATTTAGATTGCGTTGCGGTAAGAGACCTGGGCGGGTTCGATTCCTATAAAGAATTTAACGACTTCCGGGAACAAAAGTTTCGTAATTTGCTTGTTTGTTTAGTAATTACTTAGATCGCGAGGTGTTCATAGCTACCTAGTTGTAATGTTACTGATAGGTAAACGATCAGTTGAGTAAGCAACGTCAGGTAAGGTCAATCGTTTGCTGGTGACCGCTTATTAGCATTTATACGGAGTCTTCGTGCTTAGTTGTAATCTAAACAAGACTGATAGGTGGTTGGCCACGAACCATAGGACAAAAAATTAAATCGTTTTACCTAGGCACCTACCGCTAATACCTACCTAATGAGGAACGATTCAATCAAGCCTAAAGCTTAGGATCAGTACATCATACATTCTCTCGAAAAACGTAACCCTCCTTCTGGGACAGTCGGGCAAAAATACGCTGTACAACACGAATTGTGAGCTCGATTTCATTATACCTGTATTTCACACGTTTTCAATAAATTCCGCTAGAAGAACTAGTGTGAAATGTCACGGTGGAAGTGGTTTAGTGCGCAAACGTGAACTAGGGGTACTGTTCTTTAGATTAAAACACTGAATATAATAAAAAACAAGTTTATTATCTTATACCTATATACATAAATGTTGTCGTTGTTATAGTAAAGTAATCATCACTCGATTCGAATATTATTTGAGAGCAAATATAAATTATGTTTTAAAAGCATTTTAGTATACCGTTATAGGTAGGTAGGTAGATAGTTATAAACGCGACTGAGTTAACCTCATTTTCTATCAATTTATAACACTGCAGTGACGTGTAACGGATAATTCTAGCTAGCTACGAAGTGGATACCTATCAGAAGACATAATATTATTATAGTTGTTTATGTCTGTTAGTTTTGTGGTGATTGATTGATTATTTAAATTATATAGTGTGTTACAGGTACATAATATATACCTACCTACATATCTTTCAATTTGTCTCGTTATGAGCTTTCGTTTGATAACTTTGACACACATATTGATATCTTTGGAATTTAAAATGAATGAGTCCTCCCGTGACCATGGGTGCTGCAAAGCATTCGAAACGTCGGGATAGTAAAATCAAAAATAAACTTCGATAAAATCCGTAAAAGTAGTTTGATTTCAATGTGTAATATTCGCGTAAGTAAAAGACATCATTATTTAAAATTATACAAAAATAATAAGGGTCTAGGCCGTGCCAAAGAAATACCTACATATGCATACTTACCTACTTATATACATAACCTCGAAAAACATAGCCTCCTTCTGGGGCAATCGGGTTAAAATATTCGAATCGAGTTGATAGAAATTTATTCATATTTTTTCCACAGATCTGCAAACTGTAATCAAAGTTGCATAGTGAAATTAGCACATATACGTCCTATATATACATATAAGTTCATTATTTTATCGATATAGGTGTACTTTGTGTAGCGACTGATGTATCACTAAAACTTAAAACATATCTAATAATCGTTTAAAATGAGTTTAAAAAAACTGTCCGACCACTGAAGAAAAATATTTTTGTTATATTCAACAAAAGAGATGGAGTTATACAGGGTGCCCCAGGAATGGGGTATCAAGCCGGTAATGACGTATTGTGTTACCCACAAGTAATCAATTTGTGAACGAAAACGTTGAAAAATGTCAACAGTTTTAGAGCAATGAGCTCAAAATTTTGTTTGCTATTTAACCGAAAATGAATGAATTTCTAATTAAACAGGGCAGGCACGCAATCATTAAACAGCAGTGGCTCCATATGAGTAGGCACGATGACACAAGGTTGCCTAGAAACCGTTTTAAGTTATGTAAGTATGTGAGTGAAATTTTTTTTTTTTTGTCATATTTTACATTTTTTTCTGGTTCTTTACTATCAATACTTTAAATACCTTTTGGCTTGATATACCCTTTTCAGGACACTCAGTATATTAAGATTTGTACTGAGAACAATACTCTCAGTGATCGGACAGAGATTTTTGTAACACTGTATACCATCGATATTAGATCGATGATAAATACTAATAAATAGTTCTAAGGTATAAAATGTATGTACTTATTATTATAGAGCGTCCAACCGTTTATTTTCTTTTTGACAGCACCAATAGAACGTAACTGCGTCATGTTACGCAAAAGTTCACTTTTAAAAGTTCACTTAATGTGAAGTTCACTTTAAGTGAAGTTCACTTTAAGTGAACTTTTAAAAGTGAACTTTTAAAAGTGAACTTTTGCGTAACATGACGCAGTTACGTTCTATTGGTGCTGTCAAAAAGAAAATAAACGGTTGGACGCTCTATAGCAATTTTAATACAGATCGAAAACAATAATAAAGCTAGCAAACTAAAATCACGATATGTAAATAAATTAAATCAGTCTATTATTGACATGTTATTCCTGTTGTAGTCCTCCATGGCGCAGCGCGAAGCAGTTTACTTTGCAAACTGAAAACTGATCAAATCCTGCAGCGAGCAAGATCTTCATGTAGTTGTTTTTTAATTGTTTTTTACTTGTTAAGACAATAAGGGCCGATCACCTGTTTGTTTGAAAGTAAGATGGTTGATCCATGCGTCGGATGGACGTGTAAAATAAATTATAACAATTCGATTTTGCGTCTAATCTCTTCCCGATCGTGTCGGTCTTCCGTCTCATCAGAATATAAGAGTAACAGTAGAGAGTACCCTTGTGTCTACGCAAGCACTTATGGACTAAAATACCGATCTTATACGTATAGTCCATCCCAAATAAGCTTGAAGGCGATTACAAGTTCGTTTGCGGCTCAATAACTACATAACGCATACATTGTCAACTAGGCGCGTCAGCAAAAACAACTTTGTATTACCAACCTTTTTTTGCTGCCGCGTTAATGGTCAACTATACAGCGGGGGTGTTTTATGACTGCATAAGAAAGTTGTAATCGCCTTCAAGCTTATTTGGTTTGGAGTGTAGTTGGTTGAACTTATCAAACCCATCTGTTCCCATATCGAGCTGACATTAAATTCCTGTTATTTTCTAATAAATCTAGACATTTAACATTATTTCTATTAATATTAAATAGAACACTTATCCCCAATTTATGACGCGTTACATATTATACTGGACATAGCTAAACAACATTCCACAAAGAGATCCATACCTTATTATTTTTAATGGGAATATCGGAGTCACTATGTTTTACTTTACACATAATTTAAATTATAATTTGAAATGATGTAATAATTCTTAAAAATTTAAACGGCCAATGCTCTGAAACCCTCTGCTGTTTTAATTCTATTTACAATTGCACACCAGTGGAGCTGCCCTTACATCCATTCAAGTATTTCAAGCCTATTTTATAGACTCCGCATATTATGGTACTTCATTTGTAACACGGAGAATTCTACAAATTGGCTGCAACACATAAACTTGGCTCAAATCGGTACAGTCTGTTTCATCTAATTCGTATCATTCATCACCGCGCATGATATCTACAGTGTTAAAAAATCTCAATCCGCTCCGTAAAGAGAATATTTACAATAATATAGAATATTTATTTATATTTACTGTTACAAAACAGGAAAAAATATCTGAAATATTCAACAAAAGAGTATATACGAATGATTGTATTGCGACACAGAATAATACCTTCAGAGATCGGACTGAGTTTTCTTAACACTCTGTATAACTGCAAGCTGCGCGTGCGCACCCTATCAAAATATTAATATAATTACATACACCATGAGGTTATAGGATGCGATAGTGGTTAATACTCTTCGTAATCGTAATAATCGTCGTCCTGTCCGTTCTGTAGCATGGCGGCGAGAGACAGCTCCGCGCCCGTCGTGTCTGGTTCCATCTCTTCCTCGTAATCATCAGCAACATCTATGGAAACGTTAAGAACTAATAACAAAACAATATCCTGGGACAATCCACACACGGTCATCTGATCTTAAACCAGGCAAAACCCAGTGGCGTGCACAGAGCGTAGGCAAAGAAACGTATTCGGCTTGATTAACCTATTATATGTATATTATTAGTATACCAGTTTAAATATCCATATGTTAGCATTTTCTATAGACATATTAATTTGCATTTAAGAACTGTAATAAGATCATTCAGAGCTTAGAGAAAGAAAACAATAGAGAGCTGGCACTTTCTTTCTCATTCGCGCAAGAAAAGGATGCATTTATATATATTATATGTGATAGAAAGAAACAGAGCATATGATTTTTTGTCCCTCAGCGTGTGTTCAAAATCTGGCGCACCTACGGTGCGTTTTCTTAGAGTACTCATGAAATTTTCTAGTTCACGACCTAGCTTTGGAGTTTTAAATTGAATTGCATTATGAAATATCGTTTATACTACATAATAGGCGCATTTGAATACATATCCTTAGCGTGTGTTAAGTGTACGAATGATTATTTTCCGTTATTTTCTGTCCTTATCGGCGGCACGCTAGCTAGATGTCTTGTTATATTCTGTCTACGATTCAGAGGGTCCATACACACAAAAAGACTTTGCCTACCCTACTACGATTTCTCTAAATAATCTTAATTTAAAAATATTTTGTACTGACATGTTATTAACGTGATGTTTTTAAATGTAAATGGATACGTCTGCAATGTTAGTTCATATAAAGATATGTGTGGTTGCACACTAACAAATAGATAGTACAGATAACTCGCAGATATTTTTGCTTACTTTCTGTGCACGCCACAGGCAGAACCTGTACTATGGCAGCCAGCCAAAGCAGCGTTTTTCTATTGGATTACCTACCACCCACCTGTACTGCCCAAGCCGCATGCCAAGCGTGTGGATTATGGCAGCCCGGGAGGGGTTGCCATAACCCATAATCGGCTTCACACGCTCGGCTTCTTAGGGGGGAGGCCTTTGTTCAGCAATTGGCGTCGTTCGGATGCTCATGACATATTTAAATAGATAAATAACCCTAATAATTATATGTTCGTGATTATTAATCCGGTGGTTTACGCTTTTAGTACACCGACGCATTCGCATGCGGCAGCGAACCACTGCGGAACTCCTGCGGTTGCGAAATATTTGCGGAACGTTAGTACAGTGTAATTTTTTCGCAAAGTAATGTCATTGTAATTCTCATGGACTACGGGTGCAGACGTCATTACAGAATGTCGTCCCGTTCTGAAGAAGAATTGTTTTTGCTGGCGTCAGTAATAAAGAGAAAGTGTAGAATTTGGGTGCATGAAATAAACCAGGAACGAAGGAAACTTGGAGAAAATGAACTTTCCTCCATGCCACCTCATTCTTATATGCATTTTTATATTCTGCGTGACCAACTGCATATAATTCGAGATAATTTTCGAGATAATTTTTAATTGAATTCCACGGTGCGAAAATCTGTACTCACCGACAGAACGCATGCGGACGCGTTGCGATGCGAAACACCACTAGCGAAACATCTGCGTCTGTGTAACGAGGATTTCGCAGTTCCTTGCGAAACAATACCGACAAGGACGCAACTATTTCATCTAGCTTTGTGCTAGAGTGAGACATGGCGTTTGCGAAATTCTGCCATACTACTTACAGTTTTTTCGTCGTTTCGCTGCCGCATGCGAATGCGTCGGTGTACTAAAGGCGTAAATAATAGATCGATGCACGTAGCCATGTCTAAATATGTGTATAAGTGTAATAGATTTGTGAAATATAATTACCTGCATTATGTGAGGGGGTCGCAGGGGCCCCGGCTGCGGGCGTGTGGGGGGTCGCGGGGGTGCGCGGCGCGGGGCTGGCCGCGGAAGCGGTAGCGGGAGAGGGAGCGGGCGTTGCCTTCTTCTTGCGCTTCTTCGGCACAGGCGACGCCGGGACTACCGCCGATGGTGTAGCCGGTTTCGATCTATAACAATGGTTACCAAACTTAAGATATTATCACTGAATAACAAGGTGCATTGAGGTGCAAGAAAATAAAAAAAATGGTAAAAAAACATATTACTTATTGTGTAATGAACTAACTACCGCACTCATCCATAAATAATGTTGTTATTTGGTGCCAAACAGCAGTCCCAGTATCAAGGGCACTGTAACTGGTAATAACCGAACACAAGAGACTTAATATCTAATCTTTAGGTTACCGCAGCGGCCAATCTTGACAAGAACAGCCATCTACGCGGGATATTAGTCCACAAGTGCTTGCGTAGACACAATGCACTCTTTTCCTTTTTTTTTTTTTTTTTGGGAATGATAGACGCTGTTGGCCGCAGATGGCCATTACAGCTTCACCGGACAATAGGAGGCGAGCGCTTGAAGCGCTCTAGCCTTTACGGCAGAAGTAGCGACGAGCTCAAGGGCACCTCAGGGAGGCACGGCCTCGGCTTGGGCTGTCGCTTAAGAGAGGGCTGAGTTTACCACCGGTTCACAACGCGCCCCCACTGAGAAGAACCGGCAAGAAACTCAGTGGGGTGATGCACGTCGTTGAGGTCGCATACGTACGACCCTTCGGCCTCGCCGGCGAGACCGGTGTCTGATAGCTAGTGTAGCATACGGTTGTCGGGGAGGGTTCGGCGCATCCCGGTCCAATAGGACCGTCATGGGGTCAGGAGGGTCGAGCAGTACGTGCCGTCTGCGGCGCGAGTCAGAAGGACTAGGGGCGTAATCGGCGGCGGCGCGGATTAAACTGTTTGCGTGACGGGACGCGGATTCAAAGTAGCGTTTCGACGCTTCTTTGAGGAACTTACGAAGGGGATCTAATTTGAAATCGGAATGCAGATCTACGTTCCGCATGTACCACGGGGCACCGACGGCGCGACGGAGGAAACGATTCTGGATAACCTGGAGGCTATCGATATGGGTCTTTTCCTTTACTCTCACAATCCAATAGTACGGAAGACCGGCACGACTGGGGTAGGACCGACTTTATCAAGTCCTTCCAACGCATATATCTTACTTTCCCGTCAATCAGGAGATAGGCCTGCATTGTCCTAACCAATAAAGAAGAACTACACAAAGTTGTCGCTCCCCGGGGATTTGATCTTGCTGAACGCCGGAGCATTTAAGCGTATTCAACTTTGATACAAATGAAAGATGTAAAAATAAATTAACCCTACCAAGACCAAGACTAGAAATATTTCGAAATAGTCCACAGTACCGCAGCATTCAAATTTATAATAAGACTAGCTGACCCGTGCAGCTCCGCGCGCGCTTTTATTACATTTTGCTCCCCTTTTCTCCCTCCTCCCTAGATTTATCTCTCTCAATATCTCTCTCTCTTATAAAAAAAGTCTAATTATATGCTCTTTCTCTCCTCTCTCTTTCCCCCTCCCGCTTCGGTATCCGACACACTCCCCCTCTTCCTCACCCTGTTATCCCCTCTCTGAATCCTCTCCGCCTCTCTCTTCTACGAACTTGCTCCTTCTCACTCCCCCCTTACTCCACCTAACTCCCCCGACCCCTCACCCCATCACCCCCTCCTCGAATCCTCTCTCCCTCTTTCTCCTCTCTTGCACCTATTCTCAGACCTACCCGATATGCACACAAAATTTCATACAAATCGGTTCACTCATCTATTTAATGACCTTGCCTTATGTAGCTTAACCTTAACCTAGCGGTATGAAATATACTGTATTACCTATTCTCAGACCTACCCGATATGCACACTTTCATACAAATCGGTTCACCCATCTATTTAATGACATTACCTAACGTTGCTTAACCTACCGGGATAAAAAGTATCCTATGTCCGTTTCCTGGTTCTAAGCTACCTCCCCACCAATTTTCAGCCGAATCGGTTAGGCCGTTCTTGAGTTATAAATAGTGTAACTAACACGACTTTCTTTGATATAATACACACATCAAAAGTGTCTAGGGATCAACATATATTTTTGCAATAACTTTTCTCCTGATTGATATTAATTAAAATTTTCTTTAAGGATTCATCAAATAAAGTGTTTTCGTTTGTCACAGTAACGATAAACCAAGTCACCTTTGCATTAATAAAGAAATTTGCCATTTTCCTAATAAAGGGATTTTTGACATTTGAACCACTAACACAAAAGTTCGAAAAAAAGACTGAAATAACAGTTTTCTTTAAAATTTTATTGGGTAACTTAAACAATTAATAATCCGTGTTTCTACCGCGAACACTAACAACACAAGAACATCGGTTTGGCATACTCAAAATGAGTTCATCCAAATCACGCTGTGGAATGGCCGCCCATGTTCGTTGCAACAACAAAAAAAGGTCTTCTTGCGACTGGATACCCTCCATATTCGGCAGAGCTCTTCTCTGTAGCATATCCCATGCATGCTCAATCGGGTTCAAGTCTGGCGACTGAGCAGGCCAGGGCAGGACATTGATGTTAGCTGCGGCGAGAGTCTGTCTTACAACTCTTGCGGTGTGCGGTCGTGCATTATCATGCATTAACTGAAATAAGGGACCGATTTGCACTTGTAGAGGAACGATGACGTCTGATACAATCGTCTCAGCATAAATTTGAGCGTTGAGGTTGCCTCTGATCCAAATCAACTCAGTTCTTCCGCCGATCCAAATACCCGCCCATACCATGATGGTTCCACCACTATAAGGATGGACTTCCTGGCAGGATTTTAATCGCTGTTGGCGTCCAGGGGTTCTCCAGTGTCGTATACGTCTTGTATCCGGTCTCATACCAAAACGAGACTCATCAGAAAAGCACACGAAACGCCATTGTTCTTCTGCCCATTTTTTTGCCCAAAAATGCTTGATCCCTAGACACTTTTGATGTGTGTATATAGATAGTTCTATAGTGATTGTATGTTCAATTTCACCGATAGATAATAAATCACTGTTCATAATTTAAATCACGCTAACATCGTAAATTATTGTCTAATGATATTCGATAATGAAAGTTCTAAGTTTTTCGCATCTTTTATTGTTGCGACTGTAATACAATACCTATCTATACACTACCTGGACTTGGGGAGTTTCATTAAAATTTCATGAACCCCCCCCCCCCCTCCTGAGCCCTGACCTTGAAGCGTTTTTTGGGAGCGCTGTTCATTGTGTGTAGTGTGAATTGTAGTTGTACATTTTATTGCGTTAGATTAGATCATTTCGAGTCATTTTAGGTCTTTTACCTAAGTAAAAATTTTGCAATTTCGTATTCTCAATTTCTACCTACCTATACAAATGTAGCCTTGGTGGTGCAGCGGACCTAACCGCTGGCTTTTAAATGAAATGAAATGGTATTTTTCCCTTGCCTATTTCTTTCTTAATCTAGTTTGGACTCGCTCGGGATTTACAGATTTTAACTTTTCAAAGATATAATGTCATATTGCTATCAGCAAAGTACTTAGAACAATACAGAAATCTAATGAAAAAGGTCCTGGGCGTACCGGACCGGCTTACCCCTTACAAAAATTGACCCTTCGCCACTGCCATATCTTATGCAAACTAAATGTCTGCTCAGTCCCTTCTTGTATATAGCGTAATAATACATATCTTATTGATTAACTGATCAGTCTATAATTACCCTATTCACATACAAAGGAAATTACGTGGTAATATGTGCAAGTAATGTTTCACTGCTTAGCCCTTATGAAACATAGCGTGATGTTTTATATGCCAATTTATATCCCTACTTCTACACAACATATCTGTGAAAGTCCTATCAAAATCCATCCACGGGTTTTCAAATGATACCTGGACGAACAGAACGACAGTCAGACAGACAGACAGACAATAAAGCCAAAAAAAAATAGTTTTGGTCTCTATGTCGATAGTATAGTATCCCCACATAGAAATATTGGAAAAATATTCAATGTACAGAAAAAGTGCTCTTTGAGTTTTATTATAGTACTAGCTGACCCACGCAGCTAGCTCCGCCTACGCTATTTTTACGTTAACTAAAGTTTTAATAACAGACATTCGCATCGAACACATAACCTCCTTTTTTATAGTCGGTTAAAAACTGGGACCCACTTTTTACATGCTCTCCGAAGCACGGACCCGTTTAGTTCAAATGGCGTTAAACGGTCACCCATCTATTTAATGACCTTACCTAACGTTGCTTAACCCGATCGATTACAAAACCTTGATAACAACTTTTTATGAGCGTTCCCTTACTAATATTTATTACATTATAAAGAAAAATTGGTAAAATCGGAAAAAGCGTATAACCAAGTACCCATTTTGACTTTAATCCCCTCTCCCAAAAAAACCGTGCTAGATTACGGGATAAAAAGTATCCTATGTCCTACCTCGTAGTAAGATCTCAAATCATGCCAAGTTTCATTTGAATCCATTCAGTAGTTTCGGCGTGATGCGCAGCCGTGATACAGACAGACAGACAGACAGACAGACAGACAGACAGACAAAAATTAAAAAAAAAAATATTTTCGGCCTCAGTATCGGTTATAGAATGCCCTCCAAATATAATTTTCAAAATATCTTCAATGTACAGAATTGGACCTGTTACAGTTTTATTATAGTATAGATAGATATCAAACGAAATAAGAGATTTAAATACAGATAACGGCTTTGAATCGAAGCTTAATTTTTTTTAATGCTATTATAATTTAAAAGAATTTATGGACAATCAATGTATTTGATAGAGATAACATTCTGGCCAACATATTATGTACCTAATCCTTGTACGGTCGGCCTAGAAAGTGGTTTACCAGTTTTGACAAATCTTCCTATGCAATCAAAATAACACCAAGGTTGAACATTTCTAATAATGAAAGAGATGCACAATCATGACGTATTTTTTATTATCTGAGATGTCTAATATCTGAAGTCATGGGTTAAAGATGTTATTTTGACCTTTATTTTCAATGCAATAAGCTAAGATTTTCAACAAATATAATATATTAGTCTTTTTTTCATCTTTTAGTGAGGATTCCAATAAGTTCTTGTTTTTAGGTGAAAACCTCTTTTTAACTGAAAAAAGAAAATATCACTGACAACTATCAAGATTTGTCATTTTTATTTATGTGTAAAAATGTAAAAAAATAGATTACATTGTTATTTCTCGAATGCAAATGCTTTGCAATTTATCAATAGCCGAAAGAGCGAGTATAATTGCACTACATAACAATGGTCTCATATTAGTGAGATTTTTTAATGTGTCGGTAAGTTTTATTAAGTTCACCGTGCCTTAGTATAAATATTATACATTTTCTATTTTTTCTATAAGCATTTATTTAGTTAATCTTTAATTTTAGATACAAGTTGTTCGTCGTTGGATTACACGTGATGGCGAAGAAGGAAATTTAAATGATCTTCGTCGAAGCGGCCGCGCCTGCGACGTGTATAAGAAAATAATGGTTTCACACCTACTGAACATTTTGCCGAAATGTTTGATGTTTACTTGGGTTTACATTACAGGCGTTATGCAAAAAAAATACATATGACTGACGCTCATAAAATTGCTTGACTGAATTTTGCTAGAGAACACTTGCATTTCGATTGGAATAACACTGAGTTCTGTGTCCAATCGCTACGAAAGAACGAAGGAAGCTCTGAAACGGCACTGTAATGAAATATGGGTGGAAACCCGCGGATCTGATGTCTGTTTTAGGCCTCGTTTACGGAAACGCGGGGCGTCGCGCGTCGCGTGTGGCGTGGCGTCTCGCGGCGCGTCGGACGTTTTTATTGTTTACGTAGCGGCGGCGCGTGAAGCGGCGCGTATCATCGCACGCGTAAACACAAACTTATAGCAATATATGATGCTGTTTATAGAGACGCGGGGCGGGAAGAGTGGCGGTGCCCGCCGCTGCGCCCGCGGCGGGCACCGCCGCGTGCAACGGCGGTGCAACTCACTTTTTAACATACAATTTTCTTCTAAAAAACAAATCGGTCATATCATACTCCATTGCGATGGTGACTACGTCTGTGTTGCATGATTACCAAATAGACTGGCAGAAGGTTCCGCCACAGGCATCGCTTCATCGCGGATCGCCGCTGCGTGCGCCGCCGCGATGAACGCCGCGTGAGACGCGGCGATGCCATCCGCGGGCGCCGCCGTAAAACACGCTTCATTTCAAGCAAACGCGTGTAAAATCGCTTCTCCGTAAACACACTCATACAACGCCCTACATTTGAATTTAGTGCGGGCCGCGCCGCCACACGCGACGCGCGACGCCCCGCGTCTCCGTAAATGAGGCCTAAGGCTTGTGGGTTCAATGGGTGACCGTCTCCAAGCTGTCATAGACGCAAATGGCGATTACACGAGCTATTAATATGACTATTTTAGATTTTTGCATTTTGTTAATTGAGGGTTTCTGTTAAATTTCTTCCATTTACCAGCAACTAGTTCGTTCGCAATTTGTTATTTATGAATTGTATTGTATTGCTTTATTGTATTTAATATACACACATCAAAAGTGTCTAGGGATCAACATATATTTTTGCAATAACTTTTCTCCTGATTGATATTAATTAAAATTTTCTTTAAGGATTCATCAAATAAAGTGTTTTCGTTTGTCACAGTAACGATAAACCAAGTCACCTTTGCATTAATAAAGAAATTTGCCATTTTCCTAATAAAGGGATTTTTGACATTTGAACCACTAACACAAAAGTTCGAAAAAAAGACTGAAATAACAGTTTTCTTTAAAATTTTATTGGGTAACTTAAACAATTAATAATCCGTGTTTCTACCGCGAACACTAACAACACAAGAACATCGGTTTGGCATACTCAAAATGACGCTGTGGAATGGCCGCCCATGTTCGTTGCAACAACAAAAAAAGGTCTTCTTGCGACTGGATACCCTCCATATTCGGCAGAGCTCTTCTCTGTAGCATATCCCATGCATGCTCAATCGGGTTCAAGTCTGGCGACTGAGCAGGCCAGGGCAGGACATTGATGTTAGCTGCGGCGAGAGTCTGTCTTACAACTCTTGCGGTGTGCGGTCGTGCATTATCATGCATTAACTGAAATAAGGGACCGATTTGCACTTGTAGAGGAACGATGACGTCTGATACAATCGTCTCAGCATAAATTTGAGCGTTGAGGTTGCCTCTGGGAGGCGATTCTCGCACTTTCGAATCAATCACGAATTCGAAAAAATATTCGAATTCGAACTATTGGCGACTAAAAACCACGTAATTGTATTCTCGACATGTCGAGCCCAACCTATTTCGAACGCTAGCCGCTCGAACTGCTTCGACTGGTCAAGACCATTCGAATCGTCATCTCGAGTTCGAATCACAACAAATGTCAAACCTTGCCGTATAATATGATTATAATTTTAAGATGAGTACCGTATTCCTAGATTATTTTATTCAAAATAACATTATTGGATAGTTTATTAAAGTACAACTACACTTTACGAAGTCCTCACACTTGATTAAAACTTAATTCATTACCAAACAAACAATCAACAACATAGACTATTAATTAAGAGATACTGCGATCGACAGCCAATTAAGATAAAATCATTATGCCGACAAGATTATATACACCTAAACATCACATAAACGCCTTTAAGAATACGGACAACAATAATAAAACTTATCTTTTTATAAATAACCTTTCGGGCATACTAAAAAAAATCGTAAACATAAATACATAAACATATGGTATTTTTGTTTTAATTTTACTTCGCCGAAAGACATGCAAAGGTACTAGGATCATACAGCCACAGACTACTAAGTAAGAACCATAGATTTATAAAAATCTATGGTAAGAACACACAGCTTTGTGTATTTGTGATAAATGATGTGAAAAATCGTACAAAATGTCGTTCTACCACTTTATAGACGTGAACCACTTTAAAGATATGCTTTTCTACTAAAAACATCCCATCCGGTAAAAAAACCGTATCAACTACTTGAACGGAATGACTCGCGGGACATTTATCTTTCATAATGGCAACAATTTCCTCATTCGAATAGAGATTACTTCGAAGTTTACTTCGATTGTTGCCCAGAATACAAGATTCGAGAAAATCACTTCGAGTTACGAGATTTCTTAGTAGAGATAGGCTTCGTATTGCAGATTCGAAATCGAAGTCGATTCGAAGTAAGCGAGAATCGCCCCCCTGATCCAAATCAACTCAGTTCTTCCGCCGATCCAAATACCCGCCCATACCATGATGGTTCCACCACTATAAGGATGGACTTCCTGGCAGGATTTTAATCGCTGTTGGCGTCCAGGGGTTCTCCAGTGTCGTATACGTCTTGTATCCGGTCTCATACCAAAACGAGACTCATCAGAAAAGCACACGAAACGCCATTGTTCTTCTGCCCAATTTCTGTGTTCAAGAGCCCATTGATATCGAATCCTACGATTGTGTATTGCTATAGGTGGTACCCGTAGCGGTCTTCGGGAATGAAGGTTCACTTCATGCAAGCGGTTTCTGACTGTTTGGTCGCTAATTAAGTTCCCTGAAGAGTGATGAAGCCTCACGGCTAACATCATGGCAGTTATTGTTGGAGCTCTTCGAGTTAAGATTTGAATATATCGGTCTTGTCTCCGTGTGGTGCAGCGATACCGTCCTCCATGGCGCTCAGCCACGGTACCAGTGCTTCGGTAACGTGTCCAAAGTCGACTGATAACACTCTGACTTGTATTCAGAGCTAAAGCCACAGTAGGTTGCCGGGAACCAGCTTCTATCATTCCCACGGCTCTGAGCATTTCTTCCCTGCTTAAATGACGTCGCCGCTCCATAATAACGTTGGTTTTAATCAGTAGTAGGGAAACAGTAGCACTAATAATGTCTTCAATGCGTTGTATGTTTTTATAGGGAAAATATTGACAGCTGATTTTCATCTTTTACTCGAATTTGATTCACAGTTCCTGATTCAAATTATGAAATGCACCAAAAAGGATCCATATAAATTTATAAAATCATAAATTTATTACAAAGCCACATCTCAATCTCAAGAAATCCGTTTAAAAATGCTTGATCCCTAGACACTTTTGATGTGTGTAGTTATGTATACCTAATTGTATTTTAATTTTATTACGGATAAAGTTGTTTTTGGAAAGACTCGTATTCTTCTTTTACTCACATACTTACTTTAGTATTATAAATGTGAGTGTGTTAGGTTGTTTGTCCACCTTTCACGACTGAACCACTGGACCGATTTTGATGAAATTTGGTTTAAACTTCGGAGAAGGACATAGCTTACCTTTTGGTGCTATAACCGACATTCATATGGGTGGAGCTGCGGGTGAAAGCTAGTTATTATATACCTAAGTGCGAAAAAAAAAATGCTACCTACTATACCTATACTACCTTTTTACAATAGAAATAAAGAGCACTATTTGCAAGAAAATTAGGATTATTTCAATCTAACCTCTTGATATAAGCTAAGCTGATAAATAGAAATGTATGACGAAATTTGGCTCAAAATTCGCCTTGCACTGTATAAACAATTTTTAGACAAATGTGAGGGTTACCTACATGTTACCTATCAGTCAGATGCTACAATTTAAACTAGGAACACAAGGCAAAGTGTTGACGTTTCTACAATAAATGATAAAGAGAGCAGTATGAATAATTGCAAGGGAAAATCAACCTTGTTGTTTTATGATATGCATATGAACTTCAACCGTAGGGTGGTAAACCATATTTTTGGCTGACCGTACCTCCTCTTTGCGATACCCTACCTACCAGGGTATTTACATACTAGTAAAGTTCTGGGTGACTTGTAACCTTAGCCTAAGACTGTATGTATACAGAATGTGGTTTTGCATTTTTGGCATATTTGTAGACCTAACATTTAAGGATTATGTTAATTGATTAAAAATAGATTAATAATTCAGTGGCTAATAACTAAAAGATAATTTTTGATTCATGAATAACGTTCAACCAGAATAAGAGCTCTCGAGCTCTCAGTATAGGTCCCAAGGTTGGCAATTCCCCGCGTACTCTTGTTTACCTACTTTGCGCGACGAGCGTTGCCAGACGGGGTTATTTTATAGTGACGGTTGCACACGGGATTTCTTTTCGTACCAAACATAAAAAATAATTCATAATTTTACGTCTATCATTTAATCATTGATTTATGTTCTTTAAAAGGTATATATCAATCTCCGTAAATATGGCAAGAATGCAGAACCACATCCTGTATAACGCAAATAAATGAAATGAAATTCGTCACAGAGACTGCAATAATACTCACACGACGGTCTGTTTGGGCGTAGCTGGTGTCACCGGAGTGCCCGGTTGGTCCAAGCTCTTCAGGATGTCGTAGTTGATCTTGGAGCTGATCTTCTTCTCCGCTAGCATCTTCTCTATCGCCTCGCCGGCGGTCGCCGCGTTGCAAGGTGTCTTCTTCTTGTAGGAACCGCGGATTTTCTTCTTCTTGTCTTTGTTTTCTTCTTTCTCTCTGGCGCGTAATTCTTCTTTTACTTTAAACGAAACAAATATCATCTCCATTAGCCGAAAGGCGTCCACTACTAAACAAAGGCCTTCCCCTTAGAAGGGAGGGGTTGCCATAATCCCCACGCTTGGCAGACGGCTTGGGGATCGTAGAATAGGTGGTAGGTAATCCAATAGAAAGACGCTGCCCGTCTTGATTTCCCTTAGTCGCCTCTTACGGACACCCACCCCCCGGAAACCCCACGGAGGATTTTTGTATCAAGGTGGGTTAAAACAAAAAAAAAAAAAAAGACGCATCTTTATTTTTCAAAAATCCATAAGTACTCACTTCCAAAATTTACGTATTAGAAAAAAAAGTTAATCTGTATATGAACATCTAGGTTCTAACTACCGAGTTTTTTTTTAAATTAATCATCACTACATATAATAAAAATCCTCCGCTATGTCTGTCTGTCTGTTCACGATAAAGTCATTAGTCACGGGATTTTCACAAATACAGTGTTTTTTTTTTTTTTTTTTCATTTCTTCATGGTAACAAACGGTCATAATACAAAAAACTGAGGTAACTTAATATTAAATTATAAATTACAGACCTACAGTACCAATTAAGTGTTAAAGTTTCATGAGGAAGTATAACGATATTTGCAGGACGTGTCGAAAAAATAGAGCGCGAAGCTTTGCGCGGGTCAGTTAGATGTGGTATAAAAATAAAGTCATATCTTACAAATATTTCAATAAACCCCTTATTTTCATCTCTACCGTGCAAAAGTCATTAATAATAATAATTAAAGATTATAATATTGTTACTTACTTTTTTGTTCCCGCAGATAACCAGCGTTGACTTTGTTCCACAGTGTCGACTTATGTCTGACCTCCTCTTCGGTCATGATGAGCGAGCTGATGTACTCTTCGTCCTTCTGGTCCAGGAGCAGTTCGTGGTAGTTGTGGAGGTCCTTGCTGAACGGCAACTTCGGTTCTGGCTTCAGGAATTTGTCTGCTGTCTTGTCTTCCGGCTGCCCAAGGCCTATTACTGCTAAGTCCGGCCCTAAAGATATAATAGTTTTGTACTATTTTTTAGATTCACGTTTAATTCGACCAAAATTATTTTACTAAGCGATATTCTTTTACGCTATTCGCCAGAAGATAAACGATACCCATAGATATATAGTAGTCACTACATTGCCCTTTACACAGGAACACATTAATCTATAATAACCGCTAATGTACCGGGGGCCACCGACCCGATGTCTGTCCTCCTGGACCATGACAACACCAACACCGACAACGACGTCACGAGTCGTAAACACACCTACACACAGACACCGGTCTCGCCGGCGAGGCCGAAGGGTCGTACGCATGCGACCTCGACATGCATCCCCTCGCTGAGTTTCTTGCCGGTTCTTCTCAGCGGGGGCGCGTTGTGAACCGGTGGTAAACCCATACTCTCTAAGCGGCAGCCCAAGCCGAGGCCGTGCCTCCCTGAGGTGCCCTTGTGCTAGTCGCTATTCAAACCCTTCTGGCTGGAGCGCTTTAAGCACTCGCCCTCTTGTCCGGTGAAGCTGTCATCTGCGGCCAACAGTACTACTCCTACAAAAAAAAAACCAGGGGCCTAATTCTGTGTGACAACTTAGGCCTCGGACACAAACTCAGCGGTAGCGGGGCGGCAGCGTGGGTAAGCGGCGCGTTTCAATGCATACATTTATATGAAACTGGCCTCGAAGGCGGCGGCGCGGTGAGCGCAAGCGGCGTACGAGCGATGTGTACCGATCTAGCAGTGACCGCGTGTCTGCATTCACGTGGGAATTTACATCTTCTTTTGCCCACAATAAATCAAACTTTAGAAAGGAATTAGTATCGAATAGATGTTATCGTCGCTGTTTAGACATATCGTTCGCGAACAAAGATATTAATTTCTCGTAATACAACACTACGCCGCTCTAGCGTCGTGCGGTTTGCCGGCTGGCTTCGAGGCGGGTACAACGTTGCCGCCACCGCCCAGCTTCCGCTCACTTCGTGTCCGAGGCCTTACATTCTTCGCTTAAGTATTGCCTTGCTTGAACTACGTAAATATTGCCTAACAGAGTAATATTTAACGTATTTTTCTAATCATAACCAGTACTTCTACACGTCATCTACAAATCCTAACAAAATAACTACATCATAACGATATAAACATGATTTCGTAGACACAATTTAAGCGAGGAATCTGAAAATGGTCATAGAGAATTAGGGCCCAGGATTGTCTTCTTCGCAATGGACCTAAAACCTACTTACCTACCTATTATTAATGTCTTCCTGACCAATAATACGGCTGCTGCTGGCCTTTTAAAGAAGCTCAGATTCACACAACGAGAGAGCTATGCTCGGAGTTTCATTGCGCGACACAATCCGAAATGTGGAGATTCGCCGAAGAACTAAGGTCACCGACATAGCTCTCAGACTTTATTCTAATCGGGAATTAACGCGATTTACTTTTTTTTTTTTTTTTTGACGCGGGGGAAAAACTTCGAAAGATCCACGGGAGCTGTGGGGCTCGACCGGGGTATGTGGGATTCTTACCCACTAAAACCCCCGCGGTTGTCGCATCGGCACATGAGAGGGGGGACCCCAGGGCTCTCCGGTGGGATCTGCACCAGGGGCCCCTCAGTGCCTTGCCTTTGAGCCCGCCGCCGGGGGGCGCATTGTAGCCCCCCGGGAACCTGACACGGTACTCACGGGGACGGGGGTCGCAACCCCGCCGCCGTCCTCCTTACCTTATATTAACCCGGCCGAAACGTCAAGCCAAAATATAAGGTAAATCGCGTTAATTCCCGATTAGAATAAAGTTTGATAATGGAACGCGAAAGTCTAAAAGTATATAATAGCTCTCAGAATCTGCAAGTTGAAGTGGCAATGTGGCCGATGAGGACGAAAGGTTCTCGAGTGGCGACAACTAACCGGAAGACGCAGCGTAGGTAGGCCTCCCACTAGGTGGACAGACGACATTGTGCGCGTTGCAGGTATCCGATGGATGCAAATAGCCAATTGTCTTTCATTGTGGCGTTCGAAGGAGGAGGCCTATGTTCAGTAGTGGACATCTTCCGGCTGGTGATGGTTTTTTTTTTTTTGGGGAATGATAGACTCTGTTGGCCGCAGATGGCCATTACAGCTTCACCGGACAATAGGAGGCGAGCGCTTAAAGCACTCTGGCCTTAACGGCAGAAGTAGCGACGAGCTCAAGGGCACCTCAGGGAGGCACGGCCTCGGCTTGGGCTGTCGCTTAAGAGAGGGCTGAGTTTACCACCGGTTCACAACGCGCCCCCACTGAGAAGAACCGGCAAGAAACTCAGTGGGGTGATGCACGTCGTTGAGGTCGCATGCGTACGACCCTTCGGCCTCGCCGGCGAGACCGGTGTCTGATAGCTAGTGTAGATCGGTGTCTGATACGGTTGTCGGGGAGGGGTCGGCGCATCCCGGTCCAATAGGACCGTCATGGGGTCAGGAGGGTCGAGCAGTACGTGCCGTGGTCTGCGGCGCGAGTCAGAAGGACTTGGGGCGTAATCGGCGGCGGCGCGGATTAAACTCTGGTGATGATGATTATTACGACCAACTCGGGGTAAAATAGGAGCACTCTTTTCCTTTACTTCCACAATTTAAAATATTTATAACTTATTAGACATATATCTATGTATTTATAATTAGGGAATTCATACTTTACTAACCAAGTCCTTTTTCCATTTTGAGTTTTGTATTCTTCTGCGTCGGCTCCTCTTTGGTCTGCATATCTTTAGTAATTTCCCCGATAAGATTGAGAGCATCCTCTGCGGCAAATCTTGTCGCGTCCGCATCCTCTATGCTGGATTCATCTAGAATATTACAGAAGTTTTCAATGTCCATGGTACATTTATAGAGGTTAATAACAACTTCAACAACAAATATCTTCAACTTTGAGTGGTGTTTTTCCTGAGTAACGGAGTCTGCCCAAAAGACAGGGCCATACCGTGATGGTGCTATGAACGTAATAGGCACGAAAAACAAATAACGGAGACTATGCACTCAAAACGTATCATGTCCGTATCGTGTCCTGAAATCACCCGGGAATACACTATGCACAAACGGCTCTAATTACACACACAGACGGACAATACAGACAGTATTATTCATACTGTGGCCAGCCATGCGGAATGCATATTTTTCTTGGGACTAATTCCATCGCTCATTCTTACCACTGTTACTGGTCAGCCTGGATCTACCTGGGGTTACCAGTGAAGTCACCCAGGTTTGACCCTCGGCGAGCGACGCTAAATTGTCTTGGAACCCGCAACAAATTTAATTAAAAAGGTAGATAGGAGGAGATGGAATGACATAAATTCCACTTCCCTCCTTTACAAAGCGGGAGACAAGCAATGAATTAACACAAGGTCAATACAACCTTAAAAAGGAAGACTTACAGGCGGACCAACGAAGGCTAGACTGCATCTTTGAAATTTTGACAAGAACGTGCATGACACGGCCGGATATGCGACGGGATAGTGGGCTTTGAATGAAACAAAGAATATTTATTTGCCCGATACTTTGATAGCACGGTCATGGCAAGCTCATAGTATGGGCCGTTCATTTGGGCAGAGACTTTACGGGTTTACTGAATTACTGAAAGTATTAGATTAAAAAAAAAAAGAAAATAATACTAAACTATTTTTGTTGTGTATAGTATACGTATACGCGGTAACAGCTGAGTGGGCGAGTGCTTGCCTTGGAAACAAGGCGCGCAGGCAGGTTCGAACCTGGCTGCGAGCCGAGGTTATAACCTGCGCACTCTGATTTCTTTAATTAATCATGTGCGAATCGTCTTTGTGCGATTGTTACTAGCTTTCGGTAAAGGAAAACATCGTGAAACCTGCATGTCTGAGAAAGCCTAAATAGCTTTCGAATTAAAATTCACAACAGTGTGAAGTCCGCCAACCCGCGCTTGGCCAACGTGGTGGACTACGGCCTAAGCCTCCGGCCATCTTGAGGGGAGACCCGTGCACAGCAGTGGGACATAACCAGGGCTGGTATTATTATAGTATAAGTCTAGTATTATGCTTTTTTTATCTGTCGGTTTGGTCTGTTAATGATGATTTACTAGTTATAGTTTGTCAATTTCTTATTCTCACAATTTGTTTAACTTTATACCTATTTGCGTAAAATTTCCGATAGTTGTACGTGGATGAGGCCAGGGTCTTGCGTTGCCGCCATTACGCAACTACTATATTATGTTTTATTTGCAACTGTGATAAAGCTATGTTATCAACATCATCATAAGCCGAAAGATGTCCACAGCTGGACAAAGGCCGCCCCTTAGAAGGGAGTGGGGGGAATTTGACATAAGACCCCTCCCCCGCTTTGCCGGCGCGGCGCTACACTATGATAGTCAAGTCACAGTCAAAAATATTAATTTCAAATAAGCTTATCGCCAGCACTTTTGATTGGTCAATTTTTAAAAGCTACCACCGGCTCACGACGCGGCCCTCGACTGAGAAGATCTGGCAAGAAACTCAGCGGGCTTGTCAGTCGTTTAGTTTTTTAAACGTTGTTTGGTTACAATTGTATCAACATCAGCGGTAAGAGAGAAAAGAAAATAAAATACGACAAAATTACAAGAAACTAAAAGGCCAAAGGGATAGTAATAGTTATGTATCGAGCCGAAAATTATTCATATTTTGCAAACAGTATTCGATATTCTAGAAATAGTTTGCTTGTTATTGCTAAACCTATCTACAAAGAACACGTTTCTCTCTTCCTCAATAGATTAAAAATAGCCATCATTATACAGTGCGGTGGTTGGTGATGAATTATTTAGTGAGTTGTTTACAGCTATCTGTTTATATATATACTTATATTAGAGTCTCATATAGAGGATAATGACTATATACATATGTAATGACTATGTTGTCATTACATAATATAGACTGATATAAATTATTTATACGCTTTTAAAATTAAAATAGGTACCTACTCGGTCTATGGAAGTTTTATTTGGCGGAATAAGTTAATCGGTATTTGTATAATTTTGTTAGTTATTAGATATACTGTTTTATGTATGTTTATAATAGTATTATTTGATGTATGTTTATATATATTAATATAGTATACATTAATATACAATATGTGTTTTTATGCGTTAATGTTACCTATGCATATCTAGTGCGCGCACCCTCTGCTCTTTGTAACTTCTTTATTTTCCTCCTCATCCAAAGGTTGCCTGGAAGAGATAGCTTTTAGCGATAAGGCCGCCCATTGTTTCATGTCTTATTAATTTGTATCTTATTCTTCTAGTATCTGTTTGTTTGTGCGTAAAAAAGAATTGTCTATCTATCTATCTATAATATATTGTTCCGCGACATAAAAGTGTTAATTACTCGGTTAATTATTACTTAATTGTAATGATCACAAAATGCATTGTATGTCTACTATCGAGCCGTGTAAAAAATCTAGAAATGTCAATAGAAAGCAGTCCACCGATCTGGGACGTTCAACTTCGAGAAGTAGGCACTATTGCTGTGTATGTATATAGAAATCATACCAACTCCTAACAACGGCGTTGTGGCTACAGCAGCAGCTTTCTTCCTCCTATTGCTATCCTTCTCCAACTGCACTTCTATCTCTTTCTGTAGTTCTGTCAACTCTTTCTCACCGTCTTCTTCTTCCATTAACTAAAAACCGCAAAATAAAAGAATTAACACCCAAAATTCACTACTTCACCATAATAGATGCACTGCACTGTCGCTCGCCACCGGATACATTACTCATTATGTCTCTTGTGTCCGGTAATTATACAAGCTACGGTGCCCTTCACACCGAACACAGAAATGTTGGCGACACTGCTGCTTGGCGGCATCTCATACTGCGATGGGAAAACTAGACGGTCCTTAAAGAGCTTATTACACTACACGGTATTCAGGGTTTACGGTCCTGTCCTGGTGGTGTAATAACAGTTAGCGAGATAGGGTCCCTAATTAGGGCGACTGGAGCAGCCCGGTCTACCGAGCTCCCTAACTCCCTTATTAACGGGCAGTGTAATAGGCGCGGGCGTTTAGGGCGCTAGAGCAGTTCCTAGAAACTAAAACTGCTATAGAAAAAGCAATTTTTTGCCATTATAGCGGGCGTGCAACACTTTACAAATGAGCATATAACTAAGTTAGGGCCAAATCGACCGGCTAGTGTAATAAGCGGTTCCCTAGTCAGGGGCCACGCCTACCCTTGCCACAGGGCCCTGAATACCATGTAGTAGGACCTACTATCTAGTAGCAGTGTTGCCAACATCTATAAACCCGAGGCACAATATCAACTCGCTGAAAAGTCGCTTATATGGCGCTATAGTGGCGGGTCACCCCCTTCCCTCCAATATGGTTGAGGGGAGTGATGGCTGCTGCTCGAGTCAACTCGTGCGCGGGTGCTGCTTGGGGGGACTGGTCCGACTACTATCCCTTTGGCTTTTTAGTTTGTTGTACCTACTTTCGTCGTATTTTATTATTTTTTTTCCCTGTATTATTTGATCTTTTGAACGGCAAGACACACTGTCGCTCTGATCTAACTGTAACATGACACATTGTTTAAAAAAAAAAGTGATAAAATGGCAAGCCCGCTGAGTTTCTTGCCGGATCTTCTCAGTTGAGGCCGCGTTGTGATCCGGTGGTAGCTTTTAAAAAAAAAAAAAAAAAATACATGACCTTTCAAAAGTGCTAGCGTTAAGCCTATTTGAAATAAACTATTTTTGACTTTTGACTTTTGACTTTTATACTGATTCTATCATAAGTGGATCAGGATTTCGTTCTTCCGATTTAGAAGTCCGAGTTTAGAAATCCTATCTCACCTGTCACTTTCTCGGAAAATATGTCCATGTATCATTTCATCAACAAACTAAAATTTTAACAACTGCTAAATTTCCATCATTCAACCGACTAATTGCTTTGAATAACACCTCAGTAGAAGCAGTAAAGAATTTTAAATACTTAGGTAGTCAAATAACTCACGATTCTAGATCATTACCTGACATTATTGCTAGAATTTCAATAGCTAAAAGGGCATTCAACTGTAAGAAACATTTGTTCAAAGCCAGGATAGCAACTGCTATAAGAAAACGGCTCATTAAAACGTATATTTGGAGCATCGCTTTGTATGGCAGTGAAGCATGGACCCTTACACAGAAGGATAGAGAAAGGTTGGAAGCATTCGAGATGTTGTGTTGAAGAAGAGTGGAGGGAATAAGTTGGACAGAAAGGAAGACGAATGAGGAAGTTTTAGAATTGGTCAATGAAGAAAGAGAAATTTTAAGATCTATTGAGAATAGGACAGGAAAGATGATTGGCCACTTGATACGACACGACACCTTCTTTAAAACGATAGTGGAAGGGAAAATAGAAGGGAAAAGGGGAAGAGGAAGACCCAGACGAAGTTTTATGAAGCAGGTAGCAGAAAACGTGGGTGGAATGTCGTACCAGGAGGTCAAAATGAAGGCATATATAATAGATCGAATTGGAAATTGCTTCAGCGACAAGAGCCCAGCTCTTAAGTTAGAGAGAGAGATCATTTCATCATCATCATTATGAGCCGAAAGTCGTCCACTACTGGAGAAAGGCCTCCTCTTAAAAGGGAGGGGTTGACACGATCCCCACGGTTGATTAGTGTCTTGGGAAACGCAGTATAGGTGGTAGAAGAATCCAATAGAAAGAGACTGATACCAGACTCGTTTTCCTTTAGTCACCTCCTATGACTTCCAACGGAAGCAGATGGGTGGGTGTTATTTTTACCCGGACACCCCACTCCCATCATTAAACTGCAGTATATTAGCGCAGCAGCTCGCAGATATTATAGAAAATGATTTCTGGACCATTTCTAGGAATTGGTATGAACCGATTGGTGTCGGTCAATTCGGCTCCAACGGAAGATAAGCGTTGGTTGTTTACAACCAACATTTTTGCTGAGTTTTGTGGCGCACATGCAAAATTATTATACTAAATTACAGTATAGTTTTTTTCTATGTCTGCTGTGTGACACTTACATACATAAACGTATGTAAGACAAATAAATATATCTTTTCTTTTTCTTTTTCAATGGGCCTACCCATAAAGTATATCGACAGATGCTTAAAAGTAACGTACCTTCTGTAATCGTTCTTTATCCCTCTTCCTGGCGGCTCTAAATGCTGGCGGGTCCTGGTCCTCCTCTAGGTCTACAGTCATGAACTCCTCAAGGGTGAGGGCACTGGACGGCGTATCACCAAACTCTAGCAGCCGCTTGCGTAACGTCGATTCGTGCACTTTGACTATTCGGACCACGTCTGCCGGTGTTCGGGAGAAGTCGTGCAGGCGACCCGCTATGAGCAGTGCTGTTAAATTCCAATAGTAAGTTTTGTGTTAGTATAGATAGGCGTGTTGAGAAAAGTCCCACCTATATTGGCTTATTCTGGAAACCAATGTCAATTTTAACTCAAACTAATTCTAAGTTCAAACCGAGCAGGCGTGTAGTGCAATTGAATATTTTGTGGTGACAAAATTTTATGGCGAGTCACTAAAACCAGTGTTATAGTAATCAACAGTGCTATCCAGAGTGCGTAATGTAGAAAAATTCTAATTAAATTGGAATTGGTTTCCCAGAGTTTCAAAAGAATTTACATTTCCTGTAACAACTTTCCTACCAACGTTACCTATAGTAGAATCGTTGTTAGAACTTAATATTTGACGATATCTTTTAAGACTGCCGACAAACTACTAATTAGTTTAGCAGAAGACAGAAAATTCTATATTTCATGAAGAATCGATGTGCTGATGGCTGACAAATCCCCTTCCTTTTTGGTGTCAGTGTAGCGGTTCTTCCTTCGGGTCCAAGATCCTGTACTGTACATATTACCGCTTACCTTCCATCAGGTGGAACTACAGTCAAGCACGAACTTATCATTTTGAAGAAGTAAGGAAACATCACGATAATGTAATGTTGTATTACAGTTGTCTATTGTACTATTACAGTGAAGTCAAGTTCTTTTCACGTGAGAAGACATGTGACAGATAGTTATTACGAGATCACAAAACTTTTCATTTCGATGACTCTTTTGTTAATGCTATTCAAAGTTTAGTCGTATTGCTTAAGCATGTTGCATATTTAGAGCCGGTTATACACAACCATAAATATGAGTATAATCCATTGTAACATACATACATACATATAATCACGCCTCTTTCCCGTAGGGGTAGGCAGAGACCACTTCTTTCCACTTGCTACGATCCTTACATACTTGTTTCGCTTCGTCCACATTCATTATTCCCTTCAAACATGCTCTTCGGTTTAGGGTACTCTTGACCTGGCCTAGGTCTACCCCTTCCAACACTTTCATTCATACTCGCCTTGTACACTTTATCCATTGTAAGTAGAGCACAAATGGCCGGCTGGCATCACAAACGTGCAAAGCTGTCTTATAGTCAAAAGACTGGGACGTATTTATAGGTACAGTTTAAAAAACAGGTGTTTCAAAGTAACAACATGGAACTGTAGAAACCAAAAAACATTTCATGTGCCAGAATGGACGAAAGCACAGTTTACGTGGGTGTCAGGTGTTAAAACATTTATATATTATATTAATATTATTATTATCTTATTATATAAAAGAGTAGACAAAAACCCACTCATCACGAAATCTCAGAAACTACAAGTGCTAGGAGTCTCAAAGTTTGCATGGGGGTTCCTTTTAGGACGTAGGTGCTCACTAAGACGGGGTTTTGTGAAATTCAACCTCTAAGGGGGTGAAAAAGGGGGGCAAAGTTTGTATGGGAGAACGCGATTCCTTGGTCCTATTGACTTGAAATTTTGTACAGACATTCGTTAAGAAAATTAATTGAATTTGTATTTCATGCTTTTTTTAAATTTATCCCTTTACAGGGTAAAAAAGAAGTATTATTACTCAACCGATGGCACAATAAGATACGATAATTTGAAAGTTAAAATAAAAGTTCCTTGGCCAAGTGGTTACGGAAGCGTCCTCTAAGTACGGACTGTCCGGGTTCGCTACCCCTGATCGGATATTTTTTTTTTGATTATTAAACTTTGTTTTTGATTTTTTTATTTATATTAAGATTCGATGTTTTAAATATTTAACTTATATTAACTCCAGCACTTTTTATCTCTAATAGATTTTTTATACATTGAATTTAAACTACTTTTACGGATTTTATCGCGGTTTATTTATTGATTTTACTATCCCGACGTTTCGAATGCTTTGCTTTGTGTAATATTCGCGTAAGTAAAAGACAACATTAGATTTTTTATATTTAATACTTTTTTATTTATTTAAAATCATGCATACGTGGTTAGTTTCTCTCTAATGTTATGATTTAGTTATTAGTGGAAACTTAATTTTTGTACAATTGGATCTAAGGTAAAATATCACGCTATATGCATTACGGACTGAGCAGACATATAACAAGAATATGATCAAGTAATTCGATTAATAGAGAGTAGCCGTGGTCTGGAGGTTACGGAAGCGTCTTCTAAGCACATCAGGTTCCGGGTTCAAATCTCTCTTTGGGATTTTTTTTTGTGTACTTTTAATCATTTTATTTCTGATCATTTTGTTATTTTTTTAATTTTTCACTGAAGTTCTTTTACTTAATTTATTTAGAAGTTTTATCTAAGTAAATAAAATTAATTAGCTTACGTTGACTAAACCTAAAGAGGTACCTACATACTTAACAATCAAGTAGGTACTAGACATTCTATATATCATTCATTCCATATAATATACGGTAAATCTGGGATATAATATGCTTGCCCCCCGGCGGCGGACTTAAAGGCCAGGCACTGAGGGACACCTGGTGCAGATCCCACCCGAGAACCCAGGTTTCCCTCTCATGTGCCGATGTGACAGCCACGGGAGTTTTATTGGGTAAAAATACCAAATACCCAGGTTGACTTCCCCACGGGATCCCGTGGACATATTGGATGTTTCCCCCGCCACCCCTTAACTGTGACAACGGTGACAGATTCTCGGGGGGCTATAATGCGCCCCCGACAGCGGCTTCAAAGGCTCTTGCCTTGCACTGAGGGGTACACGGTGCAGCCCTCCTTTTTTGTGTGGTCAGCTGTGGGGGACACATACCGCAGTCGATCACCCGCAGGATCCTGGAGGCCTATTGGAAGTTTCCCCGCGATCCCCGTATCTTTGAGCACGATGATAGTTTCCCGGGTGGCTTTATTGTGCCCCCCGGTGGCGAGCTCAAAGGCAAGCCACTGTGGGATCTTGGTGCAGATCCCACCGGTTAGCCCAGGTCTCCTTCTTACCTTCGGAGTCGCTGGACGCTCGGGGTGTGGGCCCTTTGAGCGACCATTGAGTACGGCGGGGACTCCGAGGAGGACGGCGGCGGGGTTGCGACCCCCGTCCCCGTGAGTACCGTGTCTGGTTCCCGGGGGGCTACAATGCGCCCCCCGGCGGCGGGCTCAATGGCAAGGCACTGAGGGGCCCCTGGTGCAGATCCCACCGGAGAGCCCTGAGGTCCCCCCTCTCATGTGCCGATGCGACAGCCGCGGGGGTTTTAGTGGGTAAGAATCCCACATACCCTGGTCGAGCCCCACAGCTCCCGGGGATCTTTCGAAGATTTCCCCCGCGTCAAAAAAAAAAAAAAGGTCTTCTTATGTACTGATTTAACGGCCGTTGGGGGTTTAGTGTATAAGAATCCTACTGTCTGAGTGTGTGTGAGTGGTTCGGTGTGGTACGGTGTGGTACGGTGTGGTGCGGTGTGGTGCGGTGTGGTGCGGTGTGGTGCGGTGTGGTGCGGTGTGGTGCGGTGTGGTGCGGTGTGGTGCGGTGTGGTGCGGTGTGGTGCGGTGTGGTGCGGTGTGGTGCGGTGTGGTGCGGTGTGGTGCGGTGTGGTGCGGTGTGATGCGGTGTGGTGCGGTGTGGTACGGTGTGGTAGCGGGACTGAGCGGGACTGAGCGGGACTGACGGGGACTGAACGGGACAGACCGGGGCTGACCGGGACTGAGCGGGACTGACCGGGACTGACCGGGACTGAGCGGGACTGACCGGGAATGAGCGGGATTGACCGGGACTGAGCGGGACTGAGCGGGATTGACCGGGACTGAGCGGGACTGAGCGGGACATACCAGGACTGACCGGGACTGACCGGGACTGAGCGGGACTGACCGGGACTGAGCGGGACTGAGCGGGACTGACCGGGACCGACTGGGACTTACCGGGACCGACCGGGACTGGCCGGGACTGAGCGGGACAGACCGGAACTGACCGGGACAGACGGGACTGAGCGGGACTGACCGGGACTGAGCGGGACTGAGCGGGACTGACCGGGACTGACGGGACTGACCGGGACTGGCTCGGACTGACTCGGATTCAGTCAGTCAGTCAGTCAGTCCGAGTCAATGAAGTGAAACTTCAGCGACTTACGTTCAGCGCTCCTGGGGAGGGGGAATAGAATGAGACAGAGCTAGAATGAAGTTTCACTTCTTCCGCGCGGAGGGACTCCACGCACGCACATTTTTTTTTTGAAGTGAAACTTCTTATGCGACTTCCAAAAATGTCATCATTTAACGCGTTAGACGTTATGCGTTAGACGTTGAACGTCCGATGTTAAACGGTAGACGTTAAGCGCTAAGTGTTAAACGTTAAGCGTTTAATTTGTTAAGGTTATGAAAGCGCTCATGTGAAGCCGTCACTGAGTGAGTGGGTGAGTGGGTGAGTGATTGAGCGATAGTGAGCGATAGTGAGCGACAGTGAGCGATAGTGAGTGATAGTGAGCGATAGTGAGCGATAGTGAGCGATAGTGAGTGATAGTGAGTTATAGTGAGTGATAGTGAGTGATAATGAGTGATAGTGAGTGATAGTGAGTGATAGTGGGTGATTGTGGGTGATAGTGAGTGATAGTGGGTGATAGTTGGTGATAGTGGGTGATAGTGAGTGATAGTGAGTGATAGTGAGTGATAGTGAGTGATAGTGAGTGATAGTGAATGATAGTGAATGATAGTGAGTGATAGTAGGTGATAGTGGGTGAGTGAGTGAGTGAGTGAGTGGCACGGTGTCGTACGGTGTCGGACGGTGTCGTACAGTACAGAGCGAGAGTGAAGTTTCACTTCTTCCGCGCGGAGGGACTCCACGCACGCACATTTTTTTTTCTCCATTACACCCGTGCGAAGCCGGGGCGGGTCGCTAGTTATATTATAAAAGCCCACCTCCACTGTCGCAGTGCAGGGACCAAAAATTTTTTGTTTTTGTTTTGTGACCTTTTGAGACGTGGCAAAAACTACTATACGTCGGCGCGGAATATTATTATCAATAATTTATGCTAATATTTGCTAAAGTCAAAACTACTCGCATAACATACACTATTAATGTCTATTTATAAAATCGATCCGCTACTAGTAAGAGCCGTTATAAGTATGAAAAATAGTTAACAAGACATCGTTGTTTGTATATAGAAAACATTTCGAGAAAAAATAAGATTAACAAATATTTACAAAAATTGACAAACGGACAAACAAAATAAATCGGAAAATAAATGATATGTTCTCCAGCCGGTTTCGGGTAAGGGCGACCACTTTAACGCCACGCCGTTGTAAGCAACGATCGTGCATTATCATTTGGCTAAAATAGCCAGCCAATCTTTTTTAAAAGATGCGAGCACACGTTTTTTTTTTTTTTGACGCGGGGGAAATCTTCGAAAGATCCCCGGGAGCTGTGGGGCTCGACCGGGGTATGTGGGATTCTTACCCATTAAAACCCCCGCGGCTGTCGCATCGGCACATGAGAGGGGGGACCCCAGGGCTCTCCGGTGGGATCTGCACCAGGGGCCCCTCAGTGCCTTGCCTTTGAGCCCGCCGCCGGGGGGCGCATTGTAGCCCCCCGGGAACCTGTCACGGTGCTCACGGGAACGGGGGTCGCAACCCCGCCGCCGTCCTCCTCGGAGTCGCCGCCGTACTCAAAGCACACGTAGAGCAAGTGAGCACGCCATCGATGTCGTGATATACTACAGTCACTCACTGGTGGTCGGACTCTTAGTTCATTCACTCATGCCATCAACAATAGAGCTGTAGCATAGGACGGCCAGTAATGGATGGCCAGGGGGATAATACATATTACGGAGAGCGGTTAGGCAGTGACTGGAGCCGAAGAATCTCAATAGCGAGCCTATTGGGGAGCCTATATCCAGATCCTGATGTGGGATGATGATGATAAGCGACCTACCTGCTCCACAGATCCCCGAAGGCCTTCGCCCCGAGTGGATGGAATCCCTCTTCATTCGCTGGACAAGTCGAAGCGCGGTCATGCTGACTTCGTGTTGCTTGTCCCCAAATTGCAGCTGTGATGCGAACCGCAGGATGTATAGACAGGGATCTGTAACACATAAACTATGGGTTAAAAGATATTGAGGCAACTGTTACTTGGGTTTACTGAGGGCAATTTTAATAATAGTTATTGATACAAAGTGCAGCCGTGTACCAAATCTATACTTATAATAAAACTGTAACTGGTCCAATTCTGTACATTGAAGATATTTTGAAAATTATATTTGGAGGGCATTCTATAACCGATACTGAGGCCGAAAATGTATTTTTATTAATTTTTGTCTGTCTGTCTGTCTGTATCACGGCTGAGCATCACGCCGAAACTACTGAATGGATTCAAATGAAACTTGGCATGATTTGAGATCTTACTACGAGGTAGGACATAGGATACTTTTTATCCCGTAATCTAGCACGGTTCTTTTGGGAGAGGGGATTAAAGTCAAAATGGGTACTTGGTTATACGCTTGGTCCGATTTTTATCAATTTTTCTTTATAATATAATAAATATTAGAAAGGGAACACTCATAGAGAGTTGTTATCAAGGTTTTGTAATCGATCGGGTTAAGCAACGTTAGGTAAGGTCAATAAATAGATGGGTGACAGTTTAACGCCATTTGAACTAAACGGGTCCGTGCTTCGGAGAGCAAGTAAAAAGTGGGTCCCAGTTTTTAACCGACTATAAAAAAGGAGGTTATGTATTCAATGCGAATATTTGTTATTAAAAGTTTAGTTAACGTAAAAATAGCGCAGGCGGAGCTGCCTGGGTCAGCTAGTAAAAAATATAGTCGAATTGTGAACTTCCTCCTTTTTCTTTGAAGTCTGTAAAAAAATAGGACAAAACAAGTATTTAAATGAGTTACTACGTACAGTTGCATATCAGTTTATCTCCGACATAAAAAAAATACTTCTAGTGCCAAATTGGTATAAATATAAATAGGTATATTATATTATAGCAACCCAACGCTGTACACAATTTATTATTACAGAAAAATAAGAAAAGAAAAATAGTTAAGTCTCAGATTGGAAATTCCGAAAAAACATAGGTACTAGAATGTTCTACATTACCCTCAGAGTAATTAGAATGGAGCTAGTATCGCGTCGATTCCCCGAACAAATTTTTCGTGGCACTTTTGCGGGGTGTGGGAGGCGAAGTAAACACACACAGATACAATTTCACGCATACCGACACTATAATGAACTCGCAACACATTCAAAAAGATACGCACACAAATAAAGAATGACCTGAACATATGACCAAAATTTGGCAGAGGGGTTAGCGCATCATGATCTCTCCAGTGGTATCTCCTCTAAGACATTACCTCACTGATTAGTAACACGACATTTGTATGCCGTTTGACCACAATGTATCTTAGTTTTAACGACCTCATAAAATTATTCAGGTCATGCACCTATGTTAGGAGTAACCTTCAAAGTTTTAAATAAAGATCAGCCTGTGTACCTGACAGTAACCAAAACAGAATCGAATAGTGGGTTGACAACTTTCCGTAAATAAATAGGTACTGAACAAGGATATCCGCTAACGAATGTATAAATGGCTTCATCGCTTAGAAGGTTCAACCTTGCCGCCTTGGGCAGGTTCGTTTTTGGCAGATCGAGTTGAAAACAAAAATATGTTTTTAGAATATTCAATTACCCCATCAATCAATTTGTTTTTCTATGATGTGACTGATGGGTTAGTTATCCATGAGGGCTATAATAATAATATCTTGGGACAATCCACACACGGTCATCTGATCCCAAACTAGGCAGAGCCTGCACTATGGAAACTAGACAACTGATACTAATACATAAGTATTACTTTTTTTTTGTCAATACATACTTAGATAGATAAATTACACCCATACATTTGGTGGGAATCGAACCCACGACCCATCTGGTGGCAGTCAGGGTGTCTATATATAATATCACTATTAGTACCAGTTAAACGTGTGGGTACATCAATCCCTATGGAAATACAGATACGACATTTTAGGAATTTTTATTACAATACCGAATGCATCTGAAAAAAAAACGGTATTGCTATTTAATGCCCCGCTCAATCACTTCAAGATAGTCGTACAGCCAGGCAAAAATCCAAAACACCAGGTCAAACTTTAACTTCAGAAATACTATATCTTGTAAGTAATAAATTAGTCAGTACAATAAGCTATACAAAATCCGAAAAAAAAGAAAACGCATCGAAGTCTACCGTATTAGGCTCAATTCACACCAAGATGGCAGCGGCCGGCAGCGCACTTTCAGTTTGAAAGAATTTTAAACTTTAAAATTCAAAATTCAAAAAATTCAAAATTCAAAAATTTTTATTTCAAATAGGCTTAACGCTAGCACTTTTGAACGGTCATTTTTTTTAAAAGCTACCACCGGATCACAACGCGGCCTCAACTGAGAAGATCCGGCAAGAAACTCAGCGGGCTTGTCATTTTTTCACATTTTTTTTTAAAACAAAGTTTGTCTTTTTACAATTAGATTAGCACCAGCGACAGTGTGTCCTGCCGTTCAAAATATCAAATAAAATAAAAAATACGACGAAAATACAACAAACTAAAATGCCAAAGGGATAGTAGTCGGACCAGTCCCCCCAAGCAGCACCCGCGCACGAGTTGACTCGAGCAGCAGCCATCACTCCCCTCAACCATATTGGAGGGAAGGGGGTGACCCGCCACCTATATCTACAATACGTAACAGACCAGTATCGCTTGAAAAGCGTGCCGCCGCGAGAGTGCGCGCGCGGCCACCGGAGGCCGCCCGCGCGCCGTATTTTTCAAACGATACAGAGGGCCTAGACAAGATGCAATCGCTTCATAGCGAATCTATTTCTTCATTCGCTAATGGTGTCAATTCCCTACAATATGTCACGTGATTTTTCGATGACTCATACAATTTTAAACTTTTTATTAGCGATAGCGCTTGTAGAATGTTACATTGTCTAGGGGGACTGGTCTGTTACGTATTGTAGATAAAGTTTAAAATTCTTTCACACTGAAAGTGCGCTGCCGGCCGCTGCCACCTTGGTGTGAATTGAGCCTTAGGGTAAGTATACTGACTACATCGATAAATTTGCATCAACTGCCTTACAGGAAGGTGATTCGCATTGGCGGTTGAATGCGAATGAGATCAGCGATAAATATGATTATTGATTAGAGGATAATTTTATGCCTCCAAGAGGACGACACTGGATTACACGATGAAATACAAAATAATTCCAAGTAAATCTAATGACATGTCATGAGTTAAATTTCATCGGTTCGCAAATATATCAATAATCAAACGGTATTTGCAATTCTTAGGAAACTCATTTCTTTGAATGGTTCTGACTGACTTTCAACGTATTCCTAATGCAGACTAACAACTGTTAGTCTGCATTAGGAATACGTTGAAAGTCAGTCAGACACAGTCAGTCAGGGTATACAGTTGTATACCCTGTTTTTCTTTTGGCTACCAGTCCTCCATTACTCCTGTGTCTCCAGTGTTCATACATTTTATTGCTACGATTTTGAAAGGGTATAGTAACAAGTTGGTGCCAGTAGCGTCCCTACTTTGTTTTATTTATGATGATAATTAATACATAATGAACCAATTTACTTGCAAAACCACAATACCTCGTTGATATTTCGATATCGCGCTTGGAACCAAATTCGGACCAAAGTGTTTTCGTAATAGGTAGCGTATTTTGGTGAATTGAACGCATTGCAAATGCAAACTGTGACCCTTATTGAAATCCGTTTACAATTGCCATCCAACGAAAATTGTGTAAACTGGTTTCAGAACACGTTTAAGGGCCCGTTATATAAGTGTTCCAGTTTTAGGAGGTCAAGAGAAGTAGGTAGTGTTAATAAAATATTTTATGTAAAATTCGATAATTTTACAACTAAGTCGATACTTACGCTGGATGTGCACACAATCATTGGTATTATGTAAATGTTAGAAACATTTTGTTTAGATCTAGATCTTTTTCATGTACTTACATACAAGATAAGAAAGACTTAATTATGCAGAGGTATAAACGAGTACCTAACTGTAATATTCTACTAGTGTGTAAAATGATAATTGTAGACTTAGGATTTCTAGATGGTTCCTTATGCAAGAGACTACAAAATAATTCTCTAATTATTTTGTGAAGACCATCCAGCTTACTTTTACCAGATACCTTAACATTTGCTGGACATTTATTTCCTGATCCAAAAATTTTAGGGGCAATAATCTTCTTGTTTCGCTCCCGGCCGCTTATTGATCGTACCCGATCTTCCCATTGAAAACAAAATATTCATAAATTATATTCAAAAGGTAAAAGGCACCTATCTATTAACAATTATTTCATTAATGCATTCTTATAGTGTGTCACTGTGTAGGTATACGTCATGTGTTACCATCGATAAGATAGTTAGTATATCGATTGTCACTGCCCGCTTACCTGCCTGGATCACATCGGACAACAGCTGCGGATTACAGGAGGGTCGGGCAAACAGCTATTGTACCAAAAACCTACCCGCGACCTTGCACCTTATTATTTCATATTAAATCTTTTTTTGTTTCCGTTACTTGAGGTTTTATTATCAGCAAATGACGTGACACGATGGGATGAACAGTATATTTGGAAATGTTGGTACAATACATTGTAATTACTAGACACGGGATCAGATGTGCAATTCCAGGACAATCCCAGATTTCCCGGCCATCTGGCAGCCCTAGCCCAGGCAGGGTGTTACCGCATAGTGTTAGATATTGTGTCGCAAGGCAGCGGTGTGTAAACGTTCCTGTGTTTCGATTTGAAGGGCACCGTAGAAATTAATGGACGCATCAAGTGACCAGCGGTCACAGTGCACTTGTCCATGGGCACGCTTACCTGTAGCAAACGTGCTGTTTGTCTCATCACTAAGTCGTCACTAAGATGCAATAAAAAATAAATTGTTCGGATATAATAATGGCTTATAATTACAGTAATAGTCGAGATTTTCAAATGAAGTATACTTATTTCATATTACCTTGCATCAAATCGGTCAATAACACCAGCAAAATGGTGTTATTTACATTAATATACAGTTAATACAACATTTATGTACAAGCCAAATAACCATTTTAATGCTACTGTTAGGTAAATATAATTGTCCAGATTTGCATATTATTTCTCCGTGACCGTTTCGAAATTTTAATAGGTGGAGAGGTCATTGTTGATTTTCACAACGTACACGCTACACATTATCATCCTCTACCTGAACCGCGCAACTCCGCCCGCGCTTTCATTACATTTTGCTCCCTCTTTCTTTCTCTTCCTTTTATTTATTTCTCTCTTCATCTCTCTTTCTCATAAAAAATCTTATTTTCTGCTCTCTCCTCTCTCCCCGGTCCCCGTCACTCCCGCCTGCCTCCCACTTTGCTCCCCTCACTCCTCCCTTTCTTCATCTCCCTTTCTTCCCCCACTTGCAATTTCTACTTCCTGCACGAAATGTTTTAAATAAAGTTGATATTCTTCGGAGCTGAATTAATATAAGGAAAATAATGTAGCTCACTGCTTGTTACTTGTTGTTCCCACTAGCCTTGAAATTAACAATAGTTTGTTTGGTTTACCTACTATTTAGTACTAGGTCAATACTGCTTTAGTTTGTGTTTCTTTGAGTATTGAACGGTATGTGATCGGATTCCTTTTCGCGGTGAACAGGATTTGCTTGTTTTCACAGCGTCGCATCTTACAATACTGGCGTCACCCCATTTCTAGACTACCATCGTCTCCCTTTTAGAACTAGATCCTATTACTGGCCCGAATACCTAAAAATTTCTCCAATGTGCAGTATTTCATTAACTGTTTCAAGGAATTTAACTAAAATAAGTATGTAACGAGTCAGAATTAGTATAACATCTACACCAGATATAGGTGTTACGATAGTATATTCGGCATTCGGTATTTCGGCAGTCGGCCATGAAACCATTAATATTAGACTGTCTCAACCACCAGTTAGCAAGTTCAGGGGAAAAGGTTAAAAAATAACAATACCTACTGTATTTTTCATAATTCATGCATCAAGAATTTCACAATCCTCAAACAGATGACATTGAGGTGCATCATGTAAGAGGATTTTAATAACGATTGCTTAAAACATACAATTTCCAAGAAACAGCAAATAAATGTGAACGTGACGGGGTCCACGGATGCAAACCATCAAGAGTGATTCAAAAAAGAGTTGTTATTATAATTTATACACGCTTTTTATTTCCTTCGAGCAGAAAATATGCTTGCAAGTCGTGATAGACCGGTGTGGACTATGTCGTAGTTACTACATAAAAACGTCATTTACTTTTAGTAAAGTGGGTACTCGTTTCCATGTTGAACGTTCGTAATTTCCCGTACTAATCTGTCAAACCGTGCTAAACCCGCTGCTGGCATGGCAATAGACATTTCATAACAAGCCACACACGATGCCACATTCGTCGAAAAAACGAAGGTGTTTCTCCTACAAAATTTAGCGCGGCTCCCCATGATACACTAGACTATTAGTTCACAAGTAAGCGTTATCATAGCCATCAGTGTCCAAGACCAAACGTGTTTCATATAACAAAGGCAGGACTGGTCATCGACGGCATGTATATGGATCGCTTACAGGCAACGGCGCGCGACCGGCATGCCGATGGAGATAAACCACACGCAACCTCATTCAGCTATGAATATTAGGTGTGAATTAAATGCACATAAACATTCTACCTTAACCAGAGCAAAGGCCTTCACATTATGTTAAGTTTTTTCCTGCAAAGGAGCTGTTCCTTACAACGTACGGAAGCAAAATAAAGCTTAAATTTTAGTTTCCGGGTCTCTGACTGGGGCACTGAGGATATAAGTTAGTAAGAAACAGATCCCAAAGAACGCCGTTTCTTATAGTCTATTCTTGTACACAAGCAAAGAAAATATGACTGGAGATAGCGCGGCTAAGGATGAAGCCTAAGAGTTAATTTTCCTATGTTGAGGTATCAACGATTTTCAGAAAAAATAAACATAAACCATAAGGAAGGAAAAACGTTCAAAGAACAAAACACAATAATTCAACTATTCTAAGTATAACGGTTATAATACGATCTTTATGATCATTGAGAAAATCGAAAAAGTAGGTACATTTAAGCTGACATCAATGAATCATCGTGTCATGAATATCATTGTGACTTTTTTACTTCCAACTATTATTTCAACTGCTTTAAATAACATTCATTACCACTCAATTCAGTACAGTTATCTGTCCAGCGAGCGTCTAAAACTGGTCAAAAAGAAATTAACATTGTCACACGCTTTCTTCAGACTGAGTGCTCTAGGCTCCAGGCTCCGGTTCTATGGAATTTAAAAGCCTATCTAGATAACGTTACAATAGTAGGTAATATTTTATCCGAGATCTTCCAATAAAGAAATTTAAACCTTTGATAAAACCCGATTGTCAAAAAAGGCTAATTATAAAATCTTGGATTACCTGGAGGATAAAGTTGCGTGGGCTTGAACTACTCAACTCATGCAAGCTTAGAATTTTAAGGCTACTTATGTATAATTTGTAACACTGTTTGCATTATTGTTTAAAAAAATATATGACAAAAAAAGACAAGCCCGCTGAGTTTCTTGCCGGATCTTCTCAGTAGCGGCCGCGTTACGATCCGGTGGTAGTTTGTAAAAATGATTTTTGTGCAAGTGCCTGCGTGGGGCTAATACATATTAAAGACTAGCTGACCCACGCAGCTCCGCATGCGCTATTTTTACGTTTAATAACAGACATTCGCATCGAATACATAACCTCCTTTTTTATAGTCGGTTAAAAACTGGGACCCACTTTTTACATGCTCTCCAAAGCACGGACCCGTTTAGTTCAAATGGCGTTAAACGGTCACCCATCTATTTGACCTTCCCTAACGTTGCTTAACCCTTGATCGATTACAAAACCTTGATAACCACTCTCTATGAGTGTTCCTTTACTAATATTTATTATAATTATGAAGAAAAAATTATAAAATCGGACCAAGCGTATAACCAAGTACCCAGTTTGACTTTAATCCCCTCTCCCAAAAGAACCCTGCTAGATTACGGGATCAAAAGTAACCTATGTCCTACCTCGTAGTAAGATCTCAAATCATGCCAAGTTTCATTTGAATCCATTCAGTAGTTTCGGCGTGATGCGCAGCCGTGATACAGACAGACAGACAGACAGACCGACAGACACACAGACAAAAATTAAAAAAATTACATTTTCGGCCGCAGTATCGGTTATAGAATGCCCTCCAAATATAATTTTCAAAATACACACATCAAAAGTGTCTAGGGATCAAGCATTTTTGGGCAAAAAAATGGGCAGAAGAACAATGGCGTTTCGTGTGCTTTTCTGATGAGTCTCGTTTTGGTATGAGACCGGATACAAGACGTATACGACACTGGAGAACCCCTGGACGCCAACAGCGATTAAAATCCTGCCAGGAAGTCCATCCTTATAGTGGTGGAACCATCATGGTATGGGCGGGTATTTGGATCGGCGGAAGAACTGAGTTGATTTGGATCAGAGGCAACCTCAACGCTCAAATTTATGCTGAGACGATTGTATCAGACGTCATCGTTCCTCTACAAGTGCAAATCGGTCCCTTATTTCAGTTAATGCATGATAATGCACGACCGCACACCGCAAGAGTTGTAAGACAGACTCTCGCCGCAGCTAACATCAATGTCCTGCCCTGGCCTGCTCAGTCGCCAGACTTGAACCCGATTGAGCATGCATGGGATATGCTACAGAGAAGAGCTCTGCCGAATATGGAGGGTATCCAGTCGCAAGAAGACCTTTTTTTGTTGTTGCAACGAACATGGGCGGCCATTCCACAGCGTGATTTGGATGAACTCATTTTGAGTATGCCAAACCGATGTTCTTGTGTTGTTAGTGTTCGCGGTAGAAACACGGATTATTAATTGTTTAAGTTACCCAATAAAATTTTAAAGAAAACTGTTATTTCAGTCTTTTTTTCGAACTTTTGTGTTAGTGGTTCAAATGTCAAAAATCCCTTTATTAGGAAAATGGCAAATTTCTTTATTAATGCAAAGGTGACTTGGTTTATCGTTACTGTGACAAACGAAAACACTTTATTTGATGAATCCTTAAAGAAAATTTTAATTAATATCAATCAGGAGAAAAGTTATTGCAAAAATATATGTTGATCCCTAGACACTTTTGATGTGTGTATCTTCAATGTACAGAATTGGACCTGTTACAGTCTATACTTATAATAAAAATGTCTGTTTAATTCAAAGTTTAGTTAACGTAAAAATAGCGCAGGCGGAGCTGCGTGGGTCAGCTAGTTTTATAATAAGTATAGATATTTTGACTTTAACATTTCTCCATTACAAGGTAAATTTGCATAGATCTGATTGCAGCACGCATCTTGATGCCACGATACACCAAAGTGTTTAAGTGACGAATTATTGAAGAATAAATAATTTTGCAGAAGTTTCAAAACCTCAACTTAATGGGTAAGTCAATTTATAACTATTATCATGACAGGAATTTGCAATTGACAATAAATGACGTAGGTGTAAAAAAAGCTCAAACTCAAATACTAGTTTTTACATTTTGCATTGCATTAAACATGTCGACTGGACCATGTGTATCCGAATCGAAGTGATTCACCAATATTCCAAATACGATACAAATATTCTTAAAGCTTTGTTTAAGTCGACACGAAACGAAGAAAAAAATATTTTAATCATTCTAACCTGACGATATGACCTTTACCCGACACCGGAAAATGAGAATATTTCAAAAATTCCCAGAACTGACATATTACGACGTCTATAAGTCGATGCATACTTAGCAGCATAAGTAGGAACATCAGACAGTTCATTACCTAGATACCTACAAGAGCTAACTAGGTTAGAGCTAAATATATAGGTTAGCTTTAGAGCTGCCTCCATTCTCCGTGTCAATAGAGATTTTAACATATTTTCGCATGTACGTTGTTGTTTTCGGCAAACATTTCAGGTAGGGGACGAAAATAGATGCACGTCTGGCTAGCTGGTTGTCATTAATAGCTATTTTAGTTAGAACGTGCAATTAAAACACCTGTTATTTTTAAGGGACGTGGCTAATTTCAAAACATGTTATACATTATCGATCAGGATTACGTTATGAGGCGTTATTACGTTATGGAAAGCAACGTCTACAATATAGATAAGAACGTGTTTCAAATCAAACTGATTGTGGTCGCGAACTCATTTTGAGGAATTGCGTTAAGGCATGTGTTGATAAACTATGACATCATATACTTTCTCGGTCCAACTTGGCTGCATTGGAGGCAGGTATCAGTCGCAGGCTTGCGCAAGAGACAAACATCGGTCCGCGGTGCGGCTGAGATCGGACGTAGTCGACCGAGCGCATTCACGCGGACGCATCATCGATTCGATAAATAAAACCGAAACCAAAATTCTTACCGGTGTCTATTCAACAAGTTCTTAGTTCGATAACAAGTGCCCGGTATCAGAGTGTAGTGTGATTGTGACGAGTTTGTTTCGACAAAACTGTGGTCATGTTGCAAGGGGACAGCCGGTGTCCGAAGGAATGAAATGAAGGACAGGTCTACGAGGGCACCTAGTAACCTTCCAGTGATACTGGGAAAAGTGCTTCTTCGTTGGCTTTTTACGAAGGACCTCGTGTTCTTTGTTTACCGGTTGGTTGTGTTTCTTGTGTATACTATAATGTAAGCGTCTTCTATAACTTGTTTATCTAGTTTAATAAGACTTCGTACCTGTTATGTATATTTAGCACCAACTTCAATAATATTTAAATTATTTTACACTTTTTAATGTGCTGTCTATTGAAGTCGGTTCAATTTTTTTTTTTAAATTATATATTGATATTTTCATACACAAAGATTGAACCATCGAATACCTATCTACTCCTTTTTTGAAGTCGTTTAAAAAAGCATTAAATAACGAATATATAAATAAATATTCTGGGACAATCCACACATGGTCATCTGTTCACAAACTAGGCACAGCCTGTAACTGATACTAATACATACTTATATATGTACTTTTTAACCGACTTCAAAAACGGAGGAGGTTCTCAATTCGTCTGTATATTTTTTTTTTTCTATGTATGTTCGCGCATAACTCTGGCAATTATGAACCGATTTGAAAAAATCTTTCTTCCATCCATTCTTTAATCCGTTAATTGGGTCCCATAAAAAAATTATTGCTTAGTAATAAGTAGTTCCTGAAAAAACAAGAATGGTGACTGCGCACTGAGAGCTGCAAGAAAGCCTATATAGATGACGTTTTAGTCGCTCGGACTCGCTCGGTCGGACAAAAATGGTCATAACTCTGGCAAATATTTACCAATTTCAATGATTCTTTTTTTATTCGAAAGAAGAAACCACTGTATTGAATCTGTATGAATTTTATTACAACCGGATAAAAACTTCCTGGAGGACCATGAACGATGTGGAGGAATTTATCTGGTAAAAACCATAATACTGATGTTCTCCATTACATTGCTCTGACAATTATGAACCGATTTCGATGATTCTTTTTTTATTCGAGAGAGTAAACTACTATGATGTTTCCATGCAAATTTCATTACGACCGGATATTTTTTTCTGAAGAAACATGAATTATGTAAAACTATGTAGACGATAATGTGATCATAACCTACCTAGATAATTTTACGGTTTTCGATGGTTCAATCTTTATATATGAAAATATCACTAAAAAGTTTAAAATAAAATCTTTTTAAAAAAAAATTGAACCGACTTCAATATCACTGAAAAGTATTAAATAATTTAAATATTATTGAAGTTGGTGCCAAATATACACAGCAGGTACGCTAACACCAACTTCAATAATATTTAAATTATTTTATACTTTTCAGTGATATTGAAGTCGGTTCAATTTTTTTTTTAAAGATTTTATTTGTAAATACATACTTAAATAGATAAACAACACCCAGACACTTGGTGGGAATCGAACCCACGACCCATTGGGTAGCAGCCAGGGTGTCTAACCACTAGACCAACAGGCCCGTCATAATATTGAAGTCGGTGCCGGGTGGTGTCGGGTAAGCATAGCGTTGTGGTGCGTTAACTAAAATCAGAACCGATTTCAATATAATGTTCGTTATTATTGATTTTTTTCTGTAAATATTTTATATGACACTTTTTAGTGAATTTTATGCTAAGTATACGATATCAATAGTACATACGTGGGCTACTTGAAATCAGTTAATATAAACTGTATACAAAAATATACTTTTCTGGCTACCTTTTTTCGGAATATGGTCGTGAAGTCCAAAAAATGACAAGCTAAATGCTATTTACTCGAACGGCTATGCTAGAGTAACCCCCTGAAAACATTATAAACAGTCCATATCTTAAAAAAGACAGAGCCGATTTCGATGAAACTTGTACTGTTCCCTAAGTTGAAACATACTGTAACTATTACAAAAATGATTTCCACAATCGGATTTATAGTTTCTGAGAAATCGCTGGACAAACCTACATACATACACTCATAAGTATTGGTACATTTGTTTAGAAGCCTACATAGACTAACATGTGTAAATATTACGCATTTTTATTAATATTCCCTGGTACCCATAACACAAGTTAATTCTTACCTTGGGTACCAGTGGTCAACAAATTAATAATGTTTAAGATTAGTTTATGGCATACCTACTTAAATTTAGTTCTAAATGACTGTATATTTTTTTACTAATAAATAATAAAATATTTTATTCTATTCTATTACATGCATACGCGTCAAATACAGAAACTTATTTTAGAAGTCGGTTAAAAAATGACACTAACTAAAAGTTTGTCAAACTTATTATCTATCGCCATAAAACAAGAACAAATATTAAATAATATAATGTACATAAATAAGTCATTTGGTGAATATCAAATTTTTTTGCCCGACTGCCGACCCGAAGCACAATAAGCCCGACTGCGAACAAACAAAATATTTTCAGAAAATATAAAAACCGACTTCAAAGAAAATGATCTAAAAATCATTAAATAACGAAACTATATTGAAGTCGGTGCTAGGAATAGCGTTATGGCGTGTTATCTGATATCAGCACCGAATGGCACCGACTTCTATATAGTTTCGTTATTTAATGATTTTTAGATCATTTTCTTTGAAGTCGGTTTTTATTTTTTCTGAAAATATTTTATTTGACACTTTTTAGTCAAACTTTACCAAGATATCAGCAGTACATGGGCTACATCAAATCAGTCAGTTAATATATTTTGCAATAGGTCATGAAGTCCAAAAACTAACATGCTAAATGCGATTCACTATTATTCATAATTATAACTTCCGTTCACGTTAGCACGCAACTTCACTACTGATAGTATATCGATGCTTTAGCGATTTTGATGAAACTTGTACTCTTCCCTAAGTTGAAAGATACTGTAACTATTGCAAAAAAGAACTATCGCAATCGGACTTATAGTTTCTGAGAAATCGCGGGACAAACCTACATACATACATACACTCATGAGATTTGGTACATTTGTTTAGAAGCCCACATGGACTAACATATGCGAATATTACGCATTTTTATGAATATTACATACATACGCGTCGAATACAGACCTTCTTTTTGAAACCGGTTAAATATGGGCCTAAATATACATCAAACCTACAGACATGCATTATGTTTCAACTCGTCTCGTTAAGACCTTTCATTTGACACCAATTTGTCATTTTTTGAAACAAAAAAAAAAACACAAAAAAAAAATTGTGAACTTTTGTTTGGAAAAATATACATATACTAGCCTATGTCACTCCCACAACTAAGACCAATCTAACTACATATTAAAAGTCAATGTCCATCAAGCCATTTAGTCTGTAGGCCGTGCCAAAGGAATAGACATACATACATAGGTACTCTCGAAAAACATTACCCTCTTCTTGGGGCATTCGGGCAAAAATGATCCAATCTTGTAGGTATGTTCTGGTACAAATTAGGAAAAAAAATGAGCTATTCATCAAGTGTGTTACGTAGGTACATGTATTTGTATTATATACACTGATTAAGACCACAAAATATAGAGAGTAATAAGACCCTCACGGATCCGACACGAGTTTTGAACACTCTATATAAATATAAAATACCTGATCATACCTATACAACGTTAACGAATTAACGCAAAACCTGAGAACTAGTTTGTTCCGTAATTCCGTATCGAGAGCAGAATCTTAATCTGCGGTCAAGGCTGGAGCAACCTCATCCGCCGCTGAATATCTCAAGCGGCGCCAATACATGTACAATGATAATATCTCTACTACTAAATACTCTACGCTACGATACTCGATAAGTTACATGTTCGAGCCGTGCGGGGTTGAGTCATTTGGGGATCCATTGGTTCCTTGCGTACATCTTTTGTAAGTACAACAATATCTCGAAACGGCTGATGGAATTAACTGGGGACCAGAAGGAGGGCTAGCAACATACAAATAGAGAATAAGTATTGCCATTCAGATTCCAGCGAGGCGATGCTGCCAGCCTCATGGGCTCCTTTTCAAGCGACGGTGATTTGGCACGAATTTTTACACTGACATAATTTTCTTTTTAGATAGATAGCTCAGGTTCGACCCTGCATGGAGTACTGTTCTCACCTCTGGGATGGCTCTGCCAAATATCAACTTGACTCCTTGGATTCGCTAGACAGACGCGCTCGCAGGATAATTGACGATAACGACCTAACAAATGAAAAACTGCAACAATTGGATCATCGTCGCCTAGTTGCATGTTTATCGGTTTTTTACAGATTGTTCCACGGTGAATGCGCTCAAGCACTTTTTGACCTTGTACCACCATCCCCTTTCTTTTACCGGACTACCAGGCGCCGGCAGGGTCTCCACCGCTTTGTCGTTGACACTCCAACTTGCCGCACTAAGCGTTTCGCTTCTTCTTTTCTCATGCGCACGGCCAAGCTGTGGAATACCCTCCCGGACGACGTTTTCCCAGATAAATATAACTTGGGTGTATTCAAGTCTAGAGTGAACAGGCATCTTATGGGTAAGCGCGGTCCATCCTAGACCACATCTTCACTTACCATCATGTGAGATTGTGGTCAAGCGCAAACCTATCTATTATAAAAAAAAATAAAAAATAGATAGACAAATCGTTATTGCGCACAAACAAACAGATACTAAAAGAATAAGACACAAATTAATAAAACATGCAACAATGGGCGGCCTTATCGCTAAAAGCGATCTCTTCCAGGCAACCTTTTAATATATTTAAGTATTTTTTTGTAAGTAGACCCACTAACTAGGTACTTAGTTAATAACGTACTTTTGTAAATTTAATTATTATTATTATTTTTTATTTATTATCATACAAACTACTTACAGTTTTTTTATTTAAATAAATACACAATAAATAAATAATTTTGACGATCATTTGTGATTATTTTTAATTACCTATACAGTGAGAGTATAAAGTTGGGGTGTCTCAGGTTTTACTTAATTAACAACACGTTGTAACAAGGCAAGGCAAGGTTTCTGTTCTTTGGGTTTTCTAGTCAATTATGCAAAGCTGGCAATTAATTTTTTAAGACTAACTGCCGAACCTACAAACGTCAATTATAGTTAATGCTAAATAACCCATTTTTCGAAATCAGATTATTTCGACACTAGAAACCAATACGCAGATAGTGAGTAGATATATCAATTATCTCGTAGTCAATAATCGAAAATAATCATAAATGGCTCCGACAGTCGAAATAAATAGATTTTAAAAAGTGACTGAATTAAAGTTAATTGGCGTTTGAGAGTGCGGCAGTTAGACTCCACTTGAGAACAAACAAGCTGATAGGTAGACCACTTTTGGTTATCACTAGGCCAACTCGCTTGAGTTACAATTCTGTGGTCTAGATAACGCAATAACTTATTATTTTTATATGCTTCAAGAAATAATGTGTGATTAATATTTCGGGAGCACTGAATAACAAAGTAAGTAGGTACCTAATTAGATTGTCAGTTTCTGCACCATAAAAATAAATGACGAATGAAAATAATCACGATTAGTAATATTTGAAAGTAAACTTTTAATTATGAGTGTTTTTTATTAAGATGATACTACGCTATGAAGTGATTTTGCAATATCATTGCGTGATGAATCTTCTCATACGAAATTGAAACTATTTGTATACGGCCCCCGGACTTCGGCAGCTCCTCTATCCCTGGCCTTAGTAGCGGGCAGGGTAACGATGGAGCTAGGGGTGCGAAGAATCTCCGGCAGATGCCCCGCTTTCAACCCCACCAAACTTTTTATTAGACAACACACAACATCTGCAGGTTTAGGACAGACGAGTGTTGACGAAGAGTGTTGAGTTGAGCTGCAGGGAAATCAAGAGGACGGGCGCAGCGTCTTTCTATTAATTTAACTACCACCTATATACTACGATCCCCAAGACGCCTGCCAAGCGCGGGGATTATGGCAACCCCACCCTTTTAAGGGGGAGGCCTTTGTTCACGTCTTTCGGCTGATGATGACGAAAGGTCGAGGAGGGTAGCGTACCTTATACCATACATAATAGCTTACACTGAGAATAACCGATCGGTAATTTGTTAAAGGACATACAGGTACCAATATGCGCCGACCTCGGTACAACCTGACGATGAATTAGAGGTTATGTATGAGCAGATTCTAGAGGTCATACATAGCTCAAAAAACATACTTTACCGTTGATACGAGAGTCGAGTGTGGGGTAGTATGGGTTGGTATTATATGAGCATAGGGCACACCTAAAGTTCTGCGATCCTGGCAGCACATAAATATGTAGGTATTTGAATTTCGAATCGCGTGTCAATTGTTTTTTTATCACAAGTTGAAGTTCGTCGTCCGTAGCAAAAATGGAATTAACGCAACAAATTTTAGGGCGATGATTTTTAAAAGTTCACTAACTCCGCAAGACTGCACTGCTCGTCTTCAAGATGCTTTTGGGAGAGAAGCACCTCGCACCGTAAGGCGGTTAGTACGCACAATTTGACTGTGGCCATGTTTCTCTCCATGATGAAATTCGTGAAGGTCGGCCCTCAACTGCGATCACTGAGGCAAATGTGGCTACTTTCAGGCAACTAACCGTAAGAAAACCAGCGTATCACCTATGTGGGGTTTCGAGAACAATTGGGGATTGGTATGAGCTAAATTTACATCTACATTTAAAAGTTAGAATACTTTAACCGGTACTTTTAATCCTCCAGAAGTTAATAGCATTTTACCTGACTGATGACACTACCACAGAAGAGTGGTGGTGCTGTTCCTTAAAAAAAGGTGACTAACACATGAGAATAATTATATTTCTAACTCACTCCTGATCACATGTACTTACAAGCTATTTTCAAGAGTCATTACGAGCCGTCTTGAATGCTGTTTCAAGTCTATCATGATGACCACATGATGAGAGTACAAAACCAATCCGATAGCAGAGAAGTGTGATACAGGGATTTATTACTGACAATTATTTGTCCGAAACTGTTTAGTGACCCCTAGGACCCCCCCCCCCCCCTCTCGGATCGCCACTGGGCGTGTGTCGTCTGCCGAATAACTATTGATTGTAGTGTGTAGGTACCTACTAGAGGTTAGTTAATAATAGGTACTTAACTTTGTCTTTCCATCTATACTTATAATAAAACTGTAACAGGTCCAATTCTGTACATTGAAGATATTTTGAAAATTATATTTGTAGGGCATTCTATAACCGATACTGAGGCCGAAAATGTAATTTTTTTAATTTTTGTCTGTCTGTCTGTCTGTCTGTATCACGGCTGCGCATCACGCCGAAACTACTGAATGGATTCAAATGAAAATTGACATGATTTGAGATCTTACTACGAGGTAGGACATAGGATACTTTTTATCCCGTAATCTAGCACGGTTCTTTTGGGAGAGGGGATTAAAGTCAAAATGGGTACTTGGTTATACGCTTAGTCCGATTTTATCAATTTTTCTTCATAATATAATAAATATTAGTAAGGGAACACTCATAGAGAGTTGTTATCAAGGTTTTGTAATCGATCGGGTTAAGCAACGTTAGGTAAGGTCATTAAATAGATGGGTGAGACCGTTTAACGCCATTTGAATTAAACGGGTCCGTGCTTCGGAGAGCAAGTAAAAAGTGGGTCCCAGTTTTTAACCGACTATAAAGAAGGAGGTTATGTATTCGATGCGAATGTCTGCTATTAAAAGTTTAGTTAACGTAAAAATAGCGCAGGCGGAGCTGCTTGGGTCAGCTAGTCTCTAATAGGCGAAGAGCACCTCAAAGAAAATAAGTGTTAACATTACAATTACATGGACTGCACACCATTGCATAGTAGCGAACAAAACCAGGGTGCAAGGAAAGCACGGATATTACTATACATGGGGGGCCTATTTGTTTTTTTTTTTATTGATGGGCCTGTTGGTCTAGTGGTTAGAAATCCTGGCTGGTACCCGATAGGTCGTGGGTTCGATTCCCGCCAAGTGTCTGGGTGTTATTTATTTAAGTATGTATTTACAAAAAAAAGGAATTTATTTATTAGTATCCATCGATATACTTAGTATCAGTTATCTGGTTTCCATAGTACAGGCTTTGGCTAGTTTAGGATCAGACGACAGTGTGTGGAATTGTCCCAGAATAGTATTATTACATTACTTGTTTGTTATGACCTTTTACCTAAAAGCTTCTTCTTCTTTAAAAAAAAGAAGAAGATATAAGCTTCTTGGTTATGACGGAAAAGCTTGAACTTAACCTGTCATCGGCATGACATGAGGTCTGAAATTCTGAATACATAAAGTTCGAGATGTCACTTTCAAACATGTAATGGCCATCTGCGGCCAACAGCGTCTATCATTCCAAAAAAAAAAACAGGTTCAAAAATCATATAAAAATCTAGGTTTCATAAATAGAGTTACAAAGCCGTTCACACAAATAAATACCGTATACCGAAGTACTTACTATATTATTCACTAGTAAGATCTGTATTAGATTTCGGATGTGTAGTTTGGTCTCCTTCTTATCAAGTACACAAAGAACGACTAGAAAAGAATCAGAAACACTTTATCAAAATTTTAAATTACCGTAAGTATCCATAACGTAATTATTGTGACTCACTACGTGACTTAAAATTGTCCAGCTTAAATAATCGTCGCAAATTATTTGACTTAGTTTTTCTTTACAAACTTCTCAACAACAAAATTGACTCCCCAACATTATTATTAACCGGCTTCAAAAAGAAGGTTCTCTGTTCGACGCGTATGTATGTAATATTAATAAAAATGCGTAATATTCATATATGTTAGTCTATGTGGGCTTCTAAACAAATTTACCAAATTTTATGAGTGTATGTATGTAGGTTTGTCCGCGGATTTCTCAGAAATTACAAGTCCGATTACGAATTATTTTGCAATAGTTAGAGTATTTTTCAACTTGGGTAAAGTACAAGTTTCATCAAAATCGGTTTAGTAGTTTAAGAGATATAAACTTTTTATGTTTTCAGTAAGTTACTGTAACGTAGACGTTCGAGTTGCGTGATAGTGAACTATTTTTTATTTTTTTGTTAAAATAAAAGTCACTAAAAAGTGTTAAATAAACTATTTAAAAAAAATTAAAACCGACTTCAAAGTAAATTATCTAAAAAGCATAAAATAACGAAAATATATTGAAGTCGGTGTCAGCTCGTGCTAGTCTTAGTTATCATGATGTGCTAGCACCGACTTCAATATATTTTCGTTATTTTATGCTTTTTAGATACTTTACTTTGAAGTTGGTTTTTATTTTTTTAAAATAAGTAGTTTATCTTCAATATCATTTAATATATCCACTCGTAGACCACATCGACTCACACGTCCTATAGAGCGTCCAACCGTTTATTTTATTTTTGACAGCACCAATAGAACGTAACTGCGTCATGTTACGCAAAAGTTCACTTTTACAAGTTTACTTAAAGTGAAGTTCACTTTTAAACGTTCACTTTAAGTGAACTTTTAAAAGTGCACTTTAAGTGAACTTTTAAAAGTGAACTTTTGCGTAACATGACGCAGTTATGTTCTATTGGTGATGTCAAAAAGAAAATAAACGGTTGGACGCTCTATAGTAATTATACAGGGTGTAAGGGACATCGTACCGAAAACCGATACCAGGGATCCAGTACATGATTCTGAACACTCTAGTGTTGAAATTTATCATCGGCTTTTTCATGAACTTCCAAAAAAAAATCCACTTTTTTTAAATAAAATTAGTATAATATCATTATTGGTATATTAATAAAGCATAATATTAATTTGAAAACATAAAATTACTTATTTCTGGAAAATTTATTTAATTATTTATTTATTTATTCTTTATGCACTAAAACAGTACATATGCAATTAATTAATAGGCAATTAATAATTATTATTTTAGAAAATTAGCAATGTAAGTTGAGAAATAAATATTATTCCGCATATAATCATTACATGCTCGAAAATTAATAAGTCAGTCATTTGTCATTTTCCATATAAATGGTTTCTGTAATGTTGTAACGGCCAAAATTAAAAAAAAAAAAAAAAAAAATTCGGTACGATGTCCCTTACACCCGTTATATTTGCACCTCCATTTTACAAGAAACTGTTCTTAATCGTGTTCTTACGCAGTATAATGAAAAAAATTCTGAATTAGATCCTTTTAATTTCTGGGTTTTAAAACTAATGCAACTAAAATCATTAGTAACATATGATTGCAATCAATGTAATGTAACTTTCATGTTTGGGCATATTGTATAACACGTAATAACGCATGCGTACGATACAAATTACAGTACAGAAGTTTTATCAATAAGATAAGTAGTATAATTAAGTCTCGGCACTCAAGGTCAAGTTAGTAGTGATTCATATATAGTTAAAATTGTTATTGTGATGACTGTTTGTTGCCAAAATAAAGAGAAAAAAAATAGGTACAGAAATACTCGTAATTTCCGATTTTCAATGGTAAAACACATTACATTCATTCCTCTATTCAGAAGCAACAATAATTATTAGTAGCGTGTGGGACCAACTTACACACAAACTAGGTAAAAATATTGAAAACCTCCTTCATTTTTTTAGTACAATAGCTACATGAATGTTTGTTCCGTTCCGTTTGTCCCGCGTCCCTATGGGGTGTCCGGGTAAGAATAGTACCCACCTATCTCCTCCCGTTGGGTGTCCGTAAGACGCGACTAGGGAAATCAAGAAGACGGGCAGCAGCGTCTTTCTATTTGATTACCTATAGCGTAAGCCTAAGCGTGGAGATTATGGCAACCACCCCTTCTAGGGGGGAGGCTTTTACTCAGCAGTGGACGTCTATCAGCTGTTGATATTTACATAGATAGACAATAATATGCATGTATATCATTGTTTCAGTTTTATTTGGTATGCATGTCGCTTACAAGGGCAGTCCTCAATGAATAGCAGCGTGGATTTTTTTGAGAGTTTAATTGATGAAGATGGACGATTCGCCGAATTGAATTGTCAGGAACCAACGCAAAGGTACCGATCACGTCAGCGACAAATAGCTCAAGGTAGGTATAATAATTAAGTTAGGTAGAAACATCCTCCTTCGGAGTCGCTGGACGCTCGGGGTGTGGGCCCCTTGAGCGTCCATTGAGTACGGCGGCGACTCCGAGTAGGACGGCGGCGGGGCTGCGACCCCCGTCCCCGTGAGCACCGTGACAGGTTCCCGGGGGGCGGCGGCGGGCTCAAAGGCAAGGCACTGAGGGGCCCCTGGTGCAGATCCCACCGGAGAGCCCTGGGGACCCTTCTCATGTGCCGATGCGATAGCCGCGCGGGTTTTAGTGGGTAAAAATCCCACATACCCCGGTCGAGCCCCACAGCTCCCAGGGATCTTAGGAAGATTTCCCCCGAGTCAAAAAAAAAAAAAAAAAAAAGGTAGAAACATCCAACAGGAACGTGCTCTAGCGAGCGTCCGGCGTTGGAGAGATTCTGGCAAAGTTCGAACAGAGTGCCCAGTCTCATGCCTCAAAGTCGCTGGGGAGGTTTTAGTAGGTAAAATCCCACATAACCCAGAAATGTACTAATGGCTCACTCGAGTTTCCAACTCAACCAAACCAATTCCAACCGTGGGACGCAATGCAACGTACCTGGCTTAACAAATTTTGTCCAGAGTGATAAAATCCTGAGTTTGTCCCTATTCACCCCTGCATCCCTATTGGTAAAATGGGGGGCCATTTTACCCGGGAATTATACCGCCCGTGATCATGAATGCTGTAAAGTATTCGAAACGTCGGGTAATTAAAATCATAAATAAACCGCGATATAATCCGTAAAATTAGTTTCATATCAAAAAATTTCAATTGCTATTATTACTCATCTGGCCTGCTTTGATCTCAAAGCGTTCAAAAAGTGCAAGTCTTGTGCATTAAGCAAGAAGGAAAGCGCCAAAGAGTATGTCACCACTAATCATCGCTTTGCTTGCGAGTTTGCTAGCTAGCGACCTCGTCGTGTACCCATATTTCAGTATTACCACACTAACTGATACAATGATAAATGAATAAGGCCGACAAAGACCTTGACACATAAACCAGACTTAAAGTAGCATTATTGCTAGGCTATACAAATACATCAATGATATCGTTTTATAGTTAGCATTAAGCATGCAGTCATACTAGTACATACAAAATTTCACAAATGGCCGTGGATGGCTAAATCCAAAACTATATAGAATAACGAAAAATATTCAAAGGAGCCCAAATTTTAATAAACACTAAAACTGCATCATTGGATTTTTGACAAATCAATATTCTTAGCCAGGAATCGAACTCGTGGATTTTGATAAATCTGTTTTTGATAAATCTATATTATTACACCATTCGATAGTGTCTATAATGATATATGGCAAGCTAAAGAAAATAGCAAATTTTCGATAAAATACTATTTTAATTTCCTTACATTCTGAAGCAGACGAAACACGTCCACTGCTGAAAAAAGGACACCGCCTTGCCATAATTAATCCCCACGCTTGGCAGGCGTCTTGGGAAGTCTTCCTTACATTACCCACCCCCCTTTTAAAAGTTAACCATACCAAAGTGCGAATAACACTTCTTCCATTGTATGTATATTGTACCAGAAAAGCCTAAATAGATCTGAAAGATCAAACTAGTGATAAGGCCGCCCATTGTATATTTGCTGTATTTCTGTATTTTTATTGTTTTGTTATGTTTTATGTTGGTTGTACAATAAAGTATTATCTATCTATCTACATATCTATCGACTTACATAAACAAGGCATCAAAGAAGTAGCATAGTAAGTACGCCTATATCTCGGCGACGCTAAAAATAGGTAAGTATTCCGAGTTGGCGTGTCAGTACTATATCAATGCAAACCTTCTATAACCCAAACGAAACACTCGATTCATGGTGATTATAATTACTCGTATGTACTTATATCAATCAAGATAATATCGTTTTGGCGGATTTGGCGACAAGAAATGATGGCAATCTTCGGACCATACGTGTAATAAGAGAAAGATGAACGTTGAGAAAGTTTAACTACGTGCCCTCCACAATCATAATCAAAAATACTTGCATATCGCTTGCGCTAAATATCGTGATGTGAAAACATCGCGATACTTGAAAGAAAATACATTTTATAAACGATAAAATTATTTCTACGTTTTCGATACATAAACATGGCAACATCGCCGTATCGCGGCCTCAGGTCGCGGCAGATTTCCCAACTTGTTCCCCTAGATTTAGGGAGAAAAAAATGTCCACGGATTTTCTTAGGGGTATTTCTAAGGGGTATTCCGAATACATAAAATATATTGATCACCTGCGAAAAAAAATTAAAAAGTGATATTAAAAAAATTAAAGAAGTTTACTTGGTATCAAATTAATGGACGCTTTGAAACACTCCAAAAAAATCAAATGGAAGTGGGCTGGACACGTTATAAGGCTGACAGATGACCGCTGGACGAGGGAGTAGATGGTGTGGTGCTCACTCTATATCATACGTAGTCGCCACGCGCCAGATGGCGGGAAGAAATTGAGAAATTTAACGGACTCGGCGTCCTCTGGACCAGATTGGCCGCAGATAAAATACTTTGGAAAAGGAGGCCTTTACTCAGCAGTGGGATCACGTATAAAAGTTTAAACTTTGTAAGCTCTGTTAATTGATGCATGTATTTTATAGGAGGCTTAAATAAATAACGATACATATAATTAACATAGAGAATTGCTGGAAGGGGACGGGGCACGCGCCGAGTGGGACGAAATAACAACAACATATTGCACCCTCTCGCACAATTCGTAGAGTTTAACTAATAGTTCTAAGTACAATTATTTTTTTGACACGGGTGAAATCTTCAAAGGATCCCCGGGAGCTGTGGGGCTCGACCGGGGTATGTGGGATTCTTACCCGCTAAAACCCCCGCGGCTGTCGCATCGGCACATGAGAGGGGACCCAGGTCTCTCCGGTGGGATCTGCACCAGGGCCCCTCAGTGCCTTGCCTTTGAGCCCGTCGCCGGGGGGCGCATTGTAGCCCCCCGGGAAACTGACACGGTGCTCGCGGAGACGGGGGTCGCAACCCCGCCGCCATTCTCCTCGGAGTCGCCACCGTACTCAATGGACGTTCTAAGAGCCCACACCCCGAACGTCCAGCGACTCCAAAGGTTCAAAGTACAATATAGGTCAAGGTGGCACCGCCCCTTTTTAACAAGTATTTACAATTCTGTTAAAATGTTGCAGTTTATGCAGGATTAACTCCAACGAAAATATTTTTTAGAGGTGATTCTAACTTAAGTTTGGGGAGATCTTTTTTAACGGTTGACAACCCCCTCGGCTGGCACGCAAAATCTAACAAAATGGCTGACTTATGTCAATTTGTGTAGAGGGTCGCGGCCCAAATGTTTGGATAGAATTTTAAAATATTGTGAGGTCACACATTCAGTATGTCGAATTTGTGTTCTAGAATCGTTTTAAAACCTGCTAAAAGGTTACAGGACGGTAGGGACAGTATGTCTGTTGCTCAAACTAACACTTGGATGAATGGTAAGCTTAATAAGCTTCGTAAATATTGATTTATTTTTAAGAAAACTGAACTAAGTGCATTTGGGGCGTAATAGAGGTCAACAAACCAGTTAATTATAATCGTGTGATATGACTGATGAAGTTGTGTGTTATCGTTCATAGGATTTCATTTTAATTATGATCTATGTGCGTTTGTATAATTGAGAACGCACTTATTTTTATTTTATATATTCTATATAGTTTATTAGTAAATTTATTTAATAATTAAGGTTTATAGTGCCTGTTGTACCTCTTTGATGTGTTTCCCATTAATCTAAAGGTTGTTGACTGGTAGAGAATGCCTAGAGACATTAAGTCCGCCTTGTGTTACCACTAGTAGTAGTTTAAATAAATCTTTTGTACTTTAGAGAGCTTATTGATCTGCGTTTAAGTTCAGGCAAAATAGTGCAATTGAAATTGTGTGTTTTACAGCGGAAAATGTCAACAATGGCGGCGGGTTATCGTTATCTCCGCCTCATACCGTGTCGCAACGAGAGACTGGTACTCAGGTGTCCCAATGCTACAGTGGACCACCGTCCCCGTGCGGCTCCGCGAGTGCGACACCATCGCCTACGGTATCTCCGACTCCGGCTCCTGGCATAGCCACACTAGACCCTAACTGGCAGGCCACAAAACCCACCGTCCGAGAGCGGAATGCTGCAATGTTTAATAATCAACTTATGTCGGACATCACATTTATTGTTGGTGGACCAGGTAATTGTTACATACAATCTAAATTCTATCTTATCAATTTATACATAACTAGGCCTCCACTTGAACTCAGCCTTTTAAATGTTATGTAAAAGGTTATTTCATTAGTATAAAACGTATTTAATATTTCTTCACTACCCAAAGTTAGCCTGTTAGTTTATTTACTTATTTAAACTAATTAAAAAACTTCCTCCAAGTTGTCGCCACACTGGAAGGGAAGGGTACCGAAAAAGACTGACTGTGTTTTTATAGCCAAGCTTATACGCTGGCGGAAAAAGCCCGATGGTCCCCTGTGATAAGTTTGGATGAAATTTCTTTCACCAAACCGTGCATCTCATGAGACCAAGGCCCCATGGTCTCACAATAAATAAATAAACATTTTTAGCAGCCAGGCTTTACTTTGCTTTTTAATGTTTCAAAACTGATAAAGTAAAAGTGAATTCTTACCTTTCAGTGATGAAAAAATTTTGTTAAAAATTATGTGGTTTAGAAGAAATAAGAAGCCGACTGCAACTTTATTTAGGCAGGCCCATTGGTCTAGTGGTAGACACCTTGGCTGCTACCTGATGGGTCGTGGGTTCGATTCTCACCAAGTGTCTGGGTGCTATTTATTTATCTATTTATGTATTTACAAAAAAAAATGTATATAAGTATTAGTCTCAGTTGTCTGGTGTCCAGGCTCTGTCTAGTTTGGGATTGGATGACTGTGTGTGGATTTTCCCAAGATATTATTATTTAGGGATTAAAGAGTACATTTAAATTTCCAGGTCACACACAAATAATTCCTGCACACAAGTATGTGCTAGCCACTGCCAGTTCAGTGTTCTATGCAATGTTTTACGGTGGCTTAGCGGAATGCAAACAAGAGATTGAAGTACCAGATGTGGAGCCATCTGCTTTTCTTACACTTTTGAAGTGAGTGTTCATTCTAAGAATTGTATAGATGAATATTTCAACTATAAATAAACAAACTGATTTATGGTTATTTCTCTTTCAGATATATTTACTGTGATGATATCCAGTTAGAAGCAGATACAGTATTATCAACACTTTACGTTGCCAAGAAGTACATTGTGCCACACTTGGCCAAAGCCTGTGTCAATTACTTGGAGACTAGTCTGACTGCCAAAAATGCATGCCTTCTTTTGAGTCAATCACGGTTGTTTGAAGAACCGGAGCTGATGCAAAGGTGCTGGGAAGTCATTGACGCCCAGGTATGTGAGTCAACAGAGAATATAGCCAGCATGTGTCTTGATCATTCATCATCATACAGTAGTCTAATGATGGAACTTTCGGAGTCTTCCAGTAGAAACTTTTCTAGTCCAGAAAGTAAAGATAGTATAGAAAATCTACATAGTTATTGTAATTATTAAATTGCAATCATTGTAATAAAGTTGATATCTGGTAGCTAAAATAAATGCAACTAATTAGATAACTCATACCTACTGAGACTACAACAAAATTATATACATCAAGATATGTTACGAGATTTATGTAATTACATCAATTCTTCCATTTTATGTGTAATTGAATTTGGAAATAGACTACCACAAAACTAAATAATCATCTCCAGAATGTAGTGCTTGCAAGTCATTATTTGTCATTGTCATCATTCGTAACATAATACTACAAATGAATTACATAATTTTGTGCCATTGCATTTTGTATACTCAATTGTGGGTGGTTGTGATTTAGACATAATAGAATGCTAGATTAGCCTTTTCTTATATTGTATAATTTTTTTTTTAAAGTTGCATTCCTAATGTGTAAAATTATTCTAGTCTTAATTTAGGGTAACTTGTATAGATTGACTGCAATACAGTTTAGATATAAAATGATATAGGTACATGCATATTGTATGTTTCTGTTATGTGTCTAATTACTCAAATGCCAATTTTGTAATACTCAGTGTTTATAGATCTGAATAAACTATTATACAAATTGTATTGCAGTTTTAATCATCCTTGTTAATTATAACAAAGTTTATTTAATTGTAGGCGGAGATGGCATTGACCTCTGAGGGATTTGTTGACATTGATGTGTCAACTCTAGAATCAGTATTAGCCAGGGAGACATTGAATTGCAAGGAGATTAATTTGTTTGAAGCAGCTTTATCTTGGGCCCATGCTGAGTGTGTACGAAGAGAGCTTGAACCCACTCCCACAAACAAAAGAGCCATGCTCGGAAGTGCAATATACTTGATCAGATTCCCTACTATGTCACTTGAAGAATTTGCCAACAGTGCAGCACAAATTGGCATTTTGACTCCACAAGAAACTATAGATATATTTTTGCATTTCACTGCTTCAAGCAAGCCTCTACTGTCCTATCCAATAAAAGCCAGAGCTGGATTAAAAGCGCAGGTAAGTTTTTGTTAACCTAGATATTCTTAATTCGTAATTTTTCAATTACATTATTAATTAAAATATGTTTTATTTTCCAGATATGCCACAGATTCCAGTCGTGCGCTTACAGGAGCAATCAGTGGAGGTACCGAGGCAGGTGTGACTCTATACAATTTTGCGTCGACAAAAGAATATTTGTAGTGGGCTTTGGCTTGTACGGATCTTCAAATGGAGCAGCAGATTATAATGTTAAGATTGAACTGAAGCGTTTCGGACGAGTATTAGCAGAGAACAACACAAAATTCTTCTCAGATGGTTCAAGCAACACATTTCATGTGTATTTTGAAAACCCCATTCAAATAGAACCGGAAAGCTTTTACACTGCATCAGCGATACTTGATGGAAGTGAACTGAGTTATTTCGGACAAGAAGGACTGAGTGAAGTGTACATGGGTACAGTGACTTTCCAATTTCATTGTTCTTCCGAGAGTACAAACGGCACAGGAGTACAAGGAGGCCAGATACCGGAACTTATTTATTATGGTCCCACATTGACCACTTCGATGGCTAACACAAATACAAATGAGGACTGACAAATGACGCGATCGCGACCTTTTAATTATTATTCAGTATAGTCAAAATGTTAATCGAAATTATAGGCACCATTGATTACGCAGTGTTCATGTCTATCGACATACTTTTTTATGACCTGACACGCACAATAATGTATGGTGCCTTATACAACCTTTAGTAATCCACAAAATTTGGCCAAAATTATCCGAGGTACTTAACCATTCCTGAATGTTATGGTGTGTTGAAAAATTGAAAGTTCTTGTTTATATTGTTGGACTTGATTAGCAATTAAGATACATTAAGAATGTGATATTGGTGTTGTAAAGCTCTCTAGAAATTCGTAGATTTAGTAGAAGGCATTCGTGCAAATTTATTGCAATATGTATAATAATAAATATATAAATAATGAATTTTGTTTTTTTTTTATTTGTAAAAATATTACAGTCATTTGAAAACAGTCTTCATACACAGTCTATTTTAGGCTAGCAAAGATAGAATTTTTTCTAAACTTATAACTGCAACTGAAGTAGTCTAGACAATAATAATTAGGCTTGGAGCATCTTGCTGATTGATCAATGTTTTCATCGCAACGTTTGTTTGTATGGTTAGTGGCCAACATGGTGTGAGAGCTTTCAAGCTGCCCTTAGGCCTCTGACTTAGCTTAACAACTGCTGCTAGATGACAATAGCCGGGACTGGCTACGTGCCCACCGAAGCATGATGGTGATGCGTGTCCGTCAGGATGACCGACCACAGCACGGATTCACGTGAAACTTTACCAAGATTTAGTACCTATTTTTAAATATTTTGTACCTTAGTAATAACAGTTATTTAATAAATAAAGTGGGAAGCCATTCTGACGTCCTGACGGACACTGGTGATGCTCATTCAAATATCACTAACAGTCACCCATCTAAGGTCTCACCTTGCCTGACGTTACTTACCCAACTGATTGTTTACTTAACAGTGGTTACAACTCGCTATGAAAATCACAATATGAAGTAATACTTATAGTATTTGAAGATTGAAAAATTTCACTTCACTTATTTGTAATTTGCTTATGAGTAATGGTAGAAATTTTGATAAACATGCAGTAACATACCTGTAGGTGGAATGTTGATGCAGAGTGCTCTTGATAACTTGAAGTAAGTGCGACCCAGTTGATAGCAGCAAATTGGTACAGCATCACTAACATCTATCAATAGATCTGTAATAAATAGTTAAGGAAATAACATAGATTTTGAACTGTTGTAGTCTGGTACCAATATTTACTTATCATTTCGACAGAATTATAGATAGCTGCACTACAATTCCGCTTGTTCCCTGATATATTTGTTATTTAGTTACTTACCCGGTAATTTCATCAGCTACACTGTACTACAAAATCAAACTACACTAAACTATACAAAATAAAAAAAATTGCATCTGGAGTCAGTCTTATGGGCTCAAAGTGAACCCAGCAAAGACTCAAGGTATTGTAATTGGCAGTCAAAGGATGATGACCAAAGTGGATTGGCTGCGAATTCCTCAAATCTCTTTTGACACTTTAGTACCTTTGAGCGACAAAGTTAAGAGTTTGGGTATATATATCGATAAAAAATTATCATAGGTTCCTCAGGTACAAGAAGTAAGCAGGAAAATGTTTGCTTCTGCTGACTCTTTAAGGAGATTGCGAAACTTTCTCCCAATTACCACAAAAATTGCGCTTGCTCACTCGCTCCTTCTCCCTATCCTAGACTATGCTGATGTCAGCTACGAGCGAGTATATTGATCTCAATGAAGACCAACTCGATAAGCTTGAGCGTCTCCAAAATGTTTGTATTAGATTCATATTTGGTTTACGCAAATTTGATCACATTTCCGATTTTCGTAAAAAGCTCAAGTGGTTACCTATTCCACTTCGCCGGAACACACACATTCTTCATTTTCTTTATAATATTCTTTTAAGTCTAACTACCCTAGCATATCTCAAAGCACGCTTCCAGTTCGCGAGCTCTAAGGTCATCAGAAAACCTAATATTAAATATGCCTTCTCATTCAACAAAGTTTTATGGAAAATCTTTTTCTGTACAGGCTGTGCGCTAATGGAATGCCTTACCAATCTCGATAAGGCAAGCCAAATCCCTACATATTTTTAAAAATCTTTTAAAAACCTACTATCTTTCTTTGTAGTCATTGTTTTTGTTTTTTATTTGTTGTTTTTTTTTGTTATTGTTATTAATATATATTGATATTTATTATTATAATTAGGTCCTTATATATTTTGTAGTACATAGTGTCCGTATAAATTTAAGATAATAATAAACTGTAAATATTTTGTTTCAATAAAAAAAATTGTTTAGATATATATAAATATGTATATATGATTATATTGGTTATATTATTGGTATTTATTATTTATAGCTTTGTTTTTTCTGTTACCTCTATTTTTTTGTTTTCTTAGTATCATAATTGTTGCACTATAACTACCCCACTTTTATGTTTCATTCTTTCTTTTTTCCATCCCAAGGTTGCCTGGAAGAAATTGCGAATAGCGATAAGGCCGCCCTTTGTACATATTTCATTTTTAAGTGTTTTTATGTGCTTTATTTTATGTGTAAGTTTGTGTGTACAATAAAGTGTATATCTATCTATCATCTATCTATACTTGTGCGCGGGTGTTGCTTCAGGGGACTGTTCGTACTACTATCCCTTTGACCTATTGGTTTGTTGTTTTTCCCTTGTTTTATCTTGTACAGCAAAACACACTTTCGCTGATGATATGACTGCGATAAGAAAAAAATAATGAATGACAAACTGGAGGTCGTGGGTTCGAATCCCAAAGGGAGCAACAACTTTGTGTATTATACGTATTCCTTACTGGCTAGGACTGATCACCTGATTATCTATAGAGTAAGATAATCCATGAATCTGAAGGGCTTGTATAAAAATGTTTGAAAAAAAAAATTGAACCGACTTCAATATCACTGAAAAGTATAAAATAATTTAAATATTATAGAAGTTGGTGTTAGCGTACCTGCTGGGTATATTTGGCACCAACTTCAATAATATTTAAATTATTTTATACTTTTCAGTGATATTGAAGTCCGTTCAATTTCTTTTTAAAAAGATTTTATTTTAAACTTTTTAGTGATATTTTCATATATAAAGATTGGACCATCGAAGACCGTAAAATGATCTGGGTAGGTTATGATCACATTATCGTCTACATAGTTTTACATAATTCATGTTTCTTCAGAAAAAAATATCCGGTCGTAATGAAACTTGCATGGAAGCATCATAGTAGTTTACTCTCTCGAATAAAAAAAGAATCATCGAAATCGGTTCATAATTGTCAGAGCAATGTAATGGAGAACATCAGTTTTATGGTTTTTACCAGATAAATTCCTCCACATCGTTCATGGTCCTCCAGGAAGTTCTTATCCGGTTGTGATAAAATTCATACAGATTCAATACAGTGGTTTCTTCTTTCGAATAAAAAAAGAATCATTGAAATTAGTAAATATTTGCCAGAGTTATGACCATTTTTGTCCTTAAAATGCGACATAAAGTCATCTATATAGGCTTTCTTGCAACTTTCCTGCGCAGTCACCATTCTTGTTTTCTCAGGAACTACTTATTACTAAGCAATAATTTTTGTATGGGACCCAATCAATGGATGGAAGAAAGATTTTTTCAAATCGGTTCATAATTGCCAGAGTTATGCGCGACAATACATAAAAAAAAATATATATATATATACACAGACGAATTTTTGAAGTCGGTTAAAAAGTCGGTCCTGCATCTGACCTCTTCCAGGTCATGTCGTCCGTACCATCGAATTGAGAAGGAAGAGAGTGTGCACTTGTGTGTACGCAAGCACTTGTGCACTATAATAATAACTCCCGCGTAGAAGGCTGATCTAGTGAAAAACCTTCCACTGTGGTTGTTATCAGCCAGGAGGACATTATTATTGCCATATTACAGTGGGTTTGATTTGATTGATGATTGACAAGGATCAAATATTTGTATGCATGAATGTATCTGATTGTTTTGCCTAGGTTTTGACTTTAAAATTATCTATACAGGCATAAAATATGCTTAAAAACTAAATGAGTTTGATATTAGAGGTACACACAGTATGCTGTTGTACAAGCGTATTGTTGGTAAAGGATACGAGGTGTGTCTTCAGTTTTACAGGTCATATATACGCAAGCAGCCTGTGTGTGACTCGATGGTCGGCCTATAGTGAGGTTTCGTGACAGGGCCATCTTGTAGAAGTTGCAGGCTATGTCTATGCACTGTTGATTTAGGCGCAGTTGCTGACACAGTGATGTGATGCCTTCTCTTGCCTTCCTCAGTGTTACTTCTCGGGACTCTTGGCCTATGCCAGCGTGGAACGCTGTAACAAAATAATTGATGTTAATAAAGAGTTATACACCAGTCAGAAAAGGAGACATTCCTAAAAAAGATTGTTGTTATTAAAGACATCATATTGCACACAATTTATGTAAAAATAATAAATAAATAAGTAAATATTCGGGACAATCCACACACGGTCTGATCCCAAACTAGGCACAGCCTGTAGGTAGTACCTACTGGAATCCAGATAACCGATACTAATACTTATATACTTTTTTTTGTAAATTCATACTTAAATAAATAACACCCAGACACTTGGCGGGAATCGAACCCACCACCTATTGGGTAGCCAGGGTGTCTAAGCACTAGACCAACAGACCCGTCAATACTTTTAGCAGTGGAAAAAAAAATAGAAGATGCCACTATATAAGGAATGAATTGGTAAGCCTGACAGGTTTTGTTTAAGAATGTAAGTTATTGTTGGCTGGAAATGGTCATAGATACACAGAATAGATACAGATACACAGGACAAGAGGCTGTTTATTACACAAAACCTCTCAAGTTTCACCCATCAACATTATGGCTTAACCCATCTTTGTACGGTCGGCCAAGAAATTGGTTTACCAGTTTTGACAAAACTTCCTATGAAATCAAAATAACACTAAGGTTGAACATATCTATCAGATGCAACAATTTAAACTAGGAACACAAGTCAAAGTGTTGACATTAACGGTATGAATAATTGCAAGGGAAAATCAACCTTGTTGTTTTATGATGTGCATATGAACTTCAACCGTAGGGTGATAAACCACATTTTTGGCTGACCGTACCTATGAACTGAAGCAACCATAATATTATACCCACAATAATGTTTATCAAGCCCACTGGGTGGGTGTGGTTTCTAATTCTACCCAGGACATATGCATGCTGAAATATCCGTTTGTCTTGTGTGTTGAAATTTATCTATATATTAAATATTCATAAAGAAAAAAAGAAGAGTATGTATATATAGGCTCTTCAAACTTTGAGCTAAACTTGGATTTTCCATTGGTATTATAAAACAAAATATTATAAACTAATAGATATTATGATATACATACATTTCGCCTTACGAATGCATGCTAAAAGTTGATGACTATATTTATTTATAATGCTGCACGTCACTTTTTTTACGTTGCTTATGCGAGACTAACTGCAATTGACTACAATTGGGTTAATTTCGTGTCTTCAGTTTTCGCTTATTAGCTATTGTTTATAATATTGATAAGCATAGTCTGCTAATAAAAGCAGTCCTTACCCCTTCCAAAACCAGTTGCACCTCCCTTACTCTCGGCAGACACGAACTGCCCTATAGCTGAAGCACCGCCGTGAGCATTCTCTTGGAACTCAACTTCAGCAACAATTATATTGTCTTCCAACACAGTACCACAGTTAGTACACACCGCATCGCCACGAGCTGGGTCTACCTCGATCTCCGACGACCCACAATGCTTGCATTTCTTCCCAGACATATCGATAATTTAGTTGAAAACAATGTGAAACACTTGGTTTTTAGGTTACGTTATAAATACCATACATAACACGGGTAAAACTGATGTTGAACTTAATTTAACAGCAAACGAACATCCTTTTCTGAAGGACTAAGTAGTAAATATTACAGAATCAAGATGAAAAAAGTTCTCATTTCTCAATTTTCCATTGACATTTTTGACATCTGGCTGGGTTGGGCTTGTAACTTAGTGGAATGCTTAAGTATTATACATACAAGACAACGTGAAAAAGTGATGCTGACTATAAATCTTTAGCTAAGTATCTTTAGATAAGTATGATCGCTGAAAATCAGTAGCATTCACTCGTCCGAAAAAAGGCCAAGAAAAACAAACAACCACAAAAGTACAACTGTTAATGTCAATTTGACAGTACTGCATGCAACATGACAAACTGATATTGACATTTCAAGCAATTGCCTAGAAATCGCTGCCTGTGGCTGTGTTTTATCCTTAGTTTTATCCAAGAAGCTTACATTAATGTAAGCTCCTTGGTTTTATCCTGAGCACAGAGTATTATAGATCCTGAGATGATAAGTAAGAATATTTTCTTAGATTTAGAAATTTTTCATTGGGTGAGAACTAGAGGAGATACCACTGGAGAGAGCATGATGCGCTAACCCCCTCTGCCAAATTTTTGGTCATATGGTCAGGTCATTCTTTATTTGTGTGCGTGTATTTTTGAATGTGTTGTGAGTTTACTATAGTGTGGGTATGCGTGAAAGTGTATCTGTGTGTGTTTACTTCGCCTCCCGCACCCCGCAAAAGTGCCACGAACAATTTGTTCGGGGAATCGACGCGATACTAACTCCTTTGGTACTTTCTCTGAGGTGAGAACATCTGAATCGTGGATGGTGAAAAATTGTGAAAAATAAGTTCATCCGCCTGAGTAGCTTGGATCGGTATATAACTGCATCATTCAGAATACTGCACGCACGACCGACCCAGCCACTTTGCACTCTTCATACGGGCGCTATACATAATAGTTTATAAATATTCTAAGGCCGGCACATATTCGGTTTAGTAGTATTTGTTGAATGGCAAGGCTGCCCGGCCGGACCGAAGCATACTACACTACACAAACGATGGTATTTTATTCGGTCAGTGCCGATCGGGTAATCCTATAATATGAGGTTCGGCAGTATTTGTTGAATAACCACTGGAAGAAGCTCGGGCGTGTCGGATTACATTAGTTGCGCGAGCTGGGCGTAGGAGTGGATAATAATTTCAAGTGTAAGCTACAGGACATTTAGTATTCACCAACGCGGCAACGGTGCCAAAAATGTATAATTATCATTAGCAGCCGATAGACGTCCACTGCTAAACAAAGGCCTCCCCCTTAGAAGAGAGGGGTTGCCATAATCCCCACGCTTGGCAGGCGGCTTGAGGATCGCAGTATACGTGGAAGATAAATCCAAAAGAAAGACGCTGCTGCCAGTCTTCCTGTTCTCGCTTAGTCGCGTCTTACGACACCCAACCACCCGACGAGAGGAGATGGGGCCAAAAATGTATGAAGAAAAGTAATAGTAAGGAGAATATTAGATTGTTTTTACTAAAACAAACAAATAAAATACTAACAAATAGAAAGACGTAAAGAGCCGACATTAACCACATCTCACATTTTTGCACTACCTACTAAACTATTATTGATCTTCAAAACTCGACTAGCATAAGCCGGGCGGCTTTTTTCAAAACATTCATCTACATATTACTCAGAGCATTATACTCGTACTAACCAACCAAGTTGGTTTAATGCACTAAGATACAGTCTTAGACTATATGATCTAAGGCTACATTTTATTATATCCGATTTTGCCGCCCGGTTGCCGGCTGTGCCGAATTGCCGATTAATGTCAGCCCGCAAACTTGTAGTGCCCCGGGCTAAGCCATAGAGAGTATAATAGTCTAGTAGTCCAGGCAGCCTTGTTCTCAAATATCTTACTTATAATCTACTTAATTATGTTCGATTTTGCCGCCCGGGTGTGCCGATTTATGTCGGCCCTCACATACAAAATAAATGGCAAGTGCAAGAAGTCCAAGGACATTGAACAACTAGGCAAATTGTCTGTGAAATTGAATATTCTATGAACGCCACTTTGAACGCCACAACTATCTAGGACTTGGATGGATTGGATCTTAGAGGAAGAAGGAAACCCTTTAGCGGCCAGCATGCAGCTCTGCGAAGTATGAGTATTCAACAAGTTGTACCGGTATTTGTTTTACTAAACATACTAATATCTAGAGGACTGCAATATGCAAAGAAAGAAAGGTCTGTTTTTTTTTTCTTTTTCGTTCTTTTTTAAATGTTCGTGTTCATAGATTCCAGAACGTTTCTAAACTAATCCATCCAACAACAAACATTCCATCTCAGCCAAGCAAGACAAGAGCCAAGCAAGCATGCATCGCCTTCCTCCTCTTACCTTACCGAATTTTGTGACGTCACTACAGTACAGTTCTCTTATTGGTCGAATATCACGCGATTCCTTATTTATAAATGGTGAGATCACCCTTCAATTTCGTTTAAAATGAAGATGACAGCATAACCAAAAAGTAACTTTGTGCATGATAGATGCAGGCGCATAGGCTGTTTTGTGACAGACCATCAGAAATTCTTAGGAGAGAAGGGCATCCCCAAAGCGATGGCTACGTCATCGTTTGTGTCGAACCAGCAATGATGAGTCATCATTGTTGTTCTTTTTCGTGGATAATCTTTTTCAAGGCGCTCTAATTTGATTTCGCTCAATTTCGCTACTGTCATTCGGTGCATAGATAAGAGTATATTACTTAGAAAATTCGGTGAACTGTCAAGAAACTTCGCAGTGTTTTTGTGACACGGAAACAAACTTTATGTAAACTTCTGGATAGTTTTTATATGTGCTGCTGTGGGACAAATTACGTGAATTTGTAATCTCGTGCTCTGTGAATTAGAACTGATGACGATGAAGCTAGATATTAGTGACAGTCAATCCAACCAATCTGACTTATCCTGCGACAGCCAGTCCTCCCAGGGCTCCTCTACAAATGACTTCGTGTCGTCGATACCAACCTCTCGGTCACTCCTCACGGTAAGTAATTTCACAGGACGGTTGTACAAGTGTACAGCAATCTATGACATGTTATTATGTAGTCAAAAGTTATCAATACCAGGTTTACTTACAGCCGGTCCCAATATCCTATCGATCCCTTACTATAAGTTAAAATAGTTACCATCGATAGCTGTAATGACATATTTCCGTTTCAATAATAACATATTAGCAGCTTACTGTTGGATGTTCAAATGACAGTCTGTCAAGGTTTCAGTTATCACTCCATTTCGGAAGTTTATTGTGGGATATCGATGACTTGATCGATGATTTTAACTTATAGTTAGGGATCAATACGATATTGGGGCCGGCAGTTAGCCAGTTTTGTAAAAGTTTCTGATATCACTTTCAAGTACTAACAAGTTCTGTAACTGAGTTTTCAACGAGCTAAAACTCCTAAATGGATTGTGTTATTACTCGATACCTATACACATGGTCCTGAAGTATGAATGTACGTAACAAAACAAAATCGCTGCTACTGTCTACTATTCTGCCAAGCCCCTATGTATAACTTTATTATCTATTTTGGCTTTTAAAAGTTGGTGTTGATAATACAACCTATTCTTTACACAAAAAGTGGTAAAGATAGTGCATAAAAGTTGACTATCTGTCCAAATATACAGATATAATAGTTCTATTTTGTGCAGTTTAAGTAAGAAAATATCTATTGTTGGTGGCTAAAAATTAGGCCCGTAAGCACCGGAACGCACTACGACCCAGTTGGATCCATTGTGCGTTATATAATTAGTGCCTTTGCCTTTAAATTCATTTTAAATAAATGAGCAGTGTTTACAAAAAATATATTTATCTGGTAAAAGATTAATTTGTATGGGTAAATTAATTATTTAAAATATTTTTATAAAGATAAAAGAAATACAATCCGAAGTTATGTACACAAAGATTGTGACTCGTTTTTGCAAGTGAATTCCTGAAAGAAGTGATATACACAGATAACAAGAAAACTTATCATTATGTGTACTGATAACATAGATAAAGATCATAGTCATCATTTTTAAATATAGTTGTACTGTCATTACAAATAGGTACTTATATCATTGTGATACAATTCTTATTTCTAGTGATGTTCAACATTTACTTTTCTAATACATGACTATTTTTTGTTATGTTAGAAATCCTGCATCACTAAATGGTGGAGTGGTTTAGATCTGGCCATGCCGACAATGTAACATTCTACAAGCGTTAACGCGAATAGAAAGTATATAAATCGCACCCTTAGTAATGTATGGGCACAATTCAAAATTCAGTGATATTAACTTTTTGTAATAGATGGGCTCAACATCAATAGTTCTACCAATCTGCCTTTCACAGAAAGAGAAAAAGGATAAAATGAACCAATAATTATTGTTGTGTCCCTTTCACACCGCCCTCTCTCGCACACTTTTCTCCCCGCTAGAGGGGCCCAACTAGTAAGGTGCCCGTACTTGTCAAAGCCGGACTGTTCACGCGCGGTCCAAATTAGACTTGTGCCTTTTTATCAGAAAATCTTGGCTGTAGTATTGCGAAATTGTTTAGTACTATAAAGGACGATTTATAGAAAATCCTGTTTATTACTAATATGTTTTAAAATATCTAATGTTAAATCAAATTAGTTCTTTCTTATACAAAAATACTGTAGTGGTTTCGGTACGTATTTCGAAATAATTCTCTGTATCACGAAAACATATTTATTGTTTATGTTTCATTTCAAGATTAGATCTGTACATGATGCAAAACCATTCATAAAATTATAAGTTGTTTCGATAATGTAACATCTGGTATAATCATTATACAAGCAATAAGTAACTTAACTACGAACTTAATTTTATATTAATGTCTGAAGATCAATAGGTCAATTAATTGTCAATGAAGTATAGGTACATAAACAAACAAACTATTGTTTCTTTTTTATTCACAGAAGAATGTCGTGGTCGGTAAAAATTATGAACCTTCTTAACAGCTCTAAACCAACAGATCCATCAGATAAAGAGCAAATAAAATGGCCTACCGAGTATAAAAATATTACGTTGGGGAAGGCGAAAAAGAGAATAATCCAGGGATGTCATTGCATGATAATCACACAAATCACTCTGGTAACGAAATTTCTGATAATATTCCAAAACCCAGAAAAAACCGGGAACAACATATCAGTTTCTTCTCCTCTTACTGAGGCCAACGTTTCCAACGAAATACCATCAAAACGTCAATCGAAATCTAGTAGCTCAAGTACCTCACCTCGAGTTGACTCGAGCAGCAGCCATGAAAGAACTTGTAGGAGTTCTTACATGGCGGCTGCTCGAGTCAAATCGTGCGTGGGTGCTGCTTGGGGGGACTGGTCCGACTACTATCCCTTTGGCTTTTTAGTTTGTTGTACTTTCGTCGTATTTATTATTTTTTTCTGTCTTATTTGATCTTTTGAACGACAAGACACACTGTCGCTCTGATCTAATTGTAATATGACACACTGTTTAAAAAAAAGTGATAATAGATAAGCCCGCTGAGTTTCTTGCCGGATCTTCTCAGTTGAGACCGCGTTGTGATCAGGTGGTAGCTTTTTAAAAAAAAAACATGACCTTTCAAAAGTGAAAGCCTATTTTAAATAAACTATTTTTGTGTTTGAGTTTGAGTTTACAGCAGTAGTTCCACGAGTTCTACTTCTAACAGTATCTCATGGTGTTCACCAAATATTCGTAAACTTCCTAGTTCACAAGACTACGAACAATCTAATGAACAATCCCTGACTTATCAGCATCAAGAATATACATGGAGTAAATTAACGCCTTCGATTTTAGCACCTCAAAATGTTAGAATAACAAGTACATAACGAAGTTTTACTGTAGATTACCACAGTTCACCGGTTAATTCTGAAGAAGAAAGCGATGTTGACCTTAGTGATTCGACCTACAAAACAGAACATGTACCAATAAGGCGTTATTCAAGCACGTCATCGGATACCAACAAATACCGTTAATACACCTGGTACAGATGTGACAGCAACCAGAAGTTTAACTAGAAAATGTAAAGCTGAGCCAAGCAAATGGAAGCTAAATGCAAAAAAATTAAGCTAAATTTACTTTTTTTATTATACTTCTACAACTAATAAGCTTATTCCTGCCCTAGAAATGAAGCCATCCTATACTCAAAAATGTAGACTAAAATTCAGCGAAAAACTTGATTATGATAAACTTTAACGTGCTTTGTAAGTACTATGCTTTAACGTTCAGGTGATAATGCAAAGCCCAAACGGAGATACTTCAGCATTTTTACTAATTGAACAGTTATAATTTACTTGGACGGCTTAGAGATTTGGATTAATTCTCTAAGTTGGACGGAATTGAAACAATTAAAAGATAGTATTAACTCTGGTGATGACTACAAAAGCTATGAAGATGTGCAATGCCATTTTTGGGATGAAACTCAAGGTAAAAGAGAGACCGGAAGTTGTGGTGTGTGTGGAAGAAGATGTTAGAACTAAAAGAGATATCAATCCAAAACGCTTATAATGCACCTTTTGAATTAAGCTCAAATAAAAAAGTCTCAAGGAATTTGTTTCGAAGGTGATCCGTAATTGATCCATATCATGCGACCTTGAGAGTACTCGTATGTTAATCTAAACCGTAGATTTGATCGATTAATTTCTAAAAAAATATTAATTTTACTTTGAAATTAAAAGATATACGACTGAACACAGCAAGTTAAATTACAAATAGTTATATATGAGATAACTGATTATAATTTTTTGAAAAGCGGGTAATTGAGAAGACTAACTAACTCAAAAAGATTACCATAGTTTAAAAAGAAAGTTAAAATTGTTTAAAGGTTTAGATTTGTAGTGGTTGATATAACCATGATGATTAGCTAAAGATTTTTTTATTAAATTTCTAATTAAATAAAAATAATTAAAATTTAGAGTTTTCTTTGAGGTACTTTATTCAAAATAGTTATATTGTGTGTGTGTTAGAAAGCGTTATTTTATATTAAAACTTAATAACTAAACTATCCTTAGTCTAAGAAAGGCATATGACAAATATCGTCCCTAAAATTAAATATACAATTTGTGTGAAAGGGGCCTAACTTGGAAGAGATTAAATGAAAATATTTTACTGTACATAATTTAAACTTTTTGAAACATTAAAAATTGTAATTATGTAGTTCTATTACCCGAGATTATGTGTAAATATTTTTATAAATATATAACTTAATATGATAATGTTATGAATAATTATGTAAAAGAATCTGGTTTGTCGAATCTTTCATCGCTCATTCCCAATAATCGACATTTTTGAGATAGGCCTTTACTTTATTAGGGCTGCGAAATGTATGAGAACTACATAAGCCATAGAAAAATCACGTGACATATTATAGGGAATTGACACCGTAAGCGAATATAGAAATAGACTCGCTATATGCTCACTATGAATCAATTGTACCTTGTCTATGCCCCCTGATCTGCTAACTTATTTTGCCGGACTTCAACAAAACAATTTTTTTTTTTTATTTTATTATTAGGGACAACAAACAACTATACATTATATTTTACAAAAAAGAAATTACACATTTATAAAGTACATATATCAATGCATAGCCCACAACGTTATCCACGGATCTATCCATGCGTTATATGTTATTTATAGGCGAATTAACAATAACAAGGAAAATAAATTGATCAAATTACGTACAATCACTATCACGTTATTACTTATACTACTTTGTAGAACCAAATCGAGACCGCGCATTTTACTTACTGACTCAATACAATATTACTTATGGTTTCTGAAATTTTAGACTTAAAACTTGTAGGAGACAACGTGAATATATCTATATCCTCAAAATGCAGATTGTAGTTTTGTACAAGACGTCGCATAGGAACACGCAAGCCAGCATTACTTCGGCATTGACCAAGGGCAAAAAGCTGGCGCGTACGTATCATGCGGCGATGTACCGTTCTTGGAACTAGATAGGCAATTTTGCTAGTGAGATCTGCACAGTCGAGTTTATTATTACAAATATTATACAAGATAGTAGCTTCCAGTAAAAGGCGTCTATTACTAAGAGTCTTTAGTCCATATTTAATTAATGATTCATTATAAGGAATATATAATTAGCAGCACCTGTAATTTAAAGAGCGTATAAACTTGCGTTGTACTTTTTCAATAGAATCTACATATTTATTGTACAGCGGATTCCATACAGGAACAGCATACTCGAGTAGAGGACGAACCAATGATTTAAATAAATGCATATATGTATCAGGCCTTCGAAAATGTCTTCCAATTCTCATGACGAAACCGTACATACAATAAATACTTTACAAGAAATTAATTTCATCTCCTTAGCGGTTCAAGATCACAATGGTGCGGCTATGATACCAATCAACGTAACTCCAAGAGTTTAAACAAAACAAAAATAGTTTTTCACCTTAATATAACTCTGTACATTAGGTTTATGTTTTTACTTGGTAATTAAGCACGGTTTAGTAAACAGCCAGCCGGACTTCAACAGATTTTTTATTTTATAAATTGGATCCTTATGTAATTTTGAAAACTGTGAACCCTGTTAAAACTGATCATCTGATTGTCTGAAAAGTAAGACGAACCATGCGCCGGATAGGCATGTAAAAAGGAGGTATGACCTGAGAGGCGATTCTCGCTCCTTTGAAATAATTACGACATTGAAAAATATCGAAGTCGAACATTTTTCGAGTGAAGCTTGATATATCTCGAATGCTAGCCGCTCGAACTGCTGTAACTGGTCTAGTCTGTTCAAGGCGTCATCTCTAGTTTCTCTCACGAGTTTCTCTAGTTTCTAGTTACTCTCTCCCATTTGGTTCCCTCTGTTCCCTCCTCCCTTGATTTATTTCTATATCCATCTCTCTTCCTCTCTCTTAAAAAATCTAATTCTCTCTCCCCCCTCCCATCTTGTTCCCTGTCACTCGCCGCTCTTGTCTTCGCTCCAACCCTGCCCCTCTCTAAACCCCCTAAACCCCTCCCACCTTGCTGACCCTCACGCCCCTCTTCGCTCAACCCCTCTCCCCCTTTTCCGTTCTCGGAGTCGCCGCCGTATATAATGGACGTCTAGGGCCACACGCCAAACGTTCCAAAGGAACTTTAATCTTATACATTGATGAATCTCATGTTTATGTGGTGAGTAACTTCTTATATTATTATTATGATCTTTTGAAATTCAAGTTATACTTCAAAGATTTCGATATCTATCACATCAACATACTGAAATTTAAGATTTTATGGAACCATTATATTTTTTAAAACTATGACGCCATCAATAAATTGAAACGGATTCGAACCTGCGACCTACGACGCTTTCTGGAAGCGTCCAAAACCGCTCGGCCACGGAACGCTTACACAACATGGCGAAATACCTTATGCAAACTAAATGTCTGCTGAGTCCCTATTGTATATAGCGTAAAAATACATATCTTATTAATTAACCCTGTCAGTTTATTACCTTATTCGCATACAAAGGAAATGATGTGGTAATATGTGCAAGTAATGTTCCACTGCTTATGAAACATAGCGATGTTTTATATACCAGTTTATGCCCAGACTTCTACACAACACATCAGTGAAAGTTCTATTAAAATCCATCCACAGGCTTTCAAATGATACCTGGATACTCAGACAGACAGACAATAATTACAAAAAAAAATGGCCGGTATGTCGATAGTATAGTATCCCCAAATATATATTGTAATGTAAAAACATTACAGGTGGGTCTTAAAATGAACATGGACAAGACGTCCATCATGTCTAATGTCCAGGTTGCACCCGTACCGGTAGTTGTTGGGAACGATACAGTCGAAGTTGTTGACCACTACGTATATACCTAGGAAAAACTATCCAGTTAGGTCGGTCCAACTTCAACAAAGAGGTCGCCCGAAGAATCCAGCTCGGATGGGCAGCGTTCAGGAAACAAAGTGACATCTTCTCATCAGAAATTCCGCAGTGCCTGAAGACAAAGGTTTTTAGCTAGTGTGTGCTGCCAGTGATGACATATGGTACTGAGACGTGGTTTAACAGCTGGCCATTTGGAGAAGCTCGGAGTTTCTTTGCGCGACGGAATCCGGAAGAACCAAGGACACCGACATAGCTCGTAGAATATGCAAGTTGAAGTGGCAGTGGGCAGGCCACATCGCTCGAAGAACCGATAACCGTTGGGGAAGAAAGGTACTCGAGTGGCGACCACGAACCGGAAGACGCAGCGTAGGCGGAGGCCTGCCACTAGGTGGACCGACGACATTGTTCGCGTCGCAGGCAACCGGTGGATGCAAATAGCAAATTGTCATTCATTGTGGCGCTCTAAGGGGAGGCCTCTGTTCAGCAGTGGACGTCTTCCGGTTGGTGATGATGATGATGATGATGAATGTAAAAACAGATGTGTTAAATTCTAAAATAAAATTTAAAAAAATATTTTGGAAAGTGCACTTTGAGTTTTATTGTAGTAAGATAATTCTAAAATGAGTAACTATTCCCTAGTATATTTTATGCCTAATTTTTTTTTTAGTGTAGTCTCCGTGGCGCATTGGGAAACCGCTTGCTTTGCAAATCGGAGATCGCGGGTTCGAAGCCCGTGGGGGGCAACAACTTGATGTAGTTGTTCCTTACTGACTGAGACAATACATGCCTATCATCTGATTGTCTGTAAAGTAAGATGATCCATGCGTCGAATGGGCATGTAAGAAGTCGGTCCTGCGCCTGACCCCCGGTCGTGTTCGTCTTCCGTCCCATCAGATTGTGAGAGGTATAAATGAAGAGAGAGTGCACTTGTGTCTATGCAAGACCTTGTGCACTATAATATCTCCCGCGTAGATGGTTGATCTTGTGAATGATGGGGCGTTGTGGTCGTATCGGTCAGGAAGACATTATTATATTTTATGCAAAATAATATTACTAAGTCATTTTTTAAGATATTATTAGTATAATTACACTTCACAGAGTCTGCGCACTATAAAAACTTAATTCAACAACAAGCAATCGATCGAAAACGAGGATAGCATCACTAGCCCGAAAAATAGTACCACACACAACTCATAAACATATTGAAAAATAAAATGCCGGTACCAACAAATACAACTTTAATACATCTATATTTAAGAATCTGGGTGTCCAAAACTGAAATTATTTTAATCACGTTTGACATCAACTTTTTTTTTAAAAATAAGGTGCTTTACTGTACTGCAAATTAGGAATTTTAACTAGTTTTAATTTTTTTTAATGGGTTCTCAACAGTTTTTGATAAATTATGTTTAAACATAAAAATCAAGAATTCTACCATTTTATAGACGTGAAAAACTGTATACTCAAAATATGTATATTTTAATAGAAAATAAAAACGACTTGCGCCCAGTTGATCTTTCATACCTACTGGCAACATTTTCCTCCTTCGACTAGAGTCGAAGTTTATTTTAATGGTTGACCAGAATACAAGGTTTCAGAAAATCAATCAGTTCGAGTTTCGAGATTTTTAGTATAGATAGGTTTCGAGTCCCTATCTGCTGGCGTTTTAGAGAAGCTCAGATTCGCACAACGAGCTATGGAGAGAGCTATGCTTGGAGTTTCTTTGCACGACTGAATCCGAAATGTGGAGATTCGCCGAATCTGCAAGTTGAGGTGGCAATGGGCAGGCCACATCGCTCGAAGAACCGATAACCGATGGGGAAGAAAGGTTCTCGAGTGGCGACCACGAACCGGAAGAGGCAGCGTAGGCAGGCCTCCCACTAAGTGGACAGACGACATTGTGCGCATCGCAGGCAACCGGTGGGTGTCCATTTCGACTGCTCGGCCACAGTGTCGTAGAAAAAAAAACGATTAAGTCAATATTACGAAGGAATTTGTAGAACACTAACGATGAAGGTCGCAAATTCGAAGACCCAATATTCAGAGAGTTATGAAGGCATAACCGTGGCCGCGCAGTCGACCGATGGCGCGGCCACGCAGTTCTCATAAACGGTGCTTAGTAGAGGTCTCATTCTTTTTGCCAATCGTTGATACGATTTCGAAGAAAATGCAGAAAGTATAAAAAGCCCCTAAATGTTTGAACTTTATGACTTACGGGACTTAAATGCCATGGCCGCGCGGTCGACCATTGGAGAACCGCGCGGTCACGCCGTTCTCATAGACGGGGTGACGGGGTTTAGTAGAGTTCTCATTCTTTTTGCTAATCGCTGATACGATTTCGAAGAAAATGCAGACAGTATAAAAAACCCCCAAATGTTTGTACTTTACGACCTACGGTGCTTAAATCTCTTCGTATTAAAACGCCTATAATTTAAGAAATGGCAATAAATGCATGATCCTGCAGTGAATGTTTACCTCAGTTTCATCGGAACGCGCGAAACGAAACTACATGGAACGCGCGATGGTTTCTATCCGTGATTTTTACTAGCCGGCCGCCTCTTTTTCCTCCTCAATCCTCCTCCTCATCTTTTCTTCAATTTGTTTTTTTTAACTCTTTTCTTTTTTTTCTACGGCTGACAGCTAGTGTCACGCGGCCTAGACTCCATCGAGCGCCATCTACATAGCGCTTGCGTTCCGATTACTTGTCTATTGGTTGCTCGATGCCGACATATATATATACTATATATATTTTGATGTATGTCCGCGCATAACTCAATTATGAACCAATTTGAATTATTATTTTAGTACGGATAAACCGATCCACTGAAAGGGTCCCATAAAAAATATTATGTACGTACATATAAGTAGTTCCTGAAAAAACAAGAATGGCATGTCAGAATAATTTGCTAAAATGCCTAAAAGACAGTGAACTGTTATTACTACGATGACATTTTTGTTGGTCATTAAACAACAGAAATGGTCACAACTCAAATTATACTTTTTTTATTCTAGAGAAGGAACCGTGAATTTTATCAAATTCGGATAAATACTTCCTAGAGGAAAATGAACGATGTGGAGGAATTTATCTGGCAACAACCATAAAATCGATATTCTTTCACTACATTACTAACAAATATGAACCGATTTCGATGGTTTTTTTTTATATTTGAGAGAATCAACTAGAGTGCGTTTCACGAAAGAGTTCCCTTCGTGGTTAAGTTGGTCATCCTGTGTGTCAGAGACGATCGCGTGTGTCAAAGTGTTTTTATTTTTCCTCATATATGTTTAATTAAACGACAAAATCATGCTTAAGACATTCAGAAGTAGTGAAAGATAACTAATTATAAAGATGAAAAGGTTATGTGCGCATCAAAATCTCACCAAAGGACTTTAATTACCTTCGAACAAGTACGATCCTAAGTTGCCGCCATTTCAGGTAGGTAAAATAATGTTACCAGGGTCCATGTTTTAATTCCATGTTTTCGAAGATTAGATTATTAGACTAATTATGAAATTATAATTATGGTAAACGATTTGTCTTCAAGTTATTGACATGATTGTATTCACCCCTTGCGATTGGCCACAGCAGCCAAGTCAAACCTTATGCGAGCATAAAATGATTGAAAATGATTTCTGTCTAATTCAAAACACGTTTTACTAACAAACCCAACGCGGGCGAAGCCGCGGGCAACAGCTAGTAATAATATATTTTTATTTATTTTTTGCATCTAGTTTTGTAACCCCGTGTATAAAACTATGGTACACAGAGAATCTATTGTACCTAGCGAGTAGAAATAGTAGCGATTAGTTTTATGTTAGTTTACTATTCTACAAAACTACTATTATTACCCCATGGTATAGACGTCATTAATTCAGACAAATACATCGTACTAAAACATTAATGTATTCACGATTATCTAGACCGTGTAACCACCACAACGACCACCACCAACCACTAATTAGTCAGGATCAACTAAAAAAAGGAAAACAATTATGTAAATAAAAAGATATCATTTATACAGCAAAGTAATTATATTATATAATAATAATAATATCTTGGGACAATTCCACACACGGTCATCCGATCCCAAACTAGGCAGAGCCTGTACTATGGAAACCAGACAACTGATACTAATACTTATATACTTTTTTTTTTGTAAATACATACTTAAATAGATAAACAACACCCAGACACTTGGCGGGAATCGAACCCACGACCCATCGGTTAGCAGGCAGGGTGTCTGACCACTAGACCAACGGGCCCGTCATATGTACCAGTTAAATTGTTTGGTCAATATTGTGCATTTTAATAGTCCAGTGTAGGAAACTCGAAGAACTACACAAATCAAAGTCTTCAGTAGGGCAAAATAGTTATAATTCTATAGGTACACATTGAGCACATCGACAGTAAGTAAAAGGTAGGTAAATCAACAACTAGATAAGAGATTCGCGTAAACTCTGGATGGCGCGGCGCGCATACACGAAACGCGGGTCACCCGTAGGAGAGTATTATGGTAACTGGCCGCGCGTGCGTGAACGAGAGCACGGGTGGCGCAGGCGACGGACAGAGCGCGCGGGTTGCGGGGGTAGACCTTACTCAAAAGCATCCCTATTCCAGCGCGGTCCTATTCTATAGAGTTAGAGCGCGTTACACACTCCCCCTTTTGACCAAGAGGGAAACCCCCGAAAGGTCAAACAAAGTATCAAAAGTAACGAGCCTCTAGGAACGTATCTTCCGTGGACGACCTCTACCACGCTTGGGAGCTACCGGCGTCGGGCATTCACCGCCTCGATCGTGATACCTACGGAGATCGGACACATGATACTTACCAACGATCTCACCAGTTTTATCATAGGCCAAGAGGTAAGTAGTAGAACTAACCTTTTTCGAGATGACATATGGACCATCTCGTTTTGGGATAAACTTCGACGTAACGCCTTTTCCTGCATTACTCAATACGTGAGTCTTCATCAAAACGAGGTCTCCTACCTCGAACTGGTCCGGTTGACGGCGAGCGGCATCAGCGAGGCCCTTCTGGACATCCTGGTGGTGCTCAATGTTCTCCTTGGCGGTTGAAAGGGTCTCAGCGAGCTTGAGAAGGTAGGGAGTGATCTGAGGCACAAAATTCTCAGATTCCACAACCGTTCGTAAGTCAGCCTCAACAGACAGAGGGGAACGTAGTTCACGACCGAAAGTCAGAAAAGCCGGTGTGTGCTCCGTGGAACTAGTGAAAGAACTATTAAAAGCAAATCGAACGAAAGGCAATACCTCAGGCCAATGTTGATGACGACCTTCAACCAGAATGGCGAGATGAGCCTTCAAGTCTCGATTCTTTCGTTCTACCGGATTAGCCTCCGGATGATAGTAAGGCACAAGGTTCTGCTTCACACCTAAGACAAACATAGCTTTCTGCATAACGTCGGCGACAAATTGTACCCCGTTGTCGGAAATCATACGCCGAGGAAGACCAAAACGCATGAACACTTCACTTACCAGGGTCTTTGCACAGATCTCAGCGGTGGCCTCGGTGAGGGCAAATAGTTCCACCCATTTACTAGCGGTGTCCTCGACTATTAAAATCCACCGTTCACCTAGAGGTCCCTTGGGTAGAGGCCCAAAGAGATCGACGGCGATAACTTCAAACCGTTGGGCGGGAACTGGAGTCTGAATCAGTCCCGCCGGTTTGAGATTAGATGGTTTGTAACGTTGACACTCAATACATGTCTTTAAGTAATCAGTTACAAAACGTCTCATACCCGGGAAATAAAAACGTTGGGAAATGCGGTGCAAGGTTCTCTGAATACCTCCATGAGCAGCGGTCGGCGAATCATGACACTCAAACATGACTTTGCTTCGCAAGCTCTCAGGAACAACAAGTTGAGGTTCTTCGGAATCATTATCTTCCAAATACCGATACAAGACCCCTTGATTCAGGAAATAACTTCTTTCAGTCCACCTGCATACGGATAATTCATCGGTACCTTCTAAATCATTAATGATCTTAGCGACCTCCGGGTCTGCCATCTGCGAGTCACGGGTCGAGGTAGCATCCCAATGTGGAACATCCACAGAAACAGGGCAAATACCGCAATCAGCTGATACACTGCTCTCGGTGACTGGACGACTAAGGGTATCAGCTACAATATTAACCTTACCCGGAGTATATTCTATTTGCAGATTAAAAGATTGCAGCTTTAAAGCCCAACGAACAAGCCTACCACTCGGAGATTTGAGCGAGAACAGCCACTTCAAAGGTTGGTGATCACTCCTAACACACACCTGATGACCATCGATGTAACCGCGGAATTTCTCGACAGCCCAGACTACAGCCAACGCTTCCCTCTCCGTAGTGGAGTAATTGCGTTCGGCTTGGGTGAGGAGGCGGCTGGCGTACTCGATCGGATGTTCATCGTGTGGTGACTCCCCCTGGAGTAAAGCTGCGCCCAAAGCGTAACTACTGGCATCCGTTCGAAGGACGAAGGGCTTCGTATAGTCAGGTTGTACAAGAATTGGGGACGAAGTGAGGAGCCTCTTAAGAGTAACGAAAGCATCAGCTTGTTCAGAGTTCCACTGCCAATTCTGAGTCTTTCTAGTAAGACGAGTGAGTGGTTCAGCCACCTTCGCGAAGTCAGGGATGAACTTACGGAACCACGAACACGTCTGGAGGAAAGTACGAAGTTGCTGGAGACAGGTAGGTTCCTTCATTTCCAAAACAGCACGTACCTTATCCTGATCCGGAGAAATACCATCTTGAGAGATCACGTGACCAAGGTATTTAAGACGTTCCCTTGCGAAAGCACATTTTTCCCGGTGTGCGCGCAGCTTAAAAACACGGAGACGGTCGAATACCGCACGAAGATCTGAGAGATGGGTCTCGAAGTCTTCTGAGATTACCAAGATATCATCGAGATATCCTAAAATAGTCCTATCAGCAAGTGTCGATCCTGATCGAAATCGGTCGATTAGTCGCTGAAACGTCGCCGGCCCATTTTTTAAGCCAAAAGGCATACGCTTGAAGCGATACGTACCAAAAGGCGTCACAAATGCAGTTTTATCCTGATCCGTAGTGCTTACCTGCCAGTAACCACTCCTAAGGTCCAAGGAACTCATCACGCAGCCCTTCTTGGTCGACTGGAGAAGCTCATCGATACGAGGCATAGGATATGCATCAGTCTTAGTAACGGCATTCAGCTTCCTATAATCTATGCAAAACCTATACGTACCATTAGGTTTTGGTACCAAAACACACGGCGCAGACCACGCAGACTCGCACTCTTCGATTACACCCTCCGTCAGCATCTGGTCAATCTCGGCGCGCATAATTTCCTTCTTCGCCGGCGTAACACGATACGGGGGTACAGCAATAGGCGGGTGGTCGCCGGTATCTATATGATGTTCTGCAAATGGTGTCGGCTCTCCGACTTCATTGAAAACATCGGAATACTCACAGAGCAGATTCGCCAGGCGTGACCTCTCCGATTCCGACAGCGAGGTGCCCTCATCATTCCGTAGAGCAATCATGGAGGCGCAACCTATCGGATCACGTGAGGTTTCACACAACAGGGGGCGCGATGCTCGAGGCCGATCAGCTGTGTGCCAAGTCATTTTAGAAAAATCGATAACTAACTTTGCTTTAGTAATAAAATCTATTCCCAACAATGTCTCGTTATTGGTAGCGTCAGGTAAAATAACAAACTCTATAGGTATTGTTGTATTGTAAAAAAGTTGAACATCGACTACAGTCAATAATACCCGTGTGTTCCTGACTGTACCATCCGCGAGTTTAATCGACATTGTTTCCGCGCGAAAGTTTATACCTATGCGCTTGAGTAAGGTGTAAAGTGTATGACCCGCAATACTACGACGCGCGGCTGTGTCCAACAACGCGGTCCCTGTGTACCCACTTATACCTATTCGAACTATAGGTCGACCTTGACCAATATTATTAAGACGCGTACTCGTCCGTCCAGAGTCCACATTCAAAGAAGAAAAAGTATTATCTGACTTAATAGGGTCATAAACATTATTGGATGGTTTACAGTTAGGGCAGTTGTTTCTAATATACCCCTTCTCCCCACAACCATAACAATATAATTCCGGTACCGAGTTAGTTACAGGCTTCTTATTTACTAATTTTATACATGTATCACGAACATGTCCTCGTGTTTTGCAATATATACAAAATAATTTCTTATTATTATCACCCTTAACACTTTTCATAATCTTTTGGTTACACTGATCATTGACGGCGGCGACACGAGCATGTGTCGAGCCTGCCGAACCCGAAGCGATGTGTGCGGGGGCGCGGTCACAATCACGCGGCCGAGTAGGGAACGTACCCTGCGACTCCGGCGCAACGATGTACTCACGCGACGGCTGTGATAACCCGACGATGTCCGAGTTCTCTACGAGCGAGTCCTCCACTGATCTCGATCTTTCGATGAGAGATTCAATGGTATCTACACAATCTCTAGCGACACGTTTCCGGATTCTCTTATGAAGTAACCCATATATGATGTCTAGTTTTGCTTCCTCCGGTAGCGTATACGGGAGTTTGGCTAATATGGCCCGTAATCGGCCAATAAAAATGTCAGAACGCTCCTCGCCCTGTTCGGCAGCAAACAAGTCTCGAAACAGTTTGTACGCCGGCCGTGGTACCCCGTACATAGAACGTAGACGCTTAATTGCATCGGGCCAAGAGGATACATCTTTTCGGATTCCTCGCCACCATACGGCTGCTTCTCCGTGGAGCAGCATGGGGAGTCCACGCAGTGCTAAGTCGTCACTGACGGAAGCACACTCCTTGTAGATCTCCACTGCGTCGATAAAGGCTTCCACGGCTTCTGGGTCTCGGGATGTCCCATCGAAGCGAGAATTACATTTGGAAAGGTTACCTGGTGTGAGCGACGTTAGCGACGTCGGCGACGGTGACGTGACAGCGGGTGGACTAGCCAGCGGAGCATTATCCTGATGCGATGCCAGAAGGGATTGGACGAGCTCACGATTCGCCTCGGCCTGCGACTTTGAGAAGGCGGCCAGGAGAGCGGATAGCTGGTCCCCGGACATGAGCATTGGTGATGGATCCGTGCCTTCGTCACCAGAACTGGTTTCACTGTCTTTATTACGCAATTTACGCGGCGGCATCGTGATAGTAGATAGGTAGGTACCTATGACACTGATCACAAATGTTCACAATACCAATTACTTCTTTGATCGATAAGTACAATAGTTCACACGCGGCTAGCAGTTTCGAGGGCCCCACGTTGGGCGCCAGTTTAATAGTCCAGTGTAGGAAACTCGAAGAACTACACAAATCAAAGTCTTCAGTAGGGCAAAATAGTTATAATTCTATAGGTACACATTGAGCACATCGACAGTAAGTAAAAGGTAGGTAAATCAACAACTAGATAAGAGATTCGCGTAAACTCTGGATGGCGCGGCGCGCATACACGAAACGCGGGTCACCCGTAGAGCGCGTTACAGCATTATATTTTTAGTGTTAAAATAAATTATCTGTTTGGCTTGCTTATACCACAGTCTATAAACCAATACAGTCGTCCAACGAAGCCGTCTAGACCTAGACAGGTAATCGTGCGGGGTGTGAGGGGTGAGACGCGGGTAGGCGAGCCCGAGCTGCGTACGCTGCTGCCGCCCGAATTAGTAGCTCGGGACATAACTCTCAGGGCTGACGCGTATTTGTTTTAATAAACCGACTTCAAAAAAGGAGGAGGTTCTCAATTCGTCGTGTATGTATTTTTTTTGTAATCATTTATAATGGTTTATACTACCTGTGCTGTGTGAGACATTATTTTACACATTTTCAATTCCAAAACGACGGACTTTTTCTTTTTTTTCAAAAAAATGTTATTGGTATCATTTTAGAGGTTTCTCGTGGTGCTGATTACGAAAATGGCATCCATTTTCAAATCCAAAATGGCGAATAATTTATTTTTTCAAAAAAATGCTATTGGTATCATTTTCGAGGTTTCTCGGGGTGCTGATTACGAAAATGACATCCATTTTCAAATCGAAAATGACGTGACATATTTTATACATTTCATTAACAGAAATTTCAAATCCAGTAAATATACAAACCGAAAATATTTTTCAGTTGGCCATTTATAATAAACGATTTGGAAATTTATTAATTAATTACAATATAGAATAGAATATTTATTTACTCAAGTATCAGACTCATTATAAATAAATAAAAAATATAAACTTCTAAGATTAAGACTAATATTAACAATAATATATACACACATTTGCACACGTGAATCACCGCTGCAATGTTCCGTGAGAAATTTTGCAGCAGTGATTCACATAAGAACAGTCTAGTCTACTTGCAATTAGCGATAGGATACTGTTGGGGCTGGCCCACACTCTGCGCACCAGGGACGCACATCTTTTTCGCATTGTGGTGTAAAAACAATCTACTGCTGCTTCTGCGAACATCCCTGATGCGCTACAGAATCGAGGCAGCCGCAACAGTATCCTAAACGCGTTATTGTATTGTATGCGGAGGGCATTGTAAGCCCTTTGAGTGAATCTGGCCTACAGGCTACACGTGTAGAAAAAAGTGCAGTATGCTCGAAACAGGGTAATTTTAACTTTATGTGAGCAACGTGCAAACCTGCGAGCCAGCATATCACTCTTATACACATTGTCTTCCGCTCCCTTTCGATGTCATCATCATCCTTGAGGTTGGGGGTTAATATATGACCCAGATATTTTACTTTGTATACCCTCTGTAAGGGCGTCCCACCGATTAAAACAGTAGGTGTAGCTTCAGTACATTTCCCCCCAGTCTCAAAAACCAGGACTTCACTTTTGGTGCAGTTATATTGGAGTCCGTATTTTATAACGTACTCCTCACACTGCACCATTAGTTTCCTCAAACCACAGACTGATACACACAGCAGCACCATGTCATCTGCATAACTGATATGATTTACACAGACTCCACATTGTAAAACTCTATATATTTGAATTTGTCTCCACGAAATGCCTTTTTGTATTTCTTACTATGAAGAACTTCAATAAACAAAGTAAATATAAACAAAGAAATCATTTCCATCCCGTGTGGTAATAGAAAAATACTTTACTTACTGCCGCACGTACAAACCTCAATTAAATTTAATTACAATTAAGTAATTTCTTGTATTATTTCGACACTTGAAGCCAATTAATACTATAAGTATACGCTGATTGTGAGTAGAGATATCAACAATTTCGTAATTACTAATAAAAAATAATCATAAGAGGCTCGGAGAGTCGAAATAAATAGATTAAAAATACTTAATTGTAATTAAAATAAATTAACGTTTGTGAGTGCGGCAGCTAGTATTTTACTATGACCAAATAAGTAATAATATAATATTTTAAGTAAATTATAAAAACAAACTGTGACAACCCTACGTGCTACGGAATACGCCATGCGGAGTCGGCTTTTACTCAAACATCAAAGGCGTCGACCCACTGTATTAGTTTATACACTGTGCTTATACTATGTTTCTTGGACGCAGTAAACTGGCCGCACTACACTGCCGTCATACAGTTTTATAACTAGTACGGACGGTAGATGTCTATTTTGCTTGTCACAACTTAGTTCATGGGTACTAAATTGTATTATCCACGCAACATAAACCGCATTAGCTGTACTTCATCAATTTAGATATATTAAAACAATTATTAAATATTATTTTCAATAATTTTATGCTCTCTTATGGTTTGGCTTGGCTGTTGTGGCCAATTGCGATGGATGAATACAATCATGTCAATAACTTGAGGACATAAATCGTTTACCATTTATAATTTTGATCATTTATTTAGGGAAAACATGGAATTAAAACATGGACCCTGGTAACAATATTTTACCTACCTGAAATGGCGGCAACTCAGGATCGTACTTGTTCGAAGGTAATTAAAGTCCTTTGGTGAGATTTTCAAACGCACAAAACCTTTTCATCTTTATAAATAGTTATCTTTCACTACTTCTCAATGTCTCAAGTATGATTGTGTCGTCTAATTAGAGAATAATGTGGAAAAACAAAAACTTTTTGACATACGCGATCGTCTCTGACAAACAGGATGACCAACTTAACCACGAAGGTAACTCTTTCGTGAAACGCACTATAAAACTATGTAGACGATAATGGGATCATAACCTTTTTTTTTTTATTTTTTCTCGTGGGGAAATCGTCATGGATACCTGCACCGCTGGGTGGTGGCAGCGCAGGTTATGTTGGACTCCAACCAACTAAAACCCCACGGTGTCCTCATTCCGCTTTTTGTGGCGGGCCCCGGGGACGTGTACTACCCATCCGGTTCCCGCCAGCGGTCGTCTGCCTAGCGGCGAACTCCTACTCGTCTGTGGGTGTGAGACCCACAGACACGTCCGCGGGTGTATAAAGCCCGCGGACTCCTCCAGCAGGCGTGCCGGGACACTTCAGCACGCCTTCCTACGCGAGGGCAATTGCTTGCTGTGCGCAGGCAGCAGTCCACCCATTTCTGCTGCCCGCACTTGCTCGCTACGGAGGCATGAGGTCAGCGTTCGCTCGCCTCCTGCGCCCGGGTCTCCTGCGACGGCGCGGATCAGCGAGGGGATCGCTCTCCCTGATCCGCTCCGCCGCCTCCTTCTGCGACATGACGCGTTCGCAGAAGGAGACCACCGCCTCCCATTATCTCTCGCTGTCAATCATGGCTTTGACGATGGCCGGCAGCGATAGATCACCCCCAATCACGGCGCGCAACAAGCTGCGCTCCGCCTCCCACGCCGGGCAGACCTCGAGTGTGTGCTGCGCCGTGTCTTCGGCGTAGCCACACTCGTGGCAGCCAGGGTTCGCCTCCCTTCCGGCTATCTTGTGCAAGTATCTGCCAAAACAGCCGTGTCCCGACAGTACCTGCACCAGGCGGAAGGTAGGCAATGGGATCATAACCTACCTAGATCATTTCATCGAGTTCTATGGTTCAATTAATCTTTATGTATGTATTAAAGTTGATGCTATGGATGACCACAAGCTTGAGGTTAGGTACGTCGTCGTGCAGTTTTCATAAATTTCTTTAAAAATGGAATAGGCTGGTGATTTATTCTGGTAATAAACATAAAAATAAAAAAAAAATGTCTAAACTATGTGCAACCATCGGTTGCAGGAACCAAAATTGTGTATTACATAAAGAAAAATATTGACAAATCTTTATTGACGCACGATGCCGATGCAGCAAAAACGGGGACATTTCGAATTTTCGATGTTTTCGCAGTGACAGATGCAATATATTCATATCTGTCATGCCTATGACGTGAAAAAGAAGAATAAGAAGAATAAAATTTATTTTACCAACACAACTTAAGACAATACCAATACTAAGAATATCTAAGTTTTACAAAAAACTGTGTGGGGCAAGAAACGGCTCTGTTTCAGCTTTTTGCTGCGCCATACAAACTATGAGGCAGCGCTGTTATTCTGACAGCACCTTTAATAAGAGGTGACGTCACGTATATCTAGTAGTTAACAACTAAACCACAGAATACATACTAAGCTAAGCTCACTTTAAAAACATTTTTATAGAATTTGAAATAAAATTTACGTGCGCTTCAAGCGAAAAGAGTACTGTTATGGGTTTATTGTTTATGCGCGATAGATAGCTTCCCTAAAATTCTACTTCCCTGGTATTCTGTACATTTACTGAAGAATTTAATATTATGTAGGTGGTAGTTGGAAAAAGTGATTACAGTTTTGTATTAAAAAAAACAAAAGCCGCTCTATCGTCAATATTATAATTAGTCAATTTTTGCAAATAAAAAATATTTTGTGGTATAGAATCTATGCAGCTAAAGAGCCAGCCCCAGGATCTAGACTTTTAGAGAGTCCCCATCGATCTAGATTCTAGACGAATGCCGTGTATTTTTACAGCTGCCTGCAAGCAAGAAAACGTTCTTCGTGAATATGTAGGATACCCCGGAAAATAAAATATTATGTAACGTTAATATAGTTACATTATTATTATTGGCTCATTCAGTGTTTTCTGTTACGATACACGTGTACCCCGTGACCCAATGTTTCACAAATATTATAATTATAATTATGATAACAAATTTTGTTTTGAACAATGGTGTTTCCATAATTGCATAACTTTGGTTTTCCATTATGATAAATCTTTGCAAAGCGCAACATGAAAGTAATTAGGATGCTTTATAGCTTGCTGAAATGCTTGAAAATCAAAAATCGTAAAGGTAATTGGTATAAGTCGTTGTTACGTTTCCCTACTTTGAGGGACATGACCGGGGAGAGATTAGGCCGACGCATCATCTCAGTTTTAAGTAAATGAGCTGATCAGAATGTATGTAGGAGGTACTGCTCATCAAGAAAGGAACAAATACACAAAGATGGTCATTGTTGTTCTCAGCAGGACTTGGAAACTAAACTTTTATAGTTAAAGTATTTATGGTTGTACAATACTCAGTTTTAGATCTTTGTTCATAAAAAATAAAGCTGATTTGGCTGGCATATACATATATAAGCTTTATAGATTATTACCATTACCTTGATTAATGCTATTGAGGTCTAGGTATACTATACATTAGTGATAGGTCGTCGACCCATTAACCATCGACGAAACGAGACAGTTTTTCAAACAATTAAAAATGGAAACTAGTGTATACTGTTGAAGAAAAGTTTAGTAGTCGACGTTCACAGACTACTTACGTATTGCATAGAGTTCACCGATCATTCACCGATAGACTAGGTGTCTATCATTAGGTCTAGTTTATCTGTGGACTGTAAACTGGTTTATACGTCAAAGCCAAAAACAGTTAAAAAAAACATTGTTCATTCAACGCCCACCCCTATAGGCCGACCGTTTAACTCGCGTATCGCCTGCGCGGTAAGAAGGGAGCGGGGGCGGGTAACGCTACACACGGAGTCAATAATCCAAAGATTTATCTCGAGATAGACATTGTTGGTAAAGAATAAAATAATAAGTATCTTTTTTTTAAAGTATTTATATATAATAGCTTCATAGGTACAAAATCATAAAACAATAAGGCTCCGTTTAAGAAATATTTAACCACAGATAAAAATTTTATAGGACTATTCGTCACTAATATTCATATCGCTTGAATCATCATCACTGTCTGTGTAGCTTGAGGAATCAGAATCTTGCAAATTAATAATAAATCGGTCCATCTCTTCATCAACGATGCGATCGTGCAGACAATATTCATCTTCAATAGTTTGTACATGTTTATCGCAGTTAACCCATTTTTCTACAGAGAATTCGGCAAATAACTGTTCCAGTGTATTTTTCTTTTTGTCTAAATTAGAATCAATTTCAATTTTTGCGAGCTGTCCTTTGATATCCCCCCAAACCAATTCGATTTGGTTCAGGTCTGGGTGATATGGAGGCAGTCGTAAGACTGCATGACCTGCCGCCTTTAAAATTTCATCTATTTTGTAAATATTTTCTGTCGCGTGTTGTTTGATTAAATTCAATAAATCACATTTTCTTAGAGACGTATCAAATTCAACATTGTGTCTTTGCAGCCAGGTTTGCATGGTGGCTTTTGTGGATGTCATTGTAGGCTTTTTGTCCTCTTGTACCGAGTGGTATGCGGCATTATCCATAACAATAACTGAGCTTGGCGGTAAATTTGGCAATAGCTTTTCTTTAGTCCATTTGCTGAAGTTTACAAAATTCATATCGCTATGCTAATCTCCGGTTTTGCTTTTGGATTTAAAAATTAAAAGAGCTCCATCGATAAATCCGGCTTGTCCACCAGCATGTACAATAATTAAACGTGGCCCTTTGCCAATATGCGACAGCACCCCTCGTTCTTCATTGGATTGCCAACACGCCGGTACATTTAATGACGAATTGACATATGTTTCATCGAGGTAAACAATGTTTCTTTGATCTCTTCTGTGCTTCTTTATCGCATTAAGATAACGCCACCGCCACGATACGATGTTTGGTTGTTCAATCAGTAATTTTCTTTTTGATTGACATTTCTTAAATCGAAAGCCAAGTTTATGAATCAATGTTCTCAAATATTCTCGGCCACAATTTAAAATTCCTTCTTCTCTGAGTTTCGCATTCAAAATTTTTAATGTAGGAACCTTCTTATAAACCGTATAAAATTGAGTTATTTTTCTTCTAACAACGCCCTCTGTAAAAATGTCAACTTCAATTTTTTTCTTTCGGATTTGTTTAATTTTTTTTGGTGATTTAAAATTTACATTATTTTGTTCATCTTTCAGTTCATTTCCTTCTTTTATTATTTTACATATGGTAGTCACCGAAAGTTCTGTAGCTTTAGCAACAAGTTTGTTTAGGTTTACGTCTTCAAGATACTCTGTAGAATTATGATCTTGTTTTCTGGCTTTAAAAAAGGAATATACATTGTATGCTATTTGTTTAGCTTGCTTGTTAATTTTGTTCGCAAAACTGGAAGAGCGATTCATCTTGAGATTTATCTTGGCAGTCGTATACCTTGTGCGTTTATCTTCAAGCGTCCGTAACAAAAACACCAACCGCGCGCTGCGAGCACAGCCAGCGCACTGCCGCACTTGACGTAAGCTCTCTGCTCCGCGCACCCCTTTCACCCATCCGCTAACATCACCCCTCGCTCCCTTCTTATGCCTGATTTACACGTATTAAGTTGCAAGTTAGTAACTAAATCTTTACTAAAGTTTAAGTAAATTATTGCGTGTAAACAAACACTTTAGTAGTAAGTTCCAAGTTAAAATTTAGTACACAAGTGAATAAGTAAAATTTTTCGTTTACACGTATTAAGTTGGTAACTAAATGTTTACTAAATTTTAGTAAATTATTACGTGTAAACAATCACATTAGTAGAAAGTCCCAAGTTAAAATTTAGTACGCAAGTTATGAAGTAGAATAGAAACTTTTCTATTTTTCGGGTAAGTAGGTGGGCGTGGTTTATTATTGATACGTTTGGACACACACATGTATAATGCACGTTTGCAGGTGTGCGTGCAAAGGTATAGTCATACATCACACCATAGATAATATACAAATATAATAAGAGCAAAGTCGTTTTGGTCACGTTTTCGTTGTACCAACGTATATTTAGGGTTGCCAGAAATACGAGATTGTTCCAGAATTTGTATTGTCCTGGAATTTTCAAATACCTACTACTCTGTAGGTATTAATATTTGAAATTAAATGTTTTTTTTTTACTTTTCCTAGTATACTGCCGTATAATTAAGTGATTGAGAGCTATTTGGCTAATAGTCTTGGGAATTTTTAGATCAACGGAGAAATTTTGGGGTAATTTAAGCCTGTATCTGGCATCCTTTTTTTTTTGTAGCGGCGAATTGTTCAATGGGTTCCAGGACCTGTGTAGGTCAACCAGGGTACATGGGATTCTTTCCCACTAAATCCCCGTGGTTGTCACATCGATACATGAGGGGAAACCTGGGCTCTCTTGTGGAATCTGCACCAGAAGTCCTGAAGGACTTCTGGTGCAGATTCCACGCACTGAAGTGCGTTTCCTGCGGAGCCTGTCACTGGGGGTGCAATTTAGTGCTCCGGGAACCAGACACGGTGCTTACGGGGATGGAAGGCAATAAACAAGTAAAATGGTTAAATATTTACATCAAACACAAATTCAGTAATCAAGAAAGACACGAAGTCATTTACTTTTCTATATCTAATATTATAATTATAGTACATATATATATTATAAAAAGGAAATTCTAATATAATAATCTGTATTAGTTGTTTAAATATAATTAAATCCTAAAAATAAATTAGTTGTCCGTCCGTGTAAATCAGGCATTACACGTATTAAGTTGTCAAGTAGGTAAGTAAATTTTAAGTGACTTAATTTTAAGTATGCGTTTACACGTCGTTTTTACTAAATTTTAGTTAAAATCTTTAGTTCTTTAGTTCGCCTCAATGGACGGTCGCACGATCCGTGTAGATTTCACAGTACTTTGTAGCGACGGACAACTAATATATTTTTAGGATTAAATTATATAGACAACTAATACAGATTATTATATTAATTATTTATTTTTATAATATATATAGGTACTATAATTATAATATTAGATATAGAAAAGTAAATAACTTCGTGTCTTTCTTGATTACTGAATTTGTGTTTGATGTAAGCACCGTGTCTGGTTTCCGGGGGACTACAATGCACCCCCAGTGGCAGGCTCCGAAGGAAACGCTCTGAAGGACTCCTGGTGCAGATTCCACAGAAGAGCCCAGGTTTCCCCTCATGTGTCGATGTGACAACCACGAGGATTTAGTGGGAATGAATCCCATTTACCCCGGTTGACCTACACAGGTCCTGGGACCCATTGAACAATTCGCCGCTAGAAAAAAAAAAGGATGCGAGATACAGGCTTAAATTACCCCAAAATTTCTCCGTTGATTTAAAAAATCCCGAGACTATTAGCCAAATATCTCTCGAATCACTTAATTATACGGCAGTATACTAGGAAAAGTAAAAAAAAAAAACATTTGATTGCAAATATTAATATCTACAGCGTAGTAGGTATTTAAAAATTCCAGGACAATACAAATTCTGGAACAATCCCGTATTTCTGGCAACCCTAAATATACGTTGGTACAACGAAAACGTGACGAAAACGACTTCGCTCATAATATATTTGTATATTATCTATGGTATGATCTATGGCTATACCTTTGCACGCACACCTGCAAGCGTGCATTATACATGTGTGTGTCCAAACGTATCAAGAATAAACCACGCCCACCTACTTACCCGAAAAATAGAAAAGTTTCTATTCTACTTCATAACTTGCGTACTAAATTTTAACTTGGGACTTTCTACTAAAGTGATTGTTTACACGTAATAATTTACTAAAATTTAGTAAAGATTTAGTTACCAACTTAATACGTGTAAACGAAAAATTTTACTTATTCACTTAAGTACTAAATTTTAACTTGGAACTTACTACTAAAGTGTTTGTTTACACGCAATAATTTACTTAAACTTTAGTAAAGATTTAGTTACCAACTTGTAACTTAATACGTGTAAATCAGGCATTACCGCGCAGGCGATACGCGAGTTAAACGGTCAGCCTATAGTATACTATGCGTTTCAACTAAGAATGTGGCCGCCATCTTGCCATTTCAAATATATAATTACTAAAAATGATATTTTAACAAAAATAGATAGCAAAATTAGAAGTTACAATAAATAGTCAAAACCGGGCCGAATTTTTGATTTTGTGTTTACTCAGCTGCCGGTAAATAAAATCTTTAAAAAAAAAAATTGAACCGACTTCAATATCACGGAAAAGTATAAAATAATTTAAATATTATTGAAGTTGGTGTTAGCTTACCGGCTGTGTATATTTGGCACCAACTTCAATAATATTTAAATTATTTTATACTTTTCCGTGATATTGAAGTCGGTTCAATTTTTTTTTAAAAAGATTTTATTTTAAACTTTTTAGTGATATTTTCATATATAAAGATTGAACCATCGAAGACCGTAAAATGATCTAGGTAGGTTACGATCACATTATCGTCTACATAGTTTTACATAATTCATGTTTCCTCAGAAAAAAATATCCGGTCGTAATGAAATTTGCATGGATTCATCATAGTAGTATACTCTCTCGAATAAAAAAAGAATCATCGAAATCGGTTCATAATTGTCAGAGCAATGTAATGGAGAACATCAGTTTTATGGTTTTTACCAGATAAATTCCTCCACATCGTTCATGGTCCTCCAAGAAGTTCTTATCCGGTTGTGATAAAATTCATACAGATTCATTACAGTAGTTTCTTCTTTCGAATAAAAAAAGAATAATTGAAATTGGTAAATATTTGCCAGAGTAATGACCATTTTTATCCTTAAAAAGCGACATAAAGTCATCTATATAGGCTTTCCTGCAGCTATCCTGCACAGTCACCATTCTTGTTTTTTCAGGAACTACTTATTATTACTAAGCAATAATTTTTTATGGGACCCAATGAATGGATGGAAGAAAGATTTTTTCAAATCGGTTCATAATTGCCAGAGTTATCCGCGAACATACATAAAATATATATATATATACAGACGAATTGAGAACCTCCTCCTTTTTGAAGTCGGTTAAAAAATCGTAAAAAACGAGTGAAGTTCCGCAGTCTCGATCTTTATGGCGGCCACATTCTTAGCTGAAACGCATAGTACATTTTTGTTACTTCCTGTGCGTGAAGTGTACGCTCGGGGAAATCCTAATGGACATACCATCGAACACGATTTATGTAACTACAGGCGTAGTACTATACGTATTTTGTGCTACAGGCTATGTGGGAAGATTACCGAATAAACTCCAAACTCACTGAGATTGAAGAAAATTGATTATCTAGTGTTTTTTTTTTTCAAATCCAGGCCCTTTAAGCCTCTTCTACGATCACTTACTACATTCAACTCTGCTAATCAACTTGATTTCTGGACTCTTTTTACTAACAGTAACAGTTATGAGTCGTCGTGCCTTGCAAGAATCTTTAATTCCTTTACAGTATAAATGTATTTTTAACCGACTTCGAAAAAGGAGGAGGTAGGTTCTCAATTCGTCTGTATATATATTTTTTTTAGTAACGACTATTATTAAATAGTATAATCTTGTAATTAATTTACTCAATTACTCTTACGGAATATATCGCGGTTTATGACGGTTGACGGTACACCGATAAAAACAACAATAAAAAATCTTTAAAAAAAAATGAACCGACTTCAATATCACTAAAAAGTATAAAATAATTTAAATATTATTGAAGTTGGTTTTAGCTTACCGGCTGTGTATATTTGGCACCAACTTCAATAAAATTTAAATTATTTTATACTTTTCAGTGATATTGAAGTCGGTTCAATTTTTTTTAAATAGATTTTATTTTAATCTTTTTATTGATATTTTCATATATAAAGATTGAACCATCGAAGACCGTAAAATGTTCTAGGTAGGTTATGATCACACAATCTACATAGTTCGTCGTCTACATAGTTTTACATAATTCATGTTTCTTCAGAAAAAATATCCGGTCGTAATGAAATTTGCATGGAATCATCATAGTAGTTTACTCTCTCGAATAAAAAAAGAATCATCGAAATAGGTTCATAATTGTCAGAGCAATGTAATGGAGAACATCAGTTTTATGGTTTTTACCAGATAAATTCCTCCTCATCGTTCATGGTCCTCCAGGAAGTTCTTATCCGGTTGTGATAAATTTCAAACAGATTCATTACAGTGGTTTCTTCTTTCGAATAAAAATCATTGAAATTGGTAAATATTTGCCAGAGTTATGACCATTTTTGTTGTCCTTAAAAAGCGACATAAAGTCATCTATATAGGCTTTCCTGCAGCTTTCCTGCGCAGTCACCATTCTTGTTTTTTCAGGAACTACTTATTACTAAGCAATAATTTTTTTATGGGACCCAATCAATGGATTGAAGAATGGATGGAAGAAAGATTTTTTCTTATCGGTTCATAATTGCCAGAGTTATGCGCGAACATACATAAAAAAATATATATAGAGACGAATTGAGAACCTCCTCCTTTTTTGAAGTCGGTTAGTAACTGAGGGTACACCAAAAATTATGACAGTATAAATAGAGCGTAGGGACGTTCAACATCTCAGCCCGCTCGTGACCATGGGTGCTGCAAAGCTTTCAAAACGTCGGGAAAGTAAAACCTAAAATAAACCGCGATATAATCCGTAAGAGTAAACATTAGTATAATCTTGTTTACTTTAAATTTAGTAAGTATTATTTAGTAATTAATATTGTTCATTTAGTTAAACGATGGTTTGGAAACATTGGGGCAAGATTTAAGCAGGAAAACATTGATGAGTGGCGATGACCGCGCTCAGTTGTTGACGTCAGCAGCGTTTCGAAGAAAACTCATCCGGTCTCTTGCCCACGCGTCGCGAATCGAGGGGACTATTAGCCGACATTAACCGGCTCTCCTGTATTATCATATATTTTGTAAATTAAATTCAAAACCGTGAAGCTAAGTATTAAAACATAAACTAAAAGAGCAGCGTTTAGTTCGCAGAATTCGCCGCTTCGATTGCGCGTAGACCTTGAATAGTGACATGTGGACTGGCTCAAGGTAATTCGATGTAACAACGAGAAAACAAACGACCTACAAATTATGCCACTTCTTAGTAACGATACTTGTTTGATCTGGAAAATGTTGCAAATTTATTTGAAAATTGGAATTGTAAATTTAAATTATTCCAAAATCTGAACCAGATACGAATACAAGTGTGAAGTAGGTAAATACGAAATATTTGGGGCTAAACACTTAAAATAGAAAGTATGTCTTCAAAAATGCACCACAAAATAGACCTTAATTTCCATTTTGAGTATTTTGATATTGGAACTCTTCTCATAAAGACTTTTCATTCAATACCGTCTGTTATAAACAAAGCAGATAGGATGCCATTAACAAAGTGAAAACTCTTGCAATTATAAACACTGCGATGAGCTTCACATCTGCGACGCTCCATTGTGCATATTCAGGAAGTTCATAAATTACTATGTCCAATATTGTACATACAAGTATACTTTGAATATTTTTATAAACCCTGACACCAGAAAACGATCTCTTGAAAAGTAATTTAAGTAGCTGAGGTCTTGTGACCACTTTCCTACTCCATCATCAGACCTTGGTGAAGATTAGCAAAATACAAATTCTTCAGTATCATTGACAATGATTCATTGTGCTTCAACTGTATACCCTGTAGTCATTGCTTTGTGATTTGGTATTACTTGAGACAGCTTCACTTACTAGTTCTCTATGCCCCATCTATTCTTATTCTTTTGGCTAAGAAAACTAGGTACTGAATAAGGTGAAAAAACTGTAAATCTGCTTACACAACGTAGTACTTGCCATAACGTTATTGTAAGAATATGAAATATTGTTTTTGTAATGACATGGATCTGTATCCATTAATTAATTCTACGAGTATATCAAGTTGGAACATGGATTTTATTTTAGTTCATATTATGTTTGCTTGTGGGGCGTAAATAAAACTCATTGTTTTCCTGTTATGTATGTAGCGAGTCGAATTGTAATGCATTATTGGCCGGTGCGCAAACTTCATTAGCAAGTCGATTAACATGGGTTCAAGTTGGGCAAGAACCTCAAATAACGGGTACTGCCGCACACAAGATATGGGTTTCTAATAAATTATACAAAATGTAACCCCTAATTCCAGGTTCTGTATAAATTATTTTATAGAATGCCTAAAATGTTACAAGATGTCTAGAATAGCAAAATCTATATGCACTCAAAAATCTGGTGGTAGAAATCGTTATTGTTCTAATTGACTACTAGAGAAAATAGTTCTAGGATTAGGATCTCTAGATACAGGAAAATATTTTAGTAAGTATAAAAGTTAGAATGCGTTATTATATAATTGACCAATTCTTTATCTGATTGATAATTAATCCATACGATACGCCTCGTATAAACACTGAGAACGCATTCATTTTCAACTATATTTTATAGCATGGATTGTTACGTTTATTTAGATAATGGGGTTGAAGTAGTGGAAGCATTCAATCGCTGCGTGGTCTCAGTCAGGGGTTCGTCCTTGAACTATGGCTCGAGTTAAACGACTACTAGATATTAATTTTAACAATACTGCATTGTTTTCAACACTCAATTGCTATCAACTTGTATTATATAGCAACTATCGTGGAACTAAGATTTTCATGGTGTATTTTACTACATATTTATCTTTATTTAAGATCTTATATGTACGCGTTGTATATGTATTTTTACTAGGGAAGCTAGTATTTTAGTTGTGTAACATATTTTAATATTAAACCTCGTTCTCTTGAATATTTGTATTACTATGTACCCTACACTCCTGTCATCACAGTCCTTTCAACCCTTAAACCGCCGTCAGGCAACGTACCAATAGAAAAATCCATTGCATGTCAGGCACTTGGCGTTCTATGTGTTAACGAATAAGGAAGATCGATAAACAAAAAAAATTACGACTCCACTTCCAAGAATTTTTATATGTTACTGTTGTATATTAACCCTAGATAGCTAACGTTCGTGAACTTCTATGATAAGCTAACCATTCGACATTTTTACGAACATTTTTATACGCGTTTTTTTGTATTAAATTGTGGTTATTTTAATCAGGTTTGTATATTCATGGTAAATATGGTCTGTAAATTAAAAATAATTATTACAAAAATAAATAAATATTTAAGTTTTAAGTACTAAATCACAAATCTTTTACGGCACATGTATCTTTGAGATCAGTGAGGCATTAATCTTACAATGACTTAATTAGGAATTATCTTTAAGAAATTTCTTAGTTTTCTTTTGGTGTAATAAAGCAAAAAGCTTAAAGTTAACTGTAAGTATCCAATTACTACGATTTTTTTGGTACAAGTTGGGCAAAAGTCGACTGTATGTTCGCCACAAATGGGAACTCTGCAACTACAACAGTGATTCTTTGTCATGCGCCTTTTCTTATATAACACAAACTGCAGCTTTTCCTTTTCCTTATTGAGCCATTTTCGGGTACCAGAGGACTTCCAGAACCAGATTGCTCAAGAAGAAGAAGAATTTGACCTTGACCTTCAGCGCGTTCCTTTTGGTTCAAACCAAATATATCTCTTTTTGTGTCTTTTATTCTTCGAGGCATTGTTGGTATTTTAGCCATGGTTCAACGAGTTGTTCATGCAATTGTTTCATATAGATTCTTCGTGACAGTGGTTTACCTCAAGACATCAAGATATTATGGCAAATGAGAACGTAAGCGTTTGATACTCGATAGATATTGACCATGTCATAAAACATGCACATGGTCACAGGTTGGTCTTACGATTACACGACATATTTGAACATATCTGTTCAATTGTGTCTACGCCGCCTTTTGTAGCATTGTAAAATTCTATAATTTGTGGTTTTTTTTATGTTTGGTTCACAGTTCCATACAAACCATTCTCATTTCCACATCATCAGAAAAAATCAGAAATAAGAAAAAAACATTATTTGTGTTGATATAATCTTCATAATCTAACACACGAACTATGTCATCATCTGTGATGAACCTCATAGTCATTTGTCACTTTCAATAATATAACTATAAAAATAACAAAACAAAAATCAACACATAGTGCAGGTGTAAAAGTTACGCATAAGCTAACCATTCGTCAAAATGACGAGTATGCAGTAGGTATCTCAAAAACAAAAGCACATACTGGCTAAATGTGATAGCCACGCAACGTAGCCCAGTGGTCACTAAGTTGGCTCGAATCAGCAAGTGTGTAGGTAAAACCATTAGAAACAGAGAGGAAGATATTTATTAGATGCTCGTCATTTTGACGAACGTTAGCTATCTAGGGTTAAGGATAATACTACGACATGACTACCAAAATTTTTCCAACACTAAGATTCGCGACAGTTACGATTTCCGCTGATATCGATAAATTCTTGTAACTAGAGTTATGTTGTCATTTTGTATCAGAAATCACCTTGCGCAATGAGCAATAGGTAGTCGTTTATCAGACAGCGTGGTATGGAACTTGATTGTTGGTGTTGGTTACATCATAGGTGTAGTAACTATTGAATTTTTATGAGGCAAATCTGTTGTTTTAGAATAGCTTTTTTTTTCATACAACACACTTCAATCAGAAAAAATCAAAGGAAAGAATTTAAAAGCACTGGAAGATTTTATTTTGTGGCAAATGAAGGTCCTAAAGTTATTGTTGTATAAGTATATGGAACTACATAGTTTTCAGAATATTTGACTTATGTATTTAGTTGGTCTTCTATAGTGCGTCTTCTATTTTAATTAAAAAGAAAGTTTTTCTAACGTTAAAACGTCGTTGCTCATTTCGTTTTAAGCCTTCAGATTTTTCACGTATTTTGGGATATTGTCCTACAGATAATCTGTTTTTCACAGCACAGTTTCCCCATGTGTGATGACTCAGTCGTTTCCTGCAGAATTATTTCCCTATTGTTATTAGCGTTTTGTTAAATAAGGTTAGGTTATGGTGTAACCTTAAAATATCAATTTCAATTGATTTCTATACTGTTTGCACCGTTCACTTAATAAATAATTACTTCGGTCGAACTTCGGCGTCGCATTAAACCTTGTTGAGCACTTTTTATTATCCTTGATATAAGATCTACCTAGTGTACAACTTTGTTAGGAAATGTCGCTTTGTATCGAAAACTTGCTGTATCGATTGAAACTTCGGATAAGTTATTTATTGGTACACGCAGCTGCAACGTTTGTGGCACACGCCAGCCTCATTATTCCTGATGGGTGCTATTGGAAATGAGAAAGTTCTACACACAGTTGATCAGTAATCTGACGGTTTATAGCTTTGTTTTTAAGCACAAGGAAGTCGCTACTGTGTACTCAAATTTTCCACAGATTCAATTCTATAGTGAAATCTTGACAGCTTACAAGTGGACAATTGCGATGTTTTTGTCCTGTCTCTGGTTGGATGATTCACTTATGCTGTAATTATTGGCTTAGTTGCGGTAAATCGTTTAGTACCTACATTTTGTTTGCTGTTCATAATACCTACTACTATTTAAGGCTGGCAAACGACCTACTTTGCAATCTACGTTTGCTACGATAATTAATTTTGAAAAAGCTTTAGATATCGTAATAAGGTCTTGTTAAATACTGGAATTTATATGACATGTTATTCTTAGTCTTCAAAATGGAAATGTAGAAATCACATTTTTTGGTGTATCACATCACCTTTTTATTTTGTGTATCTCTTGCCAAGTGATACTGTTTAAATGCATAAAAATATTTACTTCACATGTCATGGTGAAACAATTCATTGAATCACTGGAAATGAACTTCATTCAAAGAACAGTAAAAAAATGTATTTGGCTCGGTTAGCAAATTGTTGAAATGTTTGGATATACGACGTTTCTCGTTTGGTTTGTAGTTTGCGCATGCGCGCTACGGTCGCTTGGTATCATACAAAACCGGCTAGGAGCGCGCCAACTGACTCAGTCTGATATAAAACATTCTAGCTACGCGTACGTCTACAGTTGTAGGCTTCACATGACTCATACTCTTATCATTCGGTGAATTGATACGCTATACGTGATTATCTAAAAACTTTTTGCATTGTGAACTTTTAATTCAAGCCCTTAGTGGATCAGTTATTTTGATCGTTATTTGTGGAAACCTGTCTTCATGTCTCAGCTGGTGCCATACCACCTCTACAACGGCGAGCAGGACGACAGTCTGATGTTCGCTACCATGTTCGACTACCAAACAGATGAATATGCTCGTAAAAAACCAATGGTAAGTTTTAAGAGTTTGTTTGTGTCAAGTTTTGCGTCATTGGGCCTAGAGTTTGACGCGTCAATCCGTGTGATGACTTCGTAAACAACTTTCTAGTAGCTGGCTTATGGTTGTTGATTTAAGAATGGTGCAATCATTTCAAACTTGCCATCATCATGACACTTCTGTTTCTATGTACGGCTAGTTAGGAGTATTCAATTTCAATATTACAATTGGCCTTGGAAATGCCACATTCACTTACCGCTTCAAATGTTTGAGACATTTCATTTTCCTAAAAGAGTACCAGCTTGTTCGGTAGATTACTGAGGGTTGTATATCATGGTTCAAGCTGTAAAACGCTGATTATATTTATCTAAATTTTATTTCTCTTATTGAGAATACCATAATCCTTGCTCAATAAATATTACGTAATTATCTACAGTTTTGCCAATATTTATGTAAGATCAATACTAAATTTCGCAATATTGGTGAAATAATTACCTTTAAACGACAAGAAGTTCATCTCCAGGCAAGTAATACTAACTGCGGCTAGTGTTAAACCGAATTTCTAATATTTTTACATTGATTTAATATTTACAAGTGTTGATTTTGTCATACTTAAAACAGATTTCAGAAAAATCTAAAAAAATATACCACATGTATTGCCATTACCATGTCGGACACTTGTACATATATTGGCGATTTCCAGCTTGTTTGCGTGTTAATCGTATTCGCATTATTGCTTTAAACTTTAAATACACAATGACGTAATTTGTCGCATAATGTACTTACAGACGGAATAAACGATATTGGTTTCTTGCTTTTATACATGGAGTTTTCTAATGCTTCCAACAGATGGCGTTACTTTAGCTGAAGTATATCCGCGCCAAACTTATTTATGTTGATTAGATTAGATAATGACGACGAAATTTTCGTCAAGACAAACTGATTGTTAATTTTTTGATAAAGATACCATATACATGTTAACGCTATAGTAAAAAAAAATAAAGCAGCCGTTCATCATAGAATAGCTGTACTTACTATCACGTGTATCTTCTCTTATCTCTACTGCGTCACGCGTGGTGCGACAAGAGTGACGTCACCGGATGACGTCACGCGTGCGTGCTCCACATAGCCGCGATCGCTCAGCTCAATACCCAAGAAATCAGCAATAATGGTAATGAAACGAGTGAACAATTTTTTTATTAATTCTATTATTGAACACTCAACAAGAAATCCAGTCTGCCTGCAGTTTTATGTGTGACGTCAGAAAATTGTTCTACAACAATGGAGTGGCCCTCATTTTTGATAGATACTTTACATAAACCTAGACCGATGTGGTTTAGGTCACGTATGCCTGTGGTGTGGTTGGCTTTCGTAGGTGTGCTTTCTTTGTTACAATTAATTATCATTACGCAAAATAATGACGCATAGTCACACGTGCCTACCCGCCTGAGGGACCTAGAAATTTCAATAAACATACAACAATATGTTATTTAGCTTACATAACTCTTTATGTAAGCGGTACCTATTTCATTTTAAAAACATACACCGTTCCACATGAAGAAAACTAAGAGATTCTCACATGAGGAAAACTAAGCAACAAAAACATGTGAACACAAAAACCACAGACTTGTTTACTTTCAAAAACGTCATTAAAGCCATTATTGAATGAAAACCGTGGATTTCCCCGATACACATCAAGAGTTACTACGTACCTATGTTTTGACCGGACTTTACTGTTTTATAGGAATCATTTAATGAGTATTGTACACACGGTTTGTCATTCGTTCATTCACCCTGAAAGTCACGCCACATATTACTTCATAAAGGCGTCACAACTCCTCGGTCGGTTATCCTTCAACTAATGCTTGGCAAAGTTCCGTATTAAATATGAATGTAAAAATCCAAGACAGTACTGGAAGAACTTTGAGCATTATTCCCCATATATTACAGAGTATTATGTAGACTCGGTGTTGCGTACTAGAAACCACTGCTCTTTTAGGATCTGATAAACGAGACTATCAGTTGCGCAAGAGTACAACCGGATTTGCCGAGTGGCGCGCGCCGTTGGTGATGGTAACCTTTGCGAGGCGAAAACGTCAAGTCCGGCTGTCTTGACCTACATAAGTGCTTGTGAAATTTCTCCTGCGCCTGCGCTGCTTCCAAGAATACACGTCCGCTTAGGGTATTCCCCACACGCTGTTAGCACAAACCCAGGTACGCAATTTACCTGCTTTGCACAATTTTTTATTGAATTGCATATTGATTGGAATTAATTGGCTTGGATTGGCGGCGTTCGACGTTAAATTTTAAAAATAATCTATTCGTTTTTTGTTTCTGTCTCGAGCTTACGTAGCACAAATGTATTGTCTATTGATACATAAACTGATTTCAACTAACTATTGACCTTGTTGATTTGAGCAGATGTATTTTATTGACGGCCACCTATTAAACTGCAGTACTCGATAGCGGCCGGATGTGGACAATTTGTTTTAATTGTAATCAACTCGGCATCGACCTTTGGTGAATAGTTGTCAAGGAAAACCACTGTCTGAACTTTCTCATGCATCTTTGTTTACTAGGATTGAAAAATGCGTAATACTGGTCTGTTGCGGATTACCTGAGTTATATCTAATAATTTACTACAGATGTTATCGCAAAACCGGTTAGATAATCTCCATTACTCGATACACTAAGTATTCGAGGAACAGAGTGAATCATCGGAAGTAGGTAAAACAAATTTTTCTTCTTTAGCGCGGACGTGAGAAATAATTGTGCGATTACTACTTGGCAATAAGATATGGAGATATTTACGAGCTTATTTTAAAAGCTTTTCACGTTTTTGTCGTCAACTTTAGTGCTCAATCGACCTGAATGGTTCATTGATGATTCTAACAAGATATATGGGAATGCGGGGTGGCAAAAATGTGTGTAACTATTAATTGTCTTAATCCACAACTTATACTATGCATACGATTTTCGTAGTGTATTGTAACTCATGGTTTGTAAAACAAAATGTAGGTGATACGAGTAAATGATAATACATCAACATCTTATACAGATTTATTCATTTTCAATGCGATGAGTTATACCGAATGAAGTTATTTGAAATACAGCCGGTTGTCATGTTTTGCAAATCTTTCGTATTAGATATGTGATACAATGCGGCAGGAACGGTTAGGTACCATAACCACTATATAGTTCATACAAAGATTTTCCAGAATAACTCTAACGCTTCAATTTCAAAATAAGTATGTCATTGAGGTTATTATTGATAGTTTAGTGGCTAAACTACTGATTTAACTTTTAAAATAGTAGAGGCGCAGATTCTGCACTATTGCCGCTTTAATCTCGTCAATGGGATTAACAGGATAACAGTTGAGGTCATCAGTTTTAAAAATAATGATTATGATATAACTGGATGTGAAATAATAAGTTCTCACGAATGCAACAGGGCTGGAGTGATGCAACTCTTCAATGTAGGTAAAAAATCCGTAGCCGCACACCTGCGGCTAGCGAGTGACGTCAGCAATATGGCACGCTGCGGTATTGCCTTTAACATTTTATTGTTTCTGTGTAAACTAATATATTATTATACTACTGGAGAACCAGTCTGCTCATAATCACAAGCGGCCATTGAAGCATTGCGACTATTGCGCGGGAAAAAGTGAATTAATTTATTCCGCGCAAAAGATGACTTGTTTTTTTTTAATGACTTCATCCATAGGAAGACAGATAACACTTGTTTTTTTTTATTCATACATGAAAACTTCCGATGGAAGGAATAACTGATCAATATTAAAAGTTAAACCATATAGAACATAGGCTTCTATGCAGTTGCACAAGTAGCAACCATAAAGTCCGAAGCTGACTTCTTTATTACCTTTAAAAGATAACACGACCAATGTTATCCATTTTGGTCCATTACATAAAGTGTTTTCTATTGTCTTCTGGCTTTCAATGCTTTCGAACTACCTTCCTTACAAATTGTAGACAAAGAGAACTATGTTTTAGAGATATTCGAATGTCAAGATAGTAGAAGCTTTCTACATATTTGTTACTGACAAGCTACGAACAACTTCGTTTGTATTAAACATGAATGCTCCTTGAATTCGGAAACTGTGTTTCTGTTAGTAGAATAAATCAATCAAATAGTAGAAACGACTATTAGTAATTAATATTAACTAAAATCTATAATGAATTGTAGTTACGCTGGGAAATATAACCATGAAAATACAAGTCACGGTCATCTAAACTAAACAATAAAAAAAGATTTCAATCTTAATTATACTTACCTTCTTATTTCTTTGTAATATAAAATGAATAACTGTGTAGAAGCAGTATTGATTTATACAATTAAAGTTGTAATGGTTGTAGGAGTAATTGTAATTAGTCACTCGTAAACAATACCATTCCAAAGTTAGACGAAAATTGACTTATCTTTTTGCGCAAAAGAGGAAGTTCCTTTGTTTTGTTTCTTCATACTTTTAATTAATTAGCATCTTGGCTGTACGCCATGAATTAGAATATTGAGCTCTACAGAACTACTATAATCCTCGACAACATTGGTATAGGCGAGACCGCTTCATAGCGATTATTTTTCTTCTTTATCTAACGGTGTCAATTCCCTATAATTTGTCACGTAATTGTTTCTATATTTTATGTCATTCTAATACATTTTTTATGCTTTCTATTCGCGTTAACGCGTGTAAAATGTACTAGATGGGTAGTCTCTTGCACTAACAGACCGTCCATTACCACTGCAGGCAGTGTCAAATATTTGGGAGTGATGGCTGCTGCTAGAGTCAACTCGTGCGCGGGTGCTGCTTGGGGGGACTGGTCCGACGACTATCCCTTTGGCCTTTTAGTTTGTTGTAATTTTTGTCGTAATTTATTGTTTTCTTCTTTTCTCCCTTGTTTTATGTTTCGAACGGCAGGACACACTATCGCTAATGTTGATCCAATTGTAACAAGACAAACAATGTTTAAAAAAAAGTGAAAAAATGACAAGCCCGCTGAGATTATTGCCGGATCTTCTCAGTTGAGGCCGCGTTGTGATCCGGTGGTAGCTTTTAAAAAAATTACCATTCAAAAGTGCTAGCGTTAAGCCTATTTGAAATAAATATTTTTGACTTTGACTTGACTTTGGCCGCCGAGCAGCAATACCATAGTATTGCTTTGTTCCGGTGTGAATAACACTATAGATAATGGAGTTTTTGGGCTGTCGAGACTTAAGTAATGTTTTGGGTGACATATGGATGTACAGAGAAGCTGTCCATGGTTTTGGTTGCTATCAGGCGATTATCTTGTTTTTCTCGTCACTGCGTTGCTTAAAAACATGGTAACTGTCAACGAAAGCACTAAGTCTTGCGCCCGCGCAATCTGTTTTGCCATTGTCACCATAACCAACCCACCCACGTCGAGTCTTGTTGACGTTTATCCTCATTAAAATTCTCATAAACAGCAAAATCCGATTGTACTGTGTAACCGTTATTATAAACATTTTGTTTTTGTGAATTATATTTAATACAGATAATATTATAACACTAGCAGTGCCTGCGGCTTCGCCCGCTTGTCCAGTCTATTCGAACCCCAGTCTCATTCCTAAACATGACAACAATAGGAGGGTCAAGCTGTAGGACTTAATCTACTTGACCGATTTTGATACAATATGGCCTATCTTCTAAGTTGGAACAATACCTATTTCACTGTATAAATTGGATTGATATGCGTTAAGCCGTTTTCTCGTGATGAGGTAACAAACTTTCGAATTCTACTGTTTTATTATAGTATAGATAGATTACATATAATCACTGAACATAATACGTTTTATTTGTTGTTCTGGGCATATTATGATGGCATTGAAATCTATTTTTATTAATAAACGATTAAATTGTTGGTATTTAACTGTTGGCAAGTACTTGTGTTATTGCAAAACAGATACATTTATTCTCTCATCCATTACATATATAATTTCAGTTGCGGACTTTGCTATAAATCATTGTATTTTCCTGATATGTTAATTTCCTGTTTGTTCCACCCCATTTGTACTTACATTATATTGGAGATAAGTCCTTAATGGTATACGAGTGCACATTACAAAATATAATTATTACGTTATGTTCAGATTTTTGTTTTGAATAATGTCCGTAACTGATGAGTCCCTATGTATAACATATTCCGAATGTAAATTGTTTCAAATACCGGTGCCTGATTGATGTCTCAACGCGGTTAAAGATCACGCCGTCTTTTCACGCTCTACTTACGTTTTTAAATAGTCAAACACACGATGTTTGAGTCCTTTCTAAATGCTTTACAAGTTTAGTACGGTTTTCCCATAACATTTATTGTTTACTTTGACCGTTGGGTTTACCGAATTACATTGTCTACAAGAAGCAGACAATAATGAAGCAATAAAATCTCGAGAAGGCCCTTAACACAAATAATGCCGCAAAATCTTACTTTTTCTTGGAGGTCTTTGTAACGGTGCAAGTATTGCATCGGTGACTTCCGAATATTTTGTTTCGGGAGGTCCGTTAAAGGTAGTTGGGATCCCAGCGGTTGTCCATAGTGCCCGAATGAGTCACACGTTTGGCTCTCCGCATTCCACCGGACATTCTGTCCATTCCATTTATCTTGATCGCTTATGGACCTACATAGATTACCTGCACAATGAAATGTTAATACTAATTACGGTCAATAATATATCAAAACAAAGGCATTCATGTGTAAATTAGCGAGCTTAATTTTCTTTGTTTCACGAAGCAACAATCATTACGTCACAAAAATAATCATGGAGCTGATATTTACAACAGCTGCGAAGTCCTTGTTCTGATTATGGACAAGAATCGTGCTTGCAGCCCAGTACATTATTGACATTTTCCACGTTTCCGCCTCGTGTGCCTTATTAAAAGATGTCTTACTTACCGTAGCGGACGCACTTTATGCATTAGATCATTTTTATAATTAATATATGAGTCGTTATTATTTCCCTGTGTGTTGTACTTACAACAGAGTTTAGAATCTGATTAAAAAGTATGTACATATTCGATTTTTTTATTCAACATCATAGTAACGTTAGCTTTGCGATAATTCATTGTTAATTGTAAAACTCTCTAAAGTATCTATAAACAAAGTCGCTATAGTCCTTCGATTGTCTGTTTTTCAGTTAACTTCTTCCGAACTACACAATGGATAATGATTCGGATTTCACTATTAACTGCCGGTCCCAATATCCTATCACCTATAGATATAATGACATATTTCCGTTTCAATAATAACATATTAACAGCTTACTGTTGGTTGTTCAAATATCTGTCAGGGTTTTAGTTATCGCTCCATTTCGAGGTTTATCGCGGGATATCGATGATTTGATCGATGGTTTTAACTTATAGTTAGGGATTGATTGGATATTGGGACCGGCAGTTAGAGAATATCTTTCGTAAGTTTTATGTATATTATATATAGGTTTAAAGTTGGTTAGTTAAAATGGCCAAGCAAAGCCGCAGTCTAGCGATGCACTGCGGTCTGCTTGATTATCATAAAAATAACTTTTTTTTATGACGAATATTAAAACATCATCGAAACTTTGTTACTATGATAGACAGTCTCATTTACATTTATGTTATTATACTCTCTCAACCCTCTGCGAATAATAGGGTTATGAATTGTATCCAGTCGACTCCCGCCCACAATAAAATTTGAGATAGACGGCACAATAACCGCACTACCAATACCGACGCCATTATTTAATGAACCCTCGTCAGATGAAAAGGTCAAATTATTTGAAAAGATTAATCTCGTAATTTATGTGGGCCTAACGCGTCCTGCCAGATTTCTCGCTTGACAGACTGATTTGTATGAATTGATTTCAAACGAAAGAAAGGTGGACTCGTTTTTATTATCCCCATATCCTACGCTATCTAGCGGTGTAGTTGTTGCTTTTGTATTCTTAAATATTTTGATCACTATTGTTGGTTTTTAAGATGATGTATTAGCCATATATTCAGTGTTATATAAAGCAAAGAATGTACCTAATTCTTGAATGTGATAAATCGTCTGGAGGATAATTTGCACGGGCATGCCATGATGCCAGTGTACCGAGAGTATTGCACTCATAAATGTTTACGACTCTGGCTGCCTTTTCGACTTCAATGTTATTTAAATCATTTTTAAAGGTTTCTTCGCTGATTTTATGTAGGTTTATCATTAAAATTATTGGAGATGAATATGTATTATTTGCGAAGTTAATCAACAAGCGTACATTTACAACAGTTTTATGATTCGCAGTGACATCAATTGGTTGTTAATTTTATACAATACAAGGACCCTGTGACAGAGTTCTCTGTCCCGATAGCAAAAGAGACGAACAAAGGTCCCGCACCCGGCAGCAAAGCTACCTTTCCTATAGTTTTGTCCTCTTGAAGGTGGCGTTATTTGTCTGCGATCTTCTGAAAGTTCCTATTTTCCAGTAGGTAAAGATAGGCAACTCCAGTTCTCAGTGAACTTTCAGATCCTGATCTCTGTAAAAGATGAGCTAATTTCATTTTTCGGTGTAGTAGTTCTTAGTTTATTGTTTTCGCTATATATTTAATACTTATAATAACCAATACCCGTTACAGTTAATTCCATTGTAGGTGTAATCTGAAAATATATTGTTTGGATAATATGGGGATGTCGGTAATAACTGAAATAATGGCTTTCGAACGGTTGCTTACTTGCGGCAATTCTTCGAATCCAATTTTGTATTTAACTACACCTACGCAGCTCTTAATTCTGATACATCTGTAAAAGGTCGCATGTCGTGTATTATTTTTTGTTCGTTTAGGTACTCTGTACGCTGATTTCGTTCAGAGATAATTGGCCAAGGTGAAAAGTATCGATCCTTTAAAACGAAATCTGTTTAATGTTTATATCTCTTGTCAAATGTTTATCGCTTCGTGAATACAAACTACGCTTCTATTATGCACTACATTGTACAAGTTTGAAGATCGTTGAACCCGGGTGATCAAACTTTGTGAAATATCATGTGACCTTTTTGAATGTTTTTGATTCATCAACATCACACGTATCGGAATTCCGTTTGTGTACTCTAAAACACTTATTAGCTTCACCTCTATGTCATATGACTGTAATGAAATATTACAGTGCAAATGTTTATCAGTTGTAGACGTCGGTTGATTAATTTGATTAAATTTGACGTCACAAGACAGATAGATTTGATTACTGCAAATTCAAATATTATATTTATTTCAAATAGGCTTAACGGCACTTTTAAACGGTCTAATTTAATTTAACTGCAGTATCGGTTCATTACTAGGACCTGGTTCGTTGGTTGTCTTATTGGAAACAACAGTTCATTATAAAACTATAATTACTTCAGTTGTAACCTTTTAATAGTATCGGTTTTACTCTGTTGTTATCTTTTGGTAAACACTAGTTATAATACGTACAATGGTACGTCATTTCCAAAATTACTTGTACGTGTACTGTATACGTTTAATGGCTGATAGTCATGTATTACTTTCATTGAATTTAATATTGAAATATACTGTTCTTTTAAGCATTCATGGCTTACTTTGTTGAAGTGACATTAAAATAATTTCTTGTCAATGCTAGCCAACCACTTATGTTCATATTTAGAGATATTAAACTCGTTTCCCTTTTATGATTCTGCTCATAAAAACGCATATCTGCTGAATTCGATATTACATGCTTGAATATAACTATTGCTGGTAAATTATCTTCAACTTTAATGGCAATGGTTTTTGTGTAACCTTTTTCTGGTCACGAGGTAGGCAATCACTTTATGGCCTATAAACTGACGGGTTTTGGACGTCATATTTGTTGAGGCCGTGGGTTTTTTGTGTTGATATTCGTGATGCAACATAAGCGTTGTATGTTCGACACGTCCGCCTCAATGGTCGGCTACTACACTACATAGGTGGTCAGCGCTGTCGGCGGCTCGTGCTCAACATGCTCGCACTAATTCAATTATTCCGTTTATGTAGAGGGCCGATCGCGTTGCATATTGAATTTCTGCCTAACGCACCTCCGGCTCCGGCCCAATTAGGAGGACACTAAAATGGTTCTCCGTTTGTTTGCGCCTCATTGTTCTCATCGGTATCTGGGGTGCAGCCATAGTTTCGCAACTGTCGTGCCTCTGTTTCCTCGTCTTTTTAAGGAATCGAAAGTTGTTGATTTTGTGCACCGGGCCGAGGTTGTGCGGCGTGCAGTTGTGAAATTGTGCGTAGGTGCGGTGCATAATGCGCGGGGACCCGTCTGGTCGACGGCGACGGCTATGCTGCCGGTGGCGGGTGCCGAGGGGCGGCTGGTGGTGTTTACGATGCACCGGTGCGACGGCGCCGAGTGGGGCGTAGGCGTCGCCGGGGGGCGTCGCGCCAGGCTTATCAGACGGTGGCGGGGCCGGCGCGCGAGCCTCACTCCACGTTCTACCGCTGCCCGCGCGGCTCGTGTCGTACACGCTCGCTGACACCGGTTTTAGATAACAAAAACCTTTGTCCAGCCGTAGCAATAATATTTACACTGCGTGCTCTGCGCCGCGTAGTTTGTGAGGGGTTTTCCGACGCCCGATCCGGCATCTATCAGCCGATTGTTTTCGTTCCGCGCACGCGGGGTTCGCGCCCGATTGTGTCAAGTCTCGACAAGTTTTTTTAAATGTTTTCAATGAAGTTTCCTGTTGCCTAGTGTTATTTGGATTGCAGTTAAAGGAATTTGGTGAGTGTTGTACTTATCTGTTTATGTTATCATTAGTGGTCCTCAGCGGGGTGGGATTCCCCCAGTGAATCTAGTATTGTTCGCTATCTGGGAGTCTGATAATTATGTTTCTCATTAGATAGCTGGTATTGCATCATCAATTCTAATTGATCGATGTTATTAGGTAAGGACGTATGTGTAGCGCGTTGTATATGATCGGTCGGTATCAGGGGGTCGTTTCTGTGCGCACTGTTATCGGTGGTGCGGGATCGGCGCCGGCGGCGGCGGCGCACGCGCGTGGTGGTTCGCGCATGTGACGTCGCGCGCACCGTGTCATCGTTCGCGGTCAGTTGAACGAACCCTCCGCCGTCCGACGTCAACCTTGCCATAATCGCGATTATTTGCATCGCCATTGTACCCACTGTGGGCCGTGAGCCTCTAATTGTCTCTCCGGTTGCGCGGTCTCCGGGGTTGTCTGAAGTGTGCCTCGGATCGCAGCATACACGAATGCGCCACGGTTGTTGACTCTGTGTTATTTTTGATTTATAATTTTGCGAATGTAAATAATGCGGTGTTACTATCAAGATAAGAATCAGTGGAACAGTGTTTGCTTTCTATTTTATCGGTGAGTTCGCTGATAGTATTATTGAGTACCCAATTACTATACATAAGTAGGTATAAGTAACCCAATAATTATTCTAAAGCAACGTCATTAAAAATCAAGATTACGAGTTGGATTATTCCTCAAGCAATAAATTCGGTGCAACTAGTGCAAGATCTGTTTTATGTTTTTTCAATAAGAATGTTTCATTATTTAAAGAATCTATAACGATTAATCATTAGTTAGTTTTTAATTTAGGATAATACCAAGAACTACTTAGTTCACAAAAATCGACTTAGAGATAGATAAGCCATAACATATACAAACACGAATACTGATTCGAGTAGAAAATATACATTATCATGAACGATTAAAGAAGGAAAATTGATGTATAATTTGTCGATTCGTCGCTGATCAATCTCTTGTCACTTCTCCAAACTCTTCTTTAGCTCATTAGTTTTAGAGCAGTTAGTAAATAGAAATACCATACATGAGAGCAAGGGTGTAGAGTTAAAAATATTATCTTCTTCTTTTATATATCTTCTATCTATACATATAAAATTACTTGTCCTGAGTGACTGACTGACTGATTCATCAACGCGCAGGCAAAACCCCTGGACCTAGAAAGCTGAAATTTAGACAGTAGGTTATTCTTATGATCTAAGCATCCACTAAGAAAGGGTTTTTGAAAACTCCCAAAGGGGTTAAATGGGGTGAAAAAAATAATAATAGCGGGCGTAGCCGCAGGGAATTGGTAGTATAATATAAGAAATGTGGCAGAAAATATAATACACAGTAAACATTACATGTAATTAAACGATCCTTTATTTAATAAACATGGTTGTAAATATGGACGACGACGGTATCCTGTTGCACTATTCAAATGACACAGGGGACATTATTCTCAACGCGGTTTCATAAAAATATATACTTAATTCTTTTTTATGCGGGCTTATTATTCGTTGAGCGTCGTATAAATGCGACTTGTCTCTGGCTTGATGAGTAGGTACCATAAAGAGCTGTCTCTATTTTATTTTATATTTAGACAAACTTTTATTAGTTTACTTCACATGTCGTCTGTATTATAGCGGTTTATGCCAAATGTTTTTGGTATGTACGGCATTTAAATGGCATAATTTGTAAATTTGATGTTGTGGATACCTACTATAAACGTAAATGGCGGGTCTTCCACTTAATCTGTTTAGACAAATACCTAGACTTTACATCTTTAAATTTTTTAGAAAAATTCCTTCTTACTCGGTACTACGTTCATAAATACATTCCAGTGAAAATTCTATAATCCATATCGATTATCCACCAATGGCTGTCAAATATCCCTCTATTGTCAAAATAATCAAATTGTCAATACTTTAGTTATTCTAAGACTTTAGTAATATGATAGAATATTCTTGAAAGTTTTCGGAAACATGAATTACGACGTCCTAATTGTGTTATTGTTTGCGTATATTATGAGTACGGACACAAAGTAGGTACGTTTGACAAACCTTGGGTAGGTGCCAAGTCAGTGTTAGATACATGATTGCCACTCGCGTTGATGATTATTATTGGAGTAGAGATGTGATTTTCCCTATAAATCTATACTTATAATAAAACTGTAACAGGTCCAATTCTGTACATTGAAGATATTTTGAAAATTATATTTGGAGGGCATTCTATAACCGATACTGAGGCCGAAAATGTATTTTTTTTTATTTTTGACTGTCTGTCTGTCTGTATCACGGCTGAGCATCACGCCGAAACTACTGAATGGATTCAAATGAAACTTGGCATGATTTGAGATCTTACTACGAGGTAGGACATAGGATACTTTTTATCCCGTAATCTAGCACGGTTCTTTTGGGAGAGGGGATTAAAGTCAAAATGGGTACTTGGTAATACGCTTGGTCCGATTTTATAAATTTTTCTTTATAATATAATAAATATTAGTAAGGGAACACTCATAGAGAGTTGTTATCAAGGTTTTGTAATCGATCGGGTTAAGCAACGTTAGGTAAGGTCATTAAATAGATGGGTGACCGTTTAACGCCATTGGAACTAAACGGATCCGTGTTTCGGAGAGCAAGTAAAAAGTGGGTCTCAGTTTTTAACCGACTATAAAAAAGGAGGTTATGTATTCGATGCGAATGTCTGTTAATAAAAGTTTAGTTAACGTAAAAATAGCGCAGGCGGAGCTGCGTGGGTCGGCTAGTTTATAAATAAAAATATGGAAATTTTGAAAATTCTATCAGACCTTACCTTTCCATCACATTAATATAACGTACTACGCGCGAATAGCCTCGCCTTTTTTTCGTATTTTATATAATGTATTGTAATGTATCTATATCTTGTATCATCAACCGAAAGACGTCCACTGCTTTGCCAGAAGGGTTGCCATAATCCCCACGCTTGGCAGGGTTCTTGGGGATCGCAGTACAGGTGGTAGGTAATCCAATAGGCTGCTTCCTGTTTCATTGTTTTTTTTACGGACACCCAACGGGTGGAGATGGGAGGGTAATATTCTTACCCGGACACCCCACTGTACCTCTTGTATGTTAGGGTATGTAATTGGTTTTTGAGTTGAATGTTACTAATTCATTTTCTGCAGTATTCTTCGATTAATTGACTATTATTATGTACATGGTTAATTTAAAAATACTAATAACCTCTTAGGGCTATCCCTAGCTTCTTTTACATGCTTCATGATTGATTTTTCACGCTTGTAAAGCTACTGATCATGCTCTCTCTATCCCAAAAATGGGGGAGCGGAGGGCAGAAAAATGCAGAGTGAGCCACACGGATAAACTAAAAGAATAAAGGCAAATACCACGTACGACAAAACTAAACCCTCAAATGAGAGAAAGATACTACAGAGAAAGATACTAAGAACTTTTCATGTAAGTAGTTTATACTTACTGAATTTATTATATGCATAAACAGAACGAACTCAATGCTCTGAACATCTAAAGTTTTCAACCAGCTACTGAAATTATTAATTATCGTTCATTAACGAACATACACATTCGACCACAGATACTAAAATTATTATTTTATATTCATTATATCAATTTGCAATTCTAAAATAAGTATAGGTACAATGTCCTGTGTTAAAAGTCGTTAGCATGTGCTTATTTTTATTGCGTAGCAATTAGCTAAGCGATTAACTATAAGTAATTAAGAGTTAATAACAATAAGTAGAAGATAAAACGAAATTACATAATGTTTCCTCTACTTTATATTTTTATGGAATACTAGCTGCCCCGCGCAGCTCCTGCCGCGTAATTTTCAAATTTTCTGTACAACATTCGTAAGAATCATCTCCTGAGAACAACAAACAGAAAAAAAGAATTGGCGAAATTGGTCTAACCGTTCACGCATGATGCCGTGACCAAGGGAAATAGGGATTCATTTTTATATATACTTATAGAAGATAGATTGCATTGTTCTGCAGGCCTACTGTAGAAGCCAATCCAAAATTCTATATACAAACTCCAAACTAATAGTGATGACGTCAATCAAATTGTACCTAATGACTATCCTTTATTAGGAGTGTAAAAAACAACAACTTCACTTGAACTCCGTATGATCCAGGGGACCCCCTATGTCTAATAGCAGTCTTATTGTAACCTTACCTTCTAGATAGAAAGTGACAGCTATAAACCACTGATTAGACACGCATTCATTAGTTTGTTACAACTTAGACAGATCCGCGCACGTATTACCTTTATTTATTGTTAATATGGGTAGTTAACGCGCCCTCATTAACCAATAATATATTGGGTCCAAATGTCCACCCGTACGTTCCAACACGCCCGTTACCAGCGGTTGTGAAATATTTTGCGATAAGTGCAAGTGTTTGTTTAGCCAAGTGTTCGTGGAAATGTGATAAGCGGCGGGCGCGCCGGTGTGCGCGACGCAGCCGACGCAGCCCATTGGGATACCGTTATCAGCCACTGATAACGATGGGACGAGCGGGTCCTGCGCCCCACAATCGTACTGCGACTCACTGAAGCACTCATACCCGTAAACAAGGTCAATCCATAAAGGAGTGACCGTTCAGTGGCATTTGAACCGAGTGTCTCCGTGCTTCGGGTGCTAATAGTCGGTCCCGGTTTTTGTACATATAAAATTACTTGTCCTGACTGACTGACTGATTCATCAACGCACAGGCCAAACCGCTGGACCTAGAAAGCTGAAATTTGGACAGTAGGTTCTTCTTATGACGTAAGCATCCACTAAGAAAGGGTTTTTGAAAATTCCACTCCTAAAGTGGTGAAATGAAAAGAAAATAGCAGGCGTAGCCGCTGGGAATTGCTAGTCTAGAAAATAAATATTATTATTTTCACTGATGTGCAAACCCTATTTCAGTCAAATCAAAAAGTAAACTACGCAGAATGTACCTACATTTCTACCTAATTCGCGGAACGACAAAAATTTTAAAAGACCTAACCTAACCTAGGGTTGATAAAATTTTTGGCTTTGATAATTTATTATATTTTTTACGGGGTATTTTGTAACACGTTGTATAGCAGTCGTTAAGCGCATCTATATGTACAGCAGTCATTAAGCCAAGACAGAGGCGTATCGATAGCTTGAACAACTCTTACACCAGCAGGCTTAGCATGATGTGCAAATCTTGACAGACGAGAGTGAGTATGACGTCACTATGACGTAGTAATTCACATTTTTGTTTGGAGAATTGACGTTTCGGTGTTGAAAACTACGTCATACTCTACACCGAGCTGTCAAGATTGCAAGTCGTGCTAGGCCTGCTGGTAGGCCAATGACTGTAGGTACGACTAAAAACATGGGACGTAAATTAGTCAAACACCTTACAAAGCACGTGATTAAAGGAACTTTTTAACTGATATTGAACATATATATTATTGAAAATTACTATTATAGATAATGAACTAGTCGCATAAAACTTATAATAAGTCACAATATAATGTAGTCGCAAAATTCCATCCGATCCAAAAATTGCATCCAATGTCCATCTAAATTCAGTTGCATCTAGCATTTAGAGAAGTCATAGTTTAGCCAGTCCTTTATGGAATGTACGTCACTGTCTATATTATATTACTCTTTGTCCATCTGTCCTCTTGTTTATAATATTCTTTCATGTCGATATGAAAGGATTTCAAACATTGTGTTTCAAATTACGCTACCCTTTGGTTTGTTCATAAATATTATGCATGTATGTTCTGTAAGTACTATAATTAAATTCTTGACGATATACACTGTAAAAACATATCAATGTCTCGTTTGTTTAAATACTTTAACGCGTGTTAACGCGTGCTAATGATACTGGACCAGACAAACGCGTCGTTTGTAAGCGTTAAGCGTTTGTAAAACGTTATTTCTCTCTCGCAACAGTGAAGGTACATTAATTTTATTTTTTCTTCGTTCGCGACAAACATGACGTTAGTATGATGGGCGTACATTATCTTGTGTAGTGCTAGGCGGTACCAGGCCGCTGTTGTGGAGCGACTGCTTGTCCGCACCTAACTGATAAACCGAAAATCGAAAAGCTTTCAGCGGCGCGCGCGCATCCGCAATCGTTGGTTAACAGATTAACGGGATCCATCAACGCCATTTTTAATACGCTCAGATTTTGCAGTTGCATCATTATCCGGCTTTACTTTATAAGAATGGGGTCACCGTTTTATTGCTTTATTTTGTAGACTAACTTACAAATTATTGTACTTATGCAATACCAAAATTCAGACAATGAAGTTCACATTTCTGATTTTTCTACACTAATATTATAAAGAGGAAAACTTTGTTTGTTTGGTTGTAATGAATAGGCTCAAAAACTACTGGATCGTTTTTAAAAATTCTTTCACCATTCGAAAGCTACATTATCCACGAGTAAAATAGGCTAAATTTTATTTTGGAAAAAAATAGGGTTCCGTAAGATATTTGGGTTTTTTCAGACACAAGGTGTAAAAAATCAATCAGAAAAGTTACTTATTTATTTATTTTATTCTTCATGCACAGTTGTACATAGGCGGACTTAATGCCTTAGGCATTTTCTGCCAGTCTACGTTAGGGTGATTCAGAGAAGATTCGAGGTAGGTGCAAATAAAAAGAAACAAAAAGATATAAAAAAACCAGGCAAAACAAAGATAAAAATTATTAACTAAAATATACTTAGACAAATAATTAATACAAACTAATTTATAAAAATATATAAATATTAAATAAAATTCATAACTAAAAATAATTACTATAGACTAAATATAAATATTGAGTATCTATAAAATTAAATATTTACAAAACAAGATATAAATACAATAACAACATATAAATGAATATATATATATATATATAACAAAGACTAGTGTTGAAATGATTCCAAAGGCAAATTATTAATGTGTTCCGCAAAAGCTTTTTAAAAGAAAACATGGTTTTGGCCATCCTGATATCCTGTGGCAGCGCATTCCAAAGGAGTATGGCCTGAATATGAAAGGATGAGTGCAGGAAATCAGATCGGTGTAAGGGGCATTGCAGAAGAAGGTTGTTAGAAGAGAGAAGGTGTCTATTATGGAAAGAAGATAAATATTGAAAATGGGAGGATAGATACGCAGGAGGAGAACTAGAATGAAGTAAAGAATACAGAGTAGTTAAAGCTCTAAAAATTCTACGCTGCCGTATATTTAGCCACTTAAGTTCTGATCTACACTCTGACACGTGATCATATTTACGTAAATTGTAAACAAATCGAATGCAATTATTTAAAAGCCTGTCAAGTTTATTAAGATGTTCAGAGTTCAGGTCATAGTAACACACATCACCATAGTCGACAAGTGGAAGAATTTTGCGTACGCTGCCTAAACTATAAAAGATAGAACCATAAAATGTTCTAATTAATTGTAGATCTTATAAATATCTACAAAAAAGTCCGCGGCACACTATCTATGTCGAGGCCCAACAACCATATTTTTATTTAAAAATCTTGAATTTTGTTTTGACTACATTTAAACGCATTTATTTTATTCATGCTATTAATCCTTATCAAAATAAATTATTTCATCATTAAGTACAGTTTATGTAGATAATATTTGGTCTTTGAATTATTAATATTGGACATTTAGTTTTGAAGTTATGGCGAAATTAAAATATTACGATTTCTGCTGCACGGCCCGTTGCGAAGTGAGCGTCACCAAGGCGGGGGTGCGCATGCGGGAGGGGAGTTTAGATCTATGAGTGGGTACCTTACTCATAGATCTAAACTCCCCTCGCGGCTCAGACGCGAGGTCGGCTCCCTCTCGATTTTTTTTAGATTTCTTTCTTAAAACTACACCTACGCAAAAGTTCTTCTCAGAGCTAATCAACAGTTCTTTTCAGGGCTAACAAACAGATTTTTTCAGGGGTAACCAACAGTTCTTTTCAGGGCTAACCAACAGTTCTTTTCAGGGCTAAACAACAGTTCTTTTCAGGGCTAAACAACAGTTCTTTTCAGGGCTAAACAACAGTTCTTTTCAGCGCTAGAATATTACACGCTGTTAGCATTTTCTTAAACATTTGAAAATGCCTAAGAGAGCCAGGTCTCAACTTTCTAAACATAGTTCTCAAGCACGGGCAGCAAGAATACGTCGTATGGGAGAATCTTCACCTGAACGTTCACAACGCCTTGCTGAACAAAATCAGAGAAACTCTCAGGTACGCGCACGAGAGTCGGGTGAACCGATATGTATGAAATTTTGCGGGTAGGTCTGAGAATAGGTTCATCATCATCATCATCATCAGCCGGAAGACGTCCACTGCTGAACATAGGCCTCCCCCTTAGAACGCCACAATGAACGACAATTGGCTATTTGCATCCACCGGTTACCTGCGACGCGCACAATGTCGTCTGTCCACCTAGTGGGAGGCCTGCCAAAGCTGCGTCTTCCGGTTCGTGGTCGCCACTCGAGAACCTTTCTTCCCCAACGGTTATCGGTTCTTCGAGCGATGTGGCCTGCCCATAATAAAATAGAGAATAGGTTATAAAGTATATTTTATGCCGCTGATACCATGATTGACGAGGATATACAGAACGAGAGTAGGGTGCAAGAGAGGGAGAGGGGAGGGTGATGGAGTGAGTGATCGGAGGAGTTAGGTGGAGCAAGGGGGGGGGGAGTGAGAGGGAGTAAGTTGGGAGAAGAGAGAGGAGGGAGAGGGTGCAGAGAGGACAACGGGCAGAGGAAGAGGGGAAGTGTGACGGGGACTGAAGCGGGAGGGGAGAGAAATAGCATAGAATTAGATTTTTATTATAAGAGAGAGAGATAAATCAATGGAGTAGGGAGAAAAGGGGAGCAAAATGTAATTAAAGCGCGGGCGGAGCTGCGCGGGTCAGCTAGTTAATAAATAAAGTCATCTGCAGGACTTTTATGTTTCTATTGATGTGATTACGATTAGTACCTAACTATATTATTCCGCATCGCTATCGGTAATCTTTTGCCTTTCGCATAAATATCACAGGTAATAACGCATTTGTTGCCCGCAATGGAAGGATGGCGCGTACCTCAAAAGAAATTAGCATAAGTGCCGCCAAACACAGCGCTGCGCAGACAATGGCTTTGTCCGTCTATCACTCAGTACGTCGCGTCGCCATCTATAACTGTTTCTTTATGTTTAACATTGTTGTTTTACATGCGGCAAAAAGAATATTATTAGTTGAAGACGTCTTGTTCGTACTTTGTTTTACGAGTTATCTCAATTTTTCCCCTCTGTCTGTTAAAGTATTTCGATTTGTACCACGATCTTGGCTCCACATTTGATGCTTATGGTGTTCCAACATTTAAATTACAAAAAAATACAACCCACAAGGGTAATTTTATTACCAGACTGCCGTTTATTACTGCCCCGCCCGCGCCACCGATTACGGTTCGAAAGTTAACTTCAACACTGACTCCATACAGTTATCCGCTTTACACAACCTTTCAGTTTTAAGCAGATTGTATTTTATTAAATGCCACACCTGCATAAGGCACTTTATTATCGTGTACCTAATCAATAATTTTGCATTTATACGAAGTGTGCAAATGAAAATATGTAATAATAAGAAAGGTAATTTGTTACTTAGACGAAGTTTAAAATGTTTTCAATGTTATTAAACTTTTAATTTCAGAAATGGTTTGGTAACAACATTTCTTTGAAGGTTATGTAGATGTTATTACGAAAAGTCAAAAATACTGTAAGAACTTAGGCGTGGGTAGGCGGTAGCGATCTTGCAGTGACACGCTCGAGCGCTCCGGACTAATAGAGTTGTAATTTAAATACGCTGACGTAAATTCAATTGCAATTTGTATACAACACAAAAACAAATATGTACGTATTCGGAAAATATACAGGTACTCGTACCTAACGAACGAGATTCAAAAGGGAAGAGAAACGCAGAAACTGCAAATATATCAACACTTACATTGTTTGACATTACACACCTTTACACTTTGTTATTATTAAATGTGCCAACCTCTGTAATTTTTATATCGCATTTAATGTTTTTAATTGCGACACCACTTCAAGCTAATTAATTCGAGATAATGCACACAAGTGTACACAATCTGACCAAGTAGAGACGTCATCATGGACAATAGCCGACCAATGCAATTTGCATTGCTATTTTACCCGTTAGGGTTATATCTCTTTGTTCTACCGCGTTCGTGCAGCTGCTTGTTCCTTATCGTCACAGAACAATAAATAACGATTTAAAACACTTCTCAGTATAGATAACGACTAAATACCTATTGTAAGTAAATGTCCCAAACTAAAGTGGGTAGAAATTGCACTGTCTCAATTAAATCAATTTATTTCTAGTCTTATCTAATTATTAATGTGACATTTTTTTTTACATACTCATCATATTCCTTAGCGACAGCAGTTACAAAAAAAAAAGATTGATTATTTTTTCATAAATCTGCGGTTAGCCGTCGCGTCGTCGGCGCCGCGCGGAATGCTTGCCATTTCCGGACGATATCCGGTCCTTGGTTCGGCGCCGCCATGCGTTGCGTTTAGATAACATTATCAAGGCGTTCACGTGAATAATAATCTCTATCATACCTGGCCTATGATAAGTAATTATTTAGGGGACATACATACTCGAATTTATTGCTAGATTTTCCCGTTTTTCCAGTCCACTTGGCAGAAAAGTTCCTTAACCATAGCTTACATTTGCAACAAGGTTCGTCGACGATATCTAGTATCGACAATATCTAGTTTTTGGTTAAAGCAGGTGTCGAGTTATCTAGGTCACCGTAGTCGGACTTCATATATTCTGTAATTTTCACTAGTGTCGCGTGCTGATTCATAGAATGAATCATTCAACGTAATCGAGTTTTTGAATTAAGCCGCCGACGGCGACGAATGTAAATACGCGATCGTAGTGGTGACCCGCGATAGAGAGCGAGTGGGGGCGGTGAGTCACGCGGGTTTTCCGAGAACACACAGAATGGAACAGTTTTTCGTGAAAACGAAGGTCGACTTCGATCGGGCAGCCGCTGACAAACTCTTTTGTAATAATGGCAGGTAATTTTCTTTGTACTTTAAACAAATTTTAGTAAATCAGCATAATTAATAAAAAAAAAATACTAAGAACTCATTAATTAAAACGTTTGCGTTTTTGAGGTAATTAGGGTGTACGAAGGGTGCGATATGGAAAGCGACAGTGCATCGATCGCGTCGTGCGTCTGGCGTCAATATTTAGCCGCTAAATTTCATTGCGGACTAGCTCGGATTTGAGTTTTTAATTTTGTATGGACGCCCCGCAATGGTTTTCACTTGTGCGTTAGTTTCGTATAATAAAGGTAAAGTGAAGGGACGTTGGCTTGGTGCCAGGGCGTCGATTTATTTTATTATTCGCTCTGTGGCGGTCAATGTCGCGACAGGCAGTCGACGGGCGCCATACATCGCTTGCATGTGTTACTCTTATTACTTGTACTGTTTTAAACTTTTTATATACTTTGGCTATGTACACGAATGGTGCACTTACAAGGGGCGTTGACACGGGGGCTTAATTCGAACTAATGCTGCGGGTTTAAACGTATTTGTATTGCCTTTCTTTACAAAGCGAAGGTAAGTAATGAGTTGATCAAACCTTGAATTTACCTTTACTTTCCGGATGAGCGATCTTTCAAGGATGTCTGTCTTTTTTTACTGATAATTCATTGTCTACTTCTACTTTGTCATATTCAGTTGGATTGTGATTTTTGTTAGCTGATAAAGCAAGCCTTTATTTATTCAAACAGTTATACAAGTCACATTTAGCGTTTTTTCTTATCTTTTTTTGAAGGTATATCTATCAATTGAGGCCATCGAGGTTTTATGTACATTGAGGCAGGTCTCTTATCTTATAGGGAGTTTGTGTTCAGTAATTATAAAATATGATAAAGCCAAATATTATAGTAGAATCGAACGCTATATTTTTTCAGTCTGTTTTAAATTACACTAAATATCTAACATCGTTCGAAGTGAGCACAAACAGATCTTTATTTTATTTAGAATCAGTTCAAGGAATTTTCTAACTGAACGGACCGAGCATAGCTATTAGTACGGGCAATTAGCGCTCCGTTAATGAGCTCCGAGCAACCGACCAGATTCAAAATTACCATCTCAGAACTAAACTTGTGAGTCTATACGACCACCTAGATTTTATAGCGTAATTGTGCTTTATGGCGCCTCTTGTTTGTGGTGTGAATAGGTTCCGTATTGCCTTTGAATTGGGGTCAGTTTTCAAGCAAACACACTTCGAAGAACAGTTCATTACATGCTAGGAATTTTACTACGACTACGATAGTATTATTCTTACAGGCGGTTGAAGTTTTAAAAATTATCCTCATTTCGTACATACTTAATCTATGTTACTCCTACATTTAGATTAGAATGTAACATATGATTCTTTTACCAATTTATAATTTATCTTATTATTATTTTATTTGTTAATGGCACTTCTCTTGTCTTTATTATTATTAAACTGTTCGATGCTTATCAGCGTTTTGATTACAGATAGCATATCGTTCGCGGCGGCGGCGTGTGTAGGTGTAAGTACAAAGGGTTTTCCGGATTCTAGTTACCGTGAATTGTTACGTTATTTTAAGTGCTGAAAGCGGTACTGGATACATCTGTAACCTCGATAGCGGTGCTGGATAAAGCTGTAACCTCGATAGCGGTGCTGGATAAAGCTGTAACCTCGATAGTGGTGCGGCGGCCAAACATCGAATGGTGGACCACTAGGCGTGTCTCACCTGTCACGCGATCACGCGGCCACCACGTGCGCACGCGCTTGTATTTAGTACGCGACGCGATGCGCATGCCGATCCTCCAGTAGTGTCGAAAACAACACTGTCTATCGGGTAATCTTAATTGTTGCGATTCTAATACCTAGTAATGTTTACAGTCTTTATCAGAGTATCACTTTACTGCCACTACACCAGTCACACAATTATTTTTTTCTCCTCGTCAGTCGTTCCCATTGTTGAGGATCGTGACTATTGTTATAAAGTCATCTCAATTTCTTAAACAAGCTAATGCTTGATCAGTTTAGTTTTCGGAATACCAATTGCGTTCTTTCTCGTTTGTCGTTCTCTCATTGTTGATAATCAACGAAGTCTTCTCAAGTTCTCTTTTTAGCTCAGTATAAGCTAGCGTTTGATCGCGATCCCCATCTGTTAGTAAGTAATGAAGTAGCCGTAGATTCAAGCGTACAAGTTTATTAACACATGAAAAAGGATCATATGCAAGAGGTGTCTCTTTGCCGGTAGCAAAAGGAACGAACGAAATAGTCTCTCAGCCGCAAGCACAGTGACTCTCCGCTATCCGCTGTGCTCTACCTCCCTTCCCTCTCTACTACCCATTCTAATTATTCCAGCATTGGAACATTTTTTAACTTCCGCTTCACCTTGTCCGGCGAAGGTTTCAGTCCTGAACCTCTGTGTCTTTTGTCCTCACTGTTGCGAGTAACTATTATCTGCCCAGGTGAAGTCATATTTCTGGCCCTTGATCCGTTTTTAGACAATTTGGTTGTATTCTGTATCTGGTGATCGAGTTTATTATGATGTTTACTTCTTCTCTTCCGACATCATCTTTAGCCGGAACACGTCCTGTGTCCACTGCTGAACATAGGCCTCCCCCTTTATTGCCACACTGCCACACGCTTTGCAGACGTCTTGGAGGTCACAGAATACGCGGAGATAGATATTATCCAGAAGACACTGCTGCCCGTTTTCTGGATATCCCTTAGTCGCCTCCAACGATACCCAACCGGATATGATGGCAGGTCGTCACCTTAAATCATGACCTTTGTGAATCCTTCAACACTTACTTATCAAAGGTTATCCGCAAAGTACGCCAGACTAAAAGTCTGGTGTATACTTATATTGTGTGCTGAAGTATAAAGAAACCGTGCGTTTACAAAGAGTACTCTGTTAAACAGATGCGTAAATATGGATAATTTAGTACTCGACAATACAAAACAATCGGCTATAAAACGTATTCCTATATACGTATCACTCAAGGAGTTTTGCATAGTAATTTGACGCGCAATTCTATCGGGTCAAGCACCTTTGTTATTGTCGAAAGAAAATTGACACAGTAATCTGCGCCTTATTTTATCCAGTACCTTCTTGTTTGTGCGCTCGCAATCGATAAGGATTTCTTCAGACGCAAATATTAGCTTAGTGTTAATGCGGTGTGCGGAGACACCCCGAATAGAGACATAATATAAGAATGTATTCTTTCACACAATAGATAATCAGACAAAAAAATAAAGAATTTGATTTTTATCTCTTGCGTTCCATCATCATCATCAGCCGGAAGACGTCCACTGCTGAACATAGGCCTCCCCCTTAGAACGCCACAATGAACGACAATTGGCTATTTGCATCCACCGGCTACCTGCGACGCGCACAATGTCGTCTGTCCACCTAGTGGGAGGCCTGCCAACGCTGCGTCTTCCGGTTCGTGGTCGCCACTCGAGAACCTTTCTTCCCCAACGGTTATCGGTTCTTTGAGCGATGTGGCCTGCCCATTGCCACTTCAACTTGCAGATTCTGAGAGCTATGTCGGTGACCTTGGTTCTTCGGCGAATCCACATTTCGGATTCTGTCGCGCAAAGAAACTCCGAGCATAGCTCTCTCCATGGCTCGTTGTGTGACTCTCTTCTTCTCTAAAACGCCAGAGACCACGTCTCAGTACCATATGTCATCACTGGTAACACACACTGGTTAAAAACCTTCGTCTTCAGGCACTGCGGTATTTCGGACGAGAAGATATCGCGTAGCGTATCTTGCGTTCCATTCTATTAATATTATTATGTGTGTTCTGGATGCTTCCTGGTAACATTTATTTCGTCACCCCTTAGACTTATCTCCAATAAACTTATGTGTGTTTTTATACAAGGTTCTCGCCTTTACACTTGTTTCCAGTCAATCGGCACTGTTTTATTGATTTCCTAATATATTTTGTTATATTTCAAATACTTTTGCGCAGTAAAAACGTGAACAGTTCGCAGATGCGTGGTATCGGGCATCGTTCCCGGAAAGCTGGTGCTCTGATACCAAGTTAAATACAGCTATGACGACGCGCCCGATGTTCGGGAAATCGCGACAGTGCGTTTTCAATTGAGGAAAATGTAAATAACATAAAAATTAGTACTTCCTCGAAAACGAGAACTGTACGACCGGTTTATGAGGTCTTTCGTTTAAATATTTACAAGGAAAACGTACTTGGTCCACACACTTTAAATAAATAAAAAGGAGAGCCAGACAATATAGCTACAATTTTATTGTTAATTCTTACGAAAATCTTGGCACTGGATTTTCGATTGCGGAAAATGTAATAGAAATAAAATTGTACTTCCACGAAAACGAGAACTGACTGGCTTTTGAGGTTTTTTAATTATATGATTTTAAGGAAAACTAACTTGGTCACATACACTGTCTGCAAATAAATACGAAATATACAAGTGACTGACAAAATATAGCTAAGTACATTTAGCATCCTTTTTTTCTTCAAAAAATAAACCCACAAACGACTAAATGACTAAATAACGACTTCAAGGTAGGACTAGTGTTAGGTATTTGGTTCTTCGAATGATAAGCGGACTGTAAGGTGAAAGATTTACGATAGATGTGAATAGAGGATTGGATGAAATCTAAGGGACTCACCAGGCTTGATGTTCGCCTCGCGTACGAAGTATTGGTGGCTGCTGCAGCACACTCACCAGACCCGAACGAAAGTCACTTGATGCACAATTTGTTAAAAGCCGGCCGGCGTATATTATTGGAGTGCAATATGATGATGATTAGCACACTCTTCTTTGATACGGGTTTTGTTCTAGCTTAACGTTGCTTACGCGCACAGATCTCGCGCCATGATGATTTTAGGAATGAATGGTATAAAGGGAGGGGATGATTTGAATGAAGGAATAAGGAATCTATCTATCTATGCATATAATATACAGAGTTGTTACATTTCTCCCCCCCGCTGGCAGAGTATGCCAGAAAAGATCTGACACTCCATTATGTTCATGATAACTTTCAACTAATGATAAGAAAATTATGAGAATGTAAGTGAATTTAGATGATATATATATATTTATGTTACTATAATTAATAAAACTAATATGATTATGATAATTGAAAGAAAAACGATTTGGATTAATGAATAAAATGAAATGATATAACGAAATGACTAAAAGCTAGTCCGATCCGAAAGGTATTGGACATAACTTTACGATCGGTCGTTTAATCATACCCTGTGCAGTCTTGATCGAGGCAGCACGGGGTATACCATCGCGTCCTGGATATAACTCCATGATGCGACCATATCTCCAGCGCAGTGGATGGCATGATTCATCCATGATGATCACAACTTGATCTTTATGAATTTCACGTGTTGATTGAGTCCATTTCGAACGTTGTGATAAAGTAGTCAGATATTCCCGGTGCCATCGTGACCAAAAGTCTTGATGCATCCGTTGTAACAATTGCCAACGCGTTAGTCTACTTGTTTTAATATCGGTGTAATTTGGTGTTGGTACTGTTGTTAAAGGTGCTAAAGTCAGAAAATGACCTGGTGTGAGTACGGATACATCATTAGGATCTGAGCTTATTGAACACAACGGTCTTGAATTGAGAATTGATTCGATTTGAATTAAAAGTGTGTTAAGTTCTTCATATGTTAATATCTGTGTTCCAATCACGCGATATAAATGTGTTTTAACGGACTTAACTCCGGCTTCCCAAAGTCCACCGAAATGTGGAGCTCCAGGGGGATTGAATTTGAATTGTATGCGCTCGGTCTCACAGGCTGAACGCATGATGTCTGCTAACTGAGTCTGTGCACCCTTGAAATTGGTACCACAGTCACTGTGAATCGTGTTACACCTACCGCGACGTGCAATGAACCTACGGAGGGCTGCCAAAAAAGCTTCCGTCGATAAGTCAGAGGCCAGTTCTAAGTGAAGTGCTTTAGTAGTGAAACACACGAACAAACACAAATACGCTTTTGTGGTGCGTGTGCCACGATGACGATGAAACGTTACGTTAAAAGGACCGGCATAGTCGCAACCAACTGACTGAAAGGCTTTAAGTTGTGTTATGCGTGCTTTTGGTAAATCAGCCATTTTAGGCTCGAAAGCAAGCGGTTTAGTACGAAAACAACGATGACAGTTTGATAGAATGTGCCTAATGGCTCGTTTTGATGATAATATCCAGAAGTTTTGGAGTATTAAGTACTGCATGGTCTGTAGACCAGGATGGAAATGTTCGTTATGTATGCATTGAATAATAAGATTTGTTAAACGATGTTTACGTGGTAGTAATGCTGGATGTTTTGTATTAAAATCAAGATCAGAACGTGCCAACCTTCCTCCTACCCGTAATATACCCGATTCATCCAGAAAAGGGCTAAGCTTTCTGAAAGATTTAGGTAGAACCTTGCCGAATGTTAATGCTTTAATCTCATTAGCGAACTCAGACCGTTGGACACGTTTAACAAGAACCATGAGAGCCTCGTTAAGTTCATGCTCGGTAAATTGAATTGATTGAGTATCGCTACGATGAAGAAATCTCTTACAATATGCTATTATTCGTTGAATCTTGCGTAATGATGAAAACTTGTTAATAAGTGTATCAATGGGATCACTATCTGTAATATTGGTCAGTACCGTATTCCGCAATTCGCATGCAACCTCAGGAGGAGCTTCAGAAACTGTGGCAGTCTTAGAAGGCCATTGTTGTTCGTCCAGAAGTAACCATTCAGGTCCATGCCACCAAAGTTGATGGTTGATGAGGTCATCTGGGGTTAGCCCGCGACTTGCGCAATCGGCTGGATTGTCTTTGCCGGGCACATGCTTCCAGGCAGCCGTAGGAATTTTTCGTTGAATGTTAGCAACGCGATTACCCACATATGCTTTGAAATTGGTTGAATTTGATTTTATCCATGCTAGAGTGATCATGGAGTCACTCCAGGCATATAGGCACTCAATGTTAATAATGTTAGAATATATGTTATGTACATAGTTCAAGAGATCTGCCAACAATGAGGCACCACACAACTCAAGCCTCGGTAGGGTTCGACGCTTCGTTGGGGAAACTCGTGACCTAGCAGTTACAAGTGCGACATGATACTGATTATCATCGTTAGTAGAACGAAGATAGACCACAGCTGCATATCCTGCTTCGCTCGCATCGCAAAAACCGTGCAGTTGATATGATGTCATGTTATCACGTGTGATACGGCGGGGAATGTGCAGTTGTGCTAAATTTGCTAGCTGTTGTGTGTATATTGTCCAGATTTGATTGATATCTTCTGGTACAGGCTCATCCCAAGCTGTACCAAGAAGCCAAAGACGTTGAATTAGAAACTTTGCTAGAAATGTTAATGGAGTCAATAACCCAATGGGATCGTAAATTCGGGCCAGCTCAGATAGCATAGTACGTTTGGTACAGTTTCGTGGGAGTTGGTTGACTTGATAATTGAGTATATCATGTTTTGCATTCCAAGCTAAGCCGAGAACTTTAACAAAATCACTGTCGTTGTCAAATGTTACATCTGGCGCCGCTCTATGTGTTTCTGGTACATCATGTAGAACAGCTGCAGTATTGCTGGACCATTTACGCAACTCGAATCCTCCAGCGCACATGATTCCGCTGAGTTCCTTCTGCATGATAAGGGCCTGTTCTACACTGTCACAGCCAGTGACAACGTCATCAACATACAGGTCATGTAACAGCACGTCTGCTGCGGCTGGGAAGCGTGTCTTCTCATCCTGTGCTAATTGTTGCATAGTTCGAATCGCTAGGAATGGAGCCGATGAGACTCCGAATGTTACACGTTTGAGACGGTACTCTTTTATCGGTTCTTCAGGCGTGCATCGAAATAAGATGCGTTGATAATCCGTATGATCTTGGCTGATAATAATTTGTCGATACATTTGACGGACATCGGCTAATAATACGATGGCGTGAAGCCGAAACCGAAGTATGATATTGTTTATATCTGCTTGTAACTTACTGCCAGTTAATAAAGTATCGTTCAAGGATACTCCTTGTTTGTCCTTGGCAGAGGCGTCATAGACGACTCTCATTTTGGTCGAGAGACTGCTTGGTTTGAAGACAGCATGATGCGGTATGTAATAAGCCGTTGACGATTGATATTGCTCCGTTGGAACGGCTTCCATATGATTGCTTGATAAGTATTCCATGATATGATCTTTGTATTGTTCACCGAAGGAAGGATTTTGATTAAGGCGCTTTTCCAGTTGAAAAAAACGTCGCAGAGCAACTGAATATGAATCGCTGAATGTTGGCTCAGAATCTTTAAATGGTAGCTGAACGATATATCGACCGTCTGCATCACGTCGATGAGTCGATTGATACATGTTTTCACATCGAATATCATCTGCAGACTGCAATGATTTTGCTGGGATGCTGTCAGATTCCCAAAATTTTTGAATCGCTGCATCGAGATTAGCATCCAACGATAAATGATTGATTGATGAACTTGTGGTACTACTTGTTGTTGCAGATTTACCCATAAGAACGTACCCGAAAATTGTGTTGATTGCCGTTGCGGTACCCTTCCCCCCCTCAATTTTACCAGGAAGTAAAATTTGAGGAAATAGCTCGCTACCGAGCAAAAGATCGACGGGACGAGAAGAGCAGAAATTTTCATCCCCAAGTTTGACATTTGCTAAATGTTGATAATGATTCATGTTCATTTCGTGTGTAGGCATATTGCCACAAATTTTATTTAATGTAAGAGCTTCTGTTGTGAACACTGGTGCTGTTTTGCCCACTGGACGTATTTCTAAAAAAACTTTGCTTGATGAGTGAGTTGGTGTCTCCCCTATACCAGACAAGGGTGTATTGCTTCGATATTTTGACAATCCTAAACGGCGAACGCAAGCGTCAGACATGATGTGGCTCTGACTACCTGGGTCAAGAAGAACGCGAGCTTTTTGATAATTGCCGCGATTGTCCCTGACTTCGACTTCCGCTGTAGCAAGAAGTATAAATGACTTGGTTGGATTGCCATGTGCCAAATTCGATAAGGCAGTTACTGGATTAATGATGTCCTCGTCAGGATCGCCTGATGCTTGATTTGATGATAAATGGGTAGCAACATTAATTTGAACTTGTTTATTATTATTATTTGCTGATGATTGCTGTTTCGAGGGGAAATGAAGCAGGCTATTGTGACGCTGGTTGCATATTTTACACGTGTGTGTAGAAATACACTTTGATGTTTCATGATTTGAGCGCAAACAGTTAAAACATAATTGATGCTGTTTTACAACTTGAGAACGTTCATAAGGAGTTTTTGATATGAAACTAGGACAAGCATAAATAGGATGTTTTTCTTTACACAAAATGCACTTGATGGAATCCGTACGTGTTAAAAGCATTGTTGGATTTTTAGGAGGTTGATAACTTCTCTTGTTATTGACTTGACTGGGCGCTGTACTAGGTTGCATGTTTGCTAAAGATGAGCGTTCAAGGGCGGAGCATCTTTCCGATAAAAAAGTATTTAATTGTTTAAAAGAAGGAAAGTCACTCCCTTTGCAAGAAAGTTCAAATGCTTCACGTGAATTTTTATCTAATTTTGTTAACAAAGAATGAAATAATACAAAATCCCAATTATCTGCTGGTAACCCTAAAGTACGAATGATGGACAAATTTTCGCTATAAATGTCTAAAAGGGCACGAAGATTATGTACGGAACCCGTGTTCATTGGCTTTGAATGTATGATTTGTTCCCAACACACAAATGCTAGATACCTTTTGTTGTTGTATCTGTTTACAAGAGCATCATAAGCACTTTTATAATTTGCGTCAGAAATAGGAAATGCACGGATAACATTTATTGGTTCCCCCGAAAGTGATGAGCTGAGGTACTGGAATTTTTCCACATTGGATAAATCCGACCTGTCATGGACCAATGTGTTAAAGAGATCAATGAATCCTGGAAAATCTTTCAAATTTCCCGAGAAAGTGGGAAGTTTCATAGGAGGTAACTTAGTATTACACTTGTTCTCTGGTGTTGATTGATTTGATTTCGTTTCCTGACTCTCTTTGGGCGTATATGTTCGCTTTGCTTCTAATACTTCAAAGTACATATCATCAGCTTGCTCTTGATATGCAGATTGTTTTCCTAACTGATCTTCAGATACTTTCAGTTTTTTGAGTTCACTTATAACGTTAATGTGAGCCTCATTAAAAGATTCCATGATTTGTTCCAGGCGCGAACACCAAGTTTCCAGCCGCGGCAACAGTGCTGGATTTTTAGCACAGCTGCGGGCACAAGAGACGGCATCTGAGAGACGCTTGTGCGCTACGTTGCGCTTTGATTCGCAGTGTGCTAACATTGATTCACTCATATTGATTTAATTATTTATGATTTGTTTGGTAATAAATGTATATTAATATGCTTAAAACAACGTTCAGATACATTAAACTCAAGAAAGTTATAAATAGCACAAGTTTGGTTTAAGTTCCAAAACGATAATGTTGTACAAAAATAATTCTACCAAATTGGTAGAAAAAATCTTCTCCTGACAACACTGGTTTCAATGAAAGAACAAACTGGCTTAAAAAGCTAGTACCCAGAGTCGGGGAAAAAAATATTACTTGTGCAATATGGGACCAGTGTATATCTAGCTTTAGAGGAACTTGTCTATGGTGTGTACACTCGTAAAGAATGAATGAATGAATTAAACCGAACGGAAACGGAAGTTGATTAAACAATGTTTTAGATGGAACAAGAATGATTTTATGTTTTGGTTTTTAAATATGTAGGTAGTTCGTGTGTATTATGATTCTGGTTAATGTAAGTTTGATAGAAATTTATGTTAGGCTGTTGTTATGTTATTTATGATGATAAATACTACTGATAATGTTAAATACTGAATGTGTATTGTGTTTTGTGAACCAAGTGATTATAAAAGTTAATGTAAATGATCTAAACGTGTATGTTTGCTGAATTGGATGGTGGAATATCGTGTTTTGTATGATTGATACAATTGGCTGATACTTGCCTGATGTGAATGTTGTCGAAAAATGTTATGTATGTTACACTTTCCTACTAATACGCTTATAGGTGCTGTATGTTACACCTAATAAGTTTGATATGATACCACGCATAAAACACAATTGATATAAATGTTTAACAACACCACCAACACGCACTGCACCTTTTTAGGATATAGAATTTTTGAATTATTACTAAATCTTGGTTCACCAAGACACCTTGTTCAACACGACACACAAAACCAACCGACCGACTGCAAGATTGACTTTATAAATATGATAAAATACTGTATTAAATCGATGAATACAGTATGTTGGTATGATTAAACGATCGATACAATAAACTAATGATGAAATATTGATAAATACGTAAGTAAATGATGTTTTTTAGTGAAATAAGCCGATGGTTAAAAGAACAAAATGGAGGCAGCGCGACTGTGATTTTATCCAAAACTGGTACAAATTTAAGTATTCGGCTTTAGAAGGATCAAGAAATGTTAGGTATTTGGTTCTTCGAATGATAAGCGGACTGTAAGGTGAAAGATTTACGATAGATGTGAATAGAGGATTGGATGAAATCTAAGGGACTCACCAGGCTTGATGTTCGCCTCGCGTACGAAGTATTGGTGGCTGCTGCAGCACACTCACCAGACCCGAACGAAAGTCACTTGATGCACAATTTGTTAAAAGCCGGCCGGCGTATATTATTGGAGTGCAATATGATGATGATTAGCACACTCTTCTTTGATACGGGTTTTGTTCTAGCTTAACGTTGCTTACGCGCACAGATCTCGCGCCATGATGATTTTAGGAATGAATGGTATAAAGGGAGGGGATGATTTGAATGAAGGAATAAGGAATCTATCTATCTATGCATATAATATACAGAGTTGTTACAACTAGTATATTGGATAGTTAACATTTAAACAAGACTAACCGGTGTGCAGACAGTGCACATACTATTAGAGATAATAATAATATATTAGTATCCGTGGGCGTGCACACGTGCGGATAACGGTCCGGTCTTATCACCCATAGAACGTTACCTAGTTAGATATAGACAAAGGAATATGACATTTCGCAAAAATAGACGTGTGTAGATCGCTTTATATACATTGTGAAATGCCTGTGTAATATATTATAACATGAAAGCAAAATCGTTGAATAAATCTTGTTGTTATCTCAATGTCCTAGCAGGGTCATGCGTATCGAATAAAATATGTACGAATGTATGTTTACTTCTTTGGCACGGCCTGCAGGCTAAACGGCTGGGTGGATATTAAAGGAGTTGTTGCAAAATGGGCTAGGAATATGTACACCACCCCAAAAAATCGAGAAAAATTCCATAGAATCCGGGAAAAATATAAATATTTCGTTTAAATTACTATTATTGTTGTAATTTTAAAATTATCATTTATTTTATACCTATATTCAACATGGCATCCTAAGATGGCGTCTCGTCTCACTGATGTCGAATTAAACTGTCAGCCAGCCAGCTGTCAATAGCTACCGCTGCTGTCACACTTGTCACAGTTGGTTGTGTGCGTGTATTGTATGTGGTGAATTGATTATCATTGATATTTTAACTAATAATTAAGTATGAGAAAACAGAAACAAAAATACAAAGAGTACTGTAATAAAAATACTTTTAACGCCATTGATAATAAAAATGACACATGACAGTGACACTTTTCCGCCATGCTAGTTTTTTGTTGTGTTGCAATTTTAAGTAAAAATTCTTAAGTTTTACAAGCAAATAAAGCCAAATTAAAGTAAATGGATAGTTAAAAACTGTTTTAAGTGTGTTTCCCTATTTTAGAGTATAGTGTACAAAGTCCTAGCCCAGGCTCCATATATTTTGGAACATCTCCTTTGACTACTCGTTTTATTCTTGTACTTACTTAATCGAAATAGGCTAAGAATACTATTTAAAAAAAAATGTTATTCGTCACCCGGTATATTTTTTATTTCCTAAAATACACACATCAAAAGTGTCTAGGGATCAAGCATTTTTAAGCGGATTTCTTGAGATTGAGATGTGGCTTTGTAATAAATTTATGATTTTATAAATTTATATGGATCCTTTTTGGTGCATTTCATAATTTGAATCAGGAACTGTGAATCAAATTCGAGTAAAAGATGAAAATCAGCTGTCAATATTTTCCCTATAAAAACATACAACGCATTGAAGACATTATTAGTGCTACTGTTTCCCTACTACTGATTAAAACCAACGTTATTATGGAGCGGCGACGTCATTTAAGCAGGGAAGAAATGCTCAGAGCCGTGGGAATGATAGAAGCTGGTTCCCGGCAACGTACTGTGGCTTTAGCTCTGAATACAAGTCAGAGTGTTATCAGTCGACTTTGGACACGTTACCGAAGCACTGGTACTGTGGCTGAGCGCCATGGAGGACGGTATCGCTGCACCACACGGAGACAAGACCGATATATTCAAATCTTAACTCGAAGAGCTCCAACAATAACTGCCATGATGTTAGCCGTGAGGCTTCATCACTCTTCAGGGAACTTAATTAGCGACCAAACAGTCAGAAACCGCTTGCATGAAGTGAACCTTCATTCCCGAAGACCGCTACGGGTACCACCTATAGCAATGCACAATCGTAGGATTCGATATCAATGGGCTCTTGAACACAGAAATTGGGCAGAAGAACAATGGCGTTTCGTGTGCTTTTCTGATGAGTCTCGTTTTGGTATGAGACCGGATACAAGACGTATACGACACTGGAGAACCCCTGGACGCCAACAGCGATTAAAATCCTGCCAGGAAGTCCATCCTTATAGTGGTGGAACCATCATGGTATGGGCGGGTATTTGGATCGGCGGAAGAACTGAGTTGATTTGGATCAGAGGCAACCTCAACGCTCAAATTTATGCTGAGACGATTGTATCAGACGTCATCGTTCCTCTACAAGTGCAAATCGGTCCCTTATTTCAGTTAATGCATGATAATGCACGACTGCACACCGCAAGAGTTGTAAGACAGACTCTCGCCGCAGCTAACATCAATGTCCTGCCCTGGCCTGCTCAGTCGCCAGACTTGAACCCGATTGAGCATGCATGGGATATGCTACAGAGAAGAGCTCTGCCGAATATGGAGGGTATCCAGTCGCAAGAAGACCTTTTTTTGTTGTTGCAACGAACATGGGCGGCCATTCCACAGCGTGATTTGGATGAACTCATTTTGAGTATGCCAAACCGATGTTCTTGTGTTGTTAGTGTTCGCGGTAGAAACACGGATTATTAATTGTTTAAGTTACCCAATAAAATTTTAAAGAAAACTGTTATTTCAGTCTTTTTTTCGAACTTTTGTGTTAGTGGTTCAAATGTCAAAAATCCCTTTATTAGGAAAATGGCAAATTTCTTTATTAATGCAAAGGTGACTTGGTTTATCGTTACTGTGACAAACGAAAACACTTTATTTGATGAATCCTTAAAGAAAATTTTAATTAATATCAATCAGGAGAAAAGTTATTGCAAAAATATATGTTGATCCCTAGACACTTTTGATGTGTGTATTAATGGGCAAGTGTAAGGTATTATCAATACAAGTTCCAATATGAATATGTTTACGTAAAATAAAATTTGAATAGATCGCTCTTAGTGATAACGCCGCCCATTGTTACATTGTTGTTATTAATTTCTATACCTTTTCTATTGAAATTTGTAATTTGTGCACAATAAACCTAGAGTTTATCTATCAATCTTACCTATCTTCATTTTGTTTAGCCGATTATTTGTTGCGCTTCCATCTTATTTTTTCATCTTTTTCATAATGATTGATTCTTAATAGGTTCTTTTAGCACATTTTTTACGGAGTAGATCGCACATTCACCCCTTTCTTTAAAAAAATAAATATTGGGGGTGCGCGGAGAGCTTGCTTAAAGTGCTTCATCGAGTTCGCCAGGCGTACCTACTTTAAACAATCAGCACAGGAAGGCTTTGCTGATTGGCCATCTTTCTACTTTGATTCTTTGGTATTAATTTAGACACGATAAAAAATTATTTCTTAGCTGCCTGTCGTTACCCGAGAGCTTAAAATTAAGTATTTTGAACCCGGTAGGTACCATCACACCGAAATATATCAATGTTTAATAATAATAATAATAAATACACTTTATTGTACACCAAAAGTTACATGTAAATTGAACAATACGTTGAAGATATCAATGTACAAAGGCGGCCTTATCGCTAAAAAGCAATCTCTTCCAGGCAGGTTGCCTTTTAGGTTCACTTTCACCTGGACGGAATTCCTTTGCACAAGGACCTAAACCGAAAAATAGCCTTTATTTCGGGCAGCACAAATATTAACTAGATGAATTTTCCATAAAGCTAACTATAAAAAAAAAAAACAGAATTAAGAAATAAATTTTAAAAATGATTTTCAGAATGACTTCGTTCAGTGAAGTTGTTGCCATTAAAATAATGTCTAGTGAATCGTGAACAAAAAGCGAGACGATTAGTAGAAGCGGCGAGGTACAGCAAGCCACACGTCACAGCTAGATATAGTGGTGATCTCACACCAGCCACCACGCACGCCGATAACGCAGTATTACTACACTACACTTTCTGTGCCCTCAAGGCTTCAAGGGCTGAGCCGCCGTCCGCAGTGCGTACGCTGTTTCCAAGAAAGTATGGGGAACATGTGACGCATCCACTGCTAGTCTGTAGGTCAAGGCCTTACGGAATACTAATACGGAATAATATTACCTTAAGGAATAGTATTATCAGTAATTTCTTTTGCCTTACTTGATGCTTAGATAATAATCGAAGTTTGAGGGCTGTCAACAAAGGAAATGCTGATGAAATTGGATTTGAAAGAGAAAACATAAAAAAAGGATATATAAACGATCCCGTTGACGGCGGTGATGACGGGCCCGTTGGTCTAGTGGTCAGACACCCTGCCTGCTAACCGATGGGTTGTGGGTTCGATTCCCGCCAAGTGTCTGGGTGTTGTTTATCTATATAAGTATGTATTAACAAAAAAAAAAAAAGTATATAAGTATTAGTATCAGTTATCTGGTTTCCATAGTACAGGCTCTGCCTAGTTTGGGATCGGATGACCGTGTGTGGATTGTCCCAAGATATAAAAAAAAAAAAAAAAAAAAAAAAAACACCCCAAAAATAGAATCGTTGAAACTAATAAGCAAGAATGCGAGATAATAAAGTGTTTAATTGTTAGGTAAAGCACCGTGACCAATTAACGTATGTACATGGTGGCTGAGCGACGCACGAAGCGGCGCGCGCGCATTTGAGACGAATTTCATTTAAGCAATTGTGGTAATTGACCGGGCAGAGCGCCTTCCGGAGCAGTATGCCGACTACTGTCTCCTGTGTTGCGCAGATGTATGAGATCGTGCTCGATCCAATGGGTTTCGCAATAAAACCGTTTGGCTAGACAGTAATTAACGGATCTACATTATTGGACATCAAATAAATTCCATATGATGTTACCTTGTTTGGATGTAAATTTTCATAGACTACCGTTTCAAAATATCATTAGTTTACAACAATACCTAATATGGTAGTATTGACACAAGCGCGGCTCTATCCGTAATGAGCGGCGCCCACGGCCTGCGTGCCCGCGTCCTTGCGGCAAGGTCCGACCAAGCCTCCCGCCTACTGCCTGTCTCTGCTCGAGCATCGCAGACCCTCAAAATTATTAATCATCGCCGTACTTAGTTGTACTTGTTCAGAAAGGAATCAGAATATTCTAGTGCGAGTATGTAGAGAAAGTACTCTGTTGGATTTATTGTTTGATGTGGCGTGCCCGCGCACGCGTTCGGTCTTTGTTTTGAGTGCATAGCGTTACCTCAGATAAGTAACAACCGCCGCGTGCGATGCGAAATGATGCGAAATATTTCCGGAGTTAGAGGAGTATTCTATTAATAAATGATTCGACGTCGCTCGTGGGCGAAGATTTCGGGCGAGCGTGCGCGGCGCGGGCGCGGCAGTAGCGCGCGATCCGCCGCGGCCGGCCGCCGTACGCGCGCACAACGAACGAACGACCCGCACTCCCGCGCACACGACTCTCCACGCGATAACTCGCGACATACGACCAACGATCCGCCCCGAGCACGCCTAAACCGAACCCTGTACGATAATCCCTTAATAACTGTCACTGTATCGGCGCACCGACGGATCGACCTCATTGTGGTATACCAACTGCACTTTTGCGAGGGCGGATTACAACGAACAAATCGACTAACAAACTCGAACCGCACGAAGGTGTCGCGTCGCAAAAAGCGCAATACAATAGTGTAAGCGCTAATTATAAACGTGGTTGAGTTAGCACCGCAAAGATGCAGAACATCGATCCTCTGGAGATCGCCAACATCCTCGCCACGGAACTATGGTGCCAGCAGGTATATCATACACAACACTATATGTACACATGTATCCATACGCCTTAATACACTACCGCCCTCTTTCCCAACAAACTTGGCTCTCGTATTTTTTTAAAAGTTGCTCTAATTCCAAACACTTCGCAGCCACTAGAGATGTAACAATTTCAAATGTTTTATTTTTTATAGGTCAGCCCTATTTACTTTTTTACGTGACTGGGGTAATTTTAGTAATGTACGACAATAAATACTCTGCAGGACTAATTCGCAATGTACAAAATGGAAACCACTCTCACTAGTAGAGTATCAGTTTTTAGGTGACAGGTTTATGACTTTGCTGTCCTCACCTAACCCATTAACGCAAGTGCTTAAAATACAACTTAAGTAGGTACTTTAAGTTTCAGATAAAAATTACTAAAAATAGCTAGTACTCGTAACGCCACAGGACAATCGGCTAAAAAGCTATTTTTCATACCAAATAACAATGAGATTCATATTTTAACAGTTACGTTATTTTTGCCATAACGGTTATGAATTTCATTCTGTAATTATTGTGTAAAGTTATTACTTTGTTATGTTGTTGTGGTGGCACATGTGTAATAAAAATATTTTGCTGATAAAAGATGATCGGAATGTGGGAAGCAACTGCCGAGCGATCGATCGGTCAAAACAATAGACATTGCATAACATTTCACAATTAAATATTGCAGATACATTGACTAAATAGAAATCTGTTACTGGAGCAGCAATTAGGTCGTTTAGATACAAAATAACTATCTAGCACTAAAGGAAAATTTTATTCATTATCAATTGTAATATATCCTTCGGCCTAGTTTTGTTCGAGCTTTCGTTAGAATAGAGTAACGACCGTAGTCTTCTCCATATATAAATTAATATCTTATGACTGACATCCCTGGAACACAGGGTCCAGATGAATGCATATTAGCATTGCCAGGCATTCGTTTGGCAATAAGCTAATCAGGGACCCATTTGGACCACCTCTTTAGGGCACCTAAGCCTTTTTTAGGCTAATCATGCTTTGTTATTTTGCGGTGTTGGAATGAACCTTTTCTTCCCTTGATATTTATTTGGTGTCTGTTTGTTTCAGTTGGCCAACCTCGAGGGCCTCCAGTCGGGGGTCCCAACCCGCACCACGGCCACCATTACGCCGACACAGCTCCGCAACTTCGAGCAGACATACATCGAGCTGACCAACTGCCGAAGCGAGCCGACCACACACGCCGGCTTCGTGCCACCTTCAGTCACGCACGCCAACAACTACGGTTAGTAAAACAATCAAGAATAGAATACTCTTTATTGTGCACAGTTAAGGAAATTATGGATGGTACAAATGGCGCTCTTATCGCTAAATAAAAGCAATCTATTCCACACAACCAGAGCGGAAGAAGTAATTATGACTTATAGAGTTTAAGGTTCAAGGAATATCTGTATGAGATAGTCTGGAATATAAAATTCAGACACATTTTTATTAAATACTAGCTGACCTGTGCAGCTCCGCCCGCGCTTTTATTACATTTTGCTCCCCTTTTCTCCCTCCTCCCTAGATTTATCTCTCTCCATATCTCTCTCTCTTATAAAAAAAATCTAATTATATGCTCTTTCTCTCCTCTCTCTTTCCCCCTCCCGCTTCGGTTTCCGTCACACTCCCCCTCTTCCTACCCTGTTATCCCCTCTCTGAACCCTCTCCCCCTCTCTCTTCTACGAACTTGCTCCTTCTCACTCCCCCCTTACTCCACCTAACTCCCCCGATCCCTCACCCCATCGCCCCCTTCTCGAATCCGCTCTCCCTCTTTCTCCTCTCGTGTACCCTCCTCTCGTTCTATATATTCTCGTCAATCATGGTATCAGCGGCATTAAATATACTTTATGACCTATTCTCAGACCTCCCCGATATGCACACATAATTTCATACATATCGGTTCACCCATCTATTTAATGACCTTGCCTTATGTAGCTTAACCTTAACCTAGCGGTATGAAATATACTGTATGACCTATTCTCAGACCTACCCGATATGCACACTTTCATACAAATCGGTTCACCCATCTATTTAATGACCTTACCTAACGTTGCTTAACCTTAACCTACCGGGATAAAAAGTATCCTATGTCCGTTTACTGGTTCTAAGCTACCTCCCCACCAATTTTCAGCCGAATCGGTTTGGCCGTTCTTAAGTTATAAATAGTGTAAGTAACACGACTTTCTTTGATATAATATATAGATTAAAGTTCTATAGTTATTGTATGTTCAATTTCACCGATAGATGGCGCTGTTCATAATGTAAATGACGCTAACATCGTAAATTACTGTCTAATGATATTCGATAATGAACGTTTTAAGTTTTCCGCATCTTTTATTGTTGCAACTGTAATACATACATAATCTAGTTGGGATCCACTCGGGATTTACAGATTTTAACTTTTCAAAGATATAATATCATATTGCTATCAGCAAAGTACTTAGAACAATACAGAAATCTAATGAAAATGTCCTGGGTGTACCGGACCGGCTTACCCCTTACAAAAATTGACCCTTCGCCAATGCCATATCTTATGCAAACTAAATGTCTGCTCAGTCCCTATTGTATATAGCGTAATAATACATATCTTAATGATTAACTGATCAGTCTATAATTACCCTATTCACATACAAAGGAAATTACGTGGTAATATGTGCAAGTAATGTTTCACTGCTTAGCCCCTATGAAACATAGCGTGATGTTTTATATACCAACTTACACCTTGACTTCTACACAACACATCAGTGAAAGTCCTATCAAAATCCATCCACGGGTTTTCAAATGATACCTGGACGAACAGAACGACAGACAGACAGACAGACAGACAATAATTCCAAAAAAAATTGTTTTGGCCTCTATGTCGATAGTATAGTAGAAATAGAAATAGAAACATAGAAATTTTGGAAAAATATTCAATGTACAGAAAAAGTCCTCTTTGAGTTTTATTATAGTATAGAAGATAGACTATTCACAACTCTGTCGGAATTTTCCGTATGATGCATCGAAATCAAAGCACTTCGATGAGCGCAAATAGGGAAAGTGTATTCATTAAGCATGCAAACTTCCAACAGTTGTGAATATTTTTATACTTATTTTATTTTAGTCAAATATTCTGTCGCCAAGCAGCAACAAATGTTGTGTTCTGGTGGAAACGGCGCTGAGCTCGATGAATATACCGGGTTATAGAGCCTTAATAAGGGGCCGTCCATTAATCACGTGAGGCTCGAAACGGGGGGGGGGGGGGCAGGGGTTCCGAAAAATATCACGAAAAATCTCCAGGAAGGGGGGAGGGGTATAATGAGACATCACGTGTATTTATTTTTTGTTGAATGCACGATTTATAAACCAAACAGCGGCAGGTGGCCTTGACTCACTGTTACCGGCAACGACTTCCCCTCAAGATATAATCAGTTAAGTATCTGTATTTAAAGAAAATATTCCGAAAATTTCAATATAGTTTGTACAAAAAAATACACGTGATTTTGGGTAGGGGGGGGGGGGGTTAGTTTAAAACCTCACCACATATCACCAGGAGGGGGGAGGGGTTAAAAAGTTGCTAAAAAACATCACGTGATTAATGGACGACCCCTAACTGATGTCTCGAGTGATTAGTGACAATGCTGTGCAGCTGTTCATAGGCAGGCGTTACTGACGAGTAATATCAGGCGAACATATTATATCTTCTGCCACAAATGCCCGGCGCCTATATTCAATGATCCGTTTTGTTACAGCAACGATTCGTTAATCAAGTTACTACTAACGAGGCGTCACTTAGCGTTCACTAAGATTTTTACTCCAACTTCGTTTAAAAGAAGTGTTTTAGCTAACGTCTGGTAGAATAAAGTCGCTGAGTGTCGATCAGTAGTAAACATAGGTTATAAGAGCAATACTTGCGTTTGCAGGCATCCTGAATACGTTGGGGTACTGTGAGTCGGGCCCGACGACGGCGCTGCATGTGTCGCCGGGCCCGCTCTCCGCCAGCGGCGACAGTAGCAGCAGCCCCGGCCTGCCGACACCCAAACGCCGCAACATGGGCGGTCGGAGGCCAACCAAAGCACCCCAGGACATAACACCCGAGGAAGAGGAGAGGAGAAAGATCCGCCGCGAAAGAAACAAAATGGCTGCAGCCCGGTGTCGCAAACGCAGGCTCGATCACACGAACGAGCTGCAAGAGGAGACAGACAAACTCGAGGAGAAGAAGCAGTCGTTGCAAGAGGAGCTCCGGAAACTGAACTCTGATAGGGAGCAGCTAGAGGCGATTTTGCAGGGTCATTTGCATTCGTGCGCACTGACCAAGAGGTCCGTGAGTCCACCTGACGTGAAGCCGTTTCAGGAGCCATACATGTATGTGGGCACGCCTGAAGACGGCGTCCGAGTGAAGATGGAAATTCCAGACCCCAATGCAGAACCCGTGATCGTGTTGGATAATATATTTACTTCGCCGCCGAATGAAAAGAGGTAAGTTTCATCGTCTGTTATTTTTAAGTAGGTATTAAACGCGGTTATGTCTGCTGGCCTCTGTCTAGCCAAAATCAATAATTAAATGATCCAGAAGGCCAAAAACTTATTGAAGTTTCATTGGTTGTTTCCTGTTTTTAAACTGCAATTGTTGGCGGTTCTGTACAAGCGTGAATCGTTTGCCCTACCAACGCTAAAAATAAAATGATACCTACAGCTAAAATGCTCGCCCGACGGCAGAAATCGAAACTTTTGTCGCCAATAATATTTATTTTCCCAGTGGACTAGCGGCAGTTCGATGTAGCTGTTTTTTGCAGGCAGACGTCTCGCTTACCATCAGGCGAACGATCTTCAGTCTTGTTTGCAGTCTTGTCATGAGTGCTGAGGCTTATAATATTAAATCAATAGTTTATACATTACTAGCCGACCCGTGCAGCACTTTTTTACGTTAACCATAATAAAAAGTAGTCTATAGCCTCCAGGAATAATTATATGAACGCAGGAGTGATGACCAATGACCAGCCAAATAGGGCCAACAGGGATGAATATGACACATTCAACCCTACCAATTGTCTTTGGCTGGCCACTGGTCAGCCATCACGCCTGCGTTCATATATTTACTGTTCAATTTTTGATCTTGTTAAGAAAAAAACGCGATATACCTTTCTAACAGTGATTTTCATAATCGGTTCAGTAGTACCGGAGATTACCCTAAACTTCCAAACTTTAGTTCTTTATAATAGTAGTATAGAGTATAAATTAGTACTTATATGTAGATTTTTATTATCCCGTGGGGTGTCCTGGTAAGAATAGCAGGCGAGGCGACTAAGGGAAAACAAGAAGACGGGCAGCAGCGTCTTTGCATTGGGTTACCTACCACCTATACTGCGATCCCCAAGCCGCCTGGATCGTGGGGATTATGGCAACCCCTCCCTTCTAAGGGGGAGGCCAGTGTTCAGCAGTGGACGTGTTTCGGCTGTTGATGATGATGAATATTAGTATAGAGTATATTATATAGTATAGATTTTTATTGATGGATATGCTGTTTCCAGAATAATGTTGTCGGCGGCAAACCCGGCAGTGGTGACGAGTGCATCAGTGTTGTCGCTAGATACGCCTCCCGTCGCGCCCGCCATGACGCGCCCCAACAGACCCAACTCGCTCCAAGTGCCTCTCACACTAACACCCGCACAGGTAATATATCTATTTACTATTGTTTTCTTTTTGTTATTGGTGAAAACCGTCGTAAGTTCGAAAGGTCGTATGTGTAATGTCATGGTTTTGAGACACGAAGATTTCAATAAATCAGTCTATTATTATTTCATATTAATTATCTAGTAACTAGATCTAGTTCAACGGAAGTTCAAATATTATGAAATAAAATTGGTCCGGTATAATCCAGCTGGCTTTTTAGAGAAGCTTAGAGTCACACAACGAGCTATGGAGAGAGCTATGCTCGGAGTTTCTTTGCGCGACAGAATCCGCAATGAGGAGATTCGCCGAAGAACCAAGGTCACCGACATAGCTCTCAGAATCTGCAAGTTGAAGTGGCAATGGGTAGGCCACATCGCTCGAAGAACCGATAACCGTTGGGGAAGAAAGGTTCTCGAGTGGCGACCACGAACCGGAAGACGCAGCGTTGGCAGGCCTCCCACTAGGTGGACAGACGACATTGTCGTAGGTAACCGGTGGACGCAAATCGCCAATTGTCGTTCATTGTGGCGTTCCAAGGGGGAGGCCTATGTTCAGCAGTGGACGTCTTCCGGCTGATGATGATGATGATGATAATCCACTAAGTATATAATAATTTTAAAATTTTGACATACTTATGACTTTTTAAGCTGTTGGCGGTGTATCGAATATTAAAGTACTTTTTTTTCTACATAGAAGTTTCATAATATAATTATTGTAGTTTGTTAGCAGTGAAAAAAATAGCATGTAATTATTAGGACCAATATAATAAGGAATGTACAAAATTAGCTTAACGAAACTTTGCAAGGCTTGGCAATATTAATTACAATTAGTTGAACTTGATTTGTAGTAATTTTCACTAAAGTAATCACATGATATTAGCTGCAATAGATATGAAAATTGCTATAACGTCGCTTTTCTATATGATGCGAATCATTCGCCTGGTGGTAAGCGAGCGATACGCTTGTCACATAACACTGTCGCTCGTCACCCGAGACATTTGTTATTAAGTCTCATGAGTCCGATAATTTCACCAGCTACAGTGCCCTTCACACCGGAACACTGTAATGTTTATAAATACTGCTCGACTGAAATATATCTGACACTGCGGTGGTGGCGGTGGTATCTACCTGAACGGGGTCTTACATAAAAGAAAATAGAGAACGCTCATAGCCAGTTGCAATCACTGTTCGAATAACAATCAGTCAATCAGGTGCAAGCAACGTCAGACAAGGTCACTCCATAGATGGGTGTCCGATTCAAATGCCACTAGGCGTTGCGAACTGAGCGTCTCCGTGCTTTGGAGGGCACATAAAAAGTCCGTCCTGGTTATTGTCATTTAGTCAGCAGTCGTTGACCCAAGTAACGAAACAATTAGGGAATTACACTCCATACCAAATAAGCTTGAACACGATTACAAGTTCGTTTGCGGCTCAATAACTACATAACGCATACATTGTCAACTAGACGCGTCAGCAAAAACAACTTTGTATTACCAACCTTTTTTTGCTGCCGCGTTAACGGTCAACTATACAGCGGGGGTGTTTTATGACTGCATAATATAGTTGTAATCGCGTTCAAGCTTATTTGGTATGGAGTTTAGGGATATTATATTAAAATAGTAAATAATAGTTCCTCTCTCCTTATCGCAGCTTCACAACAACAAAGCGCTGGGCAACAACAAAATAGCGGGCATAGAGATCAGCACTCCGAGCAACGGCATCCCCTTCAACTTCGACAGCCTGATGGAGGGCGGCACCGGCCTGACACCAGTGCACCCGCACCCACATCCGTGCGCCCAACAGACACGAGTCGCGCCCGACCTGTTACCCGAGAACGACCGACACGGCAGCCTCGTCAGTCTGTAGCGACCGACGTTCTTCCCGCGCCGATATACACCGCTCCCGTCGCGCACGCTTTGAGTCTCCTGTTGTCGATACGAATACGACTTGCCTAGCCATCGATCTATTATTTATACTAGATTAAGTGTAACGACTCGAAAAACGGTCACAAAAATAACAAAGTACTGGCGTGTTCTTATTTCGAACTCTTATTACAAATTATCTGCGAATGTTATGAACCTTGTTTTGTGGTTTCTAAGTTTTATTTTTCAATGAATTTAATTATTACATTTTGTGTGTGAATAATAATCTAGTATAAATAATATATAGATGTGCCTAGCGATCTGACATTCGATCGCGTAACAGCGATAGCATCCACAATGATTTCGTGCTATGTATTCGTAGTGCTATATTCGCAATACAGGAATCGCCGAGTATCGGATGCTCGCGTCGGGCCTAATGTGCCTGTCGATTCTTCTCTTCCGCCCTCTACGGCGTTCGTATTCTACTATTTATTGATAGCTCCTAACTTTTAAGTGACGTACTTGCTCACTTTGTGCTTTGTATTTATACCGTAGTCTGTAGTCTCGTAGTACATTAGCGCGGCCTACCTGCCCTCGGAAGTCAATTCGCGAGCTATCCTAGCGTCCTAGATGAGAATATTTTTTTATAATATTGATATGTATTTGCAGAGAAATAATAATTGTGATCTTAAAAATAAAATAAAACAGAGTTTTATTTGAAGCATTTCAGGGATTTATTTCAAATTCGGCACCCGGCGTCCAGCGAGGCTGGGCCGAGGGTGCGCCTATAATTATTTGTAAGTTATGTGAGAGATCTCTTCGCCGTTCGATTCGTAATATATCCGGCACAGTGAGTTTCTATCGGACGGCCCTCTTGTGTCTTGTCATAATAAACCTCGTGCCATTTTCTACGTCTACTCTCAGGAATACAATAATAACGAGTACTAAATATTTAGTTAACCGTAAACTAACAGCAATATTACTTAAAGAAAATAATTAATATATTGTATGTAAGTTAGCTCAATGTTGATGTAACGTCTTACCGTTCCATTGGATTAGGTACTGGTAGTGTTAAATTATTGTTAAGCCTATTGTGATACGTCCAGTGAGGAGAGTGTGCCCATGGCGACTCTCTGTATTTGTGTATATTGACTCATGCCAACGCCATATCTAAATGCATTTTTATACATAAACTAGCGACCCGCCTTGGCTTCGCGCGGGTGTATATATTAATATTTTTATATATATTCTATATATACCTTCAGTGAAAAAATATCGTAAATATGTAGCGTGGTCGTTTTATACTATGATAAAATAAACCGAAAAATAATGTTTATAACAAAATTGTAATATATATATATTGACATATTATAAAAAGGTAATGAAATAACGGCATGAGTCGCATAGTTGTCTTTTATAGATAAAGATCACTGGAATAAAAAAATGAATTAGAGTATAAGGCAATAATTAGCGTAAGGGCACTTAACGATATAATTATATATTATACGCATAACTTAGACCAAATTATTACTTCATGTGCTTTATCGTAGTTGTAATTAAAATCTAAGCCAAATATTGAGTTTATGTCGTTACGTTTAGGTTTAGTTATAGCTATTCCCGTTGAAGTATTATTGTGTAGGCGCCGAGGATAACGGAGAGTATTTATTTAGTTCACGAGAGGCGTGAAGCACGTCCTCTAACTACGGTTTTTTAAACGACAAGTTTTTTCATAAACCTATTACTCATTTCAAAATATTATTACGCATAATATGAACATATAGGATTAATGAGAGATGTAATTTTTTCTAGGACATTTTCATAAACGCAATTATAATAGATGTTTTTGTATTTTTTTCATGAGAAATTAGCAAAGCAATAATATTTTATATTTGATACAATTATTGGAAATTATGAAGCGGAATTGTAGTAAAATATATATGTAAATCAGAAAATATAATATTGTTTACATACACCTGAACATGTGCTTTTTATTTTGTTGTACACACGACACCTCCGAATAGTACTTAGTAATATTTCATAGTTTGTTAGTAAGTATACATAGATATCAATTATCAGTACTCAATAATCGATAAACGGCTCCGAGGTTCATATAATTTATATTAAAAAATGACGTTTTTGAGTACGGCCGTTAGTGAATTATACAAGCCTTTACACATCTAAAGCTGGAACACATCTAAACTAAAATATAAATTAGTATTTTTAGCGCATAATCTATTTTGCCTGATGTCAAATATTATATCATTTATTGAGACTAATTGAGAGTTAAAAAAGTGAATGATAAGTCTTTACACACCTAAAGCATCAAGGAACACCTATAAACACAAACAGTTTAATGATAATAATGTACAGTGTTATAACTCAACCGATCTTGCACGTAGTTTTTGATAGCTAAGTATATGTAAAACAATAATTCCAATAGGCTTATCCAACTGCAGCCAAGGAACAGTCCAAACACGCCACCCAGATTTGCTGAAACAGAAGAATAGTATCTATCAGAACCAGATTACAATGCTCACATTTAAACGTGCCCAGTGAAAAAATCGGAAAAGTAACGAATTTTCGTGAACGACACATGCGTTTTATATCTTCATTATAGCTCCCTTCGGGGTCACTGGACCCTAGTCCCAGTGAGCACCGTGACAGGTTGGCAGGTGTTGGGGATCGCAGTAGGTATAGGTGATAGGTAATCCAATAGAAAGACGCTGCTGCCCGTCTTCTTGTTTTCCCTTACTGGCGCACCTACAAACGTCAATTATAGTTAACTGTGATTAAGTCATATTTTGTAAATGGATTATTTCGACTTTCGAAGCCAAATAATACTTAATACGCGGATAGTGAGTAGATATATCAATAATCTCGTAATTAATACTAAAAAATAATCATAAGATACTCGGAGAGTCGAAATAAATATATTACAAAAAATTACTTAATTGCGATTAAAGTTAATTGATGTCTGTGAGTGCGGCGGTTAGTCGTCTCTTACGGACATCCAACGAAAGGACACCGGAGAGTGCTACTCTTACCCGGACACTCCACAGGGTATCGGATTAAGAGTATCCGCCTGTCATCTAGATACGGTTACAGAAAAAGAAAACCTCATCTGTGTTTTAAAATAGAATGTGGTTGATACTTGGAACACATTATTTCAGAAACACATTGAATAACCGTGAACTTACAAGCCAAATTGACGAGTGACATGACCGTCTCCTGCTTTTGTTTTGTGTACACCGGCTTGGCGAAAATAAAGTTCAGTATCGACGTGCTGCGGGTTACATTCACGCTCTCACTGTAATAACATGAAATATCTATTACGTTATCTCTTCTCTATAATAGGTTCAATTCATACCAAGATGGCAGCGGCCTGGCGATCACTTTCACTGTGAAAGAATTTTAAATGAATTTTAAACTTTATCTACAATACGTAAAAGACCAGTATCGCTTGAAAAGCTCAAAGAAGCGGCCAGAAGAGGCGCGAAGCGGCCGGCAGCGGCGTGAAGCGGCTTCGGGCGGCCGCCCGCGCAGCCGCCTGCGCAGTCGCGCGGCGAATCGCGTTTGGTCAGAGCGGCCGGTAGCGGCCGTAAGTGGCCGCCGGCGGCGACGCGCGGCTTGTGGAGCGGAGTGTCCTTGTGGAATGTACGAACTAGACTCAAGGCGCGAGGCGGCACGCGACTGCTCGCGGCGGCGCGGGCGGCCGCGCGCAGCCGCTTCACGCCGCTGCCGGCCGCTTCGCGCCTCTTCTGGCCGCTACTGGCTGCTGCCGGCCGCTGCCGTCTTTGTATGAATTGAGCCTAAGCTGCTTGGTTTAGCTAGCTCGAGTGCAGCTGCGATTCCGAGAAGGACGGCGACGGGGTTGCGACCCACGTCCCCGTTACCACCGTGTCAGGTACCCAGGGGTTATAACGCTCCACCTGGCGGCTCAAAGGCACGGGACTGAGGGGTTCCTGCGGCAGTTCCCATCGGAGAACCCCCCTTCTTAAGTGTCGATGCGACTGCTGACACCCAAGTCCATTATTGAAAGTTTCCATCGCGGGAACAAAACAAGTTTACGTAAAATATACCATAGTACTTACGTCATTTAAATTTTAAGACGTATCACCATTGATCATCGATGCGTATCACGGTAACACTACGCAAAATAGCTAATGGCTATAGTAAAATTTTTATCCAGTGAGTTACTCTACATAAACACATTTAATTTTCGCGGCGAAAAGGAAAATTCGAGAAGGTACCTTTGAGTCCAACGATGCGTCCAAGTTCCTAAAAAGAGTTTGTTTAGCCATGGTAAAATAATAACATTAAGTATACTTATAAGGGTTCTATTGTTTTTATTCAACCCAGTGACGAGTAAGCCAAGACAATCACCAATGGGCCGCCACTTGTCACCCGAGACATTAGTTATTCTTCTTGTGTCCGGTAATTTTACCAGCTATGTGTCCTTTACACAGCAAAGTTTACATACTATCTACTGCTTGGCTTTAGAATATTTGACTTGACGCACTGCGATAGTCCCTTGCACAAGAGACCTACCACTTGGTAGATTCTCGGTAATCAAAGATTCTTCCTATAACGACTACTACGCAGGTAGGCTTCTACCCATCGAAGATTTCAAGCGTGAGATATGCACATTGCGACGTGCCTTATCTGGAAGCATAGAAGTATATGATAAAAACTGTAGTTATACTGACTACTGTTCGTAATAAGTATGAGGCAGAGCGTCCAAGTTGCCTGGTATCACGTCGACCATGTAGTCAATTGACTCACAGTCCCTCGGACACTCGCAAATGTCCTCCGAGAACCATACATTCATATTTCCTGGGAAAGAAAAAGTTTTTATAGTAGGATGATCTTTAAAAAGTTTATGTTGGTTTTGGATCACACAAAAAGATGTTCGACTGGCGCGTCCTGGACCATCAGACTGAACAATGTGGCAGGACTCATCGTTTGGATTCGCTGGCGTTTGGGGTGCGGCCCCTAAACGTCCATTGAGTACGGCGGCGCGGTTACTACCCCGGTCCTCGTTAGCACCGTGACAGGTTTCCGGATGGTTCTATGGCACAAGCGGCTATCATAGATAAGCATACAACAGAAATTAGAGACTCACTTCTAACGTCCACAATACAAGGAATGTTAGTTAGATCGCAAGTCTTGTTCGCTTGCAGGTACGGCAGGAACGGCACCCAGCAGCCACAGCTGGCGTGGACCGCATGCGCGTAGCAGTAGTGGTCGCAGTCAGAGTTACGGTATTTACTAAAGAACTTTAGTTCCATCTCATTTTCGAACACACATTGTCGACTGGAAATAATTTCCCTCAGTTTGAGTTCAATATTGATCATATTCTTAGTTTGATATCCACGAATCCTCGCAGAAGTGCCTTTACACAGATTTGGATAATACGGCTCATGAACTGAAATACTGCAGCATTAACAGCAACAATAATTTCTACAAAAAATCTAATATATTCTTAATAAACTAGTTGAGATAAAGGCTTTTTTTATGATGGCACATGGATGGCACACTAGAACAAATAAATAAAATGTATCTCAGCTAATTTATCGTTGTCATTTACTTAACTACTGCTACTTGGCGGTAGAATAACTGACACTTCATTACCACCTATTACCACCTACCTTGACGGTGTGGACATTTTTTTTTACCAAGGGGGAAAATTATAAAAGGTACCCGACATCCGCCTAAAGCCTCCCTGGAGGCTGTGGAGAGAATTAGTGCACTCCGTTTGGACCTCGCCAGTCTCTCCAGTGCCAGACGCTCGCTAAAGCAGGTCTTGAGGGAGGGAGAAGCAGAATAACATACCTACTCTCCCCGGCACCCTCGCGTTACTCGCGACGACGCAGGATCTACACCGCGCTCAGAGTAATTAGAATGGAGCTAGTATCGCGTCGATTCCTCGAACAAATTTTTCGTGGCACTTTTGCGGGGTGCGGGAGGCGAAGTAAACACACACAGATACAATTTCACGCATACCCACACTATAATAAACTCGCAACACATTCAAAAAGATACGCACACAAATAAAGAATGACCTGAACATATGAACAAAATTTGGCAGAGGGGTTAGCGCATCATGATCTCTCCAGTGGTATCTCCTCTAAGACACCGCGTCATCGGCTCTGTGCGTTCTTACGCCAGTAGCACCTCTATATTTTGTGCCAGTAGCCAGAGCCCCCACCTTGTGCGTCTGCGACCCACGCGCACTTTCTGGTACTATGATCTAGTAATTTTCCTCAGGACGGCCATCATAGTAGTTATGATACCTGCTGTAATTTGTTCAGTACAATAGTTTTATTAATATAATTGATTTTACCTCGATACATCAAGTTGTGTTACTTCATCAGAACAGAAGGTGTGCGTGGCGTGGATCAAATGGAACGATTCACCAGGAGGGTCCAGTAAACTGGTTACATCGTCAGCAGGTAATTCGCCGGGTTCCGTATACATCAACTGGCCACGAAAATAACATTAACTCGCACTCGCAAACGTCACATAATGTTAATTATCATTATAGTCCAGACCTTAAAATCGGATTGGATATTACGACGAGTCTTAGGAGTTAACCTAAGTGTAGAGAGTAGGTATATATAAGGGATGAAATAAAGACTCATCAACTTTCGTAGTAAAATGCAGATCAGTACAAAATAATGTTAATTTCTTTATGTCCCTAAGCTAGACAAGAGATTCTTTTCCTAGAGCCGAGACGATTATTTTAGTTCATATTCCAACACGAACGACAGTTTCACAGCCACGAACTAATCACTGGGGCATTAGCTGTTAAAGCTTCTTGAGTCTAGTAATTTCACCAGCTACAGTTCCCGTCGTACCAGAACACAGCAATGTCTACACAATGCGACTGTGTGTTAATATGAGTGTAGTCATTTCACAAATTAGAGCGTCAGTCACTTCGGAATACACAATGCTGCTGTTTGTCAGAATATGAGCCTAGTCATTTCACTAACAACAGCATCCGTCAGACCGGAACACAACTATGTCTACGCAATGCATCTATGTGTCAGAATATGAGCCTAGTCATTTCACTATCTAGAGCGTCAGTCACTTCGGAATACACAATGCTGCTGTTTGTCAGAATATGAGCCTAGTCATTTCACTAACAACAGCATCCGTCAGACCGGAACACAACAATGTCTACGCAATGCATCTATGTGTCAGAATATGAGCCTAGTCATTTCACTATCGAGAGCGTCAGTCACTTCGGAATACACAATGCTGCTGTTTGTCAGAATATGAGCCTAGTCAGTTCACTAACAACAGCATCCGTCAGACCGGAACACAACAATGTCGACACAATGCTGTGTCTCAGAATATGAGCCTAGTTATTTCACTAACTAGAGCGTCCGTCACATTGAAATACAAAATGATGTTGTTTGTCAGAACATGATCTTAGTCATTTCTACACAATGCTGCTGTGGCTCAGAATATGAGCCTAGTCATTTTACTAACTAGCTGTTAGTGAAAATATGAGCTTCTCTTTGAATAATTTTTGTTGTGTGATGAGTCTAGGCAACTCTAGTCATTTAACAAACTAATTATTCCGTCACGCCGAAACATAGCAATGTTTACAACCTTAGATGAATTATAATTCATCTAAGTTTACAACAAACTGCTGTTTTGTTTAACAATATTTGACCACCTAGTGTTAGATATGAATAAGTTACGCAAACATCGTTACTCTTATTGCTCCGGCATTTAATAGAGTTCCCTTCATGGCATTAGCTGGTTCATAATCAGTAGCAACTATAAATGAATTTAGAAAGCCGCTTGCTTTTGGTTTAAGTTCCACGAAATTAGTTTTTCTTTCGTTTCTGTAAAAAAAGGAATTACAGATTAATGACATTGAATTTTTGTTGGTATTGCACCCGCCTTCTATTTATCTATGGCTTCATGAGCGCAGATAATTGTGCAACGCGATGCTCTTGCTATATACCTCGGGTAATACCTCGGGTGCATCATCTGGGAATAGCGTACTTAACCTACACCGGATAGCTTCAAGCTGGCGCAACCAAGGCGACCCTTAGACCTTCTGGCTAACCTATCGAAGAGTACCTGATCTTCGATAGGTTAGCCAGAAGGTCTAAGGCATCCATAATGATCTATTACCCTGTTTTTTTTTACAAGATCAAACTCGGTACAATAAATGTACGAATACGGGAGTGATAGCCGACCGATGGCCAGCCAAAAACGTTAAGACCCCCGTCCCCGTGAGCACCGTGACAGTTTTCTGGGGGGCTATAATGGGTCCCCCAGCGGTGGGCTCAAAGGCAAGGCACTGAGGGGCTCCTAGTGCAGATCCCACCGAAGAGCCCGGGGGTAACCTCCCATGTGCCGATGCGACAGCCGCGGGGGTTTTAGTGGGTAGGAATCCGACATACCCCGGTCGAGCCCCACAGCAACCTTTTGAAGGTTTCCCCCATGAAAACTAATAATAAAAAAGTTTAAATACTCGTATGTCATATTATTTATTTATTGTTTAACAGGGTATAAAAGGGTTGAAGCAGTTGCAGCTCAATGCGTTTTCGGTGATTGCGGTGCCCACCATGCAGACAACTAAATTCAACTAATAGAATACAATTGCCTTGTAGGCTTACTAATATATGGACATATCTATATCCATATAAGTACATAGGTACATATATTGATGGTAAAGTCTTAAATTCCACCTTACGAGCCTAGCTTCCTTCCGCAACCTTACCTTCTCACCATCCTCACCTCACATTACCTTCTCGCAATTTGGCGAGGACGGTGTCTGCCGGTTTTATCGGAGTTTACCTTTCACTATCTTTTTAGCAGGCCTACCAGCAGGCCTAGCATGATTTGCAATCTTGACAGCTCGGTGTGGAGTATGATGACGTAGTTTTCAACTCGGAAACGTCATTTCTCCATACAAAAATGTGAAATACTACGTCATAGTGATGTCATACTCACACTTATCAGTCAAGATTTGCACATAATATATCGTCACGAGTCTTTCGAGCAAGTTAATAAATTACCCATTAAATACATACTGAATATTGTTGAAATGGTAAATGCTGTTGAATGCGCAGCAGATGCCGTGCGCAGTCATTATGGGCTGAAACAGATCTGAGCAGCTCATGCTCGGCTCGTGCGGTAAGGAGCAATATTTTATGAAGCTATCGCAGCTCTGAGCCATTTTACCCAGTACTTCAGTTACCTGCAAAATTATAATTTTAATGATGCTTTTCACCTGCAGCCGAAACGTCCACTGCTGAACAAAGGCCTCCCCCTTAGAAGGGAGGGGTTGCCATAATCCCCACGCTTGGCAGGCGGCTTGGGATCGCAGTATAGGTGGTAGGTAATCCAATAAAAAGCGTTTGTTGTCCGTGGTACCACTGGTGGTAGTACGGACAAGAAACGATAAAAAGACGCTGCTGTCCGTCTTCTTGTTTTCCCCTAGTCATCTTTTACGGACACCTAATGGGAGGAGATGGGAGGCTGCTATTCCCCGAACACCCCACGGGGTATGCTTTTATAAAACTCAACGTGTTGCGCGTGTTTCGTGTTGCATATATATTGCAGCCGAAACTTCCGCTGCTGAAAAAAAGGCCTCCGCCTTAGAAGAGAGGAGTTAGCATAATCACCACGGCTTAGCAGGTTGGGGTGCTTGCTTAATAGGTAATACCTGTGGTAATTCGATGTTAGACTTAAATCCTTTCACACTGAAAGTGCGCTCCCGGCCGCTGCCATCTTGGTGTGAATAGAGCCTTAGGAATTTATGATCCAAACTAGATGTCGCGCGACGGACAGAATCTCAACATTGCGGAACTTAGATCTGCATTCCGATTTCAAGTTAGATCCCCTTCGTAAGTTCCTCAAAGAAGCGTCGAAACGCTACTTTGAATCCGCGTCCCGTCACACGAACAGTTTAATCCGCGCCGCCGCCGATTACGCCCCTAGTCCTTCTGACTCGCGCCGCAGACCACGGCACGTACTGCTCGACCCTCCTGACCCCATGACGGTCCTATTGGACCGGGATGCGCCGAACCCTCCCCGACAACCGTATGCTACACTAGCTATCAGACACCGGTCTCGCCGGCGAGGCCGAAGGGTCGTACGTATGCGGCCTCAACGACGTGCATCACCCCACTGAGTTTCTTGCCGGTTCTTCTCAGTGGGGGCACGTTGTGAACCTGTGGTAAACTCAGCCCTCTCTTAAGCGACAGCCCAAGCCGAGGCCGTGCCCCCTGAGGTGCCCTTGAGCTCGTCGCTACTTCTGCCGTAAAGGCTAGAGCGCTTCAAGCGCTCGCCTCCTATTGTCCGGTGAAGCTGTAATGGCCATCTGCGGCCAAAAGCACCTATCATTCCCAAAAAAAAAAACCTGTCATTGCGTCATTGATTTCAAAGCGAAATTCTGCGATCTGATTGGTAAATTGTTCAGAGTCATACCTTGTACCGGTTCTCATTCAAAAGACTTTGCAAATGATGTAAAGTGCCATTATCATACTGGCCAATCAGTTCATTGAAGCCCAACAGTACCGGTAAAGCTGTTTCTAAATTTATAGAAGTGTTACCATTGCTGTAAGATATTAAAACATAATTAACAGGTTAGCAGGCTAAAGTGACAAGTCAGTGGGCTGGTCATTTAGAACAGATAATCGATGGGTTAAAACGGAACGGAAAGCGGTTAAACGAAGATCGGCTCAAGGCACGCCTATGTCCAGCAATTGACTACTGTTGGCAGATAGTGGACTATTATTGGCTAACTCGTACCTACCACATCATTTTGCAAACAGCTGGACTACACTGAGGGTCTATAGATATAAGGAGTACAACAGCCTTGGAAGTCCTGTGTAATGGTCTGTGAACCCTTCAGTAGCGTAGCTTGCCTTAGTAATATAAACAGGGCCCGTCTGAACGGGACCTGTGTATATTTGTTGGGGGGGCCTAAATGAAGGATAAATGAGGCCTGTATAGCCCGGGGGCCCCGAATCATTGATACGGCTAATACACTGCCTACGGCTACGGCTAATTGCTACGCCACTGGTATCGCTACTGTGACCGTTTTTTTTTTGTCTCCAAGCAACAATGTGTAACATAGACATTACAGGGATATATCTACGTAACAACTAATATCTCAGGTAACAAGCGACAGTATATTAGAACTGTCTATGAGCAGGTATGTTGTCTATTTCAATTTATTCAATTTATTTATTTATAATTAGAACGGTCCATGACCAATTACACTAATTATATTAACAGTATAAAAATATAGAACATAAGAAAATAATATAAAGTCATACAAGAAGCACAGTAAAAGGCAATACAAAATTTTAACGCAAATAATAGCATTCATACATCTCTTTCATAAAACAACTTAATATCAATTAAAATCTTCTGCCATTCGTCCGCAAACAGGTCTAACATAGGGCTTGAGTCTATGAATGGCGACAGTCCTGGCATCTCCTATAAAAATAACCATCATGAAATTACTGCTTTATAAATAAAGTCCAATCAAAAAACTTACACGAGGGATCTCCGAAAGTACAGCATAGATGATACAGTCATCTGGTTGGGCGAACAGATAGTGATGGCGGGGTACGCGAGGTTCTCAAGGTTCTCGTACTGGTTCTCAATGTTTATTCTCGTGGGCATTTCAGCAAAGCGCCCGTAAAGCAAATACGTCAATGTAAAGGACATGGCTAAAGAGCACAGCAGGTGTGACGTCCAAAAGCATCTGATTAAAAGAAACAATTACTTACTTACATAGATTGCAACTTTTTTTTGTGGTAAGGGGTCGTCCATTAATCACGTGAGGCTCGAAAGGGCCCCTTTACCGAGTACCGGAAAAATCACGGAATATCACCAGGAGGGGGGGAGGGGTATAGTGAGACATCACGTGTATTTATTTTTCGTTGAATGCATGATTTTTAAACCAAACAGCGGCACGTGGCCTTGACTCACCGTTGCCGGCAACGACCCCTTCAACATTTAATTTTATTTAAAGATAATATTCCGAAAATTTCAATAGTTTGTATAAAAAAAATACACGTGATTTTGGGTAGGGGTGGGGGGTGTAGTTTAAAACCTCACCACATATCACCAGGAGGGGGAGAGGGGTTAAAAAGTTGCTAAAAAACATCACGTGATTAATGAACGACCCCTAAGGTTAGGCATATCTGATTTTTAAAAAAAACAGGTGGACAGCAACATTTTTTTGTCGTTAGTTTAGTGACTAACCTTGTGTCAGTTGTTCAAGCTGACTTGGCTTAAATTGCAACTGGCTCAGTGGCGTAGCTTGCCTTAGACGGGCACTGTATCAAAATTTGATGGGGGTCCCAAATTAAGATACGGCCTAAGAGTTTAAGTGAGCTTGATGTGGATAACATCTTAAGATTTTTTGCTTACACACATTCCTGCATCTGTAGCCCCCTGGGACTTATCACTTTACGGGGCCCTGGCCCCGTAGCATTGATACGGCCGTAGCTACGCCCCTGAACTGGCTATGAGAGCCTCACTTAAAAAGATTGCACTAAGATGCCTATTACAGTAATTCATCCAATATAATTTTAGAAAGTGTATAGGAAGGAGGAGTTGGAAACATATTGTACTACTCTCTTCGCAAAGCTGTTTGTATGGAGCTGTCTTTTATATATGTTTGACGGGGGCCTGTTGGTCTAGTGGTTGCGGATTCGATATTCGCACCCTGCGTCTGGGTATTATTTATCTGTATAAGTAGGCAAGTATATGTATTTGTCGTATTTACAAAAAAGTAAGTATATAAGTATTTGTCATCATTTGTCTGGTTTTCATAGTACTGGATCAAACACCGTGTGTGGATTCCCTGGATATTACCATTATCATGTTGATCACTCAGATCAGATCAAAAATGGTTGAAGGTTGATCAAAACGTAATAAATAACGATATACTGTTCTCCTTATTTACGGGAATACTACACACATTGAAATAAAACTTCTTAGTGTCGCCGCACACGGGCCACATCCACAATTGCCGCCACTTGACGCTAGAAGCGGCTACAAAAGAAGCTGACGCGCGCGACAGCCACTTGTGGTCCATGTTAGACACTTGTGGTCGGTGGCCGCCACTTTTTTTAACGCGTGCTCGCAGTGGAATGAAGGGAGAGGGGTGGGGAGTCGCGTGAGTGGCTTGTGTCGGCGTTTTGTGGCCGAGCCGACCACTGGAGGCGAGCAGTGGCGATTTGTGGCGTGTGGCGACCACCGGCGTCTACAGTGTGCGGCGAGTCCATGCAAAATGTATGAAAACAACAGGAAATAGGTCAGTGGCTGCGTTTTGTGGTTGTGGCTGGTGGCCCGTATGTGGCGACCCTTAAATCTAAAATAAACGTTTAATTCCGTAAAAGAAGTTTTATTTAAATAAATAACGATTTTAGTGTACCTACAATATACTACACATAGTTAATTAGTAGATATAAGTAGGTAGGTAAGTACTTATACAATACCTTGACACTGGATCAGGGTACAGATAAAAATATTTCAATCCCAATATGCTGCTCTCAGTGCAATATTTTCGCAGAAATATCCAAAAGTCCTTCTTCATTGTACTTAGGTAACTCAGATTATAGAATTCCTGTATTCTGAGGTCGGTAATAAATGTGACTACTTTTGCGACACTTTCTCGCTGTTTTGGAATAGGTAATGAACAATAACGCGCTTTAGGTTGCATACAAATAGTTTTATCTACGAATCGTCGTCAACTAATTACCTATACTTATTAAAAAAGGAATCAATTAAGTACAAAACATGTTTATATATACAAAACATTATTATTGACATGCGACCACGAACACGCACACGGTACAAAGCAACTTTAATCGACACTTGCACATATTTCGCGGCACGGTCCTTTTAAATATTCATTCAACTATAGTATTAATTACCGGAATTGTAGGTAATTAAGCACCATGGCATTTTGAGCAGCAATGTGGATTTGTTAGGTAATACATCATAAGCATACATCCTGAAGGGGCTCAAAAATAGTTTATTTCAAATAGGCTTAACGCTAACACTTTTGAAAGGTCATGTATTTTTTTTTTTAAAAGCTACCACCGGATCACAACGCGGCCTCAACTGAGAAGATCCGGCAAGAAACTCAGCGGGCTTGTCATTTTATCACATTTTTTTTTTAAACAGTGTGTCATGTTACAACTAGATCAGAGCGACAATGTGTCTTGCCGTTCAAAAGATCAAATAATACAGAAAAAAAAATACGACGAAAGTAGGTACAACAAACTAAAAAGCCAAAGGGATAGTAGTCGGACCAGTCCCCCCAAGCAGCACCCGCGCACGAGTTGACTCGAGCAGCAGCCATCACTCCCCTCAACCATATTGGAGGGAAGGGGGTGACCCGCCACACGAAGCCGCCACAAACAAAGACTTTTCGATGGCGAGCATGACCGATCTAAGATCACAGTGGCACACGTCTAACATTTAACTACATACATTAAAATAGCTCCGACAGGTAGTGTGTCATCACAGCTCAAAATATTTGTCGCCATTCTATATTGGATTTAACTAAAGATTAAGTATACGGGGTGTTAAAAAACCCCTGTCCGATTTGTATGGGGAATGAACAGCAAAAGAGGAAAAGTATCAATTATTAGATAGGTATAGTAGATATACAACAAATGAGTTTTTTACGTATATACGTATTGAGACACTAAATAGTACCCTCAGCTATTGCATTTATAATTACTCTGTATAGGTAGTGAGTCACTACTGCTAAGGGATATATCTAAGAAATTCGGCACTATTGTTTTATAGCTGCGATAGTGCGTCCAACATTCACGGATTCAGGATTTTACCAGGGGTGATACACCAGTATAAAGAGGCCATATTGCCCAGGGGATGATGGCCGTAGGTTGAGGACGATATTTCTGTTTGGTGAAGCACACTAGCTTAACGTAGCTTGTTAAAAACCTATTTACTCTAGCGTGCTAGCCTTGAAGATATTCCATTATAATCGGACTGGACAAACGACGCAGGCAAGCTATTTCAGCCCTTAGCTGCACTTATTATAAATGACGAAGCAAAAGGCTTAGTCTGAACTGATGGAACGTTCACAACGTAAGAGTGTGTAATAGCATTGCGTCTCATCGTCCGATAATAGATAGTTCACTCCACTGATACCACATTCCCAGTGTCATAATCCCTGGGTCCTGGGTGCTCTCGAAATTGTAGGTACCCTGACGAATTCCGAGAGGCTTCCTATAGAAAATGATTAAAAAGTTTATTACTAGGTTTCGCACAGGGTATCTAATTTGACGGTTAAATGAAAACAATATTTTAGGAAAAATGTATAAAGTGATTTATTAAGAAATCCTCATTCCATAATTTTACAATGGGTTATAATTTCAAAAGTTCCTGACTGTGTGCGTTTTTAAACAATTGATCCAAATGTGTCCAAGCCATATCACTGAATACCTTCCACATCAATTTGTGACATTTGTTAAATGAAAGCTGTGACATTACAATAACAAAAATTATTGAAATAAAAAAATCTAATAAGAGTTGGTCTAGTGTTACCTACTAAGTAAAGATGTCTCTATTTTCACCATAACATACGTCACGCTTCCGCCTCTACGCCTTGTAAGTCAGGTATCAATATTGATGTCCTACGATACACCAAATGGTGGAGCGGTAACTTACTTATATCTTTGAGACAAAATTAAAAATCATAATTCTACCAAGGACGACTGTAACGCTAATATGAATCATTTTGAAGTACAGAGCTAGAGCTCCGCCCGAGTTAACTGAATTAATTGGGAAAAATATAAATGTATATACTTAGGTACTATGCGTTTCAACTAAGAATGTGGCTGCGGAACTTCACTCATTTTTTTCGATTTTTGTACCGGCAGCAAAGTAAACACAAAATGCAAAATTCGCCCCGGTTTTGATTATTTATTGTGTTGTTTATTTGTTGTGTTTTGCTTTCTATTTTTGTAGAAACATCATTGTTAGTAATTATATATTTGAAATGGCAAGATGGCGGCCACCTTCTTAGTTGAAACGCAAAATAAGTACATTACTACTGTGTAATATTTGTTCCTGTAATAGGTAAACTGAAATTGTAAGTGCTTATATCATTTTCGATACAAGGAGTATTGTACAAACCTTTATTTTACAGCTTTTATTTATGAACCACGTATATTCATATTCAACAAAAAACTAAGGTGATATATATTTTTTTTCCTCGTGTAGCACACACGTCCTATCAGGAATACATCTATGAAAAAATCCTCTCGCTGTGTCTACAAAACATAGCGTGATCCACAGACAGATCGCTAGTTTAATTATCATAGGGTAAATATATAATTATATTCACATAATAACAGCATTATATATTTTAATATATATATCTAATAATTGATAAATAACCACTCAAGGGGGGAACTATGTGTTAGTAAAAGCATTTATAATGCTTAACTCACTGACTTACGCTTAACTTCTATAGATACAAAGCTAAGAACCCATTGCTAACAAATAATATAATATCATGCAGCATGGCTGAGAGAAATATTAAGTTCAAATGCGTTATCATTTTATAAATAATATTTATTTATTGTATTAAATGTATAAATATCCATATTTACATATAATAATATTTCGCCTTATTGTAGCGTAGGATATTTAATTTCTGAACGGGTACCTACTGTTTTGGCTCTCATGACAATATGATGATTAATTAAACAGGTGTCATCAATGATATAAAAAAATATCATTGCCTTGTAATGATATCATAGGTAAATATTAATATGTATTTATAATTAGGTAGTATAAAAATGCAGAATTTTTGTGTTTTGCGACATTATTAACGACTTATTATTATATAATATAAATATTCTACGTCCTCTACAATTGGTCATTTTAATAAGCTTAGTAATATATGTTTGAGAAAATGGAAATATCAATTTTAAGTTGAGCTGTAGGTACTAAAAATCTGAGCAACTAGGTATACTATAGGTACATTTACATTACTGTACTTAGCAAGTTCTGAAAAACGTCTTCGATAATCATGTTTCTGATACATAATATATACAGAATGTGGTTTTGCATTTTTGCCATATTTGTAGACCTAACAGTTAATTATGTTAATTGATTAAAAATAGATTAATAATTCAGTGGCTAATAACTAAAAGATAATTAATGATTCATGGTTAACGTTCAACCAGAATAAGAGCTCTCGAACGCTCAGAATAGGTCCCAAGGTTGGCAATTCCGCGTACTCTTGTTTACCTACTTTGCGCGAAGAGCGGTGCCAGACGGGGTTATTTTATGGTGACGGTTGCACACGGGATTTCTTTTCGTACCAATCATAAAAAATAATTCATAATTTTACGTCTATCTTTTAAGGATTGATTTATGTTCTTTAAAAGGTATATATCAACCTCCGTAAATATGGCAAGAATGCAGAACCACATCCAGTATACAGATATAAATTATAACGCCAAAAATATAGTGTCTCTGAGAAATGCCAGTAATTTCAATAATTCAAAATCCTGCTCAAAAGTAGTTTAGTCACGTGGTTAGAGATCAGGCTTAGGCTTACAAACAGTTTTTTTTTTTATAAAATATTACTACTTTATCTTCTTATTCTTTGGAGTCGTTCAGTGGCGTAGCTTGTCCGAGACGGGCCCAGTATCAAAATTTGTTGGGGGCCCAAATGAAGGTAAGGCCTAAGAGTTTAAGTGAGAACGAGACGAGGATAACATTTTCTGAACTTTTGATTTTCCACCCGTTCGGGGCCCCTGTAACCAAGGGGCCCCGTATAATTGATACGGCTGATACGGCGCTAGCTACGCCCCTGGAGTCGTTACAATCAAGACTTCTTTTTGGTGTTTTATACATTTTTTGTACTGATAATATTGTTTACTCAGATTACCTTTATTTAAAATATTTTTTTTACTTTAAAATTTAATTCAAAATATTTGAAGCATGATTAAGGCGAAGTTGTGTGAAAAAGGTAAGTATTTAAATGAGACGAAATAAATGTATACACGTGTAAACGGATTTACTTACAAATCTGTTTTCACATCGTATCACATGCATTTGCATTTCCTTCATATTTATGACTCGAATTAAATATACATATTTTGAGCTAAGTAATAGTAAGTACTTACGTCGTATGTAAAAAAACAATTGATCTTCAATGTGCGACGCATACTAATACCCCTCTACTCTGTTAATACCCAAATAGGAGATCCTTAATCAGCAGTGATTTTTTACTTTATTTGAAAGTTAATTACAAATCCACTATTAAATAACGTCCATGAAACATTTGATAGACTTTTATTCATTCATTGTATCTATCTATACTTATAATGAAATTCATTTAATAAACCTGTATTACTTATAAGTACTTTTATAACTGAGAAATATTATATATTGCGATCAACGGATATATTTTTTTTTACTTTTTGTCTATTTTATGCAATAGGGATATAATTATACTCACAACATATATACCTACTGTAATTTAAAGGCTGCCCTTGCTTAGAAATACATCTGCATGTTTATACCTCATATATATATATGTTATATGTGTATTCAATGGGCAAGCATCATGCTACAAGTAGGTATATTCCCACAATATAACAAAATTATGGGCAAGTTACATAGTATTATATCACTACCTACCCCATTCCTGTAACTTCTTAAACAAAGACTCGTTTTAATATTCGTAAATAGAATAGGTACATTTGATATTTAAAATCTACTGTTAGGTACCCGTAAGATATGCCAACAGATTACATAATTTTCATTCTCTGATATAGGTTTTTTTGCTTAGCCTTATTTACAGTTTTTGAAGTAAAATATCATAATTTATATGTAGTAAATTCTAACTAAGTAATTATTATAACTAATACACAAGAACTTTTACAAAACCAAACTCCTACTGGGTAATTATGTAACCAATGCGGAAATTTTAATGTAATTTTTATACGAATTTTAAAGAATAAATGTTTTTATTGAATTTTAATATTTATAACTATAAAATAATTTAAAAAATTGAACATCAACGTACCAATCAATCAATAATTAAAAATAAAGCTCCTTAAAAATAATAATTACATATCATTATTCGAAATTATTTATAATAATTATAATTGTATAAAAACTATTAAATACTATTCTAGTTTCGTAGAATTCGTAGCATTAGGTAACAAAAAGATAGATACATATATTTTTTATTCTCATCAACATTGCACACTGAAATTTTCAATTTTCTGACACAATATTAAAACGTTTCGATATTAAGCTAGTACCTATTTCCTTAAATTATATACAGTTTGTTATACATATACTTACTTAATATTATTAATATTTATATTATATGTGTGCATTATCTAAATTTACCAAATCTATACAGTAGTAAATATTATGATAGTAGAGTATCTAATCTATCTATATAGTAGAGTATAAAATAATATGATCTTTCTTATCACTAGATATAAGTGATAAGAAAGATCATATTATTTTAAGAAATTTAAATTCACTGAAAACCTGTCGACAAGCTTTTATAGATCAAACTAGATCTTTTAACTTTAGGATAATTTTATGCCTAATAACATAATTTTTTGAAAATATTTTTACGACTCTACATAGCGTGGTAAATGCTAAAATGTATAATAAAAAGATAATTTTGAAATAAATAATTTTTATTAACATAAACCTACTTAAGTACCTACCTACAGATAAAATAGTAAACAATTAAGTAGATCATTGTTGTAAATATAAACTATGTAAGTATTTGAATTTAAATAAATTTTTCATGCAGCATAAATATTTAATCCCAATAAAAGCAGAGTTCAATACTTTTAATATAAGTATTTTTATAATAATTTTATTTATTTTTAATTTATTATAAAATACTAATAAATATATTCATACGTAATATCAAATAGGTACAATAAAAGTTATTTAACTTGAGGAGTATATTCAATACATACTAGAATTAAACGTCTGTATGTTCAGTATAATATATCAATATCAATAAATATCCATTCTATAATATCTCTATTCTATCTCACAAGTATTGTGCGCTCCAAGTCTTCATCATCTTTATAAATACTATGCTTACCTACTACAAAACACGTTTAAATATCAAATAATTGAAAATGTCACACTAGAATCTTGCACAAAAACAAGCCCAAAAGGATTTATAAAAACTATCTACTTATACAGAAAACACTCGTCCTACGAGAAGCATAATAAGGAAAATGACAAATATCTTTCGCGGGTGCGATCACAATCGTACGAATCAGTCGGAAAACGCGCGCTCGTTGCACGCGACAACTGCGCTCGGAGACAGGGCCGTGTCGAGCGAAGCGAACAACGAAGCGGTACGCGCCGGGGACATCGAACGAGATAGGACACGTGGCCCGTAGTCGCGGGACGACAGAGTCGGTATCCACGTGTCGCGTGTAGCCGATAGTGTCGGCGTGTCGGCCGGGGCCGTGCAAGGTATAGCTCAAACGTGCGCGTCCGCCTCGCGCTAAGTCAGTGAACATCAGGAGTCCAGCAACACGTGCCAGCGTTGCACCTGGCGCCGAACATCATTAATGTTATTTCGTACATTATTGTTAATATGACACGGCGACACCTCAACCTAGACTGTTGGACTTTGAACTATTAGAAGTTGAACGCTGTGAATCGTGCGAGAAGGTGTGATATGTTGTTGTTATTTCACAGTTTCTAACTATTATCTGAGTTGTATTTAGCGGTAGTTATCGTTATATAGGGTGTCGAATGGTACCTGATGTGCAGCCGTGTTAATATTTTAGAAATTAGCATCACTTGGGATGATTGTAAAAATCAAATGCACCTTACTAGACTAAATTGACAGTTTGCTTAAGCTCAACATTCATCATAGTCCCGCCGGCCGCAGCGCAGAATGCCAAGTCGATGTAGGACTGTGTATAGCTTCTTCGGAGTCGCTGGACGTTCGGGGTGTGGGCCCAAAGACGTCCATTGAGTACGGCGGCGACTCCGAGGAGGACGGCGGCGGGGTTGCGATCCCCGTCCCCGTGAGCACCGTGTCAGGTTCCCGGGGGGCTATGCGCCCCCAGCGGTGGTCTCAAAGGCAAGGCACTGAGGGGCAGATCCCTCCGGAGAGACCTGGGTCCCCTCTCATGTGCCGATGCGACAGCCGCGGTGGTTTTAGTGGGTAAGAATCCCACATACCCCGGTCGAGCCCCACAGCTCCCGGGGATCTTTAGAAGATGTCCCCCGCGTAAAAAAAAAGAAAAAAAGGACTGTATAGTATAGCTTTACTGCCAGCAGTGTGAAGATTTAAATTTGGTATAAAAAGCTCTGCAGATTGCGCCGGCCACCGCGCAAGACCGTGAATGGTGTGTATGTTTAGGTAAATAGTGTTTTGTGTAGTGTATCCTTAGTTAGACATAAAACCCTTCGGCAAGTCTCCAGCTAAGACGTAACACTGCACGGTACCTGTTCGCCGTGCCGCTGGCAAAGCTCGTGCCAATGACGTTGCTCGTCTCGGCCGGACGAGCTGTGGCCCAGCGAGAACCATCCTACCATCTCGTTGCGCTTCACGCTTCGCCGCCACCACACAGACACCATCAGAGTCACCTCGCTCAGCTGGAACAGCGCCACCTGACACACGCGTACAAGAACATGTAGCATCCGTCTGACCAAACGGACGAAGCAACGAATCCAAAAGAATATAATGCTGGGCAAGTTTCAACCTTATTCATAAGCAGACTTGCAATTTCGGACGTCCTAGGCCGATTCATAGTAGACGCTCTAGCTCTAGGCTGTTTAATAGTAGCCGCCCTAGGCTGTTGAATAGTTAACGCTCTAGGCTGTTGAATAGTTAACGCTCTAGCTCTAGGCTGTTTAATAGTAGCAACCCTATGCTTATAATAGTAGACGCTCGAGCTCTAGGCTGTTTAATAGTAGCCACCCTATGCTGTATAATAGTAGACGCTCTAGCTCTAGGCTGTTTAATAGTAGCCCCTATGCTGTATAATAGTAGACGCTCTAGCTCAAGGATGTTTAATAGTAGCCGCCCTATGCTGTATAATAGTAGACGCTCTAGCTCTAGGCTGTTTAATAGTAGCCGCCCTAGGCTGTTGAATAGTTAACGCTCTAGCTCTAGGCTGTTTATTAGTAGCCGTCCTAGGCTGTATAATAGTTAACGCTCTAGCTCTAGGCTGTTTAATAGTAGCCGCCCTAGGCTGTTTAATAGTAGCCGCCCTAGGCTGTATAATAGTTAACGCTCTAGCTCTAGGCTGTTTATTAGTAGCCGTCCTAGGCTGTATAATAGTTAACGCTCTAGCTCTAGGCTGTTTAATAGTAGCCGCCCTAGGCTGTTTAATAGTAGCCGCCCTAGGCTGTTGAATAGTTAACGCTCTAGCTCTAGGCTGTTTATTAGTAGCCGTCCTAGGCTGTATAATAGTTAACGCTATAGCTCTAGGCTGTTTAATAGTAGCCGCCCTAGGCTGTTGAATAGTTAACGCTCTAGCTCTAGGCTGTTTATTAGTAGCCGTCCTAGGCTGTATAATAGTTAACGCTATAGCTCTAGGCTGTTTAATAGTAGCCGCCCTAGGCTGTTTAATAGTAGCCGCCCTAGGCTGTTGAATAGTTAACGCTCTAGCTCTAGGCTGTTTATTAGTAGCCGTCCTAGGCTGTTGAATAGTTAACGCTCTAGCTCTAGGCTGTTTATTAGTAGCCGTCCTAGGCTGTATAATAGTTAACGCTCTAGCTCTAGGCTGTTGAATAGTAGACGCTCTAGCACTTGGCCGATTAATATTAGCCGTCCTAGGCTGTTGAATAGTAGACGCTCTAGCTCTAGGCCGATTAGTAGTAGCCGCCCTAGGCTGTTGAAGAGTAGATGCTCTAGCTCTAGCTCTAGGCTTTAATAGTAGCCACCCTAGGCCGTTGAATAGTAAACGCTCTAGCTCTAGGCCGATTAATAGTAGCCACCCTAGGCTTATTAATAGCAGACGCTCTAGCTCTAAACTGATTAATAGTAGCCGCCCTAGGCTTATTAATAGTAGACGCTCTAGCTCCAGGCTGTTCAATAGTAGCCGCCCTAGCCGTTTAAAAGTGACGCTCTAGCCGTCTCATGCATCACTAAGATAAACATAAAAATATTAATCCCGTTACCTGAAATATAAAGAGTTCTTTGTAGAGCGGATTGGACTGCGCGCGGCGCGTGGTGGACTTGCAGCGACCCATCTCCATGCCCAGCGAGCTGATGAGGCATAACTTCACGTACGTGTCCGGCGCCTTGTTCGGAGACAACTTGCGGAAGTGGGTGCCCTTTATCACCTAACAGTCCAAAGTATAGGTTAAAATTGCTGTAACACATGGTGCTGCATGAGGACATGTTACAGTTCTTCAAAGAAGCGTCGAAACGCTACTTTGAAACCGCGTCCCAGCACCCGAACCCTTTAATCGATACCGCCGTCGATTATGATCCTAGACTGGCGCCGCAGACCACGGCACGTATTAGATCTATTGAATCACGACATTGCACCCGGTAGTTTGGGATCTGCCCTACTATTTTCTAAGCAACACAACCTCGAGCTCGACGCTGCAGGTTACGGCAAGTTGCGTTTTTACTCGTTTTGCGTTTCATATTCACTTTGCTTACGATGCACTAGCGCCTTGACAATTAACGGATTATAATGGAAATACTGAAGGTTGAATTTTTTGACAGTCAGTTTGACGTCGAGCCGAAATACGACGGTGAATATGGATTTCAACAGCGTTAAGTTCGTCGTAGTATTCCAGGCTGGGTCGACGTTGAGCTCGCCGTCGAGCAGTCACGACAGGTCCCGATAGCATAACTGAGTGGATAGTGCCTGGATGTTTTTTTTCACTCTGGCTGGCGGCTCAATTTGCGGGTGATTGGTAAGTTGTGGAAGTGGGAGAAAGGAATCGACCAATAAAAAAGTAGCTACCTCAACAGAGAGATGTCCGGTGGTGGAATTGTACTGCAAGCCAAGTAGCAGTTCGGGCGCAGATCGCGCGCTGCAGCAAGATGACGCGGAGTCGGAGCGAGCGAGGCTGCACGCCTCCGCTCCCGCGCCCGCTCCCGCTCCTGACGGAGTGGTCACTGTCGCTATGGACGACGGACTCGCTAGCACGCCCGTCATGGACTGGTTCAACTCTAGTTTCGGGAGCTGTCGACGATCAGAACAATTATTATTATATAATATTTCGACAATTTTCGTTCTTTCTGTTTGATTGGCTAAAACTCACAACAATCTGGATATTGTAGTCATAAAAATTTTAGTTTTTGTTAATTATCGGATTATAACGCACATGCACAGTTTATAATTATAATTTGTCAGTGAAAAAATATAGGTTTACTAAAACCTGTGGACTGAAATAGCGAACTCTATTAAGTTATTGATTGTCTCTACCATATTAACGTGTTCAGTGTTCTCTACTGAACCAATTCATCGCGGTTTATTTTTTACTTTCTTTGCCCTACGTTTACACAATACAATTTGATACTGTTTTATTTATTATTAAGTTTTATTACAAAAAGTTTGTGTAAGTCTATCACATTTTATGTAGGTGTAGAGACTGAAAAGTCCGGACAAAAAGTTATAACTAGGTACTAACCATCTGCTAACTACCGCACCGAGCCCGTCGCTGAGTACGGCTGTATATTGTGTATATAGTAGTGTATTGTACCTGTAAACTGTGTTGGTGATGGTGCCTAGGAGCTAGTTGCAGCCACAGGCTGTTCTCCAGCTCGAGATTAAGCGTCGCGAAGCTGACAGCCGCCTCGCCCAGCAGTCGCTGCCGCCGCATGCGCTCGCACCCGTATATGCGTATACGCAGTCCGAGACCGTGCACATCCTCTGTTACCAACGTATGTTAAATTTTTTTAGTTTCTTGAAATATTATTTTGTACCCGCGAGGCAAACCTTGGGACCTGTGGGGGTCAACCGGGGTAGGTATGTGAGATTTTTATCGACAAAAATTCATTGGCACATGAGATTCTAGGGTCTCAGATGTGATTTTCACCAGGAACCCCTCAGTGCCACGCCTTTGAGCCGGCCGACGGGGGCGCATTATATCCGGGAACCTGACATGGTGGTCACAGGGACGGGAGTTGCAACCCCGGTGTCGCCGCCGTACCTCAATGGACGTCTAGCTAGGGCCCACGTCCCAAACGTCCAGCGTCTCAGAAAGTGAAATAGATGTCTACACCAACACTAAAAAATTATAAAAAAACTTAAGACTAAGGCAAAGGAAAGCGATGAGGGTAAGAGCGAGCTGTAAAAAGAAACTATACAATCAAAATGTTCTACTGACCAGGATTTATCTTGTGAAACACGAAGCTCTCCATGTACTGAGGATTTTCACCATTGCGAATTTTCGACTTGTACTTCTGCTTCTTTAACGGGAGTAGAACGACGCGGACCTGAGAACGGATATTTGTACATTTTGAAATTAATAATAAAATAAACAAAAAAAGACTTTCATTTAGAGTGGCTGTTGGGGTCAATGCATCCACAGAGATTGGACCACTCATTTGAGCTCATAATTATTGTCAATGCAGACTGCTAGACCGTAGACCAAGTTAAGACCACGCGACCGGGGTATGTGGGGCTCGACCGGGGTATGTGGGGCTCAACCAGGGTATGTGGAATTCTTACCCCCTAAAAATCCCGCGGCGGTCGCATCGGCACATGAGAACGGAAGCCCAGGCTCTCCGGTGGGATCTGCACCAGGAGGCACTCAGTTCCTTACCTTTGAGCCCGCCGCCAGGGGGCGCATTATATGTATATATCAATCACTGCCCAAAGATAGACTGCTAGAAAATGTCAAGGCATTAAGTCCGCCTTGTACTTTATATGATGCATATAAAGTTAAATTAAATAAATAAATATATCCCCCCGTGAACCAGACACGGTGCTCACGGTGACTGGTCATCGCAACCCCGCTATCCTCCTTCTCGGAATTGCCGCCTTACTCAATGGACGTCCTAGGACCCACACCCCGAAGGGACCTACCACCTAGGCTGCGTTCCACTTGGCGCCCACAACGATCAAAACGCTCCTTTACTCGTCCCACATAGTGACCACGGTCGTTGTGGTCGCGGCGAAAACGTCACTCATGACGTCATGACTTACGCTCACGCGAAGCTCACGACGATCCATCTAAAAAGGTGGGTCGTAGTGATCGTTCCACTTGAGTTTACGACGATAACTCTCACAAGCAAGTGGAACGGGAAAAACTGCGGTCGCCAAGTGGAACGCGCTCCTAGTAAAAGTACCTATATGTTTGTCTCTGTCTACCTGGCTCTGCAGCATCAGTCCGTGCGTGCGCTGCGGTAGCGCGCGTGCTTGCAGCATGTGCACGGTCATGGAGCGCACGGGCGCGTCGTACAGCAGGGTTAGCTCCACGGAGCCGCGCTCCTGCGAGCTGCCACTCTCCGCGCACAGGAGCGATGTGTCCTGGATGTATTACACTCACTCAATAACTCACCACCGCACTAACATACGTCAATTATCGTATATTTTTTTAATATGATTAGTACATATTTTGACTCTCCAAGCAGTTTAGTTCTAGATAAATAATATCTCTATTTACTTTTAGAGTCTGAGAGATTCATAGAATCGATAATCGTAGAAGAGAATTGGTTCCGGAATGGAGACCACTAACTGGAAAACGTAGCGTAGGACGTGGCCAGGTGGAGTGGCGAATACTCAAAGCAGCTGGCAGTGACTGGATGAAGAGAGCTGAAGATTGGACTAAATGTCGAGTCTGAGCTATGTCCAGCAGTGAACTGAGAAATTTAATTAGAAAAACAACAAAGGAGGAGAACTGCATTCTCTAAGTAACACAACCTCGAGTTCGACGTTGCGGGCAGCGGCGAGTTAGCTAATTAATGTCGAATAGTTTAACAGTCAGTTCGACGTTGAGCCGGAATGCGATAGTGAATATAACAGCGTTAAGCTCGATGTGTAACAGCTCAGTGGGCGAGCGCTTGCCTTGGAAACGAGGTGCGCAGGTTCGATCCCCGGCTCGCATCTCTGATTTCTTTAATTAATCATGTGCGAATCGTCTTTGTGCGATTGTTACTAGCTTTCGGTGAAGGAAAACATCGTGAAGAAACCTGCATGTCTGAGAAAGCCTAACTAGCTTTCGAATGACGTGTGAAGTCCACCAACCCGCACTTGGCCAGCGTGGTGGACTATGGCCTAAGCCCCTTCAGCTTGAAGGGAGGCCCGTGCCCAGCAGTGGGACATAAACAAGGGCTGGTGTTATAAGTTCGATGTCGGATATAAGGTTGTACTCGACGTCGAGCTCGCCGTCGAGCACAGCCACGATAGTTTACGATAGAGAACAGCATAGCTGGACCAACGAATAAGTTTAGGTTTTACGTTGTGCGCGATGACGTCACTATCGACACTGCTCTGCGCCTCCAGCGTGTGGATGTAGTCGGCGCGCTGCGGCAGGACGTCGTCGATCCGGCTCTCCCGCAGCGTGGTCTCCCGCAGCGCCGTCTCTACCAGCTCCACTTCCAACTTCGTGGCCGACGCATTCTCGTTCTTCTCCTCGTAGTGGCATTCCACTTCCTCCTTGTCCTGGGAACACCGCCATTTGATCCGTATATGATCGTATGAAACGTCCACTGCTGAACAAAGGCCTCTCCCTTAGAAGGTAGGGGTTGCCATAAACCCCACGCTTGGCAGGCGTCTTGGAAATCGCAGTTTAGATGGTAGGTAACCATTGGGTTACCTACCATCTATACTGCGATTTCCAAGACGATTTTTATATTGATAAAGACTGCCTTCTTGTTTACCCTTAGTCGCCTTTTACGGACACCCAATGGAAGGAGATGGGTGGTTGCTATTCTTACCCGGACACCCCACAGGGATATACGATAACTAGTCACAATTAGGAGCAATTTATTTGTATGTTATATGGTATATGATAACTAGGCACAAATAGTTGCAAATTATTTGTATGTTATATGTTTTAGCTCTAGATCACGTTTTATAAGTTATAATATTAAACCTACACCCCTATAGTTTGTCCTAGACCACTTCATTCTAATATGGTCAATTGTCGTTCTTTGGTTTTCAATATGTAGAGAGAGACAGCGAGAGAAAGAGAGTAGAAAGAGGAAGTCACTGTAGTTCTGAATTGCTGACTCAGTTTATATAGGGTTACAGGAAAAGTCGTGCTAGATCCGTTAAGGGCGTGGAGTACCCATCATTTCTGACTTATTTCACTATGAAACACCCCACCCTAAACTTAACCCTTTTCGAGATTTTCGACTTTAAATTTTTTATTGAAAATTGCCGATTTTTAGGCTATTAAATTTTATTTTGTTTAAGTTAAGTTTATTTTTTTTTTACTTTTTTTTATTTTGGTTAATTTTAGGGTGGGGTGTTTCATAGTGAAATAAGTCAGAAATGATGGGTACTCCACGCCCTCAACGGATCTAGCACGACTTTTCCTGTAACCCTGTATACCTAACGTGTTCTACCTAGTAACTACATACAAAATATAATTATGAACTTACTATGGAAAAAAAAATGAAATCATGCTTTCTATTTCTATAAAGTATCTTCTAAATTATAGTTATCTAAATTTTCCATGAGAAAATTGTAATCGATAGAGCTAATCATACTAATTTGAGTTGTAATTAAGAGCTCCCCGCAATTCTAGACTCTTTAATCTAAGGGTCGTTATTTTTAGTGCTTACTGCCTTATTAGTGCCGATTACCTCGTATTAGCTCTATCGATTGAGAGTACCTACCTAATAAAACGGCTTTGATAGTCTGAAGGGAATCAACGCTAATTGATGTGTGTGATAAGTGCTTCACTTAGGGATGAGATAACGACTCATTAATGGACTCTGAGCGCAAGGAGTATTAAAGTGGGGATTAACGAAAATGTGAAAGTGATATCTTCAAACTTTTTGCACTTTTCTTCACGGTTTGATGGCGGTATTTATAGTCCGGCCGGAAAGTTCGGCCGCTGCATTAAGAATAAGTGAGTATTGCACAGTTTGGATAGATTTGTGTGGGTATTGTGTATCCAACCTACCTACATAAGAGTGTGTATATAGAGTGCAAATCGAATCGTCTACATCGTATTTGGGATATGTTGGGAAAGTTGGGATGTAGTAAGGTGGATCTAGATTGGAAGCAGCATGTGCTGGGTTTTCAAATCTAGATCTATTAGAGTCCAGCAATCTTCGCGTCCGTTGCAAGAAAACAACTCAACAGCCGAAACCAAACACAGGTTGCCGATTTTACCACATGCAAGATTCAACAAAGGGTATCACCCCCAAGATACATTACCCAATCAACGACAAGCCGCAGATATTTTGATTTAAATATTATTATATATTTTTTTTTTATTATTATTATATAATCGATTTAAAGCCTAACGTCTCGGTATCATATCTTTATCTGCATAGGCTAGAATTTAAAATTACAGATTTATTGTTATAGGTACTTACTTAAGTACCTACTTACAAGTTTAAAAACAAATATAGATACTTAATTACTTCGCATTGAATGCTTGCAGAAAATAGTAAAATAATGTATTTAACACCACAGTTATAACAGCTTATAGCTTTAAAAATGTCAAAAACGTCGTTCAATAATGTCGATGGTATTCTGGATAGTGGTAATACCTATGCTATGACAAATAAGATGTCTATGGAATACTTAGTCGTAAAATGGACATGATAATTCTCCAAATAAAAAAGTATAACAAGTAAACGCACGAAATACAAATCTCTACATAGGATAGTATTCAATCGAATTCAGGAGCCTTACCACCAGCTGTTATGGCAGTGTTAAATAAATTATTTTCGTGAAAGAAAGAAATGGAGCTATACCTAAGCTACGTATATCTGCGTCTCTTTCAACATAAAAGTAAGATTAATTTAACACTCACAAAAAAGCTGCTGGTATGGTCTATTTGTGAGATTTGTACATATATGTTACCAGAGGAATGCAAAATCTGCTTTGAAAATATTTACTGTAGTTGTGCTCAATTAAACTACGGAAAGAGTAGGTAGCTAAGGATACAAAATGCCTAAGTTCGCCCCTGGCCGACCCCAATACTCCTACAAGTACAGGGTTCTAGTCTTACCTGCTTGCGCAAACGCAGCTCCTCATCTGTGTCGGACGCCTCGAACGTGAATATTCGTTCGGGATAATGGTTCGGTTTTGACAAAGCATCTATAACAACACAGACGTATGGACAACTTAATATTGTCTGCAAACTACATATGTACTTGACTATACATAACGCACAATAATAGCTGACAAGTAACAAACAACTACAAATATAGTAAAAAAATCACGACCTTGATAGCGTACTCCACGTCCATAGGGATACATAAAACACTACCGTTAAAAATTTAATGGTACCTTTCTATGTCTATTAGTACCACCTACATATCTACCAATGATGTACCTACATATACGCACTAATTGCTTTCACAAATACCTACTTAACCTTTCTATGAATGTCGTTAATAATTTATTAATAATCAAAAATCAATATGTAAGAAATGTTAACTTATTTGTTTAAAAACAAATGATGCACGTAATTCCTTAATTAAATATTGTAGTATATTGAATAATTGAACCTACAACTAAATGTAATTTTGTAATTCGAACATGAAAATGTTAGCGATATTTACAAATAAAAAAAATAATTAAACTACTGGACGAAAATAACTTAATGTCAAATACACGTAGCTTGGTAACAAGAAACAAAACAAAGGGTTTGGTACTTACCGAACTGAGCATTTTCGAGGGGGAGACAGGGGGCGGGGACGCGCGGGTTCACCGCGAGGATGTCATCGCAGCACTTGCGGCTGAAGACCGCTGAATGGCACCAGCGCCGGCCAAGGAACAGCAGGAGTACCAGCACCAGTGCCGCGAAAGCCGCTACCGCGCTTATGTACGCAGTCGCTTCCACTGCACACCCAACACAAAATTAATCTCCACTGTAAAATAACTAAAGCTAAGCAAAAAGCTAAGCTAAGTAGAACAAAGATGTTTACCATTACTGGGGTTGATGACGCCGATGTTCGCCACCATCATGGCTTAACGTGAGTTAACGAAACGCATCGTAGTTCGCTGCGAGTTTACAATCCCACAGCATGCCAGCCTTCAAAACTCTAGTTAAAATCGGAACCGTAGCGAAGAAAATAATTGGGACGTGTCGACACTGTTGGACTGTCAAAGCGGCGCACATGCGCAGTAGGAGAGGGGCACGAACTGGGCGTGTGGAAACATCTGCGCGGCCATAGGACGAAGGACCTAGTTACAGGTGTATTTTTATACATAAAAGGTACCTATCTAACAAAGGCTGTTGCGAAGGCCGAAGGCGACACGTGCCACTGAAACCTTCAATTATGAGATAGATCTACATTTTTATAGGTTTCAGGAATAGGTGCTAATTAAACGAACGGGACAGACTCATTTAGCTTCGTCTAGGTCAAATCAAAATAAGGCTTTGAGAATGATGGCGACAATTAAGATACATAGACAATACATCGCATTGTGACATTATGTAACCGCACATATTACTTTATATAAAATTATATATAGGGAAATATATTATATTTATTCTTAACTTATAGGCACCTACATACTTACTTTGCATCCGTGTTGCAATTACGAAATTGGAGATTTGCCAAAGCCATTGAAATTGCACTGATGCATTTATGTCGGCTGCTTGAAATGGACGGATTACTGGACTGCAGCTTTATTTCAGTTGGTTAAAGTCTGAATTGTGAATCATTATGCAAGGTATATAGTATTTAAATAAAACTCCTATAAAGTTTCTTGATTTGTGTGCCCACGTATCACTTAAATAAAGTAAGTTACAGAAAACCATAACACAATAACAAAATGTATGCAATTAAATGTCTACCTACCCTCAAAACATTTGATTTGATTACCGACTAACTTTTTGCCGATTTCCTATTAGATTAGATTGTACATATTTATTTATGACAATCTGCTGATCTAGTACGAGTTCCGATAGTTTACAAGCTCGATCAAACTGACAGTTTTCTCCATACCGTTCACACCAGCGCCCCTAGCGGTAACTATCAGAAACTAGTAAAATGTATGAGAGAAAACTGACAGTTCATAAACTCTCGGAACTCTTACTAAACCCCCTGTTCATGGATAAGTTGTCCACGAATCGAGTTAGTAAGTTAGAGGACAACAGACCTTTACAAGCGGCGTGCTTGGTCCATATAATTTGGGTACAAGAAGTACCTACCTAACATTTTTAAAGTGAAACTTCTTATGCGACTTCCAAAAATGTTATCACTTATCGCGATAAACATTAAGCGTTAAATTTGTTAAGGTTATGAAAGCGCTCACGTGACGCCGTCATTCAGTGTCGTTCGGTGTGGTACGGTGTGGCACGGTGTGTCACGGTGTGGCACGGTGTGGTACGGTGTCGTACGGTGTCATACAGTGTCGTACAGTACAGAGCGAGAGTGAAGTTTCACTTCTCCACGCACGCACATTTTTTTTACCTGCAAGGTCACCATAAGTGTGTGCAACCAGGCCAGGATGATGCAGATATAAATCTTCGATGAGTGTAAACATCTAAAAAGTCTTATCTATGTATGTTTCATAACTGCACAAAAAGTCCACAAGTCTACGAACAAAATTGTATGGCCGAAACGACCACAGCAGCCAATCTTTCACACGATCAGCCATCTACGCAGGCGATATTAAAATGTACAGTTGCTTGCATAGACACAAGTGCACGCTCTGTTTATTTACTCTGGCACAAAAGACCGACACAATCGGGAAGAGGTCGGGTGCACGACTTTTTACATGCCCATCGGATGCATGGAGGAAAGTAAGATGATTACTTTCTAGACAATCAGGTGATCAGCCTAGCCTCGTCCTAGCCAGTTAAACTACACAAAGTTGTTGCTCCCCGCGGGATTCAAACCCGCGACCTCCGGTTTGCAAAGCAAGCAGCTTGCCGCTGCGCCACGATGGCTTCAACTCTAAAGCACTATCAACTACTCACTGTTAGATCACAACGCGACAACGCCATACTATCTGGCGTCAACTGACCATGATGTCACCGTCAACCAACTGGCTGCGGCAGCGGTCTTCGTATGCTGCTCCAAATGTTGATAAGACGTTCCCGCTGCTGTGCGTAACTCCATAGACCAGAGGTTACCTACTTTATCTATTTTTAGTAAGTCTATTTTATTTTATTTAGATAAGAGAAACAAACAGCATAAATACTTCATAATATCGAACATACAATTAAAACGTCTAGCGTCTAGCCAACAAAGTTTCTAGTTCTACTAATGATTGAATTAAGGTAAGTACATGGAGTGAACATATTTATAGTGCACTAGTGTTAAAAAAAAATTTGAGAAATTAAAAAAAAAAGAAGTTAAATGAGTAGGTATTAATTAGGAATGTGTTATGTAATTAATTAAAAATTGGGTGGGTGAACCGACTTTAACCTTTTCAAGTAGCAATTATAATTATGCGCAAAGAATTCTAAGTGGTTGAAAGAAATATTATGATTACGGCATGCTCTTACAATGAAACGATTCTTAGAATAATTTCTTTTACATGGACGTGTAAAAAATGTAGGCCGGGAACCAGCACGTGGACACTATACTTGGAATATACGCTTTTTGTCCTAGCTATCAGACACCGGTCTCGCCGGCGAGGCCGAAGGGTCTTACGTATGCGACCTCAACGACGTGCATCACCCCACTGAGTTTCTTGCCGGTTCTTCTCAGTGGGGGCGCGTTGTGAACCGGTGGTAAACTCAGCCCTCCCTTAAGCGACAGCCCAAGCCGAGGCCGTGCCTCCCTGAGGTACCCTTGAGTTCGTCGCTCCTTCTGCCGTAAAGGCTAGAGCGCTTCAAGCGCTCGCCTCCTATTGTCCAGTGAAGCTGTAATGGCCATCTGCGGCCAACAGCGTCTAGCATTCCCAAAAAAAAAAAACGCTTTTTGTCCGAATGCCCCAGGAGGAGGGCTTCGTTTTTCGAGAGTATGTACTAATGTATGTATATTTATTTGGCACGGCCTACAGCCTAAATGGCTTGACGGACTGTGCCTCATATGTCGTTAGATTCGTCTCAGTTGTGGGAGTGACATATGCCGCTGCCATCTTGGTATGAATTGGCAGCGGCCGGCAGCGGCGCGGCGCGCACTTTCACTGTGAAAGAATTTTACTTTATCTACAATACGTAAAAGACCAGTATCACTTGAAAAGCTCAAAGAAGCCGCGCGGCTGTTGGAACGGAGTTTCCATGTAAAATGCGCGACGCCGCGGGCGGCCGATTCCATCTTGATGTGAATTGAGCCTTACGCTTTATATTTTTCAAATAAAATTAATATGACTCAGCCGCCATTTTGTATTTTTTACTTCCAAAATCATCAAAATGGGTATCAAAATGAAAGGTTCAACGAGACGAGTTGAAATATAAATACGTTTTATGTAATTTACACTCATTTCGTTTGTTCGCTGTCGGGCTTTTTGTGTTTTATAATTTCTAGTACCCGTTCCCTTTGAGTGTTCCATTACACGTTAGTAATGCTGCTTTACGTCCGCTATCCATTTCCACTTTTGAGCTGAGCTGAGGGCTCAGTGTGTGAATAAGTACGTATTATGCAAAAGGATAACGGAAAAGGTAAACAGAACAACAATGAAACAACATAATAATATTTTGAAAATGTTTTTTTTATTAACACTTACATTTTTACAGCGCTCCTAGCCAACAGAGTAATACTATAAAATGAATCGGTGTAAATAACTGTCGAACGCAAAACAATATCAGATCTACAGTGTACGTCAAACAAACAGCTCACATATATATCAGATCATTACAATAATATCATCAACGACTATTGTCAGTGAGATTTACATCATACTCATCAAACAAGCACAGATAGGTCACCCTAAAGAAACGAACATCATTTAAATCTATAAACATTTCATATAATTTAGATTTTATTAGTCGCTATAATGTTATATTTTACTTTTGTAACCATTATAATAATGTTATATGTATTCGTTACGAAAAATTATCATTGAAATGAATCGGTCCGCTTGGTCGTTCCGCGCGAGGCTTCCCGTCCGCGGCTCCGGGCTCCGGGCCGCCGGAAGGTCCAAGCGGCGGCGACCAAAACAACACGACTATCATAATAACTGTATAATTTTAAAAATTTCTAATTACGCATCCCTACGTTTTGTTATTATCATTTAATTAAGAAATTAAATCTTATGTAATTACCATGAGCAGCCTATTTTAATAAATTTGACGAAATCCGCTAATAATCAGATTATTTTTTTATATAAAAGTAAAGCGTCGGGTGCGTGCCGGCGGCCACAGTCTGGCTGCGGGCGAGGCCGGCTCCGGGCGCCTCGAAGCGTTCGCGACTGTGTATGCTTTATTATCTACTTTTACGATTGAAAATACGGCATCAAAATTTCAACTACCTACCTAATAGTAAGCAGTAGTACACTAAAACTCAGGCACTCCACATCGACCTCTCACACACACACCATGCACCCGATCGAATCTTCAACTAAACTTTTATATTTCACTCGAAAAATTCAACTTAAATCTATTCACTTAAATTATAATAATTATAATGGCTTCTTAACTGTTAATTTTACAACAAATGCGTTTCGTTGGCCGCCGAGCACGGAGCGCGGCGGGCGTCATACTTCTGCCCACTCGATTCACGAACGATGAACTACCGCTAAACGATCATTTATTACTTATCATATAAGTATGTGAAAAACAATTTTATTAGTATTATTTTATTCTATCTTATAATGACATCAGCGTCACTGAGGGCGAACTAGTGTAACATGAAGTCCGAGCCGGCGGCCCGGGCCGAGCAAACGATACGTACCTACCAGAGATTCAATAAATATCTACCAGTCGCGGGACATTCGAGATACTCAAAATTACAAAAGATCACAATATAAAAATAACATGATTCACGATTAAAAAATAATACGTGTAATATATTTTAATGTCATCACAAATATCAAACGTCATATACTCCACTGTGCATATATACATACATACATGGTTCATTAAAACAATATCGTAGTGCGGTGGCGGTAGGGCCGCGGCGGCCTGCGCGGAGCGAGCGGTAACAAGCGGTGAGAAGCGTACCTACACGACAGCGAATACACATAGTACCGGGAGTCCGGATCGCACCGCGGCCTCGGTCACTCTGATATAAGAACACAAATGAACGTTATGTACGCGGTAACTAATTGGTGCACGACGGCGGGGGCTGCGCTCGGCGGTTTAGTAGTAAGTCTCTTGTTCGAGCCAGCCGCCGGGGTTGCGGCGCAGGTAGAAGCGTCGCACCTCGTCGTAGATGAAGATAGACAGCATGAACGGAATGGCGGGCAGCCACCATACGAATCTGGACCACAAGCAAACACGGTCACGACTCGAATATCACTCGATTTCTTTTATAAAGCTTAACAGAGTCAGTAGGATTACTATGAAAACTTAGGACATAGGTTCCTGTGACCTGTGGGGTCAACCAGGGTATGTAGGATTCTTACCCTCTAAAACCCTCGCGGCTGTCGCATTGGCGCATGAGACTCCTCCCACATGGGTTCGAACCCACCGAACCTGGGTTCTCCGGTGGTATCAGCACCAAAGAACCCTCCAGTGACTTGCTTTTTAGCCCATTTTAGTCCCCGGGAACCAGACACGGTGCTCACGGGGAAGGGGGTTGCAAACCCGCAGCATTCCTCCTTGAGTCGCCGCTGCACTCGATGGACGTCCAGGGCCCACACTCCATACGTCCAGCGACTCCGAAGCACTCTTGAAACCAATCCCAACTATCTCCAATCCATATGCGCTACCATCCAATGTATAATCAGTTTTACAGAGTAAGCCTTCTATAATAGTCTACAACAACCCCTTTCAATCGGACTTCTACAGAACCTTATAGACAGAAGACTATTCTAGTCGAGTTTTAAAGTGTCATACTCACTTGAGTGGGTACATCCTCAATCCCTTGTCCATGCCGGGCGTGTACGAGAGGAACGCGGCGAGTAACGTCTCGAATATGAGTCCGAAGTTGAGAGCCCAGTTGCGCATGCCCTGGTGTATGATCGAGTTGCGGCGCGTCTTGCAGATGATCAGGTCAGCCCACTGCACCACCACGATGGACACGAAGAATGCGGTGTGGCAGGTGAACTCGAGGGCTTTGCGGTCGCGGTAGGTCTGCACAATTATTTGTTAAATTAGTAACTTAGTGCAATTCACACCGGAATCAATGTGTAAAAATTTATTCCGCAGCTGTTTGGTGGCAGATAATTTGACACTGTCATGGACTATCTGCAGGGCTATTGCGTATCTTTAGCCACCCTATCGAGCTCCAGTTGTCCACCGAATTTTGATGTCAACTGAAAGTGTTTAGTATTGGTATTTATTGGTCGCTCAAGTTAGGCAATACCGAATGAATCATTTGACAGTTATTTGATGGTCACTTGCTATAGTGATCATCACTTTAGTTGTCACACCAGATACGTAATAGGGGCTGGACAACCCCTTACACAAGCGAAAGGTACCCAGTCTCGTAAGCCTAAACTCTCCCCGGTGGCTATAGAGCAGCATTAATTTTGTATGTGTGTGTCTTCTTCTAAATAATATACGCACCCATTCCTGTCCGTAGGAGTCAGTTAAATCGTTGATCGCCTTCGAGTCCCAATGCTTTCTGATACCGAAAAGCTTCATCGGCAGGAAACCGTTCTCAGCCATGATGACGAAATACACGAAGAAGCCGGCCGCGGCTTGGATCATGCCGATTTGACCGTACGCCATGGAGATGAGCCTGCCAACACACCCCGAGAACGTCTCAGATACTGCACATCTGAGATGCATACTCTCAACTCACTTATGAAATTATTCTGGCATGAAAACTCGAAAAACTAATTTATCATTTTTAGGTATTTTCCTTTAAAGGGAAATTTAAGTGAGTTCGAATTTTTAAGTGAGTTCTTTTACCCGACTGCGTCAGAAGAACGGTTGTTTTTCGACTGCCTGGTGTCTATATGTTTGATACGGTACGCTTAAACAATTTTGATTAAATACATGTCGACGTTACGACTGAGTAGTGGAAGTTACAGAGAATACAATTTCTCAAAAAATACAATATGGGTCCTGTCAGTTATTCCAAAAATATGGCTTTTAAACGAAAGCTCTTAACGAGACGAGTTCAAGTTTCTATCATATGAACATGAAACAAACTGTGAGTCCATTTTCTTCGCAGTCGGGTTTATTAATTAATACTTACTTGTTACTATAAAGCATGGTTGTGGTAAACATTAATACCGAAGGCTCGTGACAAATAAGACCATTCAATTTATGCAAATATTATTAAACTATAACCCATTCTTTTTATTATTATTACCCATTTTTTTTATTTCTTTTCAAACTTTATTCCAACGTTAATTTGTCAATTTTGTCATAGAGCCTAATTTCTTGTCAGTCAATGCTTTTAAAACAAAATATAAGGTAGAATATTTCTACGTGTGTAATAATAATGTGCTTAAAAAAATTGGATATTACAATTTCACTTTAGTTTTTAAAACATCGACAACATCTTACATTTACATATTGTACAGCAAACATGCAAGTTATGTTCAATCATTATGGCAAAGAAAGCTCAAATGCATAATTATTTTTATTGTGCTCATACATAAGGTTAAAAATAAATTGTAGATAAGCAGAAGATTGACAGAAAGACAGTTGAAACAAACTGAACAGCCCTAAAATGTTGTGTCGGTGATGCTTATAAGCGCGTGTAGCGTCGTGGGTCGCAGGTAGCAGTGCTTCTATATTATATACATTACTAATATCGCTATAAACGCAAGTATACCAGTATAAAAAAACCATATAATAAGTCAAATACTACTACTAATATTGTAATATTAAAGATGCTTCATGTCGCCTATAACATTCCTTTAGAAAAAAAAAACTTAATTTTAATCATTTATAAATAATAAGTTAATAACTAATCACTACAGTAATATAACTGACATGAAAACTCACACATATTTATACCACTAGTGCGTTGTCTATGACAGATTACACATTTCTCTAATTTGTTCTCTAAACGTGCATCTGTTTCGACACTGCATTGCATCGCTATCTTTAGTCTTTATTATTAAAATATGGAAGAGTGAAGTTTAATAAGATAGAACGGACTAATTCCTCTAGTTCTATATTTAATACAATTCTATAATCATTCTGGGAAAAATCTATTAATTACGAAGAAAATAATCGAGTCGAAAATAAATGTTATCAGTAAAAAAAAGGTTGTATATTCTGTACAAAAGCGTGGCGTCTAATATTATTCGTATTGTATAAAATGACTGATGCCCGGTTTCTGAAGATCTCAGTTAACTGTTCATTAGCTATTGGTTCAATAAAGTTATGTATAAGATAAAGTTAGTTTAACTGTCGCTGAGTTTCTGAGTACTCCGAAAGGCATTCAATAACTATGAGACCGATAAGCAGTGCAATAATTCGACGCTAGATGGGTCTTTTTCTCAGATCAAAATTAAAATTGATTTTAATGTTTTATATTGCCAATATTACCAGTTCTTATTTTTATTAACGTTTTTACGGTATAAATAAGTGCTTAAGAATGATATTAATTAAGTAATAATCAATTAAATTCACCGTAAGTAGTGTCACTAAACGCCGTTAATTCTCGTAGCGCTAGTGCTGCGTAAACAAAGTGACATACAAACATTAAATTTTCTGCAGGCTCCCTGCGCGCGCACGCTGCAGCAGCGTCAACTTCAAAAACGTCAATTTTGGTGTTAGAAACAATAATATCATTGGTTGAAATCGTCAAATAAAGTTATCGAACCAATAAACTGCACAAATTGGTCAGTTAAATTGAGCCTAGTTTAAACGGACTTTATGTGACAATGTGTGCTTCGGAAACGCAATGTGTCAAGTTATCGAACCAATAGCGCTAACGAATAGATAAACTATCGATAAAAGTACCTCAGAAACCGGCCATGAGTTATACAAAGTTTTCAAATTCAGGTCGCAGCCGATATTAGCGGTAAAGGAACAAAGGGGGGTTTACGGTCATATCACTCTTCCACATCTAGTTTCAAATGGCACTGTTGACTCACAAGTAGCCGCACCATTCAGATATTTTAATCTCACCAATGAAGTCGGTTAAATACAAGTATTGGTTGGTGGGCTAGTCATTGTGTTAACACCCATATGAGAGTGTAGCAAGCGTGGGGCGCTCGCGACCGCCCGCGGGCGGGCGCTGGGCGCGGCGCCAACCTTCTGTTGACGAGGTTGTCCCGGTAAGGGTCCCGGGGCTGCCGCTTCATGATATCGGACTCGGGCGCCTCGTACGCCAATGATATAGCAGGCACCTTCGGTAACACCAAGCAATCAGCACAAACCAACACAATGCGACCGAGTCGATCGCACGTTACTTACTCCGTACATAATAAATATACGTACGCGTCTTGGGTTGCGCCCCAACTTTCACATATGTCTACGCCTAACGACATCAGGTATTCATTGGTAAACCTATTGGTCCTATAGCATAAAATAGTACGCATATAAAATGTTCTAGTACCTATATTAATATAAAAGTGGAAAAATTGGCGTGATATATAAAAAATATAGCTCAACACTATGTGTCGTCGAAGCGACGTTCCAAAGTATATAAAATAGTATCTAAACTAGTGATGAGATATCAAGCCCTAGCGTGTCATTATAATTTTATAATTACATAGTGTCACTGTACCTAGAAGGATATCATTAAGAGTATTAAGGCCTTAGTGTGGCGGGTATGAAAAATGCCGTGTGATGAAGGAAATCTTAGCGTTAAGAGTGTGGTTAAAAATATCGAATGAAACGATGTCGATAACTATCGTGTCATGGCGATCATGAGGTATAAAAAAATTTGAAAGTTAAAATAGAATAATTATGTAATAAAAAAATAATCAATAATTATAGAAAAACTTCGATGTGTCCAAACATGCACAATAGAGAGACGATAGACAGGAAGACACCGCACTTACCTTAACACACGACCACATCAATACCACAGATAACAATACCGATTAGTAATAAAACCACAACAAACGATGGAACAACGCGTTTGCGTCGCCGCAACGGTACCGATCTATCGAAAGGCGTTGTTCCATTCGGACAACAAACTAATGAGTTAAAGGAGACAGTTAGTACAGAAAAATTTAGAAAAATACAACGCAAGGCAGAAAGGAGCGGTGCGATTGTCGCCTTCAATATCCATACAGAAAACTAGCACAGTACAACCGGACACCGTCCACACACTGCAGGCAACAACCAAACCTCAATATTGAAGACTATCTTACACGAGGTAGCAAGCGGTTAGCGAATAGAATAATATCTTTGAACGAGTCAACGTCACTCGTGGTATTTTACCTCTCGTTAACGAGTTTATCAGTGAAAGGGTTACGCGGCTGTCGCTTCATAATGTCAGATTCGGCCTCCTCGTAAGCCAGGGAAATGGCGGGCACCTACGCAAACACTAGGCATGTGAGCGGAGCACGCTCGCGCTCGCTCGGAAGCGTGCTGCGTCATGTCACATGTGTACAACACTGAACACACACCGACACTTGCGACCAGACGCTATGCAGGCGGCCGACTTGCATCCGACCCGAGGCCGACTTGCAGCCAACCAAAGGCCGACTTGCAACCTACCCGAGACTTGCAGCCGTCTAGAGTCCTACGACGTGCAGCCGACCCGCGGCCGACTCGCAGTTAACCCGCGACCGACTCGCTGTCTATCCGAGGTCGACTTGATGTCGATCCGAGGCCGACTCGCAAACCAATCACGTGCCTACTTCCCGTAGCGTCTGCTCGCAAGTACTTTACGACTTAAAACTATCACAAAAAAATTAAATAAACACAAAACAAAATAAAATGTAGATCATGGGATGACATCTTGGCAGACTGGTCCATAAATTAACGTGGATCATGAATGAAATGGATTCATGGTCGTTCCCATACGGAAGATGATAGTGAAATGTCGATGACTGTGGTAACATCAGTGTATTGTGTCTGTCTAACTGTTGAATATTTACTATTCTCGCGGACATCCAACCTCCTGGACTATCGTGGTGGCTAAATTTACATATATATTAGAAAACACAAAACACATCTACGCTATTACCTTTTTACCTACACAAAAACAAATATATTAGTCGACAAGTCGAATTAGTTCGGCAGAATCTTCGTTTAGTAGAATCATGCACGACTCCACATTTTAATAAAATATATTAAAACAATATTTCGCATAAGCATAATATCAAGCGAATTTCATTCTTAATTGAATTACTAGACAATACACGAAAATATCGCATTTATGTTCATGTGAAATAAGGTACAGATTAGAATGACATCCACTCAACACGATATCGATACAACAGCGACGTTATTAGCTGAAAACCAGTTAAGATTTGCGGCAACACATTACGTAATCAGGTAATAGAGACCTCTCATTCACTAGTTTGTCGCAAAACGGATTTCTAGGAGGCCGTTTCATAATGTCTGCTTCGGCCGCCTCGTATGCTAGAGCGATGGCTGGTACCTAGTCAATCACTTAACATTATGTATACTAATATAACATTCCTTGACTTTGATAATGCTGCAAATATTAAGTAAAATATATTGATTTACTCATAACTGTTGAGTGCTTTGTTAGACAAAATCTATAGTCAAGAATAATTTTTGACGTCTTGATCAAAGCAAATGAAATAGAGTATTGAGCCCGAACAGTTGTGAATAAATTATTGAATAATTCAATCATATTATCTATTAAAGTAACTTAATAATGTTCTGGTACAAGACTGAATATGAATTTTAAACTTTTTAATCGAAGCAATCTAAAGCCACTTTTTATTCAATTTTAATTTTATTTTGCTACCTTGGTTTCACAAAGTTTCTCAAGATAACAGTCTTGTAGCACAACATTTCATCGATAATACACCATAAAAGTGACCAAATAAAGTCGAACTTACCATGTCAGTTCCAAGATCGATGCAAAGGATAGTGACAGTGCCGAGAGGCAGCGGGATGTCGCACAGGATGAACGCAAGGAAGGGCGAGATCTCGGGAATGTTTGAGGTGAGGGTGTACGCAATGGATTTCTTCAGATTGTCGAAGATTAATCGTCCTTCCTCTACCCCGGTCACGATGGACGCGAAGTTATCGTCGAGCAGGATCATGTCCGCAGCCTATTGAATAGAAGATTATATTTTGTAGTAGTAATTATTTGGGGTTCACGGCTAGAGCATGTTCGCTAAGCGCACCTTGGACAATCCGCCTTAGATATTGCTGTTTGGCCAATTATTCCAATTTTATGAAGAACAAGACAAAGCAGTACTCTGACAACTCCAATAAATAAATAAAGTTTGGATGGTATCATAAAAAATAAATTATTTTATTTTTAAAGGCTGGGTTAGTAACATCAACAATAAGTCTTTTATACTATTGAATTGTTCATGCAAATCTTTTATATATAAATTCCATATTCAGAGCGAAAAATACAAGTAATGTTGGTAATAAGTAATATAATAACTATGTCTTATTTTTATCAAAGAATCCCGGAGGTCGCTGCTTAGTTCTACCATGTATTTATCCTATACAAGGCCTGAGCGCTTTAAGCATTCGCCCTCTTGTCCGGTGAAACTGTCATGGCCATCTGCGGCCAACAGTACTACTCCCACAAAAAAGAACTATACAAGGTGTTTATGAAATAACGCAAAACCTTCAGGCACCTTAATATAATTTTATTTTTAAATAATAACCCAGCACACTATTATTTATTTTCATAAATTATCGCCGGAGGTATTAGTATTTTTTATTAATATCATCCTGTTCTGTTCGTTCGTAGCTCTACGCTCATTACGTATGTCGTATACGCCTGCTGCCGTATCTAGTAAACCGCCGTGATTTTAGACTTGGCATTACAAATATATTAAAAATTAACTAAAAAGTAGTGTAATCAATTCAACTTTCAACAACAACAAACTTCATTCAGGTTTTGCGTTAATTCGTTTAACACGTTGTATAATATAAAATATCGGTTAAGTGCGAATCGCCCACCGAGGGGGCGACGGTATATTTTTTTGACATTTTTGAATATCAGCCAAAAACTGCGTGACATCAACCAAAATAAAAATCTGTTTTGAGATGTCCAAATGAAACCTTTTCATATGATACCCCCACTCGATATAGTAGTCTCACTTTGAAGTATTGATGACCCATTTCGAACACCATTATAAAAAAAAGTAAAAGAAAAAAATTATTATTTTCATTTGCGATGGTCGGGTAAGTAAGATCTAAAACTATTTTAAAGTTTCAAATCGATAGCATCAGTGGTTCCTGAAATATATAGGTGTGACAAACAGACAGACAGATGGACATACAGACAGACAGACAAAGTCAGGCCATAAGGGTACCTTTTTTACCTTGTAGGTACAGAACCCTAAAAATCGGCCTAAATCATCGATAATTTTATTCTAATGTAACCCTGAAATTGAAAATACGAATTGTGTCAGTGTCACATATGACTTACTTGCTTAGAGACGTCAGATCCGGCGATACCCATAGCGACACCGATGTCGGCTTTCTTGAGCGCGGGGGAGTCGTTGACCCCGTCGCCGGTGACGGCCACGATGGCCCCGAGCCGCTGGCAACCTTCCACGATGATCAGCTTCTGTTGCGGCGACGTGCGAGCGAATACGATTTCTGTATGGTACCTGGTAGAGGAGCATCACTTAGAATATACCCTTACCCATGGAACTACGATATTAAATAGTCGATCGGGCCAGCTGAAGAGTTATAAAAATTAATTGAATTAAGCTTATTATGTTACTAGCTGACCCGCGCAGCTCCACCCGCGCTTTTATTATTTTTGTTTCAACTGCTTATTCGTAATTTCAAAAAAGTTAGAACTCATTTATTTCTTATCAAGTGTACAACAAATTTTCATGGCTTTATCTTCGACAATAGCGAACTTCCATACAAACTTTATGTTACAACTACCATTAACGGTAGCCTTACAGACATATTTAGTAATATTAGTAATAAGTAGCTTTTTCACTCACTTGAGAATTTCATCGAGCTGGTCAGAGCTAACATCGCGGAGTTCAGTGCCATGGATGACAGCAGCCTTTGCCTCGCGCGGGTTGACCTCGGACACGGGGATATTGAGCCGAGCTGCGATATCCTCCACTGTCTCATTGCCTTCAGAGATGATGCCCACAGACTTGGCAATGGCTTTGGCGGTGATCGGATGATCGCCAGTTACCATGATAACCTAAAACAAGTTAAATATTAATTTGGTCACTCATATCGTATTATTCAAAATATGAACTCAAAACTAGTACTCTAATGACACACTTTATTTAAATGCCTCTTTAAAAAATAACATATAGCTTTTTAAAAGTACAGATGTCCTGAACAATGCTTGAAAATAACTTTTTTTTTCTATTGTCAAACACCTTATTTTTTTTTTGATCTGGGACCATACTCCCATTTTTTTTTTTTTTTTTTTTTTTTTTTTTTTTGGGAATGATAGACGCTGTTAACCGCAGATGGCTATTGCAGCTTCACCGGACAATAGGAGGCGAGCGCTTGAAGCGCTCTAGCCTTTACGGCAGAAGTAGCGACGAGCACAAGGGCACCTCAGGGAGGCACGGCCTCGGCTTGGGCTGTCGCTTAAGAGAGGGCTGAGTTTACCACCGGTTCACAACGCGCCCCCACTGAGAAGAACCGGCAAGAAACTCAGTGGGGTGATGCACGTCGTTGCGGTCGCATACGTACGACCCTTCGGCCTCGTCGGCGAGACCGGTGTCTGATAGCTAGTGTAGCATACGGTTGTCGGGGAGGGGTCGGCGCATCCCGGTCCAATAGGACCGTCATGGGGTCAGGAGGGTCGAGCAGTACGTGCCGTGGTCTGCGGCGCGAGTCAGAAGGACTAGCGGCGTAATCGGCGGCGGCGCGGATTAAACTGTTCGCGTGACGGGACGCGGATTCAAAGTAGCGTTTCGACGCTTCTTTGAGGAACTTACGAAGGGGATCTAATTTGAAATCGGAATGCAGATCTACGTTCCGCATGTACCACGGGGCACCGACGGCGCGACGGAGGAAACGATTCTGGATAACCTGGAGGCTATCGATATGGGTGCGGGCGGCGTGCGCGAAAACTACACTCGCGTAAGTCATGATAGGGCGAATGCAAGCTTTGTATAATGTCAACTTATTTCTAAGCGACATTTTACTCCGCTTGCAGAGAAGGGGATACAGGCGACCTAATACGAAAGCCGCTCGATTGCGGACGGACCTAATGTGCGGGCCGAAAGTCATGCGGGAGTCCAAGGTGACTCCGAGGTACTTAACCTTCCTAGTCCAGGGGATAGGGCGATTGAATAGGGATATTGGAGCTAGTCGTCTGTTGGGCCGAAGGCTCCGCGCGGAGAACATATTGGCGGGTCCCCGGGAGAAGACCACCGCGGCACTCTTCTCCGGGTTCACCTCTATGCGCCACGTACGGAACCATTGACCCAGGGCGTCGACTGCGGCTTGAAGAGCACGCGTTAAAAAGGACATGTTCCTATGGGAATAGTAGAGAGCGGTGTCATCCGCGTAAAGGGCGAGTTGGACTCTGCTCGAACGAGGAATGTCGTTCGTGAACAGGCTGAACAAGAGGGGAGAGAGCACGGAGCCCTGAGGGACTCCGGCCTGTATAGGATGAGGCGAAGAAAACGTACCTTCGACCCGGTATCGAAAGGTACGATTCGAGAGAAAGTCTCGTATGATGAGTACGAGCCTATCGGGGACTCCTAACTGGAAGAGCTTGTATATCAAGCCGTTGTGCCAGACCTTGTCGAAGGCCTTGGCAACATCGAAGAATAGGGCGCCTGTGTAGACGGGCTTGGGCTGGTTGAGCCCGGTCAGGATGTGCTCCGTGAGGCGGTGCACCTGGTGGACGCAAGAGTGTCTGGTTCGAAAGCCAAACTGCTCGTCAATAAGGATATTATTAGAACTGACAAAGTCTTTGAGTCTCGCTAATAGCAAGCGCTCATAGAGTTTGCCGAGAGACTTGAGAAGACTGATAGGCCGGTAGCTCGCAGGGCTGCTGCGAGGCTTACCCGGCTTAGGGATACCTACTACATCCGCGTCTTTCCATTCGGCAGGAAAGACGCAGTGGGACATGGCTGCGTTGAAGATAGTCACTAAAAGACATATCAGATGGACAGGGAGAACCTTGAGAACGCGATTGGAGATGCCGTCGGAGCCCGGTGCTTTCTTCGGCTTAAGGCCTTTGATCAGGTCTTCCACCTCGGTTTGCGTGACCGGGGAGAGGGATTCGGTGGGAGGGAGTGAGGACCTGCGCTCTACTTCCCTATCCACAAGATCGAGGTGCGCCGGATCGACGGGAGCGGAGCTGGGTGTGCACTGACTCTCTAGAGAGTCAGCGAGAACCTCAGCCTTCTCGTCGTCCTCGAACGCGGGTGGGTCGCCTGAAGGGCGGGTCAAGGGGGGCATGGTAGCTACTGTATCGGTTTTGAGGGATCTCGCGAGCCGCCAGTAAGCCTGGTGTGACGGCGAGATCTCCTCTAGAAACCCTCCCCATCGAGCCTCCCTGAGTTCCGCGATGCTGCGCTTCACGTCCCTCTGCAAAGCACGCATGCGGACCCGATTGGCATCGGTGGGGTAGGAGTCGTACGCGCGAATAGCCGCGTTTTTAGCGCGGACTAATTCCCTAATGTCATCGGGCAGCTTGAAGCGCACAGCGTAAAAGTTGTCCGCTTCAACCTGCCGGGAGGACTGGCTGATGGCCGATTTGAGATGATCGGTGAAAGCGCCGATCGCTTGGTCGGTGTCCTGAGGGGACGAGATTTGCGCCGGGAAGCGGGCAAGATTCGGAGAGTCGGCATCGGCTAAACAGGTGTTTAGCTGATGCCAGTCCAGAACGGTCCTAGTGACCATACTCCCATGTCTTCAGTTATTCATTCTTATACCGACCAAAAAGATTATAAGCCGCGATGTAGTAGGCCGCGATACATTCTTTGGTGGTGCATGCGCATAGGAGTTATTTGAATTAATTGAAAATAGTCATAGTCAAAAATAGTCCCTGGTTTGTATTGTAGTTTGGTGGTTTAAACTTTGTTTTTTTTTACCTATTATCACCTTATGTGAGTGCAGATAAGGTAGTGTATGAAACTGCACATAATTATCTACTATTATTGTATTGTTGTGGTATCTGTGTATATTACGTTTGTATATTGTAACCGTATTAGTACGAATTTTAATTGATCGATTAGTTTTCTCATCAATATTACTTTTTGTAGATAATTTTCACTAGAGGACTTGGTATAAGTACAAGCAAACCGTTTGAACCTTTATGTTGGTATAGTATATTGATGCTTTATGTTAACTTTTACACTCGTGCTGGGGTAATCTATTTACCACCTACCCGCATCCAGCAATTATAGCGTGATCATGACGCTTGTAACAGCGATCCTGGCATTAAACCCGTAACTCAATATACTATTGTAAATTGCTATGAAAGTTTAAAACAGCAATAGTTGTCAAGACTTCTGAGTGCGGGAATCTCACCAACTACATACTTCACACCGGAACACATCAATGCCTGTGATACACAGTGGCGTGCACAGATAGTAGGCAATAATATCTGCGAGTTATCTGTACTCTAAGCTATTTGTTAGTGCCACCACACATATCCTTACATTACAGACGTATCCATTTACATTTAAAAACATCACGTTAATACCATTGTCAGTACAAAATATTTTTAAAGTACGATTATTTAGAGAAATAGTAGGGTAGGCAAAGTCTTTTTGTGTATATGGACCCTCTGAATTATCTTATTAATTTTTAAATGCAAATAATATGTCTATAGAATCTGCTAACTTATGGATATTTAAATGGTATATTAATATACATATAATAGGTTAAACAAGCCGAATACGTTTCTTTGCCTACCCTCTGTGCACGCCGCCACTGGTAATACATACTTGGAGGGTTGCCTTGCCGGGTTATGAAGACCTATAACGGTCTTCATCAACACTGTAGAGTGAATGTAGGTATTCCTCAATGTTATAATTACCTTGATACCGGCAGAGCGGCACTTAGCAACGGCGTCAGGCACCGCGGCGCGAGGCGGGTCGATCATGCTCATGAGTCCTACGAAGCGAAGGTTATCCAGCGGGAAGTTGGGGTCGTCCGTGTTGAACTTGTAGCCAATTGGGTACTTGTCCGAGGGCAGCTGGAGATCGCAGAAGCCGAGCACACGTTCGCCGAGACCGCCTAGCTCTAGGTACGCGTTGTTGAATGCCTCTTTCATTTCTTCGTCCAATACCTAGGAGTGGGAAATACATGCTTAGCAAGTTTCGACCTTGTCACTTGAAACATAGAGCTCATTCGTAATAATAATTTCTTCCTGTCTGATACAGCAATCCAACTATGCAGAAGATATTATAGTGCACAAGTGCTTGTCACCCGTGTCTTTCTTTACTCTCACAAACCGAGGGAACGGAATACCAACATGACTGGGCACAGGTCAGGACAAATAGCTCATCTTACTTTACAGAGAATTAGGTGAAGGGAAACACCCTCCCAAGGTAAGCTGGTACTCCCCATAGGATTCAATCCACGACCTCCAACAAGCAAGCGGTTTCCAGTGGGCCCACCGAGGCTACATATTTTTCATAATACTGAAAATAGCACAGAAAAAATGTGAGAGTAACCTTTTCCTTGCCACCGATGAAGATAGTGCTGCATCGTTCCAAGATCCTCTCAGGGGCGCCCTTCATAACGAGCAGGTGACGAGGGTCGCTCGGGTCTTCGCTCTCGTGAATCGACACTTGGTACTTGTTGGTAGAGTTGAAGGGAATCTCGCACACTTTCTTGTTCCTCTTCCTGATTGATAACACGTCACCGAGAGCCAGTTCCATGCATTTGAGGAGAGCGGCCTCGGAGGCGTCGCCAGCGACTTCCTTCTTCAGAATTGGGACACCATCTTGACCACCCTTGAATTCGGCGCGGTTGCAGAGGGTAGCGATCTTGGCCAGAGCTTTGAATCCTGGACTGGTGCGGTCTAAGGATAAAAATATCTTATCAGTAATCCTAAAATACCACTCAAGACGAAATGCTGCTCTCAGTGTGCTAATGAGTCAGTATCTCGTTCCTAAACATTTAAATTATTCATTAATGTACTCTGTGAGTTTATAAAGTTAAGGCCGAATGGTTTTTGTACTTTTATAGCAAGGTAAATTAAAATTAGCATTTTTTAAGTCCCCAGTTCTTGTATAGTAACCGATTAGAAATCCAAGGCTAGCATTTCCCCCCGCTATACGCCATACATTATACTAAATAATTGGACAAGAAGTCACGTTTCTAAACAATTATATCAAAGTACTTATTTTTATACCAAGGTAGCAAACAAGCATACGGCCCGCCTGATGGTAAGCAGTTACCGCAGCCTATGGACGCTAGCAACACTAGAAGACCATCACTACCCGTTGGCAACCCTAAAGGCATTAGATATTATTTCCAGTAATTTCAACAGCTACACTGAACTGGCCTATGTTCAGCAGTGGACGTCTTCCGGCTGATGATGACACTGAACTTCACATGTGATTCTGTGGTGGTAGTGAAATTACTTACCATACTGAACTCCCGACTGGTCCTCAGTGGTGTCAGCCTCGATGATCTGATTATCAAACCACATATGGGCAACGGTCATCCGGTTCTGAGTGAGGGTGCCGGTCTTGTCTGAGCAGATGGTGGAGGTAGATCCAAGTGTCTCGACGGCCTCCAAGTTCTTCACCAGGCAGTTCTTGGACGCCATCCGCTTGGCAGTCAGGGTCAAGCATACGGTTACGGTCGCCAATAGACCTTCAGGTACGTTGGCTACGATGATACCTAGAGGGAAACAGATTTTCTTATAACGTGGCATGACAAATTAATATTATTGCTATTAATGTAGGGCCAATTTAATAGATCACATTTGACACCTGTCAGTTTCTTCGCTCTGTCTGTCTCTTTTGTCATTATTACAATAAATATTTAAAATGTGACTGTATTTACAGTCATCGTCGGTAATTTGCCCGAAAAACAAAGGAACATACTTACGTCATGATAGGGGTTTAAAAGAATAATTTTGACAAGTCAGTCGGTTGAGGTTCGATTCGATAACCAGAATAAATGTGAATAAACATATCTGTCTGGGTGTTAAATATTTATGGGTTTAAGTTGTCTGGTTGCTAAAGCACCAACTGGCAAGCTGAGAATCCGAGAGCCGCGTGTGGCTCAAGTTACTTTTATCACCTTCGGAGTCGCTAGATGTTCTTGGTGTGGACCCTAGGACCTAGGTCCATTGAGCTCGGCGGCGACTCCGAGGAGGATGGCAGCGGAGTTGCGACCTCCGTAACAACCGTGACTAGTTCCCGGGCGCCCCCCCGGCGGCGGGATCAAAGGCAAGGCACTGAGGGGCTCTTGGTGCAGATCCCACCGGAGAGACCGGGAGTCCCCTCTCATGTGCCGATGCGACAGCCGCGTGTGTTTTAGTGGGTAAGAATCCCACATACCCTGGTCGAGCCCCACAGCTCCCGGGGACCTTTTGAAGGTTTCCCCGCGAAAAAACAGTGACTTTTAATTATCTTTTGAACAATTTAATTACTTACTAATTCTTACGAAACTATACACATTTTTATAGTTTCAGAGGGCTGTGATGAGAAAACTTACCGATAAGGAAAATGACCGCGTCGAGCCAGTGGTAACCGAGGATAAACGCGATGACGAAGAATGTGACGCCGAGGAAGACGGCTACGCCAGTGATCAGGTGGATGAAATGGTGGATCTCCTTAGCGATGGGAGTCTCGCCCGTGTCCAAGCCAGAAGCTAAGCCAGCAATGCGGCCCATCACCTATAGTATGATGAACATCATGGCTTTTGGTTTCCTGATGATATACCAGTCCAAGAGACTCGTAATACGCTAGATGTTAAACCTTTATAAAAAAGTATCTATGTCGAATAAAAATTGGCGTCACAAATGACTTTATTGTTGAATTAGTTTAAGGTTATGGACATAAATGTTATACCTTTATACATATAAGACATATTGGTCAAAATAGATCAACTAGCAACTATCTTCTATCTCTGATTGTACAAGGCCCGATAAACATGTAATTCGAAAAGCCAAAAATCAAAATGGTTCAAAATCCGTCGTCCGTCGTAACGATAGTAAAATCAAAAATAAACCGATAAAATCCGTAAAAGTAGTTTGATTTATATAGATAATGTGTAATATTCGCGTAAATAAAAGACAACTTAAATTAATGATTTCTGATACTTACGCGAATATTACACATTGAAATGAAACTAATTTTACGGATTATATCATGTACATGTTAAGCAGGTCCTGCATGATAACAAGCTCCGAGTTCCGCACCGCCGTCACTGTGAACGTGTCAAGCCATCCACAGTCGAACGTATGCCTGCTGTATTGCCATATGTTAGAGGGGTAACAGACAAGATTGGCTATATCTTAAAGCGAGCTTCAATTAAAACATTTTTCAAGCCACCAAAGAAGATTAGTCAGTTTTTACCATCAGTCAAGTGCCATATACCTCTACAAGATGCAGGAGTATACAAACTGGATTGTGACTGTGGGCTCTCATACATCGGGCAAACAAAAAGATCGGTAAAAACCCGTGTAAAAGAACATATAGCTGACGTTAAACATCGACGCTATACGAAGTCTGCAGTCTGTGAACATGTTCAGGATCGCACCCGTCATTATATTAGATTTGACAAACCACAAATCCTCGCAAAAGAACAGCGCTACCTACCAAGGATGATTCGTGAGGCTATTGAAATTAAAAAACATCCAAATTTCAATAGAGAAGATGGCTGGGTGCTACCACCAGCTTGGGATCCCGTGATAAACATAGTCAAATCCAAAGACAAGCATTCCACTGCAAGACCTCAAGATACTGTAAGCTCTTTCTGCGTAGATCGGACTAACAATAATAATTAGAAGACCTGAGGGTACCCTAAGACAACTATGACATATGGACAGCTACCACCTCAGTCCGCCCGTGACCATGAATGCTGTAAAGTATTCGAAACGTCGGGAAATTAAAATCAAAAATAAACCGCGATATAATCCGTAAAATTAGTTTCATTTCAATGACAACTTAAATTATTATAATCTCACTCATATAACGCGCAACCTTAAAAGTAGTAAGGTTTAATTAATCCATTATATTAATTAGATAATTTTAAGGATGTCGTTTACTTACGGTGTTGTCGCCGCAGCAGATGACAATTCCCTTCGCCGTGCCCTCGACCGCGTTGGTGGAGAAGAAAGCCAGATTCTTTGTCTCAAGTGGGTTTTCGTGAGTGAAGTCGGCTCCGCGAGACTGTGGTTCCGATTCGCCGGTCAAACTTGAGTTGTCCACTTTGAAGCCTCGAGACTCGATGATGCGAATGTCAGCCGGGATACGGTCACCGAATTTCACCTGATTGTATAGCATAGTCAAATTGTTGGTACTAGACCACGAATCTCAATCTAATTTGGAAAGCTAAACGCTGGATTGCACATATATAAATGATAGCCTACGGCCCCGCAACATTAGTGATCGGTCTGAGTTTGACTTAAGTCCGCGCGGAAAGCATTGAATAACACAGATATAACAACCAGTATCCATTAGGTACGGTCATGGGACATTGCTTGCTAAGTTTCTTGTGCTTAGTAATTTCCCCAACTATGTATCACAGTGGCCTTCACATCGGGACTCGGCAACATCTTCACACTGCTGTTTTGCTGCAGAATATCTGATATCTGATACTTCCGCTGATATTGCTGCTCAAGTCAACTCGTGCGCGGGTGCTGCTTGGTCTGATCCGGCCGCTGTCCTTATCTTTCTTTTTTTTATCTATTTTCTTTTGATTAGTTTTTTTTTACTTTTTCAAATTCCGACAGCAACACATTGGCACTGACAAAATTATGTTTGAGAGATGTACATACTATGTTGAAAAGAAAAAAAATACATGAAATAGATTAAAAAATTAAAAGCCCCCTGAGTTTCTTGCCGGATCTTCTCAGTTGAGGCCGCGTTGTGATCCGGTGGTAGTTTTTTTTCTATAAAATATGACAATTCGAAAGTGCTCATTTTGGCCCTATTTATAAACGATTTCATTTTCTTCAGCGACACCTAAGTATAGTTCGAAATCGCAAATAAGCTTACTTCCACAATGTCTCCGAGTACAAGGTCCTCAGCGCGCAACGTCAGCTTTTCACCCTCACGGATAACGGTAGCGAATTGCGGCACCATGTTTTTGAACGACTCCATAATCTTCGACGACTTGCTTTCTTGGTAGTATGAGAAGATGCCTGTCACAATCACTACAGCCGCTAACACGATGCCAAGGTACAGATTGTCGTCCGCCGGTTCTTCTACGGTACTCGCCTGTAATATTGAGCTATGTGAGTCGACTGCTGACAGAAGATCGTCAGTTAATACAACACGAACAAACAAAACTTCGATAGGTTTAAGAGGTTCTTCTGTGATGACGGTCAAGTCAATAGTATTATCTGGAAACACGATAGACAAGTGATTTTTTGGTGTCATCATTCTCCTCAATGGGATAAACACCTAACGCTTCCACATCTTAACAAATTGGGTCTAAGATTTGTCTATAAACACCTACATCATTGCTCTCAATGTTAATGCAATCTACGATCAAGTGGGTGACAAACTGACCTGAATTCCGTAGGCAATAAAGCATAGGATAGCACCAATCCACAGCAATAACGCGAAGCCACCAAACAGATTTTTACAAAACTTCACCCATTCAGGCGTCTGTTTTGGCGGCGTGAGTGCGTTTGGACCGTCCCTTTCGAGATTCTCTTTCGCTTTCGCGTGACTAAGGCCCTGGAAAATATGCACTGTGGTCAAGAATCTTCAAATATCTATAAGAAACTGGACAGCAATGTATCACAGTATAAGCGTAAAGTTGGATAAAAATAAACGATGGTTTACATTTTCTGGGTGGGTCTGAAATCTTTGGTAGAGTTCCTCGGGTGTTACTTTGTGGAAATCGATGTCCAACTCTTGTTTGAGATCATCTAAGTCTCCTGGTTTCCGTTTCTTCGCGGGGGGTTTCCGGCGTGTCTGTAATCATCGCATCAAGAATAGTGTTAGCTTTATTGTTTAAAATAAATCTTTTGGATAAATCGACTTTAATTTTGCTTTGGGATTTTTTACTTTTCTTGTGATATCAAAATGCAATAAAAAATAAAATGCTGTTGAGAAACATGCAAACATGTCAAATAGGGATCAGATGGCATAAATCCGAATCACATGGGAATGATATAACTGTTTGCAACAAAGACCATACGTGATTGTACAACTAAAGCCCCGTTCAAATTTATGCCTTCTGAATACTATTTTCAATATCTCTTTGGATTACATTGACGAATGTTGACAGCTACCTTACTGCTGGTATATAACACTTAGCAAGATAAAATGAAAGATGATAATGTAAATATAAACCTTGTACTGTCCGTCAGCGGTTCTATTATCGTCCTTAATGGGGCCGATGGTGGCGACGCGGTACGAGTCTGTGCGGCCATGCTGCAAAAACAACTAGGGGCTAGACACATTCTACTAGCCGGCCCTAAGGCCATGCACTCATGGATGAACGTGAGAGTGGGAGCAACGATATCGCATGTCGCGAAATAATTTATGAATCGGGAGTACATGCAATATCGATACTCGATAAAAAACAAAATATATTAAAATTACAAAGAGGCTAGATTCGTCCAATTAAAGAAAGGAATCCAGGCACTTAAGATGAATTTAAAGAAAAATATGAATGTAGATGTTAAAACAAAAAAAGCAGCGCAAATACTAATTGCAGCTGAACAGGATAGTGCTGTACACTAAAACTACATATTACTAATACTGTGTAGGAAATACATTGTAATGATTGTACATAATCAGTTCACCATCAATTGTAAAGTATTAGTTGACTGATACACACATAGTCGTATAGCCTTGTCGAACATGTATTCTATAGAGCTAGGGACCAACCATTCAATGCTCAATTGGGCCGAACTAGTTGTGCGTGCGAACCTGAGAGCATATGGAAGGACACGGGCGTAATCTGCATGAATGACTCTGAGTATAATACCTTTACCAAGAATCGAGGCTTTGCGCGGCTTGAAAGATTGATACCGGATTGATATTATTTGATTTTTATTATTAATATACTTCTGTACTACACGAATCTACTAAAAAATTTTTGAAGGCACATACATCTTTTATATATAAGACTCTCTTGCAACTTCAGAAGTAATCAACAGTGATATTCGTAACCCCAAAGTGTCGCTTCGTTTGTATATTCGCCAAGTTAAATATTACGCTTTGTGTGCTTGATATAGGGGAGTAATGTCACAAAGTCTAAATGCGTCCGCGGTGCCGTAAACAAGGCGGCCGTCGCCGTCGATAATTGATGAACGTTTTCATAGCAGGCCTCATTAAACCGCGCCCTGAATTCCCGTGAAGGTTATCGCAAGAATATCTTGAATGCGCTGTGAAAAGCACTCGCTCCCGGCAGATCTCAGAATGATGGATCGTGCAATAACGAGAGCTCAAAAGAAAAATTGTTTATCAGATGGCTAAGAAACACTTTTTATGAAATCAATTTGAATTTTATGGCACATTTATCGATAACGGTATTCAAGACTACCATTGTAAGGAATACGACAGAGTTTTATGGACCAGCCCCTTTAGCCAAGTTGTCATTCTATAATTCGAAACGCATGTATGGGAATGACATACCTAACTCTTCGTTAAGTCACGAGAAGATATCATAGAGAGTCTAGACAATGCAACATTCTACAAGCGTTAACGCGAATAGCAAGTATAAAAATGTATAAGAATGACATGGTAAAATTTTGGTAGAAAAATTTAGTGACAAATTACAGGGAATTGATACTGTCAGCCAAGTAAGAAATAAAATCGCTATAAAGCGATTATATCTTTCCTAGGCCCAAGGGGCGAAGGGTCAATTTTTGTGAAGGGTAAGCCGGTCCGATACCCAGGATAATTTCATTAGATTTTTGTATTGTTCTACTTTGCTTAAATCCTCTGTATAAGACCGCCGTTAATAATATAAATGGCGAGATGTAGAGCGTTTTAATCAGGGTCGCGCTTAATTATCATCATACAAGGCGTCATAAAGGGAATGATGAAACACTTAAAAGGGATAATGAAAAATTCATAGAGCGTACGGCGAGAGCTCATGGGATCAAATTAGAGAAACTGACATGCGGTAAAAGTGCGGTGGCGTGTAGAGCCTGCGTTACATAAGAGTTGCGCGCACCGAGCATGCGCACTGCGAACGAACCCCCGCTCGCTACCCTCGACATAAATAGCTAAAATACAAGGTTACCACCCCGGGGCCCCGGAGACCGCATTTATAATCTCTATAAAGGTTAAACCGGAATATCTGATGAAACTGGTGGAAAATCGAAACCGGTTCTAATGAGAATAAAATGGTGTCACATCTGCGAGGGGATGTTTAACCCACTTTAAAATCCTCGGATTGAGACCATGTAACCCCTTAGAAAAATGTTTGATTTTTTAATTTAGGTTATTCAAACTTACAACTATCTTTAAAGAAACGATGGAGGAGAAAATTTACAATTACAAATTATATGATAACACGGAGCACACAAAGCCATTGAGCACCTGCTTCCTAAAAGAACATTAAAATATATCGATTACATTAGAATTTTATTCAGTAAATTAGTTTTTTGTTATACATTTACTTTAAGCGACTAGAGTGGTGTATTTCTATGAGGGTAACTCTTCCTTTACTGATTAATGATTTTCGGACTGCAAGCGCAAATTTACAAAATTCTTTTACGAAAGATTACCGATTATACGTTAAAAATTACCACTGAAGTTTAGATGCATAGTGTCTGAAACGCATACAGACCAATAAGAGAAATCTCCACGTGAAAACATTAATTAAGTCTGATTCATATTTAAATCGTCGATGCCAAATGTCATCACTAAACGATGAGATTCATTGTCATGGTCACGAATTTCTTAACACCGACGGATATTTGTAATTACTATCATAGTAAATGCGTGACACGTGAATGAGACAATTATTTTAAAGATAAATGAGGCGCGACGCATGTGACGCGCCTCCGGTCTCCCCCAAAACGTCGTATCACTAGTGCTCGTTGCCAAGAAAAAAAATATTATTGTGTGTCTATATCAAAGACAGTAACTACATAGGAATAGACCAGCTTTAGCGACGAAAATTTTCTCTATAAATCTGATTACCACTGGTATAAGTAATTTGGTTTGCGTACCGCCTAATCCGGCAAAAATATGTTTGATTTGAGGGATATAATATATGCGCAGTGTTGAGGCCAAGTGTCACTACGATAAAAAGACTACAGTTTATACTGAAGAATTTATAATGAAGAATATAATAAAGGTGGTAGTTGTAAAAAGTGATGGCAGCTTTTGTATTAAAATGTTCCCAAAGGCCACTCTATAATCTATTTATTTAATCTCATTGATATCCGTGAGCCCTAACTCAGGCGGCCGCTAGGTCGAGAATAAGGAACAAGAGCTTGCGACGTGGGAGGACTTAACGCCATAAAACTCCATAAATTTCTGAAGAAACATCATCGAGATACGATTTTATGTTATTATCATTACGCTGCAGTGATCGAGCGTAACGTTGAACATATATATTTCTTTAAAAGAAAACGTTTAGCCGGAATCCAAACAATCTTTCAGTATTTGTTTTGGCAAGTACAAATTGCCCACAATATTTAAATCAACTTGGACATTTCAATGCTGTTAGACTATTTCTTTGGTTATTCGAACAGAATTGTTTAAGGCAAATTTATCGGAGTATATGTAAGGAATTTATGCAGATTTTTAAGTAATTTAAGATAAAAAGTCAGTACACACTAACAGACAAATAAGAATGCAAAATGATATCATTCATATACTTACCTATTGCGAAACATAAAATCCAATAATTACGCTCAGTACCTATATCATTTACTAGCAATTCCCTGCGGCTACGCCCGCTACTATTTTTTTTCCATCCCATTTAACCCCTTCAGGAGTGGAATTTTTAAAAACCCTTACTTAGTGGGTGCTTACATCATAAGAAGAACCTACTGCCCAAATTTCAGCTTTCTAGGTCCAGTGGTTAGCCCTGTGCGTTGATGAATCAGTCAGTCAGTCAATCAGGACGTAATTTTATATGTATAGATTTTCTGCAGTAATATTCGTCCGTCCTGATTGGTATTTATAGTTTCCCTAAGTATACACCTGTATAGCGGAAAACTACTTAAAACGTAAAAAAAAATATTGGTTCGTAGCATTTTAGTTTAAAAACAATTTGCTTGTAGAAGAATCAAGTTATAGTTCTAATCAAGTTTAGAAAATACCCCAAGGAGCAGTCTAACATCATAATTGGTGCGTGCTGTCGTCATGAAGGATAAAGGAAATACTCCAATAGACCGACGGCACTCTATGCGATTTAAATGACATAATGACAAGGCAATTTTCTAATAAACCTTCGGTGCTCTTCTAGTTGTCGTGTCCGAAGCATGGCCGGCTCCCGCGACAACCTGTTAGCTACTTCCTTTAGACCTAGTGAGGAATAGTCCATTTGATTTTGTACATATTTGCAGCGGGGGTTTTCACTCATGATATTTAGGGATAAAAGTCTTATACGAAAGGATTTTTCCCGATTTCCCTTTAGAACCAACAGATGCCTTAACGCCAAAATCAATACGCTCCCATCCCTCTGGAATACCAATTTGCTTTGTCTATTCAAGCTACAATTTATATTTGACCCTAACTAGCTCTCGAATGACGTGTGAAGTCCGCCAACCCGCACTTGGCCAGCGTGGTGGACTATGGCCTAAGCCCCCTCATCTCGAGGGGAGGCCCGTGCCCAGCAGTGGGACATAAACAAGGGCTGGTATTATTATTTATTAAAAGTTGACTTCATTTTTAAATTGATTAAAAGATTATGCGAGCGATTCATGATCCTCTTATGGATGTTCCCACAAAAGCATAGCTCATCTGCGTAGTTCTAAAAATATCTTAAATCTGATAACATATGTTCCCGAAATGACTACAGTTACACTACAAACTACAGTTTTTTAACTATCTTGATAACTAGAATATCAAGCACAAAAATATCCGTCAACAAAAAAGTCCCTTAAGCGATTTCTACAACTGAAAATATTTCGCCAAGTTAATTATTTCAAACATTAGGATAAATTAAGGAAGTAGATGAGCATGGTATGAGAGACCTAGAGTGGTGTCCCTCTCTCCGGACAGATCGATACGGGCAAGTTACGCAACCCGGTCGGCGCCGAACCGAATGCTCCCTCTTCAGTCGACTTTAGTTTACAATTAATTGTAATCTTTTTGATGATACTACAATTAAAAGTAGTAAGGAAAATACATCAGAAAAAAAACCAAGAGAATTTAAAACTATGTACTGTGAAAATAAAAAAATCATTGACCACTACGTGCGCAGCAAAAATGGACATTCAGAATTTTGGTAGCAGAACAAAGACGAAACGTGCAAATGATATTAGACGTCGCAGGGGCTTGGATCAGAGGACTAGAGCACTGGTTCCAAGCAAGTGACCAAGCCGCAAACTTCTTCGTTACCTTTCTGCACTCACTGTATGCGACATGCACTTACACCTTCACGAAAGCACTATCTCGCCGTGTCGGCTACTGCAAAGGCTAATGCAAGCACTACTTAAAGCACCGCACTCACCTCGCCCATTTTCGCTAGTCTTTATTTAAAAGGCGGATAAAAAGGAACAAGCCGCCTCTCGGTCTCGCCTCCTTCCCTCAACGGAGTGGGGTGGGTCGTCGCTAGTTCTGCAACAACGGGGACCTTTACGGTTTCCTCGTTACAATGGAAAAACTTAAAAATGTGTGCGCTTTTACGTAGTCTCGTCGCACGGCACTGCGGCTATGTCATCGTGGTACAAAACTAAAACCCGGTATGAGACTGCGCGGGTGGTGGAGTCGCGTAGAGCGCGACGTTCGTTGGCCTGCTTCGGGCGGCGACTGACGATGGGGCTGGCGTGTATCGAGCCGACGGCGCACTGACGTCACACTGCGTCACAACGCCAGCGCCGCCGCTGCCCGCGTCGCGCGCATCCCGCTGCGCACGGCGCCCTCTACCGCCGTCGTCGCCGTCGCCGCGCCCTCCCCACTCGTAACCTTACACAACCGCTACGTTGACAGCCCCCTTTGATCGACAAGCGCACTATCGACGCATGTTCTTCTCGTTTCGATCTCGCAAATATTTGTCCGATTACAATTGAATCTTTTACTAAATACCACCTCTTGAAATGCACACGCACCACGTAAAAGACAAAGATAATCTATAGTAGCATTTACAGCAGTCGTGATGCTAAATTTTGATGAGCATTTTTTTGATAAGTAACGGTGCGTAATCGTGCGGAAGGTGTCTCGTCAACGTCATCCTCAATATATTAATAATCTTTCATAACTTAGGGTAAAACTCGTCAAAGAAGCGTTTTTTTATATATATATATGTTCGGGGATTAGGCAAATGTTTTAAGAAGAGTACACCTTATTTTCAAACCTGATTCAGCATTATTGCAGCGTATATCTCTTAATATTTCAGTAGCTAGTAAAGCAATTTTATAGCAAATCCATTTGCATTTTATTACGTACCTATCCCCATATTGTTATAAAACAACCTTCATATATAAATATATTGTAGACGTAAATATTTTATAGCCAGTGATCCTCACGGAGTGACCGCGTTCTCTCTGAACACTAAGTCCCGCCAGCTTCTTAGAATACCCACACGAATTATTGATATTGATCTTGACTTCTCAAATCTTTGTTAGTGATCACCGACTGCAAACCAGCCAAGTAATAGGTACTTTCAAAAAAACACATTTGCACTTTTTTATTGATTTAACATGACCCAAAAATTTAATCGCTATAAGATTTGGACTTCCAGCTTTAAATTATCTTACTTAATTGCGAAATTGCCATTTAGCTACATATTTCGTTTATATCGATAAACTATCATAATTTTAGGAGACCTAACTGGTCTCCTCTTAACCTCCAAAATGAAACTCATATCTGACATAGTAAACTATAAGTTGATTAAGGAATATCAGCGCAGAGGAGATATGACAGTTGAATCAGGTCCGGCAAGTAAAGAAAAGCCTTCGGGGGGTCTATAGACAACTGGTGCGTGTGGTGCGTGGACTCCAGAGCGACAGTTCATATGTGGTAATGACAGATATATTATGCATGACTTTGTCGAGGACTCACCTGTTGCTAATACCGTTACATTTTATTAGCAACCCAGAAAGAAAGAAGTTAATGATCGATTCCGTGAAACTAACAACAAACTACTGTTTGAGTAAATGATTGATGTTCAAGAAAGTTTTTCATAAATAAATTAGCGCTTGTAAGAATTATGAGGATCTGAAAATGTCTGTGAAACCAGACTAATCGCCGTGGCTTTGATTAAAAGATCAAAGGTTAGTTATTTACTCTTGAATTTCATAAAGCTTTAGTTTCGTCTTTATAATAATGAAAAATTTGCCAGGTGCCTATCGATATCGATATGTATGCATGACCTAAGAGATAAAGAGTAACCATAGTAGGCACTGTAGTGAACTAGCCACTGTAAAGCTTTTAAAGGTAAATGGTAATACAGTAATAGAATATTGGTGACAGTAAATTGGTGTTATCTAAACAGACAGACAACACAGACAGACTATGCACAATAAACTTGTTAAACTCAATTTCTGTAAATGGTCTCTATTCGATTAGTTAATGGGCAAGATTGTCTAGGACTTAGAGATTCTCCAGGGTCCAGGGTGAGCGTTCCCAGGGTTTCCCGCGAAAATACATTGTAACGCTATTTGATGAGGCTCTTTTTTTTAAGTTACAAGAAGAAAAGTAAAGAAGACTCCTATTATTAAAGATGCGCGGCCACACCTCTATTTGAGCGGGTGGTAAATATGAAAAAAGTGACACACCAACAGAATAAACTTACCTACATTGATGAAGTAAAGAAAAATATGGATGGTCAAGTTTGCTCTTTGTAAACATCTACAATGAAAATGACTCCATCGTTAAGAGTGTAGCTCTAAAAGAGAATATTATTATAAAACATGCCTGAAAAAATAAATTTCCTTTAAAACTAATCTAGCGTAATTTTTGAAGCTCGACAAGTGCGTTTACAAATAAGTGCGGTATACATGAACCATTTGGGTTATATGAGTTTTGCTCCATTGTAAATTACATACCTACCTACATATTATGTTATTTGATACCTACAAATTATGTTACTTATTTGATTTCAACCAAAAAAAAAAATATTTCTAGGCTTAGCGCTCCGATCTTCCGATTTTTTCCTACCTCATAAATCCCTTTTGCTAGTTGAATTCTACAATTATCATTAGGCAGACTTTATAATGGTGTATGTAAATTTGTTATTTTAATTAGTGCAATTGGTATACCACTCTCCTTAATAATGATATCAGTTTTTTTTAAATTTTATTATCAATAAATTATCCAAATAATTTACAGTGAATTGGAACTTAAATCATCTAAGTATGGTCAAGCATAGTGGAATTCTAGCATTCTATTTATTTAAAAGTTGAACATAAAGTAATTGAAGTAAATCACATTACATTATGTACTGTAATAAGAGACAGTACTAAAACTATCGTTACTAGCACAAGTGCTCAAGTCATAAAACGATAAAATGTCTTCAATATTGTACTACGGAAAATGTACAATGAAGTCCGAAACAACTAATATTTTCCGACTGGTAGAGTCAAGTGGCTACGCGGCGAGTACGTTTCCTGTATGCAGAGAGCGCCACCTGCCAGATATTAATTTCCGGCACTTGACGTCACTTACTGTAGCGTAATTACTCGTCAGCAAATATAGACATATCGCTACGTACTCTACGAGGGCTCCTCCTACCCACTTGAGCACGGAAAACTCTCAAACCAGATTAAGTTTTTTTTAAATTTATTTTATTAAAGGCGAAATGTTAGATATTTCAAACAAACAAAAAATCTTTTTACAGAACGCAATGTTATTTCTACGTACTCATATTGTTACCAGTAGAAAAATATGTCATAAACGCACTGAGGCAATGGTGGGCACATTTTATTCGCAATCTCCTGCAGTCTATGCCTTCTCAGTACAATAAAACGCAAAGTTGCACATTTTTCAATTTCAACGTCCTGCCTGCCCCGGCTGTGAGCGTATTTTTCATTTTACTAAGTCTGGACTGAAATATAAAACAAAAGGATTTCTGCTCATTGTTTCAGTTGATGCACAATTGTTACAGTTTCAACTGTTTCCGCGTAATTATTGCATTATTTAATATAGCTAAAGATGTATTAATAAATTCTGAATAGCGTCACTTTTGAATAGTAAATTAGTCAGTAGCTACGACAGAATAAATTCTATTTTGCAATAATGGAACCTCAAGTTTTTTTGCTAATGATACTTTTAGATTAAAATGCTTATGAAAAGGGATAGATGGTAAGGCATGGAATAGCGATCAATATAATTGTAGAATATTAGCTACTTGAATAATTTTATTGTACGCATGCACCGTTTCCCGGATTGGGTGGTGCCCAGACGTAGGTCAGTTACTATAATCCACTAACCAACATTTTATTATAATTTGCATGCGTTGTACGCATTAAATTAAGTAGTAGTTGTCACGTGGAGATCGGATTAACGTACTATAAATTATTTTTAAACTATGAATAATTATAATATTGCTATACAGTTGTCAAAATGGTAAATCAAAATTGGATATAATATACTTAACTGAAATATTAACAAACTGCTTACTACGATATCTAAAATAAGTAGATGACGATAATGGAATATAAATCCCTAAATACATTAAAAGATATCCTTTTAAATTTATACGAATAAAATATTATATTTAAAACAGAACAAAGACCATATCCAAATATATGCTAAATGTGAAAAAGATGTTAAACATAGATAATAGACAAGGGTATTTATGATATATTATGAAAGGCATTAGTATCAGAGTTGGGGCAGCAGGCCATTCCTTCGCCGTGAAGGACCGGCTGATATGAAAATTCGTCGAGCGACCGGCGGGCGAGGGGTGTCAGCGAAGGGGTGCTCGGTTAGAGGGAGGGCACATGGAGGCTCTATTTGGGTCACCCCGGGCGTCATCCCCCACGATCAATAGCGGAATCGGCGCGCGCCGACCGCCGCGCCGTCTCTCTCGCTTGCCGCCGATTATCTAATGCGTCTCGCACGCTGCTCCACCAACATAAATTATTTTCAAAATCGCCTCTTATTACATCTATTTAGACAATAACGAAGACTATCTATATTCTTGCAAGCAATAAATACTCGAGATTCACTCACAAGGGGTCTGTAGATTGGGCGCGCAAGAAGGTTAACCCGAATCCCCCTTACCTAGCTAAGCAGGTAGCTTAGATAAGTTACGTAATACAGAATAGAGATATAAAAAGTAATAAAACGGACAAGACTCCGTTGAACTAATATTGGACGGCGCCGGTTTTCGGAAGGATATTCAGTGGGCGTCTTGGGTCGTATATCAGCGTTATCTCAAATGGTTCATTATTTTAAAACTGCGATGAAAGCTGTAACGAGATATTTCGAATCGAGGAAGGGCGGAAAATAGCCGTTTTAATATTACGGGCGAGTAAAAGCCGATGAAGCGGAGAATGGTAACTAGTTGAAAAAAGTTTACATCGCTGGCGAGGAACTGATTCTATCTCTAGAGAGTTGCAGAGCTTCATTTAAAATCTAATAAGATAAATATCTGAGGCCGAGCAGAAATTACAATAGATGCCAATGTAGTAGGTATGTGGCACAGGAAACAGACAGTTGGGACCTAGTCGAATTTAAGGCATTTGCATTTTAACTAGAAAGCATCGAACAAACTTTTCACATTAAGCTCCATTGGTTGGTAAAACATTTTTCAGTAGAGATTTTGAATATAGTATTTAGTTTAATGGAATTAATAAATGTGAACTTTATACCAAATTCATAATGCGGTTGGTTATAGATTTATTTTCGTATCTGTTCAGCATACCCTTCGAGAAAATAGTAAATCATCTATTGTTACACAAAATACCTAAGCCGCAAGCCGCGTGTAGCAGAAATAGCGCCGGCTAGAATTGCGCGTCGAAATATAAGGTAGGTAAACTTATGTACATAGGTAACAAATAACGTTGATGTAATATATAACTTGCCTAAATGTAGTTATATGACTAGCAAATTTATTACTTAACTACTTAATAGAGGTATAGCGGTCGAATTATAGAGACGGCTATACACACAAAACCAATGTGTCTCCTGAAGTACGAATTTCGGAGTTTTTAATAGTATATCAATGGAAATGCCATTTTCGTAACTTATTACGAATGCAGCAAGAATATGGAACTGCACTCGATCCCTAGCAATCTTCAAAAGTTAATAATACGCGCGCAGCTACTAAACAACTAACTGCAAGAACACTTCAACACAGATTTTTGCATAATTACTTGCAAGCCCACAGAAGTGCGGAACGTTCCTTTGAAGGTAAGCGATACGCTTGCCCATGAACAGGTTGTGTCCACAGGACAGTAAAGAGAAGAAAATTACTGAACTGTTCCGGTATTGCATGCGAAAAGCAGTGCATTTTCTTTATTTGAGAAAATAGTAAGCCTAATAATTTCTCGAATTACAATGATCTTCACATGAAAACACGAAAACTAACAGATTATATCAATGTTAACATATTACATCTTTGAGGCACAATGTGTGACGCTGCGGTATACCTGTGTTCCTACCTGAACGACAGAACGGTCTCGTGCAATCAGTATTGTAGACTCTTATAAATCAGAGTCGCTTAAGCTCAATACCGAAAGTCACTAAAACTGATTCTAGCGAAGAACACAGAATTTCGTTCTAAGAGACCAGAGGAATAAACAATTTTTGTCGTTAAAACTTTATTCTGTCGCCAAGACATCAGCAAATGTCATTATTTATAGAGGCAAAGTCGCTAAATTGGCCACATTGCTTGCAACTCTTGCAAGGCACCTAGTAAAGCAGTCGGCAGCAGAAGCAGTCACAATTATTTTATACAATACTATGAAATTTAAAAAGGAAGCAACTTTCAAATAAAGTGATCAATAAATGTGGTTCAAGCCGTAACCGCTATTATAAACACATTAAAAACAAATACCAGCTAATTCAGTTCGAGATCTGTTTCTCACAAAATGTACGAAATGTTTATTTTATTACACCACTGAGGCTAACGGTTAACGTACATAATATGAGATATTTAAAAATTATATCCAGCTATTACAGACAAAAATCACGACAAGCTATAAAAGATTCAAATAAAGCATCTGAACATTAGGTTTTTATCAGTTATACATATCATACCGAGTATGGTCTCTTCAGTACAGATAGCAGCATGCATAGGTCCAGAACAAGGTACCAGAAATATACCTTGCTACTCTTTAGAAGAAAGCCATGAAATGGAGGCGAATCTATCTATCTATATCTATACTTATAATAAAACTGTAACAGGACCAATTCTGTACATTGAAGATATTTTGAAAATTATATTTGAAGGGCATTCTATATCCGATACTGAAGCCGAAACTGTATTTTTTTTAATTTTTGTCTGTCTGTCTGTATCAAGGCCGCGCATCACGCCGATACTACTGAATGGATTCAAATGAAACTTGGCATGATTTGAGATCTTACTACGAGGTAGGACATAGGATACTTTTTATCTCGTAATCTAGCACGGTTCTTTTGGGAGAGGGAATTAAAGTCAAAATGGGTACCTACTTGGTTATACGCTTGGTCCGATTTTATAAATTTTTCTTTATAATAATAATAAATATTAGTAAGGGAACACTCATAGAGAGTTGTTATCAATGTTTTGTAATCGATCAGGTTAAGCAACGTGAGGTAAGGTCATTAAACAGATGGGTGACCATTTAACGCCATTTGAACTAAATGGGTCCGTGCTGCGGAGAACAAGTAAAAAGTGGGTCCCAGTTTTTAACAGACTATAAAAAAGGAGGTTATGTATTCGATGCGAATGTCTGTTATTAAAAGTTTAGTTAACGTAAAAATAGAGCGGGCGGAGCTGCGTGGGTCAGCTAGTATAATATAAGAACTTAAAAGGTGGTTTGCTGAGCAAGGTAGCTTCAATTGCATTTTTAAACTGTTTCTACGCTCTCCAATGTTATTTTGTTAAAACAGCTTTGTCACTTATTACATAGGAAGGATACACTGTAGCTTAGTCGTTTAAAGTAATCTATGAATAATAATGTCGTCTGATTGTATGGTAATCAGGAGTTAGCACTACCACTAAAGCGAGTTATTGAACCTAACAAAAACTTTTTTAACAGACTTCTAAAAGGAGGCGGATCTCAATTCATCGTGTATGTATTTGTATTTTTGATATATCGGTAAGTCGGCCATTCATAACGCTAACCTTCAAGCAACTTGATATTATAATATTGTAAGAATATCAAGAACGAGCATACAACCTCAGTGCCCACGTGTCAGAGTAAATGGGCGTTAGTCTGGTCAACAGCCGCTTTAAACCGCGTCGAAGGGGATACTTCCGCGTAAACGATACTAAAGCCAGCCGCTGCGCTGCTGCGTCAGTACTTCAATATAAGATTTCAGCACAAAACATGTAGACTATACATGTAAACTATGAACGTGTGTAAATAACACAATAACGCTCGATCAAACCAAAACGGCCCAACTATGAATAAGATTTGCAAATAAAAGAACCGTCACCTTTGAGGCCGGTTTGAGCCTCAGCATACAATTTATTAGCACCAGTGATTTAGTAGATTTTCGGAAGGTTAATACCGAGCTTTAACTCCCGATCATTAGTATATGCGATTAGCGATTTAGTCGTTTAAATAAGCGACTTAGATACCATGCTTATACGCAGCGAGTCGCCAAAACGCAATACTGCATCGATGCGTCTGCAAAATTTCAAATAACCGATACCAAAAGTATCACGTATACCTACTATGGCTGTAAGACCACCTTAGATGCGATCTATATGGAAGAAATATCAAAGTTTATAAGATTGCGGTCTAGCTCGACGTTCGCTTATTTTATCTGGAAATGCAAGCGAATAGTCAAGTCAGCTATTTGTTAAAACAGGACTGCACGTTTACTTGGTTCCTTATATTTCTGGATTTTATTTTTCATACAATCTCGTCGCCACACACGGAATGGAATTTTTATACATGAAGTCGGTTCGAGGAAACTTAAAAGGAGACTGTGGACTATAACATTTTTCAGTGAAGTTTCGGAGGCAAGCGGTCTTTCGGTTTAAACAGAGAAGAGCGAAAAGGGATAAGGCAAGCTTGGATTTGGGTTACGCCCTAGACAGAGGCTTATCCCCGACACGAGTTTTATTTAGTGAGCGTCTGGAGCTGGAAAGACTCAGGCGAGGTCCGAGCGGAGTGCCCAGACTCACCACAGCGTCGAGGAAGCCGCCGTCGCCTTCCTAAAATATCCCCGATGCATCGGGGATATTTTAGTGGGTAAACATCCCATATAACTCGGCCTCCCTACTGAGACGTTTTGAAAGTTTCCTCCTTGATAGCAAAACAAAATACGTTATCCGTACAAACTCTAAGACGTTATCTGCTTGAGCTATGGAGCCAATTAACTGCTAGTAATTATTTCTTTGCCCGTGTGATGCCGGGTTAGAATTGCATCCCACCCTTTCGTTGGGTGTCATGAGGCTACTATGCGAGAACGGGAAGATGGGCAGCAGCGTCTTTCTTTTGGATTTATCTTCAACCTATACTGCGATCCCCAAGCCGCATGCCAAGCGTTGGGATTATGGCAACCCCCCCCCCCCCCTCTTTAGGGGGAGAATTTTGTTCAGCAGTGGACGTAGACGTCATTATCATTCATCATTAGCAGCCGATAGATCGGCTAATGTTTTTTTTTTTGTAATTTTAAACCGTCTTAGTGAGAACAGCACGTTCCATTTTTGTGAGCAGGGTATGGCTCAGTGGTGCAAAAAGAGAAATATGCAATAATCACTTGCAAACGCGTTAAGTGTAACGGCGGAGCTCTCGAAATGAAGTGGGTTGATAATAGTTTTATTCCTCCACCAGTCGACTCGAGACGAGGTCAAAGTGAATAAACCGTTGAGTCGAGTCAATTTCCGATATTAGATTTGCCTACAGGCAGAAATGAGGCGACGGTATTCCGGACGGAGGGAGCGCTGCGTTATCTTTAGATGGTGCAGCCGAATGGGGTTTTCAATCAAACGCTCGACGATGTACTAACAACACTCGATAAAATGAATTGAATGTCGAATAGTGGTCGATAATTTGTAACTGAAGCACTTTTTTCAGACATAACAAATATAACCAGCTACAGACAGACTATGATAGGAAAATTAAGAGGAAAATGAAATATTGGGGGCGATAGAAGTTCTGGCACGTAAAGTCAGAGAATGGAGTGGAATCAAGTCGTTAGAGTAGTTGGTGCGCGAAAAGAGACTCTTCAAAAGTTATATTATGTTCGCTGGAAGCAATCTAGACAATCAGTTATATAATTCCGTAGTCTTCATGAGGACTCGATAAGATGATACTAGCACTCCCGTTCAATGTTTCGAGTTGATGTTAAAGGATCAAACATTCTGACGTATTGATAATGGATTTTTCCCCGACGACGGAGACAGAAGTGCGTTACTTAAATTTTTTTTTGCTACCAAACTACGATTTAATAGAGAGAGAACGTAATGTCTTTTACCCCAAACGTATCCGAACTCTGGGTACTAATAAATGCTTAAAAGGAAACCCAATTAATATTTATTTGATTATTACAGTAAAATCATAATAACTATAATAAAGGATATAATACTGGCTCATAACATAATACAATATTATCGGATATAGCATCATACAAACGCAAAACCCACGTTGAGAGTGGCACATAAAATTAAATAAATGACTCCGGTATTAACTTAAATTGAAGATGAAGACGTCATATAAAATCCGAATTTCGCATTCAATAACGTTAACCCAAAAGCGAGAGAAAGCGTGTAAAAGAAAATTGTGTTAAAATGTCATGGGTTTAGGCTGAAGAGATTTCATCAGACATCCGGAACTCGGCATGTGGCCTCGCCACAGCCCATGTCCTCTACGTCAAGATACGTAGGCTTGCTACGATTTTTCGTAGAGCGGGTGATTACGCTAACGCGGTAAATGTCGATAGTGTAGTTTTTATTTTTTATAAATCCCCAAATCTCACTGGGGATTTAGGCCAGATACGTGTATAGGTACTTATATTACGCATATACTTTGCGTTAATACTAAGACCACAATCGATTATAGATCGATAAGAATGTAGCCTACATTAATGATCATAATACGATACTATATATCTGTAATAACTATATATAATCTATATTATTCGAAACAAGAAGTGTTACTACCTCACAAAATATAGTTAAGTGCAGTTTACACAATTTTCTTAATTTTATTTCCCCATTATTATAACGCAGTTTTCCTAGTGTTTCCTCAGGCTCATAATATCGTTATTATTTTATCGACATTTCCCATGTCTAGTAAGTCTTACAGATATAATATTCTGTGAAACATAACAGTCAATGAAATTATTACAGAGTAAACAAAATATGAGCAACTATAAACATGTAACGTCACGGTCGTTGCTACGGCCAGTGCTGTTGATTCACTCACTTCTCGCGTACAAACCGAAGGTGAAGACGAAGGAAGTTTATTGCAATATGTACTACCAGATAATATTTATAGTTTCTCTGTAACTATTCTAAAAATTGCACACGACTCGGCTCCTACACCATTGGTGGATGCTTCGAAAAGCTATGTTTTAACAAGGTTGATCGTGGTATTTCGGTGAGCCACGATATGAACGCAATATTTACAGTAACAGTAGGTTTATTTGCATCGTAAATTATAAAATACCACTGATATTTATTGGTTGTATAGATGTCTTGTATTTGACTACTAACAAGTCTGTTTCTGACGCGTGACTGCGGTTTCGGAGGTTGAAAACCTCATAAGAAGATTATTTTACATTGAAATTTGAGAATAGGTAGCAATGTATTTAATGTAACTTTGATCTTCCCCTTTGTCTACATTATTAAACTTAATATTACGTAGAGGGCTGAACTAACTACAAAGCCAATTAACTGTCAGACAATATGAAACATTTAAACCCAGAGACAAAGTATGAGAACAGCCAAAACGAGGGATGGTGACAATACAATTTAGGGCATTGTCCTCCAATAAATCATTCCGTTTCTATAGAAAACTAATGACTTTTGTAATAATAAAACTTTACGAGTTTGACCAAATGGAACTTAAGTAGATTAAAAGTATTTGGACTCCACCGTACCACGTATTATGTGACAATTGTGCAGACTGTATCATTAAGAAGTCTCGGGTTTTAAGTCCTTATCTATAAAAAAACAAACATATAAAGCAATGTTTGAAGGCTTTTATGTAGGACAATTTGAAGTGACAATGTCGCTGTATGATACAAGCCTCGAGGACACGGTCGAGCTCCGTGCTAAACAGCCTCCAGGGTATTCCATTTTATATAACCGTGGCCGCGATCAGCCTGTGTTAAGTGCACGCGAGAATTGCCATGCTCTACATAACTCAATTATGAGTTAGATGGCACTGTGAACGACTAACTTACACATTATTAAACACCCTGCTTAACCACCGTGATAATTCATTATGGGCTGGGAAGCAGTGTTGCCAACTCCTATAAACCCAAATCGTTATGCTGAGTATCAAAAGACGCCAGAAAGTTCCTAAAACTGATTCTACCGGAGAAGCATACCTCGTTTTAGAAGAGGCACATGAGACACGTAAATGATATTTTTTGTTGTCAAAACCTTTTTGTCCCTAACACATAAGCTAAAGTCGCTAAATTGGCAACACTGCTAGAAAGATACCTCGCCCCATGATAACTGCAGCACTTTGCAGTACTTTAGTATTGTGGTCCAAAATTAGATGCGATTTGTACCACGCAACAAATTTCGTGTGAGCAGTCCCTCAACTATAAACCTAACTGAATTTTGTTTCAGCAATTGAGGCTTTGATGGCTGCTGTTATCTGTTCACTGTTGCTACCTATATTTTAGTGCTTAAGCCAGATTTCATAAGTATATGCATCAAATTAATCAACAAATTCCACTCCATCGTCCTTACACACAAGAATATGGTCCGAACGGCTAATGCATTATTCAATTTACCGTGAAGTGCTAAAAGGCGATAAATGGTCTCGCGGTGTCGGTGCGGTGTTGGTGTCCATAGGATACTACTATCTCAGAAACCCAATGGCTGACCCTTTTCTAGCTGTAATGTTCCCAAAAGGACGTTTGGATTTTTCGAGGTATCCTTTTTACGAAAACGAAACGATTCGTTACTTTTTCTCGACTGGCTCTCAGAGATAGGATTATGTTTTTTACTTTATATTATGTCTATTTCTTTGGTACATCCTGCCATTTAAGCAACTTGATAAATATAAATGACTTCTCTTAATTTTAGGAGTAAACAAATTGATTAATCGGATATCGGCTATGATTTGTCATTTCATCCAATAACATCAGTCAGTATATCAAATGAAAGGTCTTGCTTGACGAGACAAGTAAATAATGAAATTGTGCTCTCTTTTGTTCGCACTCGTGCGTGTTATTGGACACTTCTCCTTAATACTGCTATATTGTGAACATGGGTACACTAATAGCTTAAAAGAAGATCCACATGAAAACTACAGCATGATCAGAACAGAGCAAGATATTGTCGTTGACAAAGATTACATCGTTTCAATTTAACCTTTTTGGATAATCTGCCAACACCAGATGGTAGTTGTACGCCGCCACAATCCGGCCAAAGCGGTACGCACCAGTAAGAGAGACGCTGGTCTGATCTGTTTCCGCCCACCACGACATCATTTATATTGGTTCAACGCACTAGATATTTTAGGATCGAACAATATAAGCGACTAGTAGTACATGACACTATAACAAATCTTATTAGGATTTAATTTTATTGTCTTCTGTGTAATCCAACTGAATTCCTAAAACATGAAAATTATGTAGGTGTTGAGTCTATTATAAAAATAGTATGCTTGTATTTTTTAACAAGATGACGTAAAGTACATCTTAGTAAAGACATGAGAATAAGCACGTATTGCGTGCACTTATGGACATAAATTATCTTACTAATATTATACCAGCAGTAAAACAGAGAGTACCTACCTAAATTATTAATACTTTCACTTAAATGCACTTCCTTCTGTGTATGTATTTACATACAATCTGCGCATAAAATCAAACATAAAAGTGATGACGAAACGGGATTATTACATTTAGAAATGAGATATTAATCCAAGAATAAAACCATATTACTAAAATTATGAAACGACTGAATTTCACGTGAGAGTAAGCTCAAGATATTCATCCGTTGCGGAACGAGCAGAGCATATTAATATCCTTTGGGAAATGGTACACGCAATGTGAATTTTAATCTCGTTGAGGCGTCAGTAAGTATACCTATTAATTTCATTTGAAAGAAGCGGATGATGACAAGGAGAAGGTTTTACTTAAAACATATAGCGATATTTATCCTCAAAATTGTGTAGTCATAGGCTTTGGCAAATTGTTGTTCTTCTAACACACCTTTCTTTAATGGAGGATCGGTTATAGTTGTCCCATTCAGCATAAAGGCCTACCTTTATTACTATGAAATGTTAAGTATATTGTGTTTATCTTAGACCAATGTTTTATTTGTAACAATGCCATACTATGGGCAGGGCTAAACCAAGGGCGTTAACTCCACCACAATACTCGTAGGTCGAAACAACGGAAACTAATTCCAAAGTATACCCACGTTCAGTTACCAATACATTATGTGTAGGAATGTATAAAATGAAACAGTAAAGGGGATATTACAAAGGTACATGAAGTTGGCAACTAAAAGTAAACAAGTGATAATTGATTGCTGATTATTTTATTATTTGGAATAATATAGCAAATAAGCTGAATTCGTTTCCTTTATCAAGTTAAGAGCAACCCTAGAAAAATCCAGGGTCAGTTGACAAATGCCACTGTAATTCAAGAATTACAAGTCAGATGGTAGAAGATAAAATTAAGTTAAATGGTCAGTAAAACGAATTGGATTTATGAACAGCTCCTCTGGTGTTTTGTAGAGTTACAGATAAAAGGTTTCCTTGAGCTTTGCTACTTTCCCTACGGGGCATTTAACTAAGTAATTCCCACGGATTTGAGATAGGTAGATATGAATATGCATAGGAACCGCTGCGAGGCATGCATCATATTAATACAGTTATATAATTGTACTAGTAATTGTAATGCCCGTGGCGTGTCCGGGTAAAAATAGCAGCCTTCCGTCTCTTCCCGTTGGGTGTCCGTAAGAGGCGACTAAGGGAAAACAAAAAGACGGGCAGCAGCGTCTTTCTATTGGATTACCTACAACCTATACTGCGATTCCTTCATGACTTACGCGAGTGTAGTTTTCGCGCACGCCGCCCGCACCCATATCGATAGCCTCCAGGTTATCCAGAATCGTTTCCTCCGACGTGCCGTCGGTGCCCCGTGGTACATGCGGAACGTAGATTTGCATTCCGATTTCAAGTTAGATCCCCTTCGTAAGTTCCTCAAAAACGCTACTTTGAATCCGCGTCCCGTCACGCGAACAGTTTAATCCGCGCCGCCGCCGATTACGCCCCTAGTCCTTCTGACTCGCGCCGCAGACCACGGCACGTACTGCTCGACCCTCCTGACCCCATGACGGTCCTATTGGACCGGGATGCGCCGAACCCTCCCCGACAACCGTATGCTACACTAGCTATCAGACACCGGTCTCGCCGGCGAGGCCGCAGGGTCGTACGTATGCGACCTCAACGACGTGCATCACCCCACTGAGTTTCTTGCCGGTTCTTCTCAGTGGGGGCGCATTGTGAACCGGTGGTAATCTCAGCCCTCTCTTAAGCGACAGCCCAAGCCGAGGCCGTGCCTCCCTGAGGTGCCCTTGAGCTCGTCGCTACTTCTGCCGTAAAGGCTAGAGCGCTTTAAGCGCTCGCCTCCTATTGTCCGGTGAAGCTGTAATGGCCATCTGCGGACGTGTTTCGGCTGCTGATGATGATGATAATTGTACAGGAATTTAGGAATGTTATAAGAAATAAGTTTGCTAAAATCTAGGAATATAATTAGTTATCCGGGTGTGTCCAATCCTTCGCACTTGGCCTTTTTGGTCATACATAATGCGCTACGTGAGACAGCTGTGATAATAGAAAAGAGGAGCGGATTGCCTTACCGTTTTTTTTTTGGGAATGATAGACGCTGTTGGCCGCAGATGGCCATTACAGCTTCACCGGACGATAGGAGGCGAGCGCTTAAAGCACTCTAGCCTTAACGGCAGAAGTAGCGACGAGCTCAAGGGCACCTCAGGGAGGCATGGCCTCGGCTTGGGCTGTCGCTTAAGAGAGGGCTGAATTTACCACCGGTTCACAACGCGCCCCCACTGAGAAGAACCGGCAAGAAACTCAGTGGGGTAATGCACGTCGTTGAAGTCGCATGCGTACGACCGTGGGTCATTATGGCTTACTGCCCTATATGGGGCTACGATACTTATTTTAGTCAGTAAAATAAATAAATTAAAACAAAATATTCAATAAATGACTTGTATCAACATTAACACACATCCTCCCTTCTGCGACAGTACCGGCTGTCTATTTGCACGCTAATTTCTTATCAGCCCCCAAAATGGATTTGTTGTTTTTTACCATTTCGAATCTGTTTGTTTAGTAGATAAAATCTTTTAAAAAAAAAATTGAACCGACTTCAATATCACTGAAAAGTATAAAATAATTTAAATATTATTGAAGTTGGTGTTAGCGTACCTGCTGTCTATATTTGGCACCAACTTCAATAATATTTAAATTATTTTATACTTTTCAGTGATATTGAAGTCGGTTCAATTTTTTTTTAAAAAGATTTTATTTTAACCTTTTTAGTGATATTTTCATATATAAAGATTGAACCATCGAAAACCGAAAAATTATCTAGGTAGGTTATGATCACATTATCGTCTACATAGTTTTACATAATTCATGTTTCTTCAGAAAATAATATCCGGTCGTAATGAAATTTGCATGGAAACATCATAGTAGTTTACTCTCTCGAATAAAAAAAGAATCATCGAAATCGGTTCATAATTGTCAGAGCAATGTAATGGAGAACATCAGTTTTATGGTTTTTACCAGATAAATTCCTCCACATCGTTCATGGTCCTCCAGGAAGTTCTTATCCGGTTGTAATATAAAATCTTTTTAAAAAAAAATTGAACCGACTTCAATATCACTGAAAAGTATAAAATAATTTAAATATTATTGAAGTTGGTGTTAGCGTACCTGCTGTGTATATTTGGCACCAACTTCAATAATATTTAAATTATTTTATACTTTTCAGTGATATTGAAGTCGGTTCAATTTTTTTTTAAAAAGATTTTATTTTAAACTTTTTAGTGATATTTTCATATATAAAGATTGAACCATCGAAAACCGTAAAATTATCTAGGTAGGTTATGATCACATTATCGTCTACATAGTTTTACATAATTCATGTTTCTTCAGAAAAAAATATCCGGTCGTAATGAAATTTGCATGAAAACATCATAGTAGTTTACTCTCTCGAATAAAAAAAGAATCATCGAAATTGGTTCATAATTGTCAGAGCAATGTAATGGAGAACATCAGTTTTATGGTTTTTACCAGATAAATTCCTCCACATCGTTCATGGTCCTCCAGGAAGTTCTTATCCGGTTGTAATAAAATTCATACAGATTCAATACAGTGGTTTCTTCTTTCGAATAAAAAAAGAATCATTGAAATTGGTAAATATTTGCCAGAGTTATGACTATTTTTGTCCGACCGAGCGAGTCCGAGCGACTAAAACGTCATCTATATAGGCTTTCTTGCAAGTCTCAGTGCGCAGTCACCATTCTTGTTTTTTCAGGAACTACTTATTACTAAGCAATAATTTTTTTATGGGACCCAATTAACGGATTAAAGAATGGATGGAAGAAAGATTTTTTCAGATCGGTTCATAATTGCCAGAGTTATGCGCGAACATACATAGAAAAAAAAAAAATATATATACAGACGAATTGAGAACCTCCTCCTTTTTCTGAAGTCGGTTAAAAATTCATACAGATTCAATACAGTGGTTTCTTCTTTCGAATAAAAAAAGAATCATTGAAATTGGTAAATATTTGCCAGAGTTATGACCATTTTTGTCCGACCGAGCGAGTCCGAGCGACTAAAACGTCATCTATATAGGCTTTCTTGCAACTCTCAGTGCGCAGTCACCATTCTTGTTTTTTTAGGAACTACTTATTACTAAGCAATAATTTTTTTATGGGACCCAATCAATGGATTGAAGAATGGATGGAAGAAAGATTTTTTCAAATCGGTTAATAATTGCCAGAGTTATGCGCGAACATACATAAAAAAAAAAAAAAAATATATATACAGACGAATTGAAAACCTCCTCCTTTTTTGAAGTCGGTTAAAAATTAACGATAATCCTTTATAAGAATATTTACAACTTGTTAAATGAGTAATAAAATAATAATAAATAATAATAATAATATCTTGGGACAATCCACACACGATCATCCGATCCCAAACTAGGCAGAGCCTGTACTATGGAAACCAGACAACTGATACTAATACTTATATACTTTTTTTTTTGTAAATACATACTTAAATAGATAAACAACACCCAGGCACTTGGCGGGAATCGAACCCACGACCCATCGGTTAGCAGGCAGGGTGTCTGACCACTAGACCAACGAGCCCGTCAAATACCCGTTAAAGGTTAATATCCGTTAAAGGTTGACAATAAGCAATTGCAAACAATAATAGACGTCACACTAAATGATTGAGGTGCCATTATGTGCCCATCGGCACTCCGACATTTGTCAGAAATTGGACGTGGGAGTCGTAAAGCGCTAGTTATGCTGTTATTTCTCGCTTTTAAATTAATTAACTTCCATGACTATTCTATTATTATGATTGACACTTAATATAGCGTCGGAAAATTTCATACTTTTACAACATCACCACAGCTTAGATATCAAAAAAGGTGTTTCCGTTTTCTACAAAGCGGATCTAGTTCTCTAAAGGCCTAATAAATGTTGTTACATAACAATAAATCATGTAACACAATGTGTGAGTACACAGTGGAGGCACAATGAGCCGGCAACTTCGTAATTGCCAGACGCAGGCATTAGTCATGCAATCAAAAGACTGGATAGCGGGCACACTGCAGTTGAAGCTGGATTTCATTTTGGCCTTTGAACCTATTTAACAGGGTAATCTGCGTACCTAGGCTGACTCAGAGGAAAAGAGCTATTGAGGTTTGTTAATTTAAATTAGCCGAATTATTTAACACTAGGATGCGGCTCAGACGTCCTAGTACGAGCTTTAACCAAAGTTTATATATCAGAATAGTTTTACAGTTCGAAAGTCGATACCGAAGAAATTTTCGAGGAAGTGTAGAAATTAAGATGATCATCTGATCATCTTAATTTCTACACTTCCTCGAAAATGATGATCAGAACTGACGACACTGTGGTAATACCTCTCTCTTAGACGGTTTTTCGCACAGAGACCTACCACTAATACTATAAAACAAATTTCAATATTATTTATAATAAAATAAGGTTTGGTTTACAATTAAAGGGAAACCAAGTCAATTTTACGATTTTGATGAATGAATACATCTCTGACTGGATAAACCAAAAATAAAATATATACTTACAAATCATAACAGATCAGAGGTATATTCAGAAATACTATTTACAAACGTAAAAAAGAAATAGTAGATTAATACATTAGAGGCCTTAAAAGTGCATAACACTGATATGCAGTGACTGACAGTGCTACAACGCCGCCGCCGTAGCAATTGACGAGATTGTATTCATTCATGCCGAAGCAGTTGATTCTAGACAAAACTAATGTAAGTAGCTTACAACCGAAATCACAAACGTTTGTTAAACATTTAGGGCCATAAATTTAAAAGGGCCATTTGATTAACTGGAGGATATTGCAGAGACTGATCAAAAAATAAAGAAGAAGTAAGATTTGTGGTGACATTTTACAGACATTTCTAAATTTGGCGAATAATCTGCTACCATAGTTTTAGAACGAGTAATATCGTACAATTCGCACAAATTAGTTAAAAACTGTATATGCAGGGAGTAAAAACACCCAAAATTAAAATTTCATTAACTGGCAATGTTAATCGTTAAATTTGTTTACAGTATGCCAATCAGGTAATATATTTTCCAAAATAGATGCTGTAGTCCTCTTTTCATCGTCGTTGGTAGTAAACAAATTGATATTTTGCAGTTATTCACTAAATCTTTCTATTTAACACATCCGTGGCATACCTTTGTGTATCGTTTCAGTGAATAGATTTAATTCTTTCTTTAAAGTAACATACAAGATAATAAACCAGGCTTTTATCACAGCTTGAGTTGGGTGTCTCTCATGTTATATCATTTATAAGCATTTTTATAATCATATTACCTCAATGTGTAGTCATATTGAATACAGTTTTACTGGAGACTGATTTATTATTAAGTAATTATAACCAAAAAAAAAAACCAGAACAACTGCATTGCCACGTTGAACCCATTATAAAATTTAGAAACATTATGTTCCTGAATTTTATAATACTAAGGAAATATCTATTAACTCCTTGAATTTAGCATCTAGCTACTTATAGATAAATTGTATCTTTATAGGAATTTCTAAATAAATATTTGGGAAACTAGTAATTTCACCTATTGGCAGACTAATACATAATGTATGCCGTTTGCGGCAAGAGTCGGTTTGTGCCTGTTCCACGCTAAGCTTGCATTTATGAGGTTGTCTCTAACACAAGACAGGGCAAACATAATTACGTTCGCCATATTGACTTTTCAGCGTTGAGTTGGTAAACTACTTTATCCTTATGTATACCTTATATAAGTAAATTCTTTTTTGGTATAGTAAAAATCTTCAACGTTTGGTACTTTAAAGTAAAACTGAACCACTAGATGCAAATTTTGCTTATATTTCATTACCATGGAGCGACTCCATTTAAACGCTCGTTTAAACAAGAAGTTTCATTTCAATTGAGGACTTTGTTTCGAGTTCCTTGAATTTCCAATGTAATTTTCTTAAGTACAATTTTTTTTCTTAATTTTGGTCCGATCTGAAGAATAAATATTATTGCAATTGTATGAAGCACCACGTACGTTGCCTCTCATATGATATTCTCATATACAATAATTCTGTTAGATAGATATTAAAATTGGTCAGTGTTAGTTTAGAGAAAATTAGGTAGACAAAATTTATGGATGTCAGTATGCCGTTAAAACTACTATAATATACTTAGAACAGAAAACCGAATACCTACTGAATCTTATATTGAAAACATATTCACGATTACGTAGATCACGCGTGTAGAGATAAAAATGGAATAACGTTCAATATATCGATAGGCGTCATTATACTTTCAAAGTAACTTCTGATGTGAGGCGTAGAAATGACGAGAACATGTTCCAAGATTCATAAATTATATTTTAGCGGATTCATAGCAACGTATAAATGAATGAAAACTCTCTAAATAAATATAATACCACTTGAAAAAATACTTTTGTACTTTTAGGATGTTTAACCTGGAAACGGACTATAAGACGTTTCTTTCTTTTAAATATAAGTAGGAATAAAATATAATATGTTTGATAAAATTCTCCAGGGCCGCTCTCTCCTGGGCATGCTAGAAGAGATTTCTATAGAAATAAGCTTTGCCTTTGTACCTGTATTATCCTAATATTTATAAAATGAAATAAATAAGTAAAATTTTACAGTTAGTGATAAAAAGAAGAGTTTCATGCGTCTTCGTTGGTAAAGTTAAAGTATTTTATACATAAATTTACTAATTAAATACCTATTAGATAATGAATGTCTCGGCTGATATAACATACACACGTTAAATATGTATTAGCTCTATAATATAACTAGCGTGCGAGCTTGACTATAAAAATAAATTAACAGTAATAACAATTAACCACCGCTAAATCTTTAAATTATCGATGCTGTAACGAATATTTTCACCGTTCTTATCTTTCACCGTTCTATAATGTAATATACGAGTACATTATACAATTAAAAGAAAGGAATCTTGGTCAATCATATTCAGAGAACAAAAGACACAAGAAATTCATAGCTCTCTGGTTCTTGGCCCTATACATAGAAACATTCCCAATATCTAGGTGGTATGGTACTGTCCAGGTAGGTACTGCAGCATTGTAAGATCTGGTAATCTGCAGCAATGGGGGCAACATTGCTGTTCCTGTGTAAATGGCACTGTATTTGTTGATTACATGGCAGCTTTCCATCTGCGGGCGTGTCGAATAATATCAGACGAACGTCCGGCTTAGACAAGAATCTTTAAGGAGTTGGCAAAAGTTGCAGAACCCTTGAATTATTGCAGTCTACGATTGCGAGCGTGTCGCCGTCGCCTTTAGCAGTTATGTAACAGCAGTCCTGTGTCTAATCAATACGGCGGCGGGCACTTTTCCATGCCGACAGGGCCATTGTACTGGGGAAACATCGAGCGTTCCGTTGTAGATGAATGGACGCCCATCTTGGCTAAGTCTTTAGCGTAACTTCCACCAGGTTGCGTGTGCAGTAGAGAAATCTACTGAACATGATATATTTATGTAATAGATCCTTTTTGACAACGGAGGTTAATCACTTATGCGGGTTTTGACAATCGTGATATTAGGTTGTTCTAAAGATTCTTTCATGTAGTGCTTTGAAAGATTAGACGTCATGTTTATGTCCTATTTGCTTGGGTATTAGTCAGAAATGAAACAGAACATTTATAATAAGGATTGTTCAATGACCATGCTGGATGATGGAATGGGAATTAACAAGAATTATAAATAATCTTAATGTTTATTAAATATCCTAAGGTATTTAATCCCCCCCTACCCTAAGGTAGACTGTTAGAAAATGCGTAAGGCCTTAAGTCCGCCTTGTACTATAAGTGCACAAAGTTAAATAAATAAATAAAATAAATAAATGTACTTACATATATATATGCAATTGTATACATATTGATTTGAATTGATAGTATGTATTGGCATCTATCTTGTTTATCCTGGAACGTCTCGAATGTTTTGGACCGTATTTTGATAAAAAAAGTCATTTACGCATTAACAAAACTGTTAGATTTTCTACAAGTCACACCACAAAAGATAACTTTGTATAATTTATTTAATAAAGCTACTTAATTTAACTAAAATTCGATGATTTTTTTGTCCCAGGTAAAAAAAGAGATTTTTTAGGCTTTACTGTCATTTATCCCTTGAGGCAGAAAAATAGACTGCCTCACATCTAGAATGTAGAGCAGACATACCTTACGTACTCACATCTAGAATGTAGAGCAGACATACCTTACGTATATAGAGATACTGTAAGACAATACTATAGAAAGAATCTAAAGAATAATAGAATTCCTAGAAGAAATCAGTAGTATCTTGACACTGTGAAATCAAGTCATGATATTGTTTGTGACTAAATTTCCGTGCAGTGCGCAAACTATAAAAAAATTGGAACATCCATAATGCGTCTGGGCTATGTAAGGACACTCATAAAAATGTGACTGGAAGTTTTATTACGAGGGTTGGCAGTCCCTTTTGGCACAGATAGTCAATCAATTACATGAATACAATTCGCGACAGTGGAAAATGTTTTATTGTTACTAGGCATTGTCGTCCATTGAGTACGGCGGCGACTCCGAGGACGGCAGCGGGGTTGCGACCCCCGTCCCCTTGAGCACCGTGACAGGTTCCCGGGGGGCTATAATGCGCCCCCCGGCGGCGGGCTCAAAGGCAAGGCACTGAGGGGCTCCTAGTGCAGAACCCACCGGAGAGCCCGGGGGTTCTCGTGTGCCGATGCGACAGCCGCGAGGGTTTTAGTGGGTAAGAATCCCACATACCCTGGTCTAGCCTCACAGCTCCCGTGGAAGGTCTGAAAGTATCCCCGCGAAAAAAAACGTTACTAGGCATTGTACGACCTTTTGCGCGATCAAATTTATCTTTGTAGTAGACTAACAACCATACCTATTTTCGGTGTTCTGAAGATTTTCGAACGTTTTCGGAAGTCTGGACTCAATCAAAGCAGTAAGGGCTCCCACACATAACTGCGATGCGATGCGATGCGGCGAGAAACAAATGAATTTTCGATACAAAGTTGCAGGAAATTGTATCGAAAATTCATTTGTTTCTCGCCGCATCGCATCGCATCGCAGTTATGTGTGGGAGCCCTAAAAGTACAATATTCTATTTAGCCGGTACGCGGTTTCTGCGTAATCCCATTGTCAGCCGTCATACAAATAAATAAAATATATCCTTTCTCACCCCCACAATAATTATTAAAACTAATGCAGGCAGAAAACGACATACACAAATACACACACTACACTGACTCGTAAAACATAAGCCTCCTTCTGGAGCAGTCGTCTAAAAAGAAATCATGCCATAAAATCATGTCAGTGATACTGTTAGTGTTAGTGTGTTTTGTCGTGATTTGCAATCGAGTTCGAGTTCCAGTAGTAGCCGTAGCAAAAGACTGAGAAAGGGGGTAGACAGATTTGCCTGTTCCTAATGTATTCTTCACCCAACCGCATCTTACAGCTATCCCGTGATCATGACGCTTGCAACAGCGTCGAAATATCGGAAAATGATAATCAATTATCCTGGCAGTAAGCCCGTGAGTCAAAATAGAATTTTTAGTCTTCAGTTATAAAAAAACAAATCGAATCAGGCCACTCGTTTGGGAGCTCTTTAGCCACAAACAAAGACTTCGTCAAAGCTTATAATAATTATACCAGCCCTTGTTTATATCCCACTGCTGGGCACGGGCCTCCCCTCAACATGAGGGGGCTTAGGCCATGGTCCACCACGCTGGCCAAGTGCGGGTTGGCGGACTTCACACGTCATTCGAGAGCTAGTTAGGCTTTCTCAGACATGCAGGTTTCATCACAATGTTTTCCTTCACCGAAAGCTTATAATGGAAAATGATAAATACATATAATATTATGTACATACTTATTGTAGGTATACAAAGAAACAGCTTACCATTTTGCCTTACCTTTATTGCATACACCTCTATGAATAGATTTATTTTATAGGTTTAGGCATATTCTAGGTTGGAGTGCATTCCAGTATTCTACATATTTCATCTATAAAGGATGCCCAAACTAGAAGTAGTAAAAGACAATATCCGAATCTTTTTATTATCGTCTTTCACAAATACAGTACTATATATTTAGGACGGAAAACACCATTCTATTTGGGTAAGTAATTGTGTCAATGACGAGCACGTTAGCCCAATCCCATTGCGAGAGGAATTCTGAATTTGGTTTCAAGGTTTTCCTTTTCCTGACCCGAATTATGGACACGAAGGCAATGTACACTGTCACGCAACTATCCCTATCAACCTACGAGTTTTCCTACTTGTGTCGTACAAAGGTGGGTCAAGAGAAGAACAAACAAGGCGGTAGCCAACACTTCACAAATATAGGGAAATTTCCACCCTCCACTTTGCTAATGCGGCTTGCGAATACTGTCGAGTCATCATCTCGACTGTTGAAAATTGATAGTCGATATGGAACACAGAAGATCACCATGGATTACAATGTAATAAACGTTAGTATAAGGTTATGGTTTTTAACCTATATTTAGGACATCAAAGTATGTTACTTAGCTTATCAGAAAAAGCAGTCGATCGATTATTAAACTTAGAGTATCTGGATTCAAGAGCTTCCAGGATCACTTCATGATTTGAAATAATATTTAAAATAACTTAAATCTATACTATAATAAAACTCAAAGAGCACTTTTTCTGTACATTGAATATTTTTCCAAAATTTCTATGTGGGGATACTATACTATCGACATAGAGGCCAAAACAATTTTTTTTGGAATTGTCTGTCTGTCTGTCTGTCTGTCGTTCTGTTTGTCCAGGTATCATTTGAAAACCCGTGGATGGATTTTGATAGGACTTTCACTGATGTGTTGTGTAGAAGTCAGGGTATAAATTGGTATATCAAACATCACGCTGTGTTTCATAGGGGCTAAGCAGTGAAACATTACTTGCACATATTACCACGTAATTTCCTTTGTATGTGAATAGGGTAATTATAGACTGATCAGTTAAGCTATGTATTATTACGCTATATACAATAGGGACTGAGCAGACATTTACTTTGCATAAGATATGGCAGTGGCGAAGGGTCAATTTATGTAAGGGGTAAGCCGGTCCGGTACACCCAGGACATTTTCATTAGGTTTCTGTATTGTTCTAAGTACTTTGCTGATAGCAATATGACATTATATCTTTGAAAAGTTAAAATCTGTAAATCCCGAGCGAGTCCAAACTAGATTAGGAAAGAAATAGGCAAGGGAAAAATACCATTTCATTTCATTTAAAAGCCAGCGGTTAGGTCAGCTGCACCACCAAGGCTACATTTGTATAGGTGGGTGGAAATTGAGAATACGAAATTGCTGAATTTTTACTTAGGTAAAAGACCTAAAATGACTCGAAATGATCTAACGCAATAAAATAAACAATTACAATTTACACTACACAAATGAACAGCGCTCCCAAAAAACGCTTCAAGGTCAGGGCGCAGGGGGGGGGGGGGGAATTTAATGAAACTCCAAGTTTTATTACAGTCGCAACAATAAAAGATGCGAAAAACTTAGAATTTTCATTATCGAATATCATTAGACAGTAATTTACGATGTTAGCGTGATTTACATTATGAACAGCGCCATCTATCGGTGAAATGAAACATACAATCACTATAGAACTTTAATATCTATACTATATTTAGACAAGAAAGTCGTGTTAATTACACTATTTATAACTCAAGAACGGCTGAACCGATTTGGCTGAAAATTGGTGGGGAGTTAGCTTAGAACCAGGAAACGGACATAGGATACTTTTTATCTCGGTCAGTTAAGGTTAAGCAACGTTAGGTAAGGTCATTAAATTGATGGGCGAAACGATTAATATAAAATTTTGTGTGCATATCGGGTAGGTCTAAGAATAATAGGTCATAAAGTATATTTTATGCCGCTGATAACATGATTGACGAGGATATATAGAACGAGAGGAGGGTGCAAGAGAGGAGAGAGACTGAGAGAGGATTTGAGGAGGGGGTGATGGGGTGAGGGATCGGGAGAGTTAGGTGGAGCAAGTTGGGAGAAGAGAGAGGGAGAGGGTTCAGAGAAGGGACAACGGGGAGAGGAAGAGGGGGAGTGTGACGAGGACTGAAGTGGGAGGGAAAGAGAGACGAGCAACATGTAATAAAAGCGCGGGTGGAGCTGCGCGGGTCAGCTAGTTACAATATAAGTCGTGAAAGAGGATATTCTATTTCGTTATTCTTCTCTTATTCTGCTAAAGGACACCATATTTCTTAAGGCGCTTATGTTTTTGTGTGCAAGTATGAGAGCGGCAACGCGGGCAACTTGCATAATGAAATCGCGTCATTTGAATAAGATAGTCGAGTTTCCCAAGGGAACTACTTGAACCTATTCTAGAACAAAGTTAATTTGGAATACTGGGAACCTCGTATTATTCCCAAAAATATTAATGTGACAAAGACGCTCATTAGGGAGGTATACTTACTGGTTTAAATTTGGATCAACACTACATATTATAATAATAATATAATAAAATTTATTTATTTCAAAATAATAGTGGTATGGTAGGTACATAAGTATATGATACAGACAATATCAATTAAAGAGCACTACTGGTACTTAAAATAGGATACCCTGAGCTATAAGTACCAGTTTCCTTCCATCATGATACAGATACTATTACAAAATATAATGCAGTACTACCATATACTATCATTAAACACATAATCATGTTACTTAGTTGATACAATATACTTCGCATCACAATAATTACGCAATATAATACATGCGTGAACATTATATCACTGGATGAAGAAGCTTCTCAGTTTGTTCATAGGATAGTGTTAGGAGCCAATTTGTCACATTTTTTTTTGCATTCATATTCATTTTTATCGTCAATGTGCATTTTGTTACAAGTCAGGTTATAGATATAACACCCGAGAAAGTAAAAGACTCGCTTACTAAAGACTGTTTTAGAATTACTAAGCGGTAATTTGAGTCTACGAGTCTGTTGACGAATAGATGAGTACGGAAGACCTGATTTTTCGCGTGCTGTCTTAGGACTACTTGGAGTATAAAAAGTTGACGAACCGTTAAAACTTGACAAAATTCATAAAGTTCTTTAGTAGGATAACGAAAGGGTTTAAAAGTACAGACTTTTAGCACCGCTCTTTGTGCACGTTCGAGTTTGATTAAATTAGTTTTGCATGCACCACCCCATGATAAGATGCAATATTCTAATAGGGATTGGCACAAAGCCAGTATAGTATACCATTTTAACAATGTTTGGGTCTGCCACTTTTCGCAAATGCTTAAAAACATATATTAGTTTGCCTGCCTACCTGTCATCTGGTCGATATGCGGTATAAAACTTAATCTATCATCTAGGATCACACCAAGATATATTATATTTGTTACTCTGTCTAATTTTGGGCAGCTACAACTAGACGGCATATCATATGTATGCTCATGAGCGGTAATACAATAATTAGAGCTATCTACAAACTTTGGTTTTTTAATGCTAAACATAAGGTACTTTGTTTTTTCGACGTTTAGTGATAAGGAGTTAGCTGATAACCACCTAGCTATTTCATTGAAACCCGATTGAGCAGCGTTAAAGGCTTGTTCCCATGTTCCTCCCGTAAAAATAAGAGCCGTATCATCCGCGAATGCCAGTAATTTACCGTCCATAAGATTTAGTTTGCACATTAATGTACAACAGGAAGAGCGTAGGGCCGAGGATGCTGCCTTGGGGAACTTCGTGGTCTATGGGAAGATCGCTGCTCATATGCTCACCAATCTTTACGCGCTGAGTTCGATCAGTTAAGTAACTACGAAATAGTTTTAGTTGAGTACCCCTGATTCCAAGGCCTTCTAACTTAGAAATTAGCTTGGGAATGGAGACTGTGTCAAATGCCTTAGCCAGATCGAGAAATATTGCTACGGTTTTTTTGCCTTTATCAAGTGCTTCAACTACATAATTTGTGAACTCGTGTACTGCGTCATTAGCGGATTTATTGTTACGAAACCCATACTGATTCTCAGATTATTACACTCGAGATAACTTTTTAATCGAGAGTTCATATTTTTTTCTAAAATTTTAGACAATGAAGGCAAAACTGAGATCGGTCTATAATTGGTGACACGATCTGCATCCCCAGACTTAAAAATAGGATGTACGAGCACTTTCTTTAATAATAGAGGAAATTCCCCATTACTCAAACACAGATTAAATATATAAGTTAAGGGTGGTATAAGAATAGTTTTAAATTGCTTTAAAATATGTGATGAGATACCATCAATCCCAATCGCACAGTTAGTACGCAGGGTCAGAATGATTCGCTCGACTTCTTGCTCGTCAGTCTGTAATAAAACAAACGATTTATAAGGAGTTATAGGATTTTGTACTGTTAGGTTCTGGTTCATTTTAGATGTTAGGTTTACCTTATCAATCTCCTTACCAATACCAACAAAGAATTTATTGACTTCATCAACCGACTCCTGTAAAGAATTTCCAATCGATAGCAAAGAGAAAGCAATATTTTTCTGTTTAACAGTTTGGGTAACTTCTTTTATGACAGTCCAAAGTTTTTTGGGTTAGACCTAGCCTTGTTTAATTCTTCCCTTTCGTGCTCTTTTTTAAGGTTTTTAATTATATCATTACAAATATTACGGTATCTTTTGTAAGTTGTTTTAAGATATTCATCATTAGGTGTACATTTCATTTTTTTAAACATTCTGTCCGTTTTTCTCATGCTCCTTAGTATACCTGGTGTGATCCAAGGTTTCATAATTTTTAAGCGATGTGGCACATCATATGACTTAGTGCTCATTTGTAAAGCCCTATTGATGGAATTACAAAAGTACTCAAGTGCAACATCGGCCTTTGTGCATTCGTATATAAAGGAAAAAATTATGTTTTTCAATTGGCTTTCAAGAAGAACATGATCAGTAATTTTCCTCGTGCTAACAGCATTATCTGTATTCGCTTTACCAAGGACAAGCAGGACAGCATTATGGTCGGTAACAGTAGAGTCGAGCACTATAGCAGTGGAATTAAATTTAGTTTTTAGCAAAACATGATCAAGTGATGTTTTACCGTGAGTTCTAAAAGTATGAGCAGGTAGGAGTCCATGGCTAGCAGTAAGATTCAAATATTCAAGCGTCTTACTCTCTGTGTTACCGTCCACGATATCTATGTTAATATTGGGAGAACGTTAACATGAATCAGCAAATATATAAAACTTATTCTTTAACAAAATGCTCCTCGGGGAGTCTTCAATTAATGGCTTCCTAATTTGGCATGAGAGTAGCCAACCATAAATACCATAGAACTAAATGCTTTAACTGTCTACTGAGTCTAATTATTTTGCAAGGAGAAAGAAATAGTTAATGAGTTAACACGGGCCTGTTGGTCTAGTGGTTAGACACCCTGGCCGCTACCAAATAGGTCATGGTTACGATTCCCACCAAGTATCTGGGTGTTTTAAGTAGATATTATGTATGTACAAAAAAAAATGTAATAATAATAATATCTTGGGACAATCCACACACGGTCATCGGATCTCAAACTAGGCAGAGCCTGTACTATGGAAACCAGACAGCTGAAACTAATACTTATATTTTTTTTTTTTGTAAATACATACCTAAATAGATTAATAACACCCAGACACTTGGTCGGAATCGAACCCACGACCCATCGGTTAGCGGACAGGGTGTCTAACCACTAGACCAACGGGCCCGTCAAAATAGTCGTCGTGATAGTCAGTAGTTAGTATCAGTTGTCTGGTTTCCATAGTACAGGTTTTGCCTAGTTTGGGATCAGGTGACCGTGTGCGGATTGTCCCAGATTATTATTATTATTATTATTCCATTTATTTATTGTTTTAAATTATTATTATTATTTATTATTAGTAAGAACAATTAAGTGAATTGAAATTTAAATTAAATTTGAAATATTTTTTTATCAAGCTTTTAACATGCATTGCCTGCATAATTAACGAAAATACGAACAAAAATCAAAACTACCTGATTATTGGATTAATTATGGCCCTAATTAATTCGACTATTCCATACACACGCGCCATAAACTCAATACATACATTATCCGATTATGTAAAAAAAAAACCACGTAAACGTATTACTTAGGTCATATTTTCCGACCCGTTTTAACATTTAAGATTTTCAGATAGGAACAGAAATAGCCACTGTCGTTAAAATAAGCATGATCCTTAGTAACATAATAAGATAACTTGAAGACAATATAGCCTATTTTTACGTTGGCACTCCCTTCTGAAAGATTAATCGGGAAAGTAAACCGGCCTTCGCGCTAATTGGTTTCACTTCTCTGACATGATAATGTATTTAATCTTCGTAAACAAAAGCTTAATTGGAGTGCTTTTGAAAATAGGTTGTATACGGTGCAGTATACATACAAGTGCACTTCTATTCACCTCTGACATTTGAAAAGCTGTTGATATAAATAGAAAAAGGCATTTATTATTTCAATGCAAGGCAAAGGTTTTTTGTCTACTAAAAACCGAAATACGACAAAGCAGTAGTAAGGCTTCATACGGGTAGTCGTATCTGTGATTCACTGAATTTCTACAACAATATTATCTTTGCGAAGCGAACCTAACTCATTTCGTCACAATAACTTTGTTTATCGAAATGTCAACGACGTCATGAAAATCTCCGAGCATCCGTACAACTCCAGCTCGTTCGACTTCGTATCGATCCACAGGCAGACTCGGGTTTTTGTGGAAATATTAACCTTATTCATCATGCAGATCTTTAGAAACCTCGTCAAAACATTTGTAACGAAAAATATTTTTAGAGAAACCTTTATAATTATTATAGTTCGGAACTCTATAAATAATGGAATGAGACGTAGATTATTAATTTACCTAATTTATCTTGAGAAATGCAAATTTTTTAGTCATTGAGAGTATTTATGCCCCAAATATAAAAGAACATGTCTTCCGATATTTGTAGTTGGCGCTTTGCGGCATCTGTAAACCAATTACATAGTCATTCTATCACAATTCCAGAAATATTCTTGGAAGAAAGGGTACCCTTTTAAGTGTCAGAGCGAACACCAAAGTTAGTTTATAACGATATAATGCTACACACAAGTAGGTAAACGAAATAGTTCCTTGCCTTTCAAAGTTCAGTAGGGTAGGGTGTATTAGCAGTGGCGTGCACAGAGGGTAGGCAAAAAAAAGTAATTGGCTTGTTTCACCTATTTTAAGTATGCTATTATACTATTTCAAATATCCATATGCAAGCAAATACTATAGACATATTAATTTGCATTTTAAAACATTAATAAGTTTATTCAGCGGCTCCATACTGACAAAAATACTTTACCTACCCTAGGATTTCTCTAAAAAATCTTAATTTAAAAAAATCTTAGTTTGGACATGAATTAACGTAATATTTTTTTATGTAAATGGATATGTTGGTAATATTGGTTAATTTAAGGATATTTGTGCTGGAACACGAACAAATGGCATCAAGCATAAACAACTCGCAGATATTTTTACCTGCTTTCAGTGCACGCCACTGTGTATTAGTATTTAGTAGGGTGTAAGTGCATGACGTCGCGTGTTAGACACTGAACATAGTCAATTTGCAGTAAATCAACTAAATGAGGTCAGGCATCACGTGAGACGGAAGTTCTAGCTAACCTGACATAGCAACATTAAAGACGTCTTTCAATCCTTAGGTGCTTGTAAACCCTGATTACGTTCGGGAAGTGTTATTATTTTTTATGTTATAATTCATTGTGTAACATAATATATGTGTGTATGTATGTTATAATTCATTCATTGTGTGTGTGTTATAATTCATGCCGTAACAGCTCAGTGGGCGAGCGCTTGTCTTGGAAACAAAGTGCGCAGGTTCGAACCCCGGCTCGCACCTCTGATATATTTAATGAATCATGTGCGAATCGTCTTCTTGAGATTGTTTCGGTGAAGGAAAACATCGCGAGGAAACCTGCAGTCTGAGAAAGCCTATCTCTCGAATGACGTGTGAAGTCCACCAACCCGCACTTGGCCAGCGTGGTGGACTATGGCCGAGGCCCGTGCCCAACAGTGGGACATAAACAAGGGCTGGTATTAATTCATTGTGTGTAAATGAACAAGAAAGGATAAAATAAATATAGGAAAAAATAGTACAAAGTCATTACTTATTTCTAAAGAAATGTAATTTTATGTTCGCCTTTCGACAATGATTCTCAGGCACAACGTTTATAATTAATTCTCCAGTATACAATGTATAAAGACGGTTTAATGTATAAGAAGACATAATGAATTGTCCCCTTTTACCACATAATGGTCTATAGTAAAATTTGATGTACTTCAAGTTTTTTAGACTGAGGTGTCGTTTGAATTTCCAGAATTTAGGTATCCCTAATTTTCTAAAATCAATTATCCAAGAAAAACACCCTGATACCGAAATGAATTTTAAAAAGTACGCGACTTGTTGAAAGCCATAATGCATTGGCAACAATTCGGCGCCAGTGCATCGAGTTATGAAACTTGCACCGCGACCTGGCGCGATCGATAGCGACCCCTTTACCGAGCACCGCACCAAGTTGACTGCCCCGGGAAACCCAGCCGTTTGCTTTGCTACATTTATATTTAATCAAACCCTAGATATAACACAGTTTACTATTACATGGAAAAATATAGATTATCACAAGAGTGTACAGATAGAACCAGAAAGTTTAAAAACATTTAAAATAAGCCGAATTAATTGCAATTATAAGTCGGATAGATAGAACCACAATAATGATGATAATGACAACTTCAATTTCTTAATCTCATACGAGCGAGAACAGCCAAATGCCTATAAGCATTCAAAACGGGCCCGTTAGTCTAGCTAGTAGTCAGACGGCCTGGCCGCTAACCAATAGGTCGTGGGTTCGATTCCCGCCTCGTATCTTTCATATCCATTTAAGCATATTTAGCCTGGAAGAGATCGCTTTTAGCAATAAGGCCGCCCATTGTTGCATGTTTTAATATCTGTTTGTTTGTGCGCAATAAAGAATTGTCTATCTATATTCATCATCAACAGCCAAAAGACGTCCACTGCTGAACAAAGGCCTCCCCCTTAGAAGGGAGGAATTGCCATAATCCCCACGCTTGGCAGGCGGCTTGGGGATCGCAGTATAGGTGGTAGGTAATCCAATAGAAAGTCGCTGCTTCCAGTCTTCCTGTTTTCCCTTAGTCGTCTCTTACGAACACCCAATGGGAGGAGATGGGAGGGTGCTATTCTGAACCCGACGGGTAAGTATTGAGGTATATAGTTACAACAAATAGTGTCGGTTGTCTGGTTACCATACGTAGCTGTACCTATAATTACGACTTATACGTTTAATTACGTACAAGCCTAAGTACAGCTTTGCCTAGTTTGGGTTTAGATTACCGTGTGTGGATTGTCCCAGGGGCTTATTATTATTGGTCATTCTATATCTAATCCAAATCAATATTAAAATATGTAAATGGAGAGCTGTTTTTTTTTATGCCACCAAGGTGGCATACAAGCGTGCGGCCCGCCTGATGGTAAGCAGTCACCGCAGCGTATGGAAGCTAGCAATACCAGTAGGATCACTAGCGCGTTGCCGACCCCGTAAAAAATTGTTAACTCCCTTTTTAAAAAACCCCATGCTGTAATGTCTGCAATACTCTGTCAACCGTGGCTCTAGGTTTTTAGGAAAATTGAGACTTTATGCTGTTGAAATACCGATCAAGTCCATTTAAATCTGAATAACACGACTCAGTCATAGATACTTGTATAACAATAAATACAAAAATATATCCTTGAATTCAATTGCGTAGGTTTATAGAAAAGCCTTTTAAGATATTTCAAACAAGACTTTTTCCTTGTAATTCGATACAAAGGCAGCCGGCGGAAAACAAAAATAAATAAGTCGATACGCAATGTGAGGCAAAAGGTAAAATACTGGCCGTATTGCCATCATGATGTACCGATGTATAAAAGATGAGGTAGCATTACACGCTGATATTAACGGAAGATCAATACTACGATAGTTAAGAATACTTTAGTAGGCTTGGGTGCAGAACTTATTTAGTGTTTAATAACGGAAATTATAAATGAAAAACAAAGCATATAATCTAGTATGTATTTGGAAGCCGGGGGTAGGTAATGGAGAACTCACAGATAATTCATTATCAGCCGAAAAACGTCTACTGAACAAATCCCATAGAATGGAAGGGTTGCCAGAATTCAACGCACGGGAACGCGTCTTAGGAATCGCAGGTAATCCAATAGAACGATGCCGCTTCGCGTCTACTTGTTTTCCCTTAGTCGCCTCTTACGACACCGAACGGGTGGAGATGGGTGCTATTCACCCCATGGGAGATAATATGTAATGGGAGATGAGATATAGTGTTAAATTATGGGGGAACAGTTATATGTATAATATGCGAAGAGCATTCATTGCCCAAAAACGTGCAATACGCACATTGGTACGTATACCTCCTTGGGAATCATGCAGGGAGCATTTTATAAAACTGAATATTTTAACACTTCCTAGCCTTTACATACTTATAGTGTTGATGGATATTGTTAAAAATAGGCATAAATATAAAACAGAGGAGGAAATGGTACATAGATAAAAAACTAGGCATAAAGATATTAACAGCCCTTTTCAACCAAAGCTTAATATTGCTAAGCACTGTAGCAGATATCAGGCCGTCAAATTGTTTAATTCCTTGCCAGTTAATTTAAAAGCTATCAACAATAAACGTGAATTTAAATCTAAGGTGAGACGACTATTGTTGAAGAAGTGTGTATATTCTCTAGAGAACATTGACCTTACTAATAATAATTGACATGCATATTATGATTTATTTTTATTTTTTATTATTATTATGTTTCTATATTATGGAAATTATTAATTTAAGAATAATCATTATTTTTGCTTGTATAATAATGAAATACCTATAGCTAATGTCAATAATTTATGGTTAGTATTAATTTTGTAAATTGTATATGTTTTATGTTTTTCTTTGTAGGAAATTTTCAAACACAATTGTAAAAGATTGTTTTATGAATAAATAATATGATGATATGAAGTACTAGACAATGCACGAAGGCGCGGTGCGTTCTAAAAACAATAATAAAACTTTAGATGTAGAGTACACTGACGCGCCTATACGAACAACGAAAGACTGATTACTTCAGGTGAAAAACAGCAGTGAAGCCTGAATAAAAGTTCTTTATTGCATAACTTTATCAAATTTATGTGTTGCCTTACGCATATACAAAGATCCTACGCAATGTATGTCTATATACATGAAAGGGACGGTTCGTGAGACCTTGCAGAAAGATTTGTAAGGCGCTATTACAGGGGAAAAGCCGCTTACATCCGGAGTTCATATCTACACACTTACAAAAGGTACAAGAGGATCCAAACTTTTTTTTTACAAGCATATGATGACTGTAGCAAATGTGTCGACAAAAGGTGCGATAGAAGTGTTTTGAAGCTACTCATAATACAGCAGGCGCTTTAAAATGTTCTATGTGTATTCTTGTGTATGATGTTATTTTAAAGATGTTCTTAGTAGGTATGTACTAAGAATTACGCTTACTCTCCCAATTCTGTATCGACTATTATTTTTATTTCATCAATACATTTTACCTAACCTAGTGTATTGTATTATCATCATCCGGAAGACGTCCACTGCTGAACATAGGCCTCCCCCTTAGAACGCCACAATGAACGACAATTGGCTATTTGCATCCACCGGTTACCTGCGACGCGCACAATGTCGTCTGTCCACCTAGTGGGAGGCCTGCCAACGCTGCGTCTTCCGGTTCGTGGTCGCCACTCGAGAACCTTTCTTCCCCAACGGTTATCGGTTCTTCGAGCAATGTGGCCTGCCCATTGCCACTTCAACTTGCAGATTCTGAGAGCTATGTCGGTAACCTTAGTTCTTCGGCGAATATCCACATTTCGGAGATTATATTATACCACTTACTTAAATATCTACGACTATGTCTATGTTACCAGATCCCCTTTGAAAAAGCCCATGTCTGTACAATTACTAACGCCTTGCAGAATATAATAATGGAGATAAATGGCATCGAATTTATTCACACACCCGCAGTGTTTTCTCTCGTAGCAGTTGGACCATTTTCAACGCAGTATACTTACTCTATATAAGTAGTAAGTATATATAGAAGTTCGTTACACACATCATTAACATTTAAACAGTTTTGTGTGCGTCTCGCACTAGTCGTAACGAAATTCTAATGTCTGGGCGTCACGAATACGAATACCTACATCCCTGAAACACCGGCTTGTTTCATGTGCGAGTAACCTTGAATATATCGAACAGCCGGTTACCCTGGCAACGGGAATTTCACAGGGTCTAAAAGTATATTAAAGCAGCTGACTAAGAGTATAAAGATGTCTGATGATGGCTTTGCCACAGGATTTGGGCGTAGGTGTTTATAATTTTCCCTAGCATTCGTTAAGAGTATTTAGACAGAGTAACGAATATTCAGGATCTGGTCTGGAAAATGGTATTCGCACATTGAGATGACTAATACGGAATATGCCATTTAATTTTGTCTCATTTGAAGCCACTGGATGTTTTGGCCCTAGAAGTCTGTTCCAGGGGTCTAAGGTCAAGGGGTCTGTTCCGGCGAACACAAAGTCAAGGCACGGAGGGGTATCTGGTGCAGAGTCCAGGAGAGACCGGACAGTCCAGGATTACATCTTGTCAGTACAACAGACGCGACACGAGGGGGTAGTGCGGTATAAAACCCTGTGGGTACAAGGTCCTAGGGACTTTCAAGGTTTTCCCGCTAGAACATAGAAAAAGGTTTCCACCTGTCAAACTGCGATTTAAGATACTCCTGAATATTATCTTTTAGAGCAAGAGATGTTCCAGCACATTAAACAGTTTTTTTTTAAATATTAACTCATTAAAAGATCGATGTAACACATATTTTAAGGGCATGGTGTTTCAAAACGAACCGACAGTAATTTTAAATTGGAAAATCCCGACACAGGGGCGGCCTGCCTATACACAAATAATTGAAAATCAATATCGGTTTAATTAAGTTCCATAGCAGGTGTGGAGGTGTGCCATGTGGTACTAATGCCAGTATAATTGTCATTTTCAGAGAATGTTGATGAGACCCAATACAACAAGTACCAATTTCAAGGTGTCATGGAAATAAATGAACTCAAAAACTTTGCGAATAAATTCACTAGCATAATAGAACTTACGATCGTTAGTGTTGTTGCCTAGATTCGCATCAGTGCCGCTAAACCTATTTATTTCTAACACACCGAGTGTCGGCCAATTATATAAATATAAAAAATCATAGCCTTATTTCCTCAACAGTAAGGTTAGTAACGCAAACGCACGCTACCTTTTCACTATTTTTTTCAATGTCATGAGGTAGGGCACAGTGGAAAAGGAACTGAACTAGGAAAGTTTCTCCACGATTTTTTTTTAAACTTAGTAATGAGACAAGCAAGACTTTCACCTGATATTAAAGGACACGACTCTCCGTAGATACACCTGTTATTCACCACCGCTCAACACCTGAGGCATTAGTTATTAAGTCTCTGAACCCCGGTAATTTTACCAGCTAGTGAGCCCTTTACACCGGACCACAGCAATGTTTACACAATGCTGCTTGGCGGCAGAATATCTTACACTGCGGTGGTACCTACTTAGACGGTCACTTGCAAAAGGGTACTACCATCTAGTAAGGTTTACGCGACCTCTTGCCTGTATTGAATAAAAATGTAAATACCTACGCCGTAACCCTATGTACCTAATAAATACAAAATACAATCTCACCTCCCCTGTACAAGCTCTTGTGCTATTTCGGCTATCCTTGAACAAATACCCGTAGAAAGGCTGCCTCGCAATGTCTGTTACTAAGCCGCCAGCATCAGACTTTTCAAGATATATTCGTGTGTAATTAAGTAGGTAACTAAATGTGAGCGAAATATCTAAGGAGCATTTATGTTCTGGTTTATAAGAATAATATTCGCTATGATAAGCTAAATCTGAAAAAGTTGACAATAGCGATGCACTGTCAAATATTCTAAAGTATGTCAAATATATTGTATGGTATGTATTTTGAGGAAACTTAGCATATATTTTAATGGAGCACTGGTCAAAATTCTACACGTATAGATCCGCAAAAGATTGATCTGAGAAATAACAGCGGCAGGAATCCGTGATACATTTATCTTTTTCGGCACTGGATAAACGGAGATACCGAAATAATACTCGTAGGCACAGTGCCGGTCATCCGTCGGCCTGTACGCTATAATCTATCTTGAACATCATGACACTCACGCACGGATTCACGATTTTGGCCAGAGGGAGCAATTTTTCCAGCGGATGTGTGTGTCTGAAAGGATTTTTTTTTCTAGGGGAGGCAGTATCTTAGACAGAGTATACCGAGCCCATGTTACGGGGATGTAGGAGCTTAGGTTTCGATAAATTCAAGAAGTCGCATAAATAAATTTCAAACGAATTTTCAAACGAACAGATTTAATGTCAACGTTTCATAACCAAGAATTAAAGTTGATAGAGTAACTTCTTAACAAGAATAAACGCCTTACCAAGCACTTGACAAAAAACTTCTCGCCTAAACCCTACTTAATTCCTTTCTGCGAGTATTAAGATATTTCAATAGGGTGCGCGACAATAATTTCCATTTTATGCCGAGTTTTATCCACAAAATAAAAAGAGTTTTCTTGAGTTGGCGTATAGAACGAAAAAACCGCTGAGACAGCTAATTCCCGGTAATGCGTTTTTTTATGTCTTGCGAAGGCTAAGATAGGAAATTTACGGAGTTTTATTTAATTCAACTGCAGTAAGAGCTCTGTGGCGAGCGCTTGCCTTGGAAACAAGGTGCGAAGGTTCGAACCCCGGTTCGCACCTCTGATTTATTAAATTAAGCTCTCAACGGTCGGTGATTCCGATCTGCACCATGTTTAACACGCGAACCGCATAAGCGCGATCACGCGTCGACCGCCGACGGGTTAATCATGTGCGAATCGTCTTTGTGCGATTGTTACTAGAGCTTTCGGTGAAGGAAAATATCGAAGGAAACCTGCGTGTCTGAGAAAGCCTAACTAATTTTCGAATGACGTGTGAAGTCAGCTTACCCGCACTTAGCCAGGGTGGTGGACTATAGCATCATGAGCGGAGGCCTGCGCCCAACATTGGGACAAAAATAAGGGCTGCTTATTATTTAAGTCAATAAGGACAGTTTATAATCCTTCCAAGAAAGATATTTCATGTAAAATGTTGTCTTTATAAAATTTCAGCTAGGGACGATATCACAGTTTGCCTACTTATGACTAGACAACGTAGTTTGAAAAAAGATGAACTGGCTTTGACCTCATTGCAATGAGTAAGGTTGCCAGTGTGCAGTGTTGTGAGAAGATGCTGTACTTGCGCGTGGAGTACTATCCACCGTCTTTTTTGGGATTTTCTGTGACAGCTGCAGGGTGTTCTTAAAACACACACACACACACTATTTCAAAGAGGTGGAGAAAGAAAAGTCACAAGTTTTTGAAGCCATTTTTAAATAAGTTAGCACACAGTTACAAATGTGGTATCACATTTGTAGAGCTTCTGAAAGCGTAACATACATTTTCCTGTGATTTTTGGTGGGTGATAGCTCACAAGATGGACAAACGACCTTGTCAAGGTGGCGTCCCCGCCGTTGGATACAGGCGACAGAACATCGGCATCGGTCGCGATGGAAGTGTATGGGGGAGGCCTTTCTTCAACAGTGGATGTCTTACGGCTGTATGATAACAATCGACCAATTATGCATCAAACGTTGCAAATTTGAAATAAGAATTTACGCACTTAAAAATACACACACACGTGTGTGTATTAAAAACTTGTGACTTTTCTTTCTCCACCTCTTTGAAATAGTGTGTGTGTATGTTAAGAAAGCCCTGCACTTTATAAGTGTAGCGACGAAACTATGCTGAAAATTTCAGCTCGATAAGTAATAAGGTGAGAAAAATCGCGCAATCGCGTCGAAAAATGACTTCATAGTACTGCAGTGATTCCATTTGCTTGGCCTCATCTAGCAATAGAAATTCTTTGGCACCAAATATTTACAGCGAGGTAGCTGTAAAGTATTCAACAATTAAAATAAATATTTTGTTCCAATGAAGTTAATTCGTAATACTTGAAAAAGTCACACAACAACTACTCATTTAACACTAACAAACGATTTCATTAAATTAATGACACAATCTGTCTATGTTTCGCCAGACGCTAACGAGGTGGCCGCACTCAACGATGTAATTAAATCGCTACAAAAAGGCGGGCTGCGCTACTCTGCTAGCATTCAGATGCTTGAATATTATCCTCATTAGAACGAAGAGTTACAATACGTCTGGGACGAACGCCACCCACGACAGCGCAAGAGTTATGAGGACACGCTCTCATTCCTGACATCCTGTGGGAAGTGCGCTCACTTGCGTCGGCGGCGTGCAGGACCTTAGTCAAACCGCTGTAGCTAGGGTGGACGGACCTGATATCCTTAGACGACCAAGTACGACGACAAAACTTTCCTTAATCAAAGAAATGGACTATTCTTATTGTATCGACATGAATACTGCGAGGTTTATTGGACAATCAGCAAGATTTCCTAAGGCCAATTGTCTAAGGCAGGTATTCCCAAACTGGGTTCCGTAGAATAGTCATCAGGGTTCCGTAGAATAGTGATCAGGGTTCCGCCACATTTCTTAAAAAAAGTGTTCTTATAGAAATTTCAATGTTGATTTGTAATCATTTGATATGGGGGTTCCATAAAATAATAGGTATTTGGTTGTTGTTCCGTTATCTTAAAAGTTTAGGAACCCCTGGTCTAGGGTACGATCACCGAATTTAAATTTCAAAAGGCCTTTTTTTACTATTCTCTTAACTACCATGGAGCAGATGCACAATTTACCATTTTAGGTTGAGGATTTTAGTTTCCGCTAACCTTATTTAACATTTTAAGCATCATTGTTACCCTGAGCAGGATCTTTGCTACCGTCAGTAAGATCTTTGTTGTGTTGAAATGATACCCAGGGCTATTGAGCGCCCCTGCGGGGTCTTAAACGCGACGATTGTTCCAGACCGTAATGAATTGAAACTTTTCAAAGCACGTGCCAGTGGATAACTGGTTTGCATTCAATGAATTTTGCCTAGACCTCTGCGAAATGAAACGAGTTATCTCTGAAAGGGGTTACGTTTCGACGTACCCTCTATTCGCAAGATTGTTTCCTAATTTCACAGTCTACTGCCGTTACAGATACAAGTTTTCTTATTAGGTGTATGTTTAGACACAATACGAGTAGCAAAGCTTATATGGTACAGTGGCGTAGCTTGCCTTAGATGGGCCCCGTATCAAAATATGTTGGGGGGCCCAAATGATGGTACGGCCTAAGAGATTATGTCCGATCAAGGATTTTACGAATTGTTGCTTACACATGTTCGGGGCCCCTGTAGCCCGGGGGCCCCGTATCATTAATACGGCTGATACAGCGGTGGCTACGCTCCTGATGGTACACAATAGAGCATTAGAATACTTGCAAGAACACAAAATAGAAACTGAATAGTTTTTATAAATACTTGGTAGGTCTTATGACGCAAAGTCCAAATAGGTGGCCAGATTATATCATCGAAGCGACACGAGAAGAATCTTTTGACTAGGACTGGTACGAGCGTGTATCCGATGATGTTGATAAATGAGCAGAAACGGTCATTCAGGCATAGGTACTCTTTGTGATCACAATGAGAGTGGCACAATGTTGGGATGGGCGGGAAGGTCGAATTATTGATTTGTTGGCATTGGTCTCTGGTATCCATTGATTCACATTTGCGATTCTATTCGCAATTTTTATGGCCGTGCGGTGTTAACAAAGGTACCTTGAAGTACCCAGTAAACGATAAAACGTTTTTTATTCTATCGTATGGTTAGTGGCCAACCTGGTGTCAGAGTAATTCAAGATAGTGCAGTCTAGAATCTAGAATTTTAGGTCACCTCCGAATCATGGTCATCCATCTGTGGATTGACTGAACCTGAATAACAGATGATAACCTCTTGTTATAAATGCGAAAGTAAATCTGTAACCCTCTTACAACTAAACGATTGAACTATGCTTGATGAAATTTAACAAGGAAATAGCGCGCAACATGGGGTATATTCACATGTAAAGAATACGCTCTCCTAGCTAGTGCTAGCTATGTTAAAAGATATCCTACAATAGAACGATACGACGACAGAAGAAAACACTATTAGATTGGTTCCTTCCAAGGATTCTAGACGTGATTACCCATAAGCTAGAACCTTACGCAACCTTAAGGAAGAGAAAAATATCGATACCATATTAGTCAGAGTGCCCGTTTCGCCTAGGGTGTCCGAGTAAGAATAGCACCTAACCATCTCGTGGTGTCGTAAGAGGCGACTAAGGAAAAACAAGAAGGCGGACAGCAGCGTTTTTCTATTTCACCTACTTGACCAGTTATGATAAAATTTATATGGGACTATGAGCCATTTCGATGGATCTATTATGTATAGCCGTGGGGTGTCGGGTTTGAAATGCATCCCCCCATCTCCTCTCGTTGGGTGTCGTAAGAAGCGACTAAGGAAGACGGGCAGCAGCGTTTTTCTTTTGGATTTATCTTCCAACTATACTGCGATCCCCAACCCGCCTGCCAAGCGTGGGGATTATGGCTAACCCTCCCTTCTAAGTGAGAGGCCTTTGTTCAGCAGTGGACGTCTATTGGCTGCTAATTAATGGTGATGATGATTACTGTATAAAAAAAATAAAGAATGACTCAAATTACCTAGTGCTTAAATATTTATTTAAAAAAAATACGTATCGACTTGAGAACTACCTTATTATTTGAAGTTATTTTTCGGTAAAAAAAAAACTAGCGGTACGTGGGCATCCAACGGAGTATTTTGTCTACGGATGTGCGGGTAACCTTGGCTGAAGATGAGCCCGACTTAGAGCGCGTGCTATGTCCTTTGACACAAATGCGGATGCGCTCAATTGGCGCGGCCAACGTTATCGAACTGCGTTAAACATCAGGCAAGGCTGCTGTGCCGCACTTTTGCGTCTTTTGGTGAAAATTTTAACAAGCCCAACACTAGGGAGCAAAGTTATAACAAACAGCAGAACAGATTGTCTTTAAAAAAAAAGAAATCATTAAACAAACTTCCCAATAAAAAAGATACAATGAAATTCCTCTAATAGTTCAGGAACTACAAAACTGTAGTCTAGATATTCAGATTCTTCAGATTTTATTATCACCTGCATACCAGTGGCGTGTACATACTTTTAAGACAAGATATCTATGAGTTCTTCGGCTATAGAACATTTTTATTGTGCCTCCTAAAAGATTCCTAAATAATCTGATACCACATTCATATTTTCCATTATTTTATATTTTAATAATCCAGAGAAGACTTAGTCATAAGGTAGGAAAAGTATTTTTGCCTGTATGGACAGCACACCACTGCTGCATACCCATTTCTCCAGAGAAGTACAGACACCCATATTGGATTTATTGACTCCAATATACCTAATTTATTATTATTAATTTATTCAATTTATTCAATATTCTTATCCATATTTGACATCATTCTTTTTGTATTATTCAGAATTCTGGTATTGAAACCAAGCATTTTATATAAGCTACAAGTCAAATCTAATAGAAAAGCATGATGGACAATATTTAATTTATAGTATTAGGACTTTGGATCACAACCAAACACAGCAAAATCTAATTTAAAAGAATAATAATTATTTGTTTATTGGGGCAATTCATGTATGCAACGAATGTCCTCCAATGGGCTCTATTCCAAACTATGTCCTTTCTCAAAAACCTTACTACCAAATGCCTCAAAAATTCCTCATTCTATTAATATTTATATTTTACCCTTGGTTAAGTGATTACTGAAAACTTAATACAACTTGGCAAACAAAATATAATTTAATGTTAGCAATTTTCACGGATTTTTGTATAATTTATGATGTACCATCAGCAGCCGATTGATATCCACTGCTGAGCAAAGGCCTCACACTTAGAATGGGGGGGGGGGCAATAAATTGCCATAATCCCCATGCTTAGCAGTCACCTAGAGGATTGTAGTATAGGTGGTAGGTAATCCAATAGAAAAACGCTGCTGCCCGTCTTCTTGTTTTCCCTTGCCTCTTACGGACACCCAACGGGAGGAGATGGGAGGGTGCTATTCTTACCCGGACACCTCACGGGTCAATTATGATGTATACAGTATGTTAAAAACCCCTGTCTGATGTGTTCGGAGGATATTCACATGGCTAGTACAAATTAGGAAGAATATCTATTAGATCTTCAACAAATAAAGTATATATGTATGACTGTATTGCAACAATGACTGTCCTCAGCGAACAGACAGGGTTTTTTTTAGCGGAGATATACTTCTTCAGTATCCTAATTAAGGTACTTTTGGATGCTAACTCCTATGGATTTATATTTAAGATATTATGAAATAATCTACAAGCAGATAGTACAGTAATAAATGGAGTAAACCACTTATATATAAATTACTTTTTTGATACCTTTAAAAGATTGTAACTTTAGAAGAAATTATGTATTTAGGCAGTCTTCCAATTGATTTTTGTTTATAGCATAACTTGTGTGTGTTAATGTATTAAGGAAGAATTTTAGCCTGCCGTTCTTAAATGTTGGTGATATTTAATAACTTGTTTTCTACCGTTTATCGTCCAAATACCGGCTTTGATTAGAATCAAAGTTGTCAATGTTATTAAAATATTTGCACGGATTAAACCATTACTACGTACCCTTTAGTGACAATACAAGTACCTCAATAAAAATTAACATAAATCTCTTTATCCCCAGCGAAATTTACCAATATTATACGAGTAAATACATACGCTGTTGGAATAAGAAACAAACTGGAAAAGAAACGGACACTTGGGCGTGGTCTACTGCAATTTTTTGTTTAACATGAATAAAAGTTGCTGTTTAAACAAGTCTAATTGAAGCAATATAACATGTAATTTATGCTGAACACTAGACAGTTACAAAATATGCAGGATAAACGGATAAATATCGTGAAAAAAATAATACTCACGTCCAAAGACTCCTTAGACGCCATCTTTCACACACAAACAAATCAATTTGACGTTTCTGTTTCTGACTTCTGTAAAAATCGATACAAATATAATTTTCTGTTCGGATATACGCAGTACATTGAATGCGTACTATTTATTTCTTGAAGTAATTAAGTAATTGAAATAAAATACTCGTAAATTATAATAACACCACTAAGCTCAGAGTAATTAGAATGGAGCTCCATTATCGCGTCGATTCCCCGAACAAATTTTTCGTGGCACTTTTGCGGGGTGCGGGCTGGAGGCGAAGTAAACACACACAGATACAATTTCACGCATACCCACACTATAATAAACTCACAACAGATTCAAAAAGATACGCACACAAATAAAAAATGACCTGAACATATGATCAAAAATTTGGCAGAGGGGTTAGCGCATCATGCTCTCTCCAGTGGTATCTCCTCTAAGCCACTAACACAACTGCGAACAAAACAAAACCTTTTATTGATTTTTATTACAATAATTTATAATATTTAAATATATAAACTTTCAGAGACTTTACAGAGATCGGGCGATAGATCCCATCGCTATTAGAGCAGGGATGCTCTCTATGGTAATGGAGCGTGTGATAAACACGCAGCTCCTTGGTTAGCTAGAGAGTCACAACTTGTTGAGCGACCGTCAATATGGTTTTCGACACGGCCGTTCGACTGGTGACCTTCTTGTGTACCTCACTCCCCAATGGGCTCTTGCAGTAGAGAGTAAAGGCGAGGCCATAGCCTTCAGCGTAGATGTGGCGAAGGCGTTTGATAGGATCAGGCACCGTGGCCTTCTATCAAAGTTACCATCTTATGGACTTCCCGAGGGTTTGTGCAAATGGATCGCCAGCTTTTTGTCCAACAGATGCATTAGTCGATGGCAGTTGCTCTGATAGCATGGATATTAACGCTGGCGTCCCACAACGATCCGAGCTGTCTCCGACGCTGTTCCTTTTGCATATTAATGATATGCTATCCATCGACGGTGTTCATTGCTATGCAGATGACAGTGCCGTAGATACCTATTACTCGCGGGTCGTGCCAATATCTCACGTTCTGTCTGTTGTAGAGGAAAGCCGTGGATGTCTTGTGTCCGAAATCGAAAGTACACTCGACAAGATTTCTGATTGGGGACGACTTAATTTAGTTAAATTTAACCCCACTAAGACACAAGTCTGTGCGTTCACCAATAAGAAAACCCCGTTAGCTGTAATACCTCAATTCCAGAACACATCCCTCAGTATTTCAAAGACCTTCGGGATTTTAGGTGTCAATATATCCTTTGATGTGCAGTTCCGAGAGCACCTTGAGGTCAAGCTGGCGGGCGTCTAGAAACCTAGGTTGCCTAATAGGGCGAAGGAATACTTCACTTCGCGCCAAAGATTGTTACTTTATAAGTCGCAAGTACTGCCGCATAAGGAGTACTGCTGTCACTGGGTTGACAGAAAAGGCTGATGAGGAAGCTAATTATTTGAAGGAGACAAGGCAATGGCTAGGGCCTTGCTCCTTCTAGTCATTGAAGCTCACACACACACACCAAATCTTCCTATGGTTTTCCGACCGATTGCAGATTACTACAGGAAAAAACCCCCTTGACTGGCGCGCGACCAATATTGGGACGCGTATAATAATAATGCCCGACTGGCGTGGCGAGCGACCAAATCTGGGACGATCCACTCAGTTGGGGGCTTAAAGAAAGAAACAAATAGAGAGCTGGCACTTTCTTTCTCATTCGCGCAAGAAAAGAATGCATTTATTATATTATGTGTGATAGAAAGAAACAGAGCATATGATTTTTTGTTCCACAATGTGTGTTCGCTGGCGCACCGCCGGTGCGGTTTTCTTCGAGTACTCATGAAATTTTCTCGTTCACGATCTAGCTTTGGAGTTGTATTGAATTTTAATAAGAAGTACATAATAGGCGCATTTGAATAAATATCCTTAACGTGTGATAAATGTGTACGAATGATTATTTTCTGTCCTTAACGGCGGCACGCTAGCTAGATGTCTTGTTATATTCTGTCTACGGTTAGGGGCATAGATTTATTAAATCTATGGATGGGGGAAACTTCTCAAACAGTTGACAGCTCTGCGCATGCCCTGCGTCAATCAAGTGTCAACCAACTGTCAATTATAGTGATCAAGTCATGATAATGTCATTTCAAGAGGGTAAAAAAAAAGTCTCGATCGGTAGGTACTCGGAAAAAAATTGAAAGAAAAAAGTGAAGTGAAAGAAGATGTGTTGGGCTTGTACTTAAATAGGTCACAAATAACGTTAATTACAATATATAAAAGATTTTTTACTGAACGCTGATTAAATACAATATTTTGCCGGCATTTGATCCTTGGGGGCCAAAGGTATTTTGCCTACGTTGACTTGACAACCTGCAACGGATTTTGGTGATATTTTTCTGTCCGTCCGTCCGTCCGTCGTAGCACGATATGGATAAGACATTAATATAATTACAGTGTGAATTATTGTCATTTCTTTATTACAGAACATGCATTCTCAGATTTAATTCATTGGGACCTGTTGGTAATCTTGCAGTACTGTCACATTTATTTGGTATTAATAGTTTGTCCTTTGTAAATAAACATGCGGCTCAGGCGGTTATCAGCTGTGTTCTGGACTACGTGCATTATTGCATTTGTTTTTATATTATATGTGGTGACAGACCTGAGCTTCAAATTGCCAAGCATTAAACCTGCAGAGCAGGAACTTGATGTAAGTATTGACTTGTTTTTATAAACTAAAGTATGGTTGGAATGTGTGTGATCTATAATTATGTATGTATCCCAATGTGACCAAGCCTCCAGGAAATCAGCAGTTGGAATCAATGGCAAATGTTATAATTAGATGTATGTACTTCTGTAGTATGAGCTCTCATACTGCTGTGAATAGGACATATTTTATATGTATGTATTTTATATTTTATGTGTTTTGTATATTTTATATGTATGTATTTTATATGTCTGTATTCCACCAGCCAGCTATCAAACCGGTGTTCAGACATTTATTGTTCTGATTTTGATCTTGTAAAGAAAAACAGGGTATGCAATTGAATCAATGACTTAACTACTTATAAATAGAAAATACTTACTTATACCCATAAGGAGCTAATTTTTTTAACACAAAACTTGTTATGTTTGTAATAAGTCACTCACCACTCTATGCCAACAATATATATTTTTTAAGGTAATATGCAACTATCTAAATGAGTATGAGATTACAGTTTCTTCCTAGTTGTATATTTTTTTAAAGACTTCTAATGCTTGTAGAAGGTTCTTATTATTATATTATAAATACACTAGCAGCTGCTAGCTGATGGGTGTGTATCATTATGGAAAAAAAATTAGAAGGTTGCACAGAAAATATATTAATAGACAGCTATTTGTAAAAAAAAATTATGCCTCTGCACATCAATTTTATTTATAACCTTAGAAATATGTTTTTGTTTGAGATATTTTATATAATTATGTGAGTACAGTATCAAGTGTACATTATGTCATGTATACTTAATACTGTCCTCACATAATTATGACAGTTATGTACCAGAGTAGTGTCATGTTTCTTAAAAAAATCTTTCAGACAAAGTGGTCAGTATTTGAGTCAAAGCTTCGGCATATAGAAAATGAACTAAATCAGCATCATGCTGTTGTTGGCGAGATTAGATCTGTGATGAATCAAATTGTGGATCGTTCACAAGAATTCCATCAGCCTCTGAAGAAGCCAAAAGAATTTAAAGAGCCTAAAAACAAGGAATTTAAGGTTGTTGGGGATGAGCCACCGAGAATGCATGTTAATTTTAATGCATCAACATGCCCTATACAAAAGCAGTCTGTGCCAAAAACAGATGTGCAAGTAAGTAAAAAGGTTTATATTAAACTAAGCTGTTTAAATATTATGAAACCAATAGGCCACTTCATATACATACAAATGAAACACAGCATATTTCTAAATATGGGACTGCCACTGAAAATATCCAGACAGAAAAGCCCACGCATCTTTGTCTGGCTGCTTTGAGAATTAAAATCAGAGCTGTACGTTCAGCAATAACACTTAACGTCACAGGACAATTAAGCCAGAAAAAATATTGAAATGTCTTCCTACCCATTCAAAGGGTCTGGTTCAATATAATGTTATTGTGAAAAATCCCTCTTTTAGCAGTAAATCCCAAGTCTTAAGCCGCCGGCACATTAGGCTGACGTGTCGTGATTCAACACGTCAGCAGCCAATAGATAGCTTGAACTGCACCACAACACGCCATAATAGTGTGTATGTAACTGATAAGCTGCTGATGCGTTCCGTTACGACATGTCAGCCTAATGTGTTTCTGGCTTTATATATGTAAAAGTTTACCATCTAGCTTGTCTGTTACTTTATAACTAAACAATTTGGATAACCTACAACTAATTCAATGCAGTCCATACAACTGATAACAGTATTTAATAAGTTAATAAAATTAATAATGTTTGCATTACAGATGCTATCAATGTACGAGCGTATATTGTTTGATGATATAGACGGAGGTGTGTGGAAGCAGGGATGGAACATTGAGTACCAGGAGGATCAATGGAGTCAAAAGAATAAACTTAAAGTCTTCATAGTACCTCATTCTCATAATGATCCAGGTATATTTTATTAAACAGAATATGGCTAGGCAGACATTCTTAGCATGTTTATTTTCGCTTGATCAAGCTAAAGCTACAGGTTGTTGATATCCCTTGAAATTAGTTCTTTCTTATCGTAATAACAATACTCGCTGCATAGCTATGATATTTTTGTGTTGTTTATTCTGTGTATTTAAATGCTTTGTTGCGACTTTGTACATTATATAGCTAACTAGGTGTTAGGGACTCACTGAGGGTCAATCCTCGGTGTCTTCACTGGTGACCACTGTAGATCCTGGCTCACAGGAGTCACAGTGGTGGGATTAACTAGGAAGCGATCATCCACCGCAGCGTCTGATGTTAGGCTGCCAAGCAGCAGTGTGTAAACATCGCTGTGTTTTGGTGTGAAGGGCACTGTAGCAGGTGAAATTAGCTGCCTCAAATAACTTAAGAGGAGAGCTAGAAGTTTTTAAATAAACCGTAAATCATGCCTTTCTAGCATTGTCAGCTGTCAAATAAATTCTTGTAGCCTCCGTGGCGCAGTGGGAGACCGCTTGCTTTGCAATCCGGAGTTCGCGGGTTCGAATCTCGCGGGGCGCAACTATTTTGTGTAGATGTTCCTTAATGGCTTGGACAATGCAGGCTGATAACCTGATTGTCTGCAAAGTAAGATGATCCATGCGTCGGATGGGCATGTAAAAAGTCGGTCCTGTACCTGATCTCTCCCAGGTCGTGTCTGGTTTCCGTCCCATCGGATTGTGAGGGGTAAAGGAAGAGAGAGTGCACTTGTGTCTACGCAAGCACTTGTGCACTATAATATCTCCCGCGTAGATGGATGATCTTGCGAAAGATTGGCCGCTGTGGTCGTATCGGCCAGGAGGACATTATTATATTCTTCACTGCATTAGATTCATAATGTGTAGTCGTGTATTGTATAGTAACTGTCAACCAAACAATATGTATACAATGTTCAACAATGGTGGCACATATTAGCACTGGACGCTTAAGTACTCGGTTCTCATTCTAAATATGTAATAAAAATAGGTACTTAATATTTTACCCAATTATCAATTAAACATGGACACTCACCCGCGCGCGCCTCAACATATTTTAGATACGCAGTGATAAGTTTTAATACCTATTTATATTTGTTTACAACACTACATCGGCTATCTCTTTGTAAAAAGCCGCGTGACGACGGAAGACACCTTCTTTTTTTGACGCGGGGGAAATCTTCGAAAGATTTTCGGGAGCTGTGGGGCTTGACCGGGGTATGTGGGATTCTTACCCACTAAAACCCCCGCGGCTGTCGCATCGGCACATGAGATTCCTAGTTCTCTCCGGTGGGATCTGCACCAGGGGCCCTCAGTGCCTTTCCTTTGAGCCCGCCGCCGGGGGGCGCATTGTAGCCCCCCGGGAACCAGTCATGGTGCTCACGGGGACTGGGGTCGCAACCCCGCCACCATCCTCCCTGGAGTCGCCGCCGTACTCGATGGACGGCAGCCTGGAAATCACTGACTCAGGATGCCACTTGTTGGTGGTCACAACCCTCAGCCATGAGGAGAGGAGAAGGAAGGAGAATCATTTGTTACAATCACTTAAATTTAAGTGTGTATTTTGTAGGCTGGATCAAAACTTTCGAAAATTATTACAAGACGCAAACGAAGGCAATATTCAAAAATCTAGTTGAGAAATTGCCGGAAGGTGTCGGCAGAAAGTTTATATGGGCAGAGGTCAGCTACCTGTCGCTGTGGTGGAACACCGACGCTGATGAGAAGGAGAAAGCTGTGTTCCAGAAGTAAGTTGCGTGTACATCTCTTCATTGACCTTTACATAATTGTAAAGGTCAATGAAGAGATGTACCAATGAATGATAAAGGACAATCAGGAATTGTGAGCACACCACTGTTTGTCCCTGATGAGAATTCAACCTTTGGTTCACATAATTCATTCATCATCAACCGGAAGACGTCCACTGCTGAACATAGGCCTCCCCCTTAGAACGCCACAATGAACGACAATTGGCTATTTGCATCCACCAGTTTCCTGCGACGCGCACAATGTCGTCTGTCCATCTAGTGGGAGGCCTGCCTACGCTGCGTCTTCCGGTTCGAGGTGGCCACTCGAGAACCTTCCTTATTTATAGTAAAGGCTCTGCCTAGTTTGGGATCAGATGACCATGTGTGGATTGTCCCAAGATATTATTATTATTATTTTATTATTTACAGTAACTTTCTTTTTTTATTTACAGTTTACTAAAAAATGGCAACATAGAAATAGTCACTGGCGGTTGGGTGATGAACGACGAAGCGAACTCTCACTGGTTGTCCATCGTTCAACAGCTCACCACAGGCCACCAATGGCTCATAGATAACCTAGGATATGTTCCAAAGAATGCTTGGGCCATTGACCCTTTCGGACACTCGAGTTCACAACCATACATTCTCAAACTAGCTGGGTTAGACAACTCTGTGATACAAAGAATTCACTATAGGGTGAAGAAAGAGTTGGCTTCTAATAGACAATTGGAGTTTAAGTGGAGACAGTTGTGGGGTAAATTTATTTTTATTTTACAATTATTATCATCGGTATACTATACCAACAAGATTAGCTGTCACGAACAAAATGACATCGAAAATGTGGTCGCGGTTACATATACCTACACAACTATACACGTACACGCAAAACAATAATATGTTCATATAAAAAGATGACTTACATACTATAAAATAAGGTTCAATAATAATTGCAGACAATTGAGCGACAGCCGTCTCTGTAGCTCTTATTTTCTTATTTTCGTGACCACTTTTCGGGTCGTGACAGCAAATCTAGTTGGTATAGTATATCGATGATTATTATACATTATTTTATTGGATTATCCATCACCATCTTCTGGTCCAGTCGGGTAAAAAGTCATTGACCACTGTAGCCACACTGGCCAGGAGGACATTGTACTATATTTTTCTTATCTTTATTATTTTAGATGGTGTTGGAAAGACTGATATGTTCACTCACATGTTTCCATTCTATTCTTACGACGTTCCACATTCCTGCGGGCCAGACCCTAAAGTAAGGAGGCTTTACTTTCATGTGAAATTAAAATACATAACTTGATGAGAGAAAATTTTGTCATTGATGACATTTCATTGTAGATATGCTGTCAATTTGACTTTAAAAGATTGCCTGGCAATGGAGTGACTTGTCCATGGGGTATTGCACCTAGAAAGATTATCCAAAAGAATGTTCATGAGAGGTAAGAAGAATTCTGATAAACAATGACATATCTTTTTTTTTTTATTTATTTATTATTTCTTCTTTGTTTATTGTTACCTTTGTATATTGTTATCATACTTAAGGTTGGTACTAAAGTATGGCCTCGTGGACTTAATTTAATTTCTGTAAGGGTTTTATTGGGACATCTTGTCACAATTGACTGACTGTTCTTACAGTCGGTCAAATAAATGGGCAAGGGATAAGTCGGTATAATAAATAATATATGAATATAAAAAATAGTAAATTGGGAAAACTGCATTCCGTTTCGTATGAATTAAAACTGTAAATACTTGCAGGCAAGGAACGTGAATGCGTGTCAACAGTACAATATTTTGTATAAAAAAAATGGTCGTTCGGGAATTTCTTTATATATTTTGTGAACTGGTTTTTACTGTTTTAATGTCCGTCCCAGAGCGTCGACGATTCTAGACCAGTGGAGGAAGAAGGCTCAGCTGTACAGAAGCAATGTTGTTATGTTCCCATTGGGTGACGACTTCCGTTACGATCGCGCTAACGAATGGGACAATCAGTACCAGAACTATGAGATGCTCATAGACTACATTAACAGCAAAGACGAATGGAACGCTGAGGTGAGACAGTCCTGAATTAAAACTTCCATATTCAATTTTGTAGTGTATGGTCCTACTCGTTTGATGTTAAGAAGTCCCGGAGCTTTGGGCAAACCGGGGCACCGGATCTTCGGGCAAACCGGGGCACCGGATCTTTGGGCAAACCGGGACACCGGCCCCGGGCGGCAGTTTCTGGGGGCGCCAAAATAGAATAGAATATACTTTATTGTACACCAAACATCGATATACTATACCAACTAGATTAGCTGTCACGAACAAAATGACATCGAAAATGTGGTCGCGGTTACTTACACAACTATACACGTAGCTAGAAATTGTAGAAAATAGTTTTAAATAATTCGGAACGTCGGATTAATAGAAGCCTTCACATGTAGTAATAAAGTCTAATTCTGTATGCAGTAATGTTGGCACATAAAACCTTTACATCGGAGACAAAGAAAAATCAATAACACCGCCAAAGCAATACGAAAAAAGTAGTTGTTTTGACTTAAACAAAAATGTACTCATTTAAAAGAAAATCTTAACCACTATAAAATAAGGTTCAAAACAGGTGTGTTTCCATTGTGTGTGTACTGACTTACAAACTTATCCGTGCTGGTGGCAAAAATGAGAACTAACTTTTTTATTATGGTAATGACGTGTAGTTTAACAGTTTCGTATAGACAGTAGCGACACGCCTATCGGCGACATTAATTTTGTCAATCTCTAGCGGAGAAAATATCAAATAATAGTAGTTTATGCACCAAGGGGATAAAGCAGTGTCTTATGTCACGGGCGTGAAATTGAATCGCGAGCATAACGAAGGATTCTAGTAACTCCCGAGCGTAGCGAGGGAGTATAGAGTTAACTCCCGAGCAAAGCGAGGGAGTTAATACTAGAATCCTGAGTACAGCGAGAGATTCAAGCTCGCCCAAGACAAAGACACCTTTATCCCGAGGAGAATATACTACTTTTCACATCTACTGCGAGGTAATGAAATACAAGTACTAGGAAGAGATTGCTTATTTTATCTGGAAGAGATTGCTTTTTAACGATAAGGCCACCTTTTTACATCATCAACGTATTGTTCAATTTACATGTAATTATTGGTGTAAAATCTCAATGGTACAATGAAGTGTAAGTACTTATTTATTATTATTATTAAATACTTACTGCTAGAAATAAAATAATATCAACACGCCGATTTCCAGCGTTCGCGCCCACACCTGCTGCGAGGCGAGACAGTAAAATACAAAACTTCTAGAATTAAAATAGTATCAACAGCGTTAGTACCTTCTTTTTATCTATTTTTTTTTCTTTTCTAGAACCTAGAAAAAGGTTCGGCTCCAATTCGGCTCCTAGCACTCGGTTCGATTTTCAAATGTATTTTTTCGTGCAAGCCTCTGCTTAGAGAGAGTGGTTTATATACCTACGTAAAGTCTCCGTGGTAAAAAAATATTTGACGTTCGTAATTCAAATGACATTTTAATGAACAATTGGCTTAGGCCTACCTACAAATTGATTTATTACGAGATTACTTATGACGAGGCTGTATGAGCTAGAACCTTTTGCCTTCCCAATTAGGGAGAACTAAAGGACAAGAAAAAAACAAATCACATTATTACCCAAGGGAGTTTAGTACATTATAATTTTTTTTTTTTTTTTTTTTTTTTTTTTTTTTTTTTTTTTTTTTTTTTTGGCCTTATTCCATTGAGTCTAGGCCCAACACGATTCTGCCAATGTCAGCGTAGTGAGCTTACACACGCGGTTGTTATTGATTGATCGGTGTGTTACGTACGTTACAGCATAGATGTTGTTCAATGTGCAGACCACCACCTACAACAAACAACAAAACACACTAACACAAAGGGAGGGACGTCACTAGGTTAAACAAAGGGATGTTAAATTCACGAGACAAAAGTTAGTTACAATCTAATATCAAAACATGTAATATACTTTAAGAGAATATTTACAAAGTGGGAATCAACAAACGTAAGGAGGGAATGAAAATTAATAGGACGCGGAATATTGGGAGGGAGGATATCATAGAGTGATATAGGGTATATAGGGCAGGAAAAAAAAATATGGTCAGTGGTACCTTCGTCAAAACCGCACTCACAGAGAGAGTGATCCCTTACCCTAATTTTATTTAGAAATACAGGCGTGCAACAATGTCCCAGACGTAGTCTACATATGGTCGAAGTTGCGAATTTGTTGCCATGTCGGTATTTCTGGAACCAAGGCTTTTTCGGAACAACTGGTTGGATTCTAGCATAGTATCGACCACAAGTGGAACTGGAAACACGCCATTGAGAATTCCAGGATCTAAACATTAAATCTTTAGCAAGGGATACAAGATCTGGGAGGAAGATTTTATAATGAGATAAAGAACCAGAATTAACAGCACTTTTAGCCCAAGAATCCACACACTCGTTATTTATAATGCCACTATGACTGGGGATCCATGCCAGAGCAACATCCAAACCTCTTGTCTTACATTTGTACAAAACTTCCTTTGTCTGCAAGGTAATAGGGAATTTAGATTTATTTTTAAATGGATTAGCTAATAGAGCTTGCAAGCAGCTTTTGGAGTCTGTAAGTATTAAAACCTTATTTAAATTATGGGATTCAACAAAAGAAACAGCCTCTAGTATTGCCACAGATTCCCCAGTAAACACTGAGGAATGTGGAGGACATTTATAACTTAGAACTATATGAAACTTCGGTATCCATACCGCGGCGCCAACACAACCATCAGGCGAAAGTTTAGAAGCATCCGTGAAGACTGTAAGCCAGTCAGGAAAGTTTTGAGTTAAACATTCTTCAAATACCTGGTTAGCACCTGCTTCAAACTTTGAGATACCCAAGTCAAGTATGATACGCGGAATAAATGAAAGAGCATTGAAATCAAAATTAAAAAGAGAAGAGTTGCTAGAATCTGAGTTAACTGAGATTAAACTTTGTATTTTATTAAAACTTAGAACGGGTCTAGGGGGAAGTTTACTAGACCAATATCCTCCAGCCGCAACTTTTTGTGAAAGAGCTCTAAGTCGAGGAAGCAAAGGATGAGAAGAATCTTGGGAAAGTTTGAAAACAAATCTATCTGATAGATATTGTCTTCGGATGTGTAGAGGAGGATCCACGCACTCAACCTGCATAGCATTTTTAGGAGAGGATTTCATCGCACCTAGTACTATACGCAAACATTTGGCTTGAAGAGTATCCAGTTTATCTAACGGAAGTTTATTGCAGGGTTCTGTTATGAAACCACCATAGTCAAGGTGACTACGAACAAGAGCGTGGTAAACGAGCTTCAGACAGTACGGGTGGGAACCCCACCACACTCCTGCCAGAGCTCTTAACACATTGACACCTTTCTCACATTTCTGAGCAATGTAGTTATTGTGAATAGAACCTGTCATATGACTATCGAAAAATACCCCTAAAAATTTAACACTATCTTTAACTGGAGTGATTTCATCGCCGAAGTGCACAACTGGAGTTGGGATATTTCTTTTCCTAGTAAAAACTACTAAGTTGCTTTTGGAAACAGAAAGCGAGAGCCCGTGATCTTGAAGCCAGACATTCAGATAAGAGAGAGCAGAGTTAAGACGGGAGGAAGCAGAATCAATTGATTTAGAAGAGATGTATAACGCTAAGTCATCGGCATATTGAAGTATGTTACAAAAAGGGGTTACGGATTGTTCTAGGTCATGGGTGTAAATGCTGTATAGGAGAGGACTTAAAACAGAGCCTTGTGGAAGGCCCTTCCAGACCTGTCTTTGGATGAAATCAGATCCTTGGTATCGGACACAGATATTCCTGGACATTAAAAGGTTTGCGATGAAGTGAACAATCCTCACAGGGATGTTCAGCTGTTGCATTTTTTGCCTGAGCACCGGAAGAAGGACACTATCATAAGCAGAAGCAATGTCCAGGAAGACCCCCACAAGGTATTCCCCTTCTGTGAATGCTAAACGGATGTCTGAGGATAGAATGCTTAGGCTATCCATAGTGCTCTTGCCTTTACGAAATCCAAATTGACTTTTGGCTAAAATGTTATGCTTTTCTACAAACCACTCAAGGCGGTTTTTAACTAAATGCTCTAGGATCTTGCACACAGTAGAAGATAGGGCGATGGGCCTGTAAGAGGAAGGATTAGAGGGATCTTTACCAGGTTTAAGGATTGGGATAATGAGCTGACTTTTCCAAGATTGCGGTATTTGGCCAGATTCAAAAATTTTATTTAGAATATGAAGAAGGACTGTTTTAGCTGGGGGATTTAAATTAGCTACAAAGGAATAGGGAATTCCATCCATACCAGGAGAAGAATCCCTAAGACCATCAACAACAAATTGGAATTCCGAATAGGAAAATGGTTCATTAAATGGTTCAGAGAGAGCAGAGGAGGGAGGCCCGGAAAGAGAAGGAAAGGAGTCTGAGCAAGGGACATAGGGGGGTGCCAAATTATCAATAAATGGAATAAGCCACGCAGATGAGTCGAAAGAGGAATTGGATGGAGGGTTGAGGGAACCACGAAACTTTTTGACACTGCGCCAGACTTGGGAGGCTGGAGTTCTAGGAGATAGATTTTCACAAAAGCTCTTCCACCCTAGCTTTTTCTTTCGGTTCAGTAGTTTACGAGTCTGGGCAGAGACTTTCTGGAAACATAGGAAATTTTCTGGGGTCATTAACTCATTATATTGCAGTTCGGCTTCCTTTCTACGATGAATCATATTAGTGCATTCAGAATCCCACCAGGGAGGAGAGGACAAACATTTCTTGCCTTTTTTCTTTCGAGGGATATGTAAATCGGCTGCTTCTATTAGGGAACTAACAAACAAATCATAATTGACTATGGCATCTGAGGAGGGTTCTGCTAAAATAGTAGAAGTTTTATTGTCCATCTCAGTCGCAAATAAGTCCCACTTCGCCTCTTGCAACTTGTATTTAAGGAGGGGCTCAGGGGAAGGGACTGGCTTTACAGATTGAGGTAAAGAAATTACAATTGGGAAATGATCACTACCATATGTTTGTGGGAGAGTATTCCAAGAGACAAGGGAAGAAAGATTAGGAGAGCAGGCAGTTAAGTCAACTGCAGAACGAGGGTTTTGATTAGGATAAACTCTATGGGTAGGAGAGCCGTCATTGATAATAGTGACATTTAAGTCATCAAAAATATCAATAAGGCATGGGGAAAAGGAGTCACAATAATGCGACCCCCAAGATGTGTGATGACAATTAAAGTCACCAAGAATTACTATAGGATGGGAAATAGCCGAACAAATTGCTGATAGCTCTGAGGATAAGGAAGGATTAGGGTGAGGAATGTAGATAGAGAGGAAATTGATATCCATTACTTTAATGGCAACAGCACCAATCTCCCTAGAGTGAGCAGGTAAAGTAATAGGGGTAAAAGGGAAGGATCTATTAATAAAAAGGGCACATCCTGCGTATCCATCGTCCCGGTCCTCCCGGAAACAGGCATAACCAGGAACCCTAAATAAAGTCCCAGGCCGCAGCCAAGTCTCCGAAATTGCCGCAACAACGGGGGAGAATTTGTTGAAAAGGTGGATTAACTCGGATTTTTTAGGAGCAAGGCTCCTACAGTTCCATTGGATGATTTTTATCTGGTCCATTGGAACCAGCAATAGAGGCGAGGCGGGCTAACTTTTCTGCAACGTTGGACGGTAGACAATCACTAAACTTCATGATGAAGTTATCTAAAATAGCAATAAATAGATCTATAAAATTCTCCTGAGATACATTCGCCATTTCAGGAGTCAGAGAAGGAGAGGATAAATCTGGGAAAGCACTTCCATTTGGAAGAGAGGAAGGCACATTGCTTATGATAGCCTGGTGTGCTTGCTTATCATATCCTTGAGGCAGAGAAGGTCTGGGGCGGGGATTACGAAAGACAGTTTTTCTATAGGACATAGAAGATGGATGGTTATTTAGGGTAGATTGAGGGGAAGGGGGTGTGGATGAAGGGTGGTAGGTAGGGAGGGCAACATCTGAGTAGGGACGACGCACAGAAGGGACCTGGGAGGCCGCATCTGTATATGAAATATTATTAGTGGACATCAGTGTCTTAATTGATTTTTGCCGAGAGTGCTCTGGACATTGTTTGTCCACAGCTTGATGGTGCCCTGAACATAAAATGCAAGATATTTTGTCATTCTGAATATTACAAGATTCGCCTGGATGGCTCTGACAGCACTTGAAACATCTAGCTTTGGACCGACACTGAGATTTTATGTGTCCAAATCTGCAACAGTTGAGACACTGGATTGAAGGGAGCTGATATACTTCTACAGGAAGGGAATTATAACAACAATAGATATGATTCGGTAAAATTTGACCCTCAAAAGTGATCACCACAGATTGAGTAGGGATCCAGTGGACACCTTCTTCTGAAGAGGACTTTCTGTTGAGCCTCCTGAGTTTTAATATTTTCCCACAGTTTTCTGGTAGTTCTACGGCTTCAGCAAATTCAGTCATTGACCAGTCACACGGGACACCACGGACTAAACCTAAACGGGTGATATTATATGAAGGAATCGAAGCAACCAGATTGGAGGAAGAAAGGCATGGGTGGGTAATGAAACTGTTTGCCGCAGGTGCAGAACTAAATTCAATAGCAATCCTATTTCGGCCAACGACTTTGACTCCGCCCCTAACAATATGCTGGACATTATTTTTCATCAGAACCTGACCAATCTTAATGGGACGTAAGGTTATACCAGCTGCAGGATCATTTTCCACTCGGGACACATGCACAATAAACGGACCACAATCTTTATCAGTATATACTCGAGCGGACTCCATACTTGGATGGGTATAAATTGTCTGTATTGACGCCGAGGGTAGTTCCAAGTTAGAAACGGTTTTTTTGTTTGGATGGCTGATTGAAATCTCGTTTAGTTCATTAGATGGGCGTTTGACACCACGTTCGCAAGCAATGGGTTCTTGGGTAAATAACGCCGGAGAAGGAGATATGGGAATATCAGGCGGTCTACCGGGCGACTCATCGCCCATGTTGAACCGGGCCTATTTAGGCCGTAAAAGCTATTTTAAATACTTACCCTTTTACAGTAACACAAACCAACACCACACACAATGAACAAAATCATAAACAAATAAGCAAAACTGAAAAATAGAAAATTTTCACTTTCACACTGTCAAAAACGCGTGTATTCACCAACCTTGCTTCTGACAGAATCCTACAACATTATTACCCGGCTAGATTATAGGGATATAATGACCTACTTTATGTCAAGTTTATATGACACATAATGGAACATTATCGAGCAGTAGCCTGATTCTCGTAATCAAAACAATAACGTTAACGTAGCGACTCAGTCGTTTAAACACTTTTCGTATTCACGTCCGTCGATTTTACTTCAACGGCAACGATTTAAAAGTCGCTCGATTAAACTATCGTTGGAGCGTATTCTGGTATAATAATCGTCGTTCAATCGTTTTATAACGTTAACTAAATGGTATTCTCGTATGAAAATGACGTCACTACCGATCGGATGCCAACGAGTAAGCGTCAAATTTCGCGATTCAAGAGTCGTTGAACAAACGTTGGTTATTTGAGACGATTTTTGCTTTTCTTATTCTTGTGGTGCGAGTCAAAGTAATAAAATAACTTTTAAATGAGCCACGGACTTAAGTATTTACTATCAAATTCGTCTGCACAGCAAGAAAAATAAAAAGAAAGCTGATAAGGCGAAATATGTAAAATATAAATAAATACGTAAAATTTGGGATATGGAACGCGACTAGGCATGATAGAGCTCATGTTAGAGATATATTGATTGTAGCACTAAACTGGAACATGAGAGCTAGGAGTGAGTGAGTGAGACGAAAATAGGATCTTATGCTGTGAGTGAAGAGAGTAATTAGAAGATAGTGTGAGCGAGATGGTTTTAAGGTAAATATAATTAGAGTAAGAGAGATAGAATAAACTAATAAATAGAGAAAAACACGTATTTTAATTAATAAACAATTAGTATGTTTGTGGAGGGAACGGAAACGAATTAATCTCGAGTTTCCCAAAGCCTAAGCTCATAGCTTATCTCACAAAACTCCTACCAAGACCAAAAATTTATTAGGACGCCATCTATCAGGGAATAGCAAAACATACAGAACAATGAATCGTTGACTAATCGTTTAGTTTCGATCCAATTGAGTTGAAGTCCTATCGAACGACGTATATGGTATACGAGAATACCGATTTTGGATAGGACTTCGATCGAACGACAACAAAACGTCAACGATATTTGGACTATTTGTTATTACGAGAATCGGGCTACAGGTGGTGTGAAAATAATTTTTATTTCGTATTATAATGATATCTGAAGGCAATTCACTTGAGCTTGTAAATTATTCTTGGTGTGTATCTAACTTAGACGACTTGTGATAAAATTTAATATGTTAAAGTGCTTTGTGTCTTGCCTGACGAGGCACTGCTTAACAGCAGAAGGTAAATGTTAAACGTGAGCCACTGTGATTTTGGATCGGTCATGCTCGCCATCGAAAAGTCTTTGCTTGTGGCGGCTTCGTGTGGCGGGTCACCCTCTTCCCTCCAATATGGTTGAGGGGAGTGATGGCTGCTGCTCGAGTCAACTCGTGCGCGGGTGCTGCTTGGGGGGACTGGTCCGACTACTATCCCTTTGGCATTTTAGTTATTAGTTTGTTGTATTTTCGTCGTATTTTTTATTTTTATTTGATATTTTGAACGGCAGGACACACTGTCGCTGGTGCTGATTTAATTGTAAAAAGACAAACATTGTTTAAAAAAAAATGTGAAAAAATGACAAGCCCGCTGAGTTTCTTTCCGGATCTTCTCAGTTGAGGCCGCGTTGTGATCCGGTGGTAGCTTTTAAAAAATTTACCGTTCGAAAGTGCTAGCGTTAAGCCTATTTGAAATAAAAATTTTTGAATCTTTGAATCTTATCTTACTTATATTTATTATTTAAACTAGTAGTAATAAGAACACGAAACGAAAAAAAAATTCTCCATCAGCAATTTTAGTATTACGATAAGTATTATATTATTTGGACAGTTTATAGACGCGCAATAAGGAATTTCAATACATCCTGTGGTCGGCTCGTACTAATTTGAAATAGAGCGACAGCCGTCTCCGTAGCTCTATTTTCGTGACCACTTTTCGGGTCGTGACAGCTAATCTAGTTGGTATAGTATATCGATGACACCAAACAAATGAACAAGTATATGATACAACTTAATACAAACAATAAGAACAATATAGAATAGTACAAATGGCGGTCTTATCGTTAATAGCGATTTCTTCCTGACAAACCGAATCAAAATCGTCAAAATTATCAAAAACATAATATGATATGATTAAAATAAAAAAACTTGCTCCACAAAGCGCCTGACATACGGAAGTCTGGTTGGCTCACCTTCGACTTGTAAGAAAAAGGCGCCGCACAGGCCCACACCACAAGTGAACTTGTGATGCCAATTTAAAATTTGAGTTTTATTCCCTAAGTAATTTCTCGAACGCTGGGGCGCCGCATCAAGTTTCTGCCCCGGTTTGAATTGAAAAAAAAAATCGTAGATCCGGGGCTGATGTTAAGCATAGGTTCCCAAAATTTCAAAGGGCGTGGTCTAGCGAGCTTCTGGCGCCGGAGAGACAGGCGAGGTAGAAACGAAGTGCCCAGAAGTTCTCTCCATAGCGTCAGTAAAGACCATCGGGGAGGTTGTAGTGGGTAAAAACCCCACATAATACAGTCTCCGCTTGAAGATCTCAGCCTCCTTTTGAAGACCTCCTCCCCGACAGCAAAAAAAAAAGGCGCAGGCATGAGACATTGATTTGTTACTGGTGCTAAATAATACTAATATTATAAAGAGGAAAACTTTGTTTGTTTGGTTGTAATGAATAGGCTCAAAAACTACTGGACCGTTTTTAAAAATTCTTTCACCATTCGAAAGCTACATTATCCACGAGTAACATAGGCTACATTTTAATTTGGAAAAAAATAGGGGTCCGTAAGATATTTGGGTTTTTTCGGACACAAGGTATAAAAAATCAACCAGAAAAGTTACTTATTTTGCGTACGCTGCCTAAACTATAAAAGATAGAACCATAAAATGTTCTAATTAATTGTAGATCTTATAAATATCTACAAAAAAGTGCCGCGGCACACGCGCGTATCTATGTCGAGTGAGGTCCAACAACCATTTTTGTATTTAAAAATCTTGAATTTTGTTTGGACTACATTTAAACGCATTTATTTTCCTCATGCTATTAATCCTTATCAAAATAAATTATTTCATCATTAAGTACAGTTTATGTAGATAATATTTGGTCTGTGAATGATTACAATTGGACATTTGGTTTTGAAGTTATGGCGAAATTAAAATATTACGATTTCTGCTGCACGGCCCGTTGCGAAGTGACCAAGGCGGGGGTGCGCATGCGGGAGGGGAGTTTAGATCTATGAGTAAGGTACCCGCGCGGCTCAGACGCGAGGTCGGCTCCCTACGCAGCGGTCGTGCGCGAATTCTAATAATTTACGTGCGATTTTTTTTAGATTTCTTTCTTAAAACTACACCTACGCAAAAGTTCTTCTCACTAAACAACAGTTCTTCTCAGAGCTAATAAACAGTTCTTTTCAGGGCTAACCGACAGATTTTTTCAGGGGTAACCAACAGTTCTTTTCAGGGCTAACCAACAGTTCTTTTCAGGGCTAAACAACAGTTCTTTTCAGGGCTAAACAACAGTTCTTTTCAGAGCTAGAATATTACACGCTATTAGCATTTTCTTAAACAAACTTAACATAAGAGAGAGAGATGGAGAGAGATAAATCAAGGGAGTAGGGAGCAAAGGGGAGCAAAATGTAATTAAAGCGCGGGCGGAGCTGCGCGGGTCAGCTAGTGAACAAATAAAATAGAAACGTATTGGTTGTATATAAAAATTTAAAAAATATCAAATTCATTTAAAAATAAGACTTAATAACTACAAAATAAAGTTCAGCAGGATATGCAGTAACAGCTCAGTGGGCGAGCGCTTGCCTTGGAAACAAGGTGCGCAGGTTCAAACCTCGGCTTGCATCTCTGATTTCTTTAATGAATCATGTACGAATCGTCTTTGTGCGATTGTTACTAGCTTTCGGTGAAGGAAAACATCGACACTTTCGAATGACGTGTGAAGTCCGCCAACCCGCACTTGGCCAGCGTGGTGGACTATGGCCTAAGCCCCTTCATCTTGAGGGGAGTCCCGTGCCCAGCAGTGGGACATAAATCAGGGCCGGTATTTTTATTTATTTATATTATACTTCCAGATAATTTGAAATAAGAATTTTTCATTTACCAGTCATACTAATTTAAGAATCAGAAGTGTAACTTCGTATAAGTCGCGAATTACAATTGAACAAATCAGTAAAGAGTAAGACGTGTGTTGATCTAAAGGTCCATAGTGACTAGGTTCGTTCGACTGTTATATGTCATGCAAATCGCGTGTTACTGCGGCTCAATCATTTAAAAGTCACAATCCCCAGAAGTATAGGCTTTAATGGGACTAATCCCACCACTCATTCCCATCACTGTTACTCCTGTAATCCAAGATCTACAGTGGTCACCACTGAAGACACCGAGGTTTGACCCTCGTCGAGTCCCAGGGGAACGTTAAACTGTCTTGGAACCCGCAACAAATTTAATTAAAAAGGTAGATAGGAAGATTTGGATATACATATATTCCACTACCCTCCTTTGCAAAGCGGGAGACAAGCAAAGAATTAACAAACGGTCGATACAACCTCAAAAAGGAAGACTCTTACAGGCGGACCAACGAAGGCTAGTCCACCCGTATGCACCACGGATTCTGCTAATATTTAAGGGGCCTATTTGATTTTTCAAACTTGTTTCCAATAATAGGTATGGCAAGAAGTAGGATAATTACAGTTATCCCGCTATTTCGCAGATTCAATTTGGTACGCTCCAAGACTATTTTAAAGCGCTGCATTCAGAGGTCAAGATGTCCGACTTCCCGGTGCTGTCGGGGGATTTCTTCACGTACGCGGATAGGAACCAGCATTACTGGAGCGGGTACTACACATCAAGGCCCTTCTACAAGAACATGGACAGAGTGCTGCTGGCATATGTTAGGTAAGAAATACATTATTGGTACGCCTATAGGTTTTTTCTTCATGGCTATGGGTATTGAAATCAAACTACTTTTACGGATTTTATCGCAGTTTATTTTTTGATTTTACTATTCCGACGTTTCGAATGCTTTGCAGCACCCATGGTCACGGGAGGACTGAGATGTTGAACGTCCTTATGTCACAATTATGCCGGTGTACCCTCAGGTCTTCTTAATTATTATTGTTGCTCCGAACTACGCAGTAAGAGATTACAGTATCTTGAGGCCGTGCAGTGTTTTGATTGATATTGGATTTAATTATATTTATCACGGGATCCCAAGCCGGTGGTAACACCCAACCATCTTCTCTATTGAAATTAGGATGTTTTTTGATTTCAATAGACTCACGAATCATCCTAGGCAGGAATCGGCGTTCTTTTGCTATGGGTATGTGCAAATTGGTGTGTACAAATGTTGTTTAAAATTGACCACTTTCATATAAATGGTTACATATAATAAAAATAAATTACCTTTTATACGTATAAGTTATAGTTAAACAATTTGAGAGTCACAGAGACATAGCCTTCAAACTTATAATACCCCTTTTTTATGTGTTGGGTTTTAAAATAACCGCGTCCTACCTGATCGTAGGTGGTTATGTAAACCTTCCCTTTTAAGGAAGAAATATGATCCCTCTGTCGACTCATAGAGCACCGGCAAACATAATATTTACCGCAGAAACAACAATCCCATTCTAACGTAGCGGTACTTGCTTATGATTTTCTTAAACCTAGATGTGTGGAATCACTCAATAGACAGCTGCATTGCACTGCCAGGTATAAAGTCTCTTGTGTCCGGTAATTACACCAGCTACAGTGCCTTTCACACCGGGACACAGCAATGTTTACACACTGTTGCTTGGCGGCAGTATGTCTGACACTGCAGCGGTCCCTACATGGACGGTCCCTTGCATAAAAGATCTACCACCTAGTGAAGGTTCCGTGTATTAGGGCTGCGGAGACGATCACGGCGCAGGCGCAGACGTCGGGCGCGGTGGCGCCACTAGTGGCGCTACAGTTGCGCGACCGAGTGCTAGAGGCGCGCCGCGCTTTGTCGCTGTTCCAACACCACGATGGCATCACTGGCACCGCGAGGGACCAAGTGCGAGAGGACTACGCTAAGAAGTAACTTTTTTACTATTAATAATGTCCTCCTGGCATACGGCTACAGCGGATGCTTCTTAAGATTGCCTTTTATATGGAAGATGTGTTACAAGTGCTTGCGTAAGCACAAGTGAACACTCTTATTCTTTACTCTCTAATCCGATGGGACTGAAGACCGAGACGATTGGGGAGAAGACTGACATGTTTGCTATCAAAAATCGGTTCAGAGCATCCATCATCAGCAGGCGAAAACCGTCCACTGCTGAACAAAGGCCTCTCCGTTTAGAAGGTTGCCATAATCCCCACGCTTGGCAGGCGGCTTGGGGATCGCAGTATAGGTGGTAGGTAATCCAACAGAAAGACTCTGCTGCTCGTCTTCTTATTTCCCTTAGTCGCCTCTTACGGACACACAACGGGAGGACATGAGGCACCCTACAGTTTACGACAGCAACAATCGGTTATTTGGCTTGTATCGTCCTAACGAGTAAGGAACAACTACACAAAGTTTCATTAGGATCTTAGGATTTGAATCAAACCAGCGGTATCTGGTTTACCAAATGGTTGCCTGCTGCACCACGGACACTGATGCCGTGTTGATTCTACGTTCCGTCGGATTGTAAAAGTAAAAGTTAATAAGTGCACCTATAATATATTTTTTAATACAGTTGCTCAAAAAGTGGCGTATTGCAGGGATGTATAGCGTTCGGGATGTAGGCTATTACGCACTAGTGCTTTTTCTTTACCTTTCCCGCACTCGTGCGTTTTCTTTCCCAACTGTCAAAATAATGTCTATATTATATAAGAGAAAAAAAAACAACCACGAAGTTTTTACTAAAAAGAATTCATAGAAGTTTTTACGATTCAGCTACTAATTTGTTTCAATATCAAATTTGGCTGTATGGGCATATTTCCCTTTGCCTACCCAGAATGGATAAAGAAAACAAAAAACTGCTTATATTATTTTACGGTTGGCGCCATTTTCCAAAAAAAATCCTTGTACTTTGTTTGTTGTGAGTTTAGTTGCTTGTTGCACAAAATGAGTAATTTCGACGATATGTTTTTTGAATTAACACCACCCGAACTCAGTATAATTGCATCAAATGCTTCGGAGAACATTTTACCGGAAAAGTCAAAAAGTCGCTACATATCTACATACGACGAATTTATAGCGTGGAGAGAAGAGAAAAAAGCAAATAGTTTTTCAGAAAATGCTATGTTGGCATACTTCTCCGAACTCTCAGCAAAATTAAAACCTTCTACGTTATGTACATGTGAATTATAACTTTTATAAGAAATAAATGATAAGTTAGTTGAGTTTGTTGTGTATTTTTATTATTTTATTAAGTTGCTTCGTTTTTTCGCAACTGTATTAAAAATAGTTGTTCAGTACACGTGCGGAACCGTCATTGCAACTTGTTCCGACTGTCAACCCTCGCCTTCGGCTGCGCCTCGGCTCGGGTAGACATTTGTCGGAACTCTTTGCAATGACAGGCTTTCCGCACTCGTAATGAAATATACTATTACGTGGTTAACTGATTTTATGAAAGATTGGATGTTGGACATATTCATTGATATAATATATAAACTAGAAAAACATTCACTAACAAAATTACATCAAAAAGGTGGTCGCGGCGGTCGCAGACTTATCTGTGCTGGTGGCGGAAACGTGAACTAACGGTTTTATTATGATAATGACGTGTATTTTGACAGTTTCATATAGACAGTAGCGACACTCCTATCAGCAAAAATAATTTTGTCAGCATGTGGCTTGTAAAGGAGTAGTACACACAGAAATAGCGCCCTTGTGGCGCAAGGGTGCTATTTCTGTGTGCCACTTCGGACCGTCACAGCTAATCTAGTTTAAATATTATATCGATGGACCTACGTGTTAGTATTTTTCCTTATTCATCCCATGTCTCCACAGATATAGATTTACATAGATAATGCAAGTATTTATTGAAACCAAGCGTGCCGACTTTTTAACACCTACTGTGACGTCACAGCCGAAATTTAGTGACGGGAAATCCAAACCGATTCAAAGACACCGATGCCGCCGATGCAGCGCCGATTTTTTTAGTTTTTGCGGCCGACCGGCTGCAAGGCTGCAACAACAGACGCGCGCGGACTGCAAGTTAGTGGCGACCAACCTTGACGCTTGGTCGTGGTTCGGACACGCGAAGTACATGCATTTGCGTTATCTATGTAAATCTCTGGGTAGGGGTCATGCACAGATATAGAGTCTCCTACCTCTTACAGGAGATTAAATTATGATCTAACACATCCATTCCAGAATGTTAACAGCAATAAAATACAGTCAATCTGCTATACAACAAGCGGCTTACTATCTCTTACAAAAACCGGCGATCGTCGACCAAACACAGGAGGACATATACTTCGACGTGGATGACATCTGGCGGCAACACGACGAGGTGCCGACTAGAATCACGATAGCTTTGGACGAGGTGTCGCCTTCCAGGAGAATTGTGCTGTATAACGCGCTCACTTTTAAGAGGCATGAGATATTTACTGTCCTCGTGTCTACACCTCATGTTGAGGTGGGTTCCGAATTTAGTAGTGTTAAGCATATACAGTGTGATTTAAAATTAGGTGGAAATATTTTTACACGTTATTTAGTATCAAATAATGGAATGTTTAATCTAATTGTTTTAAAAGAAAATCCATAATTGTATGTTTTGATAAATTCTTGAAATTGTTGTTAAACAGTGTTAAGTGTACTGTAGCCTGATTCTCGTAATCAAAACAATAACGTTAACGTAGCGACTCAGTCGTTTAAACACTTTTCGTATTCACGTCCGTCGATTTTACTTCAACGGCAACGATTTAAAAGTCGTTCGATTAAACTATCGTTGGAGCGTATTCTGGTATAATAATCGTCGTTCAATCGTTTTATAACGTTGATTATATGGTATTCTCGTATGAAAATGACGTTACTACCGATCGGATGCCAACGAGTAAGCGTCAAATTTCGCGATTCAAGAGTCGTTGAACAAACGTTGGTTATTTGAGACGATTTTTGCTTTTCTTATTCTTGTGGTGCGAGTCAAAGTAATAAAATAACTTTTAAATAAGCCACGGACTTACGTATTTACTATCAAATTCGTCTGCACAGCAAGAAATACAAAAAGAAAGCTGATAAGACGAAATGTAAAATATAAATAAATACGTAAAACTTGGGATATGGAACGCGACTAGGCATGATAGAGCTCATGTTAGAGATATATTGATTGTAGCACTAAACTGGAACATGAGAGCTAGGAGTGAGTGAGTGAGACGAAAATAGGATCGTACGCTGTGAGTGAAGAGAGTAATTAGAAGATAGTGTGAGCGAGATGGTTTTAAGGTAAATATAATTAGAGTAAGAGAGATAGAATAAACTAATAAATAAAGAAAAACACGTATTTTAATTAATAAACAATTAGTATGTTTGTGGAGGGAACGGAAACGAATTAATCTCGAGTTTCCCAAAGCCTAAGCTGTTAGCTTATCTCCCAAAACTCCTACCAAGACCAAAAATTGATTAGAACGACATCTATCAGGGAATAGCAAAACATTCAGAACAATGACTCGTTGACTAATCGTTTAGTTTTGATCCAATTGAGTTGAAGTCCTATCGAACTACGTATATGGTATACGAGAATACCGATTTTGGATAGGACTTCGATCGAACGACAATAAAACGTCAACGAAATTTGGACTGTTTGTTATTACGAGAATCGGGCTACTGCACTTAAACTAAAATAGACTTATAGGCACCGTTTAAAAAATTAGGTCAGAATATTTTTTTATAGTTAATTTTTTCCACCGTCTTTCCATCTGACCTTCTTTAGTCCGTAACAACGACAACAACAATTGTAGATGTCTAATAACTAAAATAATAATAATACCAGCCCTTGTTTATGTCCCACTGCTGGGCACGGGCCTCCCTTCAAGTTGAAGGGGCTTAGGCCATAGTCCACCACGCTGGCCAAGTGCGGGTTGGCAGACTTCACACGTCTTTCGAAAGCTAGTTAGGCTTTCTCAGACATGCAGGTTTCATCACGATGTTTTCCTTCACCGAAAGCTAGTAACAATCGCAAAAATTCGATTCGCACATGATTAATTAAATAAATCAGAGGTGCGAGCCGGGGTTCGAACCTGCGCACATTGTTTCTAAGGCAAGCGCTCGCCCACTGAGCTGTTACAGCTAGTGTCTAATAAATAGTTGAATAATTAATCTGGTAAATTTCGACCAGCATTCAGTCCCAAGCCCCAAGAATTTAGTCTTAGGAACAAGGTGCATAAGGTGCTTTCTTAAATAACCTACCACTGGTACTTATCCATCAGGTTTTCGACCCAGAAGGCAACCCGATGATGGCGCAAATCTCGCCAGTGGTGTCAGGAGAGAAGCGACTTGCATTCGCTGCAAACAAATACCAACTGTCTTTCCCCGTAGTCGTCGGACCGCTAGCTCTCACCGCCTACACAGTGTCGCTGAGAGACAGCATGAGTATTAACAAGTGAGTTTGTAAAAGGATATTATGTCATTCATCATTATTAGCAGCCGATAGACGTCCGCTGCTGAATAAAGGCCTCGCCCATTAGATAGGAGGGGTTGCCATAATCCAGCGGCGTAGCTACCGCCGTATCAGCCGTATCAATGATACGGGGCCCCCGGGCCGCGGGGGCCCCGAACATGTGTAAGCAACAATTGGTAAAATCCATGTTCTCACAGCTCTCTAAGAGATTTCTGAGGCGGTACCATTATTTGGGCCCCCCAAAAAGTTTTGATACGGGGCCCATCAAAGGCAAGCTACGCCACTGCCATAATCCTCAGGTTTGGCAGGCGGCTTGGGGATTGCAGTATCGCAGTATTGCTCCTGTTGTCTTCAGCTGCTGGCGCTGGTGTTATGACTGCATAATAAAGTTGTAATCGCGTTCAAGCTTATTTGGTTTGGAGTGTACATGGTAGGTGGTTCCTGCATGCTAGAAATGTATCTATGGTATCCCTCGCGTAGGATACACGTGAAAGATTAAGGCCATGACATTATTATAACCAGAATTGTCCAATAATGAAACCTCGTAAAACTATTCCCAGATACACGTCTTACTCCCACGTGCGCGTGTACAACGCGGACTACTGGACCGTTGACCTACCGAAGATGTTCCCGGTGGAGCAGCCCACGGGGCGGTTGTCGGAGGACATCAGCATGCAGGCGGGGAACAGCACCCGCGTGGTCACCAACATGCACGGCCTTATCAAGGCGCTCGTGGCCACAGATGGCACCACTGTGCCCCTGCATATGGACTTCGCACAGTATGTGGCTTTGTTATTATATTTATATGTGATTTTGAACCTTATCGTTGAAGAAAGAAGTACCAGTGGTCTGTGAGGAGCAATGACTCCTTTATCTAGTACTGTGATACTTCTAACCATTTTACTGGTTTTGTTTGTTAGAGCGCTCCCATTGACGGCGGAATTACTATTTACTATCAGAAGTGGGATGCCATTTTTTTTTAAATAAATTCGTATATTAGCAGTATTTTGTTTTTTTAAATTTAATTACCAAGACATACAAAACATTCTTATTAATTACAGTGCCACTTAAACCTCTAAGGTTTGTATGTGACACAAAATTCGTTCACGCTTATACAATGAACCACGCCTTTATATAGAACAAACACATACTTACTACATATTTTAAATACATAATATCGTAGCGCACAACTGTACAGTTCTCTGTGTGCTTTGTGTCTTGCCTGACGAGGCACTGCTTAACAGCAGAAGTTAAATGTTAAACGTGAGCCACTGTGATTTTTGATCAGTCATGCTCGCCATCGAAAAGTCTTTGCTTGTGGCGGCTTCGTGTGGCGGGTCACCCCCTTCCCTCTAATATGGTTGAGGGGAGTGATGGCTGCTGCTCGAGTCAACTCGTGCGCGGGTGCTGCTTGGTCTTGTCCGACTACTACCCCTTTGGCCTTTTAGTTTATTGTATTTTCGTCGTATTTATTATTTTATTTGATCTTATGAACGGCAGGACACACTGTCGCTGGTGCTGATCTAATTGTAACAAGACAAACATTGTTTAAAAAAATATGTGAAAAAATTACAAGCCCGCTGAGATTATTGCCGGATCTTCTCAGTTGTGGCCGCGTTGTGATCCGGTGGTAGCTTTTAAAAAGTTTGCACTTTTGAACAGTCAATTTTTTAATAGCGTTAAGCCTATTTGAAATTATAATTTTGAATATTGAATTTCTAAATGTATACTTTACAGATAAACAGTGGGTTATTTTTTTTCTATGACATGTAATAAGTCGGTCTTGAGCCTGGCCTTTCCGCGATGATTCATATTTCCTTAACCATTTTTCGAGTGGTCACACTTGGTCTGATACAAATAATAAATCGATGACCACTGCCTTCCAATATCCTGTACCACGTTACTCCCAGGTACGACACCCAACGAGGCAAGGACAATAACAGCGGCGCTTACCTGTTCATCCCGGCGGGACCCGCGCAGGAATTGAAGCTGGACCCGTTCCCCGAGCTGGTGGTGACCGAGGGCATCTACAAGGCCACATTGTACTCCGCCCTGGTCTCGCCAGCGGCCGTCGACGTGGTTATGACGGTGAGGAAATTAATCAGAAGATACTAATTAGTTTTTTAACCCCTTGTAGCCCGCCAAAAATTAAGTTCATACATTTTTGCACCGCCTATGTATGTTTATTTTTCGGTTTTTTTGGTCCGGGCGAGCCCACTTGTCATTACGAGCGTTATAAAAACCTAACCACTCAACCGATTTGCATTCTGTAAATGTAGTTTTGATGAGAAATGTATTAACTATTCAATAGATGTTGTGTGAATAGACACATATATACGTTTTTGTGAGATATAAATATAGTTTTTCAAAGGGAAAGTCAAAAATAGATGGGTTTTTAGATGGGTTTTGGTCAAGGTCGATTTTTCTTTTTCTGGGTTTGATTTTGAGGGTGGAATATCAACCCCCACACTAAGAAAGAACTAAACTATGCACTAAAACTCCTAATTATACTAGTTTCGAATAAAAATCTGTAAAAATCAACAATTTTATGTCCTCGCGTGATTCACGGGAGTGGTGACGTCACGGGAGTACAATTTGTAACGATTTTTTTATGGGTTATTATTACTTTTTTTCTATATAATGTCGTTATTATCGATTCAATATGTAATTATGATGTATTTATGATGTATATACATTGATTTAAAGCCAATTTATATGAAATATACGTATATATTCGCAACGCCATAGTCTAAACCACGAGAGGTTACACCCTTTTTTCCGATCTCAAAAAAGATGTTTATATGATAGAATTCGCGGTACCTAACATCTAAACAGCTGTAAAAATAGATATAAACTAATTATTTACTAACACTTACCCATTAAATACACATAAATTCACAACACAATAACATAAATCACCGCACGTCACCATCACAACAACACGCCCGACCCGCGCGAGCGTCACGTTACAGACTGAATTTATGACATAAACAATTCACTCAACGAATGAATGAAGCTTCTATTCTACAGATAATGTACTAAAGAACTGTTTGAAATACAGTTGCCATGCAATAACTAACTTAAATTTTTTACATCAAAGTTTATATTCCGTTAACGCCCGTTGATGCAAATACGAGCCAACGGGCCCCAGCGTACATTTTTTTGCGCGTTTTTTTTTGATTCCGATTTGAGCCAACGGGCTCGAAGGCCGACTTCATATAAGTTTTGTATTCACAAGTCTAATAGTTCCTATGAAATGACACCTCCATTTGGGGTTATCTTAAAATCTGCAAGTTGAAGTGGCAATGGGCAGGCCACATCGCTCGGAGAACCGATAACCGATGGGGAAGAAAGGTTCTCGAGTGGCGACCACGAACCGGAACCCACTAGGTGGACAGACGACATTGTGCGCGTCGCCGGTAACCGGTGGATGCAAATAGCCAATTGTCGTTCATTGTGGCGTTCTAAGGGGGAGGCCTCTGTTCAGCAGTGGACGTCTTCCGACTGATGATGATTTCATATTCATATGTATTTATTCTTGAGAGATGACACGCAGTGGTGGTCCAGAATTAAAGGGCAGACGGCGAAAATAAAACACAGGAGAGTGTGGCGAAACCCCTTATATAATATTCACTATCACAAACGACGTTTACAATCAATATAAATGGAAATATTTAAAGATTAAGTTATTAGTACGATTACAACACCCGGACGTCATTACAGTAGAAAAAAGGAACAGGAAGAGAACATAGATAACATATAGACATTACAGACAGTACGCATAGACAAGTATCAAAAACACAATATGTAAGAAAATAGAGTATTGATTATCAATATTTATTACATATGATTTAGGGTCTAACTGTCAAAACAGTTGGCGCGAATAGTGGTTCTTCGAATGGTGAATTAATGTATGTGTTTGTCTGGAACACCTTAGAAGATCTTGATTAATAACTAAAGTTTCCACTACGTCCTATTCATGTTGACACTAAATGGAATGAAGGCTAATGATTTGTGAATAAGAATAGTTTATACTTCACATTGGGTCCCGGTGCTCTTATAACACTAGGTGACTCGCAAGTCTAAAGTTCTTGTGAAGTCTTCATTCCTGTTAAATACAAATTTCGCTTGGAAATTCGAGAATATCAATGGTTACTTTATAGAATACCACAGGGTTTACGGTTTTGAACTCACGTCTAGTCCAGACAAAATCTTGTTTGCGGTAAACGATAGCTACCAAGCGACCGTGACGGTCCCTATACTTAACTCTTTCTACATGAATCATTGCATTGCATGCATGTAGAAAGGGTTGAGCAAACTGTATATATTAGGATAACTTTATAGGCGGGTCAGCCCCTTCCCTCTAATATGGTTGATGGGAGCAGGCCCGGATCTAGGGAGGGGCAAACCGGGGCACCGGCCCCGGGCGGCAGTTTCAGGTGGCGCCAAAATCATAATATTGGCTCACCTTCGACTTGTAAGAAAAAGGCGCCACACAGGCCCACACCACAAGTGAACATGTGATGCCGATTTAAGATTTGAGATTTTTAAGTAATTTCTCAAACGCTGAAGGGAGGGGGCGCCACTATCAAGTTTCTGCCCTGGTTCGAAAAAAACGTAGATCTGGGGCTGGAGGGGAGTGATGGCTGCTGCTCGAGTCAACTCGTGCGTGGGTGCTGCTTGGGGGTCAAAAAAAAGGGAAAAAAACACGACTAAAATACAACAAACTGCCAAAAAAATGCCAAAGGGATAGTAGTCGGTACCATAAAATGCCAAAGGGATAGTAGTCGGTAATATCCCTTTGGCATTTTACACACATCAAAAGTGTCTAGGGATCAAGCATTTTTAAGCGGATTTCTTGAGATTGAGATGTGGCTTTGTAATAAATTTATGATTTTATAAATTTATATGGATCCTTTTTGGTGCATTTCATAATTTGAATCAGGAACTGTGAATCAAATTCGAGTAAAAGATGAAAATCAGCTGTCAATATTTTCCCTATAAAAACATACAACGCATTGAAGACATTATTAGTGCTACTGTTTCCCTACTACTGATTAAAACCAACGTTATTATGGAGCGGCGACGTCATTTAAGCAGGGAAGAAATGCTCAGAGCCGTGGGAATGATAGAAGCTGGTTCCCGGCAACGTACTGTGGCTTTAGCTCTGAATACAAGTCAGAGTGTTATCAGTCGACTTTGGACACGTTACCGAAGCACTGGTACCGTGGCTGAGCGCCATGGAGGACGGTATCGCTGCACCACACGGAGACAAGACCGATATATTCAAATCTTAACTCGAAGAGCTCCAACAATAACTGCCATGATGTTAGCCGTGAGGCTTCATCACTCTTCAGGGAACTTAATTAGCGACCAAACAGTCAGAAACCGCTTGCATGAAGTGAACCTTCATTCCCGAAGACCGCTACGGGTACCACCTATAGCAATGCACAATCGTAGGATTCGATATCAATGGGCTCTTGAACACAGAAATTGGGCAGAAGAACAATGGCGTTTCGTGTGCTTTTCTGATGAGTCTCGTTTTGGTATGAGACCGGATACAAGACGTATACGACACTGGAGAACCCCTGGACGCCAACAGCGATTAAAATCCTGCCAGGAAGTCCATCCTTATAGTGGTGGAACCATCATGGTATGGGCGGGTATTTGGATCGGCGGAAGAACTGAGTTGATTTGGATCAGAGGCAACCTCAACGCTCAAATTTATGCTGAGACGATTGTATCAGACGTCATCGTTCCTCTACAAGTGCAAATCGGTCCCTTATTTCAGTTAATGCATGATAATGCACGACCGCACACCGCAAGAGTTGTAAGACAGACTCTCGCCGCAGCTAACATCAATGTCCTGCCCTGGCCTGCTCAGTCGCCAGACTTGAACCCGATTGAGCATGCATGGGATATGCTACAGAGAAGAGCTCTGCCGAATATGGAGGGTATCCAGTCGCAAGAAGACCTTTTTTTGTTGTTGCAACGAACATGGGCGGCCATTCCACAGCGTGATTTGGATGAACTCATTTTGAGTATGCCAAACCGATTTTCTTGTGTTGTTAGTGTTCGCGGTAGAAACACGGATTATTAATTGTTTAAGTTACCCAATAAAATTTTAAAGAAAACTGTTATTTCAGTCTTTTTTTCGAACTTTTGTGTTAGTGGTTCAAATGTCAAAAATCCCTTTATTAGGAAAATGGCAAATTTCTTTATTAATGCAAAGGTGACTTGGTTTATCGTTACTGTGACAAACGAAAACACTTTATTTGATGAATCCTTAAAGAAAATTTTAATTAATATCAATCAGGAGAAAAGTTATTGCAAAAATATATGTTGATCCCTAGACACTTTTGATGTGTGTAGTTTGTTGTATTTTCGTCGTAATTTTTTCTCTCTCCTTTATTTGATCTTCTGAACGGCAAGACACACTGTCGCTGATGCTGATCTAATTGTAACGAGATAAACACTGCTTAAAAAAATAGTGAAAAATGACAAGCTCGCTTAGTTTCTTGCCAAATCTTCTCAGTTGAGGCCGCGTTGTGAACCAGTGGTAGCTTTTAAAAAAAAATTGACCATACAAAAGTGCTAGCGTTAATCCTATTTGAAATAAATGATATTGAAATTGAAAATTTGAACTAACACTTAGTTTTTATGCTTTTACTAACAATCTTTGTATTGATATTTTCTTTTATGGGTCCTCAAGACCTGATAATAAATTAATAATAATAATACACACGGAACGTATCATTGCCTCTTTGGTCTTTCCTGTCGCGTTCGCATGTCCCAAATTATACAATTATTTTCTCTAATCAACATCAAACAGGTGACTGTGTACAACAACCCGAGCCTGCCGCAGAGCGAGGTGGAGATCAGCAACCTGCTACAAATCGATCCTCAAGTAGACGATCTGGAGCTAGCCATGAGGTTCTCATCGAGTATCAAGAACGGCGACGTCTTCTATACGGACATTAATGGAATGCAGGTAGACCTTCAACGTCACTGTGATGGGAACAGTGGGCTTTTAACATGTGATAGCAACTGCTTGATTGTTAAGTAGTTACCGAAGTATATTTCACTATGTAGTCCAGGTATATAACATATTCTGTAGCAAATTGTAAGTCTTGCTGTGTTCCGATGTGAAGGGCACTAAAGTTTAATTGTCTCGGGTGACACTAACCATCATGCTAAGTTCTTGTCGTGTCACTGATAAAGAAAAGTATAAAAAACTAGCGGCCCGTCCCGTCTTCGCTCGTGTAGACTTTTTTTTTAGTTTCTGGTTATAAATATAACCTATATTGCTAAGGGATAATGTAGCATTCTCTGGTGAAATAATTTTTGAAATCGGTGGGTAGTTTTTGAGTTTATTCGTTACAAACATACGAAAATACAAATATTGCCTCTTTATAATATTATTATTAGTGTAGATAGGTGTAGAAATGTTGATGTTGATAATAATGATAAAAATAATGAAAAATGTAAGTGAGCGTGCACAAGTTGCTACCCCAGTCCGATAAGCTGCATTTTTGGGCAGGTTTGCCAACTACTCTGTGTTACAGACTTTATTTTGCCCTTTTTCTGTATAAATTTAATTTCGACGTTTTCCGCTTGGCTTCGAGTGTGACAACACACTCAAGTTCCCACATTATAAATATTGTAAAACAAAACATATAACATAAAATAAACTGCACAGTTCATGACAGAAGCTCAAACTATTTATTTGACATTTTACAATCATAATAATTATCAAGTACCCACAATCAATACATAATATACCTCCCCTTTATAATCTTGAAGTATCTTAACAATTTGGTACTCCTATTATGTCTGGCCATAACTCAGGAGGTGGTATCTCAATCGGTGGTTCAGGAGAAGAAGAGTTAGATCTTGAGTCGGTTCTCCTCTCTACAAGTGCAGGTCTAGCTGGTGTCTGGGCCAGTGCCCGAGCCACAATCTGATCGGCATGACGACGATGTAGCTCACCATCCTCCGTCCTCACCATATAAGAGCTAGGGCCTTCTACCACTTCTATGGTTGCTCTCGTCCACTTTTCCCCTGAGCCATAGTTACGTATTAAAACACTTTGGTCAACAGTGAACCTTCTAGCCGGTTGACTTTGTGCCGCTGTCTCTAACTGTATGTCCTGTCGACTTGGTGTGTTATCAGGATGTAATCTAGACACTGCCGTCCTATACCGGCGTCCATTTAGCATTTCAGCTGGAGTTTTATTAGTACTACTGTTTGGTACAGTTCGCAAAGAATACAAAACCTTTGGAAGCTTCTCACTCCATGGTAACTGATTGAGAGACATTTTCTTTACCTTATTTTTGAATGTCTGTATAGCACGTTCAATCTGTCCATTGGTGGATGGATGATAGGGCGGCGAAAATAGATGTTTTATGTGATTATTCTTCAAAAATACATTAAATTCATTAGAACTGAATGCCCGTCCATTGTCAGACACTATTGTATCCGGCAAGCCTTGTGCTGCAAAAATTTTCCTGCATGCCGCTATCACAGCTTCACTTGACATTGAGGATACAATTTCCGCTTCAAACCACTTACTGTAGCTGTCTATTAATACCATAAAAGTTTTTCCCTGAAATGGCCCGGCAAAATCCACGTGAACCCGACTCCACGGTTTCTCTGTAACAATCCAGGCCTGTGGGTCTTTCGGTGGGTTATTTCTAACAGCTTGACATGACTCACAACTTCCCACAGTGTTTTCAATTTGGCTGTCCATACCTGGCCACCACACATATCCTCTTGCGTATGCAAAGGCATACGCAAGAGGATATGTGTGGTGGCCAGGTTTGGACTATTCCAGCATGCGGGGCATGCAATAGTCTCAATATCTCCTGCTGTAAACAAGCAGGAATAATGACTCTGTTGCACCATAATAAACGTCCGTTATTATGTGAAAGAGCCTCTCGACGGGTCCAATATGGCTGCAATGTGACTTCTGTAACCTTGTTCGGCCAACCATGCAGGACATGAAATAAAACTTTTCTCAACACTGGATCTTTGTCAGTCTCCGTAGCAATTTTGCATGCATCTAGGTTCCAACCATCGGGGTGTTCCTCTAATAACAACACGTCTCTTAGCGGTTTCACTGCTACTTCTGATGTCTCTGGTTCTGTCCACCGACTAAGAGCATCCGCATTTCCTATCAACTTCCCCGGTCTGTATTTAATAGCATAACTGTAACAAGATAGCTTTAGAGACCAGCGTAACATTCGCGGGGAGATTTGGTCAGGTATCTGTTTATTCGGATTAAAGAGACCAACCAAGGGCTTGTGGTCCGTAATAATGCAAAATTCTCGACCCACCAAAAAATCGTGGAATTTCCGTAACCCAAACATTATAGCTAAGGCCTCTTTATCAATTTGGCCGTATCTTCTCTCGTGAGGCTGTAATGTTCTCGAAGCCATCATAACCGGTTTTTCACAACCATCGTCCATGACGTGGGCTAACACTGCTCCGAGTCCATACTCGGAAGAATCACAAATAAGTACGAGTTTTCGCTCTAGGTCATACCCCACCAATGGCATATCAGATGATAACAGTTCTTTCGCTTGTTCGAACGCAGCTTGTTCCCTTTCTCCCCACGACCACGGTTTCTTAGTTTCTAACAGACGGTACAGGGGCTCTAACACCGTAGACTTGTCTGGTATAAACTTCTCGTAAAAATTATACAGTCCAAGAAAAGCGCGTAATGTTTGCTTATTCGTTGGTGCTGGTTTCTCTTTTATTTCTTTGACTTTAATCGGGGACGGGTGCAAGAAGTTTATACAATTGGAGGCAAACACACATTTTTCAATTTTTAATCGTAGACCCAATTCATTAAGTTTATGTAGAACTGCCTGGAGTCTCCTGTTGTGTTCTTCTGTGGTTTTCCCTGTTATAGCAATATCATCTAACAGGCAAGCCACTCCTTCCATGCCTGCGAGTGCTGAGGACATCACTCTTTGGAAAATTCCTGGAGCCGCATTCACACAGAATGCCAGTCTATTCATTTTCATGAGTCCGAGGGGTGTATTTAATGTCAGAATCCTCGCCGTGTCTTGATCCACCTTAAGTTGTAAATATGCTTCCTTTAAATCTAATTTACTAAATATTCGACCTCCACTGAGTTTAACAAAACTTTCTACCGCTGCTGGCAAAGGATATGTATCAACGTCTATTGCCGTGTTCACAGTTGATCGGTAATCCCCACAAATCCTGAGAGAACCATCATCTTTCTTCACTATTCTTAGAGGTGTTGCCCATTCAGAGTAGCTGATAGGGGTCAGAATTCCAGATTTAACCATTCGAGTCAATTCCTCTTCAAACTGTTTCTTAATGGGAAATGGTACGGTCCGGGCCTTCAAGAAACATGGTTTAGCATCCGGGCGCACATTTAAAGATACTGCAGGGCCCTTGTATTCTCCCAGAGTCTCTTTAAACAAATCAGGAAATTTTCTTACTAAATCTTTTGTGACGTCAGTATTAGTCCAACAAATACCTAATATTTCTAAGTCCAGCGCCTTAAACCAATTGCGCCCTAGGAGGCTTGGCCCTTTACCGGAAACCACAATCAATTCACACTGTGCTTCTTTATTCCCCAATATGACTCGTACGAGTACCACCCCTAAAACTGACAGCGGCTCACGTGAATATGTAACCAATTTTACATTCGTTGGTCGCAAGGGTGGGGGTGTTGTCCACAGTGTCCGGTAAGTGGCTTCTGAAATTATTGACCTGGAAGCACCGGAATCAATCTCCATTGATGCTGGGGCACCATTTATTGTAGATTCTTTACTGTCTTCCTGTGGCTGATCTACAACATGATACTGTTTCTTCAACTTTCTATCACAAGCAGAAGCAATGTGCCCAAAGCGCTTACAATAAAAGCATCTCGCCTTTGTAAAAGGACAACGCTCGTTTTCTCTGTGACGCCGCGCACAATGTCGACATTCAGGACCACCCACTTTACCTATCTCCATAGGTTCAGATATATCTAAATGAGTTTGCTTCATATCTGGCTTAGCTTCGGGGTACATATCTTGCAAAATTGCCTGATGATTAAGACAAAGTTGCACCGCTGATTCATACGTCAGTTGTTTTGCTCGTAACAGCTCCCGACGCAAGCGTTCATCGCGTACGCCTAGGACGAGCCGATCCCGCAGCTGACGTTTTAAATCCGCAAAGTTACACTTTGCACCCAACAACCCTATAGCCGCCACGAATTCTTGCACGCTTTCATTATCAGTTTGTTTACGTATGTGAAATTTCCCGGCTTGAAGTATTTCGTTCACTTCCGGTTCGTAAAATTGGTCTAACACCGCAAGAATGCCTTTAAACGAAACCTCCGTTGGTCGTTTAGGCACTAACAATGACACCACCAGCGAATAAGTTTCTTTTCCACATTGTGATAGGAAGATGGAACGACCTTTTTCAAGGTTATCACTGTACACGCCGGCTACATCTAATACACACAACAATCGTTCCTTATATTCACACCATTTATCAGTCTTGGGGTTAAACTGTCCAGGAAATACTACATTTGCCATATTATACGCCATTTTCACACTGATAACGCGAATTTTCCGCAGTCGCCAATAAAATAAACTGCACAGTTCATGACAGAAGCTCAAACTATTTATTTGACATTTTACAATCATAATAATTATCAAGTACCCACAATCAATACATAATATAACACATATATCTTTATGTTGTCCTGGTACTTATAAACCTTCATCCTACGTCTTGCAAGTTAAACCATGTTGTCCACAGATGATAAAGCGGCGATACTTCGACAAGATCCCGCTGCAAGCTAACTTCTACCCTCTGGCCGCGGTCGCCTACATCGAGGACGAGACCATGCGATTCACACTGCTCACTTCCACGCCTTTAGGCATGGCCGCTCTGCAGCCCGGACAGATAGAGGTATTGAACGGATATTTTATTCGTAATAGACATTATACAACGTGTTACAAAATACCCCGTAAAAATATAATTAATTAATATTATTTACGCTGATGCGCAGAATGTACCTACATTTATACCTAATTCGCGGAGCGACAAAAATTTTAAAAGACCTGCGGGTCTAAAAAGGCCACTTTCGGTGAATCGTAATATGCGTAAGTTGCGGTTTAATTTTTCTTCGTATGGCAGTATTAACACCAAATATGAGTCTACTAATTAGTACTAGTAAATGAATTGAGTATAATTCACCTAAAATGTGTGACAATTTTTCAAAAACTAGTAGAATTTTTAAGGATTTGCTTGAAATTCAAAACATGAATTGCTTTTAGGTGAACTGCTTAAAGTGGCCTTTTTAGAGCCGCTGACCTAACGAAACAACCTAAATGAACACTTACTTTTTCATAATAAACGTCAACAGATTTGGAATTGACAACATATTTTTTTCCAATATGAATTTTTTTGAAGCCAGTATTTGAGTATAATGACATCCTTGTATTGAGGTAGCAAACATTTATGAATGAAAAATAGGAAAACTATTAAAGTAGACAATTATTAGGTAAAATAGGTACGTGGCCTATTGTACCTATTATCTCTGTTGAATAATCTGGTTCCCTGACATGCCAGCTTACTAGGGTTGACAAAATTTTTGGCTTTGATAATTAATTATATTTTTTATGGGGTATTTTGTAACACCCTGTATATATATATAGTCCGGGTAAGAATAGCACCTTCGTATCTCCCGTTGGGTGTTCGTAAGAGGTGACTTAGGGAAAACAAGAAGACGAGCAGCAGCGTGTTATTATTGGATTACCTACCTATACTACGATAGCCAAGACGCTTGCGAAGCGAAGGGCTTATGGCAACATTTCCCTTTTAAGGGGGTGTTCTTCGTTAAGCAATGGACACTTTTTGGTTGATAATGATGAACATGTATATCTAACTAGCAATTCCCTGCCGCTACGCCCGCAATTTTTCTTTCCACCCCATTTAACCCTTTTAGGAGTGGAATTTTCAAAAACCCTTTCATAGTGGATGCTTACGACATAAGAAGAACCTACTGCCCAAATTTCAGCTTTCTAGGTCCAGCGGTTTGGCCTGTGCGTTGATGAATCAGTCAGTCAGGTCGAGTAATTTTATATGTATAGATAAATCGAGTAATCGGGGTGTTGATGAACCCGTTAATTAGTGCAGGGGTCACCAAATGGCGGACCGTGGCCCGGATACTGTGATCCCCAAGACGCCTGCCAAGCATGGGGATTATGGCAACCCTTCCCTTCTAAGGGCTAATATTTCGGCTGCTGAGTTTCTCTTTTTTTCCTTTTATTGTATGTATTGTTGTGTATTGTTTTTTAAATATAGGTCCCTTCAATCTAGTAACTTCCGTGATGCCTTACAGGCGGACTAACTAGTTGGTGCACCTGTAAGAATCTTTCGTTCTGAGGTCATATCGACCTGTGTGATTTTTACTTGTCCCCGCTTTGCAAAGGAGGGAGTGGCATTTATATTTTTCTAACTCCTCCTTTATACTTTTCTAATTAAATTTGTTGCGGGTTCCAAGACAATTTAGCATTTCTCCGGTACTCGCCGAGGGTCAAACTGGGTGTCTTCAGTGGTGACCACTGTAGATCCTTGCTAACAGGAGTCGCAGTGGTGAGCATGAGTGGTGGGATTTTAGTATAATTATGTGATAATATCGCAGAGGAATATATTAGTATTAATTGCGATGTACAGGTGATGCAAGATCGACGGCTGAGTAGAGATGACAACAGGGGGCTGAATCAAGGCGTCATGGACAACGTGCGCACGCGACACACGTTCAGGATCATCATCGAGAACGCCAACAAGCCGTGCCCGGTATTATTATAATTTTATACAGTACGCACTAGATAGAAGAATATATACCTACTATATAATTAGTTTCTAAAATTAGTCAGATCATTTGCGTGTCTACTATGGGCGCATATCTACATATGTATACTTTTTGAAGTGAAACTTCTTATGCGACTTCCAAAAATGTTATCACATAACGCGTTGAGCGTTAAATGATAGGTGATAGGCGTTAAGTGTTAAACGTTAAGCGTTAAATTTGTTAAGGTTATGAAAGCGCTCCAAAGATTATGAAAGCGCTCATGTGACGCCGTCAGTGAGTGAGTGAGTGAGTGTGTGTGTGTGTGTGTGTGTGTGTGTGTGTGTGTGTGTGCGAGTGAGTGAGGGACCGACCGAACGACCGATCGACTGAGCGAGAATGAAGTTTCACTTCTTCCGCGCGGAGGGACTCCACGCACGCACATTTTTTTTCTTTTAAAAATCATTGGCGGAGATATGAACACACATAAAAAAAAAAATGTGCGTGCGTGGAGTCCCTCCGCGCGGAAGAAGTGAAACTTCATTCTAATCACCTACCACTCACCTACCACTCACCTACCACTCACCTACCACTCGCCTACCACTCGCCTACCACTCACCCACTCACCTACCACTCACGTACCACTCACTAAGATAACTTCCTCTTTTAGTTATACAAATCCAAAAAGGGGCATATCCTTAGTCTGGAAGACAAAGGAAAAGCAAATGAGTATATTTTATTGACTAAATGATTACGACTTGTTTGTTTTGAATCAATACAACTCACCCCCTTTGTGCACAATAGCTATATATATAGCTAAATTATTATCTCTCGCAAAATACGACGTCTCGCAAAGTACGTACATACCCGCACCGCTTTATATTCTATTAAATAATTTAAAAAACATTACAAAAAGAAACTTCGATTCTAAGAGGATACGAACTCGCGTCTCGCGAATTGCTTCCGAACGCCTTACCAAATATTCTACGGTTGCAACAACTGAGTGTGTGAAATTAGCATTCATGTCGTAACATAAATATCTATCGGGACTAAACTATATTGAAATGTCACTTTTGGTAGGCAGTGTCTCTCCGTGCCTCTGTCCTTTGTCTGTGTGCGTGATATTTCTTCTATTATACAAGTCAGATTATTTATGGGTGCGTGTATCGGTGTGAGTCTGTGTGCAATAAATCTCTTTGAATGTGTGAAAATTCAGGCCCCGCCGTGTGGTGTCTTTGCGTGGCCCGCGCGCGAAATCTATTTATGAGTAGATATAGTAGGTACAGTGAATTTATAAGTTCGTCGCGCATAGGTGATTGATTTCAAACATTTTGTGTGCTTTTGTTTATTTACAATGGTGAAATAATTGAAAAGAAAACGAAATATTACTATGCACACTTTATATTGATATGTCTGATTGGGGAAATCACAGGGTAGGCAAACACTTTTTGCCTATATGGACTGCACGCCACTGGTTATCATATATATCGTACAGCAGCGCAGTCCAACGCTACACCCCAGCGGGCAGCTGTCGCTGGGCGCGCACGTGTCGCTGCAGCAGCTCCTGCAGCCGCTGCAAGCGCTGCATTACACGTTCTAATACACTGTGGTTATCGTATATATCGTACAGCAGCGCAGTCCAGCGCTACACCCCAGCGGGCAGCTGTCGCTGGGCGCGCACGTGTCGCTGCAGCAGCTCCTGCAGCCGCTGCAAGCGCTGCATTACACGTTCTAATACACTGTGGTTATCGTATATATCGTACAGCAGCGCAGTCCAGCGCTACACCCCAGCGGGCAGCTGTCGCTGGGCGCGCACGTGTCGCTGCAGCAGCTCCTGCAGCCGCTGCAAGCGCTGCATTACACGTTCTAATACACTGTGGTTATCATATATATCGTACAGCAGCGCAGTCCAACGCTACACCCCAGCGGGCAGCTGTCGCTGGGCGCGCACGTGTCGCTGCAGCAGCTCCTGCAGCCGCTGCAAGCGCTGCATTACACGTTCTAATACACTGTGGTTATCATATATATCGTACAGCAGCGCAGTCCAACGCTACACCCCAGCGGGCAGCTGTCGCTGGGCGCGCACGTGTCGCTGCAGCAGCTCCTGCAGCCGCTGCAAGCGCTGCATTACACGTTCTAATACACTGTGGTTATCGTATATATCGTACAGCAGCGCAGTCCAGCGCTACACCCCAGCGGGCAGCTGTCGCTGGGCGCGCACGTGTCGCTGCAGCAGCTCCTGCAGCCGCTGCAAGCGCTGCATTACACGTTCTAATACACTGTGGTTATCGTATATATCGTACAGCAGCGCAGTCCAGCGCTACACCCCAGCGGGCAGCTGTCGCTGGGCGCGCACGTGTCGCTGCAGCAGCTCCTGCAGCCGCTGCAAGCGCTGCATTACACGTTCTAATACACTGTGGTTATCATATATATCGTACAGCAGCGCAGTCCAACGCTACACCCCAGCGGGCAGCTGTCGCTGGGCGCGCACGTGTCGCTGCAGCAGCTCCTGCAGCCGCTGCAAGCGCTGCATTACACGTTCTAATACACTGTGGTTATCGTATATATCGTACAGCAGCGCAGTCCAGCGCTACACCCCAGCGGGCAGCTGTCGCTGGGCGCGCACGTGTCGCTGCAGCAGCTCCTGCAGCCGCTGCAAGCGCTGCATTACACGTTCTAATACACTGTGGTTATCGTATATATCGTACAGCAGCGCAGTCCAGCGCTACACCCCAGCGGGCAGCTGTCGCTGGGCGCGCACGTGTCGCTGCAGCAGCTCCTGCAGCCGCTGCAAGCGCTGCATTACACGTTCTAATACACTGTGGTTATCGTATATATCGTACAGCAGCGCAGTCCAGCGCTACACCCCAGCGGGCAGCTGTCGCTGGGCGCGCACGTGTCGCTGCAGCAGCTCCTGCAGCCGCTGCAAGCGCTGCATTACACGTTCTAATACACTGTGGTTATCGTATATATCGTACAGCAGCGCAGTCCAGCGCTACACCCCAGCGGGCAGCTGTCGCTGGGCGCGCACGTGTCGCTGCAGCAGCTCCTGCAGCCGCTGCAAGCGCTGCATTACACGTTCTAATACACTGTGGTTATCGTATATATCGTACAGCAGCGCAGTCCAGCGCTACACCCCAGCGGGCAGCTGTCGCTGGGCGCGCACGTGTCGCTGCAGCAGCTCCTGCAGCCGCTGCAAGCGCTGCATTACACGTTCTAATACACTGTGGTTATCGTATATATCGTACAGCAGCGCAGTCCAGCGCTACACCCCAGCGGGCAGCTGTCGCTGGGCGCGCACGTGTCGCTGCAGCAGCTCCTGCAGCCGCTGCAAGCGCTGCATTACACGCCGCGCGAGCTGTCCGCCCGCCCACGGTACTCGCGCGCCAATATCAACGCGGCGGACATCGTGCTAGCTGCGTATCAATCGCACGTCTCAGCTAAAGTAAGAGTCGATAGATAGAAGAATCATTATCAACCTAAAGATGTTCACAGCTTAACAAAGGCCTCCCACTTAGAAAAAAAATTGTTTTATTTTTCCACCAACATCATCGATATAATATATAAACTAGATAAACATTCACGAACAAAATGACATCTAAAATGTGGTCGCGGAGGTTGCAAACTTATCTGTGCTGGTGGCGGAAACGTGAACTAACATTTCTATTATGATAATTACGTGTAGTTTGACAGTTTCATATAGACAGTAGCGACACTCCTATCGGCAAAAATAAATTTGTCAGGATGTGGCTTGTAAAGAAATAGCGACACAAGGGCGCTATTTCTCGCTACCACTTTATAAAACCGTGACACCAAATCTAGTTTATATATTATATCGATGATCAACATAGATAAAACTAACTAGAAGATAAGAGGGGTCGCCCGTCTTCTTGTTTTCCCTTAGTCGCCTCTAACTACATCAAACGGGAGGAGATGGGCGGGTGCTATTTTTACTCGGGCATACCACGGGCTATGAGACTTTTTTAACCTTATTTTTTATTCCTTCAATCAGGTGCGGTCACAGCCAACGACTTTGGGGGTGGGGGGGGGGGGGGGTCACGGTTCACGGGTCCCTTAGTCTAGTGCCCTGGCCGCTAGCCTAGGGTTCGATTCCCACCTTGCGTCTTAGTGTGCGTAATTTATTTTGGATAAAATTGTTTAGACGTTTTAAAGCAAGAAGTTAAGTTTGTCAATTTGACGTGAATGAGTGAGATTTTGGTCATGACCCCTACGACCCCCCCTATCCGACCGCCACTGCCTTCAATAGATCCCTTGTAGGTTTCGAATCGGGGCATGTTGAGATTAATCATCCGCTGGACGTCCACTACTGAACAAAGGCTTTCTTTAGACCACAATGAACAACTATTAACCATTTGCATCGATTGGTTGCCTGCGCTTTGTATAAAGTCGTTGGGTTACCCAGTGGGAGAGCCTGCCTACGCTGTGCCTTCCGGTTCATGGTCGCCTCTCGAGAATCTTTTTTGCCAACTAAAACCCCGCGGTTGTCGCATCGGCACATGAAAGGGGGGGAAAGACTTTAAAATTAAAATAACTTATAGATACCATATTTAAAATAGACTTTTTTCATCTGCAGAGTAAGGACGGCGCAATGATGCATGGAACAGGCATAACATTGCAGCGAGTGTACTTGGACACTTGCTACGGCAACAGAGACATCGCGAAATGGTATCCCGTGAGCGATGGACAGGTGAGCGACTAGCATTGTTGACTAGCCTGCATCGATCCGCTATACTTTTAGCCATACAAAGTTTACCAACACCCAGCGCACCCCTAAACGTTGTATCTGAATATTCGCGAATCACGTATTTATTTTATTTCGAGAATCTTTTCAGTAAGTTTCAAGTTAATCGAACGATCAAATAAAAAGTTTCATACAAATGATAACCCCCACGCTTGTAGGTTGTTGATGTGGTAGGTAATCCAATAGAAAGGCGCTGCTGCCTGTCTTATCTTATTGTTTTTCCTGAGCCTCTTACGGACACGTAACGGGACGAGATGAGAGGGAGCTTGCTGTGGGGCTCGACCGGGGTATGTGGGATTCTTACCCACTAAAACCCCCGCGGCTGTCGCATCGGCACATGAGAGGGGGGACCCCAGGGCTCTCCGGTGGGATCTGCACCAGGGGCCCCTCAGTGCCTTGCCTTTGAGCATTGTAGCCCCCCGGGACCCAGACACGGTACTCACGGGGACGGGGGTCGCAACCCCGCCGCCGTCCTCGGAGTCGCCGCCGTACTCAATGGACGTTCAAAGGGCCCACACCCCGTACGTCCAGCGACTCCGAAGGGAGATGAGAGGCAGCTATTCTAACCCGGACACACCACGAGTAATCGTGATTATTTGTCATGTCATTCTTAAAATTACTTATAATTTTCTTATAGATACAAATTTCGGATCTAGTAGACGCGCCGTCAGACAGAATATACGAGAGTACGATCACATTCGTGTCCGCTCGGACCGCGATACCGGATGGTGTGCTTACCCTGTGCCCCATGGAAGTGAGATCGGTGTTCATCAACCAGACATTGAAAAACCATTGACTGATTAATGATACTTACTAGTGTAAAAATATAAGTCACAAATTATATTCACAATAACGTTAATCACTCTTCAAAAGAAGCTTGTTGAAGGGTGAGTTACACTTTCAATCAACAGTATAATATTTAATTAGATTAGATTATCCTATAAAATTATTGAAGTCAATTTATTACTTCGATACGTTATACTCTGTTAGTGAGTAGGATATTATCAGGCACTCAGTAACAGGCCAGAAGCATAAACTTCGAAAGCCGAAATAGCAGATACAATTAATTTCTTAAGTAAGAGTTAACGTTAATTGACGTTGAGTGCGGCAGTAAGTCGAAAAGAAAGGTGAATCAGAAAGTGGATTATTTTCAAAAAGTAAAGAATGATTACAATTATTTGTGTACAAAGTACGCGCGGGTTTATGTTTAAAATTATCTGCAAATGTTTCAAACCTTATTATCATGGGTTTAAGTTTTATTTTTAACCGCATGCATACGGGGTGTTAGGGACATCGTACCGAAAACCGATACCAGGTATCCAGTACATGATTCTGAACACTAGTGTTGAAATTTTTCATCGGCTTTTTCATGAATTTAATAAAAATCTACTTTTGTTAAATAAAATTAGTATGATATCTTTATGGGTATAATAATAAAGCATAATTTTAATTTAATAACAATAAGTTACTTATTTGTGGATTTTTTTTTGTTTTTTATTTATTTATTCTTTATGAACTAAAACAGTACATAGGCAATTAATTATTATTATTTTAGAAAATTAGCAATGTAATTTGAGAAATAAATATCGGCACGTAACTTGGCAAGATTCGTTAGATGCGCAGAAGTCATTTTCTAGGTCTCTTTGGTTATCAAGCGGGACGCGGGGAACAAGGTAACATCGTTCCGGGCGCGCTATTGGTTAGCCGGTCGAGCCTTGCTCCCCGCAACTCGCCTAACGTCCCGTTCGCTCCCGAGTAAACTTGCGTGCACTAAAATGGTTCAGTTTGTTTTTGTTAAGTATTGGTTACAAGTTTTTGAAAATGTTATTTTATAACTCTAAGTAGATCCCGACTTTTCATTATGCAACCCGCCGGCCGTCAAGCATTAAATCAGTAATTACTTTATCACAATATTTTATTTTAAAATACATTTCTTAGTCAGTTTAACTATAAATATTTCATTTATTACACCTCATTATATTTCAATCATTCCTCTGTTTTTCTTCTTTTTAAGACATGGCTAAAAATTAGGCAATAAAATTGCAATATATTATATTGACCATGTTTTGTTGCAACTAAGTGCACTTGCGCGAACTACGTCAAAATCTTGCCAACTTACTTGCCGGGGATTATACGCATATATTCATTACATGCTCGAAAATTAATAAGTCAGTCATTTGTCATTTTCCATATAAATGGTTTCTGTAATGTTGTAACGGACATTATTTAACATCTTATAAAAAAAAATATCGGTACGATGTCCCTTACACCTGTTATACAGTGTTAAAAAACCTTGTATGCAAACACTACCATAATTTGGAGTTCAATTTAATCATCATTATTAATCTAATAGTAATATTACATGATTTTGTTACACCGTCCATCAATTTAATTTTAAAGTTACGAGTGTTTGATAAGTTATCTTTTAAGTGCCCTGTTTCATTCATTTATTTACGTGTCACATTTTTATTGATGAAAATATCGTAATGATTTCTGATTTTTGCACGACATGTTGAAACAAAATTATTTTTACAGAATTTATCGGAGGTTTCTTGTTTACTTTTCCGAAGCATTTATAGTCACATAGGCGGACCGAGGTGATTGATACTTTCCCAGTTGTCTCTGCATACCTTCTTAAATAAGCCGCGATAAATTCCGTAAAAAAATATTGCCAAAGATAAAGAAAAATCTTTTGTTTGAGATTTTAAATACATACCGGGGCATAGTGGAATGAAATTATTTTTGTAGCAATAGTCTAATATTTAATTGTTTTTATGATATGCCTAACCTGCCTATTTCTAAAAATGTAAAAACCTAAATACTGGCGCATTTATTTACGAAATGTTTACACGTATCTAACCAATGATGAAATGTAATTACAGTGAAAATATTATATATATAGTTATTGGTATCAGCAAATATACTTGGCTAACAATGTGTGCGATCGCTTCATTGTATAAAGTCTCAGTTTAAAAACTCTATGTCAAATAGAGATTTTATTTTACTTTTAACGTGTGTACATATAGTGTCTGAAGATTTATGTATATAATTGTATGTAAATTAACAGCTGAGCTGTGACGTATTTTGTCAAAAACGTAAAATACACCTTATCAATGCAGTGCCGGATTAGCCATATAGCAGAAGTTAGTAAATACTACGGGCCCCGCTTTGGGGACCCTGGGCGTATATGTGTACCCAAGGAATTTGCATAAGTCTTACATTTAAACCTTAATACCTAATACAAGTCAAGTCTTGCGGGGAGGCCTCACTATAGCATGTGTTACGGGCCCCGCGCCGACTTAATTTGGCCCTGTATAAATGTATAAAGACATTTAATATCGCAAGCTACCTGTGTGAACACGGTATGGGTAGTATATAATTAAGTTATTTAGTTTAATGTAACTCTGACGGCCGCACTCACAGACATTATTTAACTTTAATCGCAATTAAGTCATTTTTTGTAATCTATTTATTTCGACTCTCCGAGTCTCTTATGATTATCTTGTAGTGTTAATTACGAGATTATTGATATATCTACTCACTATTCGCGTATTAAGTATTATTTGGCTACTAAAGTCCAAATAATCCATTTACAAAATATGACAATCACAATTAACTATAAATGACGTTTGTAGGTGCGGCAGTAAAACTGTAGTATCTTATTATATTTTGTTTGATTTACACGGATCTTAAAGACAACACACGACTCTTTTCAGTTCTCAATTTGACGTTGCAGGAAGGCGATATGAGTGATAGTACATTAGCCATCATGTAGAATGTAAGTTTCTTAAAATGAGAAGTGTTAATATACACTTTATTGATACAGTTCTTCTGTATAATTATGTATTCGAGATTACATATGTAGTTACCAAAAAATTAACATAAGGTAAGTGTGTCAATTTTATTATTATATCTATGTGGTATTTCACATGATTTCCATTTCCAAATATCTCTATCACTAGGTTTTCTGCAAGCGACCGTCTAGCTAGGTACTATGCGTTTCAACTAAGAATGTGGCCGCCATCTTGCCATTTGAAATATAATTATTAAAATTTTGTTTTAACAAAAATAGATAGCAAAATAAGACATTACAATAAGTAATCAAAACCGGGGCGAATTTTTCATTTTGTGTTTACTCTGCTGTCGGTACAAAAATCGTAAAAAACGAGTGAAGTTCCGCAGTCGCGTTCATCATGGCGGCCACATTCTTAGGCTAAACGCATAGTAGCTGTCAGATATTCTGTCGCAAAAAGTGTACGCTGTAATCGAAGTTAGGTCATACTCGAGCGGAAATGTACTGCGGCTGTCAATAGACAGATATGTTGTTTTACCATCAGGTAAACACCTCGTTATTCATTTGTATAAAAAGTTTCTAAACTGTATATATTGTATTTTTTTTTTAAATTTAATTATCACCGTACTTTAACAGTTAAGGGGTCGTCCATTAATCACGTGAGGCTCGAAAGGGGGGGGGAGGGATTCCGAAATATCACCAGGAGGGGGGAGGGGTATAATGAGACATCACGTGTATTTATTTTTCGTTGAATGCACGATTTCTAAACCAAACAGCAGCACGTGGCCTTGACTCACCGTTGCCGGCAACGACTTCCTCTTCAACATTTAATCAGTTAAGTACCTGTATTTATAGGTAATATTCCGAAAATTTCAATATAAACTATATTGAAATTTTTTTCCAATAAAATACACGTGATTTTGGATGGGGGGGGTGTAGTTTAAAAACCTCACCACATATCACCAGGAGGGGGGGAGGGGTTAAAAAGTTGCTAAAAAACATCACGTGATTAATGAACGACCCCTAACGTAGGGGTTTTATGCCTATTTCTATCTGTCTATGGCAGTCAATGCATTTGATGATTTATGAATGCAGTATTTTTTATTTGAAAGCTAGTAGTCGGCATGTAGCCTCCGTGGCGCAGTGGGAAACCGCTTGCTTTGTAAACCGGAGGTCGCGGGTTCGAATCCTGCGGGGGGCAATAGTTGTTCCTTACTGGCTAGGACAATGCAGGCCGATCACCTGATTGTCTGTAAAGTAAGATGATCCATGCGTCTGATGGGCATATAAAAGTCGGTCCTGCGCCTAACCTCTCCCCGGTCATGTCGATCTTCCGTCCCATCGGATTATGAGAGGTATATAAAGGAAGAGAGAGTGCACTTGTGTCTACGCAAGCGCTTGTGCACTATAATATCTCCTGCGTACATGGCTGATCTTGTAAAAGATTGGCCGCTGTGGTCGTTTCGGCGTTTCGGTGGGACACACACACATGAGCCGGGGCTCTCCGGTGGGATGTGCACCAGAGACCCCTCAATACCTTGCCATTGACACGGTGCTCACAGGAACGGGGGTCGCAACCCTGCCGTCGTATTCGATAGACATCTAGGGCTCAAATTCCAAACCTCCAGCGAGAATCAACCAGTTGAAACAATAATTTTGGTTGAAATTGTGTTCACACGGTTTAAATCGCATACTTAGTTTTCATTCTCTCAAAACATCCAGTGGGTGGAGCAAAATGGGTGATAATAGATTTAACACACTCGAGTTTCCACGGGTGTAACCCATACCTATGATATTTTTAGATTTCTTATTCACATAGTAAAGCGTCATAGTCGTGTGTGAATTCTCACAATGAACCGATATATCCTTTAAGATTTTTTTTTTTTTTTTTTTTTTTTTTTTTTTTATACAACCAAGGTGGCAAGCAAGCGTGCGGCCCGCCTGATGGTAAGCAGTCACCGCAGCCTATAGACGCTAGCAATACTAGAAGAATCACTAGCGCGTTGCCGACCCTTAAGACATTAGATATTAAGTCTTTGTGTCCAGTAATTTCACCAGCTACAGTGCCCTTCACGCCGGAACACAGCAATGCTTACACACTGCTGCTTGGCGGCAGAATATCTGACACTGCGGTGGTACCTACCTGGACGGTTCCTTGCACAAGGAACCTACCACCTAGTAAAATAGATCTCACTGTTAATATAATATGTAAGTATTTAAGGGTTATCACAAATTTTCCAATGTATAGATGAAATAAAAGTTATTGTGTCATTGTAATAAAATGTTTTATTAGTTATGTAAATATAGACAGTATTAATACTTACTTAATTGTTGTTATTTCCCTTTCTAACCAATATAATTTGTATTACATACAGTAAAACTACATTAAATGTTGATTTACCAATGTTTATTAACATTCTCACAATTCGTATTATAATAATAAATAAAACATAATATCTTGAATACTACATACATATATTGTATCGTATTTATTCATACGCAGTTGATTTTTCAGTACATAATACAGGGTGTAAGGGACCACGTACCGAAAACGTTTTTAAAAGATTTCAAATAATGTCTGTTACAATTACAACATTACAGAAACCATTTATAACGGGCCCGTTGGTCTAATGGTTAGACACCCTGTCCGCTAACCGATGGGTCGTGGGTTCGATTCCGACATATTTAAGTATGTATTTACAAAAAAAATGTATATAAGTATTAGTATCAGTTGTCTGGTTTCCATAGTACAGGCTCTGCCTAGTTTGGGATCAGATGACCGTGTGTGGATTGTCCCAAGATATTATTATTATTTATATGGAAAATTACAAATGACTAACTTGTTAATTTTTGAGTATGTAATGAATGCGTGCGGAATATTTATTTTTCAAATTACATTGCTAATTTTGCACAAATAAGGCTTTATTAAATGGCTAATAAGGCTATACGAAATTAGGCTTTATTATTATACCAATCATGATATTATACTAATTTTAATATAAAAAACGGCATTTTTTTTTGGATATTCATAAAAAAGCCGATGAAAATTACAACACTAGAATGTTCAGAATCATGTACCCTGGTGTCGGTTTTTGGTAATCCCTTACACTCCTTATTAATATTGTTACGATCGGATCAGACCTGCGAGTAATAAAGTTGATATCTAGAAATTCAGTACGTACCTACACACAATAAACAACCGCCGGAAAGGGTAGATACGCATAAAGATCGCTTGGAAACGATCATGAACAAAACGTTTATTACCACTTGTTATCACTGGCTTTGTCACCACTGGAGACAAATGGGTAAAATAATCCAAGCTGTTAACAGTGTCGATATATAACATACTTTCCCAGCTGTCGCCACTGGTGACAAATGAGAAATATCTTGCCAGTGGAGGCATGTGGCACAAATATGTTTACAAACTAAATCACTGTGAAACTGGCGACCGGTGAACTGATCATAGTTGGGACCAATGACCCTTAATCCCGTATTTTTTTGGCAGACCTATGATTTTTTATTACACCTTTTTTATTGATTGTTTGTGTTATCTATTAATCAAGAATGTGGCCTGACTGATGGTAAGCAGTCACCGCAGCCTAAGGACGCTTGCTAGCGTCCATAGGCTGCGGCAAAATAACTAGCGCGTTGCTATACAAAAGAAAATACTTATAAATAATACAAGGCTGAATTTATATTGACTTATTTTATTAGACAATTAAGCTATTATAGCATAAAATCAGGTACTATGTCATGAAAAATACTATGTTCAGAACATAATTTATTTGCATCTGTTTGCAGGCTCACGAAAATCACTATGTGAGCCGTACACATAGTAATTATCGCGAGCCTATGCCAAGTTATAACAAAATTCATGCAGTAGTTCCTACTCTCTAGCTCAAGTAACATTGATGTCATATCCTGTAGGAACCCTATTGTTTTTCAAGATACAAGGTATTATAAAGTAATAAGGTGACACTGCCAAATTACATCAAAATCCATCCAGCAGTTTCCACTTTAAAATTTAAAAAATGAATCAAACATTGATGCCTTGTTCTGCGGGATCTCTATAATATTACGGGATCAAAAGTATCCCTAAACTAAAGATGATGGTAATGATGAATCATCAATCACGAAAATACCAGCGCGACTATGAATGATTTCATTCGAATTATTAGCCGACTACGCAACGGAGGGAGGGTTATGATTTTAACAAGATAGTATGTATGTATGATCATCTGTTCCCGCATATCGTCTAATCTACTTAACATAATTTGACAAGTAGGGTGTCGTTAGAAGCGTCTTGATTGTCCGCTGGTTATAGGCTATATAATATCACATTATTAGACTGCGATTTTATCCGTAGTAAGGGTTTTAATTTTGAAAACTTATTACTTGTTAAAAATCATTCGACTTATTCAAATGATTTACGAAGTTAGTAACTAATTTGATACTTGCTCGACTTTGATTATTCGCTCATTATTCGGCGGATTTAATGTGATTTGATAGCTTAGAGGAGATACCACTGGAGATAGCATGATGCGCTAACCCCTCGGCCAAATTTTGTTCATATGGTCAGGTCATTCTTTATTTGTGTGCGTATCTTTTTGAATGTGTTGCGAGTTTATTATAGTGTGGGTATGCGTGAAATTGTATCTGTGTGTGTTTACTTCGCCTCCCGCACCCCGCAAAAGTGCCACGAAAAATTTGGACGGCGAATCGACGCGATACTAGCTCTATTCTAATTACTCTGAGTTTGATAGACGCTCGGACATTATTCGTGCCGTGACCGGAACGGCAACTATTTCATTCCAAAAGCTGTCGACTGACTCGCGAACAATCTAGTTCAAACGCCGTTAGTAGTTACTAATTACTAGTGGCTATTCGACTATTAGTATATTACTAATATTCAAGTCGAATGCGTACATTATATATCGAATTAGTAACAGTCGCGCATCTTTACCCTAAACCCGGCTTAAATTAATACCTATTGTTATGAGTTACCACGTGGTTCTTGAACACTGGAGAGATACAAAAAATGCTGTTTTGGCATCTGAGTTAATAACAATATTTTATATGGTTGTGGCCACGGACACTTGATCTCCCTTAGGACGATAATCACTTGCACGAGCCGGACCAAAATATGAGCGGACGAGGTACTTATAGTCTAATCAATAATTCAGTAGAGTAAACTGACGTTTACTGTGTTACCAGAATCTTAAAAAAAAAATTGTGAAGTGACAAAATGATTCTATTGATCACTTAGTCAGTACTTGTGAACAAAAGATAAATAAGATGATGGGGTGTCGCGGCGTGTGTAAAGACAAGGTCAACTTATTCCCACCGACTTGGTGTACGTGTGATGTATAAAAGATAAAATTATAGCGCATGCAGCCTTGTTCGTCAATTTCACTAGATTTATATAAAGTTATCATCTATTGACAACTAAATATGATTTCTATTTAAAATTATTGATAGTATTAGATATGTTGTCATTAACTTTAAGCAAGTGATTGAATTACTGTAGACTGGGAACATCACTACTACTATTAATAAGGCAATATTATTTTACAAAGTGACATTAGCAAATGTCAGTTTACTCTTGTACAGGTCACTATATTTATTAATGTTAACACTAAACTATATCGGCTCGTTAACGCACACACCACGTCCGACCCGCACAGTGGTTGACACTCGACTTTCTAAGTAATATACTCTTATCTATGCACTCGACTGAACCCCCACCTACACTAGAGGGGCTTTTATGTCTTTCTCGCATCCCCACTCAGTGCCTTGAGACGATAAACTTGTCTACCCACAACTTTACACAATTTACCAGTACACTACAACTCTACTGAATTATTGATTAGACTTTAGGCGCACGTAACGTCGTTCAAACGATTTTCATTGAAAACTGGTACAACGTTCGTTTCCGCGATGGTACATAGGTGCCATAATTGACATTTTGTAATAAATATTCAATGCACTTTTACGAAATTTAACAAGCTAAGAATTGCGTAATGACAAACAGATCCTTAATAATATATTAATATGGCTGTAACATTTGTTTGAGCTAATAAAAATCTAGCATTATGGTCCACTAAACACTTAATTAAAAAAACAACATGTTTACAGTTTTGATGAAGTCTTTTGATCTAAAACAACAGAATTATTCTTGTCAAACTCCACAGTAAACAATGGTAATACTGAATTGACTAGACTGTGGCACTGTGTCATCACCGACGGCACCAATTCGTAAGATACATCTTGGTTCCTGTAATATATTAAGTTTATTAATAAATTGTGAAACGAAATGAAGAGGATCCATGTTAACAAACCAACCTTAATTAAACAGGAACCCAACAGACACCTAAAGTATTAAAGTTGTAGCAACCTATTACTACATATATGAGAGTACAAAATAAAGATGTTCCTGAATTGTGCAAGCGAAGTTTCAAAGTACATTGAGTATATATATACAACATCCCAACAACAATCGTTGGGGGGGGGGGTGTATTGTCCGGTGAAGCTGTAATGGCCATCTGCAGCCAACAGCGTCTATCATTCCTAAAAAAAAAAACCGTTGGGGGCTTCGGCCCTGGCCGAGCATCACACCTCGCTCGGTCGGAGGACCCTCCCTTTAGCATCGCTCCGCGATAAAGTCAAAATCATTTATATATATTAAACAATGCCGCTGAAGGGTTATCCACTAAAGGGGGAAGGGTTAGCATGTGCCGTTGCTCCTATTTGGAACAATGACGCTGATCTTCTGTGGACACCCGTTGGCGAGAGCGCATCTGAGCGTAACAGCATACACCGCACATAATATAAGTTTAATAAATAAAAGAAGAAAAATAAAATAAAAATTCACATGCAAACCAGGAGACATACAAGAACATGAAGTAAACAATTATTTAAAAGTGACGGTTTCAGCCTATATAAAATTAAAAATAATCTTAGTGGTGAAGTAATATTTCAAATAGGCTTAACGCTAGCACTTTTGAACGGTCATTTTTTTAAAAGAAAGCTAACACCGGATCACAACGCTGCGCTGCCTCAACTGAGAAGATCCAACAAGAAACTCAGAGGCCTTGTCATTTTTTCATTATTTTTTTTAATAGTGTTTGTAATCTAATTATAGATCAGCTTCAGCGACAGTGTGTCTTGCCGTTCAAAACATCAAATAAGAGAATAAAACGATGAAAGTAGAACAAACTAAAATGCCAAAGGGATATTAGTCGGACCAGTCCCAAGGAGCACCCGCGCACGAGTTGACTCGAGCAGCAGCCATCACTCCCCGCAACCATATTGATGGGAAGAGGGTGACCCCCCATTATTACAACACAATCAAGAAGCATAAATAAATAAATAAAAAGTATAAATAAAAAATAAGTATAAATGTAAGGGATATTTCGAACTAATAGCCATCGTTGGCATATTTAGGACGATAATCGCTTGTATGAGTGGCAGCTTTTTGTGGCTTTTCTGTCAAACCTCTGTTCTACCCAAAATACCCTGAGTCACCGATGAGATTCCTATCGTTTACTGTCCAGCCGTCAGCGGGCGACTTGAAGAAGTCGGCAGACTTCAAATTAAGTTTTTCTGGACTTCAACTTACCCGTTATTTTTAACAAGTGCGCCCGCCGCTGTAAGGCCTTGAAGGCAGTTGGCCGTCGCGTCGAGGCTGAGGCAGTACGGGTGGCAATGGCTCGCTGCCACTCTCTGCTGAACCAACTTCAACGCTAGCTTGTGCTCGCACTTAACTACCTAAAACAAGATTTATAATTTGGAACTTAGATGTCGATTTACCTGTAGGTAAGCGATACGCTTGTTCATGGACAAAGGCTATTGCACTGCCCGCCATTTAAGTGTGATCTTAAATGGCGGGCATGAAATCGGAACTAAGCTTAGAATATGTATAAGTACAAATACTATAGAATGCTTATTTTCAAGTAAGAACTGTAGGCACGAGTAAGAACATCAAAAATCATAATATCATATACACGACAATATGACTATACGTATTTATCGACCATTGCTCTTGTGACAGATCACACCCATCAGTACTTGTCACTTACATATCAATATAACTTGAAATAGTTCACCTGCCTCTCGGAGGAACTAAAGAAATCTGCCTAGGCTGCCTACAATTTGTTTAAGCGGACTGTAGACAAACGCGTACTCTACTCTTAATCTCAGAGAAAGTACCAAAGGAGTTAGTATCGCGTCGATTCCCCGAACAAATTTTTCGTGGCACTTTTGCGGGGTGCGGGAGGCGAAGTAAACACACACAGATACACTTTCACGCATACCCACACTATAGTAAACTCGCAACACATTCAAAAATACACGCACACAAATAAAGAATGACCTGACCATATGACCAAAAATTTGGCAGAGGGGGTTAGCGCATCATGCTCTCTCCAGTGGTATCTCCTCTAAGCTCTTAATATATAAACTCTATGATAATAAGGGATTAGATGATGACAACTCATTAACGAACTAAAAGTGCGGTAAATAAGTCCGTAAATAACCAGTGTCTCACACCGGACACAGCAATGTTTACACACTGCTGATTTACGGCAGAATATCCGACACTGCGGGGGATAGAAAAATATACAAATCTGTACATTGGAAGCAAAAGCAATAATAATTACTAAACGCAAACGTGCCGGACGTGATAGATATGTATGATAATTAATTACAAATTGGAATGACGTGAGTCAGGCACTTCCCTATATGGAACATCAAGTGTATTGTTAAAATAAATTATAATACGGGACCAAACTATCCTAAAAAGCATCCTAGTATAGCAAGTTGCTATAGCTTCATGTAGTCTAGTATTTATGTAGTTCAATTATTATTTACCTCTGTTAGCACTTCAGCGCATTTTAAGAGAGTGGTAAACGCCGGCCACACAGACCACTTCAGAAGGTACTGGAGCTTAGATTCTTCCCCGAGAGAAAATAATGCATTCTTGTCTTTGATGACATCATTTCGTATACAGTAATCTAATGCTTTTTCGAAAGTCTGTAATAAATAAAATATTAGTAGCTGGACTGGTGATAGACATCGTTATAGTATGTACCTATTTGATTTTCGCCACTTTGGCACTGATAGCAGTAAGTAGTTATATACTAAGAAGAGTCTATGGAATTAATTATATTATTTATACTATGTAAAGATAGAGTTTGTCTAATGAAACTTGAGTGTGAATGTCACTGTTTGTGTTCATAACTTCTTGAATAAACAAATTAGTTTTGTTACTAGATTAATTCAATAAAATTTGTATTTAATAAAAGACTGGTGTCAATACACCTACATATTGATACAAGTATCAATATAACAGTTTTTAATGTAGAACTAAGGTTTCTGAGTAAGCTCAGCAATACAGCGAAATTTCTTGACTTTATTAAAATGTTTATAACATTATGTCTTCTTGTTTCTTGCAGAATGTACTAATGATTCTGAAAGGTAGTAGACAGTTCGCGCTCCAATGGCGCCAAGTAGGCTATATATAAAAGTATCAAATATGTTTGTTCCTAGTATATCCAGGGTTGCAACACCTATTTTTTTTATATTGCCGCTGTTTTTCACTCCCATGTTTGATTAGACAAACTCTAGAAGCTTGCCCAGCTACTAGTATAAAGAGGTCAGTGTAAAGAAGCATATTTCTCGATTATTTTGACGTATAAAGCTCGACTAGCTATGTCAATAATTAAATATTACCAAACGATTCAAAGTTACATTAACAGGCAACTCAATAAGCAGTGTAGTAGTAGTGACAAATAAATAAGTATACTCACATGTTCCTCTTCAGACTCTAAATGGAAGAATTCGTGACTAAGTAATGTTCTAATCAAGCGGTAATCTGTCCTTAATCTATCTGGAAAAAATACACACGTCTTTAAAATAATATGAGGCCGTCAACATTGGCCTAAGCCACAATTTGTCGTATGAATAGTTATGTAGGTAGGGAAACTATTTTGAAACTTTATGTATACATAATATATAAATTCTAATTTCCATTATATCAATGCCATGATAATATTTATATTATATCGATGCGGATTCCTTACTAAACTTAAAGAAGACTCCTGTTATAATATAGTTTAAATGAAGGTTTTTATAAAACTTTATGTGCATTCATTCAAAGTTCATCAACTCCATTTAAGCAGTCTCAAGATTAGGCCACTTTTGCGTTGACGGCCTCATATACAGTGTGTAAGGGACATCGTACCGAAAACCGATACCAGGAATCCAGTACATGATTCTGAACACTCTAGTGTTGACATTTTTCATCAGCTTTTTCATGAATTTCCAAAAAAAAAAACACTTTTTTTAAATAAAATTAGTATATTATCATTATTGGTATAATAATAAAGCATAATTTTAATTTAAAAACATAAAATTACTTATTTGTGGAAAATTTGATCTGACAATCTGACGGGCCCGTTGGTCTAGTGGTTAGAGACCCTGTCCGCTAACCGATGGGTCGTGGGTTCGATTCCCACCAAGTGTCTGGGTGTTATTTATCTATTTAAGTATGTATTTACAAAAAAAAAGTATTTAAGTATTAGTATCAGTTGTCTGGTTTCCATAGTACAGGCTCTGCCTAGTTTGGGATCAGATGACCGTGTGTGGATTGTGCCAAGATATTATTTATTTATTCTTTAAGCACTAAAACAGTACATGGGCAATTATTATTTTAGAACTATTATTATTTTAGAAAATTAGCAATGTAATTTGAGAAATAAATATTATTCCGCATATATTCATTACATGCTCGAAAATTAATAAGTTAGTCATTTGTCATTTTCCATATAAATGGTTTCTGTAATGTTGTAACGGACATTATTTGACATCTTATAAAAAAAAATTCGGTACGATGTCCCTTACACCCGTTATGATACCATACCTACTAGCCACCATCCATTTCCTTTTACTGAGAAATAGACTAAAGAAAACTATGTAATTTCCTAAGACAACTTTAGTTTAAATATTTACTAGAATATCTTTGAACCAATGTTAAACTTGCTAACATACTACTGATTTCCTATTTTTCGTCATTCAAGCGTATGAGAAGTATTTCATGATCACGATAGCGTAGAATGTGGGTACCGTTGTTGACATACTGTAATCCAGATAAATAAATTATTTCTTAAATTCCATAAATCATCTGTGAAATGTTTTCTTTTTACTCGTATTAAGTCCGGTAAAAAAATTAATTGTCGTATTATTATTGTGTGTTTAAATCGACTCACCTCTGTCTACGGCTCGTCTATGGACCACGACACTAACTATGGCGGGCGGCACCAAATAATGCAACACAGGATTTACATATAACTGCAACTGGATTATAGGTATCGCTGCCACCATCGTCTCCGCTTCTAATATATGACCTAAGGCAATGAGAAAAAATATCAATTACAATGAAGCTTTTTTTTCTTCTCATTCATTCCTCAATCTCAAGGATGAGGATTGTGACCACATCATCTTTTCCGGTCTGTGATTTATAAGTTAGTATACACGGCACCTCGCCGACTCGATTCAGGCGATTCGATGACATCAATTATTTTTTTTTAATTCTGCTTTACCATCCTCGACTGCGTCGTTGCTTTCCATCAGGCAACCTGATTCAAACTAGTTCTTGACTGAAGTCCCAGACTGCAGTCAAGAACTAGCTTGTATATTGAATAAAAATAATTGGCCATAAAGCTGATTATCACCACGAGGACTCCCTTTCGCTTTAACCAAAAGAATAGACCTTTCCCGCCCAAGACGGTTATACAATACAGGCTGACTAAGGCCTCATTTACGGAGGCGCGGAGCGTCGCGTGGCGTCTCGCATCTCTGTCTCACTCCTACAGCGCTATATGTTTTAACTCGGTGCGGGCCGCGCCACCCATCGCGACGCGTGACGCCCCGCGCCTCCGTAAACGAGGCCTAATGGTTGAACATGGGACATAGCAATTTAAGGCCTTAAGTAACGTATATATAAAAAGTCAAATGAAATAAATACCTATAAATAACAAAGAAACCCTTGCACTAGGTGTCTTCCGTCCTTTGGAGTCGCTGGACGTTCGGGGTGTGGGCCCTTAGAACGTCCATTGAGCAGGGCGCGACTCCGAGGAGAACGGCGGCGGGGTTGCGACCCCAGTCCCGGTGAGCACCGTAACTGGTTCCCGGGGGGCTACAATGCGCCCCCCGGCGGCGGGCTCAAAGGCAAGGGACTGAGGGGCCCCAGGTGCAGATCCCAACGGAGAGCCCTGGGGTCCCCCCTCTCATGTGCCGATGCGACAGCCGCGGGGGTTTTAGTGGGTAAAAATCCCACATACCCCGGTTGAGACGAGCTACCGGGGACCTTTCCCCCGCGTCAAAAAAAGTAAAAAAAGTGTCTTATTTATTTATTTATTTAGATAAGAGAAACAAACAGCATAAATAGTTCATAATATGGAACATAAAATTAAAACGTCTAGCCAACAAAGTTTCTACTAATGATTGAATTAATGGAGTGAACATATTTATAGTGCTAATAATCAAACAAACATTTGAGAAATTTAGAAAAAAAAAAATTGTATATAAGTTAAATGGTATTAATTGGGAATGTGTTATGTAACTAATTAAGAATTGGGTGGGTGAACCGACTTTAACCTTTTCAAGTAGCAATTATAATTATGCGCAAAGAAGTCTAAGTGGTTGAAAGAAATATTATGATTACGGCATGCTCTTACAATAAAACGATTCTTAGAATAATTTGTTTTACATGGATGAGTAAAAAATGTAGGCTTGTACCGGGAACCAGCACGTGGACACTTAAAGAAAATATTACGTAATAAATATGGGGAGTCAGATAAATTATTGATTATTTTATATAAAAAGATCTCGTCAAACGGCTTTTTACAAAGAAATATATAGCCGACCGGAGCGTTGTACTTATTTTTATTTAAGTACTGAGCGCCCTGTAGTGTGTCCCATTTTCAACCAGCAAATGGTATAGTCGCCCAACAAGTCAATCTTTGATTTAATGGAGGGGATATTCCAATCATATCGACTGCTCCGTGAGAAGATTGCCAAGTTTCTGTAAATAACTTATTAATGATTTGAGTAAATATGAATGTCTCACAACACTGGTAAAGCGCAGACGGTCCGTTCAGCTATCAGACACCGGTCTCGCCGGCGAGGCCGAAGGGTCGTACGTATGCGACCTCAACGTCGTGCATCACCCCACTGAGTTTCTTGCCGGTTCTTCTCAGTGGGGGCGCATTGTGAACCGGTGGTAAACTCAGCCCTCTCTTAAGCGACATCCCAAGCCGAGGCCGTGCCTCTCTGAGGTGCCCTTGAGCTCGTCGCTACTTCTGCCGTAAAGGCTAGAGCGCTTCAAGCGCTCGCCTCCTATTGTCCGGTGAAGCTGTAATGGCCATCTGCGGCCAACAGCGTCTATCATTCCCAAACAAAAAACACGTCCACAGCAAATAAGCCGCAAAAACGCTATACGTTATACGTAGTATACAGATACGACAATAAAATGATTATAAGCTTAATACATCAGGTTATCTTTTTCGTATTTAACTTATCTTGTAGGCTCGGTATTGCCGCCAGTATCTCGCGCATATCAAACACTGACTAAATAAGCAGGATTAAATGCTTATAGATAACGTTTATAAGAATTAGCGATTGATTTGTAATATTTAAGTAAAATTAATATTTTTATGATGCAGCCATCACAGTTCTATCGAATAGCTTACCTTGAATTACATTGCAACCATGATAATAAACACAGTACAATAGAAAAAAACGAAGATATTGCACTAAGGTACCTATTGTGAGGAAACAAACAAATCTTGAACCATGCTATGGTTCAAGATCTAGTGGCCTTTGGAAAATAAATACCTAGCTAGGCTTATCATAAGACAATGAGTTTGTTATCTAATTACATATTAACTAATGTTAACAAATACCTTCACCTTATTGAAATAGCCACTAATTTAATATGTAACTCGTAACACTGACATTTTATTGCTCTAGGTATCTATACATTTAAGTTATAGAAATACTATTAACACTACTTGACCTCTAATAAAAAAATATATTAGTGGGCACTTATAATAATTATGCTAATAAAAATGCTTATAATTCACCACATTGATATACACATACAATATTAATTGGTTATTCATGTTTAATTATTTTATGGTATAGATATGGTATATATATTTTATATTGTTAAATTTTATCGTAATCTGGTTATTTATAGTCATTCGTGGTATGCTTAAAGGCGCGTTCTCACTGGGAACATTTGCGTAGTAAACATAATAGCATAATATGCTCATATTATGAGGAGTTCATCCGCGAGCACGGAGTTCATCCGGTGCGTGTCCGACCTTGTAACAATCACTGCCCGTTAAGTTCGCAATTCTTCATTATTTTATTATTTAGCCTTCCAGTTCTTACAGAGAGAAAAACTTGAAAGAAATACAAAAGGCGCAATTATTTGTTCGTTGTCAAACATTATATCTAATGCACCACCATTTAATCGGTTCTCCTATCAAATTATTCCTGTGTACATACATAATTCTATGTATATATCGCATCAGAATAAACGCAGAAACAACGCAGACAAACCGCCTCGTACGTCATTTCAAGAAACATGAATTTTGTTCGGGAATCAAAACCACGTGAGTGCTCGTTTTCAAATACTCGCTAGCGAATCCAAAGCTCCTGGTGAGGACGCATCTTTATACATAGATTCTCGTAATGCCAACTAATCACTGAATCAACGGTATTTTTTGTACACTTTTCACAAGAAACTACACAATTTAATTGGCCCTTCATTGGTTAGAAATAATATCCAATAGTAGACTTTCTAGTTACGAGATCTCCTGCGGAATACGTATCTGAATATACAATTAGATTCCTGCTTTCTCCATACATAATATTCTTAATTAATATATCGAAAAACTCGTTTAGCAGCGTTTACATAATTACTTACCTGCACTACTACATTAAATTCATCACAAACACTAATTAGACTGAGACATAACAGAAAAATATACTTTACGCGCAAGCTCATAAAAAAAGAAATAAATACCTTTCATTTTGTTCTTGACTTCTCTGGATAAGTCCATAGGCAGTCCAGAGACCAGTCTAAGCCGCCTATCCTTGTCCAAGCAAACCATCTTCCCGTGCACCACTAATATCCTCTCCACACTGCTCCTAACATCGTTTTCAAACACCGAAGCACCCAAACCCCTCAATACATCCATCGTCCAACCGACTTTGTCCACCGCTTCCTCGAATTCCAACGGTATTCCCCTCATAACACTCTGCATAAGCACCAATGCTAACAAATTGGATATCGTTGCGACTGTACTTTTCTGTTGCAAGGTTATGACGTAATCAGCTATGTTTTGTACGGTCTTGAACTCTTCAGGGGTCAACTGCTGTAGGTCCATCGGCTTCAGGGTCTCCTCTGAGTGGGCTATGTTCTTATGTACATAGTCTTTGAGGGATAGCGGTGAACCGAGATTGATATATATGTTACCGAAGTGATCATTCAAGCTGTGGAGTGCTTTTAAAAAGCCCTGAAATTACATTATTTGTTTGTAAATTAGAATTTCATTTCTCTATCAATATAAGGTACGTGAAGTAATCAATCAATGTTAGGAATGTATCCGTGACCCGTGGTGTGTCCGGGTAAGAATAGCACCATCCCATCTCCTCCTGTCCGCGGTGTCCGTAAGAGTAGTCTAGGGGGAACAGCGTCTTTTTATTGGATTACCTACCACGTATACTGCGATCCCCAAGACGCCAAGCGTGGGGATTGTGGCAACCCCTCCTCCCTTCTTCAGCAGTGGACGTCTTTTGACAGCTGATAATGATGATTATATGGGGCATACTGTTTGACTACATTAATGATTTGCTAAAAACGCATTATCAATGAAGACGAAGAAATAATGAAAAGTTCTCATCAGTAAATTATTCTTGTGTTGACGTAAATGCTAAGGATATATGTACCTAGTCGTAACGGAAAGATTGGTCAATCAGCAAGATGGATTGAATGGTGAAGCAAGATTCCATGGCTGATTGTCCAGGGTGATCATACTGATGATCATCTATACTTATAATAAAACTGTAACAGATCCAATTCTGTACATTGAAGATATTTTGAAAATTATGTTTGGAGGGCATTCTATAACCGATACTAAAGCCAAAAATGACATTTTTTTAATTTTTGTCTGTTCATCTCGGCTGAGCATCACGCCGAAACTACTGGATGGATTGAAACGAATCTTGGCATGATTTGAGTTAATACTCCGAGGTAGGACATAGGATGCTTTTTATCCCGGCATTCGGCACGGTTCCCTTGGGAAAGGAGACTAAAGTCAAAATGTGTACTTGGTTATACGCTTGCTCCGATTTTAACAATTTTTCATTATAATTATAATAAATATTTGTAAGGGAACACTCATAGACAGTTGTTAACAATGTTTGGAAATCGATCAGGTTAAGCAACGTTAGGTAAGGTCATTAAATAGATGGGTGACCGTTTGACGCCATTTCAACTAAATGTCTCCGTGCTTCGAAGGGTAAGCACAAAGTGGGTCCAAGCTTTTAAACGACTTTAAAAAAGGAGGATTTGTATTCTATGCGAATGTATATTATTGAAAGTTTAGTTAACGTAAGCACAGCGCGGGCGGAGCTGCGTGGGTCAGCTAGTTGATCTATAAATACGGAAAGCATACGTATTTTAGTTAAATATATTAACGTTGTAGTTACATTCATTTCACCTCGCTTCAAGGCTGTAATATTAACGACCTACTGGTGAATACCAAACTTGATCAAAAGTATTGGCTAATACTGTATTTTTATATTATTACATAACATTAAGCGTAGATAAAAAAGGCTTTTTGAGGCAGACTAGATTATAAAATAACTGTTGTTAAGCTATTCATAATTTTAAGTAGGTTTTTAAATTTTATTTATTCTCACCTAAGGTGTTCTGAACTCAAACTGAAATTATAGTAAAATTATGAATAGACAAGGAAAGATAATCGGGGATAGAGAATACAAAAATGGGATCACAAAGGTCGGACAAACAGATGGACAGTCATAAAAGTGATCCTCTTTTCCATATTTTTGCCTACAGATGTACGGAACACTATAAATTACACCATCTATTATAATCATTTTACAATCTATAGAATTTACATAACACATGAATGTGCAAAAGTAATAAATTAACTGGGCGAGGTCTTGGCTATTACGCCGAAAATGGCACGCGAGCAACTTAATAAATACGATAATTTTTATCAACTTAGACAACTCTTGTTTATCAATCAGCTATCAAAATAGGAGTCATTGACCTCTATACTCTACTACCTGAGCGGTATTATCTAACTATATTACAAATTACAGAAGGTGTACGATCATTTCTATTTCGGCATTTATGTATTAGTCATACTCGTATTATAAGCCCACAAAACGCTGCGCCTGACTTCTTTAAAAACTGTAAAACGAGTCAAAAAGTCTTTCTTCTCTTACTTCTTCTAAAGATTGCAACTTTATCCATTGTGAAGTTTAATCAGAAGTTAAGGTTTGTTTGAACAAACCTTAACAACAACGGACAAAACGCTGATGGCGACTTTGTTTTGATTATTATAAATAGCAATTTTTCATTATATAATAGCTACTTGTTATTTATGACTGTTTTTTGCACTTAGAGGCCGGGCTCCGGGCGAGTTCGCACATTCTCCAATCCGATATATCGGTATAAGACAAGGACCAGTATTGAGACAACTGTATCAAATACTCTACTTGCTCACTGTTTTTCACATTGCACAGTGTTTCATGGGACCGAAAAAAATTCCCTCTCCTGTTTATTGCTTTAATCGATCAAGGTATGCATTTAAAATGCACGAGTAAAACACCCAGGTGTCAAATTCACATACTTTTTTTTATAAAAAATATAGAAAATTACGTGAGCGTTAACTTCTAAAAATTAAATTTAATTCTGAAAACGTAACTATCCAAGATATTTCTTTTAAATAAATATTGTCTAATAAAACGTCATTGGACGCATGTTTTCCCTTTTTTATTTTTGGAAAAACGCTTCTGGATTTTGAGTTATTAATTATTTTCATATTTTCGTAATTATTTTTTTTTCTTCCTAAAAACGGAAAAGTGGGACTTGTGACTAGCACAGGAAGATAGCTCTTAAAAAGGCCTATCGATAATAAAAATACCATGTTCCACTTCTGCGGCCTTTGGAAGATATAGACCATTCTGTTCTAAGGTCAAATTATACAGTATAGGGTTGTCGCAAAAGGTCACTCAATTTCTTAAAAAAAAAATTAGTAGGTTAGGTACTTCCGTTTAAGTAATAAAAAAATGTCACTGAAATAGTTATCGTGTAGTACGTCTGAAATTATAGTCAAGATGACAAAGAAAAGCATTAAAAAAATATGTAATCACGATATTTCAGGCGTTTGACAAGTACTGGCGGTAGTGCAGTCCTCATCATCATTTCTCAATAGTGTACCAACATGAGGGTGGCGCTCTCGAGTCCCCTTTCCATTAAGGTCTCCAGTTGGGGCTTGGATGAACAGCCTCCAGCAAAAAGGGTAAGCCCCTGCTGAGGCAAAGAAGTATCACGGGACTTATTCAACTCCATGATAACAAATAAATTCTGCGTTACCGGGTAAGCTATCGTGCCACCAAATAAAAATACGTAATAGATAGCTAGAACAACATAAGCCCGAAGGCATTTATGCGTATGGAAGTACGCAGGTTAAGTTATATGTATATTTGTGGAATTTTAGGCAGTGAAAACTGTTCCCGCCTTCACCACGTGGAGGTAATCCCCCAGCTTATGTAGGAACCTATCGCAAAAAACGGCATGCCAAGCAAACAATTTAATTTAACATATTAATGTAAAAAACTATGGTTCAAAACAAAATTAATTAAGGTCAAACAGTATGACAACCCTAACACAATTTTAAAAAATTCAATATCTCCCAAAGGCCGCAGAAGTGGAACATGGTTTTTTTATTATTGGTAGACCTTTTTAAGAGCTATCTTTATGTGCTAGTCACAAGTCCCACTTTTGAGTTTCTAAGGAGAAAAAAAATAATAACGAAAATCTGAAAATAAATAATAACTAAATATCCAGAAGTGATTTTCCGAAAATAAAAATAGAAATACATGCACCTAAAGATGTTTTATCAGGCTATATTTTTTTAACATAACTAACTTGGATAGTCTAACGGCTGGCCTTTTAGAAAAGTTCAGAGTCACACAACGAGCCATGGAGAGAGCTATGCTCGGAGTTTCTTTGCGCGACAGAATCCGAAATGTGGAGATTCGCCGAAGAACTAAGGTCACTGACATAGCTCTCAGAATCTGCAAGTTGAAGTGGCAATGGGCAGGCCACATCGCTCGAAGAACCGATAACCGTTGGGGAAGAAAGGTTCTCGAGTGGCGACCACGAACCGGAAGACGCAGCGTTGGCAGGCCTCCCACTAGGTGGACAGACGACATTGTGCGCGTCGCAGGTAACCGGTGGATGCAAATAGCCAATTGTCGTTCATTGTGGCGTTCTAAGGGGGAGGCCTATGTTCAGCAGTGGACGTCTTCCGGCTGATGATGATGATGATGATGATGGATAGTTACGTTTTCAGAATTAATTTTATTTTTTATAAGTTATAGGTCATGTAAAGTATAATAATTTTTATAAAAAAAAGTATTTGAATTTGACACCTGGGTGTTTTACTCGTGCATTTTAAATGCATACCTTGATCGATTAAAGCTATAAACAGCAGAGGGAAATTTTTTTGGTCCCATGAAACACTGTGCATTGTACGCTTCGATATCGGAACTGAGATATTTTATATTTCATCTCTTTTCATCGGCTTTCAATATCAGGTGGCTTATTCTAAAATCTACACTTATAATAAAACTGTAACAGGTCCAATTCTGTACATTGAAGATATTTTAAAAAATATTTTTGGAGGGCATTCTATATCCAATACTGAAGCCAATCCTGTATTTTTTTAAATTTTTATCTGTCTGTCTGTATCATGGCCGCGCATCACGCCGAAACTACTGTACTGAATGGATTTAAATGAAACTTGGCATGATTTGAGGTAATCATACTACGAGGTAGGACATAGGATGCTTTTTATCCCGGAATCCAGCACGGTTCCCTTGGGAGTTAAAGTCAAAATGTTACTTGGTTGTACTCGTGGTCCAATTTTTCGATATATGTTGTTATAATTAATGATAATAATAAGGAGATACTCATAGACAGTTGTTATCCTTATTTGGCAATCGATCAGGTAAAGCAACGTTAGGCAAGGTCATTATATAGATGGGTGACCGTTGAATGCCATTTGAATTTAGCGTCTTCGTGCTTCGGAGGGCAAGTAAAAAGGGGGTCCCAGTTTTTTACTGAGTTTAAAGAAGGAGGTTATGTATTCGATGCGAATTTATCTAACACTATTAAAAGATACTCATAGACAGTTATCAATATACAATGTGGCAATTGATCAGGTAAAGCAACGTTAGGCAAGGTCATTATATAGATGGGTGACCGTTGAATGCCATTTGAATTTAGCGTCTTCGTGCTTCGGAGGGCAAGTAAAAAGGGGGTCCCAGTTTTTAACCGACTTTCAGAAAAGGAGGATGTTTTCAACGCAATTGTATACTATTAAAAACTTAGTTAACGTAAAAAAGAGCGCGGGTCGGCTAGTCCAATATAAATATCAATCTACACCAAAGTTTAAATCTACCAATGGAGTGCTTTAGTGTTTTCTCGGTTGCAAAGTTTCAAATTTCTAAAAACTGAAATATGTACATTACTTTCTAGAACAACACTACCGATCTCAAAATGTGAAACCGTTCTAACGGTGGTTTTATTATTGGCCAACTTAACAAAGCCACCACAGTATACGACTATAATACATACTACATAATCTATATGGATAATAATATATGGAAAATAATTTATAAATTCGTCGATGTGGCGTCATGAACGCGTATACGTAAGTTATCCATTGATCTTGAGGCTATTTGGCCAAGTACATGTTACGCATAGGTACGTACGTAGGTATGTCGAAAGCGACCAAAGTGTCAATTCCATGGCCATGAGAGGACTGTGATCGGTGATTAGATGATTTATGACGTGCAATAGGTTTGCAGTGCTATTTATTTATTTATACTCTTTATTGTACACACATAAAAATAAAATAAAAAGGACTTGAAGAAATTTGTACAAAGGGCGGCCTTATCGCTATCCGCAATTTCTTCCAGGCAACCTTGGGATGGAAAAAAGATAGCATGGAATACAAAAAGTGGGGTAGTTCATATGTGAGACAATATACACTAATAGAAATACATATAATAAGTGTACCTATTTACATATAATATATTATATACTTATAGTAGATATATATAAATATTTCTTAAATACCAATATATTCAATATACTTATTTAGATATATATACGAAGAAAACTATAAATATAATGTATTATATATATAAATCAATTCTGATAAATATACAGATAGCACTCCGAAATAATAACGACCAGCAAATTAACAATGAGCTACAAAGTAAGGTAATAAGCTATTACAAGATTTTTAAAAATGTATAAACATTTAGCTTGCCTTATGGTAACTGGTAAGGCATTCCCTAAACGTACTGCATGTACATGATGTATGTTTGTAGTGCTATGTACTGCAGTCTGCAGTAACTTTGTAACCAATTTCAATGATATTTGAATGAAGGTCTACCTAGGCAGTAGGCAATTCATCGACGGCCGGTGCTGAACAAAGGCCACCTTCGAAGGTAAGGGTTGCCATAATCCTCAAGCTTGGCAGGCGACTTGGGTGGTACGTAATCCAATAGAAAGACGCTGTTGCCCGTCTCCTCGTACGACACTTAACAGGAGGAGACGAATGAGTCCTATTGTTACCCGGACACCCCACGGGGAAGAAGGCAATGGTAGCTGTTGAAATTACTGGGCTCATAAGACTCAACAACAGATATTGCAATACCACTGCCACTGCAGTGCACTGTATTTGTGTAAGCGCAGATTACTATTTAGCGAAAGTCCAGCTGGTTTCGACTAAGACTTATAAAAATTAAGTCACGTGCAAAAATAAGTCGTGCGAATAAATAAGTCGCGCAAAAAACAAGTCGCGTAAAATATAAGTCGCATAAAAAGTCTCTTAAAGAGGAGTCACTCACCCCTGTAGACTCCTTGGGTTTGGGCACGCCGAGATGCTCGTAAGCGAAAAGTGAGTGTTCCATAAGTCTGTCGTAACTGATGTTGACTGGGACTATGGTGATGTCGGGCACTTCCCGTGCGAACAGTGGCAGCAACATCATCGACAGCATGCCTGTTTAAATATTTGCAACTGGTCAATCAATCAATCCTAATTCTATGGGTCATACCCTCAGAGTAATTAGAATGGAGCTAGTATCGCGTCGATTGCCCGAACAAATTTATCGTGGCACTTTTGCGGGGTGCGGGAGGCGAAGTAAACACACACAGATACAATTTCACGCATACTCTTGCAAATGTCTAATACAAACTCTTCATGTTTCTATGAACCCACACTATAATAAACTCGCATTCAAAAAGATACGCACACAAATAAAGAATGACCTGAACATATGAACAAAAATTTGGCAGAGGGGCTAGCGCATCATGCTCTCTCCAGTGGTATTTCCTCTAAGGTCATCCCATACCATAGAACAGGCTGTTTAGTTTAGAATCAGATGAACGTGTGGAGATTTTCTGACAATTGGGGCGGCTTCAAATTTACAGGGCGGCTGCAGTGCTGCTTTGTAAATCCATATAAATAAAAAACAGCAGCACGCGCGACAGCAGACGCGCTGCAAATTTGCAGTCATTTGTTAATATTTATTTTAGTTCCACACTCCAGGCTGTGGGTGGGGTCTCCGGATAAGAATGTCACCCTCCCATCTCCTTCCGTTGGATGTCCGTAAGAGCCGACTAAAGGAATTGTAAAGGATATCACGAAGACGGGCAGTAGCGTCTTCTATTGGAATACCTATCACCTATACTGCGATCTCCAAAACGCGTGGGGATTATGGCAATCCCTCACTTCTAAGGGGCCTTTGTTCAGCAGTGGACATATTGCAGCTGCTGATGATGATGAAACTTCAGGCCATGTGTCCTTACACAGTGCCATGATATGGCGAGTGGCAGAGTCGTTAGTAAAATGTATAAAATATGTAAAAGAACTAAACGATTGTCCTTCAATCGCCATGCATCGAAGGTGGAAGATTCGCTGTACTTATAGAGCGATGGCAACCTTACTCACTCAGGAGGGATAAACCCTATAAGCGCCTTAGCGTAACTCGTGGTAATTTGGTAAGTGTAAAAGTGTTGGGCACTTTTTCCCAAAGAAAGCTAACTATACTCCATCCCAAATAAGCTTGAAGGCGATTACAAGTTCGTTTGCGTTGTCAACTAGGCGCGTCAGCAAAAACAACTTTGTATTACCAACCTATTTTTGCTGTCGCGTTAATGGTCAACTATACAGCGGGGGTGTTTTATGACTGCATAATAAAGTTGTAATCGCCTTCAAGCTTATTTGGTGTATATGGAGTGTAGCTAGCTAACTTCTGACAAATTCAAAAGAGATAATTATGTATTAAATGCGAGTATGTACAGTACACCAGAGTATTTTGTTTCGCGTGATATTAATTCGATTAGCTAAACGAGTTGCTCATAAAAAACGGCCCACTCTCTAATTTTACACTCAAATATTACATTTAATTAATTAAGAAGACGACACACACTGAGGCCCTTTCGGGGGAAAACAGGTTCGTGTTTTAGTATTATAAACTAATAATTTATTGTCAACGTTTACCGCGATATCATCTATCAATACCTAAAGTAGAAACATTTACAATATATGTATCTAACAGGTCTGATACAAACTTGGGAACATCGTGCAAAGTCTACGTCTATAATAATCATGTGCTATGTTTGTATACTTGGAAAAACAAATAATCATTGTCATCTTTGCAGTTACTGTTAGTTTGTGGTTTCGTAATTGTGTTTATACACATCTTACATCACGGTTTACAAAATAAACAGAGGATGCGTCAGTAAATATCACCGCACAAATGATACACGAGGGGTTAAGGATTATACCAAAATGTAACGAGCTAAAACCTTATCCAATCTTGTATCAAGGTAACATTCACATTCTACAACTTAGAGGAGATATCACTGGAGAGAGCATGATGCGCTAACCCCTCTGCCAAATTTTGTTCATATGTTCAGGTCATTCTTTATTTGTGTGCGTATCTTTTTGAATGTGTTGCGAGTTTATTATAGTGTGGGTATGCGTAAAACTGTATCTGTGTGTGTTTACTTCGCCTCCCGCACCCCGCAAAAGTGCCACGAAAAATTTGTTCGGAGAATCGACGCGATACTAGCTCCATTCTAATTACTCTCGAGTTCTACAAGCATTAACGCAGAAAAGTATAAAAATGTACGAGGATGACATACCTAAGACATGTAGGGAATTGACACCGTTAGCGAATGACGAAATAGAATCGATATGAAGCGATTGTATCTTGTCTAAGCCTGCAGTGCTGAGCCTTGCCCACCCTTGTCTACGAATTATCCTCAGAATACGTAGTTCATTTTCTATACAATTGATTTAGTATGAGAATGTTTATTATAGGATATCAGTCGGACTATATCAGTGACTTAACACACTATGTTTACACCAGGGCTTCCCAACCGCGGAGGCACGCGGAGGAGGAGGGGCGTAGAGAGATCTCAAGGTGAGCGTGAGAAGATTGAGGGTTTCAAAATTTCGTAAGTGTGGTACTAACCTATATGGGTATAAAATAAAAGTGGGGCGTGAACATTTCAGCTATGGTCCAGTTGTGGTCCAGGGGAAGCGTGATGGAAAAAACATGTTGGGGGCCCTGCCTGGAGGGTCCCTCGCCCAAGGGACGCACGTAGTGCAAATCACTTACCATATTTCGGCGGGAGGCTCTTGTTGCTCCTACTCCGAGTACCCTCGAGGAAAAATTCTATGGGCGCGCAGTGCTTCGCCACCAGGGTTCGCACGTACTGCTTCAATGTCGCTGCGTATAGGGGCGCGCCGGCCAACGTGCGTCTGATATAGAAAGCGCAAGTCTCGCGCATCCGACGCCCAATCACAGCCATGGAGTAAAAATCTGTTTAAAAAAAATTACCATCATGAAACAAATTCTAATTCAAAATTCTTTTTAATGCATAGGCCTCACGAGGGCTCTTAGATATCGTCTTATTTTAGAACTACCACCGGATCGTAACGCGGCCTCCACTGTGAAGATCCGGCAAGAAATTCAGCGGGCTTGTCTTTTTTCAATATTTATAATAAGAATATATACAATACTAGCTGACCCGCGCAGCTCCGCCCGCGCCATTTACAAAATGATCCGCCATTTATTGAATTCATTTGTTACAAAAAATGTGATAAATGAAGAACCGCTCTACCGATTTTGTGCAAACTTCACATAAACCATCTACTAAATAGTCCGAACAAAGCCTAAAAATTTGGTTTGGATAGGTGAGCCCGTTCTTGAGTTATAAAATTACAACGAAAAGTGGCATTGATTTTTATAGATATAGATTAATATTTATTGAAACTAAATATTTACATTTTATTTAAAAATATGTATACTAATATTAATATAGAATATTTTAAATTAATTTTACAATAAATATATCTTATACTATAAGCTTGTAGGTACAGCAGTTCAAGCCCACATGTAACATTCATGAAAGTACTGCATTGAGACCAAAAGAATAAACACAGCGCATGATATTATTACACACAATCAAGAAAATGTCCTGACTGATATTGTACAACGGACAATCTTTCACAAGATCGGTTTATTTTTTGATTTTACTATCCCGACGTTTCGAATGCAAAAAAAAAAATAAACCGCGATAAAATCCGTAAAAGTAGTTTGATTTCAAGATCAACTGTTGAAGAGAGATATTATAGTGCACAAGTGCTTTCGTATACACAAGTACACTCTCTTCCTTTAGTCTCATAATCCGATGAGACGGAAGACCAACATTGCACAGGTTAGGCGTAGTCGCCAACAGTGCGTGCAGTTCGAGACGCATAGGTCATCTTACTTTCTAGACAATTAGGTGATAAGTCCGTGTGTATTATGCTAACCAGTAAGGACCAACACTACACAAGGTGGTTGCACACCGAAGGATTTGAAGCCGCGACCTCCAGTTTTCAAAGAGAGTCGGTTTCGGAAGGAAAGCTACAGTTCAATTATTACAGTAGAAGCACTACAAACAAACGACTCTAATCTCACAGCAGCAGATATTTTTTCGTGGGGCTTCGGTAGGATTCGCAACCGGAAGTCGGAAATTTAAGTTTTAGACTTCCATAAAAACATTTCCAATAAACTTTACAAATACAATAGTTTACATGATGAAGACGATGAGTACGGTAATATCACTTTTTTAAGCTGCATTGCCCTTCCCTCTGGAACACAGCTGTTTTTACAATACATTTAACTGTTTGAGAGATTGTTTACCTTATTGCCATTGCACAAGAGCTAGAATTTATTTACTTCACAATTTATGTACCCAAGAAGAACGAAAGTCCTGGTCACAAGTGCTGCTATTTCTTAACTATTTATTGTAGTTTAATTATAAGAAATAATAATCCACATACCCATGCCAGCGGCAACAGCGGGGAAATCAATGTCGTAATGATAGCAGAGGTATGTCATTAGACAAAAATCTGCGTAGCTTCTGTGTGTAGGCAGAAATAGTACTGGGTTCTTTCCCATTGTCGACTTAAGCTACAAGCATATAAGAATAGCGTTATGAGAGTATTTGGGTTTCGTAACTAAAAGGCAAGATAGGCACTTTTATGGTAGATACGATCCCGATGCATACCCACACTGACACAAGGCCTCAGCTTCAGCTGTCGCTTAAGATAGGTCTAGTTATACCACCGGATCACGATCGGCCCCTACTGAGAAGATCCGGCGAACTCAGTGGAGTCCTCACCGAGGGAGCATGCAGCTGCGCGTTGAAATATTTTTGAAAATTTGAAATTTTTAATAGGGGTATTCGCAATCTACTACCAACATACTAAGCACAAACACCAACTGTCGGAGGCGTTACCTATTCGATTGGAGTCTGCTAGTCTTCTGTAAGAAATAGATACATCCCAGTGTTTTACTATTTTGAATGAGCTTTTGTACGCATTATCCTTTGCGTTTATTGCTATCTTAAATACTTGTGTAAATATTATTAATTTAAAGACAATGAAAGAAATAATGATAGGTAATATTTTTTTAATGAATTAGGGCGACTTCACATTTGCAGCGCGGCTTTTTGTAAATCCATTTGAATAAAAAACGCGAGAATAAGAGAAACGTTTTTAATTTATATGGATTTAATTTACAAAGCAGCGCGACAGCAGCGCTGCTGTCGCGCTGCGAATTTGAAGTCGCTTTTAATCCACCAGTATTATTTTTATTTACATCTCATTATTATTTCTATTGAACTATCAATAATGTAAGCTCATTCTCATAATTAGCACACAATTAATTAGCACACAATTAATTATTTATTAATCTATGGCAAAAAACTACAATATAATGTTCACAAGGTACATAACATTATAATCTATTAATGGTCTAGTACCAACACTCCATAAAATATGAGCTTCTGTAATAGGTATATATATTTATTATTTATATACTGTATGTATGTTTAAATATAAAATCGATGTATTGAATTTTCTCTATAGGACTTAGCAGAGTAGTACTACTTGAATCATGGGAATGTTAGATCCTATGTGATATCTGGGCAATGCCTGATGTTATTATTATTAACATTCAACTTTGAACTGCTACTAAGAAGTTTCTAACAGGAAAACCCTGCCTAACCTTAGAATTGAAACATAACATCTCCAAACTACAGCCTTTTGACCACAAGGCCACTTGGCCACAACATTTGAGTAAGGGCCAGGGAATACAACCAATACACTGATCTATGAAATATAAATATTGCAAATATATAATAAATTATTATCACCTGTAATACTGCAGTTTCATTAACGTACATATTTATTTTCATCATAAAAGTGATTTTGAGGAAGACTACGCCCATCCACCTGATGACATGTAACTTTTTATCCAGACCCATCTCCTCTAGATAATTTAATACTTCTTCTTTTAATTTTTCTTTGCTAACGCCTGTTCTTGATGATTCCTATGACAAAATTATAAAATGTATTAAAATGAGTTAAGCTGAATAATATGGTGGGACAAGCCACACTTACTGCTGAACCTACAAACGTCAATTAAAGTTAATGGTGATTAATCTATTTTTTTTAATCGGATTATTTCGACACTCTAAGCCAATTAATACTTAATACGCTGATAGTGAGTAGAGATAACAAGTATCTCGTATTCATTAATCGAAATGAATCATAAACGGCTCCGACAGTCGAAATAAATAGATTTTAAAAAGTGACTTAATTACAATTAAAGTTAATTGGGGTTTGTGAGTGCGGCAGTTAGCCATCTGCTTTCAAACTAGTCAGAACCTTTACTATGAATATTACTAGGTACTAGATAACATACAATTTTACATCAACTACTGAACACAACATATTATGAGAGTAACTTGAGTACTTGTAAGTGTCTGGATGTGGTATCTACAAAAAAAAGTATAAGTACTCGTATCAGTTGTCTGGTTTCCATAGTTAGACACCCTGGCTGCTACCCAATAGGTTATGAGTTTGATTCCCACCAAGTGTCTGGGTGTTATTTATCTATTTACTTAAGTATGTATTTACAAAAAAAGTTACCTGGTTTTCATAGTTCAAGCTCTGCTTAGTTTGGGATTAGATGACCATGTGTGGATTATCCCAGAATATTATTTATTATACAGGATGTGGTTTTACATTTTTTCCATATTTGAAGACCTAACAGTTAAGGATTATGTTAATTGATGAAAAATAGATTAATAACTCAGTGGTTAATAACTAAAAGATAATTAATGATTTATGATTAACATTCAACCAGAAAAAGAGCTCTCGAGCGCTCAGAATAGGTCCCAAGGTTGGCAACCCCGCATATACTGTTATTTACCTACTTTGCGCGAAGAGCGGTGCCAGACGGGGTTATTTTATAGTGACAGTTGCACATGGGATTTCTTTTCGTACCAAACATAAAAAATAATTCATAATTTTACATCTATCATCGAATTATTGATTTATGTTCTATAAAAGGTATAAATCAACCTCCGTAAATATGGCAAGAATGCAGAACCACATCCAGTATTAAGAGAGATAAACCTTTCCACCAACAAACATAACAATGTTTGTTGATGTTAAGGAAAGGTTTATCTCTCAAGTAACACCATTATCATAGAATGAATAACCAATCAACTGTGCTTTCTGAAGATACTCATACTCATCCTTATCATCATCAGCCAGAACTTGTCCACTGTTGAACATAGGCAACAATGACTAACAATTGGCTTTTGGCATCCACCAGTTATCTGAGACGTGCACAATGTCATCTGTACACCTAGTGTGGGAGGCCTGCCTACACTGCATCTTCCGGTTCGTGGTCTCCACCTTTCCAGTTGAGTACCTTTCTTTCCCATGGGTTCTTCAAGAGAACTCAGACTTAATAAGTAAACAAATAAATAAAAAAATATATAATATTTAAGTTGACACTGTTTGAATAGTAAAGAATGCTTTACTTTGCAGATCAGAACAGGCTTATTAAAAATTATAGTGCCAAAGAAAATATTATAAATATGTTTACTTATAAAACAAATAAAAATCGAACCTATAACCTATCAGGTAAGCCAAGGTACCACTAGATGAATGGGTCTGTCAATTTTATTAATTTAATGTTTTTAACAAAAGCAGTTTAAGTTATCACAACATAATTTTAGGATGCTAAAGTAACTTACAGATTCAATCACAGCGTCCAAATACACTGAACTAATGACAGAATCTTTGAGATCTTGCGGTGTATAATATTTATCCATGATAAGTGTACGCTGAGGGTACCAATTACGGGACATAAAACTTAATATCCCTGACTGAGTCCTCCTCGGTTCCATAATGTCCACAAAGTTTACTTTATCACTCATTTTTTACAAGTTTGTTTTAATTACACAGAAAGTAAATAACACGGTCAAACATAAAGGTTTTATAGTAATTATAGTACTTTCTTTCTATAGTAATCATAAAAAATCTAAAAATTATACTTAATATTCCAATAATAATTTAGTAATTTTTGTACAAACAGACGACCACATAAGCCGATCACGAACTACAAGTCGAAACGTCAGTAAAATACAAATACCAACAAATAAATGAAATAAATATTTGTTCTTGTTTCTGTAAAACGTAGTGATTATATCATAGATAATACACTATATACTTAGCTATAGATTGGACACTCTCGTTCAACTTTTAATAAACTAATTTTACCCTCGCCAAAAGATGGCGTAACTTCACAGGAATCCAAAATGTGCCAACAGATGGCGCTTTTTTAATAATCATTTTACGTATAGGGAAATGAAACTTTATGTTGAATGAATATTTGTAAGGAATATGTTTAAGGCAAAACAAAGAGATATTTATTGTAAAAAGTTTACTTGGTAACCAATAACTTTATCTAAACATATCTGACGCACAATCGTACTCTTTTATTTACATATATTGTCCAATCCCCTTAACTTGAGTTTCTTGTTTCAGTACAGCTTTGCATTAAATATTTCCAATTCAAGCCATTGTGGTTAACGACAATGATGTAGTGGACCTGAAATAGTTCACGAGTAGTATAGATGTTATTATAAATAAATACTTATGCCATGTTCTTAATGACTTGTTTTAGCTTTTATAAATGTTTTCGTAAATAAGTAAGTACATACCTACCTACGTAGATAAATAACACCCAGACACAGAACAAACAGAATTCTTCAAAAACATATTTGTAAATAAACTGTAAATATTTAGTTTCAATAAATGTATAAAGCTTTTTATCTTCCATGAAACAAGTCTTTTTAAAAAAATGACTTAACAACCTAAGTTGCCATAGTAACCGCCAAAGGCAATTTACAATACCACAGATATAACAATACTATACGGAGCGCGTTCCACTTGGGGCCCACACACAACGATAATCCGTTGAGGCCGGCTGTTACATTATGGAAATTTAATATAAATATTCGAAATATAACAGATTTACTCAAATAAATTGAAGATATACAATAACAATAGTAAACTAAATAAATAAAAATATATAAACTGCATTTTTAACGCCATCTAGGCAAATTATAGTAGAAACTTAAAATTTAGTTCCTTCCCTCGCCTGAAGGTGTGCTAGTTTCCATACATTAAAATTTTGTCACCTGTTTTAAGGAGAGTGCCACTGGCATGGATTATATACTCATTGGTTTCTGTTCTGTGATTCTGTGGAAATCTCATGCCTGATTTACACGTATTAATGCCTGATTTACACGTAATAAGTTGTCAAGTAGGTAACTAAATTTTAAGTGACTTAATTTTAAGTATGCGGTTACACGTCGTTTTTAGTGATTATAGTAGTGATTATATACCACGGGGATTTAGTGGGAAAGAATCCCATTTACCCCGGTTGACCTACACACGTAGACAGAATATAATACAGACATATACCAAGCGTGCCGCCGATAAGGACAGAAAAATAAGTACATACTAAATTTAGAGTTGCCACGTAAGGGAAATTTTACCCTTTGTGTAAAGCAAATACGGAGGTTGTTGTAAATTATATTTTCTTTCCTAACCAAAAACCACTTTTTTGACACAACATTTACTTTTCTTACATTATATCGTCTTAATCTATGACAGTCTGCAAAAATTATGAAAGTGATTGTTATAATAATGTCCTCCTAGCCGAAACGACCACAGCGGCCAATCTTTCACAAGATCAGCCATGTACGCAGGAGATATTATAGTGCACAAGTGCTTGCGTAGACACAAGTGCACTCTCTCTTCCTTTATATAATAGGTACCTCTCATAATCCGATGGGACGTAAGACCGACACGACTGGGGAGAAGTTAAGCGCAGGACCGACTTTTTACATGCCCATCCGACGCATGTGTGGCGTATCTCGGATCACGGTTTCGGAACGCCAAAGGGGCTGTCAAAAAGATGACAGCGCGCTAGTATCTATGGCAGAGACATGTTTTAATTATTCCGATTACTCCACTGTATTATAAGTTGTTCTCTCTCAATTTGATTATAAGTGTTTATTACCATAGCTCGGCGTTTTAATTTGACGGACAGGAGTCGGGCATACGTCCTATCGCAAATCCCGACACATGGATCATCTTACTTTACAGGTCATTGGCCTGCATTGTCCTAGCCAGTAAGGAACAACTACTCAAATTTGTTGCCCTTCGCAGGATTCGAACCCACGACGGAGGCTACAAAGTGAATGTACACTTAATATCATATATGCTGTAGCTAAGGTCTATTCCACATTGTTCACCTGAGTGATATCACGTGGTGATTAAAGTGGCTAAGAGCTGTAGATAATTATTAGCCTCATACAAAAAAGTTAAGAGATAAAAACAATATGCTATTTCCCAGAGAGGTAGGCAAAAATGGCTTTCTTATAACTTAATATAATACATACTATGGCCATTTACCGGGTAAGTTTTAGTAAATTTCTCCAATATACAAATCTATAGTACTAGTATCTTGGGACAATCTACGCTTGACCAATGACCACCTGATCTCAATCTACGCAGATCCTTTAGTAAGGTAACCAGATAAATGATTACAAATACTTGTAAACTGTATAAATACATATTTAAATAGATAAATAACACCCAGACAATTGTTCGGAATCGAACCCATGTCCTATTGGGCAGCGGCCAGGTCCCTCAGATTGTCGAACAGCCGTACATCGCCGCCGTCCGCGGCATGTACTGCTCGACCCACTCGACCCGATGTCCGTCCTCCTGGACCATGACACAACTGACAACACCAACAACGATGTCAAGAGTCGTAAACACATCAACACACAGACACCGGTCTCGCCGGCGAGGCCGAAGGGATCCGTACGCATGCAACCCCTCGCTGAGTTTATTGCCGGTTCTTCTCAGCGGGGGCGCGTTGTGAACCAGCGGTAAACTCATTTTCTCTAAGCGGCAGCCCAAGCCGAGGCCGTGCCTCCCTGAGGTGCCCTTGTGCTAGTCGCTACCCAAACCTTTCTGGCTGGAGCGCTTTCCTCTTGTCCGGTGAAATAGTACTATTCCTACAAAAAAAAAAGTGATGATCAATAAAGCAAAGTGACTAACAAGCTTCAGTTGTCCACCAAATTTTGATGTCTACTGAAAGTGTGTTTGGTATGTATTGGTGATTCAAGTTAGGCAATGCCAAATGAATCATTTGATAGTTATTTAATAGTCACTTTGCTTTATTGATCATCACTTTAGTTGTCAAACGAGATAGGTACATAATAGGGGGGCAAATGAAACAAACTATTCAACGTCGGTACTATTTATTTATAATTCAGACAAATTTACCAATAAATTGTAACCAACAACATACATACATATATTTAAACAACATGCATATAGTAAAAGCACGATTAAATGTACAATGACCATTGTGCCTATAAATAACGAATGAATACGTCCTGCGCAGCCTTGGACGAATTACTTGAGCGCTTACGTTATTTCTGAATATTTAAGCATTCGGGAATAACTTTTAGCAACCTAATTAATTATTTTTGTTGCTGCTATCCACAGTATACAAATATCCATATTTTCAGGAAATCATAAAAATAAATTCGGGAAATCTGAGAAATTCTTCGATGCACCCAGCATGTGGGATCGTGTATGATGCACTTAATAATAATTTACCACTTATTTATGGTAGTCTCTCTTTTATACACTGGCAAAACTGATAATGGCGATCAATAAACTGAAAATTTTAGGTTATGGATGAAAAACAAGAATTTATCGATCTTACACGTAACTTTCAAGTAAAATAGTAACTAATTTAGAGCAATAAGATCTAAATAAGTCGTTTACATGTATTAGTTTCTAAATGTAATCTCTAAATTGGCCATAATAATTCACGTTTACCTGTGAAACGATACTCCACTAATTTTACGTTCACTGTCACTTTTACAGCCTATAATACTGCACTGCACGATTCTTATAGGATTTCCACAACACACAGTAATGTCACAGTTAGTTTTTTATTGAATTTTAAGTTATTTATTTAATATTAAAACCACGATAAAATTGTCACGGAGCAAAGTGGGAGCAAACGTCAAATTTGTTTCGCACCCACGGCGCGGAAAAATCGAACACATGCTGAGGGACAAAAAATAATATACACTGTTTCTTTCTATCACACGTAACCTACATAAACGCATTCTTTTCTTGCGTGAATGAGAAAGAAAGTGTCCAGCCCTCTATTGTTTTCTTCCTCTAAGCCTACACAGGTCCTGGGACCCATTGAACAATTCGCTGCTAGAAAAAAAAAGGATGCCAGATACAGGCTTAAATTACCCCAAAATTTCTCCATTGATCTAAAAATTCCCGAGACTATTAGCCAAATAGCTCTCAATCACTTAATTATAAGGCAGTCTATTAGGAAAAGTAAAAAAAAACATTTAATTACAAATATTAATACCTACAGCGTAGTAGGTATTTGAAAATTCCAGGACAATACAAATTCTGGAACAATACCGTATTTCTGGCAACCCTAAATATACGTTGGTAGATACAACGAAAACGTGACGAAAACGACTTTGCTCCTATTATATTTGTATATTATCTATGGTATGATCTATAGCTATACCTTTGCACGCACACCTGCAAACGTGTATTATACATGTGTGTGTCCAAACGTATCAAGAATAAACCACGCCCACCTACTTACCCGAAAAATAGAAAAGTTTCTATTCTACTTCATAACTTGCGTACTAAATTTCAACTTGGGACTTTCTACTAAAGTGATTGTTTACACGTAATAATTTACTAAAATTTACTAAAGATTTAGTTACCAACTTAATACGTGTAAACGAAAAATTTTACTTAATCACTTGTGTACTAAATTTTAACTTGGAACTTACTACTAAAGTGTTTACACGCAATAATTTACTCAAACTTTAGTAAAGATTTAGTTACCAACTTGTAACTTAATACGTGTAAATCAGGCATTATTGCCTGATTTACACGTATTATTTAGAATTAATTTAGAAAGTCCCAAGTTGAAATTTAGTACGCAAGTTATGAAGTAGAATAGAAACTTTTCTATTATTCGGGTAAGTAGGTGGGCGTGATTTATTCTTGATACGTTTGGACACACACATGTATAATGCACGTTTGCAGGTGTGCGTGCAAAGGTACAGCCATAGATCATACAATAGATAATATACAAATATAATAGGAGCAAAGTCGTTTTCGTCACGTTTTCGTTGTACCAACGTATATTTAGGGTTGCCAGAAATACGGGATTGTTCCAGAACTTGTATTGTCCTGGAATTTTTAAATATCTACTACACTGTAGGTATTATTAATATTTGCAATTTTTTTTTTTTTACTTTTCCTAGTATACTGCCGTATAATTAAGTGATTCGAGAGCTATTTGGCTAATAGTCTCGGGAATTTTTAGATCAACGGAGAAATTTTGGGGTAATTTAAGTCTATCTCGCATTCTTTTTTTCTAGCGGCGAATTGTTCAATGGGTCCCAGGACCTGTGTAGGTCAACCGGGGTAAATGGGATTCTTTCCCAATCCCCGAGGTTGTCACATCAACACATGAGGGGAAACCTGGGCTCTCCTGTGGAATCTGTACCAGGAGTCCTTCAGTGCGTTTCCTTCGGAGCCTGCCACTGGGGGTGCATTGTAGTCCCCCGGGAACCAGACACGGTGTTTACGGGAATGGAAGGCAATAAACAAGTAAAATGGTTAAATATTTACATCAAACACAAATTCAGTAATCAAGAAAGACACGACGTCGTCGTTTACTTTTCTATATCTAATATTATAATTATAGTACATATATATATATATTATAAAAAGGAAAATCTAATATAATAATCTGTAATAATTGTCTACATAATTTAACCCTAAAAATAAATTAGTTGTCCGTCGCTACAAAGTACTATGAAATCGTCACGGAGCGTGCGACCGTCCATTGGGGCGAACTAAAGAATTAAAGATTTTAACTAAAATTTAGTAAAAACTACGTGTAAACGCATACTTAAAATTAAGTCACTTAAAATTTAGTTACCTACTTGACAACTTAATACGTGTAAATCAGGCATATGTGACAGTGACAGCAAGCAAAGACAGACACTGAGCAAAGATATACCTACGACCAAGCTTTACGCGACCCAAGCATACGACCAAAGAGGATCTCTCTTTGGATTATCAGTCAGTCAGTACAAGAATGTATTGTATAGGAAATATCGATGGTTTAGGACGTCGATATATCGATTTGTTTTTCATCGTCGATATAGCCCTCAGAGTCAAACTCTGAGATATACCCCTATTAAAAATGACAGAAATATATTCAATAGCATATTGAAGGCCTATTGTGAACAAAATTCTTCCAAGGAGTGTGTTTCTTAAATATAACTTACTATATAAAGAACATGTTGTATGTAAGAAAGAAGAATAATTTTAAAACGCATTTCTAATTTTATATTTTTTTTTCTTGATTAAGATTCTTGGTGAGAATAGTGTTATGGCGTGTTAATTATTATCAGCACCGACTGGCACTGACTTCTAATATATTTTCGTTATAAAGCTTTTTAGATCATTTTCTTTGAAGTGGGTTTAGATTTTTTCCGAAAATATTTTATTTGACACTTTTTAGTGAATTTTATGCTATATCAGCAGTATAATATTAGGTGTATTTATCTTTTCATATCACATACATACGCATCGAATACAGAACCTTCTTTTTGAAGCCCGTTAATATCAATATTTTTTTGGATCGATGCTCAGAGTCTGAGGATCGATAAACTTATGGTTTTTCAATATAACGTGCATCCCTATTTTATTTGTCTTGTCGTCAGAACTTCAGCAGAAACAGATTTCTCGGTATCCTTCCAGATTTTGAACATGTAAACCGATATAAAATTGGGTGTATATAGTATCTCTTACTAGTCTGTGGTGTATATATAGATTTTCAACATTCCAATTTCTTTCATACAGAATGGTAGTTTTTCAGACCATATTGGCAACATCGATCAAAATATTTGGGGTATTCCCTAATTATCCACTTTTTCTTCCTCTAAGACTTCCACCATCTTACTGAGTAGTCTGTGACTTCCACTACCACGCCCGATGCGAGGATCGAAGTCCATCGATAATTAATTCGACCGACACATTCATTCAGGAATTAGACACAGAGTGGAGACATTTGAGAAATAATTTGACTCTTCAAACAGAAGAAGCTAACGAAGACATGGATAGTATTTGAGGAAAATTATTCATGAAACTAAACCAAGCGACGATACGGCTTTAGGGCTAGGGCAAGTTGCAGGAAACTTGTATCGAAAATTCATTTGTTTCTCGCCGCATCGCATCGCATCGCAGTTATGTGTGGGAGCCCCTTAGACTATATAAAATACATAGACCACGCGCACGGAACAAATAACACGCTGGCTACACGGTTGTAAACCACAGGCACTAACTTGATAAAGTGGCTATGATTCCAGGAAAAATATCGATATGTCGATATTTTATGTTTAGTAGTCTTGTGTACTACAAGAACGGTGAACGGTTAGGAACCGTTGCGCAGTGCTCACCGAATAGATTCGATTCCCTAATCATAATCGTACATCGGACACTTGTTCTTTTAGTTCAGCTTGAACGATGAACAAGCAACCGTACGAAGTACTACGTACGAAAGAGTCCAGTCCTCATCTTGCGGATGTTGTATGTTGCCAGGGCCAAAGTTCGGTAGGGGTGGTAGCGGCGCATCTGCCGGAGATTCTTAGCACCCCCTGCTCGACCGTTACCCCGCCTGCTATCAAGGCGAAGAATAGAGGAGCCGCCGGGGACTGGGGCCCATTTGCAAGTCGTGTCTGTCATTGTGTGTTTAGGGGGGAGTTGCCAGAATCCCCACGCAGGGGCAGGTGTTTTGGGGATCGCAGTATATATGAAGAGATGAATCTCAAACAAAAGACGCTGCTGCCCGTCTTCTTGATTTCCCTTAGTCGCCTCTTACGATACACCCAACGGGAAGAGATGGGGGGATGCAATTCTAACCCGGCACCCCACGGGTATTTTACACTACATATGCAAAATTCCTGTGACCAGCCCCAAACTATGTGATGATAATGATGATCGTTGTGTGATGATGATCTTCATCACCAAGATATGAACGAAGTTGATGATGTGTGATGATGATTTATCTTTTCATGTGTACTTATGTATACATAAAAAATACACGATGTATTTATTTCAATTTGTAAATAAAATTCGTTTATTAATCGGTTGGTAAAAGTAAACAAAAAGACTAAACTAGTTTTGAGGTTGAAAAAACGACGGATGCATCGTCAACGATTGACAACGACGTCGACAGCTAAAAACATTCTGTTTACGATATAAACTAGTCGAAAGTTTAGACTGTTTTATAAACTAGTTTATCGTGGACGATATTACTAGTTTATCGTCGACGATAGACTTGTGTAGTACATGAGAGAACTATTCCTTTTAATTTTTAGTACAACACTCTTTTAGTACTTCGTCTTTCGGTATGTATTCGTAGTCTCTGGCTCTATGAACGAATAGGAATAGCTGACCAGTTATTACAGATAATAACTGGTAAGCTATTCCTATTCGTTTTTAGTACATCATTCATTTGGATTAATTTAGTACTTCGTCTTCCGCTCGAGATTTATTCGTCTCTGGTTCTGCACGAACTGGTCCGATCAGTTACTCGTTGACACATAGAACGGGACTGAATGAGCGGGAATTATATGTACTAAAAGTACTAAAATAATAAATTTTTACATTTGAAAGATTATACTAGTACGTAGCGCTCCGTTCAATGTCCGAGCAAAATAATAAATAATAAATAAATAATAAATAAATCTTTATTCATTAACCAGAAAGATTACAAACTTCGAAACAAGGTTGGGATCGCCTTTTAAGTGTAACACCTGTGCCAGACGATTCCGCTCTCCCATAGCCATATGTATTTATACATTTCAATAAACCTAGCAGTAAATTGTGTGTTATTGTAAATATTAACATTAACAGACAAAAAATAAAGAAAAGGTAAGTTTTTTTTTTGTATTCTGTATCTGAATGTATGTTTGCCTATGTGTGTGTGTGTTTGTGTGTAGGTGTGTGTGTGCGTGTGTGACTGTGTGTGTAGTTGTGTGAGAGAGAGAGTGTTGATATTTAACTATGTATAAGTATAAATATAATCCAAAAACGTCTCATACGAATGATTCAAATTCATGATTTTTAATTTTTATTATAGGTACTTACTACAATATAAATTACGAAGATGATTGTAATAATGTTTCTGTATCTTCATATGTTAAAGATTTTAACCAATTAGTTATCCTTAATTTACAAGTACGAGTATCCATAGGATAGATGTTTAAGATTTTATTAACTTTATTATATAAGAGGGCCGATTGTTTAATATACTGTCGTTGAGCAAAAACAGTTTTGACATTGTCTATAGTGAAAACGATATCTTTCCTCCTTTTAGTTAAAATACTGGGATCAAAGACTACAGATTTATGCCTTTTCAGTACTACAAATAAAATATACAATTTTCTGACGGTCAATAAATTACTTTCCATGTAAAGCTCATTTGTGGGGTACATGTACGGCTTAAAATACATCACTTTTAAGAGCGCCCTTTGAGCTCGTTCCACTTCCAAAAAAAATTATTTTGGATGCCCCACCCCAGACAGAGACACAGTAACCTAACACAGACTGAGCTAATGCTAAATATATTCTATTCAAAAGTGATTCAGAGGCTACATATCTTAATGTTTTAAAAATCCAAATTAACTTTCTTATTCTGGTAGAAACTAAATCTATATGACTGTGCCATGATAATCATTACACCTAGGTATTTAGTCGAAGCTACTTTATTAATTGTAGAGCAATTGCAATTTATTTCAGGTGAATAATGACAAGTATGTAATTGAATACTAAAGTTAGTAGCAGGCTGGGTACGAATATTTTTCGAAAAACATATATAGTTAGTCTTCTCACTATTGAGCGAAAGAAGGTTCATCCTTAACCAATGAGCCACCTGCATAAGTGCCAGTTCAGTATCGTTATGATCGTTCAGTATTCCATGAAGAACCATTAACAACCAAGACTGTGTCATCGGCATAGCAAAATATATTAGCACCTTTAATTTGTAAATTACACAGCCCGTTGATATAAATCAAAAACAGCGTCGGGCCCAACACACTGCCTTGTGGCACTCCGTAAGATATATGTGTGTCATCACTGACATATTGTCCAACTATTACTTTCTGTTTCCGACCACTCAAATAGTCTTTGAAAAGCAGTAGGGGTACCCCTGATGCCTATGTTCTCAAGCTTTTGCACCAGAATGGGGACAGAAAAGGTGTCAAATGCCTTTTTTAAATCTAGAAATACAGCAAGACTCTTGTATCCTTTATCTAAATGTGTTAGCTTAAAGCTATTAGTGAGCTTAAAGCTATGACGGCATCCTCTGTCGACTTGTTTTGCCTAAAACCGAATTGCGAATCAGATAAAATGTTATATTTACTCAAATAATTGATTAATCTTTTGTTCATTACTTTTTCTACTATCTTAGATATAGAAGATAGTACTGAAATAGGACGATAGTTGTTAACATCGTTTTTGTCACCATTCTTGTATACCGGTGTAATAAGAGCTTGCTTAAGCATTGCAGGAAATACGCCCAGTTTGAAGCATAGATTGACCAGATGACATATAATTGGAGTAACTTCGTTTATGGCAAGTTTTAAAAAACTAGAAGGTATATTGTCCCAGCCTGGAGCACTGCTAGATTTCAACGAATTAATCACATCATGTATTTCCATTGGGTCTGTGTCCAGTAAGGCAAAAGATGAAAGCTGAATATGACGCTGGACGTCGCTGGACGTTCGAGGTGTGGGCTCTTTGAACATCCATTGAGGAAGGCGACGGGGTTGCGACCCCCGTCCCCGTGAGCACCGTGACTGGTTCCCGGGGGGCTACAATGCGCCCCCCGGCGGCAGGCTACAATGCGCCCCCCGGCGTCGGGCTCAAAGGCAAGGCATTGAGGGACCCCTGGTGCAGATCCCATCGGAGAGCCCTGGGGTTCCCCCTCTCATCGTTCTGTTTTCCACTTGCATCTGATAGTCGTGTACCCATACTTCTTCATACTTAGTACATCGAGCGGTTTCTTGCACATCGTTCAAGCTGAATTAATAGAGCGAGTGTCCGATGTACGATTAACGGTTGGTGGTTAATCAGCATTGCGGAATGGTTCCTAACTGTTCACGGTTCTTGTACTACACACAAAAACTAATTTGAACTTTCAGTGTGTTTAGAACTCCGGCGTCCGGTAAACACGCATCTAGGGATTGGTCGTCGACGCATTTTCGGTTGACGAAACGAGGCCGTTTATCGTCCACGATAAACTAGTTTATAATACAGTCTAAAGTTTCGAGCAGTTTATATCGTAAGCAGAATGTTTTTAGCTGTAGACGTTGATCGTCGACGTCGTTGTCTATCGTTGTCGTTGTCGTTTGGTCAACGACGAAACTAGTGTAGGCTTCTCGTTTACGTTTACTAATCGATAGATCAATGACTTTAATTACAAATTGTAATCAGTATATTTTCGTGTAATTTTTCATGTGTACTTCTGCACACCATCATCACCATTCATCATAATCATCATTTTTCACATCTTCATCAGCATTATCACACATCATCATCATCATTATTCACATCTACATCACCATTCACATATTCATCACCGTTCATCATCATCATCAAACACCATCATCGCCATTCATCATCATCAACACTATTCATATGTTTATCACCATCATCACACATTTTCACTATTCATCATCATCATCATTCACATCCTCATCACCATTATAACACATAATCACCATTCATCATCATTCACAACTTTCACACCATCATCACCATTCATATCTTCATCACCATACAACATCATCATTCACATTTTCATCACGTTCATCACACAACTATCATCATAATCATCACCATCATCATCTATATCATCATCATTGTTCGAATTGAAGACGCCACCACCCCACGCATTTCAGCCATTTAATTATCTTGTTTTTTTTTGTTAGCTTTATTTTTTTACATACTGCGTCATACAACAATAATATTAAAACTATTAAAATCACAAACGTTACATAATTAATATTCAATAATAACCTAATCCTCATGTTCTTTAACATTCATATAGGTATGCATATCTTCTAGGCTTGTTTTTGCTCGGACATTGAACGGAGCGCTACGTACTAGTATAATCTTTTAAATGTAATAATTTATTATTTTAGTACTTTTAGTACATATCATTCCCGCTCATTCAGTCCCGTTCTGAGTGTGTCAACGAGTAACTGATCGGACCAGTTCGTGCAGAACCAGAGACTACGAATAAATCTCGAGCGGAAGACGAAGTACTAAATGAATCCAAATGAATGATGTACTAAAAACGAATAGGAATAGCTGACCAGTTATTATAGAGCTAGAGACTACGAATAGTCGAATACATACTGAAAGACGAAGTACTAAAAGAGTGTTGTACTAAAAATGAAAAGGAATAGTTCTCTCATGTACTACACAAGTCTATCGTCGACGCATTTTCATTCGACAAAACAAGACCGTATATCGTCCACGATAAACTGTTTTATAAAACAGTCTAAATGGGGCTGGTGTATTCCACCAGAGCAAAAGCCCCGAAAAAAAATTAGATAAAAAAAAAACAGAAAATTTTCGACTACTTTATATCGTAAACAGCAGACGACATAGTCTTAATTGAAGAGGATGGTGCAGTATTGCAAAGCCACCTTAACAACTGGCAGCACGCACTAGAGACTGTAGGATTGAAGATAAGTAGAACCAAAACGGAATACTTATTTTGTGATTTTGGTGGTGTCGCTAGTGCCGTGAATATCACCATTGACAGCAATGTAACACCATCATGCTCTGACTTTAAGTACCTCGGTTCGTTGCTTCAGCCCGACGGAAATGTGGACCGGGATGTTAAAAGGCGAGTCAACGCCGGATGGCAAAAGTGGCGACAAATAACCAGTACCACATGCGACCCAAAAATGCCGCTGAAACTTAAGGGCAAAATTTATAAATCGGTCATTAGACCAGTTATGCTCTATGGTGCGGAATGTTGGGCCGCTAAAGCGCAGGACGAAAAGCGTGTCCATTCTGCAGAGATGAGAATGTTAAGATGGATGTGTGGAGTGACGCGAATGGATAAGGTGAGGAATGTGTATGTAAGAGGAAGTATGAAAGTAGCGCCTGTCACCGATAAAATTCGGAGTCGGAGGCTATCTTGGTTTGGACATGTATTGAGGAGAGAGGAGACGCATGTCACGAGAAGAATGATGAGCTTGAATGTGGATGGATATAGAGCGCACGGAAGGCCGAAGAAGAGATGGATGGACTGTGTTACGAATGATATGAAAGTAGCTGGAGTGAGTGAGGAAATGACTGCAAATAGAGATGAATGGAAGGATAAAACATATTGCGCCGACCCCAGTTGATGGGATAAGGTAAGGAGAATGATGATGATATCGTAAACAGAATGTTTTTAGTTGTGGACGTCATTGTCAATCGTTGACGATGCATCCGTCGTTTTTTCAACCTCTACACTAGCTTAGTCTTCTTGTTTACTTTTACCAACCGATTAATAAACGAATTTTATTTACAAATTGAAATAAATATATCGTGTATTTTTCATGTATACATAAGTACACATTAAAAGATAAATCATTATCACACATCATCAACTTCGTTCATATCTTGGTGATGAAGATCATCATCACATCATCACACAACGATCATCATTATCATCACATGGTGTGGGGGCGGGGTTTTTTTACTGGTCACAGGAATTTTGTATATGTAGTATAAAATACCCGTGGGGTGCCGGGTTAGAATTGCATCCCCCACCTCTTTCCGTTGGTATCGTAAGAGGCGACTAAGGGAAACCAAGAAGACGGGCAGTAGCGTCTTTTGTTTGAGATTCATTTCTTCATATATACTGCGATCCCCAAGACGCCTGCCAAGCGTGGGGATTATGGCAAATCCCTAAACTAACACACTAAACACACAATGACAGACACGACTTGCAAATGGCCCCTAGTCCCCGGCGGCTCCTCTATTCCTCGTCTTGGTAGCAGGTGGGGTAACGGTCCAGTAGGGGGTGCTAAGAATCTCCGGCAGATGCCCCGCTACCACCCCCACCGAACTTTGGCCCTGGCAACACACAACATCCGCAAGATGAGGACTGGACTCTTTCGTACGTAGTACTTCGTACGGTTGCTTGTTCATCGTTCAAGCTGAACTAAAACAGCAAGTGTCCGATGTACGATTAAGATTACCGAATCTATTCGGTGAGCATTGCGCAACGGTTCCTAACCGTTCACCGTTCTTGTAGTACACAAGACTACTAAACATAAAATATCGACATATCGATATTTTTCCTGGAATCATAGCCACTTTATCAAGTTAGTGCCTGTGGTTTATAACCGTGTAGCCAGCGTGTAAGTGACGCCGGTTTGGCCTTGCCAGTGTGTGCGTAAGCTGCGATTTCTGTGTACGGATACAATTACCAGTGTGTGCGTAGAGTTACCAGTACCTGAAATAATCTCCCGAATATTTTTCTTTATCTTATGGACTTTCAAATTTTGATTTATTGATACTAATGATTATTATTATAATTTATAAAATAAAATATTTTTAGAAATATAAAAACGACTAAATAAAATTATCTAAAAAGTAATAACGAAAACGAAAATATATTGAAGTCGCTCCGAAGTATTGTGTGCTATCTAACACAATGAGGAGAGGCGTTTTAAGTTTGTCGCATATGCCTAGCTGTGGCATGATAACCCGCAAACGACTATTAAAGACGAATTTGAATTTTTAACCGACTTCAAAAAAGGGAAGAGGTTCTCAATTCGACTGTATACATATATATTTTTTATGTATGTTCACGCAAAACTCTGGCAATTATGAACCGATTTTAACATTTCTTTATTGTACCGATAGGCCAATCCACTAAAGGGTCCCATAAAAAAAATTATTCGAACGAACAAAAATAAATAATGCAATACATGTTTATTTCAATTATTCATCTTTTATTCGAGAGAGTGACTGTTACAATTATAGTAATTATTTATTTATACAATTAATAGTTCCTAAAGAAACATGAAAGATGTAAAACTACGTAGACGATAACATGCCCATAATTTACCCAGATCAGTCGGTAAAATTAACGACTTTGATAGTTCAATCTTTATGAATTCGAAATCTATATTATTAGGCATAGGCCACACGGGTGCTCTGATCGTAACGCGGCATCCACTGAGAAGATCCGGCAAGAAACTTAGCGAGGTTGTATTTTTTCAATCAATAACATATATTTTTCCAAATAAGTTTTTGTTTTATTGACAAAAGAAAAAATACTGTGTCCAATATTTTTTGATAACCTAAATGGAAATAATAGTTTCTCAATGTGTGGGCCCCATTCTAGTTTTGCGTCTATAGTAATGCTGAAGAAGTCATAGAATTCACAAGATCCAACAATACTCTATTTATTTCAACACTAGCTGTAGCCCGCGGCTTTGTCCGCGTAGGCTTTATTACTAAAAAGTGTTTTGAATCTTTACAAATAATCCTATTTAAAATAAAAAAATCTAACGCTACAATATAAGGCAGTTTTATCGCTATTGTTTGTAAAATTAACATGCCTAGAACTGAGAAATAAACTCGTTATACGTTTTAATTCATGTAATTAACGCGCACAGCCCACATCAAACACAAATAATTTAATAAACTTCGTAGAAAATAATTCGAACTTCATATTTTTCAAATATATGTGCGTGCTGTCACAGGAATCAAGCTATATTTTCTTCTTATCTTATCAGCCTACACTATCCCACTGCTGGGCAAAGGCCTCCCTTCCGTTCTTCCATTCACCTCTATTTCTAGCATTGGTTTTCCAATCCCTACAAAGCTCATCGCACCATCGTTTCTTTGGTCTACCTCGACGTCGAAATCCCCCAGGGGCCCAATCTGTAGTGACTTTAGCCCAGTTGTTTTCTGGCATGCGGCAAACGTGACCAGCCCAGTCCCATTTCAGTTTGGCCGCTGAGATGATAACATCGGATATACGTGTGATAGAACGTAGTACTGTATTCCTCACCCGGTCACTGAGCTTAAGCCCTAGCATACTGCGTTCCATCGCTCGTTGGCAAACCTTGAGTTTGTACTTTTGTGCATTTGTCATAAATATCTCTTCTAGACAGCCTTAGACAACAGGACAGAATTTTGAAGGGCAGGTGTCAACCAAATACATATATACATTTGTATTTGTTTATAACATAATGTAGAAATTATAAATATACATATACAAAACAAATTAAATTAATTGTATTATAAAACTTTAAGCTTTAATTTCTAGCTTGAATTGTTTTTTTTTTTCACCGCTCACTCAGCTTGTTTAAAACTATTAACACCTTTGTCCACTCATACCTTGAATTATAGAAATAGGAATTGCAGTTTCTGAGAAATACGTTGGCAAACCTACATACATACAAACATTTACAGTACATTTGTTTAGATGCCCACATAGACTAACATTACGTTAATATTGCGCAATTTTATTTTATTATAACATACATACGCGTTGAATACAGAACCCCCTTTTATTAAAGTCGGCTAAAAACTTTAAAAGTAATCTATTAATATTTACTTCCTAACATCAAATAAGTTACCCACAAAAGATGTAATATATTTTGGGAAAAAATTATGTGCCGTATGACAACACCGTAAGACTTTGGTGAAGTTTTGTGTTCCGAATTTGTGGGATCAAAAAAATCACGAAACTAATTAGAAATCTATTACTTTTAGACATTTACCTATGAAATGATAATCCAGTATTCCTTCTTAATTTGTCTGATGTGTTTTTACAATATTTTACTACACAGTACGGCATATTTACGATGTTTTTTTTTCGCTGTGACCAGACGTGCGCTCCCGATCGTGGCTCTCGATCACTGCGGGTCGAATCATAGCACTTTGTGTTTTCATATTCCTCGTGCCCGGCGTCATTTGTTAGTTCCGCGCGTCATATCTATTTCTTATAAATGATCTAAGGGGAGCCCTTATATCTGAAATTGTTAAGACTTGTGTCTGCCCTCCTGTGCCTACCTCATTCCAGTGGAGCTGTGTAGAGGATATTTTCTGCCGTCAACCTAATCAAAACGAAACAAAGAAATCATATAATTTCCTTCCTCCAAGGTATAATCCACAGGTATAATCTAGAAACAAAAACTATAGAGTATAGACGGATTGCAGCATACTAAGCAGTAAGCAATTACTCAACAATAAGGCTTAATTCATACCAAGACGGCAGCGGCCGGCAGCAACCCGGGCGGCGCGGCACGCACTTTCACTGTGAAAGAATTTTAAACTTTATCTACATTACGTAAAAGACCAGTATCGCTTGTAAAGCTCAAAGAAGCCGCGCTGCCGCGAGCAGTCGCGCGGCGGCGGCGACTCACGCGGCCGTAGGCGGCTGCAGGCGGCCGCAAGCAAAGAGGATGTAATAAATAGCCGCAAGCGGCCGTAATCGTCCGCCCGCGACTCCGCGCGCCTTTTTAGAGTTGTCTAAATCGTCTAAATGTAACAATTGAAAGCACCTAGGCAGTTAACTAGTAGTTAATAACTACAGAAAATATTATACGGAATACCAATGCCAAATACAGATTTTTTAAAGATTTTCCTATATTTATTCAGACTTCGTACAGATTTTTTAAAATCTTCGGTATAATACTGCTTTCAAAAATTTGGCAACACTGCTTGTCAGTAAGTTTGAAAACTTCTTTCGTTTTGCGGTGTACGAACTACGAGCAAATAACGTTTGTTTAAAAATTACAAGATAAGACTTATCTATTTTATAATTCTTAATCGTATAGCGTTAGCGTATTTAATTACTCAAACTTTTCAAATTTCTTCTTCGGCGAAATAAATTAAACATAATGCACTGCGTGCTGTGTTCTGAGAAAAATGCTGACCCAGAGCATTTTAACTCGGAGAAACATATAAAAAATAAGATATTACACGATTACTCATCAAACAAGTAAGTACTATATCAATTAATGTTAAAAACATCTCTCACATCACCAGTCAGTCTCATATATGACTTCATAATCATTGAGGTAATATGAGAGTAGATATCGAGACGCCGGCCAAGCGTAGGGAATATGGCAACCCCTCCCTTCTAAGAAGGAAGGCCTTTGTTCAGCAGTGGGCGTACTTGATATACTGATGATGATAAGTATAGATATATAAGATATAACCTGATTATTTTTCCTTTTTTTTGGAAATGTTAGCGCTGTTTCTCAAACTCAAAAATCTTTATTTCAAATAGCCTTAACGCTTTTGAATGGTCATTTTTTTAAAAGCTTCCACCGGATCACAACGCGGTCTCAACTGAGAAGATCCGGCAAGAAACTCAGCAGGCTTGTCATTTTTGCACTTTTTTTTAAACATTTGTTACAAATGAATCGACATTAGCAATAGTGTGTCCTGCCATTCGAAACATAAAGCAAGGGAGAAAAGAAGAAAACAATAAATTACGACAAAAATTACAACAAACTAAAAGGCCAAAGGCATAGTAGTAGGATCAGTTTCTGAATGCTCATACCTTAGGAGCATTCAGGAAATGCGTCAGTTATGAGTCGTAACCCTTTTACTTTTCCAGACAATTGGCCGAAAACAGAAGTGGTATTGTTGTTTCTTGTAATGCACAATCATCATATCAATCTGTTAAGAACTCTGTTGAACAAAAAATTATGATATCGGTAAGCTATTTTATTTCCAACACCAAACCTAAAAGATAACTTTTTCTACGAGACAATAAAGAGGTTCATTTGATGGTAAACAACAGATAGATAGATAGCTGCATCGCACTGCCGCTTGTCACCAGAGTAATTAGTTATTGTCTCTTGTGTCCAGTAATTTCACCAACTACAGTGCCTTCACACTGGAGCACAGCAATGTTAAAACACTGCTGCTTTCCAGCAGAATATCTGATTTTGTGATGGTAACTACCTAGATGGTTTCTTGCACAAGGAACCTACCACCGAGTAGCTTGTCTACTACCTCAAGAGCAAATGTCCCTTATGTATTGAATAGTTATGTGGGTTATGGTGTTAAAACTGTCTACTTGATTTATTTTCTACTATAGGCCGACCGTTTAACTCGCGTATCGCCTGCGCGGTAAGAAGGGAGCGGGGCCGGGTAACGCTACACACGGAGTCAATAATCCAAAGATTTATCTCGAGATAGACATTGTTGTTGCAATCAATCTATTCTTACGGATTATATTATTCTTATGGTCCGCCCGTGACCATGGGTGCTGCAAAGCATTCGAAACGTCGGGAAAAATAAAATAAATCGCGATATAATCCGTAAGAATAGATTGATTGCAATGTCTAGTATTCGCGTAAATAAAAGACAACATTATGTAGACATTGTTGGTAAAGAATAAAATAATAAGTATCTTTTTTTTAAGTATTTATTTTTAAGTTTTACAAATATTTTATAATAGCTTCATAGGTACAAAATCATAAAACAATAATTAACTCCGTTTAAGAAATATTTAACCACAGATAAAATTTTTATAGGACTATTCGTCACTAATATTCATATCGCTTGAATCATCATCACTGTCTGTGTAGCTTGAGGAGTCATTGTATATATATTGTATACATTGTATGCTATTTGTTTAGCTTGCTTGTTAATTTTGTTCGCAAAACTGGAAGAGCGATTCATCTTGAGATTTATCTTGGCAGTCGTATACCTTGTGCGTTTATCTTCAAGCGTCCGTAACAAAAATACCAACCGCGCGCTGCGAGCACAGCCAGCGCACTGCCGCACTTGACGTAAGCTCTCTGCTCCGCGCACCCCTTTCACCCATCCGCTAACATCTCCCCTCGCTCCCTTCTACCCCCTCAGGCGATACGCGAGTTAAACGGTCGGCCTATAGCACTCATATAATTGCCTGGAGTTAATGGTGTGACTGTTCGCATTTTGTGTTTAATATAATATTTTTTTTTTTTTATGGGAATGATAGACGCTGTTGGCCGCAGATGGCCATTACAGCTTCACCGGACAATAGGAGGCGAGCGCTTAAAGCGCTCTAGCCTTTACGGCAGAAGTAGCGACGAGCTCAAGGGCACCTCAGGGACGCACGGTTCATAACGCGCCCCCACTGAGAAGAACCGGCAAGAAACTCAGTGGGGTGATGCACGTCGTTGCGGTCGCATACGTACGACCCTTCGGCCTCGCCGGCGAGACCGGTGTCTGATAGCTAGTGTAGCATACGGTTGTCGGGGAGGGTTCGGCGATTGCGGACGGACCTAATGTGCGGGCCGAAAGTCATGGCGGAGTCCAAGGTGACTCCGAGGTACTTAACCTTCCTAGTCCAGGGGATAGGGCGATTGAATAGGAATATTGGGGCTAGTCGTCTGTTGGGCCGAAGGCTCCGCGCGGAGAACATATTGGCGGGTCCCCGGGAGAAGACCACCGCGGCACTCTTCTCCGGGTTCACATCTATGCGCCACGTACGGAACCATTGACTCAGGGCGTCGACTGCGGCTTGAAGAGCACGCGTTAAATAGGACATGTTCCTATGGGAATAACAGAGAGCGGTGTCATCCGCGTAAAGGGCGAGTTGGACTCTGCTCGAACGAGGAATGTCGTTCGTGAACAGGCTGAACAAGAGGGGAGAGAGCACGGAGCCCTGAGGGACTCCGGCCTGTATAGGATGGGGTGAAGAAAACGTACCTTCGACCCGGTATCGAAAAGTACGATTCGAGAGAAAGTCTCGTATGATGAGTACGAGCCTATCGAGGACTCCTAACTGGAAGAGCTTGTATATCAAGCCGTTGTGCCAGACCTTGTCGAAGGCCTTGGCAACATCGAAGAATAGGGCGCCTGTGTAGACGGGCTTGGGCTGGTTGAGCCCGGTCAGGATGTGCTCCGTGAGGCGGTGCACCTGGTGGACGCAAGAGTGTCTGGTTCGAAAGCCAAACTGCTCGTCAATAAGGATATTATTAGAACTGACAAAGTCTTTGAGTCTCGCTAGTAGCAAGCGCTCATAGAGTTTGCCGAGAGATTTTAGGGGACTGATAGGCCGGTAGCTCGCAGGACTGCTGCGAGGCTTACCCGGCTTAGGGATACCTAATACATCCGCGTCTTTCCATTCGGTAGGAAAGACGCAGTGGGACATGGCTGCGTTGAAGATAGTCACTAAAAGACATATCAGATGGACAGGGAGAACCTTGAGAACGCGATTGGAGATGCCGTCGGAGCCCGGTGCTTTCTTTGGCTTAAGGCCTTTGATTAGGTCTTCCACCTCGGTTTGCGTGACCGGGGAGAGGGATTCGGTGGGAGGGAGTGAGGACCTGCGCTCTACTTCCCTATCCACAAGATCGAGGTGCGCCGGATCGACGGCAGCGGTGCTGGGTGTGCACTGACTCTCTAGAGAGTCAGCGAGAACCTCAGCCTTCTCGTCGTCCTCGAACGCAGGTGGGTCGCCTGAAGGGCGGGTCAAGGGCATGGTAGCTACGGTGTCGGTTTTGAGGGATCTCGCGAGCCGCCAGTAAGCCTGGTTTGACGGCGAGATCTCCTCTAGAAACCCTCCCCATCGAGCCTCCCTGAGTTCCGCGATGCTGCGCTTCACGTCCCTCTGCAAAGCACGCATGCGGACCCGATTGGCATCGGTGGGGTAGTAGTCGTACGCGCGAATAGCCGCGTTTTTAGCGCGGACTAATTCCTTAATGACATCGGGCAGCTTGAAGCGCACAGCGTAAAAGTTGTCCGCTTCAACCTGCTGGGAGGACTGGCTGATGGCCGATTTGAGATGATCGGTGAAAGCGCCGATCGCTTGGTCGGTGTCCTGAGGGGACGAGATTTGCGCCGGGAAGCGGGCAAGATTCGGAGAGTCGGCATCGGTTAAACGGGTGTTTAGCTGGTGCCAGTCCAGAACGGTCTTAGTGGGCGGGGGACCTAGTTCCATTAGGACCGGTCGGTGGTCAGAGTCTAGCTCATGGAGAACCTCTAAGGAGCGCAACCGGAGGGTCACACCCTTCAGGAGGGCCATGTCTAAGACATCGGGGCGGTGATTGACATTATTGGGATAATGGGTCGGGCGCATAGGTGCGATGACGTCAAAGTCGAGAACGTCGACCAAGCCGTCGAGGCACCTGCCGTTGCCGGTGGTGACGTTACAATTCCACCTGACATGCTTGCAGTTGAAGTCGCCGGCCAGAATGACCGCGTTGTCCAGGTCAAGGAGTGACTCGATCGGAGGTGTCACGGTCATTTCGCACAAGATGGTAGTTGGCGATATTCGGACTCCTATGAGAGGGTTTCAGGAGGGTCTCCTGCACCAGCAAGACATCAACTTGGTGACTTCGCAGGAAGTCAGCAACCTGATCTCTTTGTCGGGAGAGGCCATGCGCATTGAAAAATGCGAGGGAAAGGGAATGGGGTTTTTTCCTACTCTGGTGTAAATCCATTTACGGGCCTACGTTTGAGTTTACGGGGGACAGGGCGTAGTACACGTCCTCGAAGTCGGCGATAGCTAATACCCTATCGCTAGCGGTCTGTGCGCACCGAAGGCGGTTCGCGAAAAGGCGAATTCTATCGATGTTAATACCATCGATAGCGCGTCGGACCAATTGAAAGTCCGAAGCGAGGCTGGACGCGTGCGCTGAAGGCGCAGGCGCGGCCGGTTGCTTGGCGGGGGCGCTCGTTGCTTTAGGAGCAGCGGCGGGGCGGACGTAGGGTAGCGTCTTATTCCACGCGTTCGGTGGACGCACTGCGGGCTGGGACGCTGAGAGCGGTCGCGGCGCAGAGGGCGCGGGGACGCGGGGGGCCGGAAGCGGCTGCGTAAGAGGCGCTGAGGGCGCCGGGGGCTGAGGCGCTGAAGGCGCGGGGGGGTAGGACTCCAAGGGTGGAGGGGCGGAGGCCCTTGGTGCAGAGGGCACCGAGGGGCGGGGCGGAGCGCGGAGATTGTTGCGCCTCGCCACCCGGCGGTTCCTGCCGCAGAGGACGCATCCGGGAGGCTCGGTCGCCTCCCTATCGCGCTCGCACTGAGCCGTCGCGTGGTCTCCTGTGCACTTCACACAGCGAGGCCGCGCGAAGCAGTTGCGGGAGGAGTGGCCGTACAGCTGGCAGTTATGACACTGCCCGGGTAGTCCACGTTTATGAGGGGCTTCCACGACGAAGCCGGTGAGGCCGCAAACAGTCTTCAAACTGAAGATCTGCTTGCCCTCGTCGGAGCGCACGAGATGGACCTGTACCATCTCGTACGGTTGGAGCGGGCAGTTGGGAGGGTGCATACGGTGCACTTCCAACACCGGTAGGGACTGCGACAGAAGGTCGTCTTTGATGAACTCACTACTGAGTTGGGCAGGGACTCCGCGGATTACGGCGCGGATGATGTGGTCCTCGTCGAGAGTATAGGTATAAAAACCTATTTTCTCGGCTCGGAGAAACTTGGACAATTCGCGGTGCTGGTCCGCGGTGGACATGATAATCCTAATACCAAGGGGCGTGTTCATCGCCTTGGTATAGGAGATTTTACGGGCGTAGATCGCCTTACTAACGCGCTCCCACGCGGCCTTGTCTTGAACGACAATGGGCGGGGGCGGGGGGGACTTACGCGGTGGCCGCGTGGGCGGAGGGGACTTGCGGGGCTCGGGGGCCGGAGATGCCATCGGCGAAAAATACGTCGGCGGCGGGGTCGAGCGGGTCTGGGGGGTCACGCGAGGTGGGGACTCCGGGCTTTCCGACTCAGTACAGATGTACTTGGTCGGTGGAAGGTCGCGGGGCTTGCGCGCGCGTTTCTTCCTGCTGACTACCGAGAAACCGTCAGCAGGCGTGGTGGGAGTAAGTTTCTATTGAAAAGTATATATATAGATGTATGTATAGTACTTTACTTTCTGATCAATGACTGTTGATGCTGCTGTATAGGTAATAATAATATCCTTACACCTTTTTTTTTGTGACTACATACTTATAATCATAATAGATAATAACACCCAGACACAAGGTGGGAATTGAATCCAGGACCAATTAGGGAGTGGCCAGGATGTCTAATCACTAGACCAATGGGCCCATCAAAGAAACCAAGAAGTGTACATAATAATAATAATTAATTTCTCCCAACAGGCCTCTACGTGTTGGATTCGTCCCCACGTAAGCCTTTTAAAAGTCCGGATGTAACAGCCCGTGAAAATCAAATAAAAATGATAATAATAATATCCTGGGACAATCCACACACGGTCATCTGATCCCAAACTAGGCAGAGCCTGTACTATGGAAACCAGACAACTGATACTAATACATATATACTTTTTTTTCGTAAATACATACTTATATAGATAAAACACCCAGACACTTGGTGGGAATCGAACCCACGACCTGTTGGGTAGCAGACAGCGTCACTAACCACTAGACCAACGAGCCCGTCGGGAATGTATGAGTACATATAATATTGATATCATGTGAACAAAATCCTGTCACCAGGGGTTAGAAAATTATTTTCTGATATGATTTTGTCTAAGAGAAAAAACAGTCAAGCAAGAATAGTTGCTATATATCTGTTTCAACATGGGTACTACTTTGTTTGCTATTGATTATTGCTATAAGTTTTATTCAGATGAATAAAATTAGATATTTATCTAAGCAATCCCACCTTCAAAGTCTTCTCATCCATAGGATGGGACCCACCCACCCTGAGATCACTAATAGTGATTAGGCCACCTTTATATTATTTCTTATGATTTATAATGGTGGAGAAATACAGAATTCCAGCCAGCATAATTATGCAAACCAAAGCAATTAACAAAATCCTGTCAACATAATGTAAATATTTTTTTCAGACTAAACCCAATGAACAGGTGACAATGAAATTTAAAATACTAAACAACAATCAAAAGGGAAACATCCATGTAACATTTGTGCAAATGTTGCATTCTAAATTCAACTTTATTCTGAACAATCATGGCTTGAATGTTGGGTGCAAACCACTGAGTATACTACCAAGTAAGTATTAGGTTTACTTATTACAGGATTATACCGGGATTTGGATTGACCATGGTGCAGGAAGGAGATTGCTTCACAAACTGGAGGTTGTAGGTTTAAATCCTGTAGAGAGCTACAGCTTTGTATATTTTTGTCCTTTTTTGGTCAGGACAATATAGGCTGATCACTTGTTTATCTGATATGTAAGATAATCCATGTGTCAGATGAGCATGTAAAAGTCTGTCCTGAGGCTGATTTCTTCCCAGTTGTCTTCAACTTCTGACCTATAGGACTGTAAGAGTAAAGGAGGAGACCTGCACAACAGACCTGTGCACTATTATCTTTAAAGGGCGCTGCGGGCTGGCATAAATTGGACAACCGGGTGGCAAAAAAACCTGCAAGGCTCCGCCACCGCCTCGCTTCCCATTCAACAAATACTGCTGAACTGAATGTGCCGGCTTGCTTCAATGTGTAGGGACCCTTATGTAGTTGGCAAATCTTATCTAAGTCTGACCGTATCAGTCAGAACAGAAAGTTAATTATACCTACCGATTAGATAATGACTCATTAATGGATTGGATGTGGCAGATAGATTTGATGTTCATCTAATAACTTTGACTCTTTTTGACCTTCACAGAATCTGCAAGTATCGCGCTCTTACGCGACTTAGCCTCATTCTGTGGAGGTGCTCATTGGTACCAAAATGTCCCTTGAGTGCACCCCCTCCCTCCCTATTAGGTGCCTTATTTGTGATCTTTTTAGGTTTAATAATTTAACCCCACCCTTATGCTAGAGAAAGTTTTGGAGTTTTAGGCCGGATACTTCCCTCCATTCCTTTATGTGTTCATTTCTAGCATGCGCATATAATGCCTGGTGATATATTCCATATGGAATCCCCACCAATGCTTCAGGGCGTACCAAATATCTTTGTGAGCCGGCCCTCGCTATTCTGTCTGCCTTCTCATTACCCTCGACGCCTTCGTGTCCAGGTACCCAGATAAGGCTGACTTTGTTGTGTCTTCCTAGGTTGTTCAAGCCTGTAACACCTTCTAACCAGTTTAAACAGTTTTCATGAAGCTTAGTAAGGAAATGAGCACGAGAGCTAAAGCGTTACTCGCCGTGCATACCTAGAAATGTTTACACACTAGTGCCTTTAGTTTATGGCATGATATCTGACACCACAGTGGTTGCAATATTGGTATTGTCATGTTATGATATCAAATACTGATACTGACTTATAAACATAATTCGCTATGGTGCATCTACCTACCTGAATAAGATAAGGCATTATCTTTTTATTATTTTTGTCATTGCTGTAATAGTGTTATTCAGCGTTTTTATCTTTAAAAAAATAATTAACGAAGAGTTAAAAAATTATGTATGATTTGATGATTACAAAGTTATTATTGAAAGTCACACAATCCAATGAGTAATTAGATCCCAAACTATGCAGTTTCTACTATGGCGATTGTACAAATGGTTAACATATACTTACTTCGAATAGTATAGGTAATTATATTTAATCTAAAATTGTCTATACTTGTGTCTATAGATCACATAGCGGTGACCTGGAGACAACTCGCCTTTTTGACCACCTTAGTGAGGCCGCTGATGAGGCCCTGCATCGGTACCCTGATGCGCAGCTGGTCACTCTGGGGGACTTTAATGCCTGTCACCAGGACTGGCTGTTCCCATACCAGAGGACTGACCATGCTGGGAGAGAAGCGCGGAACTTTGCGCTGTCGCTAGGGCTTTCCCAGCTGGTAAAGCAAGCGACTAGGGTACCTGATGTTGTTGGTCATACAGCCAATTGTCTAGACCTTCTGCTGACAACTGATCCAGACAGGTATGATGTAATAGTTTCCTCACCTTTAGGAACCTCGGATCATTGTCTGGTGAAATCTGTATCGACCTTTTCTCCACCTGACTGCGATATTCGTGGTGTGCGGCGATTGTGGCGATACAAGTCAGCAGATTGGGATGAGATGCGGCATTTCTTTGCATCTTATCCTTGGCGGCAGGTCTGCTTCTCTTCCGAAGATCCGTCGAGTTGCGCGGATGCTATAACCGACGTGGTACATCAAGGAATGGAATATTTTATCCCTTTCGCTGATGTACCTGTCGGTGGCAAAGCTCGCCCATGGTTCAACGCTGAATGTGCTCAAGCTGAAAAGAGCAAACATTCGGCGTATCTTTCCTGGGTTGAAGCTCGTGACCGCAAAGCTCCGGATATTAGCAATAAGAAGAGAGCCTTTAACCAAGCCGCTAAGTTCTACAAGAAGGCGTTAAAGAAGGCTCGTTTCGGCCACGTCAACCACATTGGCTCAAAGCTCGCTGCCCACCCATCTGGTAGTAGAGCTTTCTGGTCTCTTGCCAAATCAGTCGAAACGAACTTCTGTCGGCCTTCACTGCCTCCGCTAGTAAAGCCTGATGGAACTCTAGCCCATACGGCAGGAGAGAAAGCAGGTTTATTTGCATCTCTCTTTGCCAATAATTCGCGTTTAGACACTGGCAATGCTATTCCACCACAACTGCCTCATTGCGGTTCGTCAATGGCGGAAGTCCGCATTACAAATAAGGAGGTAATGAGAGCACTGTGTCGTCTAGATGTGAATAAAGCTAGTGGTCCTGACGGTATTCCAGCAATAGTACTTAAGGCATGTGCACCCGAGTTGTCTCCGGTATTGACACGTTTGTACCGTCTCTCATTTAAGACTGGAATTGTGCCCAAGTCCTGGAAGCTCGCTAACGTGCAACCCGTGCCCAAAAAGGGCAGTCGTGCCGATCCAGCCAACTATCGGCCGATTTCAATAACCTCCATACTCTGTAAGACTATGGAGCGTATATTGAACTCGCGCCTCATGGCATACCTAGAACAGAATGATCTCCTCAACGACCGACAGTACGGATTTCGCCGAAATCGGTCGACGGGAGACCTTCTAGTGTATGTCACTCACTTATGGGGCGAGGCCCTCGAGAAAAATGGGGAAGCGCTCGCTGTTTCCCTGGATGTCTCGAAGGCCTTCGACAGGGTCTGGCACGCTAGCCTTTTAAACAAGCTGCCAGCGTACGGCATATCCCCTGGACTGATCGGCTGGATAAAGGACTTCCTGAGTGAACGGTCTCTCCGAGTGGTTGTTGACGGTTGCACATCGGAGCCGTTGACGACTAATGCCGGAGTTCCTCAGGGGTCCGTTCTCTCCGCAACTCTCTTCCTGCTGCATATTAACGATCTGCTGTTGCCCGGTATCTATGGGTATGCAGATGACAGCACTATTGTGGAGAGATATATGCCGAGTGCTCGGGCCAGTAAGGATGTTATCCAGTCTGAAAGAGTAGCCATGGTGGAGCGCGCGAATCTCACACTTCAGGCAGTCTCCGAACTGGGTGATGCCAATCTTGTGAGATTCAATGCCACCAAAACTCAAGCGTGTCTATTCACCGCGAAAAGGAGTCCGTTCACCTTGGCTCCTACTTTTCAGAATGTATCCTTGGAATACACGGACCGCCTTCAGTTGTTGGGAGTTGAAATTTCCTCAAACCTCAACTTTGGGCGGTTCATTGAGTCCATAGCCAAGGTAGCTGCAAGGAAGCTAGGTGTCCTTTCAAAGGTCCGCCGGTACTTCACACCGGAGCAACTTTTGATGCTATATAAAGCACAAGTCCGGTCGTGTGTGGAGTACTGTAGTCACATATGGGCTGGTGCTGCTAAATGTCATCTTGCAGCTTTGGACTCAGTGGAGAGGCGTGCTAAGAGGCTTATTGGTGACGCAGAGTTAGTAGCGGCCAATTTACAAAGCCTAGAGCACAGGCGCAGAGTAGCCAGCCTCTCGGTGTTCTACAGGATGCATTTTGGAGAGTGTGCACAGGAATTGCATGACTTGATTCCACCATCTCCCTTTCATCATCGGACGACGAGACGCACGGCACGTACACAGCCTTATGTGGTGAAAGTGCCTTCAGTCCGGTCTAAGCGGTTTGCTTCTTCATTTATAATAAGGACAGCTAAGGACTGGAACAGTTTGCCTGCGTCGGTTTTCCCGCCCGATTATAATGTGGGTGTCTTTAAGACTAGAGTGAATAGGCTTTTAATAAGCTAGTGTGTTTTGCCATCCTCGATTGCGTCGCCGCTTTCCATCGGGTGGGACTGCAGTCAAGCACTAGCTTATAAGTGTTAAAAAGAAAAAAAAAAAAAAATCAGACAGTGCCCTGCGTAGGAATCAAACCTATGACCTTTCGAGCAGCAGGCAGGACCTAACTTTTTTTTTGACCCGGGGGGTAATCTTCGGAAGATCCCCGGGAGCTGTGGGGTCGACCGGGGTATGTAGGATTCTTCCCCACTAAAATCCCCGCGGCTGTCGCATCGGCACATGAGACCCAGGTCTCTCCGGTGGGATCTGCACCAGGGGCCCTTAGTACCTTGCCTTTCAGCCTGCCGCCGGGGGACCCATTGTAGTCCCCCGGGAACCAGTCACGGTGCTCACGTGGATGTAGGTCGCAACCCCGCTGCCGTCCTCGGAGTCGCCGCTGTACTCAATGGACGAACAGGCAGGACCTAAGCTAACCAATACACTAACAAGCCTATCAGCCAATATAGTAGAGGATCCCTATATAGAATGACATTCACAGAGCTGGTTAATAGATTAAACGTATTTTATATTCAATTTAGTATGTCAGATTGGTTTTTATATATTTCCCTCGAAAGACCAACGCCAAATGTTATATGGGGGTCACTTACCTGCATTACGACCAGCCATCCATAAACAAACAAAAAATACACTTGTGTAAAACGAATTTTTAATTGCACTGCAATACTTGGGTAAGCTCCCAGTTCAATCACATTCTAACAGAATGTTAATTAATACTTTTTTTTAGCTTGCATTTAATTAGACGGTTGGTCGCAATGTGGGAAACTGCACAGTGTTCATGAGCGATAGGGTGTAATTAATATTTTGTTATTGTTTACAGAGAAACAAATGAAAAATGAAATAACAGTTACATTTAAATCATCGGATATTGGACAATATGAAGCACCAATTGTTTTCTTGTTCAGAAACAACGCTACTAATGAAAATGTTATCATCATGAGAGATATGGCAAGTTTTCAAAATAAATACTAAATAAATACACAAAGCCGAGGATCGTAGTCAGTGGCGTGATATTGGAGAGGCCTATGTCCAGCAGTGGACGACTGTGGGCTGATGATGATGATGATGAAATACACTTAATATTTTTGTAAAAGGTTGACCTCAATTACTTTTAAATTCTGAATGATGTATTACATACATTACTAGCCGACCCGCGCATACTATATATAAACCTTCCTCATGATCACTCTATCTATCGCTAAAAACTGCATAATCGGTTGTGTAGTTTAAAAGATTTAGCGTGCAAACAGCAGGAGTGACTTTGTTTATACTATGTAAACATAAAGAAGATAAGGATAAGTTTACTAGGTAAAGGTTTATTGTAACAAAGCAGAGGCCTTTAGGCTAAGTTTATAGGACCGCGCGGTACCGCGCGTCGCCGCGCGGTTGGGGCATTCACATGATGGTATATGTACCGCGCCGCAGTCTGGCATAACATTGCTTGACAATGGACGTGAAGGAGGCAATTTGCTTATGGATTTTATACCGAAGGCAGAGACGTCGCAGAATAAGACAAAGATGATAATGGGTGCATCTTATTTTAAGTGAAATACTTTCTTCAAGCTTGTTAATCACTTTATATCCCAACCACCTGAGACTACATGAAGATTTTTTTTTTAACTATTTCAGGATGTCGATTGCATCCTTTGATTTCTTTCATTTCATTCGTCGATTAGTAAATCGTAGTATAGTACCTACCTATACTATATGTCGTCTTCGCCACCTCGTCTCCATTTTTCCTGCATCTATGCGTCTTTCCGTCTCAAAACGCGCGGATCATCTGAACAGTTCAATGCAGGTTCTTAGAACTTAAACCGCGCGCCTCCACGCGGTGGTTCGCGGTTCAAGACTTACGCGCGGGTCGGAGCGCGCCGCGCGTTGCCGCGCGGTACCGCGCGGTGATGTAGACGATAATAATCATGGTTTATTTAGATCTTGTACCGCGCGCGGTAACTAGTTCCGCGCGTAAACAGCCATAACCACGGATGTGTGAAACAAGAGCTAGTTATAATTTTTATATCTATTTTCTCGAACTAAGGGATTAAACTTCGAGATAATTGATTTTATGCTGCTGAGTACATTTGTCTTTTTAACACGCTTTCATTTGCTTGGATGAATGTAAGGTACCATTACCTTCATCCAAGCATTTTAATTTACTTTGCGCCCACTTCTTCACGTCTAAATCATTTGAAATGCATATGCACACCATGCCAAGGACTGATAATTAATTATAATGATGTCTGATATTCACGCGAATATTATACATTGAAACTAATTTTACGGATTATATCGTGTTTTTTTTTTTTTAATATCCGGACGTTATGAACACTTTACAGCATTCATGGTGACGGGCGGACTTAGGTGGTAGTTGTCCATACGTCGTAGTTGTCTTAGGGTACTCGCAGGTCTTCCTATTATTATTGTTAGTCCGATCTACGCAGCAGAAAGGCCTTACAGTATCTTGAGGTCTTGCAGTGGAATGCTTGTCTTTGGATTTGATTATATTTATCACGTGTCCCAAGCTAGTGGTAGCATCCACATGGTTAAGAATTCTATTCACTTTTCCTAATATCATCGAGTTTGGGTTTATTAGATTTATACTTGCAAATCCTTTTCACAACACCTAATTATCAGGACCTGATGATAGCCCTGGAAGATGGTAACGGGGGCTCCGTTATAAATGGGTACTTGTGAAGTTGATACTTTAAAGGGTTTTTTACTTTGCTCATTGAGATACGCGTTTGTACTTTCCTTTATTGTTTGTTCTATATTGTTGTTATTTGTTGTTTTTGTTAGTATTAAGTCGTACCACTTTCTTGTTAATTTGTTTGGTGTACAATAAAGTATATTCTATTCTATTCTAATATTTATTAAACGAAATTTACAATAATCTGCCTCGGATCCATGTTTCGGAGAATTAAAAAAATTACAATAATATTCTCTCTATTTTAGTCTTCTTACACTCATAAGACTAAAAAATATAAAATAAAAAAAATATTCCTGCCTGTTCGAATGCACCATACTAAATATGTTTTTACTGACATAACACTAATTTGAGAAGCGTAAGCATCCACTAAATAAACAATGCTGTGACATCACTTCGTAGAAATATGTTTCAAATCTTTTTTGCTAGGTATGACAATGTATAGTACGTACGGTATTACCGATGCCCATGAATGAAACCACTCTAGCCTTATCAGTACAATTTTTATTGTTGCGTTGGCCATGGGCGTTGGCTCCATTCTTAGGTGTCGAATTGCAAGTATGCAAGTATACATTATATTAACTAAAATGCGCCATATTGGCCCCTATTGTAAAGAAAATAAATATTATTTTCCTTTGCGATTAGGTTGGGTAATCAACATTTAAAACTATTCCAAATTTCACAAAAGTCGCACAATATTTTTTTTTACCTTTTAATTAAGACAAAACCGCATCACTAAGTTTGTTTATCAAAGTTTTTTTGATGATTTAAAAAAAAAAGGTCATGTCATTCATTTTATATGTGACGATTATATAGCCCCTTTTTAAAGTCGGTTAATTAAAATAAATAAATATATTTTACTTAATTCTATTATCTATGTCAATACAGACCTAACGTTAGGGAAAATTACAGTTCCTTCATTTTAGTTGCCTCAATTAAATGTACGACTATGTGGGTAGTGGTTCCCCAACTATAGTTATCTATGTTGCCATAGTATTAAAAATACTGTATTCAACTCGTGTTATTTAAATACCTACTTATTATAATTTTTATAAAACCTATTCTGGAGTCCGGAAATCAATTAAGTCCGTTAAAATGTTGCAACAAAACAATCCTCTTATACCATCCTACAATGTCTATGTTTACATAGTAACCTATATTAACTACCTATACTTATATGTATGTATATTTGTTTCACAAAATTAGTTGGTAGGCTGGCTAAAGATGGTTGTTGTCGTTCAAATAGTTTTGTTACAAATTATAGAATACAATTTAAATCGAAATTGCACTGCGAAGTATTGAGATTAAAATTTTATTTATAATATGTCGTTATTTATTCTGTATAGTTTATTTAATAAGCTGTTCTTTATTTTAGGTGGTTTATGTTCAAGAGATTCAGACAGTTCACGGCAACGATAAGAGTCCATATATGCTTAGCAGCGTGATGGCTGATCAACTTTATAGAACCAATGTATATAAGTAAGTAAAACCAATGTATAACTTCCACCATTCATGTTATTAATCTTGCCCAGCAGTGGGACATTTAATATAAACGTATAAAAAATTAATCCGTGTGGTGTCCGGGTAAGAATAGCACCTTCCCATCTCCACCTGTTAAGACTAAGGGAAAACAAGAAGACTGGCAACAGCGTCTTTCTATTCGATTACGTACCACCTATACTGCGATCCTCAAGACTGTTCTGCCAAGCGTGTGATTATGGCAACCCCTCCCTTCTAAGGGGAGTCCTTTGTTCAGTAGTGGTCGTCTTTCGCCTGCTACTGACGATGATGGTGATAAAAAACTATATGGTGATTTTCACATGATGTTAACAAAATTAAATCAAACTATTTATGACTAGACCGGCCTAACCGAGCAAACTTATCATCAAAAACATGTTACTCGTGTAATAAGTCAGTATAAATGTGAACAATTTAATATACAAGGCAGTATACAGCACTAATAAGGCCAGGATTGTCCTAGGATACCATTATTATTAAAAATTATTATTAAGGCTAGAGTGCTATATTGTCCGCTGAAGCTGCCGTCTATCACTCCCAAAAAAAAACCTTTTGTATGTTTTTTTTTATTCAGTACTAGTAATAAGCTAGTGCTTGACTGCCAATCTCACTTGAAAGCGGCTATCTAATTGAAGATGGCGATGCACACTAGCTTATTAAAAGCGTATTCACTCAGTGAATAGACTTTTAAGTGAATTTCACTGTAGTCTTGAAAACACCCACATTATAATCGGGTAGGAAAACCGACGCAGGCAAACGAATCTAGTCCTTAGCTGTACGTACGTAAGTACGTACGTATAGATGACAAAGATAAACAAAGTGTAATGCGTTGATTTTATTTTACAGCTCATCGTCCCACGGTGACTTTCGTGTTTCTAAAGCGTATAAAAAAATATTCGCCACCGGCTTACAAGTGAATGAAGACGCGCCCGAAACAGAGAAAAAGATGGCAAACGAATTAAAGTTAGTGTCGCTATTTTATTTCTATACTTAAAGCTTTAGGAAGATCAGAAAGAGAAATTCTAGACTCCAGTGACATTTCTTGCAGCAAATATAGGCAACAAGATTGTTAATAATTGTATTTAATAGTACTTACTAATCTATGATGCTATGTATCATGTAATTGTGTGCTTTGAAATAACCAACATCCATACTCCTCTCAACACTGGAGATAAGCTTTATGCGTTCTGAGAGTGCTTGTTAGTGTTAGATTTTGTTAAAGTGTAAAAGTTATTGTTACAGTGTAACAGTTGTTGTTATAGTGTAACATTCAGGCTACGTTGCCATTGTGAGATAGCCATCTAACATAAAAAACTAATCGTTGTTTCAGTTTTATATGATTTAAATACTTATTGTTGCAGAGAAATCTTTAATATTAAGGTCACTGTTGACAACTACGTGAGATATTTTCACTGTCTCTTGTGGTATGAGGAGACAATAGTTCGCATAAACCTTAAGGTATGTAAATAATCTATTACCTATTATTTAATTGAGTGTTTAAAGACATCTGAGTTAAGTTTACTTTCTTTCTTTAGAAATACAACTTGTCGGGCGTAGCGGTATCTAATCATGGCAACACATTTTCTTTTCGTGTACCTGGACTCGCTGAGAAGCGCCCTTCTTTATTAATCGGTAAACTTAATTAATCACTTATACATACATGTATGATTCATGACTAACGGCCGCACTCACAGACACCAATTAACTTCAATCGCAATTAAGTCAATTTTTGTAATCTATTTATTTCGACTCTCCGAGTCTCTTATGATTATCTCTTAGTATTCATTACGAGATTATTGATATATTTACTCACTATCCGCGTATTAAGTATTATTTGGCTTCTATAGTCGAAATAATCCATTTACAAAATATGACTTAATCACAATTAACTATAATAGACGTTTGTAGGTGCGGCAGTAAAACTACTACCCCGTGGGGTGTCCGCACCCTCCCATCTCTTCCCGTTGAGTGTCCGTAAGAGGCGACTAAGGGAAAACAAGAAGACGGGCAGCAGCGTCTTTCTATTGGATTACGTCCAACCAATATTGCGATCCCCAAGCCGCCTGCCAAGCGTGGGGATTATGGCAACCCCTCCCTTCTAAGGGGGAGGCCTTTGTTCAGCAGTGGACGTTTAACGGCTGTTGATGATGACGATGACATGACTAAAAATATTGTATGGTATATAAATAAGAATCTAATGATAAGTATTTTAAAGCAAAACCAGTATTTATAAATGTTAAAAAAGCAAAAGAGATTGACAAGGTCCAGATTATGTAATAACATAGGTTATTATTCCGCAAACTTTTAGATACAATAATTTGCTCGCTTGACAAGGTTTTTGTTCTTTCAATTACAGGTGATTTAGTGTTTTTGAAGCCTCATCACACAGATGAGGTGATGTTTGAAGCTGTTATATCAGACATTCAAGAAAATACCGCGTCCATAAAAGGATTACATAGCGCGTAAGTATACCAAAGTATGGTCTACTATACTATTGAAAAATAAAGAAATAATCTTGACATACACGGCCAGATGCATATCCGAAAAGACCTGTAGTATTCTCTGGAAACCAATGTAAATTTCAATCCTATAGAACTTTAAATATCACGAAAGGGAAACGAAATACAGTAGAATAATCTTACAAACCGTAGTTTTTCCGCAGTCGCTGGTGCAATCTCTGTTACTGTACTCTCATAGTTTATACTTACATAGTTTACATAGTTTATACCACAAGTTTATACTTAGTTTAGAGGAAGGTGTTGAAAAAGCCATGTTGAGGTCTTATTGCTGTACTAGGTTAACATACTTGTACGAAAATTGTATCAAGCACTTGTATCTTTGTAAGTACCTAATAATTGTAATTTAAGGTAAAATTGCAATTAAGAATTATACCTAGTTAATAAGACTTTTTTGAGGAAATAAATGATCATTATTATTATAGTCCAAGAGACGAATGGCCTACCAGACCGGGGGTGTGCAGACACATGACACACATGTTCAATGCCCATTGGATACTGAGATCCATCTATCTTATCAGACAATCAGGTGTTCGGCCTGTATTGCCTTTCTACTGTAGAGATTGAACCAGTGACATCGGATTTCATTGTAAGGTTCTTACAGTACGTCAGCTCTATATATTATCTTCGATCTTAAGAAAGCATACCCGAAAATATAATACACCGAAAATCGTGTATGTCCTACTGAGCCTAGCAGAACGATTGCTGCGGGCCGTCATTACTTCTATCTCAGCTGCCTCCTGTATAATAGGGTAAACAAAGTCCTAGAATTCTATGCTCTTTCACTTAGGCAATGCAAACTCAAAGGTCTTGAATGGCTTTTAAGCATAACCTATGATAATACCGAAGAGCTCCTTAAACATTATGGATAACTGTCATCACACTTCTCCACTATATGTTCCTCACACACACGCACACATACATTCACACATACACACGCACGCACGCACAGACAGAAACACACATACACACAAACTCATTTTTACACACCTCGCATACCTAATAAGAATTTTTCGCTTTTAAATTGTATTTAACTTTTGTTAGAGCTATGTAACTTTTAGATGTGGTGGGCGTTGGCAATGCGACACAGTTTTTAACTTCTGCAGAATGTCAACGTTCTTATTTTTCTGTACATTTAATTTAAGTTTATTATATTTTTATTTATTTTATTTCGTTTTTTCGCTGCGGACCATAGATTGTAAATACAAAATGCATGATAATGATCTTTGACTACCGTTGTCCAGGTTTTATGACTACTACAAACCTGATATGAAGTTCGACGTGCGCTTCTTCATGTCGCGCATACCTCTGGTGCGTATGCACAGCGCGGTTCACAGCGCGTTGGAAGTAGGACAGTCCAGAATCTTTCCCCGGAAGAAGACTTCTCCCGTTCAACCGCAGCCTATACTTGAGTGAGTATTGCCATCGATTTTAAACAATTAGGCTTTTCGATATGTCATCATTAGAAGGGAGGGGTTGCCATAATCTCCACGCTTAGCAGGCGTCTTAAGAATCGCAGTGTAGGTGGTAGGTAATCCAATAGAAAGACGTTGCTGCCCGTCTTCTTGCTTTCCCTTAGTCGCCTCTTACGGACACCAATTTCAATTTCAATTTATTTGCATAAATGTCACCCAATGGGTCTAGCGAGTACTGTGGCATGGTGTGGACGAGTTTCATCTCTATTATTTGATTGCGACTTTGTCTTTTGCACTAATTCTTGACCTTTTCAATTAATTACTCCACTACATCCCCAACCATGCAACAATTATCACTTAGAATAAAATTTTCCTAACAACTGGTAAACGGTTTCATTTACTGATTACCAAAATCTTTTACAGAAACGTGTCTTCCATATCTATGTCCCCGTTATTAAAACTTCATTTGCTAAACGTTTTCGCAAATTTATGGGCCCGTATATCTACAACCAAATATTGAAGAAATGTAAAATAAAAAAAATAACACTGTATTTGAAGGAAATATCATTATTTTTTCGACTAAACTAACATAATAATAGATAGATAGATAGATAGATAATTCTTTATTGTTCCACCATCATTAAAAAACACAAAAATACAAGAAAAAAAAGACAGTAAAATAATAATGTGTCGAAACTGGACAATACTTAAAAACTATTTTATAACCTTAACTCTTTCCGTTCCCACCCCCATCTAATTGTTATTAGTATAATAAATGGTTAAGTAAACTGTATTATGTATTACTTAGAATAAAAATTGTGCACTGTATTGAATCAGCTGTTATACCGAGTTCTGATCCCCACGATACAGGCTACGCCTAGTGTGGGGATTTATGGTAATCATATTTCTGTTTTGTTTGTACTTATCTTGGTAAAATAATTTTTTTTCTTATTCTTATTTGTGAGTCGATTCTACAAGGCAACCTTCGGTGAAGTTTTGTTGTTGTCTTTCAGTAAGTTCATTTGGACCCCACTGTCTGTTTTTCAATAAGACTTATATGAATCATTGTCGTTTTGTCAATTATGTGGAAAGTTGTTTCTAATAGGGCTTGTAATTTCCTTTCCATTTTCCAAACAATAAAATTTCCAGAACGAAATTATCGTATCAATCTCTTAAAGTAGTTTAATAACGTGCTATTTACGCAGCTACAACGACTTTGGTATTCTTAAATAATGCGAATTTTCTCCTTTTCCATGGTCATAGAAACAGCGATAACAAAGATAATATGGATGGTGAGAAAACAAATGAACAACTGATTTTATTAAAAAAAAGCTTTATTTATTTATTTGTATTTTGGTGTTGGAACTCGAATGCAAAAATTGAACTAGCCATTATTAGATAAAAACCGGTGAAATGCGAGTTCTGTACCTTGTTTGAACGTAAAAAATTTAGTTAAACCAATCGCAAAAAGAAAGTACCGCATAAATAAGTGTGTTTATTGATTACTATTTCTAAACAAATACTTAGCACAGTTGGGTCTTTTGCTTCCTGCAGGCTTAGCACGATGAGCCAATCTTGACAGTTGAGTGTGAGTATGACGTCACTATGACGTAGCATTTCACATTTTTGTATAGAGAATGACGTTTCGGTGTTGAAAACTACGTCATACTCCACACCGATCTGTCAAGACTGCAAGTCGTGCTAGGCCTGCTGATGTGTTTGGTTGTGTACCTGTGGCCTGTGGATTACTTACACGCAGAGGGCTATTTATTACGCACTCTGAGTACAGTACAACCACAGTCTATAAACCAATACAGTCGTCCGACGAAGCCGTCTAGACAGGGCAATCGTGCTGGGTGTGAGGGGTGAGACGCGGGTAGGCGCGCCCGAGATGCATACGCTGCTGCCGCCCGAATTAGTTAGTAGCTCGGGACATAACTTTCAGGGCTTACGCGTATTTGTTTTAATTAACCGACTTCAAAAAAGGAGGAGGTTCTCAATTCGTCGTGTATGTATTTTTTTTGTAATCAGTTATAGTGATTTATACTACCTGTGCTGTGTGAGAGAGATATTATTTTACACATTTTCAATTCCAAAACGACGGATTTTCTTTTTTTTTTAAATGTTATTGGTGTCATTTTCGGGGTGCTGATTACGAATATGGCATCCATTTTCAAATCCAAAATGGCGGATTTTTTCTTTTTGCAAAAAAATGTTATTGGCGTCATTTTCGAGGTTTCTCGGGGTGCTGATTACGAAAATGGCATCCGTTTTCAAATCCAAAATGGCGAATTTTTTTTTTTTTAATGTTATTGGTGTCATTTTTAAGGTTTCTCGGGGTGCTGGTAACGAAAATGACTTCCATTTTCAAATCGAAAATGACTGACATATTTTATACATTTCATTAACAGAAATTTGAAATCCAGTAAATATACAAACCGAAAATATTTTTCAGTTGGCCAATGGTGTTTTAAACGATTTGGAAATTTATTAATTAATTACAATATATTACATAACATTGTAAAACTCTATTTGAATTTGTCTCCACGAAATGCCTTTTTGTATTTCTTACTATGAAGAACTTCAATGACTAAAGTAAATATAAACAAAGAAATCATTACCATCCGCTAATAGAAATATACTTTACTTACTGCCGCACATACAAACCTCAATTAAATTTAATTACATTAAGTCATTTTTTGAAATTGTATTATTTCGACACTTGAAGCCAATTAATACTATATACGCTGATTGTGAGTAGAGATATCAATAATTTCGTAATTACTAATAAAAAATAATTCGCGTAAGTGGCTCGGCGAGTCGAAATAAATAGATTACAAAAATACTTAATTGTAATTAAAGTTAATTGACGTTTGTGAGTGCGGCAGTTAGTATTTTACTATGACCAAATAAATAATAAAATAATATTTTAAGTGAATTATAAAAACAAACTGTGACAACCCTACGTGCTACGGAGTACGCCATGCGGTGTCGGCTTTTACTCAAACATCAAAGGCGTCGAACTACTGTACTAGTTTATATACTGTGGTACAACGTTGCCTTCAGAGTGTGTTGCGGTTGCCTAGATACCATAACGTGTCTGCTATGTTTGCGCTAGCTCACACACATGGTTTCCATGCTGTTATGCTCAAACACCAGTACATACAGTAAACTTCTTTTATTTTTAAATGTACAAAGAAGGTACGCACGGTTCGCAAGTCGGACTCTCACTTACCGGTTTTTGGTACGGAATCCTAAATGCGGGTAATTTTAAGTACATAAATAGATAACATAATAATAACGTAATGAAAGTTTAGTTTCTTAGCCGAACGAACCACAAAGTCTGCACTGTTTTTTTTTCTTTTCATTTTGTTTGGCTGTATGTATTATTGTTTTTGCCCAATTTTGCTCAAAGTGTAAGATTCTCATTTTAATACATTTAATTAGTATTTTAATCGGGAACTAGCGCGATTTACCTTATATTCTGGTTTAGCTTGTGTAACCCGGTCGAAACGTCAAGCCAAAATATAAGGCACGTGGCTTTCCCGATTAAAATGATGTTTTATAATGGAACGCGAAATTATAAAAGTATACTGGATGTGGTTCTGCATTCTTGCCATATTAACGGAGGTTGATATAAGTATACCTTTTAAAGAACATAAATCAATCATTAAATGAAAGACTTAAAATTTCGAAATATTGTTTATGTTTGGTACGAAAAGAAATCCCGTGTGCAACCGTCACTATAAAATAACCCAGTCTGGCACCGCTCTTCGCGCAAAGTAGGTAAACAAGAGTACGCGCGGTATTGCCAACCTTGGGACCTATTCTGAGCACTCAAGAGCTCTTATTCTGAACGTTAATCATGAATCATTAATTATCTTTTAGTTTATATCCACTGAATTATTAATTTAAAAATAAATTAATAATTCAGTGGTCAATCACTTAACATAATCCTTAACTGTTAGGTCTACAAATATGGCAAATATGCAAAACCACACCCTGTATATTAAATTATCATAATAAGTCACTGCAATACCCTGTGAATTTCATACATAACACTTCATTACCCGGGAGAAAGTAATATATGTTTCGTATACAGCTTCTACAACCCAGCTGTGGGCGGTAACCCAGAGCAGCGTGCTGTAGTGGAAAACGTCGTCGCGGGGACCTCCGGGGACGCGCCCTTCCTGCTTCACGGACCGCCCGGCACTGGGAAAACCGTCACCATCGTCGAGGCTGTGCTACAGGTACTCCAAACTTACTTCAGCCGAAATACTGCTGAACAACTGACCAGGAGGTCATTTAAGGAGGACCTTAGAAGGGAGGGGTTGCCATAATCCTCACGCTTGGCAGGCGGCTTGGGGATCGCAGTGTAGATGGAAGATAAATCCAAAAGAAAGACGCTGCTGCCGGTTTCCCCGTTCTCGCTTAGTCACCTCTTACGACACCGAACGATAGGAGACGGGGGGGGGGGGGGGGTTGTGGTTGCGTGCAATTCTAACCCGGCACCCCACGGGTAAACTTACTTATTTATTTAAAAAAATCCTGGTCGATACGACTACAGCAGCGAATCTTTTACAAGTTTGGCTATCTACGCGGGAGATATTATAGTGCATAAGGGTTTGTGTGGACACAAGTGCACTCTCTTCCTTTATACCTCTCACAATCCGATGGGATGGAAGACCGTTACAACCCGGGGAGAGGTTAGGCGCAGGACCGACTTTTTACAGACAATCAAGTGCTCGGCCTGCATTGTCTTAGCCAGTAAAGAATAACTACTCAAAGTTGTTGCCCCCCGCGGGATTCGAACCAGCGACCTCTCTGGTTTGTAAAGGCTTGCTTTGCACTGCGCCACGGAGGCTACACTTATTTATTATTTCATCATCAGCTAGAAGACGTCCACTGCAGAACACAGGCCTCCCCAGGGGGGTGCAACTCCCATATATAGGTGGTTATTAAAATGTAAATAGAAGCTACTGCCATCTGTGTTACGGCGTCCGAAAATATAGTTTTATCTAAACACCGATAGAAGGAGCTAGTGTGTAATTATAACTCGCAAGTAAAGTTTAACAGTGGGTGCGTTTATATTCAGAGTACCTACTACATTTACAAATTATTACGTTTTTTTTAGATTTAAATTATTATTTTTTATTTTTTATTTCAATATATATTATTGGCATTTTCTTAGGAATTTGGAAAACTGTGGCTTCGTAGTTTGTACCGTTCACAATTTATTGGCAATGCAGCGCCATCTAGCGAGCTAAACGTATAACTCGCTAAGCAACGCCATCTAGCAAACAGATCTTCAACTATGAAAACTAGAGTTGCGCATCTATCTCAGTATATTAGTATCATCTTTGGGTCTCCCCCTTAGAACCCTACAATTAACGACAATTAGCTATTTGCATCCACTGACTACCTGCGACGCGTACAATGTCGTCTGTAACCTAGTGGGAGGCCTGCCTACGCTGTCGAGAACCTTTCTTCCCCATCGGTTATCCGTTCTTCGAGCGATGTGGCCTGCCCATTGCCACTTCATTGCTGTGTCAGTATACAAGAGTAACTTTGTTGCAGCTGGTTAAGAAGAATCAGAATAACCGCATCATGATCTGCACAGACTCCAATATGGCCGCCGACAACGTGGCCACGATGCTAATAAAATATGCTCACATGTTCCCAAAAGATGATTTTCTGCTGCGCTCCAATTCAGAATGTAGATCTTGGTTAGTTTTTTTTAAATCTATACATATAAAATTACTTGTCCTGACTGGCTGATTCATCAACGCACAGGCCAAACCGCTGCACCTAGAAAGCTGAAATTTGGACAATAGGTTTTATGATGTAAGCATCCACTAAGAAAGGGTTTTTGAAAATTCCACTCCTAAAGGGGTTAAATGGGGTGGAAAAAAATAAAAGCGGGCGTAGACGCAGGGAATTGCTAGTATTTAATATAATTTATATATTTTGCATATCACGCCACTCAAGGCAATAAAAAGTTACTTGTTTAGTAGAGCTTAGATAGCTAACGCAAAGTAGTCAATTAAAAGATGAATGATTCCAAAACACGAAAATCAGAGTTTTTGTAAAACTTATCGAGTGTTTTTTGGTATAACAATATTTTTTTTTTACAAAATATTAACAATCGTAAAAGAAACATGAGATATTTCATGTTTTGGAATCATTATTTTGTGATAAATTATAAGAAATAGTCAAAGTTATCCTTTACGATTTAAGGTTGGATTTTAACCTCGAATAATTTCTAAACGAGTCAACTTAGCGAAAAATCATCTCAGACCATTTTTGTAGATCGTTAAATTTCCTACAATAATATGTTTTGATTTTCACGAGTCATTCATTCGTTCAAGTGCATTAAAAATATCTCTTTCCTCTGTAAGTTTCACGGTCGCCAAAATGCCGCCAATTTTCTCAACTACCACGACGACCCACCTTTTGAGATGGGTCGTCGTGAGCTACGCGTGAGCGTAAGTCATGACGTCATGAGTGACGTTTTCACCGCGACCGCAACGACCGCGGTCGTTATGTGGAACGTCTAAAGGAGCGTTTATCGTTGTGGGCGCCAAGTGGAACGCACTCTTATATGGAACGACTTAAGGAGCAATTTGATCATTGTGGGCGCTAAGTGGAACGCACTCTATATAAACCGGCGGCGGGCCTGTTGGTCTAGTGGTTAGTGACCCTGTCTGCTACCCAACAGGTCGTGGGTTCGATTCCCACCAAGTGTCTGGGTGTTTTATCTAAATAAGTATGTATTTACAAAAAAGTATATATGTATTAGTATCAGTTGTCTGGTTTCCATAGTACAGGCTCTGCCGAGTTTGGGATCAGATGACCGTGTGTGAACTGTCCCAGGATATTATTATATTGATGTTTTAAAAAAAAAACGATGTGTTGGGAGAATCGTTCTGTAACCGTCGTTGAGAACAGTGGTAAGGAGAAACCCCGCCCCGGTCAATAATATTTTATAAGCATTAGCTTATAAAATATTATTGACCGTAAAATGTGTGTATTGATTATTGTGTTGTGTGTTGATTATTGTGATATCCTGATTAAACGATGTTTAACACATAGTAAGATTATAATAATCTGTTTTAGAGCAGGTAGTAGGTAAGGCCCCAGTAAAATGTTTTGTGTTCAATTCTTCACCAAAGTTATTAGACGCTATATAAATATAACTTTGTTGCAGGGAATCAATGCCTGAATGTTTAATAAATTACTCCAACGGCAAGAATCGTGGCACCTACTACAACGTCAACATATCCAGCTTCATGAAATATCGGATTGTGATAACCACTTTATCGCACGCTGCTAAATTTGCCAAGTTAGTATTACAATATACAGCGGGTCCATTAAAATCGGATACCTGCTTATAAGGATGTAAGGACATTCCTAACCACGACACTATTGTGATATGGAACCCACTTCACTCTCTTTCATGGAAGGAAGAAACCAACTTCCCTTGGTGAACAATACTATTTTTATTGTTCCATACCTAAAAGGTAAAAAAGGAACCCTTTCATTTCATTTATTTGCGTAATATATATATACAGTCTTAAGCTGGTAGTGTGTCGCAAAGAGGGGGTACAATAATTATATGAAAAGTTGGCTAGCATGTTAACTCTAAACTCAAATACATTTACCCATATGGTGCGACTTTGTTTGTCTGTCGTTCAAAATGTTACGTATAATTAAAAATTACTTAAAAGCACCCATGTCTCCGAAATTTGTGAAGGAAAATAAATCTGAAATAGCTACAGGTATTTTACAGCTAAAATGAAATGAACAAGTAGCATATTTTTTTTTGTAAATCATCTTAGGCGGTTTGATCTTTTTGCTAACTGACACGGTGTTAGTGTGAGCCAATCTAGAAAGCCTAGTGCACAAGCGCAGAGTTGTCATCCTCTCGATATGCTTCAGGATGCATTTTGGAGAGTGTGCGCAGGAATTACATGACTTGATTCCATCATCCCATCTATCTTTTGTACTTTTTAGTTTGTTGTACTTTCGTCGTACCTATTTTATTATTTTTTTCTCTCTTATTTGATCTTTTGAACGGCAAGACACACTGTCGCTCTGATCCTGATCTAATTGTAACATGACACACTGTTTTAAAAAAAAGTGATAAAATGACAAGCCCGCTGAGTTTCTTGCCGGATCTTCTCAGTTGAGGCCGCGTTGTGATCCGGTGGTAGCTTTTTTTTTAAAAAAACATGACCTTTCATAAGTACTAGCGTTAAGCCTATTTGAAATAAACTATTTTTGAGTTTGAGTGACTAGGCTTTTAATAAGCAAGTGTGCTTTACCATCATGGATTGCGTCGCCACTTTCCATCAGGTGGGTCTGCCATCAAGCACTAACTTGTGGAACGCACTTCGACCCAGTTGGATCCGTTGTGCATGCCCTAGCTTACTCTGTTGCTGCCGTGTAAATTGACCTAGTTTTTTTTAAATTATTTTTGTTGTAGTGAATTGAAGCGCAAAAAATACACCCGGTACATGACTCACGTGTTCATTGACGAGGCGGCTCAGTCGTCTGAGCCGGCGAGCCTGATACCGGTGGTGGGGCTCCTGGCGGCCGGGGGCGGGCTCGTGCTCGCGGGGGACCCTCTGCAGTTGGGGCCCGTCGTTATATCGCACGGCGCCAGGGGACACGGCCTCGGTGAGGACATTCTACACACCATACAATAAGCTAGATGGCAGCAACTACTACTACTATAGTTGAATTATTTTGTCCGTGCAGTTTGGGTCATAAATAATCGGAGCGGTGAAGCGAGTATTTCGCTCTCTCTCTTCCACTCACGGGTCTTATGGGCGGGCATAGTGATGCGCATTATTGTTGTCGATAAGCGTTAACGATAGTGTATTTAGTTTTGTCATTTTGTGGGTTAGTGATAAAAATGAAAGAAAAAATAGATGTGCTGGTATGTGCTGGTATTGGTGCCAACAGGCAAAATATTATTATGAATAAATTCTGCCGTTTTGGTACAAAACAAAGGAGTAGCCATTGTGTCACTAAAGAAATTCAGAGAGCGAATGCATAAAAACACATTTATCTTCGACATATGTACTATAATTTGCAGGTACACGTCCACTTCCGCTGAAATCCTATTAAAAGAAAATGTACCAGAGTGTGGCACATCTTTTCAATTCTGTTTTGTAACTGCCAATGACATAAATGCTTTTAAACAGCTTAATCAGAAAAAGACAGCTGATTTATGGGGGCTTTCTGTACAAACAATAGCGTCTATAATTAAAAAAATAAATAAAATAAAATTTATTGGAACTTAAAATAAATGTACAGAGAATAAGACCGTTGGCATTATGCAGAAGTTAAAAACTGTGTCGCAGTGCCAACGCCCACTACCAAAAATTAACATAGATCCAACAAAAGTTAAATACAATTTAAAAACTATTTTTTTTATAGACTAAGTATAGTAGGTATGCTAGATGTGTAAGAGTGGATGTGTGTGTGTTTAGGTGTGGGTGTGTGTGAGAATGTGTGCGAGAGGTAGGAACATATAGTGGAGAAGTGTAATGTCATTTAGCCATGACGTTTAAGGAGCTCTTCGGTATTTTCGTAGGTTAAGCTTAGAAGCCATTCAAAACATTTGAGTTTGCATTGTCTAAGTGGAAGAGGATAGATTTCTAGGTCTTTATTAACCCTATTATACAGGAGGCAGCTGAGATAGAAGTAATGACGGCCCGCAGCAACTGTTCACCTGGGCTCAGTAGGACATACACGATTTGCGCGACGTTTTTCGGTGTTCATATTGGGGTTGTACACAAGCTGGGTATGCTTTCTTAAGATCGAAGATAGTATATAGAGTTGTCGTACTGTAAGAACCTTACAATGAGAGAAAAGTAAAACTGTAGGGAAGCGTATCGGTTTATTTATCATTACTTTCAGAACTGCTCGCTGAGCTCTTTCTATTTTTAGCATTAGAGTTTTAACTGAACCACCCCATGATGTAATGCAATAGCTTAGTATTGATTGGGTCAGTGCGAAGTATATCATTTTAAGGCATGAGAGATCAGTAGATTTTCTTAAAAGTTTAAATGTGTATATTAATTTCCTGACTCTAGCGACTAAGCATTCAATATGGGGCTTCCATGAAAGTGAAGTATCCAACCAGACACCAAGATATTTAATTTTAGAAGTACGTTCTATCTGAAAACAACGACATGATTGAATAATATTTGAGTTTGGACCACATGTATGGTAATGGAGGATTAACGAAGTAGGAGGTAAATCCTGAATGCGATTTGCAAAGGCAATATATTTAGTTTTGTCGAGATTTAATGTAAGTAGGTTATCAGACAGCCAGTGAGCAACAATGCGTAAAGCCTTCTCTGCATGAGTGTAAGTCTCTGACCAAGTATTCCCAGATATAAGAAGAACGGTGTCATCAGCGTACATAACAATTTTACACATAGGCATAGATAGTCTACATAGCTCATTTATGTAAATGAGAAATAGAGTAGGTCCTAAAACACTACCCTGTGGTACACCAAAGCTGATTTCTTCTTCATTACTTATATAATCATTAATTTTTACTACTTGACGTCGTCCGGATAGATAATCTTTAAATATATTAAATGCGATACCCCTAATACCAATCTGATGTAATTTTTTTAGGATAATGGAAACTGAAACGGTATCAAAGGCTTTGGTTAAGTCGAGGAAAATGGCTAATGGTTTTAGCTTTTGATCTAAATTTTTGACTATAGCCGTAGTAAGCTCCAGAACCGCGTCATCTGTAGATTTTTGCTTTCTAAATCCGTACTGATTATCAGATATAATATTATACTTATTTAAAAAATTGAGCAGTTTATTATTAAGAATTTTTTCAAAAATTTTGGACAGGACACTAAGGACTGAAATTGGTCTGTAATTATTTATGCTGCCCTTATCTCCATTTTTGAAAACAGGGTGTACCAGTGCCTTTTTGAATACGGTAGGAAAAACACCTGAAGAAAGACATAAGTTAAATATATAACTTAATACAGGTATAAGTTTATGCCTAGTTGCCTTAATTATAGAGGTAGGAATCCCATCCCAACCAACGGCACACTTGTCCTTAAGAATTGAAGCAATTGCCCCTCAATTGGCAGTGATATTTAATAACTGTGTCAAGAGTGGAGTATTTCCTGACCTCATGAAGCACAGTAAAGTTATACCTTTGTTTAAGTCTGGCAGAACCGCTGAGCCTACAAATTTCAGGCCAATTTCGGTGTTGCCAGCCTTGAGTAAAATTTTAGAAAAGCTTATTCTATGTCAAATACTGGATCATTTTAATAAAAATAATCTTCTTCACAATAGACAGTTCGGCTTTAGAAAGAATCGTTCAACTACAGACGCGGGAGTCGAATTATTGAAATATATCTACGAGGCTTGGGAGGAATCACGGGATGCTCTTGGTATATTCTGTGATTTATCAAAGGCTTTTGACTGCGTAGATCACGACACGATGGTCAGGAAATTACGCCACTATGGTGTAAGGAATAAAGCTCTAGACCTTCTGACTTCATATTTGAATAATAGAATTCAGAGGGTCGATGTAAACGGTAAGAGATCTCCAGGTTCCGTGGTCTCCCTGGGCGTTCCTCAAGTTTCAATATTAGGCCCATTTTTGTTTTTAATATATATTAATGACTTACCCTACTTCGTAGGGGACAAACTTAATATTGTATTGTTCGCGGATGATACATCTCTTCTATTTAAAGTTAAGCGTAAACTCTATGATTATGACGAAGTGAACAATGTACTTTCTATGGTTGTCCATTGGTTCAATGTTAACAATTTAAAACTTAATGAGACCAAAACTAAATGTATGAAATTTGTAACTCCTAATGTGAGACAGCTGGCAACCAATGTAGAAATAAATGGAGCAGCGTTGGACCTTGAGGCGTCGACTGTGTTTTTAGGTATAACAATTGACGCCAAACTACAGTGGGGCCCACAAATTAAGAAGTTGTCGGGTAGGCTAAGTTCCGCGGCTTATGCAGTCAAGAAAATTAGACGTTTAACTGATGTTGAAACCGCTAGAATTGTTTATTTCAGCTATTTTCACAGTGTTATGTCATATGGTATATTACTGTGGGGATCTTCAGCAGAACTTAATACTATTTTTATTCTGCAGAAAAGAGCTGTGAGAGCCATTTACAATCTGGCTCCTATTGATTCACTTAGAGAGAAATTCAAAGAGATAGATATTCTAACGGTTGTGTCACAATACATATTGGAAAATTTAGTTTATGTTAAAAAAAATATCAGTTCTTTTAAAAAGTATAGTGATACACATAATATTAATACCCGGAACAAACACGATCTTGTTGTACATGCCACGCGTCTCCACAGAACAGGCAAATCGTTTATGGGCCAAAGTATACGCTTTTATAACAAACTGCCACAGGATATCCGAGATCTTCCAATAAAGAAATTTAAACCTCTGATAAAAAGCCGTTTGTCAAAAAAGGCTTATTATAAAATCTCGGATTACCTGGAGGATAAAGCTGCGTGGGCTTGAACTGCTCAACTCATGCTTAGAAGTTTAAGGCTGACATAAGTAAAATTTGTAAAACTATTTTTAAAAAAAAATGACAAAAAAGACAAGCCCGCTGAGTTTCTTGCCGGATCTTCTCAGTAGCGGCCGCGTTACGATCCGGTGGTAGTTTGTAAAAATGATTTTTGTGTAAGTGCCTCCGTGGGGCCTATACATAATAAAGATATTTTGACTTTGACTTTTGGTAGGTACAACAAATGACTCATAACATAACAATGTCTCACCACCCTTTGACAAAGGGCCTTTGTATACCGCCCCGCCGCCGCCGTGTACCTGCCTTAGATGACTCATTTGTTTTTATCGATAATGGCGTTGCGCCCGCGCAACATGCTCACCGCCCTAGCCGGACTGAGGCCGAGCTATGATTTATGACCCAAACTGCACGGACAAAATAATTATACTATAGTGAGAACCATTCAGGGTTAATCATAATCTCCACGCTTGGCATGCGTCTTGGGTATTGCAGTGAATATAGAAATAGATGTTAAAAACAAGGGGTTGCCATAATCCCTATGCTTGGCAGGCACCTTGGTGATTGCCATACAGGTGGTAGGTAATCTAATTGAAAGACGCTGCCGCCCATCTCTTGGTATTCCTTTAGTCGCCTCTTACGACATCCAACGGAAGGAGATGGGGCCATATAAAATTACTTGTCCTGACTGACTGACTGATTCATCAACGCACAGGCCAAACCGCTGGACCTAGAAAGCTGAAATTTGGACAGCAGGTTCTTCTTAGGATGTAAGCATCCACTAAGAAAGGATTTTTGAAAATTCAAAATGGGGTTTAATGGGGTGTTTTCTTTTGTATGAAACTTTTTATTGTATGGTTCGATTGACTTGAAATTTACTAAAAAGATTCTCTAAATAAAATAAATCAATAAGTGTTTCGCGAATTTTCAAAAACATCCTGTGTTAGGGGTTGGTAAACTCTGTAAAAAAATCAGCGGGCGAAGCCGCAGGAAATCGCTTGTACATAATAAAGATACTATGACTTTTAATTCAGCAGGACTTACGAAGACCTATAATAAATAATTTATCTCTATTGTCTCACCACTTAATTGAAAAAGTAATACTAATCCTTAACGTTTAGGTACATCTTTGATGGAACGTCTGAAGAACGAATGCCCACTGTACAGCGACGAGGTCAATGACCCGCACTACATCGTGATGCTGCGAAACAACTTCAGGTCCAACCAGGTCATACTGGAACTCCCCAACGAGTTATTCTACAAGGGACAACTTCGGGTTAGTATTGCTCCTTTGACTTTAAAAGCGAAATTATATCTTAGCTAATGTATATAAAGTTTAATATATTGCATTACCTAAACTCAGTACTCAAAACTTGTATGGGTACATCTTCTTTTACTACCTTTGAAGAATCTCTTGGTGTCGGTCCAACACACGCAGTCACTTCAATTCAGTTTTGTAAATCCTACAATAATTTGAACTTTATTTCCATGCCATTAAAGGTGAAGTTCTCACATGATGATTTAACTACTATTTCTCGTTATTTATCTACAGCCATTCGCGCCCGTGGACAACTTGAGCTTTATTGATATAATGGGAGAGAGGAGACAAAGTTGCGCCATTATGTTTCATGGTGTCCTGTCTGAGGAACTGAGGGTCGGAAAATCACCCAGGTAGGTACAGTGAGAGACATTTCCGGTGTATCACCATTTGGACGACAATCGTTTGCACGAGCCGGTCCAAAATACGTGTGAGTACGGTAACGTCGCCGTCGTTCAAACGATTTTGTTTGAAACTGGTAAAGCGTTCGTGATCACGATAGTACAGTACGCGACAGGTCGACATGGCAATCGGGGTATGAGTTGAGGCGCAGGGAGGGGGACAATGCCCCCGCATCCCCGCACATCGTCCTGGCCAACTTCGTGGGCGATGTGTGCGTGTACGGGGTGCCCCTCCCCCTATTGCCATATCGACCTGTCGCGTACTGTACATTACAGGTAAAAAAATATAGCCTGTTTTTGTGTCCCAATGCTGGGCAAATGCCTCTTCCCTCAAATTTCCACGCATTCCAATCTAGTACCATCTCTGTGCAAGTACTGTCTAAGAAAAGGTCTTAGTGATCCCGGCATCTTCATCGACTTTACTAGTTATCAAGAGGGTTTTTAAATTGCACCCATTCTATGAAAGATTTACCAAATATTAAATGTACACATTGTGAGAAAAGGTAGTAGGGTCTCAGTAGTGTTTAACTATTGGATAACATGGTATAGAATCGTAACAAGGCCACACAATAAAAAATGTTTTTGATTTTCAGTTTCTTCAACTTGATGGAAGTTGAAATAGTACAAATGTACGTCACTGAATTAATAAAGAAACATGAGGTGGAACAAAAGGACATAGGCATAGTTACACCCTATATCAGACAGGTATGGAGTTGTTTGAGTAATAAACAGATAGTTTTTAGTCAAGTTGCTTGGGTTGCTTTCAACAAATTTCTTAGATTTGTAAGAATACTGAAAAATAAATCTATTGGTGGGGACTATGTTATACAGTGCGGTGGGTGTTTTTGCATACTTAAATTTGTAACAATATAACCATTAGCAAGATTGAATAAAATATTTCTGAGAAATTAACGTTTTAGTGACCATTCAAAGTCACAACGACTTTCGGGTAACTTTGAACTGATTATCTGAGTTCACTAAAATCCTTTACAATTCGCTATCTTTTTACCCGACTACGGAACGGTTATGATTTTAACAAGAATGTATGTATGTTCATCTGTTCCCGCATATCTTCTAATCTACTCATAACGATTCTAGTCATAACGATCCAAATATTTTATATAACTCTTTATTCCAATGTATCGATAATCGCTTTGGAAAAATATTTACACCTAAAACTATATCGATTAATGATCGTGTATCGTTTAATGATTGGGCGACGATAGGTATTCATACGAGCCGGAGAAAATTGTACGAACTTTATAATGAAAGATCTGTTAATATCTCGCCGCTATTTAAAGAGTACGTAAAACATTATTCTAAGTTATTTAAACGAGTATGTTCCATAGCTAAAGCTAATTATTTAAAAAGTAAAATCAGACACTCTGAAAACAAAATTAAGATGACATGGAATATTATAAATAGTGAGACTGGTAAGTCATCAGTACGGAATAGTGATTTTTGTATACATGTTAATAATACAGATGTAACGGCGGATTTAGATGTAGCGACAGAGTTTGAACGATTTTTTACAGATATTCCTATTAATATAACGAAAACTCTAAATTCCTCGTCCACTTCCGCTGAAATCCTATTAAAAGAAAATGTACCAGAGTGTGGCACATCTTTTCAATTCTGTTTTGTAACTGCCAATGACATCATAAATACTTTTAAACAGCTCAATCAGAAAAAGACAGCTGATTTATGGGGGCTTTCTGTACAAACAATAGCGTCTATAATTGAAGCAATTGCCCCTCAATTGGCAGTGATATTTAATAACTGTGTCAAGAGTGGAGTATTTCCTGACCTCATGAAGCACAGTAAAGTTATACCTTTGTTTAAGTCTGGCAGCACCGCTGAGCCTACAAATTTCAGGCCAATTTCGGTGTTGCCAGCCTTGAGTAAAATTTTTGAAAAGCTTATTCTATGTCAAATTCTGGATCATTTTAATAAAAATAATCTTCTTCACAATAGACAGTTCGGCTTTAGAAAGAATCGCTCAACTACAGACGCGGGAGTCGAATTATTAAAATATATCTACGAGGCTTGGGAGGAATCACGGGATGCTCTTGGTATATTCTGTGATTTATCCAAGGCTTTTGACTGCGTAGATCACGACACGATGGTCAGGAAATTACGCCACTATGGTGTAAGGAATAAAGCTCTAGACCTTCTGACTTCATATTTGAATAATAGAATTCAGAGGGTCGATGTAAACGGTAAGAGATCTCCAGGTTCCGTGGTCTCCCTGGGCGTTCCTCAAGGTTCAATATTAGGCCCATTTTTGTTTTTAATATATATTAATGACTTACCCTACTTCGTGGGGGACAAACTTAATATTGTATTGTTCGCGGATGATACATCTCTTCTATTTAAAGTTAAGCGTAAACTCCATGATTATGACGAAGTGAACAATGTACTTTCTATGGTTGTCCATTGGTTCAATGTTAACAATTTAAAACTTAATGAGACCAAAACTAAATGTATGAAATTTGTAACTCCTAATGTGAGACAGCTGGCAACCAATGTAGAAATAAATGGAGCAGCGTTGGACCTTGAGGCGTCGACTGTGTTTTTAGGTATAACAATTGACGCCAAACTACAGTGGGGCCCACAAATTAAGAAGTTGTCGGGTAGGCTAAGTTCCGCGGCTTATGCAGTCAAGAAAATTAGACGTTTAACTGATGTTGAAACCGCTAGAATTGTTTATTTCAGCTATTTTCACAGTGTTATGTCATATGGCATATTACTGTGGGGATCTTCTGCAGAACTTAATACTATTTTTATTCTGCAGAAAAGAGCTGTGAGAGCCATTTACAATCTGGCTCCTATTGATTCACTTAGAGAGAAATTCAAAGAGATAGATATTCTAACGGTTGTGTCACAATACATATTTGAAAATTTAGTTTATGTTAAAAAAAATATCAGTTCTTTTAAAAAGTATAGTGATACACATAATATTAATACCCGGCACAAACACGATCTTGTTGTACATGCCACGCGTCTCCACAGAACAGGCAAATCGTTTATGGGCCAAAGTATACGCTTTTATAACAAACTGCCACAGGATATCCGAGATCTTCCAATAAAGAAATTTAAACCTTTGATAAAAAGCCGTTTGTCAAAAAAGGCTTATTATAAAATCTCGGATTACCTGGAGGATAAAGCTGCGTGGGCTTGAACTGCTCAACTCATGCAAGCTTAGAAGTTTAAGGCTGACATAAGTAAAATTTGTAAAACTATTTTTAAAAAAAAAATGACAAAAAAAGACAAGCCCGCTGAGTTTCTTGCCGGATCTTCTCAGTAGCGGCCGCGTTACGATCCGGTGGTAGTTTGTAAAAATGATTTTTGTGTAAGTGCCTCCGTGGGGCCTATACATAATAAAGATATTTTGACTTTGACTTTGACTACTTAACATAATTTGACAAGTAGGGTGTCGTTAGAAGAGTCTTGATTGTCCGCTGGTTATAGGCTATATAATATCACATTATTAGACTGCGATTTTATTCTTAGTCGGGTTTTAGTTTTTAAAACTTATTGCTTGTTCGTATTGAAGAACAAACTATCATAAAAATATATTCTTGATAATCGCGAAAAGAAAAGGCGCTACATTTTTGAACACTGTTAATTTTATGGCACTATTTAGTGCCATCTATTAAGAACATTTAAACGTTACGTTTCACATAATTATTCAAGTAATTATATTAAATGTTTGGAGAAAAACAAATATGAATCTTCTAACCAGTTTTATTCAAAGTTACACGGAAATTCAATGTTACCCATCTTGAATGTACGCATTACCATGGATGAATGAACTAATTCATGGATGAATGAACTAATTCATGGATGAATGAACTAATTCATGGATGAATGAACTAATTCATGGATGAATTAGTTCATTCATCCATGGTATTACCACAGTATATAAACTAATACAGTAGTTCGACGCCTTTGATGTTTGAGTAAAAGCCGATACCGCATGGCGTACTCCGTAGCACGTAGGGTTGTCACAGTTTGTTTTTATAGTTTACTTAAAATATGATATTATACTAAAATACTAAGTAAATTTTATTTCTGGGCGCACGGGATGGTAATGATTTCTTTGTTTATAATTATTTACTTTATTTATTGAAGTTCTTCATAGTCAGAAATACAAAAAAGGCATTTCGTGGAGACAAATACAAATAGAGTTTTACAATGTTATGTAATATATTGTAATTAATTAATAAATTTCCAAATCGTTTATTATAAATAGCCAACTGAAAAATATTTTCGGTTTGTATATTTACTGGATATGAAATTTCTGTTAATGAAATGTATAAAATATGTCAGTCATTTTCGATTTGAAAATGTAATCAGCACCCCGAGAAACCTCAAAATGACACCAATAATTTTTTTTTGAAAAAAGAAAAAATCCGCCATTTTGGATTTGAAAATGCATGCCACTTTCGTAATCAGCACCCCGAGAAACCTCGAAAATGACACCAATAACATTTTTTTGAAAAAAGAACAAATCCGCCATTATGGATTTGAAAATGGATGCCATTTTCGTAATCAGCACCCCGAAAAACCTCGAAAATGACACCAAAAACATTTTTTTGAAATAAAGAAATATCCGTCGTTTTGGAATTGAAAATGTGTAAAATAATATCTCTCTCACACAGCACAGGTAGTATAAACTATTATAACTGCTTACAAAAAAAATACATATATACATGACGAATTCTTTTTTTTGAAGTTGGTTAATTAAAACAAATACGAGTCAGCCCTGAAAGTTATGTCCCGAGCTACTAACTAATTCGGGCGGCAGCAGCGTACGCCGCTCGGGCGCGCCTATCCGCGTATCACCTCTCACACCCCGCACGATTGCCCTGTCTAGACGGCTTCGTTGGACGACTGTATTGGTTTATAGACTGTGGTATTACCATGTATTACGCATACATCAAACATTAGTGTTTGTTTTCAGGTGTACCATATAAAGAAATGGCTTAAAAACACCGGCTACAATAATATAGAAGTGGGCACTGTGGAGGCGTATCAGGGGAAGGAGAAACGGGTTATCATTATATCGACCGTCCGCGCCAACTGCGGCCTGCTCGACCACGACGCTAAGTTCCAACTCGGCTTTCTTGTAGATGATAAGGTAACAAAAGTTAGGCTGCAGCACATAGATAGTCATAGATTCTTATAATTTATTTTCTACTTCTAGCAACCCCAAAATTTAAAATTTTACCACCCGTAACCACGATCGCATTTTTTTTAAACATCTACCCCATTTTTGAGTACAAACTTTACATTTTCAACAACCCGCTATCCATAAGTTTTGGTCTTTATTTTCGTTTCGACAAAAACATAATTTTTCTATTTACTTTTAGACTGTTGCGTTCCATCATCAAACACTATTTTATACCAGGAATGAATGCGATTTGCCTTATATTTTGGTTTAACGTTTCGGTCGGGCTGCACCAGCCGTGGTCATAAGCAGACTGGTTTGGTGAATGTAGTGTGTGTGTCTTCACGTTACAAATAATAATAATAATATTCTGGGACAATCCACACACACGGTCATCTGATCTCAAACTAGGCAGAGCCTAGAAACCAGCCAACTGATAAATGAAAGAACGTGAGTGGACGAAGATCTTTCTACCTCACACACTGTGCCATCTCGCCGAATTCAGTCTGCTTGTGACCACGGCTGCTGAAACCCATCTGAAATATTAGGACCACAGTAGGAACAACCTGTCATAAGCAGCTAAATTTATTATTATTTCTGCAACCTTCCAAAGACATAAGAGTATCCATTCATATTTACAGCGCTTCAACGTGGCTCTTACTAGGGCCAAGGCGAAGACAATCATCATAGGTAATCCGCTGTGCCTTCAGATGGACGTCAAGTGGCGGATGTATATGCAGAAATGCCGCGACTTGGGCACTTACTTCGGTGTTGATTGGGAAAACGCGAATGAAGTGAGCCGAGAGTTTATCGACACAATGGTTCCTTTACTCCAGCAATTCGAAAACATGAATGTAACTACGGAGAAGACTGCGGCTTAGTTGTAGTATTTTTTGTATTCCCTTTTTTATTATGTGATATTTGATTAGAATACGGACAAAATGAACAGGGTTGCCAAGCTATTACATAAGTATTAAACTTTAGCTATTAAATATTAGAGATCCTCTTGACAGTATGTGTGTACGGTGTGATTTGTACACCTCACAGACCAACCAAATGATCTGTGTGTGTGTGTTGGTAAAAATAGTAATTAAAATATTCATATGTTTGCCATTAAATGGCAACACTGTTATTTCACAGATAATTTGGTACACTGTTACATTAAGTCCCTACCAAAACACATTCAAGCTCATCTAACTATATTTTTATATCACCCATCGATTGCAGCTGGGTTACTTTAGCGATAAGATATCTATGTGATAATATGGCTAATCATATGATACAAAATTAGATATTTCTATTTCATATGTTACATACCTATATTTTTTTAAAATTTACAGCATTTGTGAGTTGCGTTGATCATTTAGAATGTGTTTAGTTTGATATTGTTAAGCGAATTTTACTTCGGGTCAACGTTAATTGTAATCATTAAATCTAGAATAGAATTAGGAAGTAAGTACAAGACATTAGTTCTAAGGAATGAAAAATGTTTGTGCCGTCTAATAAAAGGTAAGGTTACTTCTGTTAACGTGCCATAAGTTAGAAGTGGAAAGTTATTCTTAAGAAGTTAGAATGTTTTTATTGATTTGGATCAGCCTGTTTTGATCATTTACCGTCATCGATATATAGATAGGTGCTACGGCCCAAAAAGTGGTACACAGAAATAGCGCCCTTGTGTCGTTATTTCTTTTCAATCCAAAGTAATTTTTGCCGATAGAATTGACGCTACTGTTTCCGCTACCAGCACTGATAAATCCGCGACCGCCGGGACCACATTTTAGATGTCATGTTGTTAGTGAAGGTTTATCTAGTTTATAATATTATATCAATGTTTACAGTGTTAGAATTTTTCTCAATTGTCAATCATGAACCGTTATTGGTATTTTTGAATTTTTCAGATTTTAGTAAATAATAACGTAGTTTATATTTTGATAAGTGATGAAAACGAGTATTTTTATCATTAAGTTTGATATAGTATGTAGGCAAGTGGTACTTTATAATATTATGTGCAAGTCGTAGCGTCAAATAAACAATAAGGCGATGTCTTAATAGAACGCGCTCATCGCGCGACCGAACGACACGACGGGACCATCGCGCGACCTCCAATTAGGACACTCGCTCGACGTCCATATGTTTGAGATTTCATCGCGCGATGGTCGCGTCGTTCGGTCGCGCGATGATCTCGTGATCGCGTCCTTTTAGGACATCGCCTAACAATCGAACTTTTCTTTTTACTTTATACATTTGATAATAAAAACATTACTCGAAAAAGATATTTGTTTCGGAGGAATGGTGCTATTATTTTTGAATTAATAAAATGGGTTGAATACCTACCTTGCACTATTTTTATTCTCGCGATGGTTTTTTACGTTTTTGAAAATCTAGTCACTTTCCCCACTGAGAAGAGAACAAGCATCATGGGCTCCCCAGCAGTGGCATATAGGTAAAAAGACTGCCTACGTTACGACTTCTGTGTTTTCTGAATGATCGTTACATTGCAAATAATCTAAGAAATCTGCCATTTTGCGTAGCCTGTCGTAAGTGTGTGCACGCCACGTCCCCAGCCATAAGGCTGGGGACGTGGCGTGCACACACTCGGATTGATAGGTCTCACTTTATAGTGAGACCTATCAATCCGATGGGACCTGAGGCTTGGTCAAATGCCAACACTATCAACGGAGATAGATGGCGCAAGCGCACCACTGACCATTACAACGTGCGTATTATTATAAATTTCCTGACAATTTGTAATCAGCCTGTATCGTCTTCTAACCATACATACGTAAGCACACACGAAACCTACATGACCCAATCGCTGAATTCCAATCAATACAATATTATGTAGCTAGGTACAGTAATATCGTCATGATGTTACAGCCGTAGTCGCATGCCACCGTAAGTATAAAGTACTTACCTACTTAAATTTATTGTATATACACACATCAAAAGTGTCTAGGGATCAACATATATTTTTGCAATAACTTTTCTCCTGATTGATATTAATTAAAATTTTCTTTAAGGATTCATCAAATAAAGTGTTTTCGTTTGTCACAGTAACGATAAACCAAGTCACCTTTGCATTAATAAAGAAATTTGCCATTTTCCTAATAAAGGGATTTTTGACATTTGAACCACTAACACAAAAGTTCGAAAAAAAGACTGAAATAACAGTTTTCTTTAAAATTTTATTGGGTAACTTAAACAATTAATAATCCGTGTTTCTACCGCGAACACTAACAACACAAGAACATCGGTTTGGCATACTCAAAATGAGTTCATCCAAATCACGCTGTGGAATGGCCGCCCATGTTCGTTGCAACAACAAAAAAAGGTCTTCTTGCGACTGGATACCCTCCATATTCGGCAGAGCTCTTCTCTGTAGCATATCCCATGCATGCTCAATCGGGTTCAAGTCTGGCGACTGAGCAGGCCAGGGCAGGACATTGATGTTAGCTGCGGCGAGAGTCTGTCTTACAACTCTTGCGGTGTGCGGTCGTGCATTATCATGCATTAACTGAAATAAGGGACCGATTTGCACTTGTAGAGGAACGATGACGTCTGATACAATCGTCTCAGCATAAATTTGAGCGTTGAGGTTGCCTCTGATCCAAATCAACTCAGTTCTTCCGCCGATCCAAATACCCGCCCATACCATGATGGTTCCACCACTATAAGGATGGACTTCCTGGCAGGATTTTAATCGCTGTTGGCGTCCAGGGGTTCTCCAGTGTCGTATACGTCTTGTATCCGGTCTCATACCAAAACGAGACTCATCAGAAAAGCACACGAAACGCCATTGTTCTTCTGCCCAATTTCTGTGTTCAAGAGCCCATTGATATCGAATCCTACGATTGTGCATTGCTATAGGTGGTACCCGTAGCGGTCTTCGGGAATGAAGGTTCACTTCATGCAAGCGGTTTCTGACTGTTTGGTCGCTAATTAAGTTCCCTGAAGAGTGATGAAGCCTCACGGCTAACATCATGGCAGTTATTGTTGGAGCTCTTCGAGTTAAGATTTGAATATATCGGTCTTGTCTCTGTGTGGTGCAGCGATACCGTCCTCCATGGCGCTCAGCCACGGTACCAGTGCTTCGGTAACGTGTCCAAAGTCGACTGATAACACTCTGACTTGTATTCAGAGCTAAAGCCACAGTACGTTGCCGGGAACCAGCTTCTATCATTCCCACGGCTCTGAGCATTTCTTCCCTGCTTAAATGACGTCGCCGCTCCATAATAACGTTGGTTTTAATCAGTAGTAGGGAAACAGTAGCACTAATAATGTCTTCAATGCGTTGTATGTTTTTATAGGGAAAATATTGACAGCTGATTTTCATCTTTTACTCGAATTTGATTCACAGTTCCTGATTCAAATTATGAAATGCACCAAAAAGGATCCATATAAATTTATAAAATCATAAATTTATTACAAAGCCACATCTCAATCTCAAGAAATCCGCTTAAAAATGCTTGATCCCTAGACACTTTTGATGTGTGTATTTACCTTCTACGCCGATTTGAGAGTGTTAGCAAAATATTAACATTATATACAGTTTTTTATGTTCACTGGCTATGGGAGATTCGTGTGACACAGTGTTGTTAATGAGATAACTAGGTTTATCATCAAAGGCTGGGGTTCCCAACTTTTTTTAAATCACCCCTTAAGCCCCCCTTGGACCACATGAAGTTCTGATGCGCCCCTTTTAGATAGCAACTTTCACATTTTAGGATAATTATTGTTGGTTTACCTTTTGAAATCGTCACTTCCACCCGCCTTCCAACTGCGATCTCTCTACGAAGGTGCACAGGTTGGGAAGCCCTGATCACATTAACCGCTTACCATCTATACTTATAATAAAACTGTAACAGGTCCAATTCTGTACATTGAAGATATTTTGAAAATTATATTTGGAGGGCATTCTATAACCGATACTGAGGCCGAAAATTTTTTTTTTTTAATTTTTGTCTGTCTGTCTGTCTGTCTGTCTGTCTGTCTGTCTGTCTGTCTGTCTGTCTGTCTGTCTGTCTGTATCACGGCTGAGCATCACGCCGAAACTACTGAATGGATTCAAATGAAACTTGGCATGATTTGAGATCTTACTACGAGGTAGGACATAGGATACTTTTTATCCCGTAATCTAGCACGGTTCATTTGGGAGAGGGGATTAAAGTCAAAACGGGTACTTGGTTATACGCTTGGTCCGATTTTATCAATTTTTCTTTATAATATAATAAATATTAGTATGGGAACACTCATAGAGAGTTGTTATCAAGGTTTTGTAATCGATCTGGTTAAGCAACGTTAGGTAAGGTCATTAAATAGATGGGTGACCGCTTAACGCCATTTGAACTAAACGGGTCCGTGCTTCGGAGAGCAAGTAAAAAGTGGGTCCCAGTTTTTAACCGACTATAAAAAATGAGGTTATGTATTCGATGCGAATGTCTGTTATTCAAAGTTTAGTTAACGTAAAAATAGCGCAGGCGGAGCTGCGTGGGTCAGCTAGTCATATATAATTGCGAATATTAAATAAATACTATTGTCATCGTATGCCTACTTACTTGTTTTGCGGAAAACATTAATTTTAGTACCTACAAAATATGTACATTGAGTACAATATTTATTTTTTACCCGACTACGGAACGGAGGGAGGGTTATGATTTTAACAAGAATGTATGTATGTATGTATGTATCAGTGGACGTCTATGGGCTGCTAATGATGATGATATGAAAAACGCTAGAGAACATGGATTAAAGGATATTTTCTTTTAAACAATCCCACAGAGCATTCATTGCTGCATTTCTCCACAAAGAAAAAAGAAATGCACGATGAACAGCGTGATAGAACCAGGATGTTTCACTTGCCATAAACATGGATGCGATTTATATTTTTATTTTTCAACCGACTTCTAATACAAAGTCATGCGCAAACGTAATATTTATTTGTAAACATTTCATAATTTTTCGACGGGCCTGTTGGTCTAGTGGTTAGACACCCTGTCTGCTACCCGATAGGTCGTGGGTTCGATTCCCGCCAAGTGTCTGGGTGTTATTTATCTAATTATGTATATGTATTTACAATAAAAAAAGTATACTTATATGTATTAGTATCAGTTCTCTGGTTTCCATAGTACAGGCTCTGCCTAGTTTGGGATCGGATGACCGTGTAGATTGTCCTAGAATATTATTATTATAGGAAATAATAGTACAGAGGCACTGCTTATTTGTAAATACATATTCCAGAAAGCCTGCGATAACATTAATGCAATCCGGGGATTTTATTTATATGTTTCATAGACTCAGCCACAGAGCTCTTATAATCCAGCACATGTGCCACCGTCAACGCCCATGAAGATATTCATGTCAACGCCAGAGCCATAGATAATACACTATATGCCAGAGCATAAACTGAGAAGGCAATTTCAAAAAAATGGACGCGGTTTTGGCCGTTCATGGACAATTCGGACGTCTTCCAAATGGCGTGGTGCACGTTTTTCGCATTGACAGTCGGCCGCGGACGACGTCCATTTGGATTGGATGCATGGATTTCAATCCGTTTGGGAATGATATTGACTTGCATAGTTTTTGTTGTTATAGTGAGGTGAAGATACTGCTATTTATTACGCCACACTTCACTACCTTTTATAATTGATATAAGCGCTAGTGCTTGCTTGACCGCAATCCTCCCACTTGATGGCAAGCATCGATTCTATCTAGACTGGGAAAGCACTCTAAGCTTATAAAAACCCTATTTAACCTTGAAAATACACACATAATTATAATTCAGGCAACCGGCAAGATGAAGACTCTATTCTAGTTCTTATTTGTACTTTATAAATGACGAAACAAATTGCTTTGTCCGTTCAGACGGAACGTTCACAACATCCCTAGTACATTTGTGTCCACAACGTAAGAGTGCGTAGCTACGCTGTGGATTTCATCGGATGATTAAATCCACAGCGTGGCCGTGTGCGTGGCCCGCATGCGTGCTTTGCAGAGGGACGTGAAGCGCAGCATCGCGGAACTCAGGGAGGCTCGATGGGGAGGGTTTCTCGAGGAGATCTCGCCGTCAAACCAGGCTTACTGGCGGCTCGCGAGATCCCTCAAAACCAACACAGTAGCTACCATGCCCCCCTTGACCCGCCCTTCAGGCGACCCACCCGCGTTTGAGGACGACGAGAAGGCTGAGGTTCTCGCTGACTCTCTAGAAAGTCAGTGCACACCCAGCTCCGCTCCCGTCGATCCGACGCACGTCGATCTCGTAGATAGGGAAGTAGAGCGCAGGTCCTCACTCCCTCCCACCGAATCCCTCTCCCCGGTCACGCAGACCGAGGTGGAAGACCTAATCAAAGGCCTTAAGCCGAAGAAAGCACCGGGCTCCGACGGCATCTCCAATCGCGTCCTCAAGGTTCTCCCTGTCCATCTGATATGTCTTTTAGTGACTATCTTCAACGCAGCCATGTCCCACTGCGTCTTTCCTGCCGAATGGAAAGACGCGGATGTAGTAGGTATTCCTAAGCCGGGTAAGCCTCGCAGCAGCCCTGCGAGCTACCGGCCTATCAGTCTTCTCAAGTCTCTCGGCAAACTCTATGAGCGCTTGCTGCTGGCGAGACTCAAAGAGTTTGTCACTTCCAATAATATCCTAAAGGTCTCATCTGATGAAGTCCACGCTCCGCCCAAATCCAGAACCCCGAGACTTTCAACTCGAACTGCATAATCGCTTCCAGAGCGTCGCCGAATGCGAAACTCAAGAAATTTGGCCTTGAATCATTTCACTTATGTTTTTGTCTCTTTCTTTAGGATGACCACGACGAATCTAAGTTTAGGATAAATACATACGGATTACGTATAAAAAAAATGAAAACGTAAGATAGGACTAAATCATATAAAACGTATTTTATAGTAAGGGCAGCGTTCGGGAAATCGTGTGCTGTCAGTGATACCTTAAAGCACAGAGACATAGTTGTTTACTATTGGCTATGCCTAAGCATATTCATCCATCCTCCATTGCCTGTTCATTTCTGATTTTATCACGTAGCGAAACCTTGGGGTTACGTAGAAGAGCCGTATATGAAGTAGAGTACCCCTATAGCTTTGAGAATATTCTAGTTGAATTGGCAGTGGGCGGAGCACATAGCTGGAAGAACCGATGGCCGTTGGGCAAAAAGTTTCTAGATAACGACCACCTTCCGGAAAGTGGTGTGTAGAATGGCCCTAACAAGATGGTCCGATGGTATCACACGCGTGGCAGGAAGCCGGGGGATGCGAGTGGCGAAAGTCCGTTAAGTGTGGACGTCATTGGGGGAGGCCTTTGTCTAGCAGTTGACGTCATTCGCCTGATGGATGCAAGGATAGATTTTATAGAAATGAAAAACAACAATATAGTATATCATTTATTAACATTCATAATATTAATTATACAAGCCAGTCCGTAATCGAAAACATTTCACTAGGAAATTTCACTAATGTTTGTAAGCATTTAATCACAATCCTAAATCAAAAGGAATAAAATACACAGATTGAAGGGTTCTGTCTAGGATTAAAACGATTATTAATATTTCTGCAAGATATAATGCGATAGCAAATAAAGACACACAGCGAGCGAGTTTTACAGAGAGAGAGTTGTGAACATAGATTACTAGCAAGAGATATTGGCATGACGTCTTGACATATAGAATGACATCAATCTGTAATGATGGTTTACACTTACAACAAAAAGCGGTTAAAGCGTTTGCTATGACCATCGATATACTGTTTAGATAGTATATCGATGGCTATGACTGTACATTTCTACGTAATTCTCCTTCAATTCATGTATAATTGTTGTCATATATTCTTATAAATGTAGAGTCAGGATTTACTGATGCAGCTTTGATATTTGATTGAGCTATACTTGTAGAAGAGCCTATGGTGCTAGCCTAAAATATAAATAAACAGTTATTTAAAAAGTATTTTAGAATGACTGGCTTAGAACCATTTCTTCCGAGGAAGTAGAGTCAATTCTACATTTTATTAAATAAAAATGCACTCATAATTCATGTCTCACATTTATATACACACAAACACTTACACACGTAAACGCTCACGCACACACACGTAATATTACTACCATTTTTACAATTTTTTTTCTTTTTTCGCAACTGTATATTTTTCATTTAACTTAAGCTAAAGCTTATATGGCTATAGAAGAGCGGATCCTTTATACTCAAGCATTATTATGCTTCAACCTTGTATGTAACTATTTTAAAGTAAGTTAATGAAATAAACATTTTTGATTATATTTTGTGATTACCTTATTCAAAGTTGACCTTAGTCAAAGTTGAAACCAGGGATGTTGGGGATGCCGATTTTTTCACATCCGCGGATGTGAATGCGGATGCGGATTTTTGAAGGCTCACATCCGCGGATGCGGATGCGGATGTTTAAGATCTTATATAAATACTAGCTGACCCGCGCAGCTCCGCCCTCGCTTTTATTACATTTTGCTCCCCTTTTCTCCCTCCTCCCTAGATTAATCTCTATCCATATCTTTCTCTCTTATAAAAAAAATCTAATTATATGCTCTTTCTCTCCTCTCTCTTTCCCCCTCCCGCTTCGGTTTCCGTCACACTCCCCCTCTTCCTCTCCCTGTTGTCCCCTCTCTGAACCCTCTCCCCTCTCTCTTCTACGAACTTGCTCCTTCTCACTCCCCCCTTACTCCACCTAACTCCCCCGATCCCTCACCCCGTCACCCCCTCCTCGAATCCCCTCTCCCTCTCTTCCTCTCTTGCACCCTCCTCTCGTTCTATATATCCTCGTCAATCATGGTATCAGCGGCATTAAATATACTTTATGACCTATTCTCAGACCTACCCGATATGCACACTTTCATACAAATCGGTTCACCCATCTATTTAATGACCTTACCTAACTTTGCTTAACCTTAACCTACCGGGATAAAAAGTTCTATGTCCTATGTCCGTTTCCTGGTTCTAAGCTACCTCCCCACCAATTTTCAGCCGAATCGGATAGGCCGTTCTTGAGTTATAAAAGTTCTATAGTGATTGTATGTCCAATTCCGCCGATAGATGGCGCTGTTCATAATGTAAATCACGCTAACATCGTAAATTACTGTCTAATGATATTCGATAATGAAAGTTCTTAGTGTTTCGCTTCTTTTATTGTTGCGACTGTGATACAATACCTATACACTACCTGGACTTGGGGAGTTTCATTAAAATTTCATGAACTGGCTTTTAAATAAAATGAAATGTTATTTTTCCCTTGCCTATTTCTTTCCTAATCTAGTTTGGACTCGCTCGGGAATTACAGATTTTAACTTTTCAAAGATATAATGTCATATTGCTATCAGCAAAGTACTTAGAACAGTACAGAAATCTAATGAAAATTTCCTGGGTGTACCGGAACGGCTTACCCCTTACAAAAATTGACCGTTCGCCACTGCCATATCTTATGCAAACTAAATGTCTGCTCAGTCCCTATTGTATATAGCGTAATAATACATATCTTAATGATTAACTGATCAGTCTATAATTACCCTATTCACATACAAAGGAAATTACGTGGTAATATGTGCAAGTAATGTTTCACTGCTTAGCCCCTATGAAACATAGCGTGATGTTTTATATACCAATTTATACCCCTACTTCTACACAACACATCAGTGAAAGTCCTATCAAAATCCATCCACGGGTTTTCGAATGATGCCTGGACAAACAGAACGACAGACAGACAGACAGACAATATTTCCAAAAAAAATTGTTTTGGCTTCTATGTCGATAATATAGTATCCCCACATAGAAATTTTGGAAAAATATTCAATGTACAGAAAAAGTGCTCTTTGAGTTTTATTATAGTACTAGCTGACCCGCGCAGCTCCGCCCGCGCTTTTATTACAATTTGCTCCCCTTTTCTCCCCCCTCCCTTGATTTATTTCTCTCTCCATCTCTCTCTCACTTATAAGAAAAATCTAATTCTAATCTCTTTTCTCTTTCCCCTTTCCCGCTTCGGTCCCCGTCACAGTCCCCCTCTTCCTCTCCCCGTTGTCCCCTCTCTGAACCAGGTCCCCCTCTCTCTTCTACCACCTTGCTCCCCCTCACTCTCCTCTTGCTCTACCTTAATCCCCCTATCACTCTCTCCTCGAATCCCCTCTCCCTCTCTTTCCTCTCTTGCACCCTCCTCTCGTTCTAAATATCCTCGTTATTCATGGTATCTGTTATCTGGGATTCTTACCCACTTAAACCCCTGCGGCTGTCGCATCGCCATATATGAGGGGAGACCTGGGCCCTCCAGTGGGATATGCACCAAATACCCCTCAGTGCGCATTATAGCCCCCGGGAACCTGGCACCATGATCACAGGGACGGGGCTTGCAACCCCGTCACCGTCCTCCTCGGAGTCGCCGCCGCCCGTCACTTATCTATGTAATGACCTTGGCTAACGTTGCTAAACCTAGCGGCATGAAATATACTTTACGATTTTATTCTCAGACCTACCCGATATGTACACAAAATTTCATACAAATCGATTCACCCATCTATTTAATGACCTAGCCTTATGTTGCTTAACCTTAACCTAGCGGTATGAACAACATTCACAGCTTTTTTGTCATTGGTGTATATATTAGTGAAGTTTATGTTATATTGAAGAAGGGACAAATTCATGCTAACAACAATTTATTAATAGTTAATTATTTGTCATAAAAAGTAAAGGATAAAAAATGGTTATTGTGGGTTATCTATAAGAGATAAACATATACCATCTCGAACTTTTTTGTAGACCTTGTTAATATGTACAATACTGTAGTACATTATTTTGATCTATCTCGTAGGGTTCAGCCAGCATTTGCAATGTAAGCGCAAAAAAATGTGCTTATTTACGACATCACATTAGAAACCTCAAAATTTATCAGTGTTTCTCTACTATATTATGCATGTATTATACATATAAACCTTCCTTAAGAAACATTCTATCTATTAAGAAAAACCGCATCAAAATCCGTTGCGTAGTTTTAAAGATCTAAGCATACATAGGGACAGACAGACAGCGGGAGCGACTTTGTTTTATAATATGTATAGATAGATAGTATATGAATGATGAATTAAAACAATGTTAAAGTCATTATTATCATTTTTATTAATGAGTATTAAATAAAATACTCCAATTTTTATTTAAGTACTTCACTTAATAATTTTCATATTAGTAAGTGAAGTTAAAAATAGGAGCATTATACTTAATAAAGAGTAATATAGCCGCTATCTATCTATACGACAAGTAATCACAGAACAATACTACAAGTAAGTAATCCACAGCGCAAACAAACACGTTATTGATTTATTTACAACTAGCTGACCCGCGCAGCTCCGCCCGCGCTTTAATTACATTTTGCTCCCCTTTTCTCCCTACTACCTTGATTTATCTCTCTCCATCTCTCTCTCTTATAATAAAAATCTAATTCTATGCTATTTCTCTCCCTCCCGCTTCATTCCCCGTCACACTTCCCCTCTTCCTCTCCCCGTTGTCCTCTCTGAACCCTCTCCCTCCTCTCTCTTCTCCCAACTTGCTCCCTCTCAGTCCCCCCCCCTTGCTCCACCTAACTCCTCCGATCACTCACTCCATCACAGACCTGCCCGCAAAATTTCATACATATCGGTTCACCCGACTCTCGTGCACGTAACTCAGAGGTTCTCAGATTTTGTTGCGCGATGTGTTGCGAACGTTCGACACTCTACTGTCGTGCCTGAGAGTTTCTCTGATTTTGTTCAGCAAGGCGTTGTGAACGTTCAGGTGAAGATTCTCCCATACGACGTATTCTTGCTGCCCGTGCTTGAGAACTATGTTTAGAAAGTTGAAACATGGCTCTCTTAGGCATTTTCAAATGTTTAAGAAAATGCTAATAGCGTGTAATATTCTAGCTCTGAAAAGAACTGTTGTTTAGCCCTGAAATAAAACTGTTGTTTAGCCCTGAAAAGAACTGTTGGTTAGCCCTTTAAAGAACTGTTGGTTAGCTCTGAGAAGAACTGTTGTGTAGCTCTGAGAAGAACTTTTGCGTAGGTGTAGTTTTAAGAAAGAAATCTAAAATAAATCGCACGAAAATTATTAGAATTCGCGCACGACCGCTGCGTAGGGAGCCCATATTCTTATCTATGAGGGAGCCGACCTCGCGTCTGAGCCGCGCGGGTACCTTTATTTCTCATAGATCTAAACTCCCCTCCCGCATGCGCACCCCCGCCTTGGTGACGCTCACTTCGCAACGGGCCGTGCAGCAGAAATCTTTTAATTTATAAGCAGTAACATTTTAATTTCGCCATAACTTCAAAACCAAATGTCCAATTTTAATCATTCAAAGACCAAATATTATCTACATAAACTGTACTTAATGATGAAATGAAAATGAATTTATTTTGATAAGGATTAATAGCATGAGTAAAATAAATGCGTTTAAATGCAGTCCAAACAAAATTCAAGATTTTTAAATAAAAAAATGGTTGTTGGTACTCACTCGACATAGATACGCGCGTGTGCTGCGGACTTTTTTGTAGATATTTATAAGATCTACAATTAATTAGAACATTTTATGGTTCTATCTTTTATAGTTTAGGCAGCGTACGCAAAATAAGTAACTTTTCTGGTTGATTTTTTACACCTAAAACCCAAATATCTTACGGAACCCTATTTTTTTCCAAAATAAAATTTAGCCTATGTTACTCGTAGATAATGTAGCTTTAGAATGGTGAAAGAATTTTTAAAAACGGTCCAGTAGTTTTTGAGCCTATTCATTACAACCAAACAAACAAAGTTTTCCTCTTTATAATATTAGTGTAGATAAACAAATGATGCACCAAATCAAACGCGTCGGATCTTGTCTTCCAATTTCTTCGCTTCCATTGGTCATTCATTATCACGTGCAAACGGCACGCGCCACTCGGCGGCCCCGCCCATTTCTTTCCCGTCGCTACTTGTATTACATTCGCATTCACATGAAAATCCGCATTGATTATTGCGGATGCGGATGCGGATGCAGAAGTCAAATTCTATGCGGAAGCTCCGCATTTGCGGATGCGGATGCGAATATTCGCAACATCCCTGGTGTTTCAACCAGGGATGTTGCGAATATTCTAAATAGTGGTGCACCATTCTATATATCACATGAATGTGATATATAGAATGGTGCACCACTATTTAGAAGGTGTCCTGGTCTGTCTGGGTCATAGTCCCCTCTGTTTTAAAATGTAAGCTGCTGCTAATGTGTAAGGGCCTCCGCCGACACGATACTTTTTGCATCCGCGTTCGGCAACTCTGTTGCTTTTCGGAAGCTTGATACCGCAGCCGATCGCGAACCCCCGCACACTACTAGCAGATAGCGACCAGCGATTTCGACGCTTTCCGGTCGCTGGATGCAGCAACCGCGCGCTACACCACCACAGAACACTATTACTCAATACACCACGCACACTACAGATGCCAGTCGCCGCGACTTTGGTAGTTCCGGGGTTCCCAACTTTAAGGATTTCTCCCTAAATAAATGGAGCATAATACATTGAACCCTAGGTTCCCAAACTGTGGGTCGCGACCCATTGGTGGGTCGCGAGCGAATATTAAGTGGGCCCTGAAAACCCGACCGATCGGGCTTACAGTCGGTCCGCCATTGAGGGAGGGGTGCGGGCGCGGGCGCGCGCGCCCGTCGCGGTGGCGCTCGCGTTCGATGACTCTGTCTGTCTGTCTGTCTGTATGTATGTCTTTTTTTTTTTTTTTTTGGAATGATTGACGCTGTTGGCCGCAGATGGCCATTACAGCTTCACCGGACAATAGGAGGCGAGCGCTTAAAGCGCTCTAGCCTTTACGGCAGAAGTAGCGACGAGCTCAAGGGCACCTCAGGGAGGCACGGCCTCGGCTTGGGCTGTCGCTTAAGAGAGGGCTGAGTTTACCACCGGTTCACAACGCGCACCCACTGAGAAGAACGGGCAAGAAACTCAGTGGGGTGATGCTGAGGGTTCGGCGCATCCCGGTCCAATAGGACCGTCATGGGGTCAGGAGGGTCGAGCAGTACGTGCCGTGGTCTGCGGCGCGTGTCAGAAGGACTAGGGGCGTAATCGGCGGCGGCGCGGATTAAACTGTTCGCGTGACGGGACGCGGGTTCAAAGTAGCGTTTCGACGCTTCTTTGAGGAACTTAAGAAGGGGATCTAATTTGAAATCGGAATGCAGATCTACGTTCCGCATGTACCACGGGGCACCGACGGCACTTCGGAGGAAACGATTCTGGATAACCTGGAGGCTATCGATATGGGTGCGGGCGGCGTGCGCGAAAACTACACTCGCGTAAGTCATGATAGGGCGAATGCAAGCTTTGTATAATGTCAACTTATTTCTAAGCGACATTTTACTCCGCTTGCAGAGAAGGGGATACAGGCGACCTAATACGAAAGCCGCTTGATTGCGGACGGACCTAATGTGCGGGCCGAAAGTCATGGCGGAGTCCAAGGTGACTCCGAGGTACTTAACCTTCCTAGTCCAGGGGATAGGGCGATTGAATAGGGATATTGGGGCCAGTCGTCTGTTGGGCCGAAGGCTCCGCGCGGAGAACATATTGGCGGGTCCCCGGGAGATGACCACCGCGGCACTCTTCTCCGGGTTCACCTCTATGCGCCACGTACGGAACCATTGACCCAGGGCGTCGACTGCGGCTTGAAGAGCACGCGTTAAATAGGACATGTTCCTATGGGAATAATAGAGAGCGGTGTCATCCGCGTAAAGGGCGAGTTGGACTCTGCTCGAACGAGGAATGTCGTTCGTGAACAGGCTGAACAAGAGGGGAGAGAGCACGGAGCCCTGAGGGACTCCTATCCTAGCCGTGCCTACTAAACGTAGAACTACCGAATTTGGACTCGATGGATAGTTCTCGACGAGTGGTTGCTAGAAAAATGGAGATCAGGGTTTGATGGTTGAGCAGGAAGGTTGTCACGGGATCTCTGCACCAATAAACATAGACCCACGAGTTTGGGTTCGTTGGGTAGCTCTCGACGACTAGTTGCTAGAACAATGGTGATCAAGGTCTGATAATGGAGCAGGAAGGTCGTCACGGTATCTCGGCACCAACAAACGTAGATCTACCGAATTTGGACTCGTTGGACAGGTCTCGACGAGTAGTTGCTAGAAAAATGGAGATCAGGGTCTGATGATGGAGCAGGAAGGTCGTCACGGGATCACTGCACCAATAAACGTAGATCCGCCGAGTTTGGGCTCGTTGGGTAGCTCTCGATGAGTAGTTGCTAGAAAAATGGTGATCAGCGTCTGATGATGGAGCAAGAAGGTCGTCACGGGATCTCGGCACCAACAAACGTAGACCTACCGAATTTGGACTCGTTGGATAGGTCTCGACGAGTAGTTGCTAGAAAAATGGTGATCAGGGTCTGACAATGGAGCAAGAAGGTGGACACGGGTTCTCGGCACAAATAAATGTAGACCCACCGAGCTTGCAGTCCATGGTTCTCGAGAACTACGAGTATAACACCTAGATATCTTCGGTTTATGGCAATTGGTTTGTTTTATTAAGATATTGTCACATCTACATTTTTTTAAATTTTTGCTTAAGCTTATATTTTAGTGATGGTTCATAGTTGTGTTATGTAGTGGGTGATTTTAAAATAAATATTAAACTGGCTGTTTGTCAGAATAAAATATAAGTTGTTAAAAGTTAACCTAATAATACACCAAGGGAACCACTAAAAAGAATAAAATAAAAATATTTTTTACAAAAAAAAGAACCGCCTTCAAAATGCAACTAAAAGAATTCTAAGAATTAGTGGTTTTTACATATACATAATACATTGTTGGACTTGGGCTACAACATATTATAAATACATATTACTATCGAAGTCGGTGCCTAACGTCTAGCAAACTGCCCTTGTAAGTACAAGGGCAGTAGGTACCTAACTGTTTTCCAGTTTGGCGCCGTCTTTGATAGTAATATGTATTTATAATATGTTGTAGCCCAAGTCCAACAAAGTATATGTAAAAACCACTAAGTAATTCTTAGAAATTATTTCAGGCCTTTTAGTTGCATTTTGAAGGCGGTTCTTTTTTTTGTAAAAAATATTTTTTAAGAGTAGTAGTCGGCTCGGTGCGGAACGAGACTCGTGCAATATGTGTTCAGTGTAATAATAAATATTGACGATGCTAAACGTTACCATGGACTCTTGTAAAGCTGCACTGCTTCTTGCTTTACTAATAAAGTGAAAATATAAATCACGGTGAAGGCGGTACTGGCTACATCCAGTTACCAGTTTTCAAAAACCTATGTGTTGAAGCAAACATTATCATTCAATCATTCATGTAGATTTGTGTTAAAAATCATGTAGAAGGTGAAATATATATTTTTGCAATACGTGCTTTCTTTGAAATTAAATACCAAAGCAGCAATATTCCTTAAAAAGTGGTAACTTAAATCGACCCCGAAAATAATCTAGAATACCAGAAAAAGTTGGTAACCCCCCTAAGTCAAAACATGTCACACCAGCGGTACCGTGTGAATCCAATACACTGTAACTTCAGATACAGTGTTTTGAATTAACAACGTTCATTCGATTTCTTTTAACCTGTTTGATGTTATAGCATTCATAGTTTTTTTTACTTTGTATGAAAAATACTGAGATATTGCAATGCAAATTACACTGTTTTTACTAAAAACTACAGGCCTGAAATAGTAAAACACGGCAATTGATGATGCAGTGCATTGTCCAAATAATCTGCGCGGATTGCAAGATACAGTGTTTTGTCAAAACAAAGTAGAAGGGCTAGCGCGACGCGGCTGCGCCAATCAGATTGAGGCTGGGCTATCGATTTCAATTATTATTGGTCGATCTGGCCGAGAGCGACGGCGGCGCAGTGGCTGGAAAGTATGAGCTGATGAACTAATACGTACTGAAATTTAAAAATAAATATAGTATTATAAATACACTAAATATTAAAATAAATCTATCTGGAGAGGAAATGTTGTTTTTTAAATATGACTAAATTACAGCTACTACGCAAGGAATGTGGAAGCGAATTCCATAGCCGCACTGCTTGCATGGTAAAAAAAAACATTATAGCTACTATAATAATAAGGAGGAACTTCAAAATGCAGAGATATACTGGAACGTCAAGGCTTGTCACAAGACACGAGCAAGGAATAACGCTCACAAAGATAAAGAGGAGATTAAGGATTGTTAAGTATACAATTTAGAAAATAAAAAATGTACCAGTTCCGCCGCTGACGGATTGGCAGACATTCTAGTTGAGCCCGAAATTCCGACACGATCATATTTCTGCAGACCAAAGATGAAATGAATACACAAATTTTACAATTGCTCCAGTTTATTGAGAAGCTCCTCAGTTGCATCTAGAAACATACATCAGCATAATCGAAAAGAGCTAAAGATCAAGCAAAAAAGATTTTGGTCTGACGCAGAAGAATTTTTTGGAGACGCTTGTGAGACTGATAAGAGTAAAAGATCTTCTTACTTATACCTATCTCCAACATGAGATTCCCAAGAAATATTATAATCAAACAGAACTCTAAGAATTTTAACTTTATTTGAGTATGCCATTGGTACGGAATCGAAAACTAAACTGGAGAGTGAGTTAATGTCAACCAGATTCATCACGTATCCGCCACCAAATATGATAGCCTGAGAATTAGTAGAGTTCACTAACAAGCCAATTGATTTTGCCCACTGACTTATGCTATCTAAATATTTATTAAGCGTATATATCGCTTACCGAAGCTTATCAATATTGGCATGACGATAAAGCTAAGGATGATCATGCATAGAGATGATAGTTAGAAAACCCTCGCGATAACATTCATGAAAACTGAAAAGAGGAGAGATTACGCCACCCAGTGGAACACCCACCTCAAGCTCACACCACACAGATGATGTCTCCTCAAAGCGGACAGACTGGGAGCGCCCACGATGATATGAATATGATCAAAGCAATTGATAGCTGAAAAAGCGACATAGAGAGAGGAAAGGATGCCTAGAAGTATGTCAAAATAAACAGAATTGAAGTCACTACCAAGATCCAATAATACCAGAATAATCAGTTGTTTGCTTTCTATAACCAAGCGTCAAACATCACTTATTTTTACTAAAACTAAGGACTAAAAGACAATTAGGTGTAAAATAGTCTGTCATTTGTTTGTAAACAATAAATACCTTCCAGGACTTCCAGAACAGAACAAGGAGTGTAGATATAGGACTAAAATTTGTAACAGAAAAATTTGGCTGTTTGGGAAAAGGAATGACAATGACAAGCGTTCTTCCCAAGACGGGAAAGAACAGGATTCTATTTAAAAGTTTAAGAAACGAGTGATGATTGGACAAGGATTGGTCAAGGTTACTTCAATGTTAGGTAACAACAATTTTAACTGAAGACCATGATGATATAATTCCCAACCCCCTCAGTAACCGAACTCAAAGAGAAAGGAGAAGATAAAGGCAAAGATAGCTAAGAGAGACAATTTAAAGTGGACAACTTAACATTATCAAGAGTAACAAGTGACTTCTAAAAATGTGCATTAATTGAAATCAAGATCTAAATATGGAGCATTCTCAATAGAAAATACCAAAATATATCAAGAACTGCCACGTCTGTGCAGTATTATGGTTCTCCAACTTATACCTACCAATACACTTTTAGGCCCTGTTTTCCCAAGTCAATACACTGTAACTATATGATACAGTGTATTGCCTTAACAATATCTTCCTTAGCTTCTGACAACTATTAGAGCAACACAAGTTATCGACGATAATTCATTATGTATACTCTAAATATATATAAAACTTAATAGGCTGGATAACTTATAAAATTATTTTTAAATTGGCAGCAAACACTAAAAACTTTCTAACGAAAATTTTGGAGTAATCTTGAAAAAACTAAAAAAATCTATTTTGCACATTTTCTCAAAATCAGTTTTTCGTAGTTACAGTGTATTGGATTCACACGTTACAGCGCACAGTGGGCGTTAAAACAAGCTTCTCTTTCATAAGATTTTTGATAATGTATTTCTTGTGGTTTTTAAATACAAACAACCGTATTCATTTTCATAACGATATAAGATCATTGCGTTCGATTACCACAATACGTAGGTACTGAAAAGACTTTTTAAATAAAATAAATAAATAAATATTTCGCAAGGTTTAAGTGATTTTGAAGATGGGGTTATGAAAATGGAGAAAATTTTATCCCGCAGTTCAATCAAGGTTTCATGAACTGGCCGTTTTTCATTTATGTAACTTACTTTGTTGCTTCGGAAGCGCAGGGAAACCGCTTGCTTTAGAAACTGAAGAGCTCCGGGCTCTTCTTTACACTTTGCTAAATGCGACGAAACGCGAAACGCGCGAAGTAAGTTATTTATTATTGGTTTGGACAAAGTAAGCCGGTTAAAAAATGACGACGTGTAAAGGACGAAGTTTTCTTGCATGAAATTATTATACAATATGCGTTGTTACTGATTGCTTAAAACCTATAAACAATCTATACCTAAGTACTAACTGATGACGGGCCCGTTGGTTTAGTGGTTAGTAACCCTGTCTCCTACCCAACAGGTCGTGGGTTCGATTCCCACCAAGTGTCTGGGTGTTTATCTATATAAGTATGTACTTACAAAAAAAAGTATACATGTATTAGTATCAGTTGTCTGGTTCCATAGTACAGGCTCTGCCTAGTTTGAATCAGATGACCGTGTGTGAATTGTCCCAGGATATTAACTAAATATGTGCAAGCGATGCTGCAGGATAAAGCTAGTACATAATATACAATACAATACAATACAAATACTCTTTATTGCACACAAAAGAAATATACATTTGAAATTAAAACAATTAAAAACAGTGAACAACAAGGCGGACTTATCGCTAAAGCGATCTCTTCCAGTCAACCTTGGGGTACAGGACAGAGCATTCTTATGGGCAGATGCAGTTATATAAATAAATTAAGTGGATTAAAAAAATATATATATATTTAAAAAAAAATTAATGAAATAAAAAATAAACTACATATTATAATATATTATGATAGACTAATACATATCTATTACCATGAAAGTGAGAGAAGATAAATTTTTTTAAAGCTAATGTTCAAACTTAAGTGCATTTATTTGAATCATACTGTAAAAACTTCTACACTTGCCAACTCTGGACAAATTATAAAAGGAGGTCATTGGATGGTATTCGTGTACAATATAATAACATTTTCAGACACCTCATGGGTTTTAAATAGGTACTGTAGTGCCTCTAGCAAGTTTACGGAGGCGCGTCTGAACACGTTCAGTGCCATTCAGAGAAGCTGAATTGCTTCATATATGGCCAGGGTTGGTCAGTGTAGAAACGGTATTATTAAAGAAATCGCGGACCGTTGGTCTATAACGAACATGTGTAGACGTTGGCGTGAAATAGCTGCTTAAAATTCTTTTTTTACTGGAATGTCTGTTTTTTTTGTTTAGTTTGGTTATTATTTATTTATTCTGTTTGGTTTCTCCCTTTTTTTTGTCAATGTGTCTTTGTATTTTTTTGTATGGATCAAGAGTCTGAAATAAACGTATATTATTATTAAATACATTGGTTTAATTAAAAGGCAGATGAAGTTCTCTTTTTATAAAAAAAAACTACGCATTTGTAGTTTTTTTTCTGTCTAAATTGTTCTTATTGTGCTTGTTTATCGTAAAGATTATATAATTAAATAATACCTGAAAATTGTTTTGGGTGAAGTATATAATATCATTTTTTTTATATTTCATTCAACTTCTTGATTATGTATTTGCATTTCAAAGTTCTTAAGCGATTTTACCATTATTCAGAAGGATTAGTCAAATCCTGGTGACTTAGATGCAAAGCGAACTTGTTTTTTTATAAAGTACCTACTGGGTATTAGTTTATACATACTTATATGTATATCACCATAATAACAACGACATCTATAATACCGCAATAGCAGTATGTGATATTTATAAAAGGGTTAAGGTTGAAACTCAGACGGTTTTGTTACCATAACCGTAACGTGACCAAAAAGATTCAGCTTTACAATTCAAACACAAAAAAAGGGGTACAAATTATATTTTGATACATTTGGAATGTTGTTACAACATTTAATGTTGTTAAGTTAAAAATAAAACTTGTGATTACTAAGTAATTCGATGTTATGGTAATTTTAACAAATCCGTGTATTTGAACTACATAAAATATATTTCATTTTTCAAAAAAAATAAGCTAGTGAACCTTATTTTTGGCCCACTGTGCATCGATGACAGCAGTCGCTAAAACGCGGTGCAGCATTGATGCGGTTGCTAAAACGCGCGACTCCGATACAGCGACCGAGCGCAAGGAGTAGCTCAATGGTCGCTAATGAGTTGCTAAAACTCGATGCAGTCGCAAAGTTGCCAGTCGTTGCAGCTAGAAAACGCTAGTGGGCGGAGGCCCTTAGATACGGAAGCAGGGGAGACAAGTGATACGCGCTGTGGTCGGTAACATAGATAAGAGTATATTACTTAGAAATAGATAGGTAACTCCCACGTCAAAACGCGCCCCCTAACACCAGCGCCTCTAGCGATGTGATTTGAAACTTTAATAGCCTCGAGAATTTTTAAGGAATGAAATAAAAAAAGAAAAATGATTTCGAACCCCATCCACAGCCCCACCCATGGATTAGGGTTAGAACCCGCGCCCCCTAGACTTCGTATTAATTTGATTCCAACCTATTTACCGCTACCGCTGTAAGTCATATGACGTCAGATGCAAAATACTGATCTACTATCTCAGTTTCATTCCGAACAGAGAAAAGTTGCAAATCACGCCGCAAGAGGGTGCTACTGGTAGCTTTTTCTATTTCTTCTAAGATACCATACCATGGTCGGTAACACATTGTTTTATTACATGAATATTAGTGCGTGCGTGCTATGCACGCACACATATACAACATAATGTATGCTGACAAATATCATGGATTAATTTATCCTTTATTGGTACATTGGCTAACCAAGTGTTTCCTTTTGCAACATCTTTCGGGAAGCTGAAATATAAATATTATTAATATTTTGTTACTAAAGTCCAATCAATAATTCACTAGAGTAAATTGACATTTGCTATTGTCACTTTGTAAAATAATATTGCCATATTAACAGTAGTAGTGATGTTCCCATTCTATAGCGATGCAATTACTTGCTCAAAGTTAATGAAAACATATCTAATACTAACAGTAATTTTAATTAGAATTTATATTTAGTTGTCAATAGATGATAAATATAAATAAATCTAGTGCAATTGACGAACAAGGCTGCATGGGCTATAATTTTCACCAAGTCGGTGGGAATAAGTTGACCTTGGCTTTACACACGCTGCGACATGCCGTTATTCATCATTTGGCTTCTAACTTCTGGTCTGAGTGGACGAATATTTATTTTGCTCGCAAGTACTGACTAAGTGATCAATAGAATCATTTTGTCACTTCACTATTTTTTTTCATCAAAAACTGGTAACACCGTAAACGTCAGTTTACTCTAGTGAATTAATGATATGACTAAGTACTATTTCTATCAGGGCTTTTTTTTTCTTACTTGTTCTGGCGTCACACTATGTGTATATTGCCAATGTCAAGTTTTGATGCTTGTGTTACAAGAGTTCCCGAAAGCTCACTACGCTGACATTGGCAGAATCGTGTTGGGCCTAGACTCAATGGAATAAGGCCAAAAAAATAAAAAAAAAAAAAAAAGAGTTCCCGCGCTTTTCACAACTTCTTCTTTTATAAAATTATGGCTTCCATCAATTATCTACGGGTTTCGCCAGTGTCAAGCTCAGAGAAAGTACCAAAGGAGTTAGTATCGCGTCGATTCCCCGAACAAATTTTTCGTGGCACTTTTGCGGGGTGCGGGAGGCGAAGTAAACACACACAGATACACCTTCACGCATACCCACACTATAGTAAACTCGCAACACATTCAAAAATACACGCACACAAATAAAGAAAGACCTGACCATATGACCAAAAATTTGGCAGAGGGGGTTAGCGCATCATGTTCTCTCCAGTGGTATCTCCTCTAAGGTGTCAAGTAGTTAAATAACAGTTACAAAAATGAGATAAAGTATTAAGTTTAAAGAGAAAACGAATAGTGGAGAATTTGCGTTCGCGGTCGCTACGACCAAGATGGCGGCCGCGAACCAAACTCCTATCAGGGCTTACTTTCCAGGCAGAATTTTGATACCTCTTGGCTTTTTATCACGTAGCGTATATAACCATAACTATTATTATGAAGATTTTCATTAATACATTTTCTGAATACCAAATCTGAGTCTAGTTCGCTTAGTACTAAATATATAAAAATAATGTGTGGAAATTATATTGTTCAGTTGGTACAACTTCTTAATATATTTTACGTCTGTGCTGTGGCGGCTATGGGTCCTCTTATGGCTAGCCGCACACGTACAATATTATTGTCAATACAATATTGACAATATTTTTCATCAATAATGAGCCCCGCACACTACGCAATATTATTGTCAATATTTCGTGGTATAATTTGACTCAGTCGTTTAGTAGCCAGATTCGTGTGCACACGTTTCATATACAAAAAAAGCAATCCAGAAGGAAACGATGAATTAAACATGGTTGAGAAAATTACCTCAGCTAAATCATTTCAATGTAATAAATGAACTCCGCGTTACGCAGAACATAATTTAAAAAAATACATGAGAATGAGAAATAGCAACCTTCAAAAACTATTATCCTTATTAAATTGTTATTAAATTGATAATAGTTTTTGAAGAAAATATGATTCTATATTTCTGGGAAAGTTTCCCTTGTTTTATCATCATCATGCAGCATAAAGACGTCCACTGCTAAACAAAGGCCTCCCCCTTAGAAGAAAGCGGTTGCCATAATCCCCACGCTTGGCAGGCATCTTGGGATCACAGTATAGGTGGTAGGTAATCAAATAGAAAGACGCTGCTGCCCGTTTTCTTGTTTCTTGTACCTTCCTGTTGGGTGTCCGTTAGAGGCGACTAGCTAACGGACACCCAACAGGAAGATAGGAAAGAGTGTTATTTTTACCCGTGAATCCCACGGGGAATGTTTTATAAATTCTGATAAATATTGGTTATGGGTAGGAGTATAATCTACAATATTTTTACTGTTTTCGTCCTCCATTTTGAACAAAAACACGAACGTCTGCTTGCTTAGAAATCATTTCTTCAACTAAAATATTGCCGCGCGCCCGCACACGTCAATATTATTGACAATACCCCTGCCTGCCTCCCCCCGATATTGTCGCGACAATATCAGAATATCTGGAAATCGACAATAATATTGAACAATACCGCAATACGAGCCGCACACACACAATATTATTGTCAATATGCACTATATTGACAATAATATTGAGCGTGTGCGGCTAGCCTATGAGTGCAAAAATATTCTATTTTTGACTTTTAAACATTAAACTCACAGAACAAAAATCAGTACAAGTACTATAGAATGCTCAAATGCAAGTAAGAACCGTAGGCACAGGTAAGAACATCAAAATACATCAATATCACGTACACGACAATAGGTACAATAACGTTAGCTGTATTTATCGACATTTGCGCTTGTGACAGATCAAACCTATTACCAAAGAGGATTTAACACTACGTATAAGAGTCGGCACTCCCATACAAACCCCTGAATCGAATCATGAACGTACTTTTCCTAACTTAACAAACATAAAATTTAATGGCTACCAGTTGGCCAACCTGCCATTTTTTTTTTGAATATTGTATACCACTAGGGCTTGCCACCCCTTAGTATGTTTGTCTATCGATATCGATGAAAATGAAAGAACACAATATACGGGTGTGTTTATTGTTAAGTTTAATTCACGCAAAGTTACCTATGTACAATAACTATGTTTTCAAAATAAAATTAAGCAATTTTTACAAATAAAATAAAGAAATATTTATGATTTTTGAATGCTTTACGATCATTAATCTCAAAATTCGATTCACAATGGAGTCGTCATACTAGATATGCTTATTTTATATGCTGTATTAGTTATTCTTAATCCTGATAACACGTTGTGCCATATCTTTGTATGGATAAATACAACAAGTCTTCATTTCCAATTAACTTCACCCATCTGAAGAAAAAAGCATAATATTATAAAAGCACAAAAAATAACTACAAATAAAAACATACACACACACACTCGAAGAATATAGCCCTCCTTCTGGGCTAGTCAGGCAAAAATATCGATATTTATGGACTTATCAGTATATAATATGTACATCACTATTTATTTTGTTCAACAACTAAGTTTTATGAATAAATTCATAATTCGATTACAAAACTTGCGATCGACTACTAAATAGGATTCAAAAGTAATGTAACTGCTACACCACAAAAAATATTTACATTTTTATATTAATTTATCATAAAATTTTACCTTGCCGGGTCATGTGGAAATCTGGCCAAAAATATTTTTTGTGACTTGCCTAACACCACATATTTCACATTTTCTTAACGATTTACCACCCATAATATTAACACAACGCCCATTATAGGCTTAAATAAATGTAAATAATATAATAACTTATTAGCCGCCAAAATTCAAACCAGAATAAAATTTTCAAATGTCAAGTTACATCCACAGGTTAGACAACAAAAAAAATAACAAATTCGTATTATAATATAATACGTCCAAATTAAAACAGAACTTCATACAGTTGAAGCCAATACGTATTAGCAGCCATTTTAATTTGGTAACTTTATATTGCCTACCTAATTAGTGCCATTATTTCTAATAAGTACGTTCATAACTCCATACAAATATCGGTTTCTAGGCAGTGTCGACGGCCTGCCTATTACTACTTATCACTTACATATGAATATAACTCTTGTAATATAACTTTAAACAGTTCAAAAAACCGGCCTCGTAGAGGAAAATCTGCCTACGCTTTGTTTAATGGGACCATAGACAAACGCGTACTCTATTCCCTATATAAACCCTATGATTAAACTCACACTTATGTAGTTATGTATAATTACGTACCCTTCTTGACTCAGAAAATCTTAACTGATGTAAAATGTTTATTTAAAATTAGATGATTATAGAGCATAATTGACAGAATAAAATAGGTATATCATTTATATATCGCCACACAACACTAAAATTAATCATTATTGACTTGTTTTAACATGATTCGAAGGTAAAAATGTATGAATACATTAAATACGGTTATAAGCGCAAAAATACAACTATACAAATTCTTCTGCAATTTTGTTCAATACGTTACATTATTTAAAATCGCGAATCTAACGAGAATGCAATTTTATTTGATCTTTTGATTATATACTCTTTGGATCTTTTAAAAACCCGAAGTGGTAGAAAACATATGACAGAGTGGCCATTTGTGTTCAATGAGAGTTGCCATAATATTAAAATGGCAGCTACCAACAATCAGGGTAGTGAAGGGCTGGTATATGAATATGATTTCTGTATAATTTATTACTGACGTCGATAGACAGTACTCAAGTTGACGTGAATGTAAATTTTCTTATATTTCATTTAGTCAGTCAAGAGAACCCTGACCCACGTTGCGAAATCTTGGATTATCACAATTCACACAATCAGGATTGGGATTTTTTGTGTTAATCATGGCAATTTTAGATAAAGTATGAGAGGGATAAAAAACATAACTAAGGGTGAATGAACCTGTCGTCAATAATTTGTTCTAGGCGAAAACTCCAGTGTTGTAAATATAAGCTCCTTGGTGCAAACTGTCCACGCAGTGGGGTCCAAGTTCTTTAAGACCCCACGCCGTACAAGGCCTCAAAAGCTCTCCAATACAACCATTAAGCTAATGGAAAACCGGACTGAGATGAGACTGCAATCTTCCGCTGATATGTCGGAATATGCCGAACTCAATAGACGAATCTCGAAATCCATGCGATACGACTTGCGTTCCTATAATACAGCATGTTTAAGGACGCAATCATAGTATATCGATGGACGCAATTAAGCGGAACCAAGGCTTTAAGTGTTCGCAATGAATTCGTCTATTGGGCGTAGCCAAATGACAAAGCTGAAGATCGATGACGGCAGTGTCATCTCATCGAAACCGGAGATATTGAGAGAGCTTGAGAGATTTTACGGACAGTTATACACCTCAACACGGGAGCCCATTGCTAGAACAGCTCAGGACACCAGAGCCAAACTAACCCGACACTACACTGAGGACATCCCAGACATCAGCCTGTACGAGGTTAGCATGGCTCTCAAACAGCTCAAGAATAACAAGTCGCCGGGTGAAGACGGAATCACATCAGAACTTCTGAGAGCGGGTGGAAAACCGGTACTTTTAGTCCTCCAGAAGTTATTTAATTCCGTCTTACTCGAGGGTACAACGCCAGAAGCATGGCACAGGAGTGTGGTGGTTCTTTTCTTCAAAAAAGGTGATAACACTTTATTGAAGAATTATAGACCTATCTCACTCCTGAGCCATGTATACAAGCTGTTTTCGAGAGTCATTACGAACCGTCTCGAACGCAGGTTTGATGACTTCCAGCCTCCCGAACAAGCCGGGTTCCGAAAAGGCTTTAGCACCGTAGACCACATACATACGCTCCGCCAGATTATACAGAAGACCGAGGAGTATAATCGGCCATTATGTCTAGCGTTTGTGGACTACGAGAAAGCCTTTGATTCAACCGAGACCTGGGCGGTATTGCAGTCCCTCCAGCGGTGCCACATTGACTAGTACATCGAAGTGTTGAGTTGTTTGTACAACAACGCCACCATGTCGATCCGACTACAGGACGAGAGCACGAAACCAATCCCATTGCAGCGAGGTGTGAGACAGGGAGATGTTATTTCTCCGAAACTGTTCTCAAACGCATTGGAGGACGTTTTCAAGCTCTTGGACTGGTACGGATTCGGCATCAACATCAATGGCGAATACATCACTCACCTTCGTTTTGCCTATGATATAGTCATTATGGCAGAGTCACTGGAGGACCTCAATACGATGCTCAGCGACCTCAGTAGCGTTTCCCAGCAGGTGGGTCTTAAAATGAACATGGACAAGACGAAGATCATATCTAATGTCCATGTTGCACCCGTACCGGTAGTTGTTGGGAACGATACACTCGAAGTTGTTGACCGCTACGTATACCTAGGACAAACTATCCAGTTAGGTCGGTCCAACTTCGACAAAGAGGTTGCTCGAAGAATCCAACTCGGATGGGCAGCGTTCGGGAAACTACGCGAAATATTCTCGTCCGAAATACCGCAGTGCCTGAAGACGAAGGTTTTTAACCAGTGTGTGTTGCCAATGATGACATATGGTACTGAGACGTGGTCCCTAACTGTTGGCCTTTTGGATAAGCTCAGAGTCACACAAAGAGCTATGGAGAGAGCTATACTCCGAGTTTCTTTGCACGACAGAATCCGAAATGTGGAGATTCGCCGAAGAACCAAGGTCACCGACATAGCTCTTAAAATCTGCAAGTTGAAGTGGCAATGGGCAGGCCACACCGCTCGGCGAACCGATAACCGCTGGGGAAGAAAGGTTCTCGAGTGGCGACCACGAACCGGAAGACGCAGCGTAGGTAGGCCTCCCACTAGGTGGACGGACGACATTGTGCTCGTCGCAGGTAACCGGTGGATGCAAATAGCCAATTGTCGTTCAATGTGGCGTTCGAAGGGGGAGGCCTATGTTCAGCAGTGGACGTCTTCCGGCTGGTGATGATGATGTACATTTGCGCGTTTAGTAAGCCATTTTCAATGAATATTATCTCGGTACGATAGCTGGACCTCGGTATATTTCAATTTTCAGTATTTTTTCGTGTAGGTCGGTGTTTTCATAAAATTTAATATGGTCACACTGACTAGAACTCGATTGCGATTACACCTTCCTATTATAAATGCGTTTCTAATTAGGATTTTATGTGATTTAGTCAGTGTCAGTTACAAAAGTTGTAACCTTTGCCTCTGAATTTAGAATCCTAACTTGCTAAATGCGATTACACTTCACTGAATTCAGTGAAGCTTAGAGAAAGAAACCAATAGAGAGCTGGCACTTTCTTTCTCATTCGCGCAAGAAAAGGTTGCATTTATATAATATTATATGTGATAGAAAGAAATAGAGCATATGATTTTTTGTCCCTCAGCGTGTGTTCAAAATCTGGCGCACCTACGGTGCGTTTTCTTCAAGTACTCATGAAATTTTCTAGTTCACGACCTAGCTTTGGAGTTTTAAATTGAATTGCATTATGAAATATCGTTTATACTACATAATAGGTGCATTTGAATAAATATCCATAACGTGTGTTAAGTGTACGAATGATTATTTTCCGTTATTTTCTGTCCTTATCGGTGGCACGCTAGCTAGATGTCTTGTTATATTCTGTCTACGCAGTGAAGTGTAATCTCATTTAGCTTCCTAAATATCGGACCGTGTAATAGGAGCCTTAATATCGTAGACAGAATCTTAGGGATGTTGGAAATGCCAAAAAATATCGATATATCGAATATCGATATTTTTAAAATATATCGTTCTCTACTTCGATATATCGAAACAAAAAATATCGATATATCGGGAGCAAAATTGTATATTATTAACGGAACAAAATAAAAATGCTTCTTGAGTGGCAATGCCTTACAGCTGTCTATAGAAAGCCGTGTCGCTTACCATCAGATCGGAAATAAAGTCCACAAAGCAACTGAATTTCAACATAAACTTAATTATTTAGTAATTAAACTATTTAATTGAACTACATGAAAACTCAATAATAAAACCCATGGATAGATACACAGAATTCCACACAAGTAAATTTATCAATAAAGCAGGAGGTGTTGTCATTTACGTTAATGAAAAACACAAAGTTGCTTTCTCTGAACCTCATATAGATGATGCAAACTGTCTGCTAGCTAAACTTGATAACCTTATAATCCTTGGTATTTACCGATCACCGTCCTTTAACTCGTTGAGCCGCTTTCAAATCTCACTTGATCAGGTCTTACACAATTTAAAACCTAAAACTGGACTAGTACTAACAGGAGATTTAAACATTGATTTACTTGCAGAATTTCCTAATAATGACAATGCAGAATATCAATGTTTAATGGCTCATTATGGACTACTACCAGCAATTACAAAGCCAACTAGAGGTAACTCCTGTTTGGATCATGGCTATGTGAAAAATAAAGGGAAAGTGATTGGTATCGTCGCTAAATCTACGTTGTCTGATCATGATGCAGTTATACTAGGATTAAACACAAAAAAAGTTAAATCTATCAGTCAGTATAAAAAGACCTACCAAAAAACTGATTTTGAGGCCGTTAAATCTGACCTTAAACAATTAGATTGGAAATTCGTCACAGAATGTGATGACGTAAATGAGGCTTTAAAGACATTTGAAATGACACTGAATACCATTGTTTCCAGAAATACCCACACATTAAAAAGGAGCCGAAAAAAAATGATATTAAAACCTTGGATAACACCTGGATTGATTCGTTGTATGCGTTTTAAAGACAAACTGCATTTGCAGGTTAAATCTAACCCAGAAGACAAGGCGTTAAAGCTTTACTATACAAGATATAGAAACTTTTTTACTGAACTGTTAAGAAAACTTAAAAATAATTTTAACACACGCACACTGGAAGAAAACCAAAACAATCCAAAAAAGTTGTGGGAAACAATTCGTAATATATCTGGAACATCTCATCAAAACACTTTACCTCAAGAGCTACTATTAAGCCAAGCTTCGGTCAAAGAATCTTTAAATAAATGTAACAGTTACTTTGCATCAGTGGGTAAACAATTATCGGATGAAATACTTAGCAAACTTTCTACATCCGAAGCAAACCTTGCTGCTCTAATAAATAATAAAGCGTATGCTAGCGACTCAATGTTTCTTATTCCAACAGATATACACGAGGTTAACTCTTATATTCAGAATCTCAAAAATGACTGTGCACCAGGAATTGATAAATATAAAACACCACTAATTAAAATCATTGCACCCTTTATTTTAGAACCACTTACTTTTATATACAATTTAAGCATGTCTTCAGGAAAATTCCCTGACAATTGGAAAACAGCTTTAATATCTCCTATTCATAAGTCTGGATCTAAAGAGAAACCGGAAAACTATAGACCAATTGCTTTATTGAGTATTTTTTCTAAAATTCTTGAGAAAATCATCAATAAGAGACTAGTAAATTTTATTGAAAAATACTCTTTATTATCAAATAGACAATTCGGCTTCAGGCAAGGAAAAAGTACTGAAAACGCAGTCGAGAGCCTGACCAACACTGTATCTGAACATGTTGACCGTGGACGGCGATGTCTAGGTGTTTTCGTGGATCTTGCTAAGGCCTTCGACACGATCTCAATTTCAATACTCATCAGGAAAATGGAAGCAATTGGTATTAGAGGCAAAACATTAAACTGGTTCAGTAGCTATCTAAGTAATCGGAAACATTGTGTAAGGATAAGTGATCATATCAGTGATGAACTCAGTATCAGCTTTGGTGTACCTCAAGGGAGCATTTTAGGGCCAACTCTGTTTATAATTTATATTGATGATATTCTCCGTTCTGACATCCCTAATGCTGATTTGTTCTGTTATGCAGATGATACAGCAATTGTGTTTAATGGGGCAGATTGGAAAGAACTTTATAATAAAACTGGATCTGGAATGAGGAGGCTTGCCTCTCTACTAGACTTAAACCTCCTTACATTAAACGTCCAAAAAACGAAATACGTGGTATTCAGAAAAACGCTAGCAACTAAGTTACCAGAATGGAGGGTGAAACTCCATGATAGCGCATGTTTGTATTCAGATAACATTAATTCTATATGCCAATGCAATGTTATCGACAGGGCCGATCACTTAAAATATCTAGGCATAATAATAGACCAAAACCTTTCCTTCAAATACCATATCAGTGAATTGGCCAAACGCATTCGTAAACAAATTTATGTCATGAAGCTTTTGCGGGAATGTGCTCCAATACCTATACGTAAGCTTGTCTATTTAGCACTATGCCAATCACTACTACGATACTGTATAGTAGTCTGGGGAGGCTCAGCTAACGTGCACATGATTGAACTTGAAAGGGCTCAACGTGCTGTTCTTAAAGTAATGCTCCATAAACCATTCCGATTTCCAACAGAATCTCTATATACAGAAACGGCTCTTCTTGGAGTACGAAAACTCTTTATCTTCACAATCGCCATAAAGATGCATTTTGAAGTAAATCAAAAAAATGACCTCCAGTTACTTAAGAATAAGCGTAAATACCAAATACCGCATGTTGCAGTAAATTCTTCTTTAGCTCAACGTCTCCCAATATTCCTTCACTCGCATATTTACAATAAGTTATGTTCTACCCTTGACATGAAAAACACGACAGTAAAGCAATTAAAATTACAAACGAAATCACTGCTTTTGCATCTCCCATACTGGCAAACGGAACACTTCTTTTTAAAAATATCTAAGTGAATGAATACTCCTAATCCTTATAATAGCTGATTAGCTGACACACATTATACACTTACACCACACACTTACACACACGCACACACACACACACACACACACAATCACACATTTTTCACTTTTTTATCATTATTATTTTTCTCTTACATTTTGATTATTAATTTTAATATTTTACATTATAAGTTTAGACTACAGTATACGTACCAGCACATTAATATTAGTGTTTTATAATCCTCATTAGCTGTCTACTCTAGAATGTAACTATAATTTGTAATGGTGCCCAAGATACAGGCTTCGCCTAGTTTGGGACCAACAGTAATATAAAATGTAAATACTGAAATGCTAAATAAAGATTATTATATTATATATTATATATCAAACAAATATATAACAAGCAATGTACCCACGCATGCAACCAATGATACTAAATGAACAATACCAACCAACGATCGAGCGAAATATTTTTTAATGCAATCAAAGATAACGCAAAAGGTCTGTCTGTGGTAAGGGCTAGAGGCAAGACAAGAGGCATAACATAAACTTAAAAGTAGCTTACTGCTTGACTAGAGATAACCTTTCTTCTTTCTTTATTTTTTTTGTGTAGTTTGTACAAGGATGGCTGGCTTCGTTGTAAAGAAATTACACTGATCACATTGTGTGATGAAGGTCCAGGGTCGTCTTTTAACCGCTAAACAAAATTTTGGAAAAATAAAACAGATCTGATCTTTTCCCAAAAAAAAAAAATCGTTTTTGATACATACTTTTAGACTTTCGCGTTCCATTATCAAACTTTATTCTAATCGGGAATTAACGCGATTTACCTTATATTTTGGCTTGACGTTTCGGCCGGGTTGCACCAGCCGTGGTCACAAGCAGACATGACATGTCGTTTTTGATACGTTTTCGATACTTAATATTTTATATCGATGTATCGATATATATACTTTTAGACTTTCGCGTTCCATTCCCGATTAGAATAAAGTTTGATGTATCGATATATCGAAAAAATATATATCGGATGAAAATATCGACATATCGAAAGAAAAAATATCGATATTTTTTCAACAAGCCTACAGAATCTTCCTCTAAGCTTAAATACTCTATGTTTCGGGGAATTACTTCTGTCTGCTGATGTACTTGTGACGCGAGTGCGAGTGATCTTTTCGAATTATCATTTTAGTTCCATCGATTTCCTATAAAGTAAGGTAAGCGCCGATACGTACGTGTAATCAGTTGTAACTTATAATTTTATCAGAGTAGACGACAAGAAATACAGAGATTGTTGTATTTTAATTAGTCATCGTTGATTCCATAACCGTAATTTTATAGTACAAGTTTAATAGTAAATACCTATCTATTTATTGAAGACTTCTGTGTCCTCCCTCAGTGAACTTTCCCTATCAAGGTAAGTCAACAGTTCATTTTTGGTTATATTTTGAACAAGCCAATTATATAAAAAAATTAATTAAAAAACCATACTACCTCCTAATTCTATGACCTGTAAAAGGGGCTACTTTGGCTTTCTATCTTTATTTCTGATCTGAAACAAAGACATATATCTTTGTTTCTGATCAATGATTTACAGGTGCATTTTATACATGTTATTTAATCACTGTATTAGAGCATAAAATTGACAACATAAAAAAAATATGATTTTTAGTTGATTTTTATATTAAACTTGTAGTTCATAGAATGTTTAGTTTAAACCTTTGAGAAACAATTTTAATGTGAGATTGGGAAAAATATCCACTTAGTAGTTTTAGGAAAATTAAGGACTAAATTTTAGAGGGTATGCTACACATATTTTAGGTAGTTTATGTATTCATAACTCACAACTGTACTTGTGCAATGGTTTGCCAAACCTGACTTCAGACACACAAAGATTTGTTGTAACTACTGTACCTATTGATTGCTGCAAAGCAGTAGGGTAGAAACGTTGTGGTATGTTATGATCAATGGTGTGGCTGATATATTAGTATTAGTTTAGAGATTAGTAATATTGAAGGGATTTGTGGATTAGTAATCTGATGAACTATGATATGCTAATATTTTATATTAGCCTAATCTCTGTAATGACCATCTTAAATATACTGGATAATAACATTCGGAATAGTTCGGATTCACTCGATTGGCGTTCACTGGGAATGAACTTGTGAAGGGAACATCATTCATACAAATATTTACGTACAAATGAGATGGATAATTTACAGCAATCTGTCTGTAGATTAGTGATACGCCTACCAAGTCTATTATAATGTTATTAGTGAAATTTAAAATATTACTAATACTGATATATTAGTTAAAATATTATAATATTTCCAGACAAATATATTAGTATTACCTAATCTTGAGAAATACCGGTATTAACCCATCTTTAGTTATGATGGTTGTTCTGATGCATATCTCGTCCCCGTTCCTGCCATATCAATTATTGCTCCATCAAAAAAATAATTACAGATTTCCACAAAACAACATATACAAATAGCATAACTGACACACTGAAAGTCTGATAATGATTCATTATCTCGTCATTTGAATGTGAATTCGATCCTAAATGAGAAGGAAGGAGAAGTCTAATTCTAGCTTGCCACTTTAGGGAGATTAGCTCCATCTAATAAAAAAATATAGGATGAGGGAGGAGTGTTAAACTTTGTTATCAGATCCATTGTTTTGTTTAACTAAGCTAAATGATTTATGCAATCAGTACCTGTTTATCATGGCTGTTTACTAGGTACTAGACCCGTTGTACCCACGCCCACTGCCCACTGCAGGGTCACATATTTAGCCACCGAGCAGCAATGTTTACATATTGTGCTGTGAGAGACACGGTAGCTGGTCTTATTACCGGAATCATGAGCCATAGCTAACTATGTTTTCATACAAAAAACATTGACTAAATCAGAACATATTTTATAAGTATATAATATTTTGCTGCATGGGTTTACTGCCAGGATGATTAATTATCATTTTCTGATATTTCGAGCTGTTGCAAGCACCATGATCACGGGATAACGCTTTGTCACCCCATGCCGCCCTTAAGGATATTATTCACAGGGGGCTTGTCACTGCCGGTGTCCCTGCCGTACTGGAACCAGTCGGTATTACACGAGATGAAGGAAAGAGGCCTGATGGTGTCACTTTAGTACCATGGCAACATGGGAAGCCGTTAGTGTGGGATGCGATATGTGTCGACCGACACACTTGCTGCGTCCCACACCCCGGCAACTTGCAGGGCGGCTGGAGGGGCTGCGGCGACCGCTAGTGATGCAAAGCGGTGCAAATATGCAGCTCTAGGTTCGAGCTATATATTTGTGCCCTTTGTGGTGGAAACCATGGGGCCTTGGTCTCATGAGACGCACGGTTTGGTGAAAGAAATTTCATCCAAACTTATCGAAGTCTGGTAGAGACCGGGCTGGTAGCTTTTTCAGCCAACGTATAAGCTTGGCTATACAAAGGGGTAATGCCGCCAGTCTTTTAGGTACCCTTCTCTCCCAGTGGTTTGAAGAAATTTTTTACCTGTACGAAGTTTAAGTGTACATGTTTGTAAATAAAATGTAAATATTTAGTTTGAATAAATTAAAATCATTCTTATATATGACTAGCTGACCCACGCAGCTCCGCCTGCGCTATTTTTACGTTAACTAAACTTTTAATAACAGACATTCGCATCGTATACATAACCCCCTTTTATATAGTCAGTTAAAAACTGGGACCCACTTTTTACCTGCTCTCCGAAGCACGGACCCGTTTAGTTCAAATGGCGTTAAACGGTCACCCATCTATTTAATCACCTTACCAACCGTTGCTTAACCCGATCGATTACAAAACCTTCATAACAACTCTCTATGAGTGTTCCCTTACTAATATTTATTATAATAGAAAGAAAAATTGATAAAATCGGACCAAGCGTATAACCAAGTACCCATTTTGACTTTAATCCCCTCTCCCAAAAGAACCGTGCTAGATTACGGGATAAAAAGTATCCTATGTCCTACCTCGTAGTAAGATCTCAAATCATGCCAAGTTTCATTTGAATCCATTCAGTAGTTTCGGCGTGATGCTCAGAGAAAGTACCAAAGGAGTTAGTATCGCGTCGATTCCCCGAACAAATTTTTCGTGGCACTTTTGCGGGGTGCGGGAGGCGAAGTAAACACACACAGATACACCTTCACGCATACCCACACTATAGTAAACTCGCAACACATTCAAAAATACACGCACACAAATAAAGAAAGACCTGACCATATGACCAAAAATTTGGCAGAGGGGGTTAGCGCATCATGCTCTCTCCAGTGGTATCTCCTCTAAGGCGTGATGCGCAGCCGTGATACAGACAGACAGACAGACAAAAATTAAAAAAATTACATTTTCGGGCTCAGTATCGGTTATAGAATGCCCTCCAAATATAATTTTCAAAATATCTTCAATGTACAGAATTGGACCAGTTACAGTTTTATTATAAGTATAGATAGATGAAAAATCGTTTAAGTTTATTTGTTTCCAGAAAAATGTATTGCAACGTATGTGGTGTTGTGGATGATGCTTACGATGATGGTACCGAAGCCATCCACAACGTGTCAACTAAACATTTGTGTAATCTCATATTATATGAATATAAAGAAAAGAAGTAAGTATTGAAATTTAAGTTGCTTAAAATTGTAACATACTTTATTTTCGGCTGTGTGCCTTAGGGGTCGTACATTAATCACGTGAGGCTCGAAAGGCGGAGGGGAGGGGTTCCGAAAATATCACGAAATATCACCAGGAGGGGGGAGGGGTATAATGAGACATCACGTGTATTTATTTGTTAGTTTAAAACCTCACCACATATCACCAGGGGGGGGGGGGTTTAAAAAGTTGCTAAAAACATCACGTGATTAATGGAAGACCCCTTACATACATTAAATATTATATTTGTATTGTTTACATTCCATAATATTCCCAATCCATAAAATCTACCTATCTTATACCTATTATTCACATAAACTTTTATTTTATCATTCACTTCCTAAACAAATGAAGCTTATTTATTAAATTGTGGAAAATGTTGTGGATATTACATTGACCAATATTGTTAAATAATTTTCCATTTTTTATTTATTTAATTGTCAGTTTTCTAATCAGTGTGGTTACTGTGTTAGTTAATAGACTATCCTGGGAGAAAGATTTGGGATTCTGTCATTGACAAGGATTGCGGTCAGTTGTGGAAAAACCTCGTGTTATCAATTTTATCGTTTTTAGTTGTGCTTTTGTATATTTTTGTGTCTGTTTTTGTTTATTGTGTTGTCTTGGTGGTAAGTTATTGTAGTTTATTTGTGTTCTCACTCATTTCCCTCGGGAGATGAGTGCGGAAGATCCCCCTGATGGGGGAGGACGCCCTCCCGACATGGCTTCCATACCTATTGACATGGACTTAGATTTTCCTTCAAAGTCTATTTTAAAGCGACCTGCTGATGGTGAGGATAAATCAGAGTCTAAGAAAACTCGGTCTCCTGCTGATTCCATCCAGTCCACGTATACCAAACCGGAATTTCTCTCTTCCAAATTGCATTACAATGAGTGTGACAAAGGACCGTTCATTGTACATATTTCGAAGGTCGAATCTGATCCCTCGGCCGGCTCTTCGTTGAAACTTTTAAAACTTGCCCAACTCCTACACAAAAATAAGATAGCGGGTATTACAGAGGGTGGTATTAAAAGTATTGGTAGGAACAAAGTTTCCGTGGAATTTATAAGTTCATTAGATGCAAATACTTTTGTTAAGAATAACCCTCTGAGTGAGACCTATCATATTTCTATTCCCAAATTTCTTGTTTCACGTATGGGGGTAGTTAGAGATATCCCCACTGACTGGTCCTTAGAAGACTTTGTCAATGGAATTGCTGTTCCACATAATTGTGGAGAAGTTATAAGGGCCAGGAGGCTCAATGTAAAATCCAGAAAGGAGGATTCTGTTATGTGGATTCCCTCCTCCACTGTTATGATCACTTTTGTTGGCCAGATTCTCCCTGAGAGAATTTTTTGTTTTCACGCATCCCTCCCTGTTGCTTTATATCAACTACCAACCATCCAGTGCTTCAACTGTTGTAGGTTTGGGCATACAAAGTCTCAGTGCCGCTCTAAGCCCCGCTGCTTCCGTTGTGCTCAACCTCACGCTGGTGAAAGTTGCTCACTAGATGATGCCCAGTCCACGTGCTTCCTTTGCCAAGGAGGCAAACATAAGGCCACTGACTCAAAATGTCCAGAACATGCAAGACAAAGGAGTATTAAAGTTCTAATGTCTCAAGAAAATATCAGCTATGGAGAAGCATCCCGTCGCTTCCCTGCTACTAAAAGATCCTTTTCTGATACGCTTGCTCTCAATTCTCAACCCCATTTGCCTTCTTCTGTTCGTTCAATCCCTAATTATGTGATTCCCCCTCACTCTTCTACTCCCTCTCCTACTTCTTCCCCTACTAAATCATCCTATAGAAAAACTGTTTTCCTCACTCCAAAACCCAGACCTGTATTAGGGAAGTCATACGATGTCCAGGCTCACAAGTCCCTTACTAGCTCCCCCAAGACTTCTCTTCCTAATGGTTGTGCTTTTCCTGAGTTTGAGGACACCACTCCCTTACCTACCCCTAATGACAACCTTATTGAACTTCTCACATGTAGTCTTATTAACATTCTTTCTAAATTTAGCGACGCACTACCGAACAATGTTACTGTCTTACTTGAACAGCTCCTCCAATCTTTCATTACCAATAATGATTTACAAAATTCTTCAGTGGAACTGTAGAAGTGCTATCCACAAAAAATCTGACATTATATTTCTTTTGAACAAACACAAGCCTGTTATTTTTGCCATCTCGGAAACATGGCTTGGACCCGGTTCCCACTTTAGGGTCCCTGGGTTCTCGTTCCTCGGGGATGGCAGAAGTGATGGGTATGCAGGTTGTGCCTTTCTGGTTAGCAGATCCATCACTTATTCCCAAATTTCTATTCCTGCTCACGACCCAGGTCTGAATATAGTTGCTGTTAAGGTTCTTAATATATCCTTTGTCTCTATATATATCCCTCATCCCAACCATGCCATTTTATTGGAACTTGAAAGCATTTTATCCTCTATCCCTGGCCCTCTACTTATTTTAGGAGATTTTAATTGCCGGCACACATTATGGGGTTCACATTGCAATGATTCTGTTTCCTCTTCCCTTTTAGATATCCTTGACTCTATTAACCTATGCGTCCTTAATGATGGATCTGCAACTCGCAGGGTTTCTCCTGTTCAAAATGTAAGTGTTCCTGACTTATCCCTTGCTTCTCCCCCCCTCGTCTCTCTTCTCTCTTGGTCTGTCCTTCCTAACTCCTTTGGTAGTGACCATTTCCCCATTTTAATGGAATTTCACCAATCTCCTTCTCCACCAGCCCCTCAGGTATCCCAACCCCTCCTCAAATACAGATTATCCCAGGCAGATTGGTCTAAATTTTCTTTGTTACTAGATGAGTCTGTTAACCTTTTTCCTCCCGTTAACTCATCCAATTTTCTCTCTCTTTATGATCAGTTCACTTCTGCTATTCTTCTAGCTGCCAATGAATCTATCCCTTTGAAAGATTCATCCAAAAACTTAATTCCTTCTCCTCCTTGGTGGGATTCAGAGTGCACAGAGAGTGTCCGTAAGCGCAAGGAAACCGAGCGTGAGTACCTAGCAGACCTCACCATGCCTAATTATTTGAACCTTAAAAGAACCATTGCTAGCACTTCTAGGCTGCTGGCAAAGAAGAAGTCTTCTGGTTGGCGTAGTTTTTGCGAGTCCCTATCCCCCAGGTCCTCTCTCTCTCTCGTTTGGAAAAAAATCAAAGCATATCGCAGATCACTAGCAGCTTCTAACCCTTCTTCAAATGATCCTAACCCATGGCTTAATGATTTCCTTGCTAAACTTGCTCCTCCTTTTGTTCCCACAGCTGACTCCCTTCCTTTATCCGAATTCACTCCTGTTTCTTCTTCCGATAAGATGAATGATCCCTTCTCTTTTTCCGAACTATCTTGTGCTCTAGATCATCTTCGCGATTCCTCTCCTGGTGCGGATGGAATTCCTTACTCTTTTATTAAAAATTCTTCTCTAAAATCCCAGCAACTTTTGTTGGATATAATAAATGCCATCTTTGTATCTGCTACTATCCCTGCTTCATGGAAGACACAAATTGTGATTCCCATTCTCAAACCTGGTAAAGACCCTAGTGATCCCTCTTCATATAGACCTATTGCGCTTTCTTCAGTTTTGGCAAAAATAATGGAACATTTATTAAAAAATCGACTTGAATGGACCCTTGAAAACAGAAACTTGTTGCCCAATACCCAATTTGGGTTTAGAAAGGGGGTTGGTACTATGGATAGCCTTAGTATCTTCACCTCTGAAGTCCAACTCGCATTTTCATGTAATGAGAGCGTTATTGGTGTCTTTTTAGATATTGCCTCAGCTTATGATAATGTTCAGCTTCCACTACTCAGGCAGAAGATGCATCAGCTGAGTATTCCTGCGAGGCTGATCAACGTCATATGCAATCTCCTAATGGAACGATCCATTTCTGTCCGCCATCAAAATGATGTTCATCCTCCGCGCCAGGTCTGGAAAGGCCTCCCTCAAGGCTCTGTCCTTAGCCCCCTCCTGTATAATATCTACACTTCCGATCTTGATTCTTCTGTGAACTGCTTTTGTAAAATACTGCAGTATGCTGATGATATTGTTCTTTACGCGAGATCCTCTTCCTTTTCCGATTCCTCTTCCCGTTTAAATTCTGCCCTCTATTATCTAGACCAATGGCTTACTGATCATGGACTAAGTCTCTCCATCCCCAAATGTAATGCGGTTGTCTTTTCTCGTAAACGACTTATTCCGGATATCGATCTCTCTATCAACGACGAACCTATCACTATCCTTGATAAGGTAAAATTTTTAGGAATGGTTCTTGATTCTAAGTTATCAGGTGTTCATCACTTGGACTATATTGTTAAGAAATGTGAACGAAGTATTAATGTAATGCGCGCTCTTTCTGGCGTTAGGTGGGGTTCTCACCCATCAACTCAGAAGCTCCTCTATAATGCGATTATCCGTAGCCACTTCGATTATGGCAGCTTCCTTCTGGAGCCCTGCAATAAAATTGCTTTAGCTAGACTGGATAGGATTCAGGCCAAGTGTTTGCGCATAATTACAGGCGCCATGAAGTGTTCCCCAGTGATGGCACTTCAAGTTGAGTGTTTAGATCCTCCTCTGTTCTTGAGAAGGCAATACCTCTCAGACAGGTTTCTCTTTAATTTGGCTCAGTCAAGTTCCCACCCCCTTCTTCCCCTCCTGGAATCTCTGGCAGAACTCATTTTATCCTCTCCCTATTGGAAACATAAAGATCCTCCCTGTTTAGTTCGAAGTTTCAACAAAATGGCAATTATACCTTTCCCCATCTTTCGTCTTTACAGAAATTCTATCTTTGAAGTGGATTTTGAGTCCCTAATTTTCAAACCAAAAGTCTTGCTAAACTTGGGTATAGATAAGCACTGTGCTGGTGCTAACCAGATGTTTATTAATATCCTGGAGAAGGATTGGACTGGCTGGACTCCCATATACACGGACGCCTCTAAATCTAGTAATGGCAATGTGGGATCTGCAGTGTGGATTCCAAAATTCAATATTATCTTGAAGTTTGGATGTCCTTCAACTAGTTCTATTTTTACAGGGGAATCTATAGCTTTATTAGAAGCGGTTACATATGTAGAATCTCACAATCTTGATAAAGTCATAATTTTATCTGATTCTCTGAGCTGCCTTCAGGACATTCTGAAAGTTCCTTTCCATGCTCGGGACAATTTTATTCTTACCCTCAAAATTAAGCAGATTCTATTAAGGTGCCACAATGCTAACCTTCAAGTTGTATTGGCTTGGATTCCCAGCCACTCCGGTATAATAGGGAACGAAAATGCTGACTTGTGTGCTAGATCCGCTGCCCAACAAAGTTGCGAAACATATAACTCATGCTATTCTCGTGACCTGCGATTGCTGGCTCAACCATCCCTTATAAAGGCCTGGAATTCTGTATGGACTGCTTCAACCCGAGATAAAGCTAAATATTACGCGTCTATTCAACCTGAAATTCCACGGAGGCCCTGGTTTTACCGTCAGAAAAATAACAAACTGGCTACATCAATAATTATCCGGTTGCGTCTAGGCTTTGTTTGCACGCCAGTTTTTTTAGCGAAGATTCGGGTGAGGGACCACTCCCTCTGTGAGTGTGGACTCGACGAGGGAACTTTGGAACACTTATTTTTTTCTTGTCCCAAACTAGTTGTTCCTTTATATGATCTACTTCCTAATGATATTCCTCGTCCCGTTAATATTCCATTTTTGTTGTCCTTGGCACATACCCATTACATAAAAATTCTGTATAAATTTATTAGCATCAATGACATAAAGTTGTAGCTCCCTGTCCTCTCTCTTTACATTTCCTTATATATATAAATAATATATATAATATAAATAATGTTAACATTATTTATATTATATACCTTTTTAAATTTAAGTACTATTTTTATGTTCTAACATAACTATGTGTCGTCTTTATACTAACCTTTATTTATTATCTTGTTTCAGCTTAACTAAAACCGACTATTTGTAGTAAACCGTTCATTAGTCAAATTATTTATTGTTCTTTTTATACACTTGTCGTTGGCAGAATCATCGGTTAACGATGGAGCCATAAAGCAAAATTGGATTGGATTGGATTGGGAGAAAGATTAAAAATTTGTGTCCAGTATTTTATTTTACTTTATTAGGGAAAACAAACGACATTACATAAGAGTTTGACTTAATGAATATGGTTAAATTTATATCTGTCTTGTGTCTCCAGCCCTTTCTTGATTTTTTGAGATCTTGTTCAATCTGCCATCTAAGCTTAGACCTGCTTTGGATTGGACTAATGGGTTTTCCTCCAACAGTTATTTTTTGGATGCTGTTATGGTTCAAGTACACCTTTAGCTGGACTACTATATTTTAGGCTGGCCCGTAATGCCCTTGCTTTTGAAATCTAGATATGACAAGATTTTTATTTATTTACAGGCGACTATTTAGTAAAAACCGGGATCAGATTTTCATATTCTGTGATGCTAAGAGTATAGACACGGATGGTAAAGTCACTACGAAACAAAACGTTGATCATTTGAAAGTACGGATCTATGTAAGTATTCTGATTTGTTAAATGGTAATCTTTTTTATTGAACATAGTGATGAGACAAGTGAGACATTTGCCTGAAAATAGAGGATGTATTCATGTACTCTAGCGGTCACGAACGGTGTACCACCTTTAGGACGACAATCGCTTGCATGAGCCGGCCCAAATTACGTAAGCGCACATAACTTGGTTCAAACGATTTTGATTGAAAACTGGTATACCGTGTCCGCGATAGTACATATTTGTGTGTTAGGTAGGTACTGCTTGTATCAGGAAATGCTTTATGATTTTGATAAGCATGGGTTCGATTCCCACCAAGTATCTGGGTGTTTTATCTATATACTTAAGTATGTATTTACAAAAAAAAGTATATAAGTAAAGTTGCCTGGTTTCCATAGCACAGGCTCTGTCTAGTTTGGGATCAGATGACCGTGTGTGGATTGTCCCAGAATATTATATTATTATTTTTCCCTCCACAAACTTCGGAGATAAGGGGGAGGGAACGGTTTTTTTTGACATTTTTGATTATCAGACTCAAACTACGTGTCAAAAACTAAAATAAAAATCTTTTTTGAGATGTGCAAATGAAGCCCTTTCATATGATATAGTAGTCTCACTTTAAATTTTTTAATGACCATTTTGACCCCCATTACAAAAGATAAAGAAGAATATATATATTTTTTTCATTTGCTATGAGTTTGGGTAAGTAAGATCTATTACTATTCCAAGTTTCAAATCGATACAGTCAGTAAGTAGTTCCTGAAATATATAGGACAGGACAGGGACAGATAGACGAAGTTTCACCGTAAGGGTTCCTTTTACATGTTTTGCTTATGGAACCCTAAAAAGGCTGTCTGATTAAAAAGAAATATAATCCCCTAAAAACAATAAAAACACATTTATTTAGTGTATGTTCTTTTAGACTTTACACAGCTAATGAACTAATGATAAAATAATTACCATTAATGTTAAAAAAATACGATTGTTTTGAAAAACCTAGCCATGTAAACACCAAGACCAATCGAAATTATTAATTGAGCTATTAATATAATGACTGTCATTAAATTTATTCTGACCGTATCACATTAATCATTAAGAGATACTTACACCAATGTTATTATTTTTCTAAACGGTACCTACTGGTACTAGGTAAATGCATAGAACAAAGAAATAAGCGCCGCTCACTATTCTAATGTAATTCTAATGTCATTTAATAGATGTACTGCGGTGCACTGCGGTGGTCCGCAGTGTCGGATATTTTGTCCTAGACTCTAGGACCTAGAGCAAGCAGTGTTAAACATTGTTGTGGCTGTGGTATTGTCTAGTATGAAGGGCTCTGTAGCTAGAGGAATTGCTGTCCTCAAGAGTCTACAACTTATGTTACACGCAACGAGCGAAATTGCAATGCAAATGTGCATGGACATGCTTGCGCTGTGCATTGACAAGCGTACCATAGGACATCTTGCTCCAACAGACACTGGTCTCGCCGACGAGGCTGAAGGGTCGTACACATGTGACCTCAACGATCTGGTTCTCTTCTCAGAGCTGGTTCCCACTTGTCGGGTGTCGGATCCGTATATTAATCGGAGGTTCCAGTGGAAGTGCATTTATGCACAAAATCTGTTTCCGATAAGTGAATAGCGTCATATAAAATGCTCTGCCACTGTATACGGAACTGACATCCGACAAGTGGGAACCAGCTCTCAGTGGGGGCGCGTTGTGATCTAGTGGTAGAGCCAGTCCTTTAGTGGTGGGTCGTCGACGCATCTACCATCGACGAAACGTGATCGTTTATCGTCAGCGATAAAGCGGTTTATAAAACAATCTAAAGTTTAGACTAGTTTATACTGTTACCGGAAAGTTTAGTGGTCGACGTTCACATACTAGTTACGTATTGCATGGAGTTCACCGATAAACTAGTCTACCTTTAGACTAGTTTATCGCCACTCCTTTCTTAAGCGACAGCCCAAGCCGAGGCCGCACGTGCGTCCTTGAGGTGCCATAGAGCTCGTCGCTCCCGTCCTGCCCCTAAGGCTGTCACGGCCATCTGCGGCCAATAGCTTGGTTTTCAAAAAAGCATCTTGTTTGTGTATGTATAAAAAAATAAAGGCTTTTCTCTCTCTAAGACCGAACACAGGTCTCTCAATTTATTAACTATTGCAGATCCTCTCCATCCAAAGGTTGCCTGGAAGAGATCAGTACTATTGATACGGCCCCATTTGCTGTAGTGCTGTATTTTTCTTGTTTCGTTATGTTTTAAGATGGTTGTATGTATAATGTGAAGCTGTAACAGCTCAGTGACGAGCGCTTGCCTTGGAAACAAGGTGCGCAGAATGTGTGAATCGTCTGCGTGTCACTAGCTTTCGGTGAGGGAAAACATCGTGAGGAAACCTGCATGTCTAAGAAAGCCTAACTAGCTTTCCAATGACGTGTTAAGTCCGCCAACCCGCACTTGGCCAGCGTGGTGGACTATGGCCTAAGCCCCCTCGTCTTGAAGCGTCCGTGCCCAACAGTGGGACATAAACAAGGGCTGGTATTATTATTATCGTATGTATACTTAATTTATTAGTTTTAACTAAATAGACATTTATTGAAACTAAATATTTACAGTTTATTTACAAATAATGTATACAATAAAGTATTATCTATCTATACTTCCCAGGTGAAACCAATGCAGAAAGTGAAGTTTGTTTTTAAAATTAAAAACGAAACGAAAAAGGAAGACCTCCTTGTAGTTGGCATTCACTTGGGACACCCACAGCCACAGTTTGAAATGAACGACCATCCTTATCGATTTGAATCGCCACCGCACGTGTTTGAGAAGCGTGAGTATGCTATTATTTATACAGTCCTTCTCAAAGTGGGCGATAACGCCCCCTTCTGGGCCTCGAGCGGCCTTCAGATGGGCGGTAGTGGCATCTAAGGGGGGTAATAATATTTTATTTTAAAGGTGCGTGTGGTTGGTGAATTATGGATTTGGGGGTTCTAGTTGATTTTTTTATTCTGCGATCAGTTCAAAAACTATGAGAAGATAGGTTCAAGGCTTGTTTGGCATGTGGAGTGCACCCTCCAGCAAGGAGTCTACTCCGCGTTTGCCCTGAACGTAGGACTTGTCAGATCCAGGACATTGTGTCGTTTCAAACGTCTGGCAGAATCTACATCCTCTATTAAACAAAATAAAATTTGATTGATTTTTCAGAATCAAGACTACCAGAAGAAGTTTCGGTTGAATTTAAATCTTCCGACGTAGGACAGTATGAAATGCCCATTATGTTTACATTTCATAGGGAAAGTGATAAAAAAGATTTGATATTTATAAGGGAGATGGTAAGTGCTAGCAGTTAATAATACCATTGCTTAAGGTTTAATGAAACAGTTGATTGCTGGCATGACTTTAATTTTAAAATACCTATTAGTGTCCAACAGAAGACAAAGCCCCAAAGCAAAAAGGAAGTGAGCTATAAATTTAACGCCTTGACGTTTCTTTGGGTATATGTGGCATTGTAACTGTTAAACAAATCGATGGATTTGAATGCTGTTCATTGTATTATAAAGTGGGATACCTCTTAGCTATGCTTGATGAACACTATTCGGATGTTTATTATACATTCGTTTTAATGTCGGTAATTTTAAAATTTTAATAAAATTTGTGCCTTTAATTTCATTATGACGGGCCTATTGATGTAGGAACCCTGGCTGCTACAGGACGTGGGTTCGATTCCCAAACCAAGCAAACATCAGTGTGCACGCCAGTCTGTCTTCTGTCTGGGTATGTCAAATATGTACAAAAACGGTGTATTAATATGGATTTGTATTAGTTGTTTGCTTGCCATAGTACATGCTCTGCCTAGCTTGGGATCAGATTATTATTATTGGTATTCAGCCAATACACCACTCTACCGCCTTCGCGTGAGCGTACAATCTACAGCGTTTTACTGCTAATTAGTTATCAGTCTGGGAAATCAGTGTATTTTCTTTTAATACAACTTTGTGAACGAAACAAGCAGCCGTTCTGCACTGGCGCACTGGCGCTTATCACGTGTGACATTACTCGTTATACGAGTAAGTCTCTAGAGCGCAGTCATTTCTCCAGGGCACTGTACCAGAAAAGTATAATGTTACTTTGCTGCAGAATAACTGACACTGCGGTGATGCCTTCTTCGACGAACTTATGTACAACTCTTATTCAATTTTTTAATTTAAAAACTTAATAATTATTATTAGTTTTTAAACTTGCAGTGACAAGTTAAACGATCGAACAAATATTAATTATTATGCGTCATATTTTGTGTAAAAGTATTGTATTATTTTAATAATTTTCCATATCAGGTGGTCATGGTGGAAGAATCGCCTTTAGAAGATAAATTTACGAGCCCGTATATGAACAAGAATTGGGAAAGGGCAGACCATTTCATAAGTTCTACAAGTGATCAGTATGTTCTTTTTTATTTATTTTACTATGAGAGTTTGTCGTCACGCACCTTGTCCTTGTAAAGTGCTCTGGGATTGAATTATATAGACTGAATCAATAGCCGTCGTGTTCGCAGGTTCAAATCCTGCGGCGGGGCAGCAATTTTGTGTATCGCCTGTTGGGTTTCTTGCTATCACAACTGACTGACGTCATAGTGACGAGCTTCGATACTCGCGTGTAGTGTATGCATCTATTGTGCGTACTGTTGTACGGTTCTATTAACTACATAATAGGGTTTTTAAAAAAACTATTAAAAAAAAAACCGTCTTCAAAGTAAATTATTTAAAAAGCATAAAATAACGAAAATATATTGAAGTCGGTGCTAGCTAATCACGTTAACTAACACTATCACCAGCTGAAAAAAAACCGACTTCAAAGTAAATTATCTAAAAAGCATTTTTAGATAATTTACTTTGAAGTCGGTTTTTTTTTTAAATAGTTTATTTAACACTTTTTAGTGACTTATTTTACCATGATAGGTACCAGCACTATCACGCAACTCGAACGGCTACGTTACAGTAACTTACTGAAAACATAAAAAGTTTATATCTCTTAAACTACTGGACCGATTTTGATGAAACTTGTACTCTACCCTAAGTTGAAAAATACTCTAACTATTGCAATAGTATTTTCGAAATCGGACTTGTAGTTTCTGAGAAATCCGTGGACAAACCTACATACATACACTCACAAAATTTGGTAAATTTGTTTAGAAGCCCCATGAAGCCCACATAGACTAACATATATTAATATTACGCATTTTTATCAATATTACATACATACGCGTCGAATAGAGAACCTTCTTTTTGAAGCCGGTTAAAAAAAAAAAAAAATAGTTGGATGGACAGTCGTCTCCTCGTTGGGTGTCGTAAGAGGCGGGAAGACAGGCAGCAGTGTCATTCTTTTGGATTTATCTTCCACCTGTACTGCGATCCCCAAGCCGCCTACCAAGCGTGGGTATTATGGTAACCCCTCCCTTCTAAGGGGGAGGCCTTAGTTTTTGATGATGATGATGATAAGGACAGCCGTCTAGCGTGATTGGATTATGGATGACTGGCGATGGATGAGTGCGTTGATATATATTAGAAGGAAATGCTGAGTGGACGGGAATAGGATGGGTGTGTGCAGTTTAGGGTGTAGTACTCGGGTATAACAGTACGCACCGGCTTGCGATGCGACAGTCAGACAAAATTAAATGTTATAAAGTGATATTTCGCAGTCTGTGTTGCTCCTGATGTTAATATCTGATATAATATTTGCAGGCCTATACAAAAGTTTAAGATTCCTAAGCTATTGAAAATGCTTCTACCTCGTGGGCTTGAAGAGCAGGCACTAGAAGGTTTCGACAAATTACCGCGGGAAATCAAAGAGCAACTCAGGATACTCTTGATAGAGACCAGGTATAATATTACTTCATTTTGAAACAAAATCAACAGCTCATAAAATAACACAGTCAAAACATATTTGCTATACTAGGTACCATAAATAACGTCCGCTGAATATATTTCTTAATAAAAACTGTGTAAGCGATTAACTATTAATAGATTTTTGTGCATAGCTTGTGGATTGTGGATGATTGAGTAAACGAAAACAAACTTGTATGTCGATTTTTTGGAGCACAGAAGCAGAGGGTACTATGAGTCAAGTATAGTTTGTTCAAAATTATTTATGTGTTTATGAAGCATTGCGCATAGTAAAGTTAGTTTGAATTTGAAGGGCACCCTGTAAGTTTTCTTTTTATTTACAGGGCTATTTTCGACGAAGGCATCACTAAAGGAAACTACATGAGGTACTTCCATCATTTGCTGTGGTGGGAAGAGATTATAGCCAAAATTAATTTAAAGGTAAATGTAGTGATGACGAATGTTGTGAAGTAACACACACAAGCCTAAGAGGCTTAAGTGTTACTATTGTATTTATGTTTTTGTATATTTTTTCTTATAATGATAATAAAAAAAAAATAAAAAAAAAACAAAAAAAAAAGTAAATTAAGAAAAACAATGAAATTTTATATAGATAGGATAATTTACAGTATAAATAAGATGAGGAAAAAATGTAAGTGTTTTCTTAGTAGGTTGCGAATCGCCTATAAGAATCATCTCAACAGTCCATTAACATCACCATTTAAATACTATCAAGGAATACTATCAATTACACCAACACACAGTGTTCAATAATTCTTCGCCATCGGACATTCTATGGCAACGTCAGCCAACGATGCGTTACAACAAACAAAACATCCGCCGGAAGGTGTCCACTGCTGAACCTTCCCCTTGGGGGACGGGTTCACATAATTACCACGCTTGGCAAGCGTCTTGGGGATCGCAGTATACGTGTAGATTGAAATTACTCAGAAGAAGCTGCTGCCCGTCCTCTGGTTTTCTCTTAGTCGCCTTCTACGACACCTAACGGAATATGCCGGGAGCAGTGTTGGGCAAAATTTAGTTTGATTGATGACTAAGATTAAATTATTTAATCATGACTAATGAGTAATGATTATGACTAATTTAATACTTAAAATTACGCCGTTAACAAGTCAACACTTACTGAATATTGATTTGTTATTCACAAGTTTTAATAAAAGCTCTTGACATAACAAAATGAGACTCAAGTTTTACAACAGAATCATTTTTTTTTTTTTATAAATAGGTACAATATAGGTACAATCACAGATTTAATGGAAAATATATCCTCTATCAGCAAACTTAAAGGGTGATGAACACTTATAGCTTGATAGTTGTGTTCAATGAAACAAAAAATGGAGTCACTTGGTTTGGCATTTTTTAGTTTAGTCATTAATCAAAAATAATGATTGAATTACTAATGACTGATTAACTTTTTTAGTCATGAATAAATCAATCATGACTAAATTAGTCATGAGTAATTTAGTCATGACTAATCAATTGATTGAAAAAATTCTTACTTGGACATCCCACGGAAACAAACAAAACGTTTAAGTAAAACTCCCGCGTGCAGTTTACTAAACCCAAAATTTTCCTCGAACATCGATGGATAGATCAATGAACTCGATGATTGAGAATTTCTTTGTTTGCAGAAATACAACATGACTGAAGTGAGTATAGTGCGTAAGGGCAATGTGTACGAGCTGGAAGTGCCCGGATTGGCCGAGAAGCGACCGTCCTTGATGCGCAGTGAGTAACATTAATGTTTGTAACTGCCACATATCTTTGTGTTCTTTTTTTGTTGTATGGTTAATTCCCATTCTGGATTTAGAGTTGTTGGGCCTCTAACTTGGCTTAGCAACTGTTGTTTAGATGACAACAACTGGGACCGACTTTTTACGTGATTTCCGAAGCACGGAGAGTATTTCAATTGGGTTACCTACCACCTACTGCGACCCCAAGGCGCCTGCCAAGCGTGGGGATTATGGCCACCTCTCACCTCTTTGAAGAGATCTCTGTTCAGAAATGTACCACTTTCTGTTGATGATGATTAGAAAATATCCGAATTATTAAATTGAAACTTCTAATAATTGATCTGATCATTATTATACATGCATTACTAGATTAAGGCGGCTCGGAAAGTATTACGAGTATGTTGATAAATTTACGAGAAGTGTTTACGTTTTTACATTGTAATGTAATTTTTAGGTGACAGAGTGTTCCTACGCTTGCACGGTACTACTAACGTTATATTTGAAGGAGTTATTAAGAACATAGAAGACAGTTGCATTCATATTGGCGAATTGGACGAATCGTAAGTGACCTATTTCTTTACCGTAGCAGTCTGTTGTATGCCAAACACGAACATGGTTATCAAATTAAAGGTCTTTATGAGACGAGTTAAATAAATGTTTTAGAACACATTTTTTTTTAAACTTCTTTAAATACTCGTCTAGTTTACATATAAGGCTAGTTTCACGTGACCGCGCAATAGACTCAGTGAGAACAAGATAAAACTAATGTCATCTATAACTATATGAACAAAGTTAATGCCTCAGGCTGTACTGATGATAGCTTCTAAATAATATTCATATATAATCTTAGATGTTTATCTATAAACGTTTGTTTATTGGGTGTTAAAGTAAAACATTCTTGCAGATTTCATGCTAATTACAACCCGGACGCTCTATTCGATGTTCGGTTCATAACATGCCGCGTTCCCTTCGAGAGATCGCACGAAGCCGTCTCCCGCGTGTTCGCCTCCAAACAGGAGAGTCGGATCTTCCCAGAGCCGCGACGTCACAAGGCACCTGTCCTTACTATCAACAAGTGAGTAGACAGTGTTTCTCAAAGTGGGCGATAACGCCCCTTTGTAGGGGCTGAAGGCTGTATTGTACAAGGGACGGTAGAAGGTAGGGGAAAAAATTGGGGGCATTGATGTAGCGTAAGTGGGCGATGGCTAATAAAAAACACAACAGTCTTACAATAAATGATGCCGGCTCATTGCAAATTTAAGTTTGAATTTCAAAACTGGCTATACATTTAAAAATAAATAATTGCAATAGCTGTTTTGGAGAGCGTATGAATGGGAAGTTAAAAGATTGACGGGCCCGTTGGTCTAGTGTTCAGACACCCTGCCTGCTAACCGATGGGTCGTAGGTTCGATTCCCGCCAAGTGTCTGGGTGTTGATTATCTATTTAAGTATGTATTTACAAAAATAAAGTATATAAGTATTAGTATCAGTGGTCTGGTTTCCATAGTACAGGCTCTGCCTAGTTTGGGATCGGATGACCGTGTGTGGATTGTCCCAAGATATTATTATTATCAGGGTTTTTTTTTGTTCGAATTTATAATTTGTACCTTCCTCCTTTGGCATTTTATCCTTCCTTTGGCAATATAAACTAGTGGTACTACGAACCTTCCTGATGGCAAATGCTAATGCAGCCTAATAAAATAATAGCTTGGGACAATCTAATCCCTAACTAGCAGTCTATTACACAACCGCAAACAGACCTCTAGATATGTTTGTCTAGAGTGGGAATCGAAACCACGACCTGGGCCTTAATTCACTATGACCATTTTCAGATTCCACGCTCAAACCTTGTCTACAAACTCGTTTACCTAAATCGTTATTAAAATGTTCCTTTGCTATGAATTTATAAATGACGAAGTGTACCACTACCTGCTTTTTAACTTAAAAATATTGCTCTATTAGGCGATATTGAAGTTGTTTTATCAGGGCGAGACTTAAGCGCGGAATGTAAGTGTTACTAGAGAAATAGCTCTCTTGGGTAGCGGTCAGTGTGCCACTAAACTCACGGGTCTGTCATATCACAGATGAAAGTGTAATAGGAATGTCCTAATAGAACGCGATCACGCGATCATCGCAAGTCTTCATCGAACGAAATCTCAAACATATGCACGTCGAACGAGTGTCCTAACCGGCGGTCGCGCGATGTGGTCGACCGCCGGTTAGGACACTCGTTCGACGTCGATATGTTTGACATTACGTTCGCGCGAACGGAGTTGCGAACTTGCGATGATCGCGTTTAGTTAGGACATCGCCTTATAAGGAAAAGTACTTTTATTAAGTTGGTGATAACTAGACAACAAAAATCCAAATGCTTTGAATTTTAGGTTTTATAATAAGCTGATTAAGAACAACGAAGAACAGAAGTCCGCGGTGGAGCACATCGTGTCCGGGACGTCCGGGAAAGCTCCTTACATAGTATTCGGACCGCCAGGTACCGGCAAGACGCTGACTATTGTGGAAGCCATAGTCCAGGTATGTTGAATCTGTCCTACGTTTCGCGTGTTTGCGGATCGGAATCATCCAATACTAGGTGGTATAGGTTCCTTGTGCAAGGAACCGTCCAGGTAGGTACCACCGCAGTGTCAGATATTCTGCCGCCAAGCAGCAGTGTGTAAGCATTGCTGTGTTCCGACGTGAAGGGCACTGTAGCTGGTGAAATTGCCAGACACAAAGACTTAATATCTAATGGCTTAAGGGTCGCCAACGCGCTAGTGATTCGCTTCAGGTGTTGCTAGCGTTTATAGGCTGCGGTTCCACGAAACTTGTGGTGCCGTCTGAATAGGTTCAGAACTGGCCATGGGCGATGTAACTACATGCTACATAAATGGGGATGGAAAGACTCAGCAATTTGTGAGTGTGGTGAGGAAGGAAGAAACCATGGAGCACATAGTCCGTTGCTGCTCGTTATACTCATACTCGGGGCCTCCTGACGATCTAATCTATCTTACTCCTGACGCAGTCACCTGGTTAAAAACCTTGGATATTGACATTTAATTTGACATAATATTCTTCAATTTGTATTATTTTCCTATTTTTATTACCTAAGTACCTATATTTTATTAAATGCCATACGATTAAATAAATAATAGGCTGCGGTGACTGCTAACCATCAGGCGGGCCGTACGATTGCTTGCCACCTTGGTATAAAAAAAAAAACAGCCGTTGAGTGGTTAACTGATCGTAAATAGTAATCAACCATGGATGAATAGGAAATGTAATTTATTTCAAAAATTCTTAGAGCTAGCACTTCTGAATGGTTTAGATAATTTCTTTCGTAAGGTTTATGTCATTTATCTGCGTACCTGGACTTGAAAGTGTTGAGGGAAATGAGAAGGCCGATGAACTAGTGAGGCCCCGCTTACAAAGACATTTGGCTCTGAACCATTTGTACCAAGGTGAATGGGTTATCTCAACAACCTCTGAAGCGAATGGCCTTTACGTTGTATTTATCGTACATTGCTGTATACTGGGCTGTGGTCCCGTATGAAGCAGTGGCGTGCACAGAAGGTAGGCAAAAAAATGTTTTCGGCTTGATTCACCTATTTTAAGTATGTTATTATACCATTTCAAATATCCATATGCAAGCAAATACTATAGACATATTAATTTGCATTTGAAAACATTAATAAGTTTATTCAGCGGCTCCATACTGACAAAAATACTTTGCCTACCCTAGGATTTCTCTAAACAGTCTTAATTTAAAAAAATCTTAGTTTGGACATGAATTAACGTATTTTTTTTTATGTAAATGGATATGTTGGTAATATTGGTTAATTTAAGGATATTTGTGCTGGAACACGAACAAATAGCATAAAGTATAAACAAGTCGCAGATATTTTTGCCTGCTTTCAGTGCACGCCACTGGTATGAAGGGCACTGTTGCTGGTGAAATTACCGGACACAAGAGACTTAATATCTTATGCTGGTGTTGCTAGCGTCCATAGGTTGCGGTTGCTTCTTACCACTTTGCGGTATAAAAAAATATTAACGGCTGATTTGAATGTATTGTGTGTACTTTACAGTTGGTGCGTCGTAACCCAAGGAATAGGGTACTTGTTTGCACCGACTCTAACATGGCTGCCGACCATATAGCCCTAATGCTACTCAAATATAACAAAGTACTGAACATCAACAATTATCTCGTACGCGCCAACGCTCAAACGCGTGAATGGTAAGTTATTTACAGTTTAAGACATTTATTTTCTCAAAAGATTACAATTTATCAATAACTAGCGACCCGCCCCGGCTTCGCACGGGTGCAAAGTAAAGGATAAAAAATTGTTATTGTGGGTTTATCCCTAAGAGATAAACATATACCATCGCGGACTTTTTTGTGGACCTTTTTAAGGTGTACAATACTGTAGTACATTATTTTGATCTATCTCGTAGGGTTCAGCCAGCGTTTGCAATGTAAGCGCATAAAAATGTGTTTATTTACGACATCACATCAGAAAAATTAAATTATCCGTGTTTCTCTACTATATTATGCATATATTATACGTATAAACCTTCCTCTTGAATCACTGTATCTATTAAGAATAACCGCATCAAAATCCGCTGCGAAGTTTTAAAGATCTAAGCATATATAGGGACAGACAGACAGCGGGAAGCGACTTTTTAACATGTTTTTATTAGCTTGACTTGTATGTATGTATCTATGTACGAGTATGTATGATGGTAATGGAATCTTGCGATGCAATTTTGACCCATTTCTACACGTCCAAAACATTTGAAATTTTGCACATGTATCAAGAACCGGTGACAATACAATAATATGCTATCATCGAGCTGACCTGATGATGGAACAGGAAGGTGGGTAACGGAACCCTGGAACGGCCGGCTACTAGTAAACACATCGAGTTTGGACTCATTTGATTTGTTTTGAAGAGTTCTTTTCACTTTGACCATTAATGAGGACCTGATGATAGAACAGGAAGGTGGGTGACGGAACCCTGGAATGGCTACTAGTAAACACAGCGAGTTTGTGTTCATTTAATTTGTTTTAAAGAGTTCTTTTCATATGAACTATTAATTAGGACCTGATGATTGAATAGGAAGATGGGTGACGGAACCCTGGATTGGCTACTAGTAAACACATCGAGTGTGGGCTTATTTGATTTGTTTTAAAGAGTTATTTTTACTTTGACCATTAATGAGGACCTGATGATGGAACTGGAAGGTGGGCGACGGAACCCTGGAACGGCTACTAGTAAACTCATCGAGTTTAAGCTCATTTGATTTGTTTTAAAGAGTTCTTTTCTTTTTGACCATTAATGAGGACCTGATGATGGAACAGGAAGGTGGGTGACAGAACCCTCGAATGGCTACTAGTAAACACATCGAATTTGGGCTCATTTGGTTCGTATGAAAAAGTTCTATTTACTAGCCCAGTAATCATGGTTGATGATGGAAATGAAAGGTGGTTGACGGAACCCTGGAATGATTACTAGTAAACCCATCGAGCTTGGACTCATTTGATTTGTATTAAGAAGTTATATTCACTTTGCCTAATACGTGGACCTCTTGATGGACCCGGAAGGTTGGTAACGGAACCCTTGAATACTACTTGTGAAGCTATTGACTTTTAGCGTACTTTCGACTGTTTAAAGGGTAAATACGTAGTACTTTCTTAAACTCATTCAGAAACCTACGCGTAATGTCTAGTTTAGTAAAAATATGTTTTGCCACAACCTGCCTACGATTCAAGCTACGAACAAATCAATACTTGGGCTAATTTTATCCGTAGTTTAGGCGAATATATCTATGACTAAAAAGTATAAAATAAATTACTAGTTTAAAAAACTAAAAATACACGCTTTTATAAGGACTACTGAACTAAAAAGCAATAAATAAATTTTGCCTTTGCTCAACAGACGTTTTTGTGCTGCTGCTGATGATGAATCAATAAAATTACGTCAGGAATCTAAGACAGGAAACATATGCGTTTTTACAGGTTCCGGGACTCATGCCTCAGTGCTGCCACCTGGTGCACGTCATTTTTGAAAACCCTCATTAATGCGATTAGATTACCTAACAAATATTGTTTGTCCCTGTGTTGCTAGGAGTGTGATGCCCCCGGAGCTAGCAAATGTATCGAACGGCACCAGCTTCGAGTCGTTCGTGCCGCTGAGCAACGATCAGGTGTCGATGTATAGAATCATGGTCACCACGCTGTTGCACGCTGCGAAATACGCTTCGTAAGTGTATAATTTTACCATTTATTTTTATTTATTTAACTTTACGCACATAAAGTATCTGTGGTTTGCCGGGTTAGAATTGCAACGCCCCATCTCCTCGTTGGGTTTCGTAAGAGACGACTAAGCGAGAAAGAGAAGACAGGCAGCAGCGTCGTTCTTTTGGATTTACCTTCCACCTATACTGTGATCCCCATGTCGCCTGCCAGTGTTGGATCAATCCACTATTTTTTTCAATTGATTAGTCATGACTAAATTACTCATGATTAATTTAGTCATGATTGATTTAATCATGACTAAAAAAGTTAATCATAACTAAATAAATCAGTCATTAGTCATTCAATCATTATTTTGATTAATGACTAAACTAAAAAATGCCTAACCAAGTGACTCCATTTGTTTTTAATTGAACACATCTATCAAGCAAGCTATAATTGCTAATCACCCTTTAAGTTCACTGATAGAGGATATACTTTCCATTAAATCTGTGATTCTGTTGTAAAGCTTGTGTCTCATTTTGTTATGTCAAGAGCTTTTATTAAAACTTGTGAATAACAAATCAATATTCAGTATGTGTTGACTTGTTAACGGTGTCATTTTAAGTATTAAATTAGTCATGAGAAATTTAGTCAGTATTGAATAACTAATACTAACACTAATCAATCTTCAATCACCACACCACGATTGGATTAAATTAATCATTACTCATTAGTCATGATTGAATAATTTAATCTTAGTCATCAATCATACTAAATTTTGCCCAACACTGCCGCCTACTATTATGGCAATCCTTCCCGTCTAAGAGGGAGGCCTTTGTTCAGCATTGGAAGTATTTTGGTTACTGATGATGATGATGATGTAAGAAAAAATGTGCGTGCGTAGAGTCTCTCCGCGCGGAAGAAGTGAAACTTCATTCTCGCTCTGTCTCTTTTTACAGCCAGTCAGTTGGTCGGTCGGTCCCTCACTCACTCGCTCACTCACACACTCACTCACTCACTCACTCACTCACTCACTCACTCACTCTCACACACATACACACACTCGCACTCGCATTCCACTCACTCACTGACGGCGTCACATGAGCGCTTTCATAACCTTAACAAAGTTAACGGTTAACGTCTATCACTCAACGCTTAATATCTAACGCATAACGTCTAACGCGTTAAATGATAAAATTTTTGGAAGTCGCATAAGAAGTTTCACTTCAAAAATAAGTTATAGAGCGATGGTTCCGTGGTCGTTGTTGCAGCGAGCGTTGCCAGCGACAGCACAGGCTGCAAGTGAGCCACCTGTTCATCGACGAGGCGGCGCAGGCGTGGGAGCCGGCGGCGCTGGTGCCCGCGGCCGGGCTGCTGGCGCCCGCGGGGCAGCTCGTGCTGGCCGGCGACCCCAAGCAGCTGGGGCCCGTCTGCATCTCCAACAGCGCCGGCGCCTTGGGACTAGGTCACTCTTAATAATGATAATATTCTACGACAAACCACACACGGTCATCCGATCCCAAACTAGGTAGAGCCAGTACTGTGGAAACCAGACAACTGATACTAATACTTATACAGGTTGTTACGGAAATCAACGTCAAGTCGGAACCGGGTGATAGGCTAAGTCATAACTGTTAACAGCAAAATATAAAAAAAATAATCTTTGCTACCGATGTATTTAAAACAAATTCGTTGCAGGGTGTAGATTTTATTATATTTTTTTATAAATGACAATTTTTTTTTCAATCCAAGTTTCAAATCGATAGCATCAGTGGTTCCTGAAATATATAGGTAATGACAAACAGATAGACAAAGTCGCACCATAAGTGATCGTTTTTTTTCTTATGGATATGGAACCCTAAAAACATTTTTTTAAACTTACTTTTGTTACAGGAACTTCACTAATGGAACGCCTGCTACTGACACACGAGAACTTGTACGAGAAAAACCCGGACTACATGACATTACTCGTTAAAAACTTCCGATCGGATCCGGAAATATTGAAGATTCCAAACGAACTGTTTTACCAAAACCAATTACAGGTGAGGAATGCCCATATCTTGCTATAGAGGCTGATGGGAAAGAAACATTTATATTGTACCCGGTCTCCGAAGGGGCGAAGGCGTTATGTGTGCCTTTTTTATTTAACCCGGTGAAGAATCAAGTAAGATGTTCGTCTGACAGTAAGCGACACGATACATTAAAGAAAGCAAGATAGCTTCCTGTAGATAGTACCTACCTGGCCGCTTCTTTACACAAGGACCTACGACTTTGTCAATATGTATGTATCTATTGATACCTCCCAGAGGGTTTCACTGACGCTTTGTCCCACCACTGTGACTCCAATCAGCTAAGTTCTACCATGTTCACTACTCACTTGTGAAGACCCAAAGATCGGGGACCTTCCGCGAGTCTTGAGGAAAATTAAATTGTCTTGGAATCCGCAACTGTAATTAGAAAGTATACACCACAAGTCAAACAGATATAAGTTCCACTTCCCTTTGCAAATATTTAATAAGGTTGTATGTACTAGGCGCTGGCCGAACACGACCCCCTCAGTCGTGTCAGCGTGCTGGGTCTAGCGGGCGGACAACGAGCCGTCGTCTTCCACGCGGTGCACTCCCGCGAACAGCGTATGGGGAAGGCGCCCAGGTAATGCAACCTACACCGTACATACACATCACACGTACATCTGTCACGCCTAGGTAATACAACCTACACCTCACATACATATCTGTCACGCCCAGGTAATACAACCTACACCTCACATACACATCTGTCACGCCCAGTTAATACAGCCTACACCTTACATACACATCTGTGACGCCCAGGTAATACAACCTACACCTTACATACACAACTGTCACGCTCAGGTAATGCAACCAACACCGTAGATACACATCTGTCAAGCTCAAGTAATACTACCAACATCTTACATACACATCTGTCACGCCTAGGTTATACAAACTACATCTTACATACACAACTGTCATGCTCAGGTAATACATCCTACATCTTACATACACATCTGTCACGCCCAGCCCCCTAGACAATGTAACATTCTACAATCGCTATCGCTAATAGAATGTATAAAAATGTATGAGAATGACATAAGTCATCGAAAAATCACGTGACAAATTGTAGGGAATTGACACCGTTAGCGAATGAAGAAATAGATTCGCTATGAAGCGATTGCATCTTGTCTAGGCCCTCTGGTACTACAACCTACACCTTACATACACAACTGTCACGCTCAGGTAATGCAACCAACACCGTAGATACACATCTGTCACGCTCAAGTAATACTACCAACATCTTACATACACATCTGTCACGCCTAGGTAATACAACCTACATCTTACATACACAACTGTCACGCCCAGGTAATACATCCTACATCTTACATACACACCTATCACGCCCAGGTAATGCAACCAACACCGTACATCCACATCTGTCACGCTCAAGTAATACTACCAACATCTTACATACACATCTGTCACGCCTAGGTAATACAACCTACATCTTACATACACAACTGTTACGCCTAGGTAATACAACCTACATCTTACATACACATCTGTCACGCCTAGGTAATACAACCTACATCTTACATACACATCTGTCACGCCTAGGTAATACAACCTACATCTTACATACACATTTGTCACGCCTAGGTAATACAACCTACATCTTACATACACATCTGTCACGCTCAGGTTATACAACCTACATCTTACATACACATTTGTCACGCCTAGGTAATACAACCTACATCTTACATACACATTTGTCACGCCTAGGTAATACAACCTACATCTTACATACACATCTGTCACGCTCAGGTTATACAACCTATGTACATCTTACAGACACATCTGTCACGCCCAGGTAATATACAACCTGCACTTTACATCCACGTCTAACACGCCCAGGTAATTGTGCTAATTATTGTTTTTATTTAATTTTTGCAGTTACTTCAATGTGAGAGAACTGGAAATGCTACAAAGGTACATCAAAAGCTTGATGGATGTACACAACGTGTTGCCGGAGGACATCGGGGTCATCGCACCTTACATACGGCAGGTGCGTTATAATCTTTTTTTCTGGTGGTGCATAGGCATCGATTTGTTAGTGTAATTCAAAACATAGTAATGGTTGATGTATTTAAATATAAAACTTAGAATACTAAATAGTAAGGTTGTAAAGATAAGCTGACAATTTGAAATAAGAATTCCAAATAAAAAAAACACGCTTACCTTGTTTTGTCGTCTAATTTTTGTATCCTTTTTTCAAATTGTCAAACTCGATACAATAATAGATCGATGTTTCTAGGTAAAGCAATTGTTTTTTACCAGGTTTACAAGGTGAAGGGCTGGTTGACCGAACAGAACTACGGGAAGATAGAAGTAGGCACCGTCGAAGCATTCCAAGGTAAAGAGAAACGGGTCATTCTGGTGTCCACCGTGAGAGCCAACTGCAGACTTCTGGAGTACGACGCCAAGTACGGTCTCGGCTTCTTGGTCGATGATAAGGTAATTTTTTTGTTTGCATATGCGTAATATTACTAAAATTTTACTATAGTCGAATTATTAATTCACTGGAGTAAACTGACGTTTAATGTGTTACCAGTTTCTGACGAAAAAAAATAATAGTTAAGAGACTTACACCCGGTTTCTGAAAGGCTATTCAAATGGATATTCAACTAACATGACTGTTAACTTGACAGCTTGTTCAAATCAATTCGGGTTTCTGAAACGTTAATTAGAGAAAAATTTACTAATCTGTGATCATTTTAATTTGACAAGAAGAATGTTATTTAAGTATGGCTACATTGCATATTTAGTTCAATATTTCATTCAATAGCTCATTCAATTCAAAGATATTATAATCTGTAACCATAGATGGAGGATCTACAGGAGGGATAGACACTTTCTTTCTCATTCGCACAAGAAAAGAATTCATTTATATGGGTTACCTGTGATAGAAAGGAACAGAGTATTTTTTGTCCTTCACCATGTGAAGAAAAAGCACCAGTGGTACCCCATAGACATAATATTTTTGAGGGTCAAGCGGCTCCACACTCTTATTTCGTGGGCCTTCATCCCGCGCGGATGTGGAGTGCGAATTTCACTATCGTAAATTTCAAAAGTACCAATTGTTAATACAATCTAGGTATTTTTGTTGCAAAGGACCTTTTATACCTAATAATTACGTTATCTGTCATAAACTAGTAAATTATCCAAAACAAATATTATAATTTAATACTTAATTTGTCGACCAACACCGATTAGTTGACATTGTATTTGACAAGAGAATAATCTATGATCAAGGCTTAATTAGCCTTTCAGAAACCCAAATTGGCTTTGACATGAAGTTTCTGAAGCAAATTTTAACAGCCGTGTCAACTGACAGGTTGTTCAAATTAAAATAGTTGACCATGCTTTCTGCAACCCAAAATACACTTGACAGGAGATTTGACATCTTTGAGGAGAGTTAGTTGATTTTTGCGTTGATCATCCTTTCGGAAACCGGGCGAAAATGATTCTATTGATCACACAATGTTTCTTTGGCTCACGAGTACTGATTACTTGTGAGCCAAAGAAACATTCCTGCACTCAGACCAGACGTTAGAAGCCAAATGATAAATAACATGACGGCGTGTCGCGGCATGTGTAAGGCACAGGTCAACTCCCTCCCAACGACTTTGGATATGTGTGATGTTTTTAAGATAGAATTATAGCCCATGCAGCCTTGTTGTTCATCAATTTTACTAGATTTACATATAGTAATCAACTATTTACAAGTAAATATAATTTCTATTTAAAATTATTGTTAGTATTAATTATGTTACCATTATCTTTGAGCAAGTGATTGAATCACTATAGAATCACACACGTCACTATCACTATAGTGTTCCCACATCACTACTATTAATATGTTAATATTATTTTATATGATGATAATGATTTTATAAAGTGACATTAGCAAATCAGTTTGTTAACTCTAGTGAATTAAAGATTGGACTTTAGGTAGTCCCTTGCACAAGGGACCGTTTAAGTAGGAACCATCGCACCGCAGTGACATATTCTAACATTGTTGTGTTCCGGATTGAAGGACACTGTAGCTGGTGAAATTATTGGACCCAAGAGACTTAATAACTAATGCTTTGAGAGATGAGCAGCAGTGAAGCTGTCAGAGGCAGTCGTTTACGGTGCATTTAGATTGCAAGCTAACTATGAAAAAGAATTAAATCTAGCTGCAAAAACCGTTATTTTCATATGTGGGAGTGACGTCACATAACGTCCGTGAGCGATTTCGCGCAAATTTTCAGACGCCGACTTGATTTGCAGTCATCGATATACTATACCAACTAGATTAGCTGTCACGACCCGAAAAGTGGTCACGAAAATAGAGCTACGGAGACGGCTGTCGCTCTATTTCAAATTAGTACGAGCCGACAACAGGATGTATCGAAATTCCTTATTGCGCGTTTATAAACTGTCCAAATAATATAATACTTATCGTAATACTAAAATTGCAGATGGAGATTTTTTTTTTCGTTTCGTGTTCTTATTACTACTAGTTTAAATAATAAATATAAGTAAGATATCATTATAATACGAAATAAAAATTATTTATTTGATATTTTCTCCGCCACTGTCTATACGAAACTGTTAAACTACACGTCATTACCATAATAAAAAAGTTAGTTCTCATTTTTGCCACCAGCACGGATAAGTTTGTAAGTCAGTACACACACAATGGAAACACACCTGTTTTGAACCTTATTTTATAGTGGTTAAGATTTTCTTTTAAATGAGTACATTTTTATTTAAGTCAAAACAACTACTTTTTTTCGTATAGCTTTGGCGGTTTTATTGATTTTTCTTTGTCTCCGATGTAAAGGTTTTATGTGCCAACATTACTGCATACAGAATTAGACTTTATAACTACATGTGAAGGCTTCTATTAATCCGACGTTCCGAATTATTTAAAACTATTTTCTACAATTTCTAGCTACGTGTATAGTTGTGTAAGTATAATTATGTAACCGCGACCACATTTTCGATGTCATTTTGTTCGTGACAGCTAATCTAGTTGGTATAGTATATCGATGTTTGCAGTATATTCATATTTTTTTGCATATATTAACTTTTTTGTATTCGGTATCTTTAAACATGCTCAAAATATTTATTTTATTCATCGATATAATAAGCTCGATATATATAGTACTAGCTGACCCGCGCAGCTCCGCCCGCGCTTTTATTACATTTTGCTCCTCTTTTCTCCCTCTTCCCTTTATTTATTTCTCTCTGCATCTCTCTCTTATAAGAAATATCTAATTCTATACTCTCTCCCTCCTCTCTCTTTTCCCCTCCCGCTTCGGTCCCCGTCACACTCCCCCTCTTCCTCTCCCCATTGTTTCCTCTGAACCCCCTCCCCCTTTCTCATCTCCCACCTTGCTTCCCCTCACTCCCCCTTGCTCGATCTTAATCCCCTATCCCTCACCCCATCACCCCCTCATCGATTCTCCTCTCCCTCTCTCTCCTCTCTTGCACCCTCCTCTCGTTCAATATATCCTCGTCAATCATGGTATCTGGGATTCTTACCCACTTAAACCCCTGCAGCTGTCGCATCGCCACATAAGAGGGGGACCTGGGTCCTCCAGTGGGATCTGCACCAAATACCCCTCAGTGCGCATTATAGCCTCCTTCAACCTGGCACCATGATCACGGGGACAGGGCTCGCAACCCCGTTACCGTCCTCTTCGGTGTCGCGCCGTCACCCATCTATGTAATGACCTTGCCTAACGTTGCTTAACCTAGCAGCATGAAATATACTCTACGACCTATTAACAGACCTACCTGATATGCACACAAAATTTCATACAAATCGGTTCACCCATCTATGTAATGACCTTGCCTTATGTTGCTTAACCTGAACCTAGCGTTACGAACAACATTCACAGCTATTTCTTTCATTGGTGTAAATATTAGTAAAGTTTACGTTATATCGAAGAAGGGACAAATTCATGCAACAACAATTTATTATTAGTTAATTATTTCTTTAATTCTCATAAAAAGTAAATGATAAAAAAATGTTTATTGTGGGTTATCCCTAAGAGATAAACATATACCATCGCGGACTTTTTTGTAGACCTTGTTAAGGTGTACAATACTGTAGTACATTATTTTGATCAAACGCTGACTGCGTTTGCAATGTAAGCGCAAAAAAATGTGTTTAATTACGACATCACATTAGAAACCTCTAAAATTATCACTGTTTCTCTACTATATTGTGCATGTATTATACATATAAACCTTCCTCTTGAATCACTCTATCTATTAAGAAAAACCGCATCAAAATCCGTTGCGTAGTTTTAAAGATCTAAGCATACATAGGGACAGACAGACAGCGGGAGCGACTTTGTTTTATAATAAGGATAGATATATAAGATATAGATAAGCTAGATAAACATTCACTAACAAAATGACATCTAAACTGTGGTCACGGGGGTCGCAGACTTATCTGTGCTGGTGGCGGAAACGTGTACTAACGGTTTTATTATGATAATGACGTGTATTTTGACAGTTTCATATTGACAGCAGCGACACTCCTATCGACAAAAATTATTTGTCAGTCCTGTGGTTTGTAAAGACATAGCGACACAAGGGCGCTATTTCTATGTTTTTCGTAACAGCTAATCTAGTTTACATAATATATCGATGATTTTACACAACAAAATAAAATTTGTGCAAGTGCCCCATTGTGAATTTTTCTTCTTAATTTTCTTTCAGAGGTATAACGTCGCCCTGACGCGTGCGAAAGCAAAGATTATTATAATTGGCAACCCAGCGTGTCTAGTCAGGGACGTGAAGTGGCGCGCCTACATGGGTCTGTGTGAGGAGTTCGGCACCTACCACGGGAAGGAACACCAGCAAGTGGAGCGATCCGCGGCACTCCTAGTAGACATCGCGAGGACACGCTTCGACAGGTGCCGCATTACACATGCGATGAAGGAAATTAAGGAAAAGAAATAAGACTTTTGGCACCGTTATGGGTAAGGTAAATTTTTTATGGCATCATTTTTATGGCACTGATATTGACTATTAGGTATAAGTATATACATTTTATGCTAGTGGTATTGAAATTGACTAAAATTGTATTATTATTATTATACTTATTTTTGCCTTTTTAGGAGGGTTATAAAAAAATCTTGTGATACAAATATACCAAAATAAAAGACTTTTTTTATGTCGGAGACTGATGAAATCAATAATTTTGACAATAAAGTGATGTTTCAGAACATCTACACACATGTTGTATTAAGTAGAAGACACGTGCCTTATTATGGACTATGTTTTTGTGTTGTCCATTGCATAGATTTATAAGAATAATCATATTTTGTAATAATATTTTAATGATAAATAATTGATAATGGTAGTAACTATTTAATGATAATAGAATTCCTTTTACTCTATACTTATTATATTATTTCCTGTAAGTTTGCCGTATATGTAGATAGATTATAGTGGCTAAATATTATGTAACGTATTTTAATATTTTCAATTTATTTTCTTTCAAACTTCTTTTCTTAACGACATTTTACTAGAGTGCTAGTACTGTAAGTCTGCAAACGACTGGTACCTGAAATGTTGATAATAGCCGTCAATAATAAAAGATTTCGGCATTCATTCCCGCTTCAACCTGGTGCAGACTTAACATGCTATCACTCTACGCATTTTAGTATTCTAAGTACCAGAGAAACGTTAGCATCTTTACGCTTATTCTTCTACCATATTTCTTTCTAATACTATACGTATTGCTTTTTTTTAAGTACACTGATTTATAGTTTAAATTATGATTTATTGTAGTAACCATGAGAATTGATTTTACTTTCGATATGTAGGTTTGACGTAATAATAAAAATATTTATATACTAGGGGCCAAATATTGTGTAATGTAAATTATAATAATTTTATATTTTTTCATAAGTCCTACTTCTTTTGTTAACATTTTACTAGAGTGCTAGCACTTTAATTCTGCAAATAATGACTATTGGTCAATTTACTTCCAGGTTTGCTATTGAGCCGTCAATAACAAACGACTCAGGCATTCATTCTCGCTTCCACCTCATGCAGACTTAACATACTATCACTCTACGCATTTCAGTTCTTTAATTATCAGAGAGACGTTAGCAACTTCATATACTTACTTATATATAATATATATTAGAGGTGAAATATTGTACAACGTAGGTATTTAAAAAAGTTTATATTTTCAATTTTTTTTCATACTTCTTTTGCTAACGACATTTTACTACACTTTAAGTTTGCAAACGACTGGTGCCATATGAAATGATGACTATCGGACAGTTTACTTCTGAATTTGCTATTGAGCTGTCAATAACAAACAACTCGGGCATTTATTCCAGCTTCTGCTTCATGCAGACTTAACTTGCTATCACTCTACGCATTTCAGTACTTTAATAACCAGAGAGACGTTAGCAATATTATACTGATAAATAACATAGACTGCCAAATAAATATAATGTAACCTATTTAATAATTTCATATCTTCAATTTCTTTTCTTTCATACTTCTTTTGTTAACGACATTTTACTAGAGTGCTAGCACTTTAAGTCTGCAAACGACTGGTAATATAAGTAGTATGAAAGGATGACTATTGGTCTGTTTACTTCTGAATTTGCTATTGAGTCGACAATAACAAACTATTCTAGCATTCATTCTTGCTTCCGCCTCTTGCAGACTTAACATGCTATCACTCTATGCATTTCAGTACTTCAATTAGCAATTACCAGCAGTTATGCAACTTATTTAATAATTTTAAATTTCTTTTCTTTCATACTTCTGTTGTTAACGACATTTTACTAGAGTGCTAGCACTTTAAGTTTGCAAACGACTGGTTTGAAATGAATGAATATGAAATGATGATTATTGGTCAGTTTACTTCTGAATTTGCTATTGAGCCGTCGATAACAAACAACTCAGGCATTAATTCCAGCTTCTTCCTCATGCAGACTTAACATGTTATCACTCTACGCATTTCAGTACATTAATAACCAGAGAGACATTTGCAACTTTATATAAGTAATAATTTTATATTTACAATTACTTTTCGTTCTCTTGCTAACGACATTTTACTAGAGTGATAGAACTTTAAGTCTGCAAACGACTGGTGCTATATGAAATCATGACTATTGGTCAGTTTACTTCTAAATTTGCTATTGAGTCGTCAATGGTAAACTATTACGGCATTCATTCTCGCTTCCACCTCATGCAGACTTAACATGCTATTACTCTATGCATTGCAGTACTTTAATTACCAGAGATACGTTAGCAACTTTATAAACTTAAAGATTTCTTGTATATATTTGGGGTAGGTTTAATAATTTAGAATTTTCAGTATATTTTTTCATACTTCTTTTGTTAACGACATTCTACTAGAGTGCTAGCACTTTAAGTCTGCAAACGACATGTGTTACATGAAATGATGACTATTGGTCAGTTTACTTGTGAATTTGCTATTGAGCCGTCAATAAAAAATAACTCAGGCATTTATTCTAGCTTCTGCTTCATGCAGACTTAACATGCTATCACTCTACGCACTTCAGTACTTTAATAACCAGAGAGACTTAAGCAACTTTGTATAATAATTTCATATTTTCAATTTCTTTTCGTTTTTTTTTGCTAACAACATTCTACTAGTGTGCTAGCACTTTGTCTGCAAACGATTGGTGCTATATGAAATGATGACTATTGGTCAGTTTACTTCTGGATTGTTTAGCTTTTGGGCCGTCAATTACAAGCTATTTACGCATTTATTCTCGCTTCTACCTCATGCAGATTTAACATGCTAGCACTCTACGCCTATATATACTTTAGTTACCAGAGTGACGTTAGCAACTTTACGGTTATACTTCTACGATATTTCTTTTTAATACTATACGTATTTCTGTTATAAGTACATGTCGGTTTGACGTAATAATGAATATAGCTATATGTATATAGGGGCCAAATATTATGCAAGGATTTTTATAATAATTTTATACTTATTTACAATTTATTTTCTTTCATACTTTTGTTAACGACATTTTACTAGAGTGCTAGCACTTTAAGTCTGCAAACGACTGGTGCCATGTGAAATGTTGACGATTGGTCAGTTTACTTCTGAATTTGCTATAAAGCCGTCGATAACAAACGAGACCGGCATTCATTCCAGCTTCTACCTCGTGCAGACTTAACATGTTATCACTCTACGCATTTCGGTACTTTAATTACCATAGAGACGTTAGCAACCTAATATACTTATTTAAACTAAGGGTCAAATATTATGTAACGTATTTTTTAATAATTTTATATTTTAATGTCTTTTCTTTCATACTTCTTTTGTTAATAATATTTTACTAGAGTGCTAGCACTGTAAGTCTGTTAACGACTGGTGCCAAATGAAATGTTGACTATAGTTTATTGGTGTGTTTACTTCGCCGCTTGAGCCGTCAATAACAATTAGAAGCGGGAATGAATGCCTTCCGGAGTCAACTCGTGCAGACTTAACATGCTATCACTCTACGCATTTCAGTACTTTAATTATTATGAGAGAGACTTCTTTACTGTTATTCTTCTACCATATTTATTTCTAATACTATACGTATTTTTATTTTAAGTACACTGTACTTGTTTTTCTTCGATAATTCTTTAATGTTCGGTGAGTTTAAAAATAGTACACGGTTCTTAGGTGCGGATATACCCGCTTGTGATAATTTTTGACATTGTATTTTAGAATTTATATGAATAAATATTTTTATTAAATTTAAGTCTTTTATTATATATTACCTACCAATTCTATGTTCTTTAAGGTAAGTAACTATGTACTTTGTTAGTTATGCTGCTCCAGTTTTGAACAAGCCTGCCTTCCCTTTGTGGTATGCTACCTCCGTCGGTAGTAAATATCCGTTCTCGGCTACAGAAAAATAAATAAAAAAAACTCATCAACGTATGCATTTATTCATGTACATTGTATAAAAAAATGAGATCATAAAAAATGCATGACAATAAATACAGACTAGGATAATGAGATCTGAGTACCTATTACTTAAAATTAAAACCCGTATTCATTTAAAAATGGAATGTCGATCGCGGCACGGTGCATTAGTTCCTGATTGGTGCAAACGAGTCCGGTTGTCCCTTAGACTCGGTGCGCCGCCAGGAATAAGGGTACCGGTTGAGCTGCCATTGGATGTTGCTATCCACAGTGTACCCGAGCCCGGTGCACACGCCCAGGGACTTGTTGCAGTAGTATCCCGGTGCGCATTTCTTGCCGAACATGTCAAATTCCCGTTTGTCGGTGCACATCTCCCCGGGGCCCTGTTGAAATCAGATCAAGTTTTTTTTACTAAGCACAAGCTAGTACTTGATTGTAGACCCACCTGATGGAAAGTAGCTACGCAATCAAAGATGGTAAGGCACACTAGCTTATTAAAAGCCACTACACTCTAGCCTTGAAGATTGATGAAGCCACCCACATTTTAATCAGACGGGAAAACCGACCCAGGGAAACTGTTCCAGTCCTTAGCTATCCTTATTATAAACGAAGAAGCAAATCGTTTAGTCCGTACTGAAGTATATTGAGTTTTAAGCAAGTTACTGAACAGTGAGCAGGTTAGCGACACCACCTCATCACCAGCAGCCGAACCTACTAAGTAAGGATTAAAAAAAATCTAACATTTCAGCAGGAGAGTATTCACCAATAGGTGGTCCCTTATGCAAGTGACCGTCCAGGTAGATACCACCAGTTTGAAGATATGCTGCCACCAAGCAGCAGTTTGTAAACATTGCTGTCTTCCGGTGTGACGAGCATTGTAGCTGGTGAAATTACCGGACAAGACTTAACTAACGTCTCGGATGACGAGTGGCAGTGCAATGCAGCTGTCTATAGGCAGGCGTGGCTTACCATCAGGTGAACGTCTTGCTTGCCTTTTCAGTTAGTTGAAATAAACAGAGTTGTAGTCAAGGTAGTAATTAATGAGGTATGGAATAGTTTACGCTGTAACAGTCGAGCCGGTTTCCGCAAACTTCGTTGGTGTAAGTGCCGAGCCGGCACTTCTTGTATGTCTTGTTCCCATTCACAATGTTGCACTTCTCGTTGTTCGACATCCAGTGCTCTGAATCCTCGCATACTGGACATTCGACGATTTCCCTGTAAAAAGAAAAGCTTCACTTTCAGATTTTATAGTACATACCAGGGCAGCAAGCAAGCGTGCGGCCCGCCTGATGGTAGCTGTCACCGCAGCCTATAGACGCTAGCAACACCAGAAGAATCACTAGCGCGTTGCCGACCCTTAATACATTAGATGTTAAGTCTTTGTGTCCGGTAATTCACCAGCTACAGTGCCCTTCACGCCGAACACAGCAATGCTTACACACTGCTGCTTGGCGGCAGAGTATCTGACAGTGCGGTGGTACCTACCTGGACGGTTCCTTGCACAAGAAACCTACCACATAGTAAATTATTTGCTAAATCAACTTGGAGATGTTCGCCAAATGGAAATTAACACGCCTAATTGTGGACAGCTGAACACGCTGCCGTTCGTTACCCGAGACATTATATTTATTAAGTCTCTTGAGCCTGGACATTTTACCAATTATAGTGCCCTACATACTGGAACACAGACTTGCCGACAGAATATCTGACTCAGCGGTGTTAAGTACTTGGACGATATGTGGACGATCCAAGGAACTTCCATCTAGAATTCATTGTAAGATTCATTATCGTCATGTTCTACATTTTTATGGCGATTTACAATATTATATTGACTTCCGGCTTTAGTGCTAGCTTACGGGTTTACAGCCAGGATTATTGTTGGGTTTCCGATATTTCGGCGGTATTACAAGCGGCATGAGTCAATAAAACATTAAAATTATTATCATCATTAATTAGTTTTCAGCTATCACTCTGGGCATAGGCCTCTACCGATCTCTAGTCTTGCCATTTCGCATTTAATTTATGAAGCCATTGTACAAAGGAACATCGCAAATTATTGTGTGGATATGAAATTAAAGTGTCATTGTCTTGCTTGCTTTGCAAACTGGAGGTCGCGGGTTCAAATCCTCCATGAAACAATTACCAACTTTTGTAGTTTTTCCTTACTAGTGAGGACAATACGGGTCAATGATCTGATTGTCTGGAAAGTAATATGATCCAAACGTCTGATGGGTAAGTGTGCCTGACCTCTCCCAGGTCATGTCAGTCTTCTAACCCATAGGATTGCTAATGTATATACAGACAGTATATACAGAGAGAGTGCACTTGTGTCCAGATAAGTATATGTAATATCTCCCGTGTATCAGATGCCTTCGATCTTATGAAAGATTAGCCGCTTTGGCGGCTGTAATAGGTAAGGCAAACCTTACCTAGTATTATTTATTTACTAACGTACCTACAATACAATGTGTACAGACCTACTGAAAAGTACTACCTTTGACGAAGCAGCATTATTCGTAGCGGGTATATGGCGTAGTAATTTATTAGTAATTCCTTGGTATAATATATGTTTAGGGTAAAATCAATATTGCAGTGTATTACCCATCATCTCCAGCGGAGGGCTCCTCTCTCACGATGAAGTTCCGCGTATCGTAGGAGCCTCTGTAGTGCGCGAGGCAAGCGGTGCAGGCGATGGACAACAACCATATCAATAGTTGCATGCTTCCTGGAGTTCTACAAACATGCATTTTGTTTAACCTAGATAACCTGTAAATAGCTCTGTTTTTCTATTGTACTACTAATCGTTTATAGTAGATTTAGGTCTTCATAACATAATAAAGTAATTAAATATACATACAGTTTTATTATTTTGAACTTCATTTGAGATGTTCTATGCTTAAGTATTAGTTCCCAAAGTTTTCATTTTCTACAGGACTTTCTTTAAAGAATTCCGTCCTACGCTTTACATTCTGTATCTATAGCTTTGGTCATAAATGCATACATTCGTAGGTACTTCAGTTGTCTCTACATTTTACTCATCCTCGATAGTTTCCGCCAGAGAGTTCATACTTAAAGTTGAGTGCGTACACAATGAAAGGTGGAAGACACTGGGAAACAACACAGGCAAGCATGTCAACCAGTCAAGCTATGCGTACATGTTCTGGAAAATCATTTTCGAAGGAGGCATCTGGATCTGGTACGCATCTGCGCTTGAAAGCGCTTTATCAGTTCGTCAAACCAGACTCTGCGGCAATTTGGTAATTAATAAAAACAATAGTTGGCCATTAAAAAGAGCTTATCGGCATCTAGCAATGAAATATAATTGCTAGGCGTTGACGGAGTATCTACTACTTGTCGGACTCTATGTAATTAAGTGTAGTAAATTCAGATGAACAGAACAGCTATTATGTTTCTTCTAAAGAGGAGACAAGCAAACCCTTCGCCTGATTGTTAGCAATATGCGAGTCTATAGGCAGCTGCATTGCATTTTCGCTCGTCACTCGAGGCAATAGCGTTCATGTTAATAAAGTCTCTCGTACCCGGTCATTTCAACAGCTGCAGTGTCCTTCACACCGGAAAACAGCAATGTTTACACACTGCTGCTTCGCGTTAGAATATATTGACACTGCAGTGGTACCTATCTGATCGGCTCTTTGTGCAAGGGAACTTACTTCCACTCATGATGGACGAATCGCAAGACATGACAAACATAGTCAACCTTTTCGAAGGTCGAAGGTTGATGTAAAATACCACCAGCGAAGTCTTACTATCAGTAAGTCTATTGGGAAGGAAATTTCAAGTAGTTCAACTGGTAAAACTACTCGGTAAGACTACTGGGAATTGGCCAAAGTTTTAAATTTATACTGTGAATACACTATGTTATATTTGATAAACATAACGATGATCAACGGTCTTACTGCGAATTCTCGCGTTAACGTGTTTCACAAACTGTTTTGTAACAAGATGAGTCATCGGTTTCCTTTTTAGAAATAATAATCAGAGATTATTTTGGTGCCAGAATTAAGCGTATCGCTATATTAGATGCAGACGCATTGACGTTGTAAATGAATATTTGCCCGTAACGTCGGTAATGACTCATGTGTTTTAATAAGTAGGAAGGAGCAGATTTTTAATAGAACCGATAAAATAGCCCAACACGCTTCAAATCTTACACATTTTAAGTAGTTTTAAAAGCCGCCTGCACAACTGGGAAATATACTATGAAAATGTAAATCGCTATAAACCTAAGCCAATAAAAGACAAACTATCCTATTCACATTCGCATTACACACGCACAAACACTAAACTTGCTACACACAAACACAGGTGGTAGTTCGTATCAGTTGTGCAAAGTACCGTCCAGGTACCACTCTGCATTGTGAAATTTTTAAGCCGCTATCAGCACTATGCTAAGATGTGAAAGGCACTGTAGCTAGTGAAATAACAGGGTGCAAGAGACTTACTTAGTTAGGTACTAATATATTGAGTGATGAACGCAAGCACAGTAGGTACAGCTGCTTAAAGGCATCTCGCGAAAGTCTTGCTGCGCTCATTAATAATAATAATATTTTGGGACAATCCACACACAGTCATCTGATCCCAAACTAGGTAGAGCCTGTACGATGGAATCCAGACAACTGATACTAATACTTATATATTGAAATGAAACTAATTTTACGGATTATATCGCGGATTATCTTATTATATAAAAGAGTAAGCAAAAACCCACTCATCACGAAATCTCAGAAACTACAAGTGCCAGAAGTCTCAAATTTTGCATGGGGGTTCCTTTTAGGACAAAGGTGCTCACTAAGACGGGGTTTTGCGAAATTCAACCTCTAAGGGGGTCAAACAGGGGGGCAAAGTTTGTATGGGAGAACGCGATTCCTTGGTCCTATTGACTTGAAATTTTGCACAGACATTCGTTAAGAAAAATAAATTGAATTAGTATTTCATATTTTTTTAAATTTATCCCTTAACAGGGTAAAAAAGGAGTATTATAATTCAACCGATGGCGGTACAAATATATAACAAGAATAAGATACGGTAATTCGAAACAAAAAACAAAAGTTCCTTGGTCAAGTGGTTATGGAAGCGTCCTCTAAGCACGGACTGTCCGGGTTCGCTACCCGTGTGCGGATTTCCTTTTTGTATTTTTTAAACTTTGTTTTTGATTTTTTTATTTATATTAAGATTCGATGTTTTAAATATTTAACTCATATTAACTCCAGCACTTTTTATCTCTAATATATTTTTTATATTTAATACATTTTTAAAATTTAAAATAGCGTGGTTAGCTTCTCTCTAATGTTATGATTTAGTTATTAGTGGAAACTTAATTGATTTTTGTACTATTGGATCTTATAGTAAGTGGTATCATTTGTTTGTTTCCCAAATATAATAAAAATAAAATAATGAAAATATATTTCCAAAATGTCTGTTTCGGTAGGAATACAATATGCATGTATTGTACGTATGATATAAAAGCCAAAACTTTATTGGAATTATTGTCTGTCTGTCAGTCAGGGTTTTTTCTACAGGTTGGCTGGTGTTGTTCCCTGTCGACGTCAAAGTATATTTACATAGTGTGAAACAAAGTCGCTATCCGAGTCATATCCGATAGCACCTCTTAAACCACGCAGCGGTTTTCACCATCGGTTACATAATTTTCCATTGAAGGTTTTATGTACTTATATAGAAAATCTAATTAAGTTTTATGGGACTGAGCAGACATATAACAAAAATATGATCAAGTAATTCGAATAATTGAATAAGAGTAGCCGTGGTCTGGAGGTTACAGAAGCCACTTCTAAGCACAGCAGGGTCCGGGTTCAAATCTCTCTTTGGGATTGTTTTTGTGTACTTTTAAACTTTTTATTTTTTCACTGAAGGTTTATATATTAACTGAATTTATTTAGAAGTTTTATCTAAGTAAATAAATTAATTAGCTTACGTTGACTAAACCTAAAGAGGTACATACTTAACAACCAAGTACTATAGAAGTTCATTCTATATATCATTGTATCATTCCATATAATATAAGTTAAATCTGGGATATAATATGCTTGCCCCCCGGCGGCGGACTCAAAGGCCAGGTACTGAGAGACACCTGGTGCAGATCCCACCCGAGAACCCAGGTTTCCCTCTCATGTACCGATGTGACAGCCACGGGAGTTTTAGTGGGTACGAATCCCAAATACCCAGGTTGACTTTCCCACGGGATCCCGGGGACATATTGGATGTTTCCCCCGCCACCCCCTTAACTGTGACAACGGTAACATTTCCCGGGGGGCTATATGCGCCCCGGCAGGAGGGGTACATGGTACAGCTCCTCTCTTTTGCGTGGACAGCCGTGGGGGACACATACCGCAGTCGATCGCCCGCAGGATCCTGGGGGCCTATTGGAGGTTTCCCCCGCAATCCCCGTATCTTTGAGCACGATGATAGTCTCCCGGGTGGCTTTATTGTCACCCCCGGTGGCGGGCTCAAAGGCAAGCCACTGAGGGATATTGGTGCAGATCACACCGGCTAGCCCAGGTCTCCTTCTTATGTACTGATTTAACGGCCGTTGGGGGTTTAGTGTATAAGAATCCTACATAACCCGGTTGACCACCAACAGGGTCCCGGGGACCTATTGAAGGTTTCCGCCGTGACCCCTGTAACCGTGAGCACGGTGACAGGTTCCCGAGTGGCTTTGGTGGCTGACTGAGGGTATCATGGTGCAGATCCCACCAGATAGCCCAAGAATATGTGCTGATTGCACGGCCGTTGGGGGTTTAGTGTATAAGAATCCTACATACCCGGTTGACCACCAACAGGGTCCCATAAATCCCATTAAAGGCTTTCCCCGTGACCCCTGTAACCGTGAGTAACTATAATGTGCTTCTCCAGTGGCGGGTTCAAAGTCAAGGCACTGAGTGGTTTCAGCTGGTGCAGATTCCGACAGATAGCTCAGGTCCGCCCTCTAATGTGCCGACGTGATAGCCGCGGGGGTTTTAGTGGATAAGAATTTCCCGGTTGACCCCCGTTTATGTCTTAACGATGAAACCGAACAAGGAAGCCCGTATTGTTTCCATAAATTGGTTTTAAAGAAATGGTGTCCTGTTCCTGTCTTTAATCCACCCAAATTGTGCACCAGTACACGTCTGCAGTTACTAATAAAATTATAAATACAATTAACAAATCAAAAGCTCAGCGATTCAACGTTACAGGCTTAAACTTAAGCGTTGAGTTCTTTGCCCATGGACAGACAGCTATACGTAGCCCTTTCACGCGTCACTTCTAAACAAAGTTTGTTAATATTGCGTTACGAAAAGTCAGCTACAAACATTATTTATGAAGAAATTCTATAATCAAAGGCAGTAACTTTAAATTATTCACTTCTTTTTTATTCTCAATTACACCCGTGCGAAGCCGGGGCGGGTCGCTAGTATAAAATAAACCGCGATATAATCCGTAAAATTAGTTTCATTTCAATGTGTAATATTCGCGTAAGTATCAGAAATCATTATAATACTTATATACTTTTTTTTGTAAATACATACTTACTTATATAGATAAAACACCCAGACACTTGGTGGGAATCGAACCCACGACCTATTGGTCAGCGGCCAGGGTGTCTCCATTAGACCAACAGGCCCGTCATTACTGGGTTACTTCAAAAAACATTTGAACACGTATCGTCTTTACGAAAAATCTATTCTAGATTTACTCATTTTCTCAAACGTGTTTATGCTACAAAACTAAAACTCAGTCTATTTATAAACGTAGCCCACGTATCTAATAGTTTCTAAAATAAAAGTATTGTTATTGTGGCTCATATCACACGTAACAGCATTGCATTCGGCACGTCCACAGTCGCACGTCCACTTTTACCCACGTCATCATTTCATTAATAGTATCATATTTATTTATACTTAGTATATCCATGTTATTGACGATAAAGTGTTTATGGTAGATTAACAAAGACTGATTGTGAGTCTATTTCGATGATGATCTGTTTTCATGATGGACGCTGGTAGATCTAATCTGTGGATCCAATTGTGTAATGTGTAATGGACGCGATAGAACTGATTGTGGAATTATGAGTAAGATCTAAGTAAGTGATTTCTATTGTAATATAATGTAAAAGGAAGACAAATAAAACTAATAATAAAATATGACATATATTTTATTGTAATGGAAGCCACCAGCACAAACATGGTGTCAGGTGTGTCCAGCCCACCACACCTTTCGATGGACTTCAGTGGCAATCTTGCTGAGAATTTCGCATTATTTAAACAGAAGCTTGAAATATATTTAACGGCTACCGGTTTAGATGAATCTAAGGATAAAAGGAAAATCAGTATTTTGCTGAATTACATTGGAGAACAAGGAATTCAAATTTACAACTCATTCAATTGCAATGGAAACGAAAATTTCAAAGAAGTACTTGAAAAATTTGAGAACTATTTCACTCCTAGGAAAAGTCTTACCATACAAAGAAATGAGTTCTTCACCATAGCTCAAAACAACCTACGATTAGAAGAATATTTCCAGAAAGTGATAAATATCGGCAATACTTGCGAGTTTAAAGAATTGAGAGAAAGCTTAACAACCTCCAAAATTATAGCAGGTCTAGATTCAAAGTATAATGGCTTAAAAACAAAACTTATGTCCGAGGATGACAGCAAACTATCTTTGAGTTATGTGATGAAATTTCTACTGAGTGCAGACGCATCTTCTAAATATGTCCAGGCAAAATGTGAGAATAATGAGGATGTACTAGTTATACATAACAAGAAAACAAAAAGTATTAGAAATTGCTACAAATGCGGTTCAAACCATGGCATAAATCAGTGTCCAGCATTTGGAAAGATTTGTGTTAAATGTAAGAAAATGAATCACTTTGGAAAGGTTTGTCGCAGTTCCAGAAAACAAGTGAATGTTGTTAAGGCATCAGAAGCAGATGAAGATGATGGTGATTTCTTCATAGGTTATGTTGGTAATGAAATCCTGCAAGAATTTACCATCAAGGATACAAAATTGCTAATTAAAATGGATACAGGTGCTGCTTGCAATGTGATTGGAAGTGAGGTATGTAAACAACTTAATTTAAAAAAATCTGAAATCTTACCATGTGATAAAAAAGTAATACAATTAGATGGAAAATGTGTACCAGTAAGGGGAACATGTTGGTTAGAAATTGAACATCCTAATAAATTGAAATACAATGTTAAATTTATTATAATTGAAGGTAATATTCCCACCCTGCTTGGATGCAGAACATGTTTAACTTACAATTTTGTTACTGCAAACACTAATTTAGTAAATGTACATAATGTGACATGTAATAATAATATAACTACAGGTTTCATTAAATCCTTAAAAAACAATTACAGTAAGCTGTTTGATGGTGGTCTTGGTTGCATCCCTGGATCGGTGAATATACAACTTAGTAGTGATGCAGTCCCAAATGTACAAGCAGCCAGGAGAGTACCATTTTCATTACTGCCTGAAATGCGCCAGGAGCTTGAAAGGATGGAAAAGTTAGGTGTCATTGAGCAGGTAACTAAACCTACAAAGTGGGTAAATAACTTAGTCCCTGTCCGGAAACCAAATGGAAAGTTGAGAATGTGCATTGACCCAAGAGCTTTAAACAAATATATTATACCACCCAAATATCAACTGCCAACTCTCGATGAAATTAAAAGTAAGATGCAAGATGCTAAAGTGTTCGCATTACTTGATGCTTCAAACGGATTTTGGATGCTTAACTTAAATGAAGAAAGTTCAGATCTTTGCACATTCATAACACCGTTTGGTAGGTACCGATATAAAAGATTACCATTTGGCATAAGTTCAGCTTCAGAAGAATTTAGTAGAATAATTACTCAAATGTTTGAAAATGTAGATGGAGTTATTCCATATGTTGATGATTTGTGTGTTTATGGTAAGTCAATAGACGAATTATATCAGAGATTAAAGCAAGTAATGGATATAGCACTAAAAAATGGCATTAAATTTAATGAATCTAAATGCAAATTTTTTGAGACAGAACTTATGTTTCTTGGTCATAAATTCTCTGCGAATGGTGTATCTCCAGATCCCGGTAAAGTACAGGCAGTAATGAACATGAAACATCCTAAAACCAAAAAGGACTTAGAAAGATTTTTAGGAATGTGTAACTACCTTTCTCGCTTCATTCCAAATTATTCTAAAATTATTGAACCTTTGCGAATTCTAATGAAAAAAGATGCTATATTCACATGGGATAGCAACCAGGAAAAGGCAATTGACATTTTAAAGAAAGCACTGTGTAATAGCCCATGCCTAGCTTACTTCAATACCAATCAAAACATTGTCTTGTCAGTAGATAGTTCCTCAACAGCACTCGGAGCAGTTGTTTTACAAAATGGTAGGCCAATTGCTTTTGGATCTCGATCACTTAATTCCACTGAACAAAATTACTGTCAATTAGAAAAAGAAATGTTAGCAATCGTTTTTGGCTGTTATAAAATGCATCAATACATTTATGGACGTAAAGTATATGTAGAAACAGACCACAAACCATTAGAAACTTTATTTAAGAAACCATTGTATAAAGTACCAGCAAGATTACAAAGAATGATGTTAGCTGTGCAAGGCTACAATTTAGATGTAAAATACAAACCAGGGAGATTATTGTTTATTGCAGACACACTGTCTCGTAGTTGTGTTGAAAATGTAGAATCTAAGATAAAGCAACTTCATCAGAACATTATTTATCATGTTAAGCTTCAGAGAGACTGTTTACCTATATCGAAAATTCAGTTACAGAAAATCCAAATGGCAACTGAACTAGATAATATACTTAAAATAATCATGGGCTACATTAAGAATGGGTGGCCTGAAAATATTAATAATGTAGATCCGAAAATAAAAAATTTTTGGACTTTTAGAGATGAGTTAAGCTCATTGGATGGTATTGTATTTAAAAGCAACTTAATTGTCATACCAGAATCCCTTAAACCTGAAATGTTGCAAATTATTCATCAAGGGCATGTAGGTTTAAATACTTGTAAAATCAGAGCCAGATCTTGTATTTTTTGGCCTGACATAAATAAAGATCTTGAATTATTTGTAAGAAAATGTGAACCTTGTGCTAAGTACAACCCAAATACACAAAAAGAACCTCTGATCAATCATGATATAGAAAGAATTCCTTGGCACAAGGTTGGTATTGACATCTGTACTTTTGATAACAAAGACTTTCTTGTATTTATGGACTATTACTCAAAGTACATTGAGGTATGTAAACTTGATAACTTGTCGAGTGATTGTGTAATATTAAACTGTAAATCAATTTTTGCAAGACATGGCATACCAACACTGATTGTTACAGATTGTGGAACACAATTCACATCAGATAAATTCAAAACATTTGCAGCCTGTTACAGACTTGAACACATTCAATCCAGTCCCAAACATTCACAATCCAATGGACAAAGTGAAAGTGGTGTGAAAATTTTTAAAAATATATTAAAGAAATCTAAAGAAGATGGATCGGATCCATACCTAGGCTTGTTAAATTATCGCAATACTCCTAAACCATACATGCCATCTCCTGCTCAATTGCTGTTTTCTAGAAATTTAAATACATTATTACCAGCTTCAAAGAGTGATTTGAAGCCTAAAATCTATAATTACAACCAAAATTATTACAATCATTTTGATTCTGTCAAAAAATACTATGATAAAAATTCAAAACTCTTATCGGATTTAAATGTTAATCAACATGTATACTTTAAGAAATCATTAGATGCTAATTGGTCGAAGGGAAAAATTGTAAAGAAATGTGATGAGCCTCGTTCTTATGTGGTAGGGGATGAGGTAGGAAACTTATATAGGAGAAACAGAAAATATATAAAATTAAGAAATGTTTGTAATGATAATAATATTGACAATAACTTAAATTATAATAAAAATGTAACATCCGATTTTACTGAGGAAAATATATCTAATCTGTCATCTGTAGAAAATAACAATAGAATTACAATAGAATGTAGTAATGAATCCTGTGTTGAACCTGAAAATCAGCCAACCAGTGATGCACCCATTTCAGGCCTCCAGAGAGGACTAGAAGGTGTCAACACCTTACCAAATAGTTCAGGGTCCAATAACAGTTATGTAACCAGAAGTGGGCGTCGCGTTACAACACCTATTAAATTCAAAGATTATATTAACAGTACAGATATAGAAAGTTAATTAAATTAAGGTAATGTTATGTATGCCTTTATGTAAAAGGGGGGATGTTTATGGTAGATTAACAAAGACTGATTGTGAGTCTATTTCGATGATGATCTGTTTTCATGATGGACGCTGGTAGATCTAATCTGTGGATCCAATTGTGTAATGTGTAATGGACGCGATAGAACTGATTGTGGAATTATGAGTAAGATCTAAGTAAGTGATTTCTATTGTAATATAATGTAAAAGGAAGACAAATAAAACTAATAATAAAATATGACATATATTTTATTGTAATGGAAGCCACCAGCACAAACATAAAGACTAGCGTCTAGAAAAAAAAATACATCCTGGAACTACCTACTCATGATTGTCCCAAATTAGGAGCCTATACCACCTTGGAATCCAGAAAATTAACACCCTCATTACCATCGTCGTCAACAGTCAAAAGACGTCCACTGCTCAACAAAGTTGCCATATCCCCCACGCTTGGCAGGCGTCTTGGGGATCGCAGTATAGGTGGTAGGTAATCCAATAGAAAGACGCTACTGCCTGTCTTATTGTTTTGCCTTAGGGCTCCCACACAACAAACAAACAAAACACACACAAGAAACAAATGAATTTTCGATACAAGTTGCAGGAACTTGTATTGGAAAATTCATTTGTTTCTCGCCGCATCGCATCGCATCGCAGTTATGTGTGGGAGCCCTTAGACGCCTCTTACGACACCTAACGGGAGGATATGGGAGGGTGCTATTCTTACCCGGACACCCCACGGCCTAACCAACCAATACCCTAATATTTAACAATACATAAATCACTTAAAATTATATTTTTAAACAGGCTGTACATTCACTCATATTCCATTGAGCGCGTGAAAAAAAAACGCTACATTTTCCTCAATTAACATATTTTGTTTTTATTGTGTTTGTCGTTGTATGGTAAATTATTTTGTTTTTCCTCAAGTGCAAGTGTGTTGAAAAACGTCGTATGAAACTCGTGAGCTCTGCTCATGACGTATGAATTACGCCTTCACCTACTACGGCTCGGGCTGCAAACCACGGCATCGTGAGTACTGAGCAACATAGCTCACATCTATCATAATATACTATTATTTATTTGAACGCATATTAATTTCTTGATACTCCTAATAATAGCTTCAGTTTAGCCTTTTACCGACACAGCTCTCACTGAGAAGGTCCGTAAGGAAACTCAAAACTTTATTGCTTATTTCAGATTTCTTTATCGCAATAGCCTGAACCATACACTGCTTAGCTGATTGGTGAACTTAACACTCACAGGGGAAAAGCCGTTGAAAATTGAGGCGTTATTACTGGAGAAACATCTCCATCGGTATGACACCGATTCGTTATCGACATGGGGATTGGTGTACTGGAGGTACACGTCCTTAGGTCCTTAAATAAATCGCCGCAAACAACACCACATCTGACTAGTGTTGATTGAAGTGGCGTTATGTGGTGGTTAAGGATATCTGTCTCAATGAGGAACTTGCTAGTGTCTGAGGGACCTTTTGTCTCTTATCACCGGCGATACTTCCGGCGCAGTCATTTTCGTTGTGGTGGTAATAAACTGGTACATTTACATGCATGGTGTGATCATCACTTAGGGATCTATAGGACAGAAAGCGGTCACGCGTTTAAGCGTTCCGCGTTCGCGTTCTGCGTTCTTTGTCTTCCAATAGGTTACACCAGACATAGCCACACAGCAGGTATTCTGACCGTGTTGCACAACCAACAGCAGGGTTCGTCAATAACAGAGCGAACGCTCGAATACTTGACCACTTTCTGTCTGATAGATCCCTTAGGTTCATCAGGTGAGGATATAGAGAGCATGAAATCCCAATCATCGTTCAAGACAACAATAAGAGTGTTCGGAATGTGTATTCTATATTTATAGTATACAAAACACCATAGCTACAAAAAAATCGAAATCGTATTTCCGGTTGGCGTGTCAGTGACATGGCATTAAACTTAAAAATAAAACGTCATTCCAATGCGATGTGGGCAGAACTATTGAGATACTATATGTAAACATTTGTTTTCAGAACATAGCGGCGAATGAATTACAAGTTTTATGAACATGTGAAAAAAAGTAGCAATGTATATCAGAGGTTTTGGTATGATAGAGTCGATGAATGTCATAGTAGAGGTGTGTCTGCGCAAGCGCCGCCCGCCCAAACGTCCGGCATCCGCCCGCTTTATGCGCATTCGTATGACACACTTCGCGGTAAACGGTGGCACCGTAACGAATTATTTAGTTATTATCGATTGCTCAAAATAATCTCTACAAGACATTCTAAACGTCTGTGGTGATATTCAGATTGTGATTATTCAAACGTGTTTTTGAATCATTTACAAATAAGATAAAATAATGGGTATGATATCGCGAGTGCGAGGCCGAATCAGGAGTGATTCTTTCTCGAAGTTTCACACACTCAAGTCGGAGGACAAAATTGCCAATATTGGTAAGTGCAAATCGCATTTCTTGCATTACATATCGTATTTATTTACATTTAAAAAATCATTTAGTACCTAATCATTAACAAAATACTACACATCCACACTATCGATTATTTGCTTTTGAAATAAAAAGTCATATCTTTTTAGTAAATAAATACTTAAACAAATATGTGAAATAGGTATTTATAAAGTTTCCTTATTGTTTAAAGGGAAATTCAAAACAAAACGGTTTTGTGAATCATTTGTTTACAATCGTCACACGTGTTTTCGAGCATGTCAAAATAAAATTGCGCGTCTGCTGCGCGGGAGCAGCTTTAGGTATAATACACTTGGTGCTCGATGTTAGAGAGGCATAGACAAATAAATGCAAGCATTATTGATCAGCTACATAATAATCGAAGCCAGAATACGTAGACGAGTAGAAATATGTATTTTTGTATATAGAGTCTACTGATGGTTTTTGTTTACATGTACATATTTAGATAGATTCGTCCGTCCAAAGTTTATTTGATGCTAACTCTAAATTTACTTTTCTTATGGATATGATAATTTGACTTCTGTGACTGTGAACTGAAAAAATAGCGATTCCAGCAGAACAAAGTTTGGTCCGTAAGGAGATTTAAATTAACAATAATCCTAACACAAATTCACATGGGCTCTTGCCAGTTTGGGATCCTATAATTAAATCCAAAACCGAGCCTGTCACTGAAAGACCTCTTACTCTGTAAGAGCAAAATTCCCTGTGTGGAGAACGGTTCAAAAAATAATATGAAGTCGTCAGGAAAGTAAAAATCACAAAAAAATACACAAGCAATAAAAAACGATAAATTTAGAATAAATCTAAGAAAATAATATAAATATAATATGACCTAATATATACGCTAGCTCTATACCACGTTTTACGATTTTCGCTTTGCCTGTTTTCGTTATATTTATATGTATGAGTGTAAAGAAAAGACGTCAAATGCATCTAGATGTTTTTAGTTTTACGACTTCAGAATCAAAGGAAGTGTGAAGTGGGACGAGGCAAATGATGACAACAACATTAAATCATGTCTTAATCGGATGAGCTTCGCTCGATATTAAATAATGGTATCATTGTTAAAATACGCTTAAAATCACTTCTTACGCTCTCTCCTACTTTTCACCGTGCCCAACAGGGTTCATAATTCTTACTGAACTTTGCTTTATCATCTAATTATACCTACATTATGGAAAAGTATTGAGCTTTTTAAAAACTGTAACAGCTCAGTGGGCGACGCTTGCCTTGGAAACAAGGTGCGCAGGTTCGAACCCCGACTCGCACCTCTGATTTCTTTAATTAATCATGTGCGAACCGTCTTTATGCGATTGTTACTAGCTTTCGGTTAAGGAAAACATCGTGAGGAAACCTGCATGTCTGAGAATGCCTAACTAGCTTTCGAATGACGTGTGAAGTCCGCCAACCCGCACTTGGCCAGCGTGGTGGACTATGGCCTAAGCCCCTTCATCTTGAAGGGAGGCCCGTGCCCAGCAGTGGGACATAAACAAGGGCTGGTATTATTTATGGAAAAGTGAATAAATGAATATAACAAATTTATAAATGTGTAATTATGGTATAAACACATCAAAAGCAATATCAGAATATTAGAAAATATATTCAACCCTACCAATGTTTTTGGTAGGCCACAGCTCGGAAATCACTCCTAGTGTTCATACATTTATTGTTAAGAAAATTGGGCTATTATAGATCTATATTTGTAAAGCTAAAGCTTCCTAGACTATGCGATCGTATGTCAGACTTTTTTTTTTGCTGAAAAGCCCGATATGGTTTTAGCTTCGGGCTTTTCAGCACGGGCTAAACCCAACCCTTTGATGATCGTACAGTTCAATCATCCTGTAAAAGGCAAACGGCCAAATGCGATGACGCAAACTGGCCATAAAGATAAATGGATATGAATGGAAAATAATCTTTACTTTACAAGGAACATTTATAATCATATGAAAAGTGTTTTCGATCCCCTTATTTTTCTGTGGCGTCAATGCTTTCTTATTTTAGGCTCGTTATTAATAATTGTGGTGCACTGACTCAATTTATTTCACTGAATGCCTTTTATGCCTTTTTGGAATTATTTAGGGTTGTTTTAAAGTTTTGATTCAGCTTTTATCCCGAAATTTTATGGATTGTTTAAAATCGCTTGTTAGTGTGCATGGAAACAGCCTTCTCTGTAGGAAAATAAACAATAGTGCCAATATTTCTACTGCGATTTCCACGAAGTCATGTCAACTTAATAACCAAAAATATTAACTGCTGTTTCAGTTTTCAACCATTCAAAATTTAACAGGGTGTATATTATTTATACGTATGCATATCACTAGTTTATGAAATAGCTAAGTACTGTACAAACTTAGTTCTTATATGTTTGATTGACGTGACCGACTGCAACGTCGGAACTAACAACGGTGCATCAAAGAGTTATAAGCTCAAATATAGATTTACATAGATAACGCAAGTATCACGATTTGTATTGAAACCAAGCGTGCCGACTTTTTAACAGTTTCTATGATGTCACGGCTGAAATTTAGTGACGGGAAATCCAAACCGATTCAAAGACACCGATACCGCCGATGCCACGCCCATTTATTTTTGGTTTTCGGCCGACCGGCTGCAACGCTGCAAAAGACACGCGCGTACTGTAAGTTAGCGGCGACCAACCCTGACGTTTCGTCGGCGTTCAGACATGCGAAGTACATGCATTCGCGTTATCTATGTAAATCTATATCTGTGGTTTTAAGCGTGCAGTAATCAAAAATAAAATTATTTCTCCAGTCATAAAATTGAATATTTTCTTATTACAGTGTGGCTGCTATCTGTAGTACTTCTGCTCCCATACTGGGCACCCCGGGGTCTGCTAGTGGCACTCGGAGGTGCGTGGCTGATGGCTGCGTACACCTGCCTGGTACTACCAGTCCTCATATCCGCCAACTACAAGTATCCTGCGAGGTGGTACCCAGCCGTGGTCAAACTCGCACAAGGTAAGATCTTCACTTTGTCTAATCTACTAGTAGCGGTTTGAAGTGTGGACTAACCGAAAACGAAACTTGTAAACCAACAAATGTACAGTCGTGGATATGAACGCTTGATCTTTAGGATGGTAATCGCTTGCACGAGTCGGTCCAAAATTTGTGCGGGCGGGGTAAGCGTCAGCGCAAGTAATATTGTTCAAACGATTTTGATTTAAAACTGGTACTGCGTCCGTGACCGAGACTAGTACACATGTTGGGGATAATCTTGCCATGAAACACATAGAATAGCTGATAAGAGTAATAATTAGATCGATCAAGAACTAATTTGACATAACGTTAAAAAAACTATGAAGGGAAACTAATATTAAAAAACTATAAGTATTTAGTTGTAGAAAAAACATTTCCTAGGTAGTAGGCTCCTACTGTAACAGATGTATTTAAATATCTGTACTCTGTAGTAAGACCACAGTGTCAGATCTTCCACGAAGCAGGAACTTGGCTGCAGGCTGCAGGGGACGTGGATAGGGGTTCCAGATATTCAATAACTATTGATCTTAGGTGACTAGCGGTAGTACAATCCATTTGTCCATAAGCCAGTGTACTGGATCGGATCCAATAAATTAATTCCCACCCGCACGCAAAATACGCGCATTGACGTGGAGTTGCGGAAACCAGCTCGTTATACCAATACCCAAAAAGCCAGTGTACGAACGAACAAAACAAAATACAGGCGTCAAATGTAAAGGGATGTTTACGTGTTTATGTGTAATAGTTTGGCCTTGGCGTAATCTACATTACAAAACCAATTTATAGCATCCTGTCTCTACAGTTGCTCGTACTATAGACGCTTTAGATGCATTAAATTGGACATCTTTAGGCCTAGGATAAACATAACACGTATTAATCTGGCGTAAACAACGCGGGACAATTGCCAATGTTCCTTACGCGTTGGTGGACAGTGCATTTACATTTTTTTTTATACGTCGCTATTCGATACCAAAGAAAGATTGATAGTTTTTTAATTGGAGGATACTGTCGGTCAATACAGTAGTCATATACGGAGTAAATTTAGAACAACTTATAACCTCTCAGAGGCAGCTTGTTTACATTGAATGTTAGCACTGCCATTATATTTTTCTTTACCTACTCAATTAAAATATTCAAATGCAATATTGCAGCGGTCGCAAAAATCACGCATCTGCAAAGTTTACCACACGAAGACTTTTTGTCAGTTAGAGCAACTAAATCGTCTTCACTTGAAGGCAGAATATAATGACGAATTAAATGCAAGCTTACTATTATACAACATACTATTCCAAGACCATCCTTAAAATATTAATGTAGTATGGGCACTAATTAAGATGTGGTCCATTTGTAGTTTAAAAGAAGTAAGTGACTAATAAGACCATGGGATAAGGATAATGGATGTGTTTTTACATCATGTAGAGAAAACGTTTTCTATGTAATGATCTCTTAAATTATATTATTAATAAATCGTGTACAAATCCCAAGAATACAATTATGGCGACTAGTTCCGGTTCTGTTTATCGTATCGTTTCTCCGAGTCAAGAATGTATTTCAGTGTTATTTTGTTAAAATCTCGAGTTTATATTTATGTTGAAAAGTCAGGTCATTGTCGAAACGAAGCTGAATGGGCCGAGAAATGCTGGCTTGCGGCCAGCCGACGTGCGTCATTACCGTTTACTTGTATCTGCGTCTAAACAAAAACACATGTCTTGGATACACACCTTAAAATCGAGACGCCCCCCGTAATGTTTTTAAAAGCTAATGGAAAGACAGGATTCTCGACCTCTACCGTCTCAAAATGTCTGTTTCTGTAGGTAATTAATCTTAATAAATCACCAATATCATTGAAATATCAAGCGTTCGAATTGCATTTAAAGTGAAAACAATGAAACGCGACAATGCACATTATTAAATATTACGTTTGGAAAAGAAAAAAATGTATTTTTTAAAACTGTGTTTATTTTTGATCTTGGGAATCTTTGTTTGCGCCTAAATCCACGTCATCAGCTCTTTCGTTTAAAAAGAAAAACAAAAATGCTTGGAAATCTCTGATACTTGCGTAGTAAATTTAAAGTAGAGTTCAGTATTGGGATTTCGTTTCGTTGCAATGCGAACGCTAGGTATGAACAAACGAAAGGGTGGAGGGAAGCGTCGGGCCTAACCACTCCAAAACTTTCGCCAGCACAAGGACTGCGGGCTTAAATTATTAAACCTAAACAGACTATAAATTAGGCACCTAATGGGTGCACTCACAGGCCATTTTAGTACCAACGAGCCTATATAGATTGAGGCAGATTCTGTGAAGAAGAACCCTCCCTCCGTTCCGTAGTCTGGTAAAGAGAATGTTACACATAATATTGTGTGGCTGCGACGCGCTTGCAAGACGTAGTTTTCTTGCAGATGTTTTGCTCCAGATGATTCTGTACAGATCCAAACTGGCGTAATCGTGGAACTCTGCGATATATCAGTAAGGGCTAGGGCAAGCACTGCTCTGAGACATTCTATCGAGAAAGTAAGCTATTAGCGGTGTTGGTAGGGCCCCAGGACCGTGAATGGCTTTGCATCCAGCGTGGCGACTTGGTGACGTGCAATTTGATTACGCTGGACCGTAAATGACGCACATTTTGGTACTACCCCATTTGGGCTACGCCGAAATTTTTGAGTGCGAGTTTCCAGCCCGACTCTTCTTTAAAATCAAATATAAACAAAAAAATAACAGTAGAGTTAAAAAATGCTTCGTAAAATATTAATATGTAAATAATTTTCTTACCAGAGCCTTTGGAGTTGAAATAATTCGTTGTTGGTTGGTGTTGCTGATGGAAGGCAGCTCTGAACTGGCCATCGTAGAGTCTAGCTGGTCCTTTTATACTCGTTGTCCCAGAGGATTAAGCTAATTCTGGAAAGGATAATACTGAATGAACCATGCAATTTTATAGCTAAATATTTTATATCAAATATCTCCAGAAAAGTATGGCGGCACAGGCAAATATTGTGTGGAACGATGGAACGATTCTATCCACAGACTGTAAAATTTCTCAAATGGAATATTATAAGGAATGCTGACAGCGTTCTGAGCACAAGGGAGTAGGTAAAGGTTTTGAGGGTTTAGTCGCAAAATGTCCACTTCGCAAAATGTCCACTTCGCAAAACTTTCATTTAGCATATTGTCCACTTCGCAAAACGTTCATTTAGCATAATGTCCATTTCGCAAAACGTCCACTTCGCAAAATGTCCACTTCGCAAAACTTTCATTTCGCATATTGTCCACTTCGCAAAACGTTCATTTAGCATAATGTCCATTTCGCAAAAAGTCCACTTCGCAAAACTTCCACTTCACAAAAGGTCCGGTTTAGGTAAGCTAAAATTTTACACAGTATTCTTCTCTTCTCGTGTCCACATCAACTCATGTCCTACGTAGTATAATGATCGGTTAATCAGAATCTGTTACGGCTGATTCTCCTGGGTGCGCCCGGCGAACACAAGTGTCCTTCGACGAGGCTCTATCAGTCTCTATCATACACTTTTACTACCCGTGGGGTGTCCGAGTAAGAATAGCACCCACCCACCCATCTCCTGCCGTTGGATGTCCTAAGAGACGACTAAGGTAAAACAAGAAGACGGGCAGCAGCGTCTTTCTATTGGAACCTACCAACTGCGATCCCCAAGCCGCTTGCCAAGCGTGAAGATTACGGTAACCCCTCTCTTCTAAGGGGGAGAAGTTTTTGTTCAGCAGTGGACGTCTTCCGGCTGCTGCTGGTGATGATGATACACATTTTGTAAATAGTTAGATGGTTATTTATATTAATTATTACAATTTTTTATCAACTTAATGAATTGACTAGCCTTGCGGTCGCCTGATGTTAAGAACTCATGGTCAGTTGCACTGCAATGCGCATTATTAAGTCTTCCTTCACACCGTAAACAAAGTTTATACATTGTTTATTGGCGACAGAATTTCTTTCACTGTACTTGGATGGTCCACTTTTTGGCGAAGCGTCAACCGTATGAAAGGAAACCGAGCGAGTTGTGAGGCTCGGGCAGGGCCGAAGCCCCCGACAGTTGTTGTCGGGATGTTGTATACCTAATATATTCTCCAAGCTGGAGATACATCGCTTGCAGGATTCAGGAGCCGATCATCATGTTGGATGTGATGCCGTGGCACATGTGGCGCCACACTTTTAAAATCTTAATACCTAAGTTAAACTTAGTAAGAACATAGTGAATGTTACGATACTTTCCGACAGGGGCGCGCAGAGGTGGAATGTATTGACGTTTCCTTTAGCTTACAAAACTGCATGCATGTAGCATGCATTCTGAGCTTCTTTGAATTGCGTGACAATTTTGATTATGAAAATTGGTGACTTTTTCATGATAACATCTTGAATTGTTGGTCCACCGTAGTTTTATAAGATATAAAAAAATAAAAGGTTTTGGATAAGATTATGCAAATGGGGTAAGAACTCTTGAAACAGCGGTGGCAACTGGACATGGTCAATGCGAAGTGACAGCTAGTGGGCGGCCATTCGTTCATAAATTGTGTCTTTAAAGACAAGAGCTAGGTACTGTCCTTCAGTTTACTAAGTACTTATGAAAAATAATTTCAGAGTCTATCAACGGCTTCTAACGTAGTTTAAGTTTTAAAATTGTTAAAAGCTTCCTTTTTGTCCTATACAATATGATGCAAATCTTTAAACATGCTATACTTTTTCGGCAACAATAAATTTTATTTAAGTTCTGTTCTGCCCTACATACTAAAACTGTAAAATGACGTAGTAACACATGTTATATGTAAATTGGTTTGTGTGTAGTGTGTGTGGTCACGCGCGGCTTTAGACGCTGCCCTACACACTAGAACTGTAAAATGACGTAGTAACACATGTTCTATGTAGATTGGTTTGTGTGTAGTGTGTGTGGTCACGCGCGGCTTTAGACGCTGCCCTACACACTAGAACTGTAAAATGACGTAGTAACACATGTTCTATGTAGATTGGTTTGTGTGTAGTGTGTGTGGTCACGCGCGGCTTTAGACGCTGCCCTACACACTAGAACTGTAAAATGACGTAGTAACACATGTTCTATGTAGATTGGTTTGTGTGTAGTGTGTGTGGTCACGCGCGGCTTTAGATGCTGGCTCATCAAATCTTCATCAATAGACAGTGTCAATAACACTTTTTTCGCGGTAGAAACCTTCGATAGATCCCTGGGACCTGTGGGGGTCAACCGGGGTCTGTGGGATTCTTATCCACATAAGAGGGGGCACGTGGGCTCTCCGGTTGGATCTGCACCAGGTACCCCTCAGTGACTTGTCTTTGAGCCCTCCGCCAGGGATGCATTATAGTCCCTCGGAAACCACACACAGTACTCTCAGGGATGTGGGTCGCAAACCCGCCGCCGTCCTTCTCGAAATCGCCGTCGTACTCAATGGATGCCCTAGGGCCCACACTCTGAACGTCCAGCGACTCCGAAGGGAGGCAATAAACCTATAACAACATTTATTAGGGGTGCGCGGAAAGTAATTCCTTAAATTGTGGAAAATATGTTTGTTTGACTGGGATGGTCTGGGGTAAACTGAGGTAGAAAGATTTTAATAAAACTTGTTTTTCGTTTCAGAAGTCGCGAAACGACTACGAGCGCCGCTGTCGAGGGTACTAACAGTGCTGAGGGCTGCGTATGCACCGGTTGAGAGAGCTGAAAAATTGTTCTTACAACTAAACAATTTGTCCACGTTGATTGGACAGGTATAATTTTATGTCAATTAATTATTATTACCCACAAAAAATTAAAAGGTTTCGTTTAGTGATCGATTTATTCGAAAGTGTACAAGAAAAATATTTAGATACGCATATGTTTACCTTATCTGCCGCACTCAAAAATCTATTCATGAGTCATTATTTCCTCAGTTAGTAAGATTTTGCATTGAAATCTATATGGGTTAAATTCAGCTTGTAGTATGACTTTTTTTTAAGTAAAAAGAATTTTTATTAACGATACCGTTCTTTGCTTTCCAGTTACTGATGTTCACAGCGTGCGACCGGCTGCTCGTTTCGCAAGGAAGACTGACTTGCCTATACTCGCTCATGTTCTACAACGTGGTCACGTACTCCGTGAGTTACGTCCGCGAGATCTGCACCAAAGAAGACTGGTCTCCTTACGTGAACGTAACCCGGCACTCCCGCGTCAAACACCTCGCCATGTCGGCAACGAAGATCGTGCTCGAATGGACCAAAGCAGTCACTTTCATAGTGACCATCACTTTCGTCCTCCTCGCTCTAGGATTGGAACAAGGCTTGGAACATTACCGACCCACGGCGCTATACACAGCAATCACTGGCACGTATTATCTCCTCACTGAGAAGACATTCCTCGAGCTGTGGCCGATCGCGCTCTCCGCTATGAAATTGGAGAGACTAGAAGGGATGGAGGCTTTATATTGCAGTGTTTGGTCGAGAAGTATAACCACAGCCTTAGCGGTGCCTCTAGTGCCTGCTTTGGCGTGGCACGAACGGTGGAGACTGGCTGTATTGCTCACGTACATATGTGTCTTCGTGCACGGGAGACATAGATTAGGAGAAGCGCTTACGAAGCTACAGGAGGCGCGTGGGTCCCTGGTCAAGTTCAGGCGTGCTACGCTAGAGGAGTTGGCTATCCTAGAGGATGTTTGTGCTGTGTGTCTTGGAACTATGAAATCCGCTCGTGTCACGCCGTGCGCTCACTTCTTCCACGCTGACTGCCTTAGGAAGTGTCTCGCAACGACCGACAGATGCCCAATCTGCGTTAGGCCTTACGTCTTTTGTTGACCGTAGGCTAATATTTCTCGGATAAGACTGCTTGAATCGGTATAGTTACCTGTTTAGGACATTGTTGTTCTAACGTCTTCAATTATCTCATTTCTTTAGAAATGGTTTAAATACAAACAATAATAGGTATACTTAGTATGGTATTTGCGACCCTCTTATTGGGTTGTTGATGTGGTTGATGTTGTAGCGTAATTGTTTACAGGAATGTATTCTGTAGGCGAATTCTATTTACTTGTCTATTTTAAATTTCGATGTCTATTTAACACATGATAATATGTATGTAGTACCATAATACCTTAATGGTTTTGCTAAATGTAAATGTTTTTTCATAATGATTCGGTCTGTTATTTGGTTCAAAAACGGGATATTTATTTGTAACAATCCGATTTATGTAAAAGCGTACAAAAAATAGTACAATTTACCCATACGTTCTCAGAACGAGGGTAATGTTATTTCATATGAAGTACCTATCATATCATGGTATTTTAAAGTAATTTGATTTTGAACATGCAGCCTAGATGATATTAGCATTTTATCAGAAAGTTTTTATTAGGTATATAGATTTATGTTATCTTCCTCTACTATTTATTAAGCCCACAATTTCTTATAGATTTTTATCTCCATTTTAAAACCAACCAATGCCTAAATTATCGTTAAATGTTGTATTGATGTTGTTGCTTATTACTGATACTCAACGGATTCCAGGAGATAGGAATGCTAGCAACTCGTTCGGAAAGAGAATGTTTAGTAAATGCTGGTCTCAGTCAGGTACTTAGCTCGCGTTATATCTGCGACACACTATGATTGCCATTTTGACGTTTGTGTTATTCTCAGAGTAAGGACTAAAGTCTTTTCATTTCGGTCTTTCGTGGAAGTTTTCAAATGTAGAGTTAAATGGGTATGATGACTGGGTAAAAATAATAATTTTAATTAGTCCGTCAGTTAGATTATCAACAAATATTGAACACGTATCTTTTTATTTACCGTATCAATAGAAATTGCCAAAGATATAGAGCGTCAAAGTTCAAGAGTAGAGGCTCGTGAGTCACGCTTCAGTAAAAATTATACACAGGCGGAATTTCCACGCACTATAGGTGTCTTCGTCATTTTTGGTTAATTGACAAAAAAAATACATGTCCAATATTTTTTGATGATGACGGATTATATAGATTTTTCAGTCATCTAGCCTAGCAGCGAAGAGAACGGAACAGCGCAGCGGGGCAGGTGATGTTTGTCAGGGCGGCCATCATAGTGTGCCTCTGATTTAATAGTATTAGCTCTAGTTTAGTACTGATTGCTTAGCAACCAAACATTCTCCGGGTCCAAGTTTGTATTAATATTTTGTACAATAAAGTCAAAACAAAAACAAAACACAGTATTTTTATTGCTAGCGATGGATTTTGATGAAAGGCATAGTGGTAATAATAATAGTCACCGATGCGGGACTATTGTTATTATCACTATACGATACGATCACAGCGGCCAATCATATACAAGATCAGCCATCTACTAGGAAGATGTACTTGTGCACTATAACGCTTGCGTAGACACAAGTGCACTCTCTATTCCGATACTCTCATAATCCGATGGGACGGAAGACCGACACGACTGGGGGAGACCTGTTCCACTAAGTTCAAATATTAAGTTCAACCAGTTGAACTTATTGGACAAAAAGTCCAATTATTTCAACTTTGTGCTAATAAAATTAAATAAATAATAGTTGAAATAAATGGTCATTTTATGTCCACCAAGTTCAACGATCTATTTAAATCTTCCAGTGGAGTTATTCACGTAAGTACTTGTAGAATCAGGTGGATGCCCTCGCTTCCAGCAATGGAACTACTAGGAAAAGTGTCAGTAGTTCTATACAACAAACGGATGGAACTACTGGGGAAAAGTCCCAGACAACTATTGTAAAGTGTCTAAAGTAAAGTATATAGCAAAGTGTCTTCAACAGCTAGTGATCAACCAACTCGACGCTTGTTCTTTGTGTAATGATCCAAGTTTGACCTGTTGGCTGAAATGTCGAGCGCAAGGGACGGAGGCGAACAGAGCTGACAAACGCGCATAAGTAGCCACCCGCATAAGCACCGGCGGCGCACCGGTCGGATCCGACCTGATACCAAGCTGTGTAAATTACATATAACAACTTCGTAGCGTTTTCTTATAAATACATTGTAAAATGCCCTTCGTCGCGCTTCCGCTGGTTGCACTTACCCCGTCCGCACGTATTTTGGACAGGCTCGTGCAAGCGATTATCGTCTTAAAGGTGGTACACCGCTTGTGACCGCGAGAGTACAATGGAACATAATATTATGTTTAATAGTAGGTAACTGGAACCTTAGATTTGACATGTTCGCCATCAAAAAGTCTTTGCTTCGTGTGGCGAGTGGGTCATGCCGTTCCTTCCAATATATTCCCTCAACCATAGGGTTGGAATTGATGTCTGCTACCAGTGGCGGTCCTATCAATATTTTTAAGCGGTGCGAGATCTAAAAGTGGCGCCCCTTCAAATATAAGACTGTACTCGATTTTACATTTGTCACACACGGTTTTAGTCGCCATAACCATACATTCGATGTATAAAATATAACAGTAAATTTTATGATTAACAAGTTTTATTTATTTTGTTCTATTCTATTGTTGGTGGCTAAAAATCGGGCCCGGTAACCACCGGAACGCTCATCGACCCAGTTGGATCCACTGTGCATGCCCTAGTCCTTTCTTTGTTGCTGGCGTGTCGAAGAGTTGCCTTAGTTATGCAACGATTGCTCCAGCTTGGAGCTGTGCGTAATCATCTGGTGTAGGATAGGCTATTCCCAGATGACCCAACCTACGTCTCGCAAGAGCGACGCAGCCACACAATATGTGTCGCATTGACTCTTTTTCGTCTTTACAAAATCTGCAAGTATCAATAGTACTTAGCCTCATTCTGTGAAGGTGCTCATTGGTACCGAAATGTCCCGTGAGTGCACCTATTAGGTGCTTTATTTGTGATCTGTTAAGGTTCAATAATATGACCCCATAGTCCACCCTTGACAGTCTTTGTTGATACATAGTAGACCGCAGGTAAGTTTTGATTAGTTTTTAACCGACTTCAAAAAAGGAGGAGGTTCTCAATTCGTCTGTATATATTTTTTTTATGTATGTTCGCGCATAATTCTGGCAATTATGAACCAATTTGAAAAAATCTTTCTTCCATCCATTCTTCAAACCATTGATTGGGTCCCATAAAAAAATTATCGCTTACGAATAAGTAGTTCCTGAAAAAACAAGAATGGCGTCTGCGCAGGAAAGCTGCAGGAATCCCTATAAGATGACTTTATATCGCTTTTTAAGGACAAAAATGGTCATAACTCTGGCAAATATTTACCAATTTCAATGATTCTTTTTTTATTCGAAAGAAGAAACCACTGTGATGAATCTGTATGAATTTTATCACAACCGGATAAGAACTTCCTGGAGGACCATGAACGATGTGGTGGGATTTATCTGGTAAAAACCATAAACTGATGTTCTCCATTACATTACTCTGACAAATAATAACCGATTTCGATGTTTCTTTTTTTATTCGAGAGAGTAAACTACTATAATGATTCCATGCAAATTTCATTACGACCGGATATTTTTTTGTGAAGAAACATGAATTATGTAAGACTATGTAGACGATAATTTGATCATAATCCCATTACCTAGATCATTTTACCGTCTTCGATGGCTCAATGTTTGATTGAAAAATATCACTAAAAAGTTTAAAATAAAAACTTGAAAAAAAAAATGAACCGACTTCATTATCACTGAAAAGTATAAAATAATTTAAATATTGAAGTTGGTGCCAAATATACACAGCAGGTAAGCTAACACCAACTTCAATAATATTTAAATTATTTTATACTTTTCAGTGATATTGAAGTCGGTTCATTTTTTTTTAAAGACTTTAGTTTACTGAAACTTCGTTCTCCTTTGGCGACAGTAACTAACAGGTAAGTACAGTAAGCAAGATACGAAGCGCTGTCCAAATATCAGGGAAAATATCTTGTCAATCATTTCTTCTATATGTTGAAGAACAGATATATTATAACATTTTTCGCCATCGGTTAAAATTATTTGCACAGCCTTTTTCCAACATGGATATTTCTGGAATTATTTTTATGTCGTATATAAAATACCATGTATCATTGAACTTTGACAATTATTGAATACGGGTAACCAATGTACTTATTCTCAATTGTATCTATCAACTAATTCGTTTTGAATGCGTTTGCTGAAATAATGGTTATTAGCACATATTAGTCTCTTTCTGTACAATACGGCGGATGTCGTCACAGTATCAAATTTTCTTAGTAGTTGCACAAGACCAAAAACGTTGCCATTATTAGGAGTGTATAACATTTCAGATCCAGAGCTCCCTCTAAACGCCAAATTATTGCTTGCCAAGAAGAACACTATGGACATCTTTCGTTCGAGAATAGCGACCCATCTCGATTTCTCATCTTCAATCTGTTTTTGTATATGTTTGTCGTCCGCTGAAATTCTTCAATCTCATCGACGCTTCTATCCAACTGTTCATAGCACAGTGATCTGGGGATGTTTCGTGACTTTTGAGACACGATTCGCCGCTCCCGACCGATCGTCGCGTCGTCGCGCGTCGGATCATTTTGGCGCCCCCCCTATGATGGCGCCCGGTGCGGTCGCACCGCTCGCACCGCCTTAGGACCGCCACTGTCTGCTACTCAAGTCACACTCGAATGCTGCTTGGGGATACTTTTCTTTTTATTTAATTTAGTTTCATTCCGATAGCAAGACATTGGCACTGATAAAATATGTTTGTGAGAACAAGTTGCATATACTTAATATGTTGAAAAGAAAATATATAAGTAAGTATATTAAAGGACAGGAAAAATGACAAGCCCACTAAGCTTTTTTTGCTGGATCTTCAGCTGAAGTGGCCTCGTTGTGATCGGGTGGTAGATTTATAAAAGAATGTGACATTTCTAATGTGTAATTTGGACATATTTGAAACGATTTATACCTACAGTAATAGATAGTGATTAATCTCTCTATTGCGAAGACGCTGAGTGTGTGTGGGAGTGGACTTGAGTGTCGTAGAGCCGTTAGAGCCACGTATAGTAGAGGCTCTACGTAATACTATAGGTATATTCTTTACCCAACACAGTTGTTTGTTTAAATATAGAAGTAAAAAATCCTATTGTTAAATACAAGTTCGTCAAGTACACTTTAGATGTGAGCGAGTTTAGCAGAGCAGTATAACGATTGTCATCATTACATATTGTACCCACAGATTATAGGATAATTGTACCATTGTACCCTTGATTGTACCAAACAAAAAGCCCGCTAAAAACGAGATGAAATAGCAAGATGGCGTCGCCGTCGTTGCCATGACATCATCTGATTACGTCATGTAAACAAAATTGTTAAGAGCTTTAAAGTAGAAACGGATGGCGTATAGCTGTCCCTGTCACATTTAAGGATTCAGAGTCGTGTTTTCCTGTTGTCTCTTTTCAGAGCGTACAGTTGCCAGCCACTCGATCGGTTTCCAACTTGGTTTTCAAAAGGCCTTATCTCGTTTTGTATCGGATGCCGGCCAAGTCAGTCAGACATCGCGCGCGGCATGCGTGGTAGAGCAACCGTATTAAGCGTTTACAATTCGATATGAATTTTCATGAATATTAAAGTTTTACAGTGCTAAAAATATTTTATGACTGAAAGATAATGTGAATAGTTTATAGAGAATTAATTCCTCTTACGTATTGTTTAATCGCCAGTTGGATAATAAATATTTAATAAGGTATAGTACTTATTGCGTTTTTGCGTATTTTTATTTATTGTACAGATAAAAATTCTTCCGTAAACATAATGAAAATAAGTTTAGGACGTGAAATGACGTGGCAAAGCTACATAATCGGTTATAATAGGTTCGTAACACAATAATTGCTGCACTTAGCTCCGATAATAAAAGTAATAATAAAAATATAGGGCAGCACACGTCTCGATATCCTTTTGAGCCACTCACACCGATGTTGATACTTTCTGTCGTCATTTGACGATCAGTCGTCAGTAAGACCATGTAGTGGGGTGGTAAGTCGCCACTTGCCGCAAAATAAATAATAATTTACTTAATTATTAATTGGCATTCTGAAATAGCCGTTTATAGCCTACCAATTTCAACGAGATAAAACTACTATGTACATAGACTCCTTTCCTCTTGCAATAGTTCCTGGACCTTCGGCAGAACCTTATGTCGTTGAAATTGGTGTGTTAAAAACGACTCTACTGCTTCTTATGTCTCATTATGCCATTATAAGCAGTTGATCCCGAGAGGTGCCTTACTCATAATTCATTCTTCAAAAAGCAGGTATGGTCGCAGCCAACGAATGGGGGGGGGGGGTCGGGGTCATATGTGACGGTCCCGTTGGTCGTGTACCTAGACACCCTAGCGGCTACACAATTTTGCCGTGTACGAATATGGATTTTGGGGGGGTCATGACCCCTACGACCCCCCCGCTCGGACTGCCACTGTCAAAAAGGCATGTTTCGCAGTCAACCTTGCAAGTAGGTAACGGGTTAATGGAGTAAGCTTATTTAAAAAAAACTGTCTACCTTTTGTACTTGGACTAATTTGGACGTAAAGGACTTGATCTGTTTCAGCGAGATAAGGTTCAATGTTCTTAAAAATATAGAGGCATATAGTTGACGGGGAGACGTGAGGAAAATCCAGTTATTAATTTATGTTTTTCCTACATGACGCATAACAATAAACCCACACATGCATTTCCTATATTTCTGTTTATCCTCATGGAATTTATTAAGTACTTAGATATATAAAACTTTGCATAATTGCTTGATTTTTACTAATTTAGGTGGTAGGTCCCATATCTTTACTTATCTTTAACATCAATAGGCTGTTGACATCATTGTCAATCCTCCTCAGCAGTAACACAGGCACTTTATATCTGATATTATGCAGCAACACTGCAGAGTGATGAAAATTAAAGCAATAAGTATCTTATTTCCGACGTGACACGGTAGACACTGGAGAAATTACTGCAGTCAAGCGACAGTACAACTGAATTGTCCATGCGTAAACGTATCGGTTACCATCAGACCAAAACCTCCCTCGCCTTAAAATTAATTTACATTAAAAATCCACCCATTACGCGACATTATGCTTGAAAAAGGAAAAACTAAGTCTGTAACGAACTTGCCATTCAACAATACGAAACACTAGTAGAATAAAAAATAAATGTATGGGAATGACATACCTCTTCGCTAAGTCATATTTTGTTTACTATTCTTCTAGAATTACAACTTGTCAACGATTTCAATATATAGCAGATAAGAACCCATCCCCATCGATATACTATATCGATGGCCCATCCCGGTAAAATAAGTTCTTATTTTTACACACATATAGACACACACACACACACGCATACACACCACACATACACAATATCTACACATGCTTGCTCACTCTTTTCTTTTTCTTTTTGTTCTGTTTCATATTAAGTACCCTAATTAATTACTTTTTCTGTTCCTTTGCGACGAAAAAACTAGATCACACAACTCAGGGTATCCTAGTATATTCTTATTTGTACAAGACACTTGTTTGCTCAATAAAAACATTTTGTATTTATATAACCATAAAGTATTGATTTAGTTCGAGTGTCCTTGTGGTGCTGAACTGGTGTAGCGGTACGGCTCGACCGCTCGTCCTTGCTCAAATCCTTGACCTTGCTGGCGTCTCGGAGACGCGGCTATGGCTTACGTAACAAGTTATTAAGCTTTACGTTGAAAACGCTTAAAATTAACCTATAATTATTCCGTGCTAATGTATTACAAGGAAAAAAACAGGTAGCTCGCAAGTCGGGAAGAAGGAGAACATCGTGGTTGAAAAATCTTCGAGAAAATGGTTTGGCAAAGGCACACGTACACTTTTTGGAGCAACTATGTCAAAGGTTCAAATAGCCATAATGATCGCCAACCTTTGCTAACGAAGATGGCACTATAAGAAGAAGAATACATTACAATACACCTAAAAGGCTAATTAGGTGCTTAATTGCTCCACCATTAGAAACAAAAAAAAAGGAAATTTCAGTCGATTTAGATGTCACAATGGGTCTATCACTAATAGTGATCTCTATCGTGCAACCTTTGACTGGAAAGGATCTATTAAAGTTACGGCGGGGTTTTTGTATAGATAAACCTTCACCCATCTTCTCCCGTTGGGTGTCCGTAAGAGACACCCAACGGCGCAGCAGACGAGAGCAGCCTCTTTCTATTGGATCACCTACCACCTATACTGCGATCCCCAAGTTATTCATAACAGCCAAACATCCCAAATTCTCGTTTCAGCGTAGATCTGCCATCTACGCGGAAGATATATATTATAGAACACAAGAGCAACCGCAAACTGCAGTCGCTCTCCCTTTGAATGAAATATTTATTCAACGACATCAGACATAGTATTTATTATAACTAACCTTGTACACTTAATCTAATATTATGCATAGTTTCTTGCCGGATCTTCTCAGTGGAGGCCGCGTTACGATCCGGTGGTAGTTGTACAAAATGACAATATGTAAGAGCCCCCGTGAAGCCTATGCATAATAAAGAATTTTGAGTTTGAGTTTGCATAATGCCGTTGAAAGGTATAATTCAGCATAATGTGCTATATTGTCGTTGCTGCTAGCTAGCGCAACGACGCTGATCTTCCGTGGACACCCGTCACATTTCCTTTGCTCTCACAATCAGATGGGACGGAAGACAAGACCAGGGACAGGTCATTGAGATATATACTTACTTACGTCAAATTTCTTCTATGAAAAGCCTTCGTTTACGTAGTTTCTTACTAAAAGCTGAATTTTAAGCGGTGCAATTCATTTTGTGTGTGTTTTTTTAATGTAAAAATGTATATGATCAATAATATAATAATTACCAGTTGACCTCTTGACCCAAAAATGGCAGGACGGTTATACCTAAATGACTTTAAAAAGCTATTAAAAACAAACAATAACATTTATTATTACGCAAAGTTATCATCATAATAAGGTCACGCGTTGATGTTGATTTCACTATCACATAACACTCAGCTGTATTTTACAGTTGTTAAGAAAAATTTGTTCATAACAGCTCACCAAATGATTAACAATCAACGTATTCGTGCCCGTTATATCCGGTGCTATCCTGAAAAGTTTTGTCAACTGTTCTATTTGGAATGAACACATGGAAGTAAAGTAATTAGCAATTTCATATCAACCTATAGGATTTTTGATTGGCGTATATAAGATAACTACATAATTACCAGATTTATTTTACCGAAAGGAAAAACGGAAAATCTGGCATTTGTGGCTTACTATCAAACCTTTAGAATCTTCAATACGTCCTATCCTGATGCAGGGCGGTCACTGCCAACTATTTTGGGGGGTCATAGTTGAGTGCCTTGGCCGCTAGCCAATAGGTGAGTTCGATTCCCACCTTGCGACGGAGTGTTTCAAGTGTGTAACCTATTTTTAACCGACTTCAAAAAAGGAGGTTCTGTATTCGACGCGTATGTATGTAATATTAATAAAAATGCGTAATATTCATATATGTTAGTCTATGTGGGCTTCTAAACGAATTTACCAAATTTCACGAGTGTATGTATGTATGTATGTATGTATGTATGTAGGTTTGTCCGCGGATTTCTCAGAAACTACAAGTCCGATTTCGAAAATTCTTTTTGCAATAGTTAGAGTATCTTTCAACTTAGGGTAGAGTACAAATTTCATCAAAATCGGTCCAGTAGTTTAAGAGATATAAACTTTTTATGTTTTCAGTAAGTTACTGTAATGTAGACGTTCGAGTTGCGTGATAGTGCTGATACCTATCTTGGTAAAATAAGTCACTAAAAAGTGTTAAATAAACTATTTTAATAAAAATAAAAACCGACTTCAAAGTAAATTATCTAAAAAGCATAAAATAACGAAAATATTATTGAAGTTGGTGCAGAATATACACAGCAGGTACGCTAACACCAACTTCAATAATATTTTCGTTATTTTATGCTTTTTAGATAATTTACTTTGAAGTCGGTTTTTATTTTTATTAAAATAGTTTATGGATAAAATTGTTTAGTCGTTTTATAGCAAGAATGTCAATTTGACGTAAATGAGTTTGAGATTTGGGGGGGGGGGGGTCAATACCCCTACGACCCCCCTCTCGGACCGCCACTGTCCTGATGCGTGTATACCTACTTCCACTTTACCAATGTTGGAAAATACTACCACTTTATCGATTTTGGAACTCTATAATACATAAAAAAATAGAAATAGTTCTCCTCGCTTAAACATGAAGGGAAAATAAAAGATAATAATATTTAGTTATAAACCATTTGGCCGATAGGTACATAATTTTCGTTAAATGTGTTATTTTATTGTTAGCATTCTCAATTATTCTCCGGCATTTTTGCGCGCACACAACAGCGATAACAATCATTACACTTGTGTATCTACAGGACTCTATAATGGCCATTAATTATTGAAGTATCTTTCTATTGCTGTCATTTTCTCTTTGTCGTTTCGTGGAACTATGTTTGAGGTAACAAGAATTTTATTTATACTTCAAACGAACAACATACAACATTGGACACTTCATGGCATCATGCCGCCCGTGTCTATAGTGCGGCTATAGCACCGAATATCAAATGAGTAGATTACGTCATCCGCTAACGAGATTTCGAGACACGAGCGATGATGATCATTAATGCGTTTTGTAGTTGTAATTAAATCAATATTAATAAGCAGTTAGTCGTAGTTCATACGTGTTATTTATAGTGAAATGTGATGTCTTATTTTTATCGCACATGGTTGGTATATAATAACTACATTATTAACCAACTAAGTAGTAGGTGCGTGATTTTAGAATTCGTCAAACTCAGTAGACGCACAAAATTTATTGAAATTCTTACCTTACTGATTGAATAGTGTTAACCAGGATTAGAATCAGGCATCAAGGATCTGTCTGTGTACGACGAAATTTATACGGTTTTTGTCTTTCGTCGGACTGTGAGGTGAAAAGGCAGAGACACGCACCTGCGTTTGCGCAAGCACTAGTCCACTTTATTATCCCCAAGCCGCAGTGGCCGTATCAGTCAGGAGGGCATTTATATTATACCTATTAGTACCTAGACAATAAATACTGCTAATAAACTTATGCTATGGTAAATGTCTCTCGACTACATACGAATAAGGTATGTCTTGAATGAGAATTAAACTTGTCACTTTCCATTTATTTTAGAATGCTCTCCACGATAGTGTTTCACATTTTGCAACAACAATATGCAGGTCAGTCATTTAGCACTCCGGCAGACCACTTGGCCGATTGGTATCGCAACTGTTTGCGAATTTCTCAATGGCTTCATTTTCAATTGACGACTGTTATGCCTTTATCTCAATTCGAATAGTACATCATATACTCTAACTAACGAGTTCGGCAAACAATATTCATAAACTCGCTTGGCTTGAAAACCTTCAAATTCAACCTTCCTTTCTTCTTTTCTATCACGCGTGGAACCCCCGCGTGATAGAAAAGAAGATTTCATGCGGCAGATCGAGTTTGACATAGGCACTTCTATCTCCCAATTGACCGCAACCGATTCCGATACATAATAAGGCATATAAAGAGACTAAGCAATTTTTTTATCAGGATAAGAAGAATAGTGAGTCGGTTGTCATGCAATAAAATTAGGCTGCTTCATGCTTAAAGCAATTTACTTAAATATAAATACCTAAACAATATACAACATTGTATCACTCAATTAAACTCTAATTAAACAAAAAGCCGTTCCCACATGGACCTAATAAGCGGACATCTATACGCACTATGCGTAATATTTTAATACTTACCTATACAGGGTGTAAAAAAACACGTGTCCGATCCGTGAAGGTCTTATTCAGTGTATCAATACAAACACATGTATATAACTCATTTGTTGCATATCTCATATTTTTTTCCTACTTTGTTCCAGAAAAACGAATCTGATCTTGTAATTTTGGTACAAATTAGAAAAAAAAATTGGGATATTTAACAAATGAGTTATGTACATGTGTTTGTGTTGATACACTGAATAATACCCTTGCGGATCGGACACGTGTTTTTTTACATTCTGTATAATATTATCATTAAAAATAATACCTACTCATGAGCCATAATTATGTCAATTAGAGCCTCACGGGAAATCATGTAATTAATAGAATGGTTATTATGTTATGGGGTCAAATGAAACATATTGGCCGTGCCGTATCCATGATTGTAATATCGGCGTATAAAATTAATTATAAAGATGACATACTTACATCACTATGTGTAGTACAGTAGCTAAATAAGTCATTACGTAGCTAGAGGCGAGCCTTGACGATTATGTGAGTCAGAAAATACAACTTTAATATTAAACGGGCCTAATAATCTATATTGGTTAGAAAGTCCGGCCGCTAGCCAAGATTATATTACTCTGCCCAATAGGCTGTGGGTTCGTTTCCCACCCAGGACACAAATGTTTGTGCGCATGACGCGTCTGTTTTGTGTATTATTATTTGTATCAGTATTTAGTTTTTTTGCGCGATAAAATCCGGAACGATAAAATTTGTCGAAGAACTAATGTCACCGACATAGCTCTCAGAATCTGCATCGATAACCGATGGGGAATACAGGTTCTCGAGTGGCAACCACGAACCGGAGGAAGAAGCAGCGTAAGCTGGCCTCCCACTATATAAGTGGACAAACGATATTGTGCGCGTTGCAGCCAACCGGGTGGATGCAAGTAGCCAATTGTCGTTCATTGCGGCGTTCCATGGGGGAGCCCTATGTTCAGCAGTGGACGCTCTTCCGGCTGATGATGATGGTGATGATGAGTAGTGTGTGGTCGTCCCAGGATATTATATTATTTTGTCCCATCAGATTTATGTTAGTTATATTTCTCAAATCCCTATACCTAGAATATTAAAAATATTAAAGAAATATAATATCTGCGATATGTCCTCGATGTGTATATCCTCGATAGCTCCTTATATGACAGTAGAAGTTTGTTGCTTGTTTATTAAACCATTTCGACCACTTCGACCATTTCGTCCACATAAATTAGTGCAGTGTAGAACACAATAACAAAGTGTCTTCGCCTTAAAGACAATAAGAAAAGTGCTATTGGACACATTCTTAATTTAATTTACTTTATTCGTTTAGGTTAAAATAATATTACTCATTAGTTTCAAGGCTAGATTGTAATTTATATGTTGAAACCGAATGGGATCATCATAAAGGATAAAAAATCGACCAATAAATACACTGCCAACGATCACCATAGGTATGGTTTATTAAACTAACATTACACAAAATAACTTTGTTTATCTATTTTTCCCGTTCTGATAATTCCATGATCCGCTACCCGGTCGCAACGTCAAGCCAGAATAAATAATATAGGGAATTATTGTAGTTTGATACGGTAGTCTGTATAATATGTAATAATACGTTGCTGGCTTATCATCGAATAAAATACACAGGAAATTCACATTTTCCTAATCGTGTACGGATTGGTTGTTGCTGATAAGCTCTGAACAATTATGGGTTAGTGTTTGCACGACACTTCGCCCTTGTTTAGACTAGTGACTAGTAGAAAGTGATCAGTGGATAAATTTTCACCATAATTATATTTTTATGTATACGAGATGGTAGCCTGTAGCCTGGTGTGGTGACTTGTGGTCTCCATACAACGCAACAGGTGTGGTACATGTTCGAACCCTACTCCAGTCTGGCAGTGTCAACGTGATTTCCATTTTTTAAATAATACTTCCAATAAATTCCAGTTCCAATTCATGCCTGGGTTTCTCAACCAATTTTCCCGTCACTATTAAATTATGATCCGTCACCATTAAATTGTGAAATTTTTGATTAGTAAGTACTAGTAATCAATGAATTTATTCGAAATTTCGTATACTTATACTTAAGTTAAATATACTTACTTACTTATGTATTTGTAAATTAAAATTATTTACCTACTAATTCAATCCAAACCTAACCCACACCATATTTATGTGGCGCCTATTTATAACACCGGTTATCTAAAGAATTATTCATATGTAAGTCCGTAAACTCGAATGAATTATTCATAAACATTTTTAGTTGTTTAACTCACACCCGTGTTTCCCACGTCGTATTGGTTTGTGGGGCTATTTCTGGAGGCAATAATAACGCATGACTGGTGTTACGACTGACCCTGTACGTCTTGTACCGATGCACTAGTCATAACATTAATTCTACCATGACCTTACTTAGTACTTAAATTGCTGCTATTTATGACTTTTACACTCTGCTTGACATGTTGGCGTTGCTTATTTACATCTACTTATTTAAGACAACCAGCATAATAGACGGTATCCATGTTATAGTTGCGTTGTCTTTTCTTATAGGAATGCCATTAGGCCCTAGGCCCACCCCAAACCTTTTTGCATCTACGATTCTTAATCTGAATGTACTGCAATAGAACTGAATTCCAAGTTTGGCTATACCAGCCTTTGTCGCTAGCCTAACCGAAGTTGGAAAAGGTTCAGCGCTGACCGTACAGTATTATTAGTCCATTAGGTGAAAATGTAATTTGCATTAAATGCTTAACCATGTACTACTTAATAATAGCCAATTGTTTACAATGAAGTCCGGAAAACCCCACCGTCGCCGTCGACAATTCGGTGGCGGCGCGCGGCGTTGTCCCACTTTCACAAAATTTATGCGGTTACCGTGGGGAATATAAAATTCAGATCGTAAATTATCGCATCCAGGGTCGAATGAAGTGAACAGGCTCGCCGAATCGAGTACTTTCATGATGAATCGATCAATAACTTCATTTCATTTAGCTTCATTAGAAACATTAGGCCAAATTATTATCGACAGGCCAAGGACACGATATTTCTTTCAGGTATTTTCTTAGTATTGTTCTGTCTTAAAACTTTTTTTTTGACGCGGGGGAAATCTTCCAAAGATCCCCGGGAGCTGTGGGGCTCGACCGGGGTATGTGGGATTTTTACCCACTAAAACCCCCGCGGCTGTCGCATCGGCACATGAGAGGGGAGACCCCAGGTCTCTCCGGTGGGATCTGTACCAGGGGCCCCTCAGTGCCTTGCCTTTGAGTCCGCCGCCGGGGGGCGCATTGTAGCCCCCCGGGAACCTGACACGGTACTCACGGGGACGGGGGTCGCAGCCCCGCCGCCGTCCTCCTCGGAGTCGCCGCCGTAATCAATGTTGGCCTAAAACTTATATCAACCAACCTAGTGCTACGGAGGTCGCTGTTATTTTCAGGTTTTCCGGTCCATAATTTTTGGTTCACTAGAGCCGTGAGAAGTAAATTTTTAATCGGTTTTTCCCTATAAATCACATATAATGCTCATAGATATATTTACGAAAATATGAATTGTTTCACGGTGTATACACGTTCTATTATATACATACATACATATGTTTATAGTTGCGTAAATCCTAGTTCACGTGTAAACTTAGCGTTTTGTTTATTGTTTTAGATCCCACACGAAAATGGATTGAAGCCAAGATGACTATTCTTCTTTACGATAACTGTGAGCTGGAGGAGAGGGCTTCCAAACACTTAAAAGCATGGAAAGGTGATTTTTTTTTAGTTTTTTTTTGTATTTACTTACTTACATGAATGTACTTTAGTTAGTTACTTAGTTTCCGAACAAAATCGTTTGAACGATGTTCCGTGCTTACCCCGCCCGCATGTATTTTGGGCCGGCTCGTGCAAGCGATTATCATCCTAAAGGTGTTACACCGTTCGTGACCGCGAGTGTATCTACTTGGGGAATGATTTTGTAGTTCGATGTCGGTTTTACTCATCATCATCATCAATAGCGGCCTAAACACGACCACTGCTGAACAAAGGGAGGGGTTGCCATGATCGCCACGTGGCAGACGTTTTGAGGATCGCAGTGTAGGTGGTAGGTAATCCAATAGAAAGACGAAGCTTCTTCTACTTTGTCTTCTTGTTTTCCCTTAGTCGCCTCCTAAGGACACCCAGCCGGAAAAGATGGGAGGGTTCAATTCTTACCCGGGCACCACACGGGTTTTACTGAAGTAGATCAAATAAGAAGTCTATAAATTTACAGATCCTAATAAAGTTACTTTATTAGTAGGTATTCTGCCTACCCGTAACTACTTACGTAATAATATTAAGTAAATATTATTCATCCAGCCACTCTACAATATAAGAGATAAGATTTTGAAGAAACTATAAATACGTTATCTTGATAAAGAAAACATCGGCCCATTTTCCTGAAATGAGCACACGTTGCCGTTGATGATGTAGTTTGTCTGTAATCAAGTGTAGAGGTGCCATTTCCTAAAACCTTCAAAATGTATTACAAATAGCTAAAAGTACCTACTCATTGTTTATCGGTCTTGTGTCATTATGAGCTCACAGTGCTACAACCGCACCTTAATCCTTAAAGGCCATTTGAATTTGTAATGGATGTTTTGAGATGAAACTATCCAAACGTAGGCTCATTATGGATACAGACCATTGTTTGTTGATAATTCGTAAGTAAGTATTATGTACTTAGTTGTCTGGTTTCCATAGTACAGGCTCTGCCTAGTTTAGTATCGGATGATCGTGTGTAGACTATGCTAGAATATTAAGTGTTATTTCCATGGTAGCTTTGCTTGCGGGTTGTTTTTAGTGCTTTGCGTAGGAAATGATCCAACACGTAGAGGCCCTTTTTAAGAAATAAATGGTGTGTAAAACACCTTCCGGGATCAACTGCTAATATGATGGAAAATGGCAGTTGACCTCGGTAGATGTAGGAACACCTATTGTAAGTAGGAAAGAAAGAAAGATGAAAAAAAGATTATAAGTCTTATTTTGTTGAACTGTCGTTGGACTAGAAGCTAGGCTATTGCAAAAGCCGGGGTCACTTGCCATAATAAGGTACACTCATCTATTATTATTTCCACGTTGGGTGACCGTAAAAGGCGACTAAGGGAAAACAAGAAGACGGGCAGCAGCGTCTTTTTATTGGATTACGAACCACCTATACTGCTATCCCCAAGCCGCCTTCCAAGCGTGTGGATTATGGCAACCCCTCCCTTCTAAGGGGGAAGCCTTTGTTCAGCAGTGGACATTTCGGCTGCGATTGATGATGATGATTATTATTTACGTATTGTTAAACTTTCTCTTACAGCATGGCATTTGGTGCTATATATCTTTGCAGCCGTATTCGGCATCATGAATTTCGTGTTCCTGCAAAACACCATGGCGATGGTTGACGATCATTGCGTGTTGTTCCCGCGTGATCTCGAGTTCCGAACAATAGAAGTTGTGGTTCATAATGATATGAATACTACCGACGCGCAACCAACTGTTGCTGGACACAACGAGACTATTGAGAATGGCACAGAAAAAAGAGAAGCGGTGTACGATGAAACAATGAACAGTAATGCCAGTATAGACATTGACGACAATGCGACCACATATAATGGTACGTTTTTTAATGATAACGCTCAATTGTTTGGAAGCAAATGTTACAAAACACATGTTTAAATTAAAATTTAGGTATGCGCAACTTATTTTACGTATTCACTTTATTATTTCGAGATTCAAAAGAACGTAAATAGCTTTTTCATCACCGACCTAATAGGTGGTGATTTATAAGTTAATTGCCAACCTTAACGCCATTACTAACATGTAAGCTATTGTTATGGCTAATGACATTTAGCTACCTATGTACTTAAGGATAGACCGGCCATAGAAGAAGAAATAAATTTATTTTTTTACATCATATTCATTTTTTCATAGCGAGCTAAATTTTCATTACAAAGCTTGTTACCAGGTAATAAGCCAGTAGAAACGTACGTATTCTATAATGGATATTAGCTACCTTCTATACCTACGGTATACTCGAATACGAGAAGGTACACGTGAGGTACGCTCAAAGTCGACAAAAAAAATCGTAGGAAATATGCCTATGTCGTCCTGTGATATTGCAAATTTTACTATGAATAGAATGAGACTACAGTTAATTTCATGTAGATAAATTTTGATTATTTACTAAAGGATTAATACAGGTGACAGTAGTAATAAGTGATCCTCCAACTTCGCGGCCGCCGTCTTAGTGGTAACGACCGCGAACACAAATTTTCCAATTTACCTTTTCTCATTTTACTTGATAATATAATTCATTTTCGCAATTGCTATTTAACTAATTTATACTGGCGAAATCATCAATAATTATTATTGATGGAAGCCATCATTTTATAAAAGAAGAAGAAGTGATAATCAATCCAAAGGCCACTCTACATATTTATATATTTTAATCTCTGGCTACGTACGGCGCTCGTCGTTAAAGGTACGCGTCTCTACCTATAGATAACATGGCACAGTTTACTCAAAACTTATATACAAAATCACAAAACTACACAAAAATCCGAGCTGCAGTTAAGTACTTTAGTCAGGCTAAGTTTATTGTCTGCTAGTCATTCACTTTTAAGGCTCTCACTAACCTTGGTAGAATATTTTGTCTGGTTGAATATACTGAAATAAATAATACCAGCCCTTGTTTTGTCTCACTGTTGGGCATGGGGTTTCCCTCAGGATGAAAGGGCTTAGGCCATAGTGCAGCCTAGCCGCACGCTGGCCTAGTGCAGGTTGGCGGTCTTCACATGTCATTCACATGTCATGTCGAAAGCTGTTTTCCTTCACCGAAAGCTATAACAATCGCACAAAGACGATTCGCACATGATTAATTAAGAAATCAGAGGTGCGAGCCCACGGAGAAGTCACAACTACGCTTACTGACGTAATATCTAACAATAAGTCTGTACCACTCTGTATGTTCTATGTACGTCATTGATAGGTACATAAATGAATGTATTTGTCATTTCAGAGAACAAAACTCATCGATTAGTATTGGACACTTCGAGGAGTTTATTTGAAGATGACAGTGATTGTATGTTCGCGGAGTACATGCCGGTTATGTCCACGGTGTTCGCGACTGTGTGGACCACCATGTTCACCATGTGTGCTGGCGGAGGACGAGTCCGAAGCGGGTACGTGCCAAGCGCTTGAACCGAATTGAACGCGCGAGTTAACAATCAGTCTAAATATCTACACACATAAAAAAAAGGTCAGACAAACCGTGGCATTTTTTAGATTGATGATAATCATATTTCCAAACCAAAATGGATTAGGGTAATCCCCGTAACTCCCTCACCAATGCAGATGACATTGATGATGATAATTCTTTTGATAGAGACTTAGGAACTTTATCTATTACTATAATAAAACTCAAAGAGCACTTTTTCTGTACATTGAATATTTTTCAGAGGCCAAAACAATTTTTTTTGGAATTATTGTCTGTCTGTCTGTCTGTCTGTCGTTCTGTTTGTCCAGGTATCATTTGAAAACCCGTGGATGGATTTTGATAGGACTTTCACTGATGTATTGTGTAGAAGTCTAGGTATAAATTGGTATATAAAACATCACGCTATGTTTCATAGGGGCTAAGCAGTGAAACATTACTTGCACATATTACCACGTAATTTCCTTTGTATGTGAATAGGGTAATTATAGACTGATCAGTTAATCATTAAGATATGTATTATTACGCTATATACAATAGGGACTGAGCAGACATTTAGTTTGCATAAGATATGGCAGTGGCGAAGGGTCAATTTTTGTAAGGGGTCCGGTACACCCAGGAAATTTTCATTAGATTTCTGTATTGTTCTAAGTACTTTGCTGATAGCAATATGATATTATATCTTTGAAAAGATAAAATCTGTCGTTCATGAAATTTTAATGAAACTCCCCAAGTCCAGGTAGTGTATAGGTATTGTATCACGTCGCAACAATAAAAGATGCGAAATACTAAGAACTTTTATTATCGAATATCATTAGACAGTAATTTACGATGTTAGCGTGATTTACATTATGAACAGCGCCATCTATCGGTGAAATTGAACATACAATCACTATAGAACTTTAATCAAGCTAAATATAAGAAAGTCGTGTTAGTTACACTATTTATAACTCAAGAACGGCCTAACCGATTCGGCTGAAAATTGGTGGGGAGGTAGCTTAGAACCAGGAAACGGACATAGGATACTTTTATCCCGGTAGGTTAAGGTTAAGCAACGTTAGGTAAGGCCATTAAATAGATGGGTGAACCGATTTGTATGAAAGTGTGCATATCGGGTAGGTCTGAGAATAGGTCATACAGTGTATTTCATACCGCTAGGTTAAGGTTAAGCAACATAAGTTAAGGTCATTAAATAGATGGGTGAACCGATTGGTATGAAATTTTTTGTGAATATCGGGTAGGTCTGAGAATAGGCCGTAAAGGTATATTTCATGCCACTAGGTTAAGGTTAAGCAACATAAGGAAAGGTCATTAAATAGATGGGTGAACCGATATGTATGAAATTTTGTGTGCATATCGGGGAGGTCTGAGAATAGGTCATAATGTATATTTAATGCCGCTGATACCATGATTGACGAGGATATATAGAACGAGAGGAGGGTGCAAGAGAGGAGAAAGAGGAAGAGGGGATTCGAGGAGGGGGTGATGGGGTGAGGGATCGGGGGAGTTAGGTGGAGTAAGGGGGGAGTGAGAAGGAGCAAGTTCGTAGAAGAGAGAGGGGGAGAGGGTTCAGAGAGGGGACAACAGGGAGAGGAAGAGGTGGAGTGTGACGGAAACCGAAGCGGGAGGGGGAAAGAGAGAGGAGAGAAAGAGCATATAATTAGATTTTTTTTATAAGAGAGGGAGAGATGGAGAGAGATAAATCTACGGAGGAGGGTGAAAAGGGGAGCAAAATGTAATAAAAGCGCGGGCGGAGCTGCACGGGTCAGCTAGTACTAAATAAATGCAAATTGATGTATTATTCAAAATGTAAAATCGGTGTCTATCTGTAGTCTCGTTTCCGAGCTGTTCTTGTCTTCTGCTGCTTCGAAAAATCTGATAAATAGAACTACTGCTAACAAACAACAAAAAGAAAAGCTCAATGTCAAAAAGTCAAAACTAATTTCGTGGACTTGTTTTATATCTCATGCATTTCGCGGTTCGCTGATGATACCTCTCTTTTATTTAAAGTCAGGCGTAAACTCTATGAATACGACGAAGTAAACAATGTACTTTCTAAAGTTGTCCATTGGTTCAATGTTAATAATTTGAAACTTAATGAGAGCAAAACCAAATGTGTGAAATTTGTAACACCAAATGTAAGACAGGTGGCAACCAATGTGGAAATTAATGGAGCGAAGTTGGACCTTGAGGAGTCGACTGTGTTCTTAGGTATAACAATTGACGCTAAACTACAATGGGGCCCACACATTAAGAAATTGTCAGGTAGACTGAGTTCCGCGGCTTATGCAGTTAAAAAAATAAGACGTTTAACTGATATTGAAACCGCTAGAATTGTTTATTTCAGCTATTTCCACAGTATTATGTCTTATGGTTTATTACTGTGGGGATCTTCTGCAGAACTTAATACCATTTTTATTCTGCAGAAAAGAGCTGTGAGAGCCATTTACAATCTGGCTCCTACTGATTCACTAAGGGAAAAATTCAAAAAAATAGATATTCTAACGGTTGTTTCGCAATTCATATTTGAAAATTTAGTTTATATTCAGAAAAATAGTGTATCTTTTAAAAAGTACAGTGCGATTCATAGTGTTAATACCCGGAACAAACACAATCTTGTTTTACATTCCACACGTCTCCACAGAACAAGCAAATCGTTTATGGGCCAAAGTATACGCTTCTATAACAAACTGCCACAGGATATCCGAGATCTTCCACTGAATAAATTTAAACCTTTGATAAGAAGCCGGTTGTCGAAAAAGGCTTATTACAAAATCTCGGATTACCTAGAGGATAAAGCTGCGTGGGCTTGAACTGCTCAACTCATGCAAGCTTAGAATTGTAGGCTTACAGTTTGTAACACCTCTTAATCTGGTGGATTACTGATGGCTGTTTCACAAGTCAATTGATTGATAATATAAAGATTATGTGAAAGTGTTTTGTGTCTTGCCTGTCTAGATACTACTTAACAGCAGAAGTTAAATGTGAGCCACTGTGATTTTGGTTCGGTCATGCTCGCCATCGAAAAGTCTTTGCTTGTGGCGGCTTCGTGTGGCGGGTCACCCCCTTCCCTCTAATATGGTTGAGGGGAGTGATGGCTGCTGCTCGAGTCAACTCGTGCGCGGGTGCTGCTTGGGGGGACTGGTCCGACTTCTATCCATTTGGCCTTTTAGTTTGTCTTAATTTATTGTTTTCTTCTTTTCTCCCTTGCTTTATGTTTCGAATGGCAGGACACAATATCGCTAATGTCGATTCATTTGTAACAAAACAATGTTTAAAAAAAAAAGTGAAAAAATGACAAGCCCGCTGAGTTTCTTGCCGGATCTTCTCAGTTGAGGCCGCGTTGTGATCCGGTGGTAGCTTCTAAAAAATGACGATTCAAAAGTGCTAGCGTTAAGCCTATTTGAAATAAAGATTTTTGAGTTTTTTTTTATTTTTTTTTATTTTGTAGAGATGGTAGAAACTAATGAAAAAAATATAAACCTATGGTAGTGACCCAGTTATAGTCCTTCCTCCAAGACCCAGTTAGCATCTTACTTCATGTTCTATAATCTAGCCGAGATTTAGGAAACAACGTTAGAATACGTAACATGGCCACGATCTCTGGCATCCATCCAAAGAGGTCACAACAGTGGTTTTGACATGTATACAAATTGGTTTAAAATTGCATCACTGCATTGAAATAGGGTACATTCACAATACAAGTCGTGCCCCGACCACAACACACTAATCAACAATGGTTAATCGTTCATGGATCGATTTATCATGACATAATATGTACTTAATAATTATCATCTCCAAACTCAAACTCAAAATTCTTTATTATGCATAGGCCTCACGGGGGCTCTTACATATTGTCATTTTTTACAACTACCACTGGATCGTAACGCGGCCTCCACTGAGAAGATCCGGCAAGAAACTCAGCGGGCTTGTCTTTTTTCAATTATATAATAAAAACAATATTACAATATAATCATAAACTATAAGCTTGTAAGAGTACAACAGTTCAAGCCCACACAGCTTTATCCTCCAGGTAATCCGAGATTTTATAATAGCCTTTTTTAGACAAATGGCTCCTTTTGTGATTGTCTGAACTCTCCCCTAAGACACGTGAAGAGATATATTATGACATTCCCATACATTTGTTTTCTATTATCTAGCGTTCCGTATTGTAGAAAGAAAACTTGTAATTTGGCTACAGGTTCTGGACAAAATTCGCCAAATTATTTATAACACTGATAACAATGAAATCATTCGGTTGGTTTTTGTTTGTGTATATACTTATGACAATGGCCCCAAAATTACTTAAACCCAACATTAGTTTTTCGATTATTTCTTAGATAAGATCGTAACTCGAGCACAGCCGAGTGAAGTCATCCTTCATATAGAATTGCTTATGCGCTGGAAACAAAATATAGGGTAGAACATTTAAACCTACCGATTTTAACAGAGGGAAGTTCTTATTTTTAACTGACCTGTAAAAGGAGGCGGTTCTCAATTAGTCGTGTATGTATTTTTCTTTTATACTTAGTTGGTTAATTGTCATCTACGTCTGTCCATCTGTATCTCTTGAACCAATAAAATGCTGTTTTTTATTCAATTGAAAGCTGGTTCAATTGGATTTTTTTATCTAATTACTAATTTTGTTGTCAGTTTGCTACAACCATGGCGCATATTGGCGCCCGCTTTGTTGTTCGCTCTCGTGATGGTGGGCCTGACTGGGCACAGCTTCACTATCACCAACGGGGGCCTGCACGCATTTTGTGCAGAGTTCTACAACCACACAAATACAACTACGTGAGTTTGTAGGTGTAATGTAGGCGAATAAAAGAAGACTTATTGAACATTTTTAGGGTCCCGTAACCAAAAGGTAAAGAGCCCTCTGATAATATTACAGGAAAAATGCAAAGATGTACCTAATTAGCACAGTTTTGTAGATATCATCAAAAAACGTCGACAAACTTAGTTGTGTGCTTTGGCCTTTTTGCTACCAAAGGTGTTAGAGGAATAGCAAACTAACTACTGTATGTCCAAAGAAGACTATTGTATGTCCAAAGAAGGTATGAGACCATCGGTACGCAAGTCCGACTCGCACTTAACCGGTTTTTTTTTTTACTAGGTGGTACCTTGAAATGAAACAAATTTTACGGATTATACCCGACGTTTCGAATACTTTACAGCATAAAAAAAATAAACCGCGATATAATCCGTAAAATTAGTTTCATTTCAATGTGTAATATTCGCGTAAATATCAGAAATCATTAGGTGGTACCTTGTGCATGTGGCCGTCCAGACAGGTACCTAGGTACCACCGTAGTGTCAGACATTCTGCCGCAGAGCAGCAGTGTGTAAACATTAGTGTTGTGTGTAAAGGGCACTGTAGCTGGTACGCTGGACTTAATTACTAACGTTTCGGGTGATGAACGGCAGTGCAATGCAGGTATCTAAAGGCAGGCGAGTCGATTACCATCACGCGTATTTCTCGCTTTTCTCGTTACTAAATTGAAAGAAAACTACAGATTCTGTTACTGAATTGGTATATTATTTAGTTAATATTAACAGGTGAACACTAATCTGTGTCGTTATTGTACATACGTAAATGTATGTGTCACGATTCGTGAACGAGTAATCCTCTATCCACGCGTCTATCTATTTAGGTGAAGGACTTTTCTATTGTAGTAAACTGTTAATCGGTTTCGGTTGAATGCATAGAAGCTTATGCAATTGTTAAGATTCCCGTCACATGTAGTATTCAGTGCAGAAGCAGACTGTTGCTAAGGCAGGAGTAGCCTTAGTCCGATACTGTGTGACGAAGTGGTTTTCAGAGCAGAGTGGCCCTGATCCCTGACAGAAACAGGTGAAAAGCGACTAGTTGAATAGGTTTCAGCCAGCGTGCCCAAAACCTACGGATACTTTTTTATGATATTGTTAAGACAGTTATAGTCACTGGTTGTCACTGATAATTTTTTCCTTTCCGGACCCAAGGCTCCCCTAGAGGATACCCCTGGGGCTGCCACGGGAACTTGAATTCGGACCTGTCAATTAATGCAGTGCTTTTAAATGCACTTATATGTATTTACTTGGTAATAAAACAATGTATGTCTAACTACGATTTCATATTACCTTATTGGGCATCGATCAAAGTAGGATTGTGACTACGAAAAGAACTTACAAATGAATGACCTCCTAACATATTAGTGATCGGTTCACCAGTGTCAACTTTGGTGTCAAGTAAATAAGCAGCAGGTGCGAATTACAAAAAATACAAAAAGATTTGCGCTAATGGCGACTTCAAATTTGCAACTAAATGCCGCACTACTGTCGCTACGTTTGGGAATCATAGTACATTTAGGTCGCAGCGCTGCAGCCGCGCTGCTGTAGCGCGTATTTTTTATTTATATGAATTTACAAAGCAGCGCGTCAAATTTGAAGTCGCCTTAGTAATACAATTCAATTTTCAAAAATTTTAAGCTGGTTAGCTTGTTTTTTTTGCCCACTGTGCATCGATGACGCGATCGAGTGCAGCACAGTGAGTCGCTAAACGCGACGCAGCATTTAAGCGATCGCTTTAACGCGCGACCCCGACTAACATCGTCTCCGCAGCTAAAAGAAGCGTGTTTGCGGGGTCCCTAAAAGTCATCGCAAGCGCAGTGGTACCACATACACAGTTTGCTTTACTATCCCGGTCGACGTACACTGCGAACCAAATAAGCTTGAAGGCGATTACAACTTTATTATGCAGTCATAAAACACTCCAGCTGTATAGTAGACCGTTAACGCGGCAGCAAAAAAAGGTTGGTAATACAAAGTTGTTTTTGCTGACGCGCCTAGTTGACAATGTATGCGTTATGTAGTTATTGAGCCGCAAACGAACTTGTAATCGCCTTCAAGCTTATTTGGGATGGAGTGTAGTAGGCGCAATGAATGGTTGTGTAGGTGTTCGTCAGTAAACCCGCTGCTAGAACGGAGTTGGAACACGTCATGGGGGTTCGGTTCGCGGGCTATGGCGGCGCGCGGCGCCAGTGCGGGCGTGTGGGCGAGCTGGGCGTGCGTCGCCGCGCTACTCCTGGCGCGCTGCCTCGCCGCGCCCGACTTCCAAGTCAGACGCACTACCGTCTACCTCGCCAGGGATCCGCAACAGGTAAACACTTCACGGCCTCCCTTCCTTATCCCTCCAGACTACCACGTCAGACGCATTACCGTCCACTTCGCCAGAGATCCGCAGCAGGTAACACATCACGCTTCTTTCCCGCCATCGATGTTCTAAGTGCACTTTGGGCGGCCTCTAAGTTTGAAACAAGGATAAGCATATCAAGGAATCATATAACACACTTTTTCTTCAGTGGGCGCTTAATGTGCCTTACAGGGGATTCACTTGGAATGGAGATTGTCTCTGAGGTACGATGGATGTAAAGTTGCTTATGCAGTCCGCATGGATCCTAAAATAATTATTAAATGATCATATTTAGTTGAATTTTTTTTATACTACCAAGGTGGCAAGCAAACGTGATGGTAAGCAGTCACCGCAGCCTATAGACGCTAGCAACACCAGAATAATCACTAGCGCGTCGCCGATCCTTAAGACATTGGATATTAAGTCTTTGTGTCCAGCAGGCTTAGCACGATGTGCAAATCTTGTTAGACAAGTGTGAGTATGACGACACTATGACGTAGTAATTCACATTTTTGTATGGAGAATTGACGTTTTGGTGTTGAAAACTACGTCATACTTCATACCGATCTGTCAAGATAGCAAGTCGTGCTAGGCCTGCAGTAATTTCACCAGCTACAGTGCCGCCTTCACGCCGGAACACAGCAATGCTTACACACTGCTGCTTGGCTTCAGAATATCTGACACTGCGGTGGTACCTACCTGGACCGTTCCTTGCACAAGGAACCTACCACCTAGTAAAATTTTTGGTTAGATTAGTTTGTGGGTAGTTTATTGGCTTCATAAGAAATGTTGCCTGTGTCAAAGGTGCAGTTGGAAAAGGCTGCAGGCATTAAAGAAACCAGTGATCAACATTGGTTTCTTCCCTGCCTGCACAGCAACTACTAATAGGGCACTAGCATAGCACTATAAGTATATATATTCACCACAAAACACTCGAAAATAGCGGTGTATGATCGCAGTCTGCAGCTGTCTTTTGTTCTAATATTTGGCTCACGGAAACTACTCTCTTAGGCTGCCTGTCCACCGGAGCGAAGAAACGGTGAAATATTAACCAATAAGATTGCACAAAATCTCCACTCCTCCTTTTTGTGCAATCTTATTGGTTAATATTTCACCGTTTCTCCGCTCCGCTGCCTCGCTCCGCTCCGGTGGACAGGCAGCCTTACTGGTTGTCTTGTTCACGTGATACAAAGTGTATGCCCGGGACTACTGATCCTTCAGTAGGTAACCATAAAACGAATCTTGCCCTTATTCCTTTCTAGAAAATAACCTCGCACCTAAAGAAATCAAGATCCGGACAGCGGCAGCGGTCCATCCCTAACTCGCCAAGTAAACGTGACACTGTCTCTGTGCGGTCGGAGCCGACTGTCACCACGGAGCTGGTGTCAGCATCGGTGGATAATGAGTTAGACTCAGCGCCCAGCTCGGTGCTAGCCACACCAGCGCACATGCGCCTTCCAGCCGACGCCGGCGATATGAACACAGAGAACATTAGAATGATGCACATGCCCCACGAGAGCAGAGATAATCTTTAATCATATTGATTTTAATTTTTCACTTACTACTTTTATTTTCTACTACTTTTATTTAAAAATACGATTAAGAATCACGGAGCAATATGATTGTATTAATTATTTTATGCGTGTTATTGTTTAATTGACATTAGCGTTTAAATAGTTGTCTCTTAATGGGTATTTCAATGATTTTTTAATATGTTATGCTTTCTTTTATTGCATTTTCAGCATCGATATACTATCATTTTCAGGGTGCTATTGTCAACCTTGGAAGAATAAAAGAATTGATTTACCTTGTCCAGAGTTTTCTTTTATATTTATAAAATACACCATATAATAATATACTCGTATATACAGACGAATTGAGAACTCCTCCTTTTTTGAAGTCGGTTAAAAATACGCCATGTATTTGTTTTCGCGGGGGAAACCTTCAGAAGGTCCCCGGCGTCTGTGGGGTCAACCGGGGGCATATGTGTGAGGCTACTGCTACTACTACGTGCATAGGACGGTCATTAACTAGAGGACTATTCCGTGGGTAAGTAATAGTATGGGCCCGTAAAATAATATTCTATATAAAATACATAGGTACATTCCATGTATTTTATATAGATAATTATTTTACCTGATAACGTTATATTATTATCTTGGTCCCATCACCAAAATAGCCATCACCATGGCCAGGCCATTATATAAGGCATGGCCTGGCCATTGTATGGTCTGGTGTAGTGGAAATTCACTTTAATGCGTTCAAACCTTCGCGTTCGATATAGTTTATATATTATATCGATGGTTCAAACCGGCTAATAAATAATGTTCTCCAGGCCCTGTCCGGCCGCGGCAGTTAATTTTTTATATCACGTTTAGCCAACGAGATAGAATTAGGTATTTGAAAAAAAAAAAATTTTTTTTTGATATATTTTAAAACTTCATTATTAATAATATTGATATATAAAACAAAAAACTAAAAAGAGAAAATAATCAATTAATTATAAACAATTAAAAATTGATGAAATTTCACGTGACTATCAAAGTGACTATAAACGCGCCATGATTGGTCACCATAGTCGTGACGTCATAATGTTAAAGCTATTTAATAACAGTACAGCGTCAACGGCTATTACACTTGAATAGACAATAATATTGAAAATTTATTGCTAAAAAACGACTCTGAACAACGCTGAACGACACTGAACGACGACACTGAACGTCACTGAACGACACTGAACGCCACTGAACGGCGACACTGAACTTCACTGAACGACACTGCAAGACACTGAACGACACTGAACGACACTGAACGACACTGAACGTCACTGAACGACACTGAACGACGACACTGAACGTCACTGAACGTCACTGAACGACACTGAATGACACTGGATGACACTGAATGACACTGAATGACACTGAATGACACTGAACGACACTGACGTGACACTGAACGTAACTGACGTGACACTGAACGTCACTGACGTGACACTGAACGTAACTGACGTGACACTGAACGTAACTGACGTGACACTGAACGTCACTGAACGTCACTGAACTGAGTGACATTCAGCGTCACGTCAGTGACGTTCGGTGTCACGTCAGTTACGTTCAGTGTCACGTCAGTTACGTTCAGTGTCACGTCCGTTACGTTCAGTGTCACGTCAGTGACGTTGAGTGTCGTCGTCCAGTGTCGTTCAGTGTCACTCAGTGTCGTTCAGTGCCGTCGTTCAGTGTCCTTCAGTGTCATTCAGTGTCGTTCAGTGACGTTCAGTGACGTTCAGTGTCGTCGTTCAGTGTCATTCAGTGTCGTTCAGTGTCGTTCAGTGACGTTCAGTGTCGTCGTTCAGTGTCGTTCAGTGTCATCAGTGTCGTTCAGAGTCGTTCAGTGACGTTCAGTGTCACGTCAGTTACGTTCAGTGTCACGTCAGTGACGTTCAGTGTCACGTCAGTTACGTTTAGTGTCACGTCAGTGACGTTCAGTGTCACGTCAGTGACGTTCAGTGTCACGTCAGTTATGTTCAGTGTCACGTCAGTTACGTTCAGTGTCACGTCAGTTACGTTCAGTGTCACGTCCGTTACGTTCAGTGTCACGTCAGTGACGTTCAGTGTCGTCGTCCAGTGTCGTTCAGTGTCACTCAGTGTCGTTCAGTGCCGTCGTTCAGTGTCCTTCACACTGAACTTCACTGAACGACACTGCAAGACACTGAACGACACTGAATGACACTGAACGACACTGAACGTCACTGAACGACACTGAACGTCACTGAACGACACTGAACGACACTGGATGACACTGAACGTCACTGAACGACACTGAACGACGACACTGAACGTCACTGAACGACACTGAATGACACTGGATGACACTGAATGACACTGAATGACACTGAATGACACTGAATGACACTGAATGACACTGAATGACACTGAATGACACTGAACGACACTGACGTGACACTGAACGTCACTGACGTGACACTGAACGTAACTGACGTGACACTGAACGTAACTGACGTGACACTGAACGTCACTGAACGTCACTCAGTGTCGTTCAGTGACGTTCAGTGTCGTCGTTCAGTGTCGTTCAGTGTCATCAGTGTCGTTCAGAGTCGTTCAGTGACGTTCAGTGTCACGTCAGTTCCGTTCAGTGTCACGTCAGTGACGTTCAGTGTCACGTCAGTTACGTTTAGTGTCACGTCAGTGACGTTCAGTGTCACGTCAGTGACGTTCAGTGTCACGTCAGTTATGTTCAGTGTCACGTCAGTTACATTCAGTGTCACGTCAGTTACGTTCAGTGTCACGTCCGTTACGTTCAGTGTCACGTCAGTGACGTTCAGTGTCGTCGTTCAGTGTCACTCAGTGTCGTTCAGTGCCGTCGTTCACTGTCCTTCAGTGTCGTTCAGTGACGTTCAGTGTCGTTCAGTGTCATTCAGTGTCGTTCAGTGTCTTTCAGTGTCGTGCAGTGACGTTCAGTGTCGTTCAGTGACGTTCAGTGATGTTCAGTGACGTTCAGTGTCGTCGTTCAGTGTCGTTCAGCGTTGTTCAGGGTCGTTTTTAGCAATAAATTTTCAATATTATTGTCTAGTCAAGTGTACTAGCCGTTGACGCTGTACTGCTATTAAATAGCTTTAACATTATGACGTCACACCCGCTCGGGTTTGTTCAGGAGTTGTCGGCGTGTTTCCGGTACTGGATTCAAAAATTATATTTTTTATTTTGAAATAACTTTTGAATTATTGCGAATAAAAAAAAAAAAAAAATAGTTTTATCATAAAACTTATATATGATCTTTCCATTTATCAACTAAAAAAAAAAATCAAATACCCAATTAGCGAGATAGAATTATGATGCACAAGTGCTTGCGTAGGCACAGGTGCACTTCTCTCTTACTTTAGTATCGCAATCTGAAGGGACGGAAGACCGACACGAACAGGGAGAGGTCAGGCGCAGGACCGACTTTTTACATGCCCCTCCGACGCATAGTACTTCCTAATTTTCGGAAAATCCGTTGATTGTCCTGCATTGTCCTAACCCATCAATACAATTGATATCGATGTCCTAACTCCTAACCATTAGGAAACAATAATAAGTTGTTGCTCTTCGCGGAATGGGACCCACGACCACCGGTTTATAAAGCGAGCGACCCCGCTGTGCCACGGAGGCTACCAGCTAACTAAACGAACCCAACTAACAAGCCAACAACCCCTTTGTTGGGTTCGTTTAGTTAGCTGGCTTCCTTGGCTTTCGTTGGTCCTATTTGGTATTTAGCTAACGTCATTCTTCTCCTTTTATAAAATTATAGCTTCTATGATGATTTCACCAGTGTCAAGTAGTTAAATATCAGTTGTGAAATAAGTTATAGTGTCAAGTAAAAAGCGAAAACGAAAATCAGATTTGAGTGATGCCCCCCTAGACAATGTAACATTCTACAAGCGCTATCGCTAATAGAATGTATAAAAATGTATGAGAATGACATAAGTCATCGCAAAATCACGTGTCAAGTTATAGGGAATTGACACCGTTAGCGAATAAAGAAATAGATTCGCTATGAAGCGATTGCATCTTGTCTAGGCCCTGTTCACGGTCGCTACAACCAAGGACGCAAACTTATCGTCTTTCGTTGGGCCGGTGTGTATGCAGCATTAATTCGTCTGTCTGTCACTGTCAGTAGTGTCAGGAGGCAATTTGTCAGAATCAGCTGTTTGAACAAGAAAAACAAAGTTTGCATAATTGGAAATAGTAGTTTACATTAAAACAAAATTGTTATTACGGAACGCTATGTAAAATTGTTGTTCATTTTGCTTCAAAATCTCTAATAATGATACTGTACCAGGTAAATAGAATTTTATTTAAACAAGACAATCTTATGCAATTTGCGAGATTTGTTCATAGTAAACGCTCATCAGCGAAGGTGCTATACCCACTGGACTCTAGAAACTTACTTAAAGTGAGCGGCACCGAGGCGCCCGTGTTCCTGCAGGGTCTCATCACGAACGACATGCGGCACTTTGAAGAGGGTAACAACTCAATGTACGCCATGTTTCTCAACAACAAGGGCAGGGTGCTATACGACACTTTAATTCATAAATGCCAAGACGGAGAGTCGTTTTTACTCGAATGCGACAAAGACGTTGTAGTTCCTCTACAAAAACATTTAAAAATTTACAAATTGAAGCGAAAAGTTGAAGTAACAGACGTGAGCAGAGATTTTAAATTGTGGGCTTTCATAGCAACACCAGAAATAATACCAGACAGTCATATAGACATCAAGAGTAAAGTTAACATATACAAAGATCCACGTCTTGCAGATTTAGGTAACAGGATACTAGCATTGGCATCTGTGCATACAGATGAAATACAAGAGATGATTGGTAAAGATACTTTGGTAGAGAAGAATGAAGAAGGCTATAAATATTTAAGATGTAGATTAGGTGTGAGTGAAGGCGCTGAAGACCTGCCCCCAGGTACAAGTTTTCCACTAGAAGTTAACTGTGATTACCTCCATGGTGTAAGTTTCCACAAAGGATGCTATATTGGTCAAGAATTGACCGCACGGGTACACCATACTGGAGTTGTAAGAAAACGGATAATGCCCCTAAAATTCAATGAAAATGTTAAAGATGATCTGGAGAAAGATTCTGCAATCTCAGTTAGTGATAATCCTAAAATAAAAGTAGGAAAACTGAAAAGTTTTATAAAGGACTATGGATTAGGTTTAGTGAGAATTAAAGAGGGTCTTGAAGCTAAATCATTGAGTATTGGCAACTATATGGTTGAATTACAGAGGCCAACCTGGTGGCCTATTGAAGCTCCGAAAGAAAAAGCCACTGCAGTCAAAGATTGAAAAATATATGGTATCTTGCCTTTATTTAGGTAATAGACCATGACCATCACATTCCCTCAAGATTATTTAAATGTATGGAACACAAATGAACACATGCACATTACTTAGTTATTACATATTAAAGATTTTGATTTCCTACAATATTTCAGTTAATTTAGAATGTTATATTGATCATGATCTGTTTTGCAATTACTGCCTAAAATACAATATATACCTGACCAGCTTTAGGAAAAAAAATGGATAATCAATTTTCTTGACCTAGATTTATTAAATATTTTTGTTCCAGTAAAATATGGAGGATACTAAGAAAGAATCTAAAGAAGAACCTGTGCAAATAATTTATGATTTCAAATGCTCAAGCTGTGGATTGGATGAGAAAGCACACTACAAAGGCATGAAACCACCATTCTCACGCAATATTGTACTGAAGTACCCCAGTTATGTAATGAAAGATCCCTTTAGCCCACTTGGCAAAGGAGAAATATTAGTGCTGGGCTCAGACTGTGCTGTCTGTGGCACGACTGTTTGCATAAACAAAGAATGCAGCTTGTTTTACTTAAATATTTACTGTTTAGACTGTGCATATAAAACAATTGATGAGTTTCCTCCAGAAATAAAAAATAAATTAGTTCAATTAAAAAGAAAATAAATTTGTATATAGTGCATTACTTTCCATTTCATTTCAAACATATTTCACCAACCTTTCTATATATATACCTAGAATGTAGTCTAATCATACTGTACTGTGCACAAGAAATGAGGACTTGTGTTGTGGCCTACCCTGGGGCACTACCATCATCTCGAATAGCAATATTATTGTAATCTTACTCAGCCCCGGATCTACTATTTTTTCCAACCGGGGGAGAAACTAGATAGGGGCGCGCCCCTCCCTTTAGCGTATGAGAAATTACTTAAAAAACTCAAATCGGCATCACAAGTTCACTTGTGTGCGCCTTTTTCATACAAGTGAAGGTGAGCCAACCAGGCTTCCATGATGCTAGGCGCTTTGTGGAGTGACTATTATTTTCAATCTTATGATTTTGTCGCCTGGGGCCGGTGCCTTAGATCCGGGCCTGATCTTACTCTCGATAGAAAGTGACAGTAAGTATTATATTTGTTGACATCTTTACCCACAGAGTAAATATTTACTCTGAGTACTTACCTCGTGTCCATCGATATACTACATGTCGTATTATAAGAGCCCGGTAATCACCGGAACACACTACGACTCAGTTATATCCATTGTAGGTAGGAGTATATGGCCTAGCTCTTACCAAAAATATTCTGTGCCAAAGTGAATGTCACGACCACAGAGTAATTTGTATCTATCTAGAAAGTCACGACGCTCTGACTGTGTTGCTAAAAACGGAATGAAGTTTCTGGTGTAAGTTGTTTCCAGACGATTCAAAATACGTACTATCGCGAACACGAACGGTGTACCAGTTTTCAATCAAAATCGTTTGAAGGAAGGACGTTACGTGCGCTTACTCCACACGCCCAACGTACATACCATACCATACATGCTGGACCAATATTTTGGGCCAGCACGTGCAAGCGATTGTCGTCCTAAAGGTGATACACCGCGAGAGTACATCCCAATAAAGAATCTCCATTATTAAGTTTATTAGTTAAATCGTAATCTTACGATTTTTTAAAGCCGCGTGATGAGATTGATTACATATTTTGTTAGTAAAACAAAGAAGGCATATCCAATGTGTCTAAAATAAAAGGCTTGTTATAAAATACTGTTTACTTTGGCTCTCCAGTCCGATTTACAGTATTTTCATTAAATTTTCACAAATTGTATTCCATAACACAGTTATATCTGACCGAAACGCTAGTTCCAGTAACACATTTAATTATAATACACAAATTCAAAGCCAAACAACGAGGGGGTACACGGGACCACAACCAGTACCACACAAGATCCGCGGTCACTAGTGCCGCACCTCGTCACAAACTGATCTTAAAATTAAAGATAATTACAGCGTAGATATATTAAGTGTATATATTAATAAGCTCTAAAACAGGACAAACTTAAATACGCGTTTTGTCTCAATAATCCAGTCACTCCCAATCAGATTGATAGCACCACATTGCGTCCATAACAACTTACAAAACGGTCCAGTGACTGTCGCCGGACAACGAATGATACCGACATAATCCATACACAATATGACAAGTGTACTATTCATAACAATTATTAGACAGGTACACGAATATAATACAATTATGAAAAATTGAGACATACTGATTAATTCGTATCTAGTTGAATATTATTGCTTTTCTTCGATTGTAATCCACATGCAACTATTGCAATCTAAACATCCATCGTATGTTCATTACAAAAGTAGGTACATTATTCGAGAAGTCTCCATTATTACAATTATATTGGTGAATTACAACATCGATATATCTCCAACTATGTATTCTAAGCGAATTGATTTGTGAATATACTACTGCGTGAGTAGGTCGTGCTAGTATAATAAAAAGATATAAAATGGACAGGATTCTTGATAACATTTGCAGTAAATTGTTCTTATATACAATGAATTGATAAGTATCATGTTTTCTAGCCGTCCTGAGAATATATGACTTATGTGTACTAAGTATTTATTATCTTATTGAACTTGGCAGTGTAATTTGTGTGCCACACGTAAATAAAGATGATATCAGTTAAAACCGGTTTTGAGGACACTATAGCATTCAATTTATCTATATATACTTTGAGAGATTACATTTACACATTACAATATAAATGATTTGTAGAATCGACTATTAGATTTTACTTGCCTAATTTTCCAAATAATAAACCATAAAGGAATTAAAATAAAAGTACACGCCTTGGACGGGTGATTTTTAAATATTAGCGTTATACACCTACATAGACGCCTAATGCGGAGTGAGGACTTTAAAAAACTTTCTTTGACTAATTAGATTATAATATAAATTAACAAAATGCTCACAGCCTAAAAGTATATATAATCAAAATTTTGACACACCATATCCTATTTGCGAGTCATACACACATAGACATACTTATATTATTATATATTAGTGAAGAAAGAAATGCATGCAGTCACGTTAGAGCATGACCTCTAGAAGTTTTACAAGTTTCAAAGCAAATAATTCAAAATTATCTTACAGTGAGAACGCAGACGCGTCAACTTTAATTATGTCATATTTTGTTGGCTTTGAAGCAAGTTCTCCATTTTCTATCACACATACATTACCTATATAAAATCAAATTATATTTAATGTATAAAGAGCTTATGTTATCTTATTTCAATTATAAAAACGTTCCTAACAAGATTTTAATATATTAAACCAAAATAATCCAAATAAGAATTCGGTAGATAGATCAAACGAGTACTAAGAAGGGAGGTCTCAAGAATACATTTACTAGTCCTAGTCCCTACAAAAACGAGATCTACGCGCATACAACCATAAATTCAAGCAAGCATTTAATTACAACGATTTGAACAATGTGTATTAGAAAGGTGGTTGGGTAAACTAATTAAAAATACAAATAATACATTATAGATCGCAATTTTTGAGCATAACTTTTTCTCCAATTTAGTAGCTACTCGTGAAAGGAAATAGTATAAAGAAATCAAGCTTATAAAATGATTAAAGTAGATGATTGCCAATCGCCTTTCATTCATTGCTACGCTCTTATCAGTGGCAATTGGCAGTCCTCTAGTTTCTTATCTATATATAATCCGAGCGATGACATTGACGCCAATACTGTTTGTTAGACAAGTCTCCAGAACTGCAGACATTCTGTAAAAACTTTCTTTAATGTTACGGCTGAGTCCGGATGTATAATAGACGACCACGTCGCGTCAGTTGTTTGAGATGAAAACGGACGGGAACAAAAATAGTCTGATGAGATTGACAATAAAGCAAAATAAACTACATAATATGTTTGAATCACATATAGTGTTTTCTATTCAAGTCGCTCTTTTCACGAAAAACGAGCCTACCGAGAGGAATATAAACGGAATGTTTTCCTTTCCTTTGGGTTGCAAGCGATAGCGATGACCATACAACATATTTAGTAATCCATCCAACACTTACAACAAAGAAAGGAATCCATCGAATTTAACAAATTCTTGGTCGGCTCGTTTTTAATTCACATTCTCACATTTAATTTAGATTCTGTGGTTCAGAGCATGAATTCACTTGACATTAAAATAACGTTATTTATTATTATTAAAAGTTATTTGGCGGGCCCGTTGGTCTAGTGGTCAGACACCCTGCCTGCTAACCGATGGGTCGTGGGTTCGATTCCCGCCAAGTGTCTGGGTGTTGTTTATCTATTTAAGTATGTATTTACAAAAAAAAAAGTATATAAGTATTAGTATCAGTTGTCTGGTTTCCATAGTACAGGCTCTGCCTAGTTTGGGATCGGATGACCGTGTGTGGATTGTCCCAAGATATTATTGTTATTAAAAGAAAGAAATGTTTGCGAACCATTGAGATGAATATGAGTTTCGACACCGAGCTGATGATATTTTACAGAATAGCATTGCTGTCCTACTGTAGTAGAGATTTTGTCGAGGAATCAATATCGTTTTCAACAAATATCAGATTGTATATAATTACATTATACTGAGATATATGAATAAAACGAAATATTTGCCTCGTAACAATATTGACATGAATGTCATCAACGATAGTACAAATGTACAATATCATATCCTTTAAAACATAGTCTTTTAAAAAGGTGTAAGACTTGTGGTAAGCCTGTGCGATTTAACATCCCTGACTGCCGCTTCCCATCAGTTGGAGTTCCGATCGCGCATCAACCTTTATTACCGTATAAAATACTATTCAATTACGCCATAAATACGTAAAATGCGACCCTAATATATATTATTTATTGAAGAAACTTCTATAAAAGTTAAACTCGTTGGCATTACGTTCCGTTTTAATTTATTTGCTAAAAATATGCAAGCCCTAAGTCGTCAACAACAACGACAACTGTAGATTCAGTTTTTTAGTTCCTATTCAATGATTGTGGCGTGCTTAAAAAAAATGATTTTGGAAATTGTCATTATGGTAGCTCGACTCGAAATAACTTTTATCATTGACGCTAGAGGCCATCACTTATCGTTACTTCTAATTAAGTATTTTTTTATCTAATTATATCGGCTCTCAGCCATTGTTTTTCCTTTTTCAGACTGTAACTGGATTAATGATTAACTCAAATTGACGAACTGCGGCAGTGTTTAAGTGAATTCACTACGTGGCATCATTAAAGACACTTTCAGAATTATTAAACGCTTAAACGACATCACTCGCCTCGGCTCGGACTACATAAATAAGCCAACGCTTTACTCTACGACTCCATGTGTTGTAAACATCCATGTTTTTGTTTTCAACTACAAGGCCAAAACTCCAAGTGAAATAATACCAGGAATCGCAGTTTCTTATACTCTTAATTACCATAAACTAAACACACATCTGCAGCGCGACCGTCACAATACTTAAATAACTTTGTCTATACAATTAACATAGAAGAAAATGAAACTACTGCTCTGTTTCAAATGAATTTGCAAGCGATTGCAACTTTGTTTTGCGATTGGAACTTACACTATCCATATATTAAGGATGCAATGTGACGGCAAAAAAACCGGCTAGATAGTACAGTTGGCTTTGCATTCAAGCTATGTTGAAAATGCAGGCATTAGGTGAACTTGCTAATTAATTTGAAACAGAGTATAGTTTAAAATATAATACGACAATCTATGCAACGTGTAACAAATACATATTTTAAATAAGCTTCTAACTGATATAAATTCTCAGTTTCTGTTGAAACGTACGACACAGTTTTTAAGAATCTGTATTAAACATGCCTGCATCGTATGATTGGCGGCTGTGGATAACTGTACATTGGATAAATTATAGGCAACTAATGTCATGTTTATAAGTTCCAAACATAAATACGTCTTAACTAAGTATATGATTTATAATGAATTTTGAATGGGGAAATTTTCAAAGGTGATTAACATTTTTGATATATAAAATAGCCCCCTGGTCAAAATTCACCACCACTTTGAACTAATTTATAAAATTGTTATTTTTTAATTTAATTTTCTTTTTTGTAACATTCTTGTGTTCATATAATTTACTCAATGTACAGTTACTATAAGCTCTCAGCACTGTTGTACTCAAACTGCATTATTATCTTCGTTCTAAAAGTAAAAACTTTAAACTGGTTCATACTACAAATAAAAACGGATAATGTCATATAGTCACAAAAAATTCGTCAGTATACGAAGAGGATATAATTTAAAACTCACCGACGGGTAAGTCGCGTCTACATACTTTCGTTCGTAATAACCTTGATCATAATAACGGATTACAGTTCTCATCGCCCACACCAGTTGAATTCTTCCTGTCAAGCCGTTTTATACATTTAGAAACTGCAGTGTTAACAGATCTGCGGTTATGTGTGGCACCCATAATCTTTCCGTATTCATCAACTTCATTTAAAGTAGTCGTGTTTAAGACGTATATAAGTGAATAAAATCAAAAATGTCCTTCAGCTCCCCTCCCTCAGGCGCGGACTCAGGATTTGGAGAGTTACAAGTCTTTCTTTCAGTGTGGGATCACCTTCAGACGAAATCCGAACTCTCCAATTTTCTCAAAACGTTCTACCGTTCTCCTGGTGGTCTCCAGCGCTTACAGTTTAGCGTTACCGTCCACTTTTAAAAAGACTGATATAGATTATAACTTATAATATAGTCCGGTGGGGGGCGGCGGCTACGGCTCGTGTGTCGCGGGCTGCGGGGTGTGTGCGGGAGCGGGGGAGGAGGCGGAAGCGGTGGCGGAGGCGGTGGGTTGCAGCAGCGCGATTAACGCCTCAAGCGCATGCGTAAGGTAGGGGCGCGCGTCGGTCGCAGGCGCAGCTGCCTCGTCTGCTGAGTCATCAGGCTCGGCGCCCAGTGACGCCTCGTCCGCTTCGCTGCCGGACGCGGAATGTCCCCGCGCGGACTCCGCACCCGCACCCGCGCCCCCGCCCGCTCCCGCTTCCGGCTCCGAGGTCTCCTCATCCGCTGCGCGAATAGAAGAACTTGTAATAGCTCGAGTGAGACGACAATTGATGATTTTCTGACTCGTTTTTAAATAATTAAGAAGGTACTTTCCGAGTAGGTATACTTTGTATCAATAGGCATGATGACTGCAACACAATACCAATAAATCTGTGGTTTTAAATATTAGAACAGATTGCACTGATTCCAAAAATGCATCTCATTTTCATAATAATAGAGAGATTTTCGTGATATTTAAGCAAATAAATTACTTAAATACAGCTAATCGCCATTTTGTAATAAACACTGATCAGAGTGAATGACGTCAATCCTGTGTAAATAAACAACTGTCAAACTGTCATCTCAACTTTTTCTTTCATACAATGATTCACTTTTATACCTAAATTACACCGCAGTGACGTCACAATATGGCGCCATGCACCGGCCATCGTTTTGGAACGAAATTCACTCTATTTTAAAAATTGAAAATATTGCTATTAATTGTAAATTTTATACAAAAATATGACTATTTTCGGCAATTGTAGACCCGTAAGTACATTATAGAGTATTTTTTCAAAATTAGTCATCATGCCTATTGGAAGTAAGTGCAATTTCCCTACCCCACGTTAGTGGCGTGCAGTTCATACAGACAAAAATACTTTGGCTACCTATGACTTGATGATCATAAAATAAATACTAAGTTAAGTTTTTATATGTATGTAATATTAGTTCATTTATGGCAATTTTAGGACGCGAAATAAAACATCATCGAGCCTAGGAACTCATTACACATTTTTGGGAGTTTGCTTTTTTGTCTACCCATACCATCTCGTAAATGTGTGTGCACGACATTGTCCCTCGTTAAGTGACCACTTTCTCCCCTCAACCTCAGTGAAAAATGTACTGTTAGCGTAGTCCTTGTTTAAGACCCAAAAGCCGAAGTCTAACACAGTGGTCTAATCAGGTTAAGCAGTAGTTGAAAATGCCGGGGAACGTTGCGCTAAAGCTAAAGACGCCTTCGGAAGATTTAATAAGAATAGTCACGATCCATAGTACAGGCTCTGCCTAGTTTGGGATCGGATGACCGTGTGTGGATTGTCCCAAGATATTATTATTATAGTGATATAGTGATTTCCAGGTGGTGGGTGCCTTGAGCAAGGGACCACCGCAGTGTCAGATATTCTACTACCAAGCAGAAGTTTTTTTTTTTTTTTTGCGAATGATAAACGTCGTTGGCCGCAGATGGCCATTACAGCTTCACCGGACAATCCAAGCAGTAGTGTGTAAACATTGTTGTGTTCCGGCGTAAAGGGCACTTTAGCTGGTGAAGTTACCGTACACAAGAGACTTAATATTTATTGTCTTTAAGGTCGACACCGCGCTAGTGATTCTTCTAGTGTTGCTAGCGTCCATAGGCTGCGGTGACTGCTTACTATCAGGCGGCCCGCGTGTTTGTTAAACCTCAAGTCAAAAATAATTTATTTCAAATAGGCTTAACGCTAGCACTTTTGAACGGACAATTAAAAAAAAAAGCGACCTCCGTATTACAACGCTTTCTCAACTGAGAAGATCCGGCAAGAAACTCAGCGGGCTTGTCATTTTTTTCACTTGATTTTTTGAACAGTGTGTCATTTCCCAAATAGATCACAGCGACAGTGTATCTTGCCGTTTCAAAAGATCAAATAGGAAAGAAAAAAAAATACGACGAAAGTACAACCAAACTAGGCGGCCAAAGGGATAGTAGGAGACTGCACCCGCGCACTTTGTTGACTCGAGCAACAGCCATCATTGAATAATGAGAGAGCGATTGCACAGCGTGCTCACCGGTGTCGTGTAGCAGCAGGTGGTGCAGCCCGCGCGTGGTAAACAGCAGGTCCCGCGCGGCCGCGGCCGGCAGCGGCCAGCGCGCCGCTAGCAGCAGCAGCGCGCGCACGGGCGCCAGCAGCGACCGCGCGCTGCCACTTTCTGCTGGAGTGCATACCTCCTCCGCGAGCGCCTCCACTGCGCCCGCGCCCGCGTTACCGCCCAACTGACCCGACACAAACATTTCATTTTATCGCTCACTGAAATCGATTAACTGAGGGGTGTCACTCACCTATGGGCTCCCACCTCAGAGTAATTAGAATGGAGCTAGTATCGCGTTGATTCCCCGAATAAATTTTTCGTGGCACTTTTGCGGGGTGCGGGAGGCGAAGTAAACACACACAGATACAATTTCACGCATACCCACACTATAATAAACTCGCAACACATTCAAAAAGATACGCACACAAATAAAGAATGACCTAAACATATGAACAAAATTTGGCAGAGGGGTTAGCGCATCATGCTATCTCCAGTGGTGTCTCTTCTAAGGCTCCCACACATAACTGCGAACTCGCATCGCATCGCAAATATCTGCGACTTCTGCGAGAAACAAATGAATTTTCCATATATGATGCGATGCGAGTTCGCAGTTATGTGTGGGAAGCCTATCTCCTCCTGTTGGGTGTCGTAAAAGGCGACTAAAGGAAAACAAGAAGACGGGCCAGCAGTGTCTTTTTATTAGACTACCTACAGTGGCGTAGCTTGCCTTAGATGGGCCCCGTATCAAAATTTGATGGGGGGCCCAAATGATGGTACGGCCTAAGAGATTATGTGAGAACATGGATTTTACGATTTGTTGCTTACATATGATCGGGGCCCCTGTAGCCTGGGGGCCCCATATCATTGATACGGCGGTAGATACGCCCCTGACTACCCAGCAACTATACTACGATCCCCAAGACTGCCAAGCGGAAAAACTCGCTCGTTTGGGGGAGGCCTTTGTTCGTCTGTCGGCTGTCGATAATGATGATGAAATCGTGTCGCTTTCGGTTATGTTCCGGTCCTATTTTTATGAAATGGTTCGTTTCAGTAACGCAACTGCAACATACGGGTGAATAAGAAGTTAGTTAAGAAAAATACGCGTGGCGTAGTGTCGAGACGTGCCGCACGATTACTCTGTCAAGACCGCCTCAGTATAGTACTTATATCTCGTGGAACCTTATGACGACGACATAATGTTGAAATTAGAATGTCACAGGCACTCACAGAATCTACCCTCATTTACGAGAACAATTTTGTATCACGTTAAAAATTTAATGTTAGACTAAACTGTAGAATAACTGAAGTACAATCACTACACAATGTAACAAGTAATTCAGTTACTGACTACGATATCTATGGAACAAAATGTTTCACATTACCTTCGGATAATAGTGTTGCATGAAACTGAATATTTTGTGGTCCTCAAGCGACTCGCGTTCGTCTAGTAGTACTGCGTCCACGTACTCGGTCGCCACGCTGCACTCTAAGAGCATCTCCTCCAACTTCGAGTCCGCCTAAAAAATGTCGCTCGATTGTGAAATTGACTCACGAGCATTTCACAAAGATTTAATTTTAATACGCTTGCTATAGAGCGTCCAACCGTTTATTTTCTTTTTGAAAGCACCAATAGAACGTAACTGCGTCATGTTACGCAAAAGTTCACTTTAAGTGAACTTTTAAAAGTGAACTTTTGCGTAACAAGACGCAGTTACGTTCTATTGGTGCTGTCAAAAAGAAAATAAACGGTTGGATCTATTATAGCGTGTATATGAACGAAATATTTGTAGCGACCGAGCTGGTTGCAATTTTGGTCTCGTAACTGCAATACGATTGCGAGGCTCGCCAGTCGCATACATTATATCACCTTGTCTTTTTTTTTTGGAAATAAGTACAGTAACTATGTATTACTGTTGGCCGAAGGTGGTGACGACAGCTTTACCGGACAAGAGTAGGCGAGCGCCTGACGTCAAGGGAGCGATCAGCTCAAGGGAATCTCAGATCTGAGATGTCGTGTTCTCATAATGTAATACCGGGTCCGGAATAAAAGGCATATCAAAAATATAACCTCATTCATATCACGCAATCTACAGAACCCAAATTCTTCCCAATATTTTAAGTTGAAAAATACAAATAATCCAGTGTCCGATGTTCGGCTTTTAGACCATAAAGAAGGATTAGTGTAGCAATAGTTGTAGTCTGGCTTGAGGCTTTTTTCAGGTTTTGAGTTATTTTTTTGTACTTTTAGCTATTGTACGATATGATCTCCTTACTAGGTGATAGGTTTCTTGTGCAATGAACCTGCCGCCAAGCAGCACACTTAATATCTAATGTCTTAAAGGTCGGCAAAGCGCCTATAGATGCTAGCAACACCAGGAGAATCACTACTCCTGGTGTTGCTAGCGTCTATAGGCTCCGGTGACTGCTTACCATCAGGCGGGCTGTACGCTTGCTTGCCACCTTGGAAGTATAAAAAAATCCCAATCACCGCGAACATCATGAAAACATTTGTTAAATATGTAAATCACAGACAGCCAGTCTGGTCTATACAGCAATATTTTTTATACTCACGGGCGACGCGGCGACCTCTGTCCAGAAGGTGGCAAAGTAGTTGAATCGCAGTGGTACCGCTTCCAACGCGCACAACGCCGATAGCAGAACGAGTTGCTCGGACATGCAACGTTGGCTACGGGCTACTCGACAACACGTATCTGAGAGGAAGTGGTCATTGGTTTATACGGGATAATTGTAACGTAAATTATTAAGTACATTCAGTAAGCCCATCCAACAAACTCTGAGTAGAGGCTGACTTGAGTTTTTATAAGACTCGTTGACCATGTAAGTCTGTATAAGTAATTTGAGTAACGTAGTTACGGTTATATATTCCATGTGACTGGTTGATCATGAGACTTATTAACAGAGTGCTCAGTGGTCGATTCCCGTCCGAAAAAAATATTAAAAATAGGTACCTACTTAATATTTGACCCAATTATCAATCAAAAATGGATGTGTGAGTGCACCCGCGCGTGCCTCTACACAGATTTGCGGTATCTATACATATTATAAAACAAAGTCGCTCCCGCTGTCTGTCTGTCCCCTATGTATGCTTAGATCTTTAAAATTACGCAACGGATTTTGATGCGGTTTCTCTTAATAGATAGAGTGATTCAAGAGGAAGGTTTATATGTATAATACATGCATAATATAGTAAAGAAAAACTGATAATTTTAGAGGTTTCTAATGTGATGTCGAAAATAAACACATTTTTTTGCGCTTACATTGCAAACGCTGGCTGAACCCTACGAGATATATCAAAATAATGTACTACAGTATTGTACACCTTAGCAAGGTCTACAAAAATGTCTACGATGGTATATGTTTATCTCATATTGGTAACCCACAATAATCATTTTTTATCCTTTACTTTTTATGAGAAATAATTAACTATTAATAAATTGTTGTTAGCATGAATTTGTCCCTTCTTCAATATAACGTAAACTTCAATAATATTTACATCAATGAAAAAATAGCTGTGAACGTTGTTCATACCGCTAGGTTAAGGTTAAGCAATATAAGGCAAGGTCATTACATAGATGGGTAAACCGATTTGTATGAAATTTTGTGTGCATATCGGGTAGGTCTGATAGATGGGATACGGCGGCGACTCCGAGGAGGACGGTGACGGGGTTGCGAGCCCCGTCCCCGTGATCATATGGTGCCAAGGTTTAAGGGGGCTATAATTCGCACTGAGAGGTATTTGGTGCAAATCCCACTGGAGGGCCTCTTATGTGGCGATGCGACGGTTTAAGTGCAGGGGTTTAAGTGGGTAAGAATCCCAGATACCATGATTGACGAGGATATATAGAACGAGAGGAGGGTGCAAGAGATGAGAGAGAGAGAGAGAGGGGATTCGAGGAGGGGATGATGAGTTGAGGGATAGGGGGATTAAGATGGAGCAAGGGGGAGTGAGGGGGAGCAACGTGGGAGAAGAGAAAGGGGGAGGGGGTTCACAGAGGGGACAACGGGGAGAGGAAGAGGGGGAGTGTGTAGGGGATCGAAGCGGGAGGGGGAAAGAGAGAGGAGAGAGAGAGAGAGCATAAAATTAGATTTTTCTTATAAGAGATGGAGAGAGAAATAAATCAAGGGAGGAGGGAGAAAAGGGAAGTAAAATGTAATAAAAGCGCGGGTGGAGCTGCGCGGGTCGGCTAGTATAGCTATAAGTATAATACCTATCCATTTGTTTACATCACTCCGGTCGCCTATCTCATTCTTTGTAAAAAGCTTGGTGACGACGGAAGACACCTAGCAAGGTTGCAAATTAATGTTGTGGCGTCGCGCTTTTAACTTGCACCAGCGCCTAACATTTGCAGTCACACGCTCCGCTCCATAATCTTATACCACACGCCAATTTAATTCATCGTGCGCACGCATAACTTCATTCACTATGCGCACGCAGTCCACCCATTCATTCATACATTCATTCGTTCGTTCGCGAGTTGTCAGGAGACCGACACGGAGATAATAATTATTGTTATTCTGTTGTAGTAAATTTATGTATTTGAAGTTAATAAAATTAAATAATATGATGAATCTGGTATATAACGGGTGTAAGTGGATCTCTTTCATACGACAAAAATTGAATTTCGAAACTGCATATTTAATACGTTCTTCTCTTTTCAACTCGTGGAACGTCCTTAACAGCCACACTCAGTTTTTTGTTTTTATATGTTTAACGTTAGAATGTGTCGTTACCCCTGTGACTACATTTTAGATGTCATTTTGTTGAATATTTATCTAGTTTATACATTACATCGAACCCGTTGCGTGGTTCAGGAGAAGTTAGCACGGAAAGTGACTATGCTTTATACTATAAGACAGAAATAAGAGAAACACTGAATTTATCACTATAATTATTTATTAGCACAATACATACACATGGCGCGAAAAACGAGAAGTGTCACTCGAGCGTCTAGTGCGGGGACACGTCAATCCGTATTAGTATTAGTGAGGTGCCCCGACAGTATAGATATTGTCGATTTCAATTTTCTTGTCTAACAGTTCGGCCATCCTGCATTCCTTCGGTCCCCGAAGGAAATATTTCTAGCCATCCAGTCGTCAGTCACCACCGCGATGGAAATCACTGTCCACGAAGGTGATGATTCTTCTTGGTTCCTCCAGACAGGAATTGTAATACGGTGCTATGAGGCCCCAAAGGCATGCACCCTTACACGCTGTTAGGCCCCGAAGGCAAGCGTTCTAAGTGAGATGACTTAAGTGCTGGGGCTCCGAAAGCAAGCACTCTTGCACGCTGTTAGGCCCCGAAGGCAAGCGTTCTTAGTGATATGACTGAAGTGCTGTAAGGCCCCGAAGGCAAGCACTCTTGTTCGCTGTTAGGCCCCGAAGGCAAGCGTTCTTAGTGATATGATTTAAGTGCTGTAAGGCTCCGAAAGCAAGCACTCTTGCACGCTGTTAGGCCCCGAAGGCAAGCGTTCTAAGTGAGATGACTGAAGTGCTGTAAGGCCCCGAAGGCAAGCACTCTTGTACGCTGTTAGGCCCCGAAGGCAAGCGTTCTTAGTGATATGACTGAAGTGCTGTTAGGCCCCGAAGGCAAGCGTTCTTAGTGATATGATTTAAGTGCTGTAAGGCTCCGAAAGCAAGCACTCTTGCACGCTGTTAGGCCCCGAAGGCAAGCGTTCTAAGTGAGATGACTTAAGTGCTGTAAGGCCCCGAAGGCAAGCACTCTTGCACGCTGTTAGGCCCCGAAGGCAAGCGTTCTTAGTGATATGACTGAAGCGCTGTAAGGCCCCGAAGGCAAGCACTCTTGTACGCTGTTAGGCCCCGAAGGCAAGCGTTCTAAGTGAGATGACTTAAGTGCTGTAAGGCCCCGAAGGCAAGCACTCTTGCACGCTGTTAGGCCCCGAAGGCAAGCGTTCTTAGTGATATGACTGAAGCGCTGTAAGGCCCCGAAGGCAAGCACTCTTGTACGCTGTTAGGCCCCGAAGGCAAGCGTTCTTAGTGATATGACTGAAGTACTGTAAGGCCCCGAAGGCAAGCACTCTTGTACGCTGTTAGGCCCCGAAGGCAAGCGTTCTTAGTGATATGACTGAAGCGCTGTAAGGCCCCGAAGGCAAGCACTCTTGTACGCTGTTAGGCCCCGAAGGCAAGCGTTCTTAGTGATATGACTGAAGTACTGTAAGGCCCCGAAGGCAAGCACTCTTGTACGCTGTTAGGCCCCGAAGGCAAGCGTTCTTAGTGATATGACTGAAGTTCTGTAAGGCCCCGAAGGCAAGCACTCTTGTACGCTGTTAGGCCCCGAAGGCAAGCGTTCTTAGTGATATGACTGAAGTGCTGTAAGGCCCCGAAGGCAAGCACTCTTGTACGCTGTTAGGCCCCGAAGGCAAGCGTTCTTAGTGATATGATTCAAGTGCTGTAAGGCTCCGTAAGCAAGCACTCTTGCACGCTGTTAGGCCCCGAAGGCAAGCGTTCTAAGTGAGATGACTTAAGTGCTATAAGGCCCCGAAGGCAAGCACATTTGGACGCTGTTAGGCCCCGAAGGCAAGCGTTCTAAGTGAGATGCTGGGGCTCCGAAAGCAAGCACTCTTGCACTGACCAAATTACAAATTAATTATCGTATAATTGTATGTGGAACGTGAAATTGTCCCGCTTCTGACTTCTATAAGACAGAAATAAGAGAAACACTGAATTTATCACTATAATTATTTATTAGCACAATACATACACATGGCGCGAAAAACGAGAAGTGTCACTCGAGCGTCTAGTGCGGGGACACGTCAATCCGTATTAGTATTAGTGAGGTGCCCCGACAGTATAGATATTGTCGATTTCAATTTTCTTGTCTAACAATACTAAGTAAAGAAAATGGTGGGCCTATGTATGAGTCGGTGGTATGGTCTGCATGAGATTTTGTTTTGTACAATGTAAAGAAGTAGGTGTACCTATGAGTCGGTGGTACGGTCTGCACGCGAGCGCCAGTCTTGGCGCGTGCTTGTCGTGGTGCGGGCGGGGCGCGCGCGCGCCCGCCGCCAGCGGCACTAGCGCGCCCAGCGCTGCACACCCACCCACTAGCACCAGCTCGCGCAGCACACCTACACACACACGACACGATACTATACAAGGTCGACAGGGTCTCTATTCAACAACTTGACTTGGTTTGAGACGCCAAGTCATTCCAGCGCCGGAAGCTCATTAGTGCGCGTCAGGAATGAAGCCGAAGAGGTTATGTCCTCCCGTATACAGGTATCCCAGAAGTCGACGTCAAGCCGGAAACGGTTGACAGACGTAGTCAAGGTAGTTATCAAAAAAATGTTTGAGTATAAATAACCACTTATGCTTCATTCGAGACGTGCTCTAGCGAGCATCCGGCACTGGAGAGACATCCGTCCGAGTACGGAATACCTAGTCCCTTTCCATAGCGCCGATTAAGGTTTCCGAAGAGGTTTTAATGCGGCAAGAATATAACAATACACCTGAATAACAAACAAATTATCCTAATCTGCCCATTATTGGCAGTTACAGTCGGTGTAATTACTATGCCAGTGGGAGCGTGCTTACTCTGCTCCCCGGGACGTGCTCTAGTGAGCGTCCTGCGTTAGAGATTCTTGCCAGGACCAAATACATTCAGTCAGTTTTCCGGGGAGATTTTAGTGGGCAAAAATCCCACATAATCCGGTATTCCAGCCCTTACCGTGACTGGGTACCTTGAAGCTTCCTCCCCGACTGCAACAAAAAAGGTAGGTACATACCGAGCGCCGCGTCTCTCAGATGGTTATGCCGATGGTGAAGGTTGAGCATGGTGAGTAGTCGTCGCGCGCACTCAGGCCAGTCCTTGCAGGCGAGAAGCAGCGCACGCGCTTCCTTCGCGTCTCGTCGCGTGCGAAGTGTTCGGCAAAGAGCGCGCGCCCACCTAAGAGCCGTCGTTAGCTCGGCTCGTACCGCAGCGCCCCCACCGCCCCCACCACTGCCGGTCCCGCCGCCCCCGCCACCGCTACCTCCGCCCCCGCCCTCCACGTACACAGCGTGCAGACTGTGCAGAGCCTGCGACACCACACAACCAGTTTTGCCAATTTAGCGGCTTTATCGCAAGAAGTGGGGACTTTTGTTTATGTGTTAGCGATAAAAAATCTGATTTGGCCACATAATGGTTTAAGGCGACTTTTGGAGCATAAATTGAAAGCAGTTTTTCAAACCGTTGAACTGCAGCATTAACATTTGAGCGAGTTTAAACGTTCTATTTCAACTGCGGATGTGTCAGATGAGAGAATTTATGAATAATTTAAAATATATTACGTTACATACCTAATCTTTTGTTAGAAACTGTCAAACACCACCAACACAACAACCGCTAAAATATGTATAAAGCCATGACGCAACTATTTGCCTCATCGCGCCATAATTATGTAAATCAACTGTAACACACCAGCATTTTCAATACTATGATTTTCTTCTATAACACAACAGAGATGTTATGTTCACGTCCCGTACTGACACTTTCCCGTATAAATACACTAGCCGATTTTATACCATTCTATTCTATTCTTGGTGGCTATAAATTTGGGCCCGGTATTCCCGGAACGCACTTCGACCCAGTTGGATCCATTGTGCATGCCCTAGCCCTTACTCTGTAGCTGGCGTATCGAAGAGCTCCCTCAGGTACGCAACGATCGCGCCAGCTTGGAGCTGTACATAATCATTTGGTGTAGGATAGGCTACTCCCAGATGATTCAACCTACGTCTCGCAAGAGCGTCGCAGCCACACAATATGTGTTGCATTGACTCTTTTTCATCTTCGCAGAATCTGCAAATGTCACTAGTACTTAGCCTCATTCTGTGTAGATGCTCGTTGGTACCAAAATGTCCCGTAAGTGCACCCATCAGGTGCCTTATTTGTGATCTGTTTAGGTTTAATAATTTGACCCCACAGTCCACCCTTCCGCTAGAGAACGCTTTGGAGTGGTTAAGGCCTGACACTGCCCTCCATTCCTTCATGTGTTCGTTTCTAGCATTTTTATACCATTAATTACATCATCATCGTCATCAGCCGAAAGACTTCCACTGCTGAAAAAAGGCCTCCCCCTAAGATGAAAGGAGTTGCCTTAACCCCGCGCTTGGCGGGCGTCATCGGTATCGCAATTATAGGTGGAAGCTAATCCAATAGAAAGACGCTGCTGCCCGTCTTCTTGTTTTCCCTTAGTCACCTCTAATGACACCACCGGGAGGAGATGGATGAAGGTTAATCTTACCCGGACACCCCACGGGCAAACCATTCGAAATCGGAGCATTTCGACACTCAAAGTGAATAAATACTTGACACCATGTTAATGATTAAAGATATCGACTATCTCGTTCTAAATAATGAAACTTAATACGAACAGTTAAATACAAATGGCACTCACCTCAAACGTCATTTGCAGGCCACCGTTGTACACCACGTACAAACGATCGTCCTCGTTCTCGACCAGCGTGCAGAACGCCGATATCAACGTCGTCCAACACGTTCTACCATTTAAACCTGCAATACAAACAGAACGCTAAAAATTATTGATAAATTTTCTTCCTCCCCTTAGCAAAAAAAAAGACACTACTATGTATTTTAGTTTATTCATACAGGAAACCCAACAGCTGTAACAAAAATAATAGTTAATTCCGTAAGTCACTTAAAGCTTCATAAAGGTTTCCACGGATAGTGATGTCTTAAACAACAGAGTTTTAACGATCGCTAAAAAGCACACTATACTTGTTATATTATGTATGATCTAATTAAACCTAATTTAGTATGCACAACACTATAATAGATTGATACAAAAATATCAGTCGAAAAATTTTCAATAGCGAGACAAAGAGAGATTACTTATTGATTCTGTTTTTGCAAGAATCTTTTGGCTCTCAATTCCTGACTTCGATTGGCTTCAGCAGCTATAGTGCCCTTCAACACACAGCAGAATACGTGGGGCGCACTAAAAGTTTCCGGAATGAATAAGAGAAAAATACTATTAAAGGTCAAAAATGAATTTATTGTTTCTCAAAATATTCTCCCTTTACGTAAATGCACTTTTTCATGCGATTAAACCAATTTTGAAAACTTTTGTGCCACTCCTCCGTGGTGACCTCAGAAACGTGTTTTTCATAATCTTCGACAGCCTCTTCTGGTGACGAAAATCGTTGACCGCGTAATTGGTTCTTAATTTTTGGGAACAGAAAAAAGTCACAAGGTGCCAGGTCGGGGCTGTATGCAGGATGCACATAAGTTCTACGTTTTTCACCTTCAAAAATTCGTTTGTTTGTCTGGCCGTGTGGGAACTAGCATTGTCGTGGTGCAAGATGATACGGCGTTTCCGGTTATTTTTACGGAGTTCGTCAATAATTTCCGGCAAAAAAAATGGTCGTGTACCAGTCGCTATTCACGGTACGATTCTTTAAAGCAACAGTAGCCACGTGTCCAGTTTTATTAAAAAAAGAAGCAATCATCCGCTTAGATGCACTTTTCACGCGCGCCGCTTTTGTTGGTTTCGGCTCATCTTGAAAGACCTATACGCTCGATTGCTGCTTTGTTTTGGGATAGTAGCAATCAATCCATGTTTCGTCACCTCTTACTATGTTCCACACCAAATTTGACGCACCTTCGTTGAATCTGGTAAGCATGGAAATGCACCAAGTGACGCGGTCCGTTTTATGAGCCTCGATCAAATTGTGTGGGATCCACCGTGAGCACAGCTTTCTCACACCCAAATGTTTGTGTAGGATTGATTGTATTTGACTCATGCCTATGTCTAAGGATGCGTTTATCTCATGGTAGGTCACATGCCTGTCAGTTTTAATCATACGGCGCACAGCATCGATGTTTTTGTTGTTCTCAGCGGTGGACGGGCGACCATCGCGAGATTCGTCACTGAGATTGACACGACCGCGCTTGAATTCTGCAAACCAGCTATAAATAGTCGTCTTGCATGTTGCTTCATCGCCAAAAGCATATTGAAGCCAAACGATGCTCTGTTGAGCTGTCAAATTAAACTTAAAACCGTAGAAAATCATACTACGAAAATTTTCCCGAGTTAAATCCATGTAAATGTAGACACGCAATTTTTAAAATGGCGCCACAATTTAAATATAATTGACAGTCAGATGAAACAAACTGCATTTAACAGCCAAAGAGTTCCATTTTAAAATGTTGTAATTAATTTTTAAATATTGTTTATGTAAGTGGCCAGTTCCGGAAACTTTTAGTGTGACCTATGTATCACCTAGTAAATCTTTCTTTACATAATATAAAAGAAAGTCGCTTTCCGCGCCTGTCTATACGTCTGTATATCCGCTTACTACTCTTAAACTACCCAACGTATTATTAGGCAATTTTCAACATGAGATAGATATTTTTTCATGGTGTACATGTATATAAACCCGTGTGATCCGTGCGCCGGGACGGGTGCTAATAATAATAATAATATCTTGGGACAATCCACACACGGTCATCTGATACCAAACTAGGCAGAGCCTGTAGTATGGAAACCAGACGACTGATACTAATACTTACATACTTTTTTTTTGTAAATACATACTTAAATAGATAAATAACACCTAGACACTTGGTGGGAATCGAACCCACGACCCATCGGTTAGCGGACAGGGTGTCTAACCACTAGACCTACGGGCCTGTCGATGCTAGTTGAAATATATGTTGTATTTTATAATAGATAGACAAGTACAGCCCTATTAATAAAAATCGCTGATTCCAACCATAGTCCAAAGTAACTCATATACTAGTTAATCGCAAACTAAGGACGTATTAACCTTGTAATTACAATATTATTACTAAACGTGGAGTAACCTCGGAGAAATAATACATTCCTTACACCCGAATTAACGTGTTCGTTATGGCAATGGGTTGCCATTTTAAAAGTAAAAGAGTGAGTCAGAGAATGAACATATTACATAATTATGACGTTGCTGACAGTGTTAGACAATATTGGCTGCGTTCCACTTGGGGTCCACAAAGATCAAACGGCTCCTCTAATCGTTCCACATAGCGACCGCGGTCGTTGTGGTCGCGGCGAAAACGTCACTCATGACGTCGTGACTTACGCTCACGCGAAGCTCACGACGACCCACCCAAAAAGGTGGGTCGTCGTGATCGTTCCACTTGAGTTTACGACGGTAACGCTCACAAGCAAGTGGAACGGGAAAAACTGGAAGCCAAGTGGAACGCGCTCAATATATTTTGAGTTTGACATCTAGAAAAACGCTGTTTGTTTTTATTACGTTTTACTAGTTCCATACGTTGGTTACAGTTATAGATACAGTTTCAGAGTTTCGTTTCGTATTATAATTAATTTGAGTATTATATAAGTTTAATTCTTTACTTCAAAATGAACCAAAAACGCAGTCAAAATCAAAATATCTTTATTATGCATAGGCCTCACGAGAGCACTTACATATTGTCAATTTTTTTAAACTACCACCGGATCACAACACACACACACACACAGTCGCTCTCTTATCTGGGATGAATGATGGCATGATTTATCATGTCGATAGTTATTGCGTGGTGTTTTATTATGAGTACCGTGGTTGTTATTGATACGTCATGTATTTACTGTTTTAGCAATTATTACGCTCTGTGCAAAAAAAAAATGCTCAAGTTATTGAAAATAAATGTCTAGATACTATTACGGATAAGATAAAAACTAAAGCGTGGGATTATTATTTTGAATAATGTACCTACCAGAAAATGGTTTAAAGTCCAGAACGGTAATATTTATTTTACCTTCTGCTAGTTAAATTAAACTTCGCCAGTAATATAATTTATTAATCTGGTTATTATTTACAGGACCATAATGACTATGCAAACAACATGATAAGCCATAATAAATTGTTAAAAGACAAAGAACACATGCGACGTATGGAAATGGCTGAAGAAGAACATGCTATTAAAATGTCCATACATTAAGAAAACCTAAAATGTGCTATACTAGAAAGAGAGATTTTAGAATTGAAAAAAGCACGGGAACTTATTTAGTACTTAGTAGTGTAATAAATTGTGTTACGTAATTAAAATAAATGTTATTTAGTAGTTTATAATTAAATTAAATAAATATATTTTAAGTACAAAGTGTGTTTTAGTATGTCTTTTGAAAATATTAATCTAAATGGTCATTAGATCTAGGTCAAAAAAAAAAACATTATATTTTATGATACCAACTGAAAGGTTTATCAATTCCTTCCCAATAGAATAAATAGAATTAGAATAAAATAGAATGACATATATATATATATATATTTTAAAAAAAAACATTTATAAATGCTACCAGTGCTGAATTTCCTCTAAGGGAGTTATTTATTGTATGGGGCACTAAAATATTGCCATTATCTTGTTCTTCTAAATCCTCAAGCTGATCTTGCATGTGAATTTCTATATTGTGCAATATTGCCAATGCAACAATAAACGGTTTTGTCTGCTCTAACTTAGTGGTGAATCTTCTCAATAAACATCGAAATCTTTGCTTCCACACTCCAAAGCATTGTACAGTATTACGGGTCTAAAAAACGGGGGATAAAAACGGCAGTAGATCGAGAAAATCTATACTTAGACTTAAACTCAGCTTCTTGAAGTTCTTCTAATGGATTCTTACGAACTTTATACAGTTTCACACGCCTAATTAATGGGTTATGGTTTTCAATCACCCTTAAATCTTGAATAAAATTATCTCTATCCATGGTAATTAGATTGAACAACAAAATAGACAGGTTAAGCAAAGCACAAAAGCACGAAGTAATATACTTACTGCCGCACTCACAGACATCATTTAACTTGAAATACAATTAAATCATTTTTTGTAATCTATTTATTTCGCTTCTTCGAGTCTCTTATAATTATCTTTTAGTATTAATTACGAGATTATTGATATATCTACCTCACTATCCGCGTATTAAGTATTAATTGGCTTCGAAAGTCGATATAATCCATTTTCAAAATATGACTTAATGATAATTAAATATAATTGACGTTTGTAGGTGCGGCAGTTAGTTTATGATGACAGACTGTTGCGTTATGTTTTCTTTTTATTTTACACAAAATGTCAGTCACCCTGGCTAGTCTATGCTTAGTCAGTTATTAAACTATGTGCCACCAAGGATTAACTTTTACTCCGAGAGTAGGATCGGAATAGTTTAATCCGTCCTTACTCTACGTTTATAAATACTAGATTTAATTAAATCTAAGTTGTTGACGGGCCCGTTGGTCTAGTGGTTAGACGGGTCGTGGGTTCGATTCCCACCAAATGTCTGGGTGTTATTTATCTATCTAAGTATGTATTTACAAAAAAAGTATATAAGTATTAGTATCAGTTGTCTGGTTTCCATAGTACAGGCTCTGCCTAGTTTGGGATTGGATGACCGTGTGTGGAATGTCCCAAGATATTATTATTATTATTAAACATAGATTAAAGTTATTTTTTTTCTAGTCTATGTTTATAAATAAGGCTGGTAATGTTTACTAGCCCTGTAAGTAGGCGGAGAGCGTGCTGCGGCGGAAGGCGGCGGCCTCCCTGCCGTCGGCGGTGTCGCTGCCGCTGCTGGCGCTGTTGCCGCTGCCGTTGCCGCTGCTGTTGCTGCCGCCGTTGCCGTTGCCGCCGCCGCCGCGAGCCGCCAGGATGCGGGCGAGCCTGACCAACAAGCTCATTTACAATTCATGTACCAATTCTCTATTGAAGATACGAGGGCTTGGTATAATCTAGCTAGAAATATAACAGGTTTTTTTATGACTGGTTATATTTTTTAGATGTGATTTAAAAATACTGTCAGTCGTAGGACTGCACGTTAGAAATAAAAGCTTCTTGGCTGCACACATATTTGTACAGAGCATGACGGTCAAGCGAGTTCAGTGCTTTTACCCATCCTAAAGGTATCCAACGTGCCTAAAGAAGTTTTCATTTCAGAAAACCACATTCCCTTCTCGTCCTCTCTTAAAAAACAGATCTCGTGAATACTTGCTGCAACAAGATGCAGTACAACAACATTGGTAACACAAGCTTATAACATTTCAACACCGCACGTGCTTTATTAAACTAAATCGTGTAGTCTTACTTAACTACATACGCAGTGGAGGGTAGAAAGACAACCGTGTAAGAACAACTACTTAAATATTTTTAATATATTCATAAAAGCACATTCATGTTCTGAAGAGCCTTTGACAATTTGGCCGTTTGATAAAAACTCACTCGGTGTACGAGATATAAGTGCATGTTACACTGAGCACGTTACATAGGTACCTGAGCAGTTCGTCGGCGGCGCCGGGGTAGAGGTGCGCGTGCGGCGCGATGTTGCGGAACGCCCAGTGGATGTTCTGGTGTTGCGCGAGCGCGCGCGCGAACGCGCTCGACCGTCTGCAGCAGAGCCGCAACAGCGCGTAGTACGGCAACAGCATTGAGCGATTGTACGCCACCACCTCGCCGTCCTCGTGGTCCGCGCTAACATAACATAAACACACATCATGCCGGCTCGAAGGACCACGACATACGGTGTGGTTCCCGTACAGAAGTGTACGTGTACGGTTTTATTAACAAATTTTAATATTATAAACTACAAATTAATGGTTTATTTATTACTAGCACAACACGCGATCTGGCTGTTCAATCATTGCAATACAGCATATCGTAAATTATGGCACAAGGCACCGTACACGAAAATGTAAACTTCAATACTGTACTAAACATTCCATTCCCGCATTACGTTTAATCAACGTGTATATTACAAAACAACAGGTTACTCACAGTATATAATTGAACGCTATGTGCTTCGTGAGCCGCTGGTTGGAGACAGCGAGCTGCACGTTCTCGGGGCAGTCCACGGAGACCGCGTGCCAGAACTGGAGCAGCGCCTGCTTGTTCGGGTGAACTGCCACTGAGGGCTCCGATATCGCTGGGTGGTATAACTCCCAGAGATCATTGAAGTACTGACCAAACTAGATAACAAAAAATATGAATGTACCGTGGTGGACCGTTTCGACGAAGCACCTACTTGATTTTTAAACTAGTGTTTAATTGTAATCCTACAAGATGTTAAAGGACAACAATAGTAGTTTATGACCCATAAGAACGCTCTAAGAATTACAACGCTACAGTACAAAGCCGTCAAGCACAAACACTCCTCATAGAGCACACGGGCAACAACCCTTTTTTTTCTGTTGGGGAAAAAACTTTAGCGATGCGACGGCGTGGCTAAAGGGAGGATCCTCCGACCGAGCGAGGTGTGACGCTCGGTCAGGGCCGAAGCCACATCACTCCGCCCCGAAGACTGGAGCGCAAGGGCGAGCTGGCACATGAAGACATTTATCGACTTCCAGTCCTCAGTGATGTGGCGATCCGACATAACCAGATGCCGCCACATGTGTTACAGCGACGCGATGAAAGGCGAGTAGCATCAAATCCAACAAGATAGATGGCGCCACCACCGAATCCTGAATCTCGCATCCGAAATTTCGCAAATGTTGAGAATATATTATACAACATTCCAACAACAACTGTCGGGGGCTTCTGCTCTTGCTGAGCATCACACCTCGCTCGGTCGGAGGATCCTCCCTTTAACAATGCCGTCGCTTCACTAAAAAACCTTCAAAAGGTACCCATCATTGGGGCGGAAGCCAGGTTATGTGGGACTATAACCCACCAAAACTTCCCCGGTGGCCCCGGAATCTCTCTAACGCCGGATGCTCGCTAGAGCACGACCCGGGGGAGCTAAGAAAGAACGCTCCCACCGGAGCACTAGCAACTCTATTCACTGCAAAACAACATACTAGACGTCATTTGTCCACAGTATTTATGGTAGAACGTATTTAATAATTGTTCTACACCCCTGAACGATTTAATTTTGATTTAAAGTCTGAAATATAAAACTACTAGCCGCAAGAAGTATAGCGCGATGGATGACAAGTTAATACAAAACTCACCATTAGTTTTTCGACTCTGCTAACGACGCAGTATGACATGACACCGAAGTAAGCCGTTAGCTTCATGGTGCCGTGCACCGCGATGTCTGTATATTTGCGTGCAGCCTTCAGCTTGCCAAGTAACATCGTGTACACCTGCAAAATTAATAATTCGTATTCAGTATTATTTTTTCGGAAACTACGCGAGATCTCGTCCAAAATTCCGCAGTGCCTGAAGTCGAAGGTTTTCAACTAAAGTGTGTTGCCAGTGATGATATATGGTACTGAGACGTGGTCCTTAAATGCTGGTCTTTTGGAGAAGTTCAGTTACACAACGAGTTACGGAGAGACTCGGAGTTTGTTAGCGCGACCAAATCCGAAAACAGGAAATTAGCCGAGTCGTCACCGATAACCGACAGGTAAGGAAGGTTCCCGAGTGGCGACCACGAACTAAAGACGCAGCGTAGGCAGGCCTCTCACTAGGTGGACTGACGACATCGTGCGGTGGATGCCAATAGCTAATTATCGTTTATTGTGCGGTACCAACGGGGAACTTTATGTTCAGCAGTGGACGTGTTCCGGCTAATAATGAAGATGTTTTTTTTTTTTTGGGAATTTTAGACGCTGTTGGCCGCAGATGGCCATTACAGCTTCACCGGACAATAGGAGGCGAGCGCTTGAAGCGCTCTAGCCTTTACGGCGGAAGTAGCGACGAGCTCAAGGACACCTCAGGGAGGCACGGCCTCGGCTTGGGCTGTCGCTTAAGAGAGGGCTGAGTTTACCACCGGTTCACAACGCGCCCCCACTGAGAAGAACCGGCAAGAAACTCAGTGGCGTGATGCACGTCGTTGAGGTCGCATACGTACGACCCTTCGGCCTCGCCGGCGAGACCGGTGTCTGATAGCTAGTGTAGCATACGGTTGTCGGGGAGGGTTCGGCGCATCCCGGTCCAATAGGACCGTCATGGGGTCAGGAGGGTCGAGCAGTACGTGCCGTGGTCTGCGGCGCGAGTCAGAAGGACTAGGGGCGTAATCGGCGGCGGCGCGGATTAAACTGTTCGCGTGACGGGACGCGGATTCAAAGTAGGAGGGGGTCTTCTTTGAGGAACTTACGAAGGGGATCTAATTTGAAATTGGAATGCAGATCTACGTTCCGCATGTACCACGGGGCACCGACGGCACGTCGGAGGAAACGATTCTGGATAACCTGGAGGCTATCGATACGGGTGCGGGCGGCGTGCGCGAAAAGTACACTCGCGTAAGTCATGATAGGGCGAATGCAAGCTTTGTATAATGTCAACTTATTTGTAAGCGACATTTTACTCCGCTTGCAGAGAAGGGGATACAGGCGACCTAGTATGAAAGCCGCTCGATTGCGGACGGACCTAATGTGCGGGCCGAAAGTCATGGCGGAGTCCAAGGTGACTCCGAGGTACTTAACCTTCCTAGTCCAGGGGATAGGGCGATTGAATAGGGATATTGGGGCCAGTCGTCTGTTGGGCCGAAGGCTCCGCGAGGAGAACATATTAGCGGGTCCCCGGGAGAAGACCACCGCGGCACTCTTCTCCGGGTTCACCTCTATGCGCCACGTACGGAACCATTGACCCAGGGCGTCGACTGCGGCTTGAAGAGCACGCGTTAAATAGGACATGTTCCTATGGGAATAATAGAGAGCGGTGTCATCCGCGTAAAGGGCGAGTTGGACTCTGCTCGAACGAGGAATGTCGTTCGTGAACAGGCTGAACAAGAGGGGAGAGTGCACGGAGCCCTGAGGGACTCCGGCCTGTATGGGATGGGACGAAGAAAACGTACCTTCGACCCGGTATCGAAAGGTTCGATTCGAGAGAAAGTCTCGGTGGCTGCAGCAGCAGTACCTGGTGCAGCGTGTGGTGCGCGGTGTCGGGCAGCTTGGCGGCGGGCGGGTGGTGGGCGTGGTGCGGGTGGTGCGCGGGCGCGGGGCGGGCGCGCGCGTACCCCGCGCGGAAGTGCTGCGACGGCACTAGCGCCACCAGCAACAGTGCGGCGGCGGCCCGAACCCGCGCCGCCCCGGCCGCCAGCAGTTGGGCTTCCACCCACCGCTCCGCTGTGCGTAGCGCCCACGCGTGCGCTGCCTTGTTGCGAGGCACCTGCACACGACACGATCGCGATTTTTGTGGTACACCTTGTTTTACTCTTTTGTTTACTTTGCCACGTATATTGCCAATATTGATTCCACGATCCAGAAATCTAAACTGTGACGTCAGTCGGTCGCTGAAGACACACAATACATCGGATTTAAATAAAACCATACTTTTAAAAGTACAATTTTTATATACAGAATCAATATAAATGAAACAAATTTCCAAGAGTAGTGTAGTTCAATTGATATTTTGAGATGACATCAATCGAAAATATAGGCCCAAGTGGTGCCGTTTCCTACACTAACGACATTTCGTTTATGTATATAAGTTCTTCAGGTCAATCTTTAACAAGATTAGCCAACCATGCAGGAACTAAAATGGCATATTCACAAATCCTTACGCAGACAGATGTACTCTCCTCTTTGTTTATTCTTAAAATTAATAATTAGTCTTCCACTAATTCAATAACTCAAAATGTTATAGATAACAGATTTAAAATAAGTATTAGGTAAACAGTACAAAACTGTACTGTTTACCTAACCTTTACTTAAAGATACCACAAAAGGTAAGAAGACAAAACTTTATAAATTCAAAAGAGTGAGGGGGGGGAGAAAGAGAGCGATAGAGACGCAGGGAGAGAAGAAGAGATAGATAGAGAGAGAGGGAAGAGAGGAGATAAATATTTATTTTATTATTTACAATACTGGCTAACGAGAGAGAGAGGGAAAGACAGAAAGATGAGAGGGAGATACATGGAAAGAGAGAGTAAGATAGAGACAATAAAGTACCTGTAGCGCGAGCCACTCGAGCGCGGCGTGCGGGCAGACGTCGGCGGCGTCCCACAGGCGAGCCAGCACGAGCTGCGTGAAGCACGGCAGGCCCCCCGCCGCGCCCGCGCCGCCGCCGCTGCCCTCCACTAGGAGGGTCAGCAGCTTAAAAAACGGCCCGCAGCTCTACCACAAAACATACTGTGAAATTAGTGGAAAACTTACCCTATACCTAATTACCTATATACATACAATATATTCCCTGTAAAGCTTGGAACTGCAGTCACTTTTTAAACGTAAATCATTGTATGCTTGGAAGTATGATCTTAAACGCAAATGACGTTTACGATATCATCGTTTCGAAATGTCGGTATAATATTTAAATATTTTCTAGGAATTTAAGGTTGCCAGTTGGAAACTGTTAGTTACTAGCTGTTTGATTAAAATGTATTTTGTATGAGCTTATTTATTTATTTATTACGTGTCAATCTAGGAACTGTTACAATTCTGGATCATTTAGTTCGGCTCGCATTAATTACAAAACTAGCTTTATGTTGCCATTCGCGTAGTTACTCGCGGGGCCGATAGTTCAAACAATTACACTGGAAATAAATTACAATTAACTTACCTCTGAGTGTTTGGCGATGGCCTGAAAGATCACGTTGACCATTTTCTGCGCGAGAGGCTCGTTCCACCTGCATAGCGCGAATATCAGCGACCGCGTCTGTTGCAGGTTCAAACAGTCGCGCGTCTGCTGATATATGAACGGGAATCCCTGCCAAAAGGAGGTAATCACGTATTATATCAAGTGTCCCGAAAATTGTATATAAGCCGTCAACGGCTCAAAGTTAACACTTTGAAAGCAATCTATATGTAAAATAATGGTAGTTTACTAAACTGTTGCATAATAGGGGTTATTAATGCACGAGTGTGTGTATATAATAGTATTACACGAGTGTTTTAATACCTAATTATGTGCAGTTTCACACACTACTTTATCTAAACTCATGTAATACTTAGGAAAAAAAAAGTTCTAACCACCAAACTACAATACAAAACAGGTAATATTTTGGCGTTCATTTAATCCAAATCATACATATGCGCATGTATACCAGACAATGTATCGCGGCCCACTAGATCGCGGGTTAAAAAATCGATTTGTAATCTCTTTGGTCAGTAAAAGAATGAATAACTGAAGAATTGACAGTATGGCCCTAGTGAAGAAAAAACTAAGGTGTTCAAAAAATAAGTTATTATAAAGCATCGTTTTGATCGGGAGACCTGTACTTAAAAAAACCTTTTTAAGTTTTTAGAGAGGCATGTGAATAAAGTTTGTCATTATTATTATTAAATAATTTAGAAACGTAACATTGTGCAGTAAGGTCGCGGTGAACAATTAATGATCAAACGAACTTACCTGTACGTGAAGTTCGATCATAATTATACGAAGAGCCTCGTCCGAAAAGATTAATATAATTCACAACGTAGTAACGCACAATGACTACCACTATTTAGCACTATTTTTAGAATAAAATTATCCTTATAGTTATTTTTTATTTCTAAGGTACAAATATTTTTTCTTATGACAACACTAACACTCCCCACCTAAACGATTCTGCATCCGCCTCTCTACCTGTACTCATCCTCATTTAGTTTAGAGTCCTTGATCAATTTTAATATCTGATATTTCCTGAACGATACAGGGTTTCCGGGTTGGGCGGGTTACACCTAATCTTTTCGGACGAGGCTCTTCGTATAATTATGATCGAACTTCACGTACAGGTAAGTTCGTTTGATCATTAATTATACTCGAACCTCGTCCTCAAGATTAATATAATTCACAACGTAGATGTTGAGAGAAAGTGAGGGAAATATCAAGCAACATAAAAAATATGTTTAATTTTATGTGTATTTAACAAAGAATAAATTAAAGATTCTAATGTTAACTTATGACAATCGATCTAATCAAGAGCATATTGCCAAAGCCAGTGCAAGTATCGATAGTTGGGAAATATTATTTTCCTAACGTATGGATATTACCGCTCCACCATTTGGTGTATCGTAGGACATCAATATTGATACCTGACTTACAAGGCGTAGAGGCGGAAGCGTGACGTATGTTATGGTGAAAATAGAGACATCTTTACTTAGTAGGTAACACTAGACTAACTCTTCATTATATTTCACAAACACTATAATAATGTTCTCAATTGTTCAGTTTTCTGAATATGTGAAAACCAGATTAAGTAGCATATTTGGGGGCATATTGCGGAATGAAAGCCACCATTTGGTTGCTTTAATCCTACTGAGAAAGTTTTAATAAGTAATGCAATTTTACCTATAATTTTATCGTTTACTATATTTTACTACAGATTTTAGACAACGTTTTGTAATCTGTGTTATCACAAAAACATTTTTTGGAAATCTGTTACAGAAAGAGATATGATAAAACAAAAGTTTCTAGATGTGCGTAGGTTTATAACGTGGTAAAGACGCTTTTAATTTTTGCCCTTACTGAATCTGATTCTATCAACATCTGATGTTGGTCCAACAAAAAGAAATAACGCAGTTGTATCACTGGTATTATAAATATATGTTAAAAATTCTATGATAATAATTGGACGATTCCAAAATATTAAAACTATCCTGGACACAATAGGTAACCGTTTAACGCAGACTGTTTCAACGTGTTATGTGAGAGTAATGCCAGCATAATCTATTATTTAGAGAAAGGCGGGACTCTAATAATCCCCGACAACCAGAGTAACCTGTTGGGGTTGCTGGATGGAGGTATTGTAATTATTGTAATATCATTAGCATTTAATAATATTACTTCAGAGACCAGTTACTTCACTTATAATGAAAACCAGGCCTGTGCTGGCCAATTTGGTATGACCAAAATGTCTTCAGCTTTATGGCTACTTGAGAGAATATACAACAAACGCATCGATGCGTATGAGTCAGGTTCTCTATGTCAGGCAACGTACACGATGTACTTTTTTTTAAAGCGTGGGCTGCATTAAGATCCATACGAGGAATTTGAAACCTATCTCTATTTGGTTTGCTACATTAGAGAGTGGTCATTCGGTATCTAAGCATGATAGTCTGGATTCCTTATCAGTCAGTATATTGACTTGTATTTTATATATTATAACGCCACAACAAATATTTTACGGAGCCCACACCACTACCATATGTGTTTTGACACTTTGATAATATGAGAGTATTGTATCTCTCCACATACGGTTTATATAACTAGTACGAAAAACTCTGAAAAAATATACTGCTAAAAATATTATAATAATAATTTGTGAATTCAGGATTCTCTATTAAACCAATGACTATTAACGGTTCTCCCATTACTTGTGGCACCCTATCCCATCGTTGAGGTTTCAAACAATATATCTAGCACATAATTTACGGATGGACGGTGTCTTACTTTACGGACTTACTGAGTGCATAATGCTGTTTAACTACCAGTGTATATCTATAAATATTGACCGAGGTAGCAATATATACTTATCATAATTATTATTATTCCTAAATAATGAAGGAAATTTATACCGTTCGAATTATTTCTTTACAGAGTTTGATCTTTGAAAATGATTCTTTTCCTAAGGGAAAACCTAATTGCCATATTTGAGAACTAATTATGTAGCCGAAATATTTGCAAGATTTAGAGGGTACGTACTCTGACATTTATTTTCTTATTATGAGATTTTCTTTGATTCTCATATTTTGCACGCTTGCTAATAAGCAAGTACTTAATAAAGTATAACTACATAAAACAAATATGTAAGTATATATGACATAAAACGACATGAGCATAGTCGCTTAATTACTGGCTTCATTAGCTTGGTAAAAATGTACAGCCCTGTACAAAAACCAAAGGGTAAATTCAACAACTTTTTAGTCTATCATAAAATGTAAGGTCTTCTAGAGCTAGGGTGGTTGGGAACAAAGAAATTTTCACCCTGTTAATAGGATTACCATACAAGTATTTTTAGATATTAGTTTAATTGCTGTTAAAATGCAGCCTTTATGTTCTGTGTAAACCACATGGAACCATTAAGTTTGGGACACACAAAAACACATGAATACAAATTAATCGCGGGTAGATGCACATTCGGATAAAGCTCTAATTGATAGTAATGTTCTTTTTCTGTTTTGCCAGAACAGATAACAACCACGTATTCAAGAAATGATAGTCTGATCGTTAATCATCATAGACCATTGCGCATAAAAATTAGCAATACTACCAACATAACGCAGCTCGTTTAACGGTGATGAGTCTGCTTGGAAGGATGATTATAGCTGCGAGGGGAGGTTCCTCGCTTTGGTACTGCTGGTGCTACAGGCGAATTGATTCCTTGCAGGTACATCAGCTGCCGCAGCTGTGGTACCCGTTTTTGCAGTCGGTATCTGGATCCGTTATGATCTTGTCTGAACAGATATTTATAGATCCTACTTATTGATAAGTATCGGAGCGCGAAATTGCGTTTGGGTATAGTTTCTGCTTGCTAAATATCACAATAATACGGTATGCACCATGATTCCTTATATAGGTAATTTGACAGGATATTGCGTATTAACAATTTAATCGGTTACTGTTGCCTAAATCTCAGGACATATATATATATATGTCCTGAGATTTATATATTTATATATATATATATATATATATTTAACATTTGCTTAACCTGTTTGTTGCCACGTGATGAAATAATGTGGGCAACATCAGTTTAACTCCAGGCCATTTGTAAGACAGCATTTGGACCAGCTTCCAGAATTTCTAATATTTCAGAAAGTAAGAGAATATAGTATTATACAGGGTGCGTACCGAAAAAAAATTTATAAGACGTCAAATAATGTCCGTTACAACATTACAGTAACCATTTATATGGTAAATGACAAATGACTAACTTATTAATTTTTGAGCATGTAATGAATATATGCGGAATAATGTTTATTTTTCAAATTACATTGCTAATTTTCTAAAATAATAATAGTTAATTGCCTATGCACTGTTTTTGTGAATAAAGCATAAATAAATACTTGCCTTTGTACTTTTTTCATGTATTGTATTTTATCTGTGTTTTGTGTGTATGTGTACAATAAAGAATTAAAGAATAAATAAATAAAAATAAAATAAAAACACAAATAATTAATTGTTTTAAATTAAAATTAGGCTTTATTATTATACGAATAATGATGTTATACTAATTTTATTTAAAAAAAATGTGAATTTTTTTTTGGAAGTTCATGAAAAAGCCGATAAAAAATTTCAACACTAGGATGTTCAGAATCGTGTTCTGGATCCCTGGTATCGGTTTTCGGTACGATGTCCCTTACACCAGTTATATAAAGTATATATATAGAAGTGTATAAGTAAATCCCTGGTATCGGTTTTCGGTACGATGTCCCTTACACCCGTTATATAAAGTATATATATATAGAAGTGTTAAGTAATCCTTACTTATAAATATAACCTTCGCTAAAGGAAGGCTAATGATTGCGGCGATATAGTCCCTCAGACTATTCTGGTGCAAACAGCTATAGCAGACAATGCGGCGGAATAGTCCAACAGACCCTGCCGATGCATTTCTACAGACAATGCAGCGGAATAGTCCTACAGACTACCCAGATGCATTTCAAGAGACAATGTGGTGGAATAGTTCCACACACTAACCTGATGCATTTCAACAGACAATGCGGCGGGATAGTCCCATAGACACGCACGGGCCCGTTGGACTAGTGGTTAGACACCCTGGCGGCGGCGGCGTTCGCATTGTACCTACAATTTATTCCATCAATACACAGCTTGACCCCTATGGGTCGTGGGTTCGATTCCCACAGTGTCTGGGTGTTATTTATCTATTTAAGTACATATGTATTTACAATAAAAAAAAAATGTATATAAGTATTAGTATCAGTTGTCTTTGGTTTCAATAGTACAGAATCTGCCCAGCCTGGGATCGGATGACCGTGTGCGGATTGTCCCAAGATATTATTACTATTCAAGACCATCCAGATTCGTTTCGACAGATAATGCGGCGGAATTTTCCTATAAAAATAGTGCCTATAGTGGTAGTCACTGTGCGTTACTACGTTGTGAATTATATTAATCTTGAGGACGAGGCTCGAGTATAATGCAGATTTCATCTGTTATTTGCTCTTTAAAAACTTATGAAAAGTTTAACATTTTTAGACCTCTATGGTTGCAAAGTTCATCACGAGCCCCGCCACCAGCGCCACCATCTTGTCCTGGTCCTAGTGTTGTACCTTGGCGTGCAGCAGCGCGCGCGCGTCGGGCTCGTGCAGCGCGAGGTGTCCGGCGGCGTCGCGCGAGCGCTCCACGAGCCCCGCCACCAGCGCCACCATCTTGTCCTGGTCCTAGTGTTGTACCTTGGCGTGCAGCAGCGCGCGCGCGTCGGGCTCGTGCAGCGCGAGGTGTCCGGCGGCGTCGCGCGAGCGCTCCACGAGCCCCGCCACCAGCGCCACCATCTTGTCCTGGTCCTAGTGTTGTACCTTGGCGTGCAGCAGCGCGCGCGCGTCGGGCTCGTGCAGCGCGAGGTGTCCGGCGGCGTCGCGCGAGCGCTCCACGAGCCCCGCCACCAGCGCCACCATCTTGTCCAGCGCGCCGGGTCTCAGCTTGTCCCCCGCACTTTCCGTGTTGCCGCCACCGCTACCGCTGCCGCTCGCCTCCTCAGTCGGCGACTCCATCTGTGAATGGCGTAATATAGAGGCAAATAGACTTTTCATCCCATCTATTCGAAAAGCGATGCTTTGTTCTTCGATAAGTGCAACCAAAGTAGGTCATCCCGGCGCACACAATAACGGTGACAAAATGACTTTTGAATTTGGAACACAATTAAATTACAAAGTTTGAACGCAATTCGCTTTGATAAAGTACTGGCCGGTAGTAAAAAGTTATATACACTCCTTTGCAAAAAAAAAACGGGCGGTTTTGATTTTTCTACATTATTGGTAATAATTTCGTTCTAAGGAGGTTTTAATAGCCAAACTATGTTACTGGCACTTAAAAGTTCATTCCAAATTCGAAACTTTTGTTTTTAAAAATAATAATCCCTTTTCCAGTTTGTGACTTTTTACTTACTTTTCGCGGGTTTTCGGGTAAAAGGTTATAAGGTAACTAAAATTAACTTCTTGTTTTTTTTAGTAGAATAATTTATGTTTGGCGCATAATCCTGCCTTTTTGTGACTTAAAACAAATTTCTTTGTGTCTATTGCAATGGCAGAAAAAGCAATAAGAGCTAGTAAAATTATAGCGCTCCTGGAAGAGGGGTGTATTTTATTTTATTTTATTTTATTAGGGACAACAAACAACTATACATTATATTTTACAGTCAGTCAGTGTAGCCAGTGTTACGTCTCACAGCGGTTAAACGTGAGTCGTTCAACCGTCCAAAGAACCTGGACTCGATACCAAGAGACAGGTTCCGTTCAGAGAAGGCAAGGTTCTGGGAGAAAACGTTGCACACAACCACGAGACGACCGCAAATGCAGTTACATAGACCTCAAAAGAAACCTTGAAGAGTTGCGAGGAACGCAAGTTAGCCTATGGACTGTGAGGAGGAGGCTTTTAGCAGCTGATATACGCAATCGACGACCAACGCGGGCCTCTAAGTTACTCCGTGAGCACCGCATTGCTCGATTGGTGTTCGCTGGAAATTGCCTATCTTGGACACTACGTAACTGGAGTAACGTACTCTTCTCGGATGAGGCTCGAATTTGTATGCATGGTGAGGACCGACGTCGGCGAGTGTTACGAAGACCAGGGGAACGCTATGCCGACGTGTGTTTTAAAGAAGTCACCCCTTATGTTGAGGGGTCCATTATGTTTTGGGGGGGGGGGGGAGTAAGTTCCAGCTATCGTACTGAGATAATATTAATAGAAAATGGCTCACTAAATGCGCAAAGGTACATAACAGAAATCATTTCTCAACATACACAACGCGCACTGGCTGTAATTGGTGAAAATGCCATTTACATGGACGATAATTCTAGGGCCCACCGCTCTGGTGCTGTAGATGCTTATAATATGCAAGAGGTCGGTATTCGTCGTTTGGATTGGCCAGCGCGGAGTCCCGACCTTAACCCCATTGAGCACGTCTGGGACCTCCTAAAAAGGTGAGTACGATCTGTCCAACCACCTCCACAAAACATCAGGGAGCTTAAACGTGTGATCTCGGCTGAATGGGAACACATTTTACAGGACAAAAGTCTAGTGGAAAGCATGCCAAGAAGATTACATGCCGTAATTGCTGCAAGAGGAGGTCACACTCATTATTAATTTTTATTATTTACTGACTTTTTTAAATGAAAATTCCATAAAAATTCTCTTAATCTTAATTTCACTATACCCATAAAAATGTTCATTTTAACACGGCTCTCTGTTTTCATTGACTGAGACATCGATTCCAGGATTAATCCTAATGACTTAAATCTTAATGAGAATATTCTCATTGATTTGACGGGCCCGTTGGTCTAGTGGTTAGAGACCCTGTCCGCTGACCGAAGGGTCGTGGGTTCGATTCCCACCAAGTGTCTGGGTGTTATTTATCTATTTAAGTATGTATTTACAAAAAAAAATGTATATAAGTATTAGTATCAGTTGTCTGGTTTCCATAGTACAGGCTCTGCCTAGTTTGGGATCAGATGACCGTGTGTGGATTGTACCAAGATATTATTATTATTATAATAAGAAATTTCTAATCATCTAATGAAATACTAAAAATATTAATATTATCCAATGACTGAAAAGCCAATGACTGTAAGGTGCCCGTTTTTTTTTGCAAAGGAGTGTAGTTATTAAATACGTCAGTGGTACTATAAGCTGATCAAAATGAGTCCAAACACCGTCGATCTACTGTAAGTTACTGAAGAGTTCCGTTGCCTACCATCTCTATCATCAGATCTTGAACTTGCACTCATTTAGGTAATTTCCTTTTTGCCTACGCTGATATAAAAGTGACTGCACGCCACTCCCATGTTTACGTGACCAGTAACCACGTCATTACACGCCACTGTGCGCGACTAGGGAAGTCAAATACTGCGTAACCAGGTGGTGATGAGATGCTAGCAAGAGACTTTCCAGATAAGTACAACGACAACGGCGTCTTCCCGTTTTCTACATTTGCCAGCAATGAGTATAGTTGCTTAGGCAAACGCCGACGCTATATACATTTTCGCCGCAAGATCTAAAATATACCACAAATAACAGATCACTGAGAAAATAAAAATTGCCTAAGAAATTATATAACAATGATTTGGATTAAAAAACTTACCATTGCAGAGTTCTGGCCGAGATAAAAGTTAACCATACTGGAAATAGCGTTGATGCGCAACATAAATTTTCCCTCCTCTTCCCCCATTTTGCTGAATTCATATAACAAACTAAAGTATTCTGTAAGATGGCGCAAATGAGACCGCGCGCCGCTCTCCATCTGCCAACAAAACAATTCTATATAAATTTGTTTAATAGTAGGTTTAATCCACAAAGACACGTCAAATTCTCCTCCCACTTTTTTGCTGGATCCTCTTAGTTGTGATCCAGTGCTAAAGCTATCTCTTACACCACTCCCTGAGGGCTGAAGTGGTCCTCTTGTTCTGTGGAGTTTACGGCTGATAATATTCTTCGATTTAACAAAAACTTACCACTCTACACACAGTACATAATACATGAACGTATGTGTCATACAACTATCATGAACTGCAATAATCGTGGTTGTTAAGCAGATGTTTTCAAGGCGGGTACTTTGTCACTACAGATATCAATGTACAAGATAGAAGAGTGCCTTTGTGAATTAATTCACCGATAAAAAACCGTTTTAAAACATTACGCCACACTTACCAGAGACAATAACATTCTTATAAACCTAGTAACACAACTCGCTTCACCCAACTTGCTATTATCCTCGCCTTCTTCCATACCCTGCAGGTATAAGGCACAATGACTAGATCTGAAAGGGAATGGTTAAAGTAATTAGTTTACTGTTGATCTTGAAATTAATTATTATCGTTAAGATGGAGTAGTTACCTGAGCCTTTGTATAACGTGCATACAAAGCCTTTGAAACATTTGCCGGACCATCTGATTCGGACATTTTATTAACACCTGCAAGAGATAATTGCGTTGTTTGAAACACCTAAAAACATACAGAGACAACAGGTTTTTGGCATAACTGAAGAATTTCAAGCTGACTGGACGTTCTGGAATCTTCATAACCGTTATGAAGATTCCAGAACATTCTATACAGGTATAAAAAATCAAAATTACACCGAGAAAAAGAAATTATGAAAATAATATTGAAGTCAGTCAAACATTTTGACATGACCGATCTGATTACAAACTAACTGAGAATACTAACTTGCATGGGCCACCACGTATCGTCCGCCATGTGACCCAAAAACCACTCTGAAGCCGCCGCCGACGCGTTGAACTGCTTCGTCACAAGTTCCACCCATGACACCATCGTCGGCTGAACAACAAATATTTACTCAATTTACTTGTTTAATTGTAAAATAAAACGCAAGTTGGACATGTTTGAATCGTTGTGTATCATTACTGCTGTCTAGATGACAATGACCGGGACCCATTTTTATACGTGTCCTCCAAAGCAATCACGTATATTAGCTGTTATTGCGACTTGAAACTCTGTTTATATTACTTAAAGGACGATATTTCATTATCAAAATATAGAATGGTGCAGGAAATATGTGGCTGATCGACACAGGCTTATAAATACATCCCATAACATCATACCTGGCAGCTATCGAATGCTCACCTTTTCCTTTGCGTGTATAAAAGTTTCAATGAAAAATGACGTGGAGAGACGCGCAGCAACCTCGGTGACCTCCGGCCTGAGTGTGAGTAGAGATTGCGGCACCGAACTACACATTTGCCCCATGAAACTGTACCAAAAAAAATGGTACATGTCAATCACGAGAAATAGTAGTCAAAATGGTGCCTGACACTTGATATCGCGTCACGATTTCAACACGCAATTAATTTGAAGAAAAAACATGCTGTCGATAGCTCTATTTCTCAGGATACCACCCCATTTCTCTGCTGTAATAATTTTATTACCTATTCACGTAAAATAAAGTCGTAAAGTATGTTAATAAAGAAGCACCTATTGTTAAATAGGTGTGACTAACTACAAAACACTTACGTGAAATATGCGTGCTGAAATATATTCTTATCGTGTAGAAACTGCATATTGTCGTCCCATATCCATTTGAGCAAATCTGGCGGTAGTTTGATCGCAGGCGCAGTGTCGCTACTCCGCCTCTCTAGCGAGGAGCACGAACTTGTCTCCTCGGCTGTTGACGACTGAAAATACATAATCACGAATTATGTCTTTCCAAGTAACGAAGTAGAAACAGGAGTCGTGGCAATTCCTTCAACGCTGGGTGTGGACCCTTTGGAATTGTTCAAAATTTCTAACACAATGATTTTTTTTATAATTTTTAACATAAATTTTAAACAATGACACCGAAGATAGCGGTGGGGGGATTACGCCCCCCGACTTTTTGAGCATTGTGATAGATTCCCGGAGGACTATAATATGCCCGGCGGCGGCGAGCTCGGAGAAAAAGCACGAAAGGGTAACTGGTTTCTGATCCCACCGAAGAGCCCTGTACGCCCTCTTATGTCCACAGCCGCGGGGTTTTAGTGTGGTAAGAAATCCCATTTACCCCGGTAGACCTCCAACATGATCTCGGGGAACTTTTATAGGTTTTTCTCGCGAGAACAAAAAAGGTCTTGACAAATTTCTAAAAACACTTCTTATTTTAGAATTTTTCGCTAAACCAAGTATGTCATGCGGTCCAGATGTATTTTTGTCTGTGGCATGGTAGTCACCAAACAAGAGGACGTACTAGAATTTGTTTTACTTTATAAATGCTGATCCAATCTCGATGATTCTTGCTCATATTTGATGAAGATTCATTTAGGAATATAATTAATGCTTTGTTGAATATTAATTTTTAATTTTGAATGCTTTGTTGAATGTATTTTTTTTCAATTTATGCTGTTTTTTAAATCGTCGAGTACCTGTGCTTCCTCCTGCAGTCCGCAGTCGGAGCCGCGCTGCGCTCTGGGCGGACTCCACTCGTAGAACAGCATGTACGCACTGTTCGTCTTCTCAAACGAGAAGTCCATGAATTTATCCGTCACAGAGTCGTATGTTTTACTCTGAAAATGAATATCTTATTCGTAAATAATTCTGCCACAAACTGGACAATCGTTTTTTCTTGAGGCTAGTTACTAATTCTTCCAGAGGATAAACCACTATAACTCTTGATGCCCTTTAAAGCGTTGAAGCCCCAGGGTGACTGCAAACAATTGACTCTTGAGCAAACTCTTGAACTTGCATTTATGAATAAAGTGAAATTCAAAGGTAGTGTTAACATACAAACAAGCATTTAAATAATTGAAGCACTTTAGTCTTGGGGTATAGTGTAGGTCCTTCAGAGTGAGCGTCCTTGAGGGTCATTGGACGTTTACGGTATGGGCCCTAGAAGTCCATCGAGTATGGGTCGGACTCCGAGGAGGACGGCAACGTGGTTGCGACTCCGTGAGCACCGTGACAAGTTCCAGGAGTCTACAATTTCTCCAAGGTAAAGCATTAAGGGGCACCAGAACCCAACAGAATACCCAGGTTCCCTCTCATACACCGATGCGACAGCCACAGGGGTTTCAATCCCATATACCCCGGTTGACCCTCCTCATGTCCCGGGAACCTTTTGAAGGTAAAAAATGTTCCTGACCGTCATCTCCCCGCCGAAGCACTCGGCTGCGATGTGCGCGGGGTCAAACGGCTTGACCTCAGCGTCGTTGAAGAGCAACCAGCGGTCGTGGAGCTCGTGCTCGCGGTCCCGGATGAACGAGTAGTAGTGCCCTCCGTCCGCTGTGCCCGTGTGGACCGTCACGCCTATCAGCTCGTACCTGCCCCAATGACATATCACTACTTAGGACCAGCCCGGCCTTGGCGAGCAAAACTACAGTGGAGTTTCATCTTCAGGTGCCTACTGTATTGAGAGCATTTAACACTAATTTACTCTGTCTGTTCTTATTGAGGTTATTGGTAGTTTCCAGAATAGGACGATTATCTAGATTTCTTTGATGGATAAGATAGATTGCACACCTAACACCGATTACATACATACAACCGAAATACAGATTACATAAATTTTATACAATGGCATACATTGGACGGTCTTATCGGTAACCTCTGTCCCTTTTACTATTGGTTTTTTGACAGCTGACGCCCATGAAGTTTCGCATTCTTAAATTTACAAATTCACAGAAATAATATTGTATTTCATGGACGCGTACCGCACTTTAGTGAGTTGCCACACATAACGATTACTACGATTGTGCCACAGATTACAAATAATCGATCGAAATAAATGCTAATATGTAAATAAGGTGTAATATGTTTTCATTAACTTTCATTCATTTTATTTTGAGGGCCTCATGCATATAACAAAGAATGACAACAAATTTTTAAGGTTGAAACATTAACATGAGTCGTCAGAATCAAAAAAAATTTTAATCGAATGTACAATTTATCGATATCGATTATTTCGTTCACTTACGTTCCTATAAACGTCGAACGTCGAGCTGTCAATAAACCAATAATAAAATGAACGACGAGACATGGGAAGTGTAGTTGCGATTTCTTCCAGACAGCCTTTCTCTCTGGTACTGTATGATTATCATGTAATTTCACTGATACGTAACTATAATCTTCTCTATCTCGAATAGAACAATAAGAAAAAGTAACAAAGTGTAATTAACTAACTCACTCATAATGTTCTCCAAACTCTGAGTTATCGTCAATCTCTGGACTCGGGCTCGCTTCCCCTTCCTTTTTTTCTGCCAACTTCCTTTTCTCCTCTAGAAACATAAATCAATTAAATCTCCCTCGTGAACGATTACGTACGATATTGGAATTTTCAATTTAGAATAATCTGCTACCTTGATATTGGGCGGGCATGAGATGTTTCTCGACATATCCGGACATGTCGAGCCGCATGGGGAACGAGAAGTGAGTGTTGACCTTTTCCTTGAGCATGGTTAACATGTTGAATGTGTACCGCATTGTGTTGAAGCAGAGGATGCGCGGGAGTTTCTTGAAGCAAGCCCTACGATTAAACTTAATTATACATAACAAGTAAATGTAATAATCCTTAGACTTTTCAACTTATTTATTTTTAACTATTATCAGAATCAAATTTACTCCGTTTGTTTAGAACACTATACTCGTGTATGTCGTCCGCGCTCGATAGAGGTTAATAACCTCTTATACTTTAAAACACGTAATCAATTCTGCTCTCGATATTAAAAAAACTAGTTCCAGGTTTTGGGCTAATTCGTTGACACGTTGTATATGACACGACGTCATTCCATGCAGATAAAACTGTGTCCCATTTCAATTGCAAAGATAATTGATTGTCCACTTTATTTGTTACTATGATAAGGTGTAAAGTAGATTGCATCGCAGTTCAGTTTAAATCAATCGTGTCTGTTGACGACCATAAGTAGATGGGTGGATTATATCACTGACCTTTTCTCGGCGCGTACTTTGGCGGCGCACTGTGAGCAAGTGTAGCAATTGTCGCCCTCAAGCGTGTCCTTTACCGTGACCTCGTCGAGGCTCTGGTGCAAGTTGCGCATATCCGCTACTTGACACCGCACGGTGTAGAACTCCTCCAATGTGCGGGACACGTGAGGACAGTCCTGAATGACGTAGAATATGTTTAAGCAAACTTCTTATTAGATACTGACTGGACTGAAAATTGTTATTGGATAATTCTGTCGAGAAAGTCTTAGGACACCCTCAAAAGATATTATCCCGTTTAACGTGGAATTTTACAAACTTTAACCCCCCAGCGGCTTCAACCGACGCTATAGCACCCCGTTCGGACTTCGCTATTGTCTATCCGGCGCCAAAAACTCGCTAAATTAGCAGAGGCGCGCACTCTTTCCGCCTGTGGGGTGTCCGGGTAAGAATAGCACCCTCCCATCTCCTCCCGTTGGGTGTTCGTAAGAGGCGACTAAGGGAAAACAAGAAGACGGGCAGCAGCGTCTTTCTACCATCTATACTGGGATCACCACTTAGAGAAAATACCACTGGAAAGAGCATGATGCGCTAACCCCTCTGCCAAATTTTTGTTCATATGTTCAGGTCATTATTTATGCATATCTTTTTTAATGTGTTGCGAGTTTATTATAGTGTGGGTATGCGTGAAATTTTATCTGTGTGTGTTTACTTCGCCTCCCGCACCCCGCAAAAGTGCCACGAAAAATTTGTTCGGGGAATCGACGCGATACTAGCTCCATTCTAATTACTCTGAGGATCACCAAGACGCCCAAGCGTGGGGATTATGGCAACTCCTCCCTTCTAAGGGAGAGGCCTTTGTTCAGCAGTGGACGTGTGTCGGCTGCTGATGATGATGATGATGCGCACTCTCTCAATTATATATTTTTTTTTATATTCACCAGATATACTCACCAAAGACACGACGTTGTTGCTGAGCACTCCACAGAAGAGGGTCTTGACTAGTGTCTTGAGTTCGGGCGTCATCTCCTCCAGCTTGGACACGAGATCGATGAAGAACTCCGCCATGTCCTTCTGTTCGCCCGTATTCAGGGGCTGGTGGTCCATTTGATACACCTTGCAGAAGCTCCGGGGATTATACGCTTTGCGTTCACTTTCCTAGTGACACAAAAAAACATATGAATTAACCTATCTAGCAAATGCAAATTACAAGGCTGTAAAGTTAAGAAGTGTGCAGAACACGTGCCAAATGCACGGTAATAGATGAGAACATGTCGTCACACAGTAGATTCGTACAAATTCCTCGCGAGGGCACATATTAATAATAATAATAAATAATAAATACACTTTATTGTACACCAAAAGTTACATGTAAATTTAACAATACGTTGTAGATATCAATGTACAAAGGCGGCCTTATCGCTAAAAAGCAATCTCTTCCAGGCAACCCTACTAGAAAATGATAGAGAAAAACATGATGGGCAGTTGAAGATAATAATAATATTGATATTGCATATTGTAATTTTTTTTACAATAGGCATGATGACTAATTTTGAAAAAATGCTCTATAATGTACTAACAGGTCTATTGCCGAAAATAATAATATTTTTGTATTAAATTTTCAATTAACAGCAATATTTTCAATTTTTAAAATAGAGTTTGAATTTCATTCCAAAACGATGGCCGGTGGTCACTAAGGTGTAAATAAACATCTGTCTCGGTATAAAAGTAAATCATTGTATGAAAGAAAAAGTTGAGATGTCAGTTTGACAGTTGTTTATTTACACAGGATTGACGTCATTCACTCTGCTCAGCGTTTATTACAAAATGGCGATTAGCTGTATTTGAGTAATTTATTTGCTTAAATATCACGAAAATCTCTCTCTTATTATGAAAATGAGAAGCATTTTTGGAATCAGTGCAATCTGTTCTAATATTTAAAACCACAGATTTATTGATATTGTGTTGAAGTCATCATGCCTATTATCAAATGGATGAAGGCACCATGGTAGACCTCGAAAGAGACAATCTAAGAGACACAGTGCGCGAAGCTCATTAGAGACCGGAATGAGTGAAAAGTTATAGGGAGATCATTACAGAGTGAGTGAGTGGGTATTACAATTAATAAAAATAAGTAAGGTGAGCAGTTTTTCCATCGTGTTGACTAAACATTTTATAGGGGTTTTTATGATTTTCCAAATTGAGAGTGCCGTGACTGCTGCACTGTCTGATAATCTGTCACCAAGTAGTTATGCATAAACTTTGCTGTATTCCGCTATGTCGAGGACTATAGTACCAGAAAGTACCAAACTCACCATGAGGTAGGCGAACATGCGCTGCATCTCGTGTAGTGCGGGCGCGTGGCGGCTGGCGGCGGGGTCGGCGCGCAGTATGGCGGCGCGCGCTCGTGGCATCATGTACAGATGCTGCATACAGGACGCCATGTAGCACGTGGCGCCCAGGTTCGTCAGCCCCACGAACCCGCACTCGGACCGCGACTCCTCCGCCGGCCAGTAGTCCCACGGGTAAGAAGACTGCGGACCTGCGAAGGGCGCTGCACTCGCGTATCGACCGGTTTATGCACGACTAGTAATAATACCACAAAGTAATCAGTGTACAGAAGTCAATCTACTTAAAAAAGCGCGCTCGACCAACGCACACATACAAATCACACACGGACACGATATCTTGGAACGGTTGGGAACAGTGCGGACGCGAGTACCATCCGTTTAAGACACGCGTCTTGTAAAGCTTTTTGTACAAAGTTTTATGAGAATTATTTTAGTTATTATTTCCGTTCTTCCTGTTTGATTCTCAACAATAAATCTAACAACTAGACACGAGTGTCACTACCACGATAGTTTTTTTTTTTCCCATAAGCCAGAGTTGATAACTCTAGCGCGACCGCCAAGCGTAAGGATGAAATGTGAGGTATATTTGACTTCTATACACTGATTATTTTGTAGTAATACTAAGAATTTAGCACGTTCTATAGCCTAAATGGCCAGCCGACTGTCCCAGAAGGCAATACTTTATCACACTCTGTAGCCTAAACGTCCAGCCGACTATCCAAGGAGGTATTACTTTAGCACTTTTTGTAGCCTTAATGACATGCCGATTGCCCCAGGAAATAAACTATGACATGGTCTGTAGCGTAAGTGGCTGGCTTGCCTTATTATATTATATTGACGGGCCCGTTGGTCTAGTGGTCAGACACCCTGCCTGCTAACCGATGGAGCGTGGGTTCGATTCCCGCCAAGTGTCTGGGTGTTGTTTATCTATTTAAGTATGTATTTACAAAAAAAAAGTATATAAGTATTAGTATCAATTGTCTGGTTTCCATAGTACAGGCTCCGCCTAGTTTGGGATCGGATGACCGTGTGTGGATTGTCCCAAGATATTATTATTATGGGCTCCTACGATCCGGCTCGAAGGACCACATTCGGTAGAAAAACTTAAGACTCGAAAACTAATATCAACGGCAATGTAACAATTCAGGGACAGACATCGCTTTCGGTCATTTGACGTCTTCTTTATTAACCACTAATTTGTAATAAAAATTACCTGGTTTATGATGATCCATAAGCTTGTTGTGCAACACCATGTAGTTGTCGGGCGCGCCTTTCACCATCTCCACTAGAAGGTCGTACGCCGCCGCGCGCGACTTCTGAGACTTGCATTTGGGCAAGTTACGGCTATCCGGATACGGCACGTCGAACAAAAAACCGAACACCTAGCGAAAAATAATAGCTTCTATTATTCTGAACAAATATCTTTGCTTCCTTCTTTATTTATACAAATTAATGTACTAGGCAAGACAAAAAGAAATAGACCTCATAATTATCATTTATACTTACTGTATGTACTTATGGCATCGATAAATATTTAAACTAGATAAGGTGTTACGGTCCGCAAAGTGGCACACAGAAATTTATATTTATTTATATAGCGCCCTTGTGTCGCTATTTCTTTTCAACCCACAGCCTGATTAATTATTTTTGACGATAGGAGTGTCGCTACTATCTATATGAAAAACTATATGTCAAACTACACATTATTATAATAAAATCGTTAGTTCTTGTTCCCGCCACCAGCACAGATAAGTTGACGACCTCCGCGACCAAATTTTAGATGTCATTTTGTTAGTGAATGTTTATCTAGTTTATATTTTATATCGATGACTTATGGAAATAAATGAATAAATCTTGGGATTATGGAACAGTTTAGTAATCCTTATTTAAGAAGGTTTAAGTTAACTCACCATCTCTAAAGTTCTAGTGCCTTGTTCCGATAATTTGAACCTTAGCGGATGTTTTAGAAGGTGCGTCAAGAGGCTGAGTTGTCCGTACAGGCCATCGTCAGGCGTGCACGGCTCCGTGCGTTTCTCGATAATCTCCCGTTTCTCCAGTGATACGCTTATCTGTTCGCATAGTTCGTTCAGATCTGGAGCACCGCTATCTTCTGATGTTGCACCTTCTAAATAGCAGTTTTAAAATTAATTTTAATAAAATGATCTTTGTTTAATGAATATAATAGGCTCAACAAGTTGATCGTACCCCAAGCCCGAGTTCAAAAATAAGCTACAATATTATTTGTGCATAATTATTCCTTACCTTTGAAGAAGTCTTCAGGTAAACCGTCTATTAGTCTGCAAACTAGCCAGAAGTAATCACGACAGGCTGGCCCGTATGGCTCCTTGCCTTCCTCTGTGTGGTGGTGCACAGCCTAAGCCAAGAAAAGTATACATTCAAGAAACGATACAAGTCTAATAGTAGACTAGTTTTGGTTAATGTCCTGTTACATGCCTATTCTTAATTTCTGGTAAATTTTTCGAGTCGTTATAATAGGCATGATGACTGCAACACAATACCAATGAATCTGTGGTTTTTAATATTAGAACAGATTGCACTGATTCCAAAAATGCCTCATGATCATAATTATAGAGATTATCGTGATATTTAAGCAAATAAATTACTTAAATACAGCTACTCGCCATTTTGTAATAAACACTGATCATAGGGAATGACGTCAATCCGGTAAAACTAAACAACTGTCAAACTGTCATCTCAACTTTTTCTTTTGTACAATGATTCACTTTTATACCTACAGACAGAAGTTTATTTACACCGTAGTGACGTCACAAAATGGCACCATGCACCAGTCTTCGTTTTGGAACAAAATTCAATGTCTATTTTGAAAATTGAAAATAATGCTATTAATTGTAAATTTAATACTAAAATATGATTATTTTCTGCAATAGTAGAAACGTAAGTACATTATAAAGTATTTTTTCAAAATTAGTCATCATGCCTATTAAGGCTGTCAGCGCAGAAATGGCATAAGCTTGAGACTGTCACTAAAGGTGTAATGAACATTAGGTATTGATGCACAATTTTTGAAGTTTCATAAAATTCTTAATTTGAATATATACTATGATATGTCGCGTGACCTCATGAAGGTTCCGGACATGGGCACTGTACTCATCATTTTCAAAATGGTGCATAGGACATGGGAGGGGTAACGAGTGTGTTTTTATAAGTTTACTAAGGAATCCATCCTTCGATTAATATGCATAAATATAGTAATTCAAATTATTTGTTCTACACAACTCTTCATACGAAAAACTAGGGTTAGGCCGCTTCATTAAGGTACGCGTTCATTGGCCCGCGCCGGACGCACCGCACGCACGGCCCGCAACGGATTGAACGGATTTGCCGATGTCATGCGTCCACTGTATCCGGATTTTTTTTTGTTTAACGAATGTTTTCTTGTCGTGAGTTGACATATTCGGTCATGAAGATTGACGAAGATATTATTAGTTGCTTGTCGGAAGATGAAGAAAAACGCAGAATGTGGATTCATAATATCAATGTGGTTTGTGTGACTTCACCGGCACGCAACGCACTTTTCGTTCATAAATGTCGGCTTTCGATGCGGGCGGCGCGGATAATGGACGCAGCGCTATGTAAAATCATACAAAGCAAACGTTCGGCGCAGGCCAATGGACGCGTACCTCGAATCTTCTACAAATAACGAATCGATGCCCTATCACGTTAGATATATGGTATAAAGTTGTCTGACCAGGTGGTGTTGATGGTGGTGCAGGTGGTGCTGTACGCGCATGTCAGCCGCTCGAGGCAGGTGTTCCAGCAGTAGTTGCAGCAGCGGCGCCAGCACGGCCACCTCGCCGCCCGCACACAGCCGGTACAGAGCGCTGCCTGCCTCGCGACGCACCTACACGACATGATATGGTTGACGGGAGTGATGGCTGCTGCGAGCAGTCTTGCGTCTTCAGTGCTTGCTTGCATTGGTCCGACTACTATCCCTTTGGCCGCCTAGTTTGTTGTAATTATGTCGTAATTTTTCTTCTTTTCTCCCTTGTTTGTATGTATCGAACGGCAGGACACACTATCGCTAATGTTGATCCAATTGAAACAATGTTTATAAAAAATGAAAAAATGACAAGCCCGCTGAGTTTCTTGCCGGATCTTCTCAGTTGAAGCCGCGTTGTGATATGGTCGCTTTCAAAAAAAAAAAAGAAGCCAATTTGAAAAATATGATTTTGCATTTGAATTTTGAATGTGTATTTTGTGTGCGTGTGTGTGTATACCCGTGACTGTGATTGCATACAATTTCGGACACCCGAACTTATGGGTGACTACTGACCGATACGACCACAACAGCCAATCTCTTACATCAAGATCAGCTATCTACGCGGGAGACATTATAGCGCATAAGTGCTTGCGTAGACACTAGTGCACTCCCTCTTTCTTTAACCTCTCACAATCCGATGAGACGGGAGACCAACACTACTGGGAATAGGTCAGGGGCTGGACCGTATTTTTACATGGCCATCCGACGCATGGATCATCTTACTTTACAGACAATCAGGTGATCCGGCCTACATCGTCCTAGCCAGTAAGGAACAACCACACAAAAATGTTGCGACCTTCAATTGGCAAAGCAAGCGGTTTCCCACTGCGCTGCGGAGGCACGGGTAACTGTTAGAATGTGTGTGTGTGTGTTACTGTGTACGTGTAAGTGTGTATCTGTCTGAGTGTATATGATTGAGTGTACGTACAGCGGGGTCCGCATCGTCGAGCAACAAGCGCGGCGCGGCGCGACGCAGCGACCACGTGAGCGCTACAGCGTCGCCTCCACCACGCGCCCACCACACGCACATACGCATCGCGTGCTGCACCACCTGCCAATACACACATTAAACTATTAACTACACTCCAATGAACCTGTAATTGCTGCACCCAACATATCCAAATCATTGAGCGGTAACAGCTCAGTGGGCGAGCGCTTGCCTTGGAAACAAGGTGCTCAGGTTCAAACCCCGGCTCGCACCTCTGATTTTTTTAATTAATCATGTGCGAATCGTCTTTGTGCGTTTGTTTCTAGCTTTCGGTGCAGGAAAACATCGTCTTCAAACCTGCATGTCTGAGAAAGTCTAACTAGCTTTCGAATGACGTGTGAAGTCTGCCAACACGCACTTGGTGGCCCCCTCATCATGAGGGGAAGCCCGTGCCCAACAGTGGGACACAAAACAAGGGCTATATTATTACTATTACGGGCCCGTTGGTCTAGTGGTTAGTGACGCTGTCCGCTAACCGATGGGTCGTGGGTTCGATTCCCACCAAGTGTCTGGGTGTTATTTATCTATTTAAGTATGTATTTACAAAAAAAAATGTATATAAGTATTAGTATCAGTTGTCTGGTTTCCATAGTACAGGCTCTGCCTAGTTTGGGATTAGATGACCGTGTGTGGATTGTCCCAAGATATTATTATTATTATACATATCCAAAAATAGTCTGACAAAGCCGTCTAGACAGGCGAGCTGTCAGGGCGGGCCTAAAACGCAGGAAGTACGAGCCGTGCGTACTCCGCCCGTATTAGCGGCTGGGACACATGAAAAAGTAGGGTGACGAGGCCAGCGTATTGAGTTGGATCACTGTGGGAATTATTTCCACTATGCTGTAACGCTGCCACTGAACAAATCGCGCAGTATATTATATGAAATATTCGGCGACACATTCTCGTCACACGCCCATCAAACTAATTACGAAACGCCGTCGTACGTAATTCGTCGTTTACGTACAACCAAGGAATTAAATACGAGGGTGAATCAAAAAGTTCTTAGAAGTGCATATATATGAAACCTTTTTGGATCAAGTTCGATATTCAAATTAAAGAGTGTCTATCACACTATATTTATGCAGACTGTCACTTGTTTTTGTCAGTTCGTTCGCATGTAATAATTTTTTTTGTGCAACGAGTTGCTAAAAAGTCAAAATTATGGATAAAAGTGAGTTACGTGCGGTGATAAAATATCTCAGTTTGAAAAAAATGTCTACGAAGGAAATTTTTTTGGACATTCAGCAGACATTAGGGGGTGATGCTGTACCCTATTCTACGGTTGCGTACTGGGTGGCTGAATTTAAAAGAGGTAGATCAAGCTGTAAAGATGACCCGCGTTCTGGGCGGCCTTCAACCTCCGTTACAGAAGAAAATGTCAAAAAGGTTGAGAATCTGGTTTTGGAAGACAGAAGAATGACTATAAAACATATAGCTGAGATCCTAAAGATATCTTTTGGTAGCGTTCAATCCATTTTAATTGATTCACTGGGGTTCAAAAAAGTGTCTGCAAGATGGGTGCCACGAATGTTAACCGACGAAAACAAAAAGCGACGTTTGGAAATTTCCAAGCGTAATCTCGAAATGTTCCAGCGTGATTCGGATAATTTTTGCCGTCGTCTTGTCACCATGGATGAAACGTGGGTCCACCATTTTGATCCTGAAACTAAAAGACAAAGCATGTCTTGGAAACGACCATCCTCTCCATCCATTAAGAAATTTCGAGTTGCTCCTACCGCTGGCAAAGTTATGGCCTCTGTGTTCTGGGATAGTGAAGGAATCCTTTTTATTGATTACATGCCAAAAGGCCAGACGATTACTGGACCCTATTATGCAAATTTAATCCCGAAAGTGCGTGAAGCGATTAAAGAAAAACGTCGTGGAAAACTGTCGTTGGGCGTGTTGTTCCTTCAAGATAACGCTCCTGCTCATCGATCGGAAGTTGCGCTCAACGCAATCCGCTGTGCTGGCTTCAATCTCCTTGACCACCCACCATATTCTCCGGACTTAGCCCCAAGTGATTTTCACTTATTTCCAAAATTAAAAGAGGAAATTCGTGGAACAAAATTTCACGATAATGACGCGGTTATAGCTGCCGTAGAGGACTTTTTCGAGAGTCAAGAAAATATTTTTTTTTCACAAGGAATAAGGAAGTTAGAAACGCGTTATTCTAAATGCATTGCATTGGAGGGAGATTATGTAGAAAAATAAAATATTATTATTTAAATCTTTGCATTATTTAATATTGATTCCAAGAATTTTTTGATTCACCCTCGTAGTTTGCCTTCGCCGGTTTTATGTGCTCGATTTATAACGTGAGTGTATTTGTTTAAACTAGTATGTTTAGTCATCCTCGACTCCTCATAGAACATAGGTAACCTCACCCCAGAAATACCAGCCACGCATACTTTAGGTGATATCAGTCTGTACGAAAACCTACACGTAGACAATCAATCAATCAATCAAACATCCTTTATTGTGGTACATAGGTGAGAAAAGATGTTACAAGAAATACTAAAAACTGCTATGACCCGCCATATTGGCATACAATAATAAATTTATGTAAGTATCTACAGTTTATAACCATAGTCTTAGTTTAAGCCATAGTCTACAAATTAATTAATATAGTCAATAATTTATGAAATATTAGTGATTAAAAAATTGTAATAGCCATGTCAATAGGTACTTAAATCAATTTGTCATTCAAATATTCATTTACATTATAATATGTCTTATTCAATAATAATAATTTTAGCTTATATTTAAACATTTGAATATCAGAACAGTCTAAAAGGTCCGTCGGGAGATGATTGTATAGTCTTGGTGCCATACAATATACACTTTTATTAACCTGAGCAGTTTGGTTTCTCGGAAAACAAATTTTCTGCTTATGTCGCTTACTTTTATAGTGATAAATAAATCTGAACCTCATATCTTATACCAGATAGTTCTACCTATTGTTATATGAACATCAAACCAATCACACAGTAAACGCGCCTCAAACACCACAATATTTTTTACCTGTGCCCTCCCCCAAAATCCAGTCTTATAAGTTGTCGGCTCCTTGAGTGTAGCTGCCTCACATAATATCGATATCAACCTCTCCGTAGTTTCTTCCACGCTCATCAACGAAAGCAAACACTGAAACAACATTCGCATGTTTACTCTAATATAAATTCTATGTATAGTGCAATTAGATATAATTTAATAATGACATTTATCTTACCGGATGTAGTTTGGGAGTTTGTGAGGAGTCCGGTGATGGCAGTGTGCCTATACGACATAGCAACTGCAGTAGTAACGCCAGACAGTCCTGTCGCCATTCACTGTCGTCCGTTCGTTGTAAAACACCTACAAAATTAAGTTACCAATTTTCTTGGGCAAGCCACAGCTTCATAAAACAAGAAACCAAAGGTAACAACCAATACAATCAACGGAAGAAATACAATATTTAATAAAGCTATGAGAATTATTAGATTTCGCAAACAATCCAAGTAATACAAATTTCAAACAGACTTACCTGACATCATGATATCGTATAGCAGCCTAAGTCCACCTTTTTTAATGAATAGTTCATTCCAATTCTCTATGGCAGCCTTTTCTTCTTCAGTCTTGTCTATACTTCCCGTTGATTCTTTGACATTTGTGCTACCAGTGTTAGTTGAGCTCAATTTGTCAATAATATGGAGCGAGTACATGAGTTTCTGTGGACTTGTGGGGTCTAGCAGTTCCGGTAATTTACTTTCTGTCGGGTTTTGGAAGGCGTCTAACAAAGTAGGGTTGAGTGGCACAGCTTGTAGGATATCCCATACGCGTCTTGATAAAAGTTGAGCTTTGGTATGAGCAACTGGTTCCTAGACAAAATAACGATTTTTTTAACCGACTTCAAAAAAGGAGGTTCTGTATTCGACGCGTATGTATGTAATATTAATAGAAATGCGTAATATTCATATATGTTAGTCTATGTGAGCTTCTAAACAGATTTACCAAATTTCACGAGTGTATGTATGTATGTATGTATGTATGTAGGTTTGTCCGCGGATTTCTCAGAAACAACAAGTCCGATTTCGAAAATTCTTTTTGCAATAGTTAGAGTATTTTTCAACTTAGGGTAGAGTATAAGGTTCATCAAAATCGGTCCAGTAGTTTAAGAGATATAAACTTTTTATGTTTTCAGTAAGTTACTGTAATGTAGACGTTTGAGTTGCGTGATAGTGCTGATACCTATCTTGGTAAAATAAGTCACTAAAAAGTGTTAAATAAACTATTTTAAAAAAAATAAAAACCGACTTCAAAGTAAATTATCTAAAAAGCATAAAATAACGAAAATATTATTGAAGTTGGTGCAGAATATACACAGCAGGTACGCTAACACCAACTTCAATAATATTTTCGTTATTTTATGCTTTTTAGATAATTTACTTTGAAGTCGGTTTTTATTTTTTTTTAAATAGTTTATTAGGATAATCAAGCTCATGATTCACTACCCAAATCAATAACAAAAAATGTACCCTAATTTTTGTTTGCCTGAAATATACATTTCCAAAGTTAGCCTAAAAATCAAAGTGTGGTTGACCATATTGATATGAGCACCATAAAGTCTAAATCAGTCATACTCAAACTGCGGCCCGCTAGCCATTTCTATGCGGCCCGAAGTCTAGTACAGTATTTTTAGATTCACAGTAGTATTTTATTGATAAGTGTACAAAAGTAATGCAAAAAATTTCGTTAGAATAAGGTTAAAATGAATAAATGTTCATTTCACTCGCATACTCTCATAAAATAGCGCGCACACAGAATTTAAGGAAAGAAATATCATCTATTAGTGGAAAATCCCTTAATTTTTATTATTTCAAATATGCGTATTGAATTGAATATACTTAGGGTAGTTATAACTAAACATACAATCAAGGCTAGATTATTGCGGCCCGCAGGCTACAGCAAAAGCAACTATGTGGCCCAGGGGTACAAAAGGTTGAGCATGGCTGGTCTAAATCTAAACATCTTTAATTTAATACGTTTGAACGTAATAATCCACCCATCTCTTCCCGTTGGGTGTAGGTAAGAGGCGACTAAGGGAAACAAGAAGACGGGCAGCAGCATCTTACTATTGGATTACCTATCATATACTGCGATCCCCAAGCCGCCTGCCAAGCGTGGGGATTATGGCAACCCCTCCCTTCTAAAGAGGAGGCTTGTCTTCAGCAGTTGACACCTTTCGGTTGCTGGATGATGAACGTAATAATATGCGCAATCGAGGTTTGCCAGTAACTAAATCTACATCCCGTATGTTATTTATTTATGTACTGGATGTATCTGAAAGTAGGCCATGTAGATAGGGCAATTTTTTAACATTAAGTATACAAAATAGGTTAGTACATAATAAATTCCTCCTAACTTCTAAGTTGGATAGCGAGACTTCTTGTATTATATTTATTTTTAACATCAATTTTCTACTTGTGACTGTAGTAGTGTGCCAAACCTATCACTTCCTGCCTGGACTTTCTTATCTATCAGGGAAGTTTTACAAATTGGAAATATTTTTTCATAATAGGCTAGATGACAAAAAAAATATTTAGTCCGTCATTTAGATTATCAAAAAATATTGGACACGTATTTTAGTCGATTAAACAAAAAATGACGAAGATATAGCACTTTGAAATGCTGTGTGACGTCATGCCAGTATAAATTGTATACTGAGGCGTGACGTCACGAGCATTTGGCAATTTTTATTGATTTGTTAAACAAAAAATACGTGTTCAATATTTTTTGATAATCTAACTGACGGACTAATTAGAATTATTTTTTTTACCCAGTCATCATCCCCATTATTATTACATTATTTTTTCACCTTTTTGCTCAATAGGAACTTAATCAGTCTTATCTGTAAACTTCTGATATGTTGAATGTACGTTATAAATGTTCGTCCATATACAATAAGTCCATATCTGTAAGACTGACCCCGTTGGTGCGCGGCTCCTTCATCTGTCCGAGCGCCTGCATGAGCGTGAACAGCTGGTGGAAGTACGTGGGCGCCAGTAGCAACAGCGTGGGCAACCGAGCACGCGCCGGAGCCGGCTGCGCCGACGGCCACTCCGCCCACGCCCCGCGACCGCCCACGCCCACCGACACGAACACCAACTACAGCATTATTTATACAGAATGTTAATACAACCCTGTCCAATCGCGGGGGGTATTATTAAGTGTCACAATACAAATATACACTTATAACTAATTTGTTAAATCTTATATCTTCTTCTTCTGTATAAATAAAATTTTATCGCCAAAATGTATGTACCTACGCGCATAAATTCCGAACGACTGCATCAAATTGGATTATAATCTAGATCAATACCTTATACATTGTGTTATACCTTATTGTGATTGTAATATGTTTTGTACGCTAATAAACAATTCCCCATACAAATCGGACAGGGGTTTTTTTAACACCCTGTATAGGCGCAGTCCGGAGGATAGTGCGATAACTAGTTCGTAAAAAAAATGCGCTGAACCAATGTGATATAAATTAATTCGTTTATTCATAAAATTACAAATTATAATATTAAATTTCACTTGACTCGTGCATATTTATGTTGTATGAACCTCACTATAATCCTACCGGCTGCACCAAACGCATCGCAAAAGATCGGGACGTTATGTCTGTAGGTAATACATTGGTATTACAACATAAGACAATTTTGGCGCCCGTTTTATTAATCCATAACATAAATGCATTTTTTTTTAATAAATAAACCCCAATGTCTTTCTTATAAAGGATGGACGTGCATTGTCAACAATCTTTTATTTCTACTTTGAAAGTGAAATTAGTTGTAAAGATTATTTAAAGTGTGGTTTCTGTTTCTGTAAGAAATTTTACCTGGTTATCTTTAAATCCCATATCGTATAGCGTTCTCTCATCGTAGTCTATAGTTAACTCCTGACCCTGTGTTATCATGCGAAGCGGGCCGTCCGTCGACAGCGCCGTCACGCCCTCCTCTCCTTGGATCTAAAAATTATTAAAATATACCCCACCCGATAAAGGTAATACTGTGATTTTCAATATTTAATTAATTTCAAACTTCAGTCACCCGAGAAATTAGTTTTTACCAGTTACAGTGTCCTTCACACTGCTGCTTGGCGGCAACATATTTGTCACTGCGGTGGAACCTACCTGGACGGTCTCTTGGACAAGGTACCTACCCCTTAGGAATTACAGTAAATAAAACTTATGTTACATTTATTACAGATTACAGCATCGTCGCTGCTACTTAAAAAGCAGGGTATTGTTTTTTTTATTTAATATAAGCTTGTGTAGTGCTTGACTAGTAGTGCTAGTGCTCGACTGCAGTTCCACCTGATAGAAAGCGGCGACGCAGAGGACGGTAAAGCACACTAGCTTATTAAAAGTCTATTTACTCTAGCCTTGAAGACTTCCACATTATAATCGGAAAACCGAAACAGGCAAACTGTTCCAGTCCTCAGCTGTCCTTATTATAAATGAAAAAGCAAATCGCTCAGTCTGGACTGAAGGCACGTTTACCACGTAAGGGTGTATATCCGCTGTGCGTCTCGTCGTCCGATGACAGAACTGTGATGGTGGGATCAAGTCATGTAATTACTGCACACACTCTCCAAAATGTATTCTGTGGTTGTGCTTAAGCTCCCCCCCACCCCGCCAGTAAGTGTGTGTGTGTGTACCTGTTTCTCCCACCAGACGTGCACATGCGCTCGCAAGTGCGCCACCAGGTCGGAGTGGTGAAGCGTGAGCACGGCTCGAGGGCCCGCGCCCGCCGGCTGGAGGGTCACCCTCAGGGTGCCGCCAGCCCCCGCGCCCGCACACCCCTCCCACGCCCCCGACTCCGCCAGCGCCCAACGACGTAGGTGATACGCGTACCTATATGATATACACCCTTGACATATTCTGTTTCTACTCAATTCGCAGTATGTATCCGAACAATCCAGAGGAAAACCAGAGAGAGGCAGATGCCGTCACTTTGATAAAATCCGTCACCAATCACCTCGCCAACATATTTTCTGATATAGACGCAAACCAACAGATTATCAGACATAACGAAGATAACGCTAGTAACACGAACACCATAAAAACGAAGCGTGCCGATTTTTTACTACGGTACGACTAAATCGATTCAAAGACGTCATGATGCCGCGTCTGTACCACGACACTGAAGCGATATAATGACAATATCGCTTGTTGCCTGTATTCATACCCTGTTAATACAGAACACCACATCATCCACTCCAAGTAAAAGTCACAATATATTAATAATTTATACCATACTTTCGGTGGTGTACTGTTTTCATGTCAGTAGTCACATGAATGATTTGAGCTTATGTCAGACACGAAGAGTACGTGCACTTAAGTTATCTAAATCGACGTTGAATAATAGGTCTATAGAATATAGTAGTAGTATATGCAGTAATTTACTTTCAGAAATACGAGTGAAATATTCCAAATTAAACTTTTTCTAAAGTTCCAACACCAATCAATCCAATCAATACGCATGATTTCGATATATGTACTAAACAGGTGACGGGCCTGTTGGTCTAGTGGTTAGTGACCCTGTCTGCCACCCAACAGGTCGTGGGTTCGATTCCCACCAAGTTTCTGGGTGTTTTATCTATATAAGTGTGTATTTACAAAAAAAAGTATATATGTATTAGTATCAGTTGTCTGGTTTCCATAGTACAGGCTCTGCCTAGTTTGGGATCAGATGACCGTGTGTGAATTGTCCCAGGATATTATTATTATTATAATAGATCCAACCGTTTATTTTCTTTTTGACAGCACCAATAGAACGTAACTGCGTCATGTTACGCAAAAGTTCACTTAAAGTGAAGTTCACTTTTAAAAGTTCACTTTAAGTGAACTTTTAAAAGTGAACTTATGCGTAACATGACGCAGTTACGTTCTATTGGTGCTGTGAAAAAGAAAATAAACGGTTGGATCTATTATAGGTGTACTAACCTGCGCTTGAAGGTGTCTAAATGAGTTTTCAACAAAAGCAGCGCCCTCTGCACACATTGCAACGCGGCCTCCTCTGTCATATGTTCGTATATGTTCTGTTTGTCTGGCGCTTTCTCTGGCTCCTTGGCGTCCTGCTCGCACGATACCTGCGCCGACGTGCCCTCACCGTCCTGCTTCTTGATCAGTCTCTCGGCAGCGGAAGAGAGGTGGAACATGCATTTTGCTACAAAATCGTCTTCTTGTTGAAGTTGTTGACCCATGTAGTAGCTGTTCAGGTACTGTATCGCGCCCATTGATACGTCTGAAATGTAAAGAATATACTAAACCTACTATCTAATCGAAGGAGGGATAACAGATGATGACACCTGTCCATGCGATGGTTCGTCCCGTCAAGATGTTATCCACCTATTGGAGAAGTGCACCAATTTCCTCGGACCCCAATCTCGGCATGAAAATCTGTGCCTGAGCCTGGGAGTTGAACCTTACTCGGTATTAGCATGCCTCTCAAAACCAGAAGCAATAACCTCTCTAAACGAATTCTGGAGACACGTCGTGTGCAATCTCAAATCATTTAATGGTACCTAGCGTAACACTATTTAAAATTCAGAGACATAATTGATACATATAATATATATCCTTATATAAACATTAGTATATTTCTATACTCTTTTATATATATAGATACGTATATGACAGAAGAGTCACATCTTTTAAACGTACGTTGTCGCTGGGAGCTGTATCAAATCGCAGCTCTCCGGCAGACACACGCACTCACTTTTAACACCAATGATAACGTGAGCATGACAAAACTTTGAGAAACAAATTATTTTAATTAAAAAAAAGAAAATCGAAGGAGGGAACAACATCAGTCGTATTTTTTTATGTATACCAAACTGTGTTTTACTACTGCCCGACGCTCATAGCCAGTTGTAATCAATGATCGGTAAACGATCAGTTGGGTAAGCAACGTCAAGCAAGGTCAGTCCTTAGATGGGTGATAGTTTAGTGGCATTTGAACTGATCGTCTACGTGCTTCGGAAGGCACGTTAAAAGTCGGTCCCGGCTATTGCCATCTAGACAGCAGTCGCTAAGTAAAGTCAGAGGCCTAAGGGCAGCTTGAAAACTCTGATAACAGGTTGGCCACTAACCATACGACTAATAATAAATACTACTGCACTCTAGTCAACATTTGATACTTAAATAAAATGGTACTGCAAATACCTGTACTATTTGCTCTAAGGGCGATCTTCCACAGATGGTCCATGGCGAGAGTGTGTGGATGCGCGGAGTCTCGCGAATCACCCGTGCCGAGCGCCATGCGAGCCAAATTGCACAGCTGCTGGTACAGGCTTAGACCCATCACACTTATAGTCTGACAACAATATTTCTCAATTTATATTGACGACCATAACATATGAAAAGAATGGAAGATTTCTGCGGGACTGGGACAGTAAATGTCATGATTTCCATCCCATCAGCGTAGCGTGTACACACAGCACCAGATATACAACATACAAATACAGCAATCAGGGCCGATTGAGGCTCACTCGCTAGAGGCCAGTACCCACGCAACAAGTCATCGATGTCTACAACCGAACAGTTTCACTTATAGTCAGCGAAAACTGCATTGTACTGCCGCTTGCTACCCAAGAAATTAGTTATTAAGTTGCTCGTGTCTGGTAATTTCACTAGCTACAGCATACTTCACACCGGAACACAGAGACGTTTACACCCTGCTGCTTGAAGACAGAATATCTAACACTATGAGGGTACCTACCTGGACGGTCACAAGAGAACTACCACTTTGTGTTATCATTATACACTCACCTCAGCTCACCTTTATACGATATTAACAACTATAGACCCATTAGTCTAATGTCCAATATTTATAAGGTATTTGCCAAAGTCCTGCTTGGCAGAATAACAAAGGTTCTAGATGAAAACCAGCCTATAGAACAAGCTGGGTTTAGAAAAGGTTATTCTGTTATCGATCATATACACGTGGTTAAACAAATTTTTGAAAAATATAATGAATACTGCCTTCCTATTTACTGCTGTTTTGTGGACTACACCAAAGCATTTGATTCGTTAGAGCATGATTCTATTTGGAAAGCACTAAAAGAACAAGGAGTAGAAAACAAATATATCAGAATAATACAATTGGTATACTTAAAAAGTTCTGCAAGAATACAGCTGGAAAATAAAGGTGACATCATTGAAATCAAACGAGGAGTACGCCAGGGCGATCCGCTTTCACCGAAACTGTTTTCTGCCGTTTTGGAAGGTGTTTTTAGGAGTTTGAAACGGTTTCATGATAAGGGGGTTATAGTAAATGGAGCTCGACTTACACATCTTAGATTTGCTGACGATGTAGTCATCTTCGCAGAAACTCATAATGACCTTATAATTATGTTGGAAGAGTTAATGAGCGAAAGTGAAAAGGTAGGACTCACTATGAATAGCGATAAAACTAAAATTCTTACAAATAGCTACAAAGAAGAAATTTCAGTAAAGAATAAGGTTATTGAATACCAAGATGACTACATATATTTAGAGCAAGTAATCTCAAGCAAAAATCAAAATGGAAAAGAAATAGACCGTCGAATAGCAAACGCATGGAATAGATATTGGTCTCTGAAAGAAGTAATGAAAAATCCGGATTTTAGCTCCAGGTTAAAAGGGAAACTGTTTAACTCATGTGTGCTACCTGTACTGACGTATGGGTGTCAGACATGGGCCCTTACAAAAGGACAAGCAAATAAAATAGCTGTTTGCCAACGAGCTATGGAAAGAAGCATGTTGGGATTAAGAAGAAAAGACCGGAAAAGGAATATCGACATACGGCAAAAAACAAGGGCAACTGACGTGATAGCAAAAACAAGGAAATTAAAATGGAAATGGACCGGACACACACTACGGGGAATCGAAAAATGGAGTAAAGTAATCACAGATTGGTATCCGAGATACGGCAAAAGAAAAAGAGGAAGGCAGAAGATAAGATGGAGTGACGAAATTGAAAAATTAGTTGGGAAACAGTGGACTAGATTAGCTTGTGATAGACAACAATGGAAGGAATTGGAGGAGGCCTTTGCCAATAGGCACGCAGACCAATAACCGGTGTCAAAAAAGAAACATTCATCTCATGTATTTTTTATTATTTTAGATTTAAGGATTGCATGCAAAACACAAATGTAAATGGTCTGAATAAAGGGCTTTTATTATTATTATTATTATTATATACACTCACCTCAGGGTCGAGGGTAGGCATCTTCTCGACGTACAAGAAGCGCAGTGCGTCGATGCCAAGCGCGTGTTGGTCGGGTGACTTGGTGTGTGATAGCAACCATGAGTAGAGGCAGTCGGCGCACTCGCTGCTGCCACGGACCACTAGGCACTGCCATAACTCCTCCACTTGTTCCACCGTTAACCTGATAGGAATATTTTTTCGACGGTACAACACTTGGTGTTTATGACATAGGTGGCAAAAAAGCGAAGGTGGGACCTAATCTTTAGGGTGTATTGTGATAATAGAATATAAGTAGAAGTGGCTTATAAGCCCCGTGAGCTCCGTTATCAGTTTCCTTATTTACACATTGAAGGAAGTTTACAAGAGTAAAATAAAAACATACTGGCAAAATGCTGTCTTCCAAGTCTTCATGTACTGCGGTAATTTGGACGAGAAGATAATAATATAGAATAATAATATTCTGTGACAGTTCACACACGGCCATCTGATCCCAAACTAGGCAGAGCCTGTACTATGGAAACCAGATAACTGATACTAATACATGCATCCTTTTTTTTTGTAAACACATACCTATTGGGTACCAGCCAAGGTGTCTAACCACTAGACCAACGGGCCCTTCAAATATCACGTAACTTCCCGAATCAAACGTACTTGCACCGAATTTCTATAGCAATCTAGACGACGTCATCGGCGAGCGATAATAATGTGTAACCTGAAGTGGTGCGGCGAGCCGACCGGCGAGAAGATGGCGGTGAGGAAGTGCAGGCGCACGGTGAGCTCGGTGATGTGCGCGTAGTGGGGCAGCGCGCGCGCCTGCGCCGTGTAGTGGCGCAGGTCCTCCACGAACAGACGCATCATGCCGCGCTCGCGCTCCGCCCACATCACCACCTACACAACACACACGCATACTTCGACTACTCACCATCGCTGTATATACTAACTGCCGCATTCAAAAACGTCAGTTATTGTTATTTTATTTAGCTTAGTTTTTTTGATTTTCGGTGCTATTTATGCTTATTTTTAATTATTACATACGAAATAATCGATATCTCTACCAGCAGTCTTAGCACGATGCGCAAAAAATAGTCTTGCCCCACGCGACAAGACAGACTGTCTCACGGCCCTTCTTGTCTTAAATGCTACCACGACATGCGCATCAACCCTTGTCACACTCTCCCGCGCGACAAGACAAGGACAAGGCCGTGAAGTGGTTACAGAGACCCTAAAGTAAAATCGTATTTAATCTGTTAGTCATTCGTTCACTTCATTCATTTATGGACAATCGTAGTAACGTCCAACAAATATAATTTACGGTAAGCAAATAATTTACGTTTTTCGGTTTATACCCGTAAAATGAAGAACACGAGCCACGCGCACCAATTTGGTTCTGTATACTTTACTAAGGTCCTTGTCACGGTTTTTAGAGACGTCATGCTAGCACGTAAGACATTTTGTGGGGATTATTTCTTAGTTGCCGGTCAAAGATGGACAAGATTTTTCTCACACCCTTCTCACACAATTCGTGCTAGCCAATACCGAAAATGACGTTTCTATGTCGATAACTACGTCATACTGCACATCGAACTGTCAAGATTACGAAGTCTTGGCAAATCGTGCTAAGCCTGCATCTATCTGAGTATAAAGGTACGACGCACCGCACGCACGGCCCGCAACTGATTGAACGGATTTGCCAATGTCATGCGTCCACTGTATCCGGATTTTTTTGTTTAGTTACGAGTGTTTCCTTGTCGTGAGTTGACGTATTCGGTCATGCAGATTGACGATGATATTATTAGTTGATTTTTGGAAGATGAAGAAAAAACTAAACGTAGAATGTGGATTCATAATATCAATGTTGTTTGTGTGTCTTCACCGGCACGCAACGCATTTTTTGTTGTGTTGTGCGGCGGTGCGGATAATGAACGCAGCGCTATGTAAAATCATACAAAGCAAACTAAAATCCGTTGGTTGCCGTGCGTGCGGTGCGTCCCGCGCTCGCCAATGGACGCATACCTTTAATTGGCTACGAATGTCGACATAATCCGATTTCAAGAACTGGATAACTGATAATTAACTCTTATTCACGTTTGTAAGTGCGGCATTAATTGTATAATCTCTAACAAAACGTCATTCACAATACGGTAGCAGTTGCATATTATACAAAAGTATTGAATATAAATCATAAAAATAAAAAATAATTTAAAAATAAAATTTCATCATCATCAGATGGACGTCTGATGAGATGAGACAGTAACAGGAACAGTAGAACAATATTCACTCACCATATTGCACTAAATCATTTTGGAGATTATTATTGAGCAACGATACGCAAATTTTCAACAATGTACACTGTATGATACACTTCAGTTTGTGTTGTACTAAAATGAATCATACCTGATGCATATCCATTCCGCGGAGTTGTTGAAATGAGGAGAACAACTTAGGCAGCAATCGAAGAGATACGGCCACAGATCTGAAGAAAACAATAAACTGTACTAACAAACTATTAAAATCAAACTACTTTTACGGATTTTGAAGTAGTTTGATTTAAATGTGTAATATTCGCGTAAGTAAAAGACAACATTATAACAAACTATTTGTCTAAAACTAGCCTATGTCCAGTCTCGCTTAGATCTAATGATATAACAAAGAGGTAGGGCAAGTACGTCGAACCGGAAAAATTAAAAGATTCAAACGTAGACAAAGAGTAAATTGTTACCTATGATTAGCGAGGTTATCTAGACATCCTTCGATGAACTTGATGCGTATAAACTTGTCGGTGCTGAAACATAGCAACGCACAGAGAGCCTTCTCAGCCTCCAGCGCTAACCCTTCGCCCAGTTGTTCCTGTTAACAGATAAACAATGTTAAGCAAAAACTAGCAATCTATTAAGGCAGAACAGCGCTCAACTGTCCTGAAAATAGAACAGATAAACTGCTGCACTCAAACTCATTACTTCCCTAAGGATTTTAATAATAAAAAATGTGCGTGCGTGGAGTCCCTCCGCGCGGAAGAAGTGAAACTTCACTCTCGCTCTGTACTGTACGACACCGCACGACACCGTACCACACCGTGCCACACCGTACTACACCGTACCACACCGTACTACACCGAACCACACCGTACCACACCGTACCACACCGTACCACACCGTACCACACCGTACCACACCGTACCACACCGTACCACACCGTACCACACCGTACCACACCGTACCACACCGAACGACACTGAATGACGGCGTCACGTGAGCGCTTTCATAACCTTAAGAGCGCTTTGATAACCTCAACAAATTTAACGCTTAACGTTTAACGCGTTAAGTGATAACATTTTTGGAAGTCGCATAAGAAGTTTCACTTCAATAATAATAATACCAGCCCTTGTTTATGTCCCACTGCTGGGCACGGGCCTCCCTTCAAGATGAAGGGGCTTAGGCAATAGTCCACCATGCTGGCTGGTATGAATTTTATTATTATGTATCTACTTAAAGTGTAAAGATAACGGTTCATTAACGGACTCGTAGCACCGAATTTACTTTTCTAGAACAATTGAATGTATGTAAAGAAAAATATTAATAACTAGCTGACCCGCGCAGCTCCGCCCGCGCTTTTATTACGTTTTGCTCGTCTCTCTTTCCCTCCCACTTCGGTCCTCGTCACACTCCCCCTCTTCCTCTCCCCGTTGTCCCTTCTCTGAACCCTCTCCCTCTCTATTCTCCCAACTTGCTCCACCTAACTCCCCCGATCCCTCACCCCATCACCCCCTCCTCAAATTCCCTCTCAGTCTCTCTCCTCTCTTGCTCTCCTCCTCCTCTCATGTCCTCTCGTTCTATATATCCTCGTCAATCTTGTTATCAGCGGCATAAAATATACTTTATGACCTATTCTCAGACCTACCCGATATGCACACAAAATTTCATACATAGCGATCGGTTCATCCATCTAGTTAATGAACTTGTCTTATGTTGCTTAACCTTAACCTATCGGCATGAAATATACTTTACGACCTATTCTCAGACCTACCCGATATGCACACAAAATTTCATACAAATCGGTTCACCCATCTATTTAATGACCTTGCCTTATGTTGCTTAACCTTAACTTATCGAGATAAAAAGTATCCTATGTCCGTTTCCTGGTTCTAAGCTACCTCCCCACCAAATTTCATCAAAATCGGTTCAGTGGCTTAGGCGTTATAGAGTAACAGACAGACAGACAGACAGACAGACCGACAGACAGAGTTACTTTCGCATTTGATAAAAAGTATCCTATGTCCGTTTCCTGGTTCTAAGCTATTTCCCCACCAAATTTCATCAAAATCGGTTCAGTGGCTTAGGCGTTATAGAGTAACAGACAGACAGACAGACCGACAGACAGAGTTACTTTCGCATTTATAATATCAGTATGTTTTAAAAAGAGAAGTGTTGTTCCCTCGGTTAATACACGTAGTAAAGATGATCTTCGTTTACCTGTTACTCGTCTCCACAGAGTAGGTAATTCTTTTGTGGGATAGTGTACTTTGCGTTTCAACTAAGAATGTGGCCGCCATCTTGCGATTTCAAATATAAAATTACTAAAAATGATGTTTAACAAAAATAAATAGCAAAATAAGACATTATACAATAAATAATCAAAACCGGAGCGAATATTTCATTTTGTGTTTACTCTGCTGCCAGTACAAAAAGCGTAAAAAACGAGTGAAGTTCCGCAGTCGCGATCATCATGGCGGCCACATTCTTAGTTGAAACGCATAGTATATGTTTCTATAATAAGCTTCCCAATGGTATCAGAGATTTGCAGCACGTCGTCCACGTCGTTCGCTGCTGGCTGGCTGGCTGGGTTCTCACGATGTTGCCGTCCTGCAGCAGGTCCCAGAGCAGCGTGTTGCCGGGCCGGCACACGTCGTCCACGTCGCTCGCTGCTGGCTGGCTGGCTGGCTGGCTGGGTACTCACGATGTTGCCGTCCTGCAGCAGGTCCCAGAGCAGCGTGTTGCCGGGCCGGCACACGTCGTCCACGTCGCTCGCTGCTGGCTGGCTGGCTGGCTGGCTGGGTACTCACGATGTTGCCGTCCTGCAGCAGGTCCCAGAGCAGCGTGTTGCCGGGCCGGCACACGTCGTCCACGTCGCTCGCTGCTGGCTGGCTGGCTGGCTGGCTGGCTGGCTGGGTACTCACGATGTTGCCGTCCTGCAGCAGGTCCCAGAGCAGCGTGTTGCCGGGCCGGCACACGTCGTCCACGTCGCTCGCTGCTGGCTGGCTGGCTGGCTGGGTACTCACGATGTTGCCGTCCTGCAGCAGGTCCCAGAGCAGCGTGTTGCCGGGCCGGCACACGTCGTCCACGTCGCTCGCTGCTGGCTGGCTGGCTGGCTGGCTGGGTACTCACGATGTTGCCGTCCTGCAGCAGGTCCCAGAGCAGCGTGTTGCCGGGCCGGCACACGTCGTCCACGTCGCTCGCTGCTGGCTGGCTGGCTGGCTGGCTGGGTACTCACGATGTTGCCGTCCTGCAGCAGGTCCCAGAGCAGCGTGTTGCCGGGCCGGCACACGTCGTCCACGTCGCTCGCTGCTGGCTGGCTGGCTGGCTGGCTGGGTACTCACGATGTTGCCGTCCTGCAGCAGGTCCCAGAGCAGCGTGTTGCCGGGCCGGCACACGTCGTCCACGTCGCTCGCTGCTGGCTGGCTGGCTGGCTGGCTGGGTACTCACGATGTTGCCGTCCTGCAGCAGGTCCCAGAGCAGCGTGTTGCCGGGCCGGCACACGTCGTCCACGTCGCTCGCTGCTGGCTGGCTGGCTGGCTGGCTGGCTGGGTACTCACGATGTTGCCGTCCTGCAGCAGGTCCCAGAGCAGCGTGTTGCCGGGCCGGCACACGTCGTCCACGTCGCTCGCTGCTGGCTGGCTGGCTGGCTGGGTACTCACGATGTTGCCGTCCTGCAGCAGGTCCCAGAGCAGCGTGTTGCCGGGCCGGCACACGTCGTCCACGTCGCTCGCTGCTGGCTGGCTGGCTGGGTACTCACGATGTTGCCGTCCTGCAGCAGGTCCCAGAGCAGCGTGTTGCCGGGCCGGCACACGTCCTCCACGTCGCTCGCTGCTGGCTGGCTGGCTGGCTGGGTACTCACGATGTTGCCGTCCTGCAGCAGGTCCCAGAGCAGCATGTTGCCGGGCCGGCACACGTCGTCCACGTCGCTCGCTGCTGGCTGGCTGGCTGGCTGGCTGGGTACTCACGATGTTGCCGTCCTGCAGCAGGTCCCAGAGCAGCGTGTTGCCGGGCCGGCACACGTCATCCACGTCGCTCGCTGCTGGCTGGCTGGCTGGCTGGCTGGGTACTCACGATGTTGCCGTCCTGCAGCAGGTCCCAGAGCAGCGTGTTGCCGGGCCGGCACACGTCGTCCACGTCGCTCGCTGCTGGCTGGCTGGCTGGCTGGCTGGGTACTCACGATGTTGCCGTCCTGCAGCAGGTCCCAGAGCAGCGTGTTGCCGGGCCGGCACACGTCGTCCACGTCGCTCGCTGCTGGCTGGCTGGCTGGCTGGCTGGGTACTCACGATGTTGCCGTCCTGCAGCAGGTCCCAGAGCAGCGTGTTGCCGGGCCGGCACACGTCGTCCACGTCGCTCGCTGCTGGCTGGCTGGCTGGCTGGCTGGGTACTCACGATGTTGCCGTCCTGCAGCAGGTCCCAGAGCAGCGTGTTGCCGGGCCGGCACACGTCGTCCACGTCGCTCGCTGCTGGCTGGCTGGCTGGCTGGCTGGCTGGGTACTCACGATGTTGCCGTCCTGCAGCAGGTCCCAGAGCAGCGTGTTGCCGGGCCGGCACACGTCGTCCACGTCGCTCGCTGCTGGCTGGCTGGCTGGCTGGCTGGCTGGCTGGCTGGGTACTCACGATGTTGCCGTCCTGCAGCAGGTCCCAGAGCAGCGTGTTGCCGGGCCGGCACACGTCGTCCACGTCGCTCGCTGCTGGCTGGCTGGCTGGCTGGGTACTCACGATGTTGCCGTCCTGCAGCAGGTCCCAGAGCAGCGTGTTGCCGGGCCGGCACACGTCGTCCACGTCGCTCGCTGCTGGCTGGCTGGCTGGCTGGGTACTCACGATGTTGCCGTCCTGCAGCAGGTCCCAGAGCAGCGTGTTGCCGGGCCGGCACACGTCGTCCACGTCGCTCGCTGCTGGCTGGCTGGCTGGCTGGCTGGGTACTCACGATGTTGCCGTCCTGCAGCAGGTCCCAGAGCAGCGTGTTGCCGGGCCGGCACACGTCGTCCACGTCGCTCGCTGCTGGCTGGCTGGCTGGCTGGGTACTCACGATGTTGCCGTCCTGCAGCAGGTCCCAGAGCAGCGTGTTGCCGGGCCGGCACACGTCGTCCACGTCGCTCGCTGCTGGCTGGCTGGCTGGCTGGCTGGGTACTCACGATGTTGCCGTCCTGCAGCAGGTCCCAGAGCAGCGTGTTGCCGGGCCAGCACACGTCGTCCACGTCGCTCGCTGCTGGCTGGCTGGCTGGCTGGCTGGGTACTCACGATGTTGCCGTCCTGCAGCAGGTCCCAGAGCAGCGTGTTGCCGGGCCGGCACACGTCGTCCACGTCGCTCGCTGCTGGCTGGCTGGCTGGCTGGCTGGGTACTCACGATGTTGCCGTCCTGCAGCAGGTCCCAGAGCAGCGTGTTGCCGGGCCGGCACACGTCGTCCACGTCGCTCGCTGCTGGCTGGCTGGCTGGCTGGCTGGGTACTCACGATGTTGCCGTCCTGCAGCAGGTCCCAGAGCAGCGTGTTGCCGGGCCAGCACACGTCGTCCACGTCGCTCGCTGCTGGCTGGCTGGCTGGCTGGCTGGGTACTCACGATGTTGCCGTCCTGCAGCAGGTCCCAGAGCAGCGTGTTGCCGGGCCGGCACACGTCGTCCACGTCGCTCGCTGCTGGCTGGCTGGCTGGCTGGGTACTCACGATGTTGCCGTCCTGCAGCAGGTCCCAGAGCAGCGTGTTGCCGGGCCGGCACACGTCGTCCACGTCGCTCGCTGCTGGCTGGCTGGCTGGCTGGGTACTCACGATGTTGCCGTCCTGCAGCAGGTCCCAGAGCAGCGTGTTGCCGGGCCGGCACACGTCGTCCACGTCGCTCGCTGCTGGCTGGCTGGCTGGCTGGCTGGGTACTCACGATGTTGCCGTCCTGCAGCAGGTCCCAGAGCAGCGTGTTGCCGGGCCGGCACACGTCGTCCACGTCGCTCGCTGCTAGCTGGCTGGCTGGGTACTCACGATGTTGCCGTCCTGCAGCAGGTCCCAGAGCAGCGTGTTGCCGGGCCGGCACACGTCGTCCACGTCGCTCGCTGCTGGCTGGCTGGCTGGCTGGCTGGGTACTCACGATGTTGCCGTCCTGCAGCAGGTCCCAGAGCAGCGTGTTGCCGGGCCGGCACACGTCGTCCACGTCGCTCGCTGCTGGCTGGCTGGCTGGCTGGGTACTCACGATGTTGCCGTCCTGCAGCAGGTCCCAGAGCAGCGTGTTGCCGGGCCGGCACACGTCGTCCACGTCGCTCGCTGCTGGCTGGCTGGCTGGGTACTCACGATGTTGCCGTCCTGCAGCAGGTCCCAGAGCAGCGTGTTGCCGGGCCGGCACACGTCGTCCACGTCGCTCGCTGCTGGCTGGCTGGCTGGCTGGCTGGGTACTCACGATGTTGCCGTCCTGCAGCAGGTCCCAGAGCAGCGTGTTGCCGGGCCGGCACACGTCGTCCACGTCGCTCGCTGCTGGCTGGCTGGCTGGCTGGGTACTCACGATGTTGCCGTCCTGCAGCAGGTCCCAGAGCAGCGTGTTGCCGGGCCGGCACACGTCGTCCACGTCGCTCGCTGCTAGCTGGCTGGCTGGGTACTCACGATGTTGCCGTCCTGCAGCAGGTCCCAGAGCAGCGTGTTGCCGGGCCGGCACACGTCGTCCACGTCGCTCGCTGCTGGCTGGCTGGCTGGCTGGCTGGCTGGCTGGGTACTCACGATGTTGCCGTCCTGCAGCAGGTCCCAGAGCAGCGTGTTGCCGGGCCGGCACACGTCGTCCACGTCGCTCGCTGCTGGCTGGCTGGCTGGCTGGGTACTCACGATGTTGCCGTCCTGCAGCAGGTCCCAGAGCAGCGTGTTGCCGGGCCGGCACACGTCGTCCACGTCGCTCGCTGCTGGCTGGCTGGCTGGGTACTCACGATGTTGCCGTCCTGCAGCAGGTCCCAGAGCAGCGTGTTGCCGGGCCGGCACACGTCGTCCACGTCGCTCGCTGCTGGCTGGCTGGCTGGCTGGGTCCTCACGATGTTGCCGTCCTGCAGCAGGTCCCAGAGCAGCGTGTTGCCGGGCCGGCACACGTCGTCCACGTCGCTCGCTGCTGGCTGGCTGGCTGGCTGGCTGGGTACTCACGATGTTGCCGTCCTGCAGCAGGTCCCAGAGCAGCGTGTTGCCGGGCCGGCACACGTCGTCCACGTCGCTCGCTGCTAGCTGGCTGGCTGGGTACTCACGATGTTGCCGTCCTGCAGCAGGTCCCAGAGCAGCGTGTTGCCGGGCCGGCACACGTCGTCCACGTCGCTCGCTGCTGGCTGGCTGGCTGGCTGGCTGGGTACTCACGATGTTGCCGTCCTGCAGCAGGTCCCAGAGCAGCGTGTTGCCGGGCCGGCACACGTCGTCCACGTCGCTCGCTGCTGGCTGGCTGGCTGGCTGGGTACTCACGATGTTGCCGTCCTGCAGCAGGTCCCAGAGCAGCGTGTTGCCGGGCCGGCACACGTCGTCCACGTCGCTCGCTGCTGGCTGGCTGGCTGGGTACTCACGATGTTGCCGTCCTGCAGCAGGTCCCAGAGCAGCGTGTTGCCGGGCCGGCACACGTCGTCCACGTCGCTCGCTGCTGGCTGGCTGGCTGGCTGGCTGGGTACTCACGATGTTGCCGTCCTGCAGCAGGTCCCAGAGCAGCGTGTTGCCGGGCCGGCACACGTCGTCCACGTCGCTCGCTGCTGGCTGGCTGGCTGGCTGGGTACTCACGATGTTGCCGTCCTGCAGCAGGTCCCAGAGCAGCGTGTTGCCGGGCCGGCACACGTCGTCCACGTCGCTCGCTGCTAGCTGGCTGGCTGGGTACTCACGATGTTGCCGTCCTGCAGCAGGTCCCAGAGCAGCGTGTTGCCGGGCCGGCACACGTCGTCCACGTCGCTCGCTGCTGGCTGGCTGGCTGGCTGGCTGGCTGGCTGGGTACTCACGATGTTGCCGTCCTGCAGCAGGTCCCAGAGCAGCGTGTTGCCGGGCCGGCACACGTCGTCCACGTCGCTCGCTGCTGGCTGGCTGGCTGGGTACTCACGATGTTGCCGTCCTGCAGCAGGTCCCAGAGCAGCGTGTTGCCGGGCCGGCACACGTCGTCCACGTCGCTCGCTGCTGGCTGGCTGGCTGGCTGGGTACTCACGATGTTGCCGTCCTGCAGCAGGTCCCAGAGCAGCGTGTTGCCGGGCCGGCACACGTCGTCCACGTCGCTCGCTGCTGGCTGGCTGGCTGGGTACTCACGATGTTGCCGTCCTGCAGCAGGTCCCAGAGCAGCGTGTTGCCGGGCCGGCACACGTCGTCCACATCACAGGGCAGCGCCACCGAAGCCGCCCGTCGCTTGCGTTCGCCACCACCACCGCCCTGGTACTCCGTCAGACACTGCGCCTGCGTATACAAAATTCACACTGTTTATTACTACACACATCAAAAGTGTCTAGGGATCAACATATATTTTTGCAATAACTTTTCTCCTGATTGATATTAATTAAAATTTTCTTTAAGGATTCATCAAATAAAGTGTTTTCGTTTGTCACAGTAACGATAAACCAAGTCACCTTTGCATTAATAAAGAAATTTGCCATTTTCCTAATAAAGGGATTTTTGACATTTGAACCACTAACACAAAAGTTCGAAAAAAAGACTGAAATAACAGTTTTCTTTAAAATTTTATTGGGTAACTTAAACAATTAATAATCCGTGTTTCTACCGCGAACACTAACAACACAAGAACATCGATTTGGCATACTCAAAATGAGTTCATCCAAATCACGCTGTGGAATGGCCGCCCATGTTCGTTGCAACAACAAAAAAAGGTCTTCTTGCGACTGGATACCCTCCATATTCGGCAGAGCTCTTCTCTGTAGCATATCCCATGCATGCTCAATCGGGTTCAAGTCTGGCGACTGAGCAGGCCAGGGCAGGACATTGATGTTAGCTGCGGCGAGAGTCTGTCTTACAACTCTTGCGGTGTGCGGTCGTGCATTATCATGCATTAACTGAAATAAGGGACCGATTTGCACTTGTAGAGGAACGATGACGTCTGATACAATCGTCTCAGCATAAATTTGAGCGTTGAGGTTGCCTCTGATCCAAATCAACTCAGTTCTTCCGCCGATCCAAATACCCGCCCATACCATGATGGTTCCACCACTATAAGGATGGACTTCCTGGCAGGATTTTAATCGCTGTTGGCGTCCAGGGGTTCTCCAGTGTCGTATACGTCTTGTATCCGGTCTCATACCAAAACGAGACTCATCAGAAAAGCACACGAAACGCCATTGTTCTTCTGCCCAATTTCTGTGTTCAAGAGCCCATTGATATCGAATCCTACGATTGTGCATTGCTATAGGTGGTACCCGTAGCGGTCTTCGGGAATGAAGGTTCACTTCATGCAAGCGGTTTCTGACTGTTTGGTCGCTAATTAAGTTCCCTGAAGAGTGATGAAGCCTCACGGCTAACATCATGGCAGTTATTGTTGGAGCTCTTCGAGTTAAGATTTGAATATATCGGTCTTGTCTCCGTGTGGTGCAGCGATACCGTCCTCCATGGCGCTCAGCCACGGTACCAGTGCTTCGGTAACGTGTCCAAAGTCGACTGATAACACTCTGACTTGTATTCAGAGCTAAAGCCACAGTACGTTGCCGGGAACCAGCTTCTATCATTCCCACGGCTCTGAGCATTTCTTCCCTGCTTAAATGACGTCGCCGCTCCATAATAACGTTGGTTTTAATCAGTAGTAGGGAAACAGTAGCACTAATAATGTCTTCAATGCGTTGTATGTTTTTATAGGGAAAATATTGACAGCTGATTTTCATCTTTTACTCGAATTTGATTCACAGTTCCTGATTCAAATTATGAAATGCACCAAAAAGGATCCATATAAATTTATAAAATCATAAATTTATTACAAAGCCACATTCAATCTCAAGAAATCCGCTTAAAAATGCTTGATCCCTAGACACTTTTGATGTGTGTACTTTAACAGAATACCACGCTATATCAAGCCTAGTCCTTAAATATCCCCGCCCCCCCCCCTCCGACACAACTGACCTGACTGAGTGACCAATACATAAATACCAATACTAAAACTCAAGTTCAGTGGACAACTGAAGCTCGATAGTCACTTGAGTGGCTAAAGATACGCAATAGCACTGCTGGTCTTAATGCATCTAAACCTCGCGCTGTAGGACGTACCTGCGCGGCGAGGCGGGCTAACTCCTCCTCGCAGGCGGAGTCGTCCTCGTCCAAGTCAGCGAGGTGCGGATGCGAGTGCGGAGACAGCGCGGACGACGCGCTGCCCTCCTCCTCCTCGCCCGCGCCCGCACCCCCTCCACGCCGCTTGTAGCTGTCCATAAGCCGCAACTCCATTAACCGCCTGCTGTGAACGAATAATATCCTCGTTGATACGACCCTTAGAAGGATCTCTAGAGATGGCACTTTCTTTCTCATTTGCACAAGAAAATAATGCATTTATACAGGTTACATGTGATGGAAAGAAACAGAGCATATAACTTTTTTGTCCTATACATCGATATATAATAAGTAACCAGATAAGCTGTCACCTACTAAATTTCATCCAAAATATGGTAGTGATAGCTTAAATATTCCGTATGAACGTAAGAGCCCGAGTGACCCGTCCAGGACTGCGCAGGGTGTAAACGGTTGTTATAGACGCAATGGTTATTGTACATTATTTTTTTTGTACAATGCTGTATCAATATTTACGCTACAAAAACAACGATGTATAGCGTTACAAACAATTCCTACCGTAGCGCATTATACCCGTAGTATCGTTCAAGCCACGCCATGAACGAGACAGGGATAGCGGCGGACAACGCGCGAAAGGGAGAAAGGGATAACCGGAGGCACGGGGGGCGACCGAACAAGTCTCAACGTAGGCTGACTAACTTATCTTTGCTGGTGGCGCAACGAGAATTAAACTATAATCCTATGAGAACTACGTGTAGTTTGAGTGTTTTATTTAGACAGTAGCGGCAAACTTAATTTGGTCGGCCGGTAGCTTGGCGGTTGGCGGACTAGTAGCAGAGCTATTTAAAGAAATATTTATTATTTCGTGTTTTAGTGATATCTTACCGATATCTATCATTTAATCTAATACTATTAACTACTACTAATGGGAAATATATGTATGAAATGTTGCTATTGCGACGTGTATTAAGGCAGTTTTAGACGCAAATGAGGCATTCTGATACGTCCTTACGCTAGCTGCGGTCGGCTCGAAGTAATTTGAAATAGCGACACAAACGTCAGCGTGGCGCTATTTCTGTGACCACTTTTTGACCGTAACAGCATATCTTGTCTAAATAATATATCGATGGTCATATAGCATGTATTCAGTATCTATCATGGACTTGAAGAAAAAGCACCACTTGATGCTTTTTATTTTTTAAAGTAAACGAGTCACGATCTAGCTTTGCTGTTTTTAAATTGAATTGCCTTAAGAAATATTGTAGAAATATGTACATTGTAGCCGTTTTTGAATAAATATCCATAATGTGTGTTTCGTGTAGGAACGCTGATTTCCGTCCTTTTCGGCGGCACGCTAGCTATAGGCCGACCGTTTAACTCGCGTATCGCCTGCGCGGTAAGAAGGGTGCGGGGGCGGGTAACGCTACACACGGAGTCAATAATCCAAAGATTTATCTTTCATTGTTGGTAAAGAATAAAATAATAAGTATCTTTTTTTTAAGTATATATTTTTAAGTTTTACAAATATTTTATAATAGCTTCATAGGCACAAAATCATAAAACAATAATTAACTCCGTTTAAGAAATATTTAACCACAGATAAAATTTATATAGGACTAGGAGGACGTCACTAATATTCATATCGCTTGAATCATCATCACTGTCTGTGTAGCTTGAGGAGTCAGAATCTTGCAAATTAATAATAAATCGGTCCATCTCTTCATCAACGATGCGATCGTGCAGACAATATTCATCTTCAATAGTTTGTACATGTTTATCGCAGTTAACCCATTTTTCTACAGAGAATTCGGCAAATAACTGTTCCAGTGTATTTTTCTTTTTGTCTAAATTAGAATCAATTTCAATTTTTGCGAGCTGTCCTTTGATATCCCCCCAAACCAATTCGATTGGGTTCAGGTCTGGGTGATTTTTAATGTAGGAACCTTCTTATAAACCGTATAAAATTGAGTTATTTTTCTTCTAACAACGCCCTCTGTAAAACTGTCAACTTCAATTTTTTTCTTTCGGATTTGTTTAATTTTTTTTTGGTGATTTAAAATTTACATTATTTTGTTCATCTTTCAGTTCATTTCCTTCTTTTATTATTTTACATATGGTAGTCACCGAAAGTCCTGTAGCTTTAGCAACAAGTTTGTTTAGGTTTACGTCTTCAAGATACTCTGTAGAATTATGATCTTGTTTTCTGGCTTTAAAAAAGGAATATACATTGTATGCTATTTGTTTAGCTTGCTTGTTAATTTTGTTCGCAAAACGGGAAGAGCGATTCATCTTGAGATTTATCTTGGCAGTCGTATACCTTGTGCGTTTATCTTCAAGCGTCCGTAACAAAAACACCAACCGCGCGCTGCGAGAACAGCCAGCGCACTGCCGCACTTGACGTAAGCTCTCTGCTCCGCGCACCCCTTTCACCCATCCGCTAACATCTCCCCTCGCTCCCTTCTACCCCCTCAGGCGATACGCGTATTAAATGGTCGGCCTATAGATGTCTTGTCATATTCTGTCAACGATACGCCCACAGAGGACGACCATATAGGTATAGAGACCTTCAAGATTGTGTTGCACATTGGTATATGGTGAACATCTAGTTTGGATTAGTTTTTGTAGATGTTTGAGTGTGGTTTCAGTGTACACTCCAGAGACTTTGCTGGCTTATCAATCAATCAAATTATTTATTTGTATCTTATCTGTTTGAAAGTAAAAAAAGTAGTGCGGTCAGTGGTGTCTATTAAGGGGAGGGTGGAGGCCACTGTCGGTAGGTAGAGCATCAAATGTGATGGTTGCATATATGAGGCCTTGATTGATAATGGTCCGTGATGGACATAAGGGATGATTGGAAGCCACTGTAGGCAGGGCCTCAAATGTGATGATTGACTTAATAAGGCATTGGTATTTAAAGTAAGGTCTGTACATTTGTATTTAATGTGCCTCTGTATTGACGAGTATATTAAGTTCCTGAGACAGTACTACGATATCGACGTTTTGTATTTGTTTTTGCGTGCATTTTGGTTTTATTCTGTGAGAAGTGAAATTGTATTTCATTTTAACACAATAGTTACGTTACCTCGCGTCGACGTTATCACAAAGCAGCTGACAGTGTGCGGTGTCGCTGCCCGACGATTCCTCTTCCACCTCCGATACGGACTCCGCCAGATCTGCTGTCTTCAGTTGTGTAGCTAAAGAGCAAAATGTTACGTTATATTATAGCAATAGGGATTATGACTGGGTAAAATAATAATAATTATAATTAGTCCGTCAGTTAGATTATCAAAAAATATTGGACAAGTATTATTTTATTTAACAAATCAATAAAGATATAGAGCGTCTATGTTCGGAGGTGGGGTCAAGAGTCCCCACTCCCGACCTTGGAATATTTGTAGTCGCGGACACCCTACGATAATTAGGTTTTGAGACAAGTTTTAGGGTGACAAAATAAAGGTTTACACAAGTTTATAGCTGAATATGTGAAACCCTAATATGCCTGGAGTAGGAAAATATAAGTGTATAATATAAATGTATGAGATGTATGGACCATGCACTCACGGAAATGCCTGGGTTTCCCCGGCTTGTGTCGTTTCTTGTAGAGCTTCTTCTTGCGCGGGCGCAGCAGCTCTTCTGCGCCACTGCTCGCGCTACCACTGCTGCCCGCGCGCTTGCTGCGCCTGCACAATTATTACACACCTATATTACATGTTCCTGTATGTTTGTTGTAACCTCCGTGACTCAGTGAAAAGCCTTTTTCATTACAAATCAAAGGTTCAAGCCCTGCAGGGAGCAACGAGTGTCATCAGCAGCCAAAAGACGTCCACTGCTGAACAAAGGCCTCAAGACATGAAGGGAGGGGTTGCCATAATCCCCACGCTTGGCAGGCGGCTTGGGGATCACAAAAAAAAAATCCTCAAAATTTATTTCAAATAGGCTTAACGTCATGTATTTTTTTGAAAGCACATATATTTTTTTAAAAAAAAAAAAGCTACCACCGGATCACAACGCGGCCTCAACTGAGAAGATCCGGCAAGAAACTCAGCGGGCTTGTCATTTTATCACTTTTTTTTTTAAACAGTGATCGCTACTGCGATGGTAGGTAATGGTAGGTAATCCAATAGATAGACGCTGCTGCTTGTCTTCTTGTTACCTCTTACGAACATCCAACGGGAGGAGATGGGTGGGTGCTATTCTTACCCGGCACCCCACGGCCAACAAGTGTAGTCATTTCTTACTGTCTAGGTCAATGCAGACAGATCTTCTGATTGTCTAGAAAGTAAGATGATCCAAACGTCACTTGGACATGTAAGAAGTGGATCCTGTGCCTGGATATCTCCACTTTTGTGCCGGTCTTTCGTCCCATCAGATTGTGAAAGTAAAGGAAGGAAGCGTGCATCTGAGTATCTAATATTTTATCAAACCAGAAACTGTACGTATAGCTGCGATTTGTGTTTCAAACAAAGCAGATAATTATGTACTCCGCGATCACGAACGCTTGATCACCTTTAGGACAATAATCGCTTGCACGAGCAGGCCCAACATATGTGCAGGCAAGCGAGATAAACGCACGTAACGTCGTTTAAATTATTTTGATTGAAAAGTGGTAGGTACTCTCGCGGTCACAAGCGGTGTACCACCTTTAGGACGACAATCGCTTGGACCTGCCGGCCCAAAATTCATGCGGGCAGGGTAATCGCACGTAACCTCATTTAAAAAAAATTGATTGAAAACTGGTACACTGTTCGTGTCCGCGATAGTACAGCGTTCGTGGCCATACGTCGAAAAAAAAAAGTATTTTAAAATATGAACATATATCTATACTTATAATAAAACTGTAACAGGTCCAATTCTGTACATTGAAGATATTTTGAAAATTATTTTTGGAGGGCATTCTATAACCGATACTGAGGCCGAAAATGTATTTTTTTTAATTTTTGTCTGTCTGTCTGTCTGTCTGTCTGTCTGTATCACGGCTGAGCATCACGCCGAAACTACTGAATGGATTCAAATGAAACTTGGCATGATTTGAGATCTTACTACGAGGTAGGACATAGGATACTTTTTATCCCGTAATCTACCACGGTTCTTTCGGGAGAGGGGATTAAAGTCAAAATGGGTACTTGGTTATACGCTTGGTCAGATTTTATCAAGTTTTCTTTATATTATAATAAATATTAGTAAGGGAACACTCATAGAGAGTTGTTATCAAGGTTTTGTAATCGATCGGGTTAAGCAACGTTAGGTAAGGTCATTAAATAGATGGGTGACCGGTTAACGCCATTTGAACTATACGGGTCCGTGCTTCGGAGAGCAAGTAAAAAGTAGGTCCCAGTTTTTAACCGACTATAAAAAAGGAGGTTATGTGTTCGATGCGAATGTCTGTTATTAAAAGTTTAGTTAACGTAAAAATAGCGCAGGCAGAGCTGCGTGGGTCAGCTAGTTTCGAATATTTTCTAAATCGACAAGCGCTTTAAGTGCCAAATCCTATAATAAAATTCTGAATCATTTGTAAAATTATCACAGTAAATAAAAACATATTACACAAATTACTATTAAGTGTAATAAACTTATTGCATTTAAGTGTATTGAAACTATGACCCATTTGCTTTCTTGCCCTGCGTGCCCTTACACCTGCACTCTTGAAGATCTTTGGAATGCTACAGACAACGCACGAAATGTAGCTGCTTACTGGGCTAATACGATTTAGTTTTTGCCATCGACACAATAAGAAGAAGAAGAAGTGTATTAAACTTATGATATTAATTATGAATATCTTAAATTACTTACTTTTGGCATGACTTGAGATTGGGACATTCTTTTTTCGTGAGCTCTTCCCCTTCACGCAACCAGTCTTGTTGTTCTGAAAGAAAAGCCATTATACCTATTTGTTATCCTGTCAAAAACAATTGTAAAATTATTATCATTGCGCTCCTTTTATTGTTTTTAGCATAAGAAAAGTTACAGTACTGTTCATATTTTTATACAGTGGAAATTCTGTCTTGGAAACTAGGAGTGAGGCCTGTATTATTATTATTTTTTATTCAACGTAAGCTAGTGCTTGACTGCAGACTCACCTGATGGAAAGTGGCGACGCAATCGAAGATGGTAAAGCCCACTAGCTTATTAAAAGCCTATTCACTCTAGCCTTGAAGACACCCACATTATAATCGGGCGGGAAAATCGACGCAGGCAAACTGTTCCAATCCTTAGCTGTCCTCAATATAAACGAATAGGCAAATCGTTTAGTCCGGTCTGAAGGCACTTTCACCACATAAGGGTGTGTATGCGCAGTGCGTCTCGACGTCCGATGATAGAAGGGGGATGGTGGAATCAAGTCATGCAGTTCCTGTGCACACTCTCCAAAATGCATCCTGTAGAATACCGAGAGGCTGGCTACTTTGCGCCTGTGCTCTAGGCTTTGTAGATTGGCTTCTACTAACCCCGTATCACCAATCAGCCTCTTAGCACGCCTCTCCACTGAGTCCAAAGCAGCTAGATGGCATTTTGCAGCATATTAAATATTAATTTGAGATAGGATTTGCATACCAGTCAATTCACGTTGATGTTTGCTCTGCTTGCGGGGAGTGGGTCCCGCTTCCTCCCCTGACGTGCTCAACTCCTCACACTAGGCAAGTAATAAAACATTAGCAGCCTTATTAATAAACTATGATTAGCGTCAGAACAACTTTACTCCAAGACTTACGCAAAGATTAGGCAATTATGGTATTAATAAACTAGTAGTAAGGACGGAGTTAACTAATCAAAATGTAGTCCCGGAGTAAAAGTTACTCCGCGGAGCCCCATGGTTTAACGTTTGAGTAAGCATAGATTTGTATTGTATTTCTAACTTCCATTGAGATAATTATATATACTAAACATAACCTAATTGTATAAACCTCGCAATATCCCTTTTGAAGACCTTGAAGACGAGTTTAAATATAAATATAGATTTACACGCTCAACTGCATATTACATTACTGAAATGGTAGAATGATTTGGCTGGAGATGCAGTAGGCTTTATACCACCTCACTTGAAAGTTTTAGCTGCAAAAAGGACTTGGGCTCGTGGAGAGGTAAATAAACTATCTCAATAAACTAAACTATTAGGCTAGTTATGTAGGCTACAGCCGGATGATTCAGAAATAACTTAGAACAGATTTTAAAACTAATTTTTATTAATTTAAATTACATTTTTAATATCTAATTTAAATATGTAATGACCGCTTCGATGTTAGAAGCTAAGTGAAGAGCCGATTCCGTCGCTATGGGTCTATACAATGGATCTAGTTGTGCGCCGTCAGCTGGTTTTCGGTACACATGCTGGATGCGTCCATACAATAGCCCTTCTGTTCTTGGATAGGTTGCATTGTCAGCAAGTTTTGCATTACACGCGCCGGTTCGTGCTTGAGGCCCACCGTGGTTTCTGCTCTTACACGCGTTTTTTGAGGTGCACTGTAGTTTCTTGTTAGGGACGGTGTGTAACAGGCTAGATCCCCGGCCTACTTGTTATATACTTTCTTGATTTATAGATAATATTCTGCTAATAAAAAAACACAAATTCTAAAACCACTATCTTGAATTCAACAAGAGAAATACAGAATATTATGATGTAAGAGAAATATAGAATATTATGATGTAAGATAAATATAGAGTGAAAGTTGTGATTGTCAAATAAAAGTGTCAAATATCATAATTTACCTAACTGCCAGTGTCTTTTTAGTCATTTTGTTCATTTTTTTTACTTTTAATTTCAGTGGGTTGCCATAACATACACCTTAGTCTCAGTGTAAGAATTGTATTGTTAGTCCGAACCTACTTCGTATTTATTAATACCGTTATTAAGACGTAGCTATTCCGTGACTAGTCTAGAATTAACTACTTCCGATGTAGCTTTGGAGTAAGAGAAAAATAAGCGATTTTTATTAATAAGACAGTAGAAGTTATTCTCGACTATTATTTGATACTGCATCGCAATATCGTTTTCCACTTCTTCAGTGTATATATTTATATTACTAGATTATATTATTAGCGGTAACAGCTCAGTGGGCGAGCGTTTGCCTTGGAAACAAGGTGCGCAGGTTCGAACCCCGGCTCGCACCTCTGATTTCTTCAATGAATCATGTGCGAATCGTCTTTGTGCGATTGTTACTAGCTTTCGGTGAAGGAAAACATCGTGAGGAAACCTGCATGTCTGAGAAAGCCTAACTAGCTCTCGAATGACGTGTGAAGTCCGCCAACTCGCACCTGGCCAGCGTGGTGGACTATGGCCTAAGCCCCCTCATCTTGAGGGGAGGCCCGAGCCCAGCAGTGGGACATAAACAAGGGCTGGTATTATTATATCTATTATTATTATACTTTTTTGTTTTTATTAAATCATCCACCACAAAATTAGGGAAAATCTATTCACCATACGCACAGCAGCAACAGGGGGCAAGGACCTCGGCAGGCAATAAACGCACGTGCCCATGATCATTGCGCTGGTTGTGGATGCTTTCAAGTAGTTCAATATTTTTGTACCAAGGTGGGTAAAACTAAAAAAAGGCGTATCTACATTTAAAAAAAATTAACGCAGTACGAAAAAAGTTAATCTGTATAATACAGAACACCGCTGTTTTAGCAGCAAAAGACACAAATGATGACTTTTCAAGGTTTTTGTGTGCTTCACCATCCCCGACTGCATCTGCGCTTTCCATCAGGTGGGAAGCAATGGCTAATATTGAACAAAAAAAAATATAGTCACACAGCTAGAGAACATAGTAAGCAGTATAAAAGACTTACGGGGTCACATAATAGTTTTATTTCAACTCACGGGGTCATCGTCGGAGTTGGTCTGGTCCATGCTGACACTGGCCTCGGAGGAGGAGTTGTGGTGCGGCTTGCAGGAGGGCTGCGGCGGCCGCAGCGGCGGCTCGTCGGGCAGGGGGGGAGTGCCCGCTCCCCCCGCGCCGCCCACCCCCGCCACGCAACCGCCCGCGCCCCCGCCCGTGCCCCGCGACCATAGCGCCCGCATCAGAGCCGATGCTAGGTACAAACTCTGCACCGACCGACGGACAAAGTACCAGAGGGTTCAATTGGAACTAAGTAGGGCCAATTAGATCACTTTTGATACTTGATCAAAATTTAACAAAATAACCGTAACGGGCATAAAATATTATTAGCTTATTCGAAGTTAGAACTGCACAATTGCTTAACTTTTTTCAAATACGATTACATTTTATTGTAATAATGACAAAAGAAACAGACAGAAAATATAAATTGACAGATGTCAAATGTGATCTATTACATTGGCCCTACATTAATAACGCCAGTTGGTGTAGTGGATACCATAGCTGCTATCCAGAAATTAAACAGTCATCATCATGCCATCATCCCTACACTTGGCAGGCATCTTGGAGATTGCAGTAGGTGGGACAGATGCTACTGGACATAATAAAGAAGATGGGCATCTTCTTTATTATGTCCTTAGTCGTCTCTTACGGACACCCAACAGGAGGAAACGGGAGGGTGCTATTCTTACCTGCACACATGTATAGGTTTAAATGATTTAAATCCACATAGTAGACAGGGGTCACCAAATGACTAACCGTAGTAGGAATACGTACCGCTGACATATTTTTCGGACTTTAACAAAACAATAAAATATAACTTTGAAATGAAACTAATTTTACGGATTATATCGCGGTTGAACCGTGACCATGAATGCTGTAAAGTATTCGAAACGTCAGGAAATTAAAATCAAAAATAAACCGCGATATAATCCGTAAAATTAGTTTCATTACAATGTGTAATATTCTCGTAAGTATCAGAAATCAAAATATAACTTGTTTATTTAGCCCGTCGTCGTTCCGTCTAGCTTTGTCTTCGTCACTTTTAAAACACACAGTTTTGAACACAAAAAGATTCGCATTTGGGAGTAGAACACAAATTAGTTGTAGATTTTATTTATTAAATGGGGTCCCAATTTATTTATAACATGGGGCCGCCAATTGGTCAACCCTGTACTAGCATATTTAATTAAGCTTTAAAAATTCTTTACCTGTTCAGTATGTTCCTTAGGTGGTAGCGCACACAGCAGGCTGTATAGGTGGGCGCAAGGCTTCGGCGCCAGAGCTCTTATGAAGCCGGGCAGAAGGTCGTAAACCTGGCGGCCGCAGTGCTTCAACTGCGCCGCCGCCCAAACCAACTCCACGTGGTCGGCGGTGACGCGCCCCTCTACCGCCAAGAACTTCAGGATCATGTGCGATTGCTTTATCACCTGTATACATAAAAACATGGAACTATTGATAAAAGAAACTGATTTTGGCTGGGTGCATATTGACAGGTGCACAGAAAGAGTATCAACAACTAGCAAATGTTTACCTAACATATCCAGTATAATCAGACTTAAAACATTACTGATTGATTTTATTCTTGCACAACAATATGAGTAATAACCATACCACCTACAGTATTCATGTCAGCACGATAGGAAGAAGATTGACAAAAAACTTATTTGGTGTGTGTTATTGTTGTTTTTGAAACTTTGTATTATAAGGGCTCAAGAGACTTATCTAAAGTCTCAGGTGGCAAATGATTATCCAATGCTACTTTCCATAGGCAGTGTGGTTTACCATCAGGCAAACTCCCTGCTTGTTTTGTCATTAAGGGTAAAAAATAACATAGCTTGAGTAGTAAAGATTTCAAAGAATAAATACATGCACAGATACCTCAACATGCAAGTTAGGTCCAAACAGATGTTCAATGATGTTATTTGTGGTCAGCCATGAGGCGAGCTGTTGTCCGGCCGCCTCAGCGTCGGCGGCGGGTTCCCCCGCACACAGCTCGTTGTGCGCCGCGATATGCGCGTTGATTTGCGCGACGCCCGCCAGACGCATAGTGAGAGTACTGCTGTTGAAGTACTTAAACGCCAGAGCGAGGCCGTCACCGTCGAACGCTAGTGGCGCATCTAGCGGCTCTTTAGCCGCTCCCCACATGAAGTCTGTTGGATTGAGAGCCAATTTAAACGTAAATAACGTAATGTTTAGTGGAATCTACCAACTAATTCTTATGGTAATGGATTATACATGAGCACTCACCTGCCATTGATTTGACTGCAGGCACCCTCAGATCCTTATCCTCTAAATTGCACATGTACTTCAATATCTTGCTTCTCAGTGGCATGAAGAGCTGAGCAACTGCTCTAAAGTTGAGCCAGAGTTTGAGATTGCCAACAGCTGCCACAATGGCATGTGCCATTGACAATGGCAAACTGCTTGGTGTTGCATGCTCGAACACAGATGTCATGGCACACACCCCTCCCAGTTTGCAGAACAAACTGACATTACGGAGCAAGTAAGCCGGTATCTCGGTATCATGCAGGTCACAGTATGAGCTTAAGTTTGATATTTCCTGAGCAGAGAGGTCATCTAACCGACTCAGTGCTGAATGTTTACACGCCAAGTACAGTGGGAAGTTGAGCAGAAACACTTTAGATACTATGTGCATTAGTTTCTCTTTTTGTTGCATTGACCATATTTCTGTATCTTCATTTGAAGTGTTAGGCTCTTCTGGTGGTTTTGTCTCCTCTATGGCATCAGACATAGGCTCAGGATTATCACTGTGAGCTACTGTTTCTTTCTCCTCACTAGGATTTTCATCATTATTTGTTGGATCATGCTCCTCAGATTTTGATCTAGACTCTGCATCACTTTTTGGAGTTTTAGCTGCTTCTATTAGTTCATCTTTCAGCTGTTTGAGTTGGCACACAGATAAGCAGAGTATACTTTGCACCACCAGATAGAATCTTTCGAAATTCTTCACATCTCGATAGCAGCACATGCATTGTCTAAAATAACACAAAGATAATTTGTAATCTACAGTTTTATACTAAGAAGTCCACAGTGGTGGTAATGTTTTAGACAAAAATTAAAGTAAATGGCAACAAAAGCTTTAGGTTACACTTTGTGTTGGTTCAACAAATAAATACACAATCCCTGCAAACTTTCGCGTTAATAAAGCAGGGGAATGACCGATACACTACTGGTGAGGACTCCAATGTAATATTTACCTCTGGGGCCACGAGAGAATGTAGTTTAACACAGTTTCCAGCTCGGATTGGCTTATTGTAGGATACTGGGTTGCATCGTCAGTTAATCTGTCTTCGCCTAAAACAACGTAGCACAATATTGCAAACACAGGTATCAATATTTGAATTATAATTACACACAATGAAGAGCATTCGTCTTATAGAGGAACAAATAATATTTGATAACAGCAAGTGGGCTGAAATTTCGAAACAATGTAACTTACAATTTACTAAAAGCTGTGAAAACTCTGAACAAACATCACACATTCTTAATGTTTTATGTCAAGATTGAGCGAATTATTATTGCAATATATTTGCAAAAGTTAATTCATGTGAACTTTTGATCATTATTGATATTTTTCGTATCAGAAAACGAACACTGCCATAAAATGTCACGGAATCCGTTCCACCATTGTTGACAGGGTCTCCCAGGGTCTCCAGATCATGCATGTGAAATTTCCCCAAATCAGGTTTTATTTTTCCCCAAAAAGATACATTTTTGTACTATTTTCCCCAAAATTGATTTCGTATCTAATACTCCCTTATACCTACCATTTTTATTTTTATATACCTACTATTTTTATAAGAGTGAAAGCGAGTTGGGTTCTTATACTATTTGTTACGCTTTAACGTATTTGGCTGAATTTTGGTCGTATAGAGAGATGGGAACTTTTAGGTTAGAGGTTACTTTATGTCTTAAGAATTATTAGTGTTATTATTATTTTTTACTACTTATAAGCTAGTGCTTGACTGCAGTCCCACCTGATGGAAAACGGCGACGCAATTGAGGATGGTAAAGCACACTAGCCTATTAAAAGCCTATTCACTCTAGTCTTGAAGACATCTACATTATAATCGGGCAGGAAAACCGACGCAGGCAAACTGTTCCAGTCCTTTGCTGTCCTTATTATAAATGAAGAAGCAAATCGCTTAGTCCGGAGTCCGGACTAAAGGCACGCTCACCACATAAGGGTGTGTACGTGTCGTGCGTCTTGTCGTCCGATGATGGAAGGGGGATGGTGGAATCAAGTCATGCAATTCCTGCGCATACTCTCCAAAATGCATCCTGTAGAATACCGAGAGGCTGGCTACTCTACGCCTGTGCTCTAGGCTTTGTAAATTGGCCGCTACGAACCCTGCATCACCAATAAGCCTCTTAGCACGCCTCTCCACTCTCCACAGTCGAAAGCAGAAATATGTTTTTTTTTCAGCACCAGCCCATTTGTGACTTACTCCACACACAACCGGACTTGTACAGGCGGACCTGTGCAAGGTCTAGTAGCTACCTTGGCCTTGGACTCAATGAATCGCCCAAAGTTGTGGTTTGAAGAAATTTCAAAACCCAGCAACTGAAGGTGGTTTCCGTATTCAAAGGATACATTCTGAAAAGTAGGAGCCAAGATGAACGTACTCCTTTTCAAGGTACGCCTGAGTTTTGGTGGTATTGAATCTCACAAGATTGCCATCACCCCATTCGAGGACTGCCTGAAGTGTGAGATTCGCGCGCCCCACCATGGCTACTCTTTCAGACTGGATAACCTCCTTACTCTCTCTCCACAATAGTGCTGTCATCTGCATACCCATAGATACCGGACATCAGCAGATCGTTGATATGCAGCAAGAAGAGAGTTACGGAGAGAACGGACCCCTGAGGAACTCCGGCATTAGTCGTCAACGGTTCCTATGAGCAACTGTCAACAACCACTCGGAGTGACCGTTCACTCAGGAAGTCCTTTATCCAGCCGATCAAACCAGGGGATATGCCGTACGCTGGCAGCTTGTTTAAAAGACTAGCATGCCAAACCCTATCGAAGGCCTTCAAGACATCCAGAGAAACAACAAGCACTTTCCCCTTTTTCTCGAGGGCCTCACCCCATAAGTGACACACACCCAGAGACACCCTCGCCCGCCATTCTGACCATTGAACGTGAGTGGGACAATAACGAAAGAGCAATGTTAACAACATTGTATTGTTTTACGTGAGATATTGTGAAATACTCGTATTTTTGATTTTTAACCTTTCTGAATTAGACTTTTGTTTCTCCCCACACTTTCGCCAAGAAAAATTGTGTTCCCCAAAACTTTCCCCACAGTTTTCGTTTCCCCAAAAGTTCCCCAAAGTTTTTATTTTTCCCCAAAATGGGGAAAAAAACCCCCAATCTGGAGACCCTGGGGTCTCCAGATCATGCATGTGAAATTTCCCCAAATCAGGTTTTATTTTTCCCCAAAATGATACATTTTTGTACAATTTTCCCCAAAATTGATTTCGTATCTAATACTCCCTTATTAACAACTACTAAGATTATTATAAGAGTAAGTAAGAGAGTGTAAGAGTAAGCTATTTATAAGAGTGAAAGCGAGTTGGTTTCTATTTGTTACGCTTTAACGTATTTGGCTTAATTTTGGTCGTATAGAGATAGATGAGAACTTTTAGGTTAGAGGCTACTTTTTGTCATAAGAATTATTAGTGTTTTTATACTACTTATAAGTTAGTGCTTGACTGCAGTCCCACCTGATGGAAAACGGCAACGCAATCGAGGATGGTAAAGCACACTAGCCTATTAAAAGCCTATTCATTATAGTCTTGAAGACATCCACATTATAATCGGGCAGGAAAACCGACGCAGGCAAACTGTTCCAGTCCTTTGCTGTCCTAATTATAAATGAAGAAGCAAATCGCTTAGCCCGGAGTCCGGACTGAAAGCACGCTCACCACATAAGGGTGTGTACGTGTTGTGCGTCTCGTCGTCCAATGATGGAAATTCCACGATGGTGGGATCAAGTCATGCAATTCCTGCGCATACTCGCCAAAATGCAGCCTGTAGAATACCGAGAGGCTGGCTACTCTACGCCTGTGCTCTAGGCTTTGTAAATTGGCCGCTACGAACCCTGCATCACCAATAAGCCTGCTAGCACGCCTCCACTGAGTCGAAAGCAGCAAGATGTTTTTTTTTTCAACTCCAGCCCATTTGTGACTACAGTACTCCACACACAACCGGACTTGTGCTGTATATAGCATCAAAAGCTGCCCCGGTGTAAAGTACCGCAAGGTCTAGTAGCTTCCTTGCAGCTACCTCGGCCTTGGACTCAATGAACCGCCCAAAGTTGTGGTTTGAAGAAATTTCAAAACCCAACAACTGAAGGTGGTTTCCGTATTCCAAGGATACATTCTGAAAAGTAGGAGCCAAGGTGAACGTATTCCTTTTCGCGGTGAACAGAAACGCCTGAGTTTTGGTGGTATTGAATCTTACAAGATTGCCATCACCCCATTCGGGGACTGCCTGAAGTGTGAGATTCGCGCGCTCCACCATGGCTACTCTTTCAGACTGGATAACCTCCTTACTCTGCATACCCAAAGATACTGGACATCAGCAGATCGTTGATAAGCAGCAGGAAGAGAGTTACGGAGAGAACGGACCCCTGAGGAACTCCGGCATTAGTCGTCAACGGTTCCTATGGTTGCTCATTGGAACCGTCAACAACCACTCGGAGTGACCGTTCACTCAGGAAGTCTTTTATCCAGCCGATCAAACCAGGGGATATGCCGTACGCTGGCAGCTTGTTTGAAAGACTAGCGTGTCAAAGCCTAACGAAGGCCTTCGAGACATCCAGAGAAACAACGAGCGCTTTCCCATTTTTCTCGAGGGCCTCACCCCATAAGTTAGTGAGTGTGTTCCAGAGACAACCCCGCCCGCCATTCTGACCATTGACCGTGAGGGAGACAATAACGAAAGTGTAATGTTAGCAACATTGTATTGTTTTACGTGAGATATTGTGAAATACTCGTATTTTTGATTTTTAACCTTTCTGAATAGACTTTGGTTTCTCCCCAAGCTTTCGCCAAGAAAAATTGTGTTCCCCAAAATTTTCCCCACAGTTTTCGTTTCCCCAAAAGTTCCCCAAAGTTTTTATTTTTCCCCAAAATGGGGAAAAAAACCCCCAATCTGGAGACCCTGATTGTTGACGAATGTTGTCAAAAAAAATAGGGATGGGACAAGAACTTGGGATGGGGTACCCCTACCTCATACCAGGAGGAACAGGAATTGATAACGTTACCGTTACGATAAGTAACGTTAATATTGGGTTTATACGTTAACATTAATATGGTTAGACTCTAACCAAACCTGTTTCTAACCGTTAAAGACAGGTTTTACATAACGTTAATAAAGTTACCGTGCCTCCAACAACGCTATCGGATATCCTATGAAATGAAATGGAATCGGATGGCACAGGATCGGATGGAATCGAATGAAATCACATTGAGTCACATCGAAGTACTTACATACAACAAACCACGTCAAAGCACATAGATAAAACCACATCGGATCGAGTAGCAGCCATTACTCTCCCCTCAATTATATTGAAGAGAAGGGAGTGATATACACAAAGCCGCCTCAAGCAAATAAGACAAAAGTTAAGGAGGGCATTGAAGCGATGAGGTGCAACGTTCTCAGCACGTAGCAAATGGTAATGTTCCCTGATAACGTTACCCTGTAACTTCATGATTCTGTTACGTTATAATTTCCGATAGCCCGATAGGTACCACATAAAGTTCTGATAATGATACCTAATGCTCAGAGAAAGTACCAAAGGAGTTAGTATCGCGTCGATTCCCCGAACAAATTTTTCGTGGCACTTTTGCGGGGTGCGGGAGGCGAAGTAAACACGCACAGATACACTTTCACGCATACCCACACTATAATATACTCGCAACACATTCAAAAATACACGCACACAAATAAAGAATGACCTGACCATATGACCAAAAATTTGGCAGAAGGGGGTTAGCGCTGAATGCTATCTCCAGTGGTATCTCCTCTAAGACTAAGATGTAACCCCCTATAAGTTTGTGACGCGTTACAACACGATACAACATAGTGTGTTCTAAGTTTTGGTGTAATTTATTTGCTTAAAGGGTCTTGATACCAATGCATTCAAATAAAAAAAAATACAATGACAGAACTTGACTGAAAGAAAAACCGAAATGGCATTTAAATTTTTTTCTGTGGCAGTAATAGTGATTGTCAAAAGAAAAAAAAATATATAAAAGTTATGGGTTGATTGTTGGTTTCACAAAGTTTATAAATAAAAGAAATGGTCCAATTACTTTATATTATTGCCAGTTTACACGTACTACTATGTCCATTCACGAAAGTCGAGGAAAGCTTTAATATACAGGCCACTCACGATATTTTGTATCATCGTCATAACCTCTCACAGGTACTGTTGAGATCTAATTTTGGATCTTTTATTACGTAGAGCTGTACGTTGATAACTATTTTTTTCCAGTACGATCACAATGAGTTCCCGGGGGTCGTGCCGCGCACATTCATCGGTCCACTGATAATTTCAGGTCTATCAGCGCCAGTTGTAGGCATTTTTTATATCACTGGAATTAATAAATTTTGGATGCAATATGTGGGTTAGTATGAAGAAATGTATTAATCTTTTGGCCTATATGGCAACAAAAATTGGATGTTCATTCTTTACAATATTTTTCTATAGTCTTCTTATTTTATTTAGTAATTACGTATAAATACATACCTACTTATTTAGATTGTAATGCATTGTATACAGCCAAAGAACATCTACTGTCTAGTATTCGTTAGCAGCAACTTCATAATGTATCTTCAGTTCATAAATCATCCAAAAGGAAACCCTTGAAACATTTTCTATCAAACCGTGTTGTAGCTGAATGGAACAAACTACCAGAAAACGTTGTGATGGCTCCAACGTTAAATGCTTTCAAGAATAGACTGGACAAAATACTTCAAGCAATATGATACACACGCATCAGCTTTATAAGCTGCTAGTGTGCTTACTAAATAATAATAATAAATGGTATATGTGTAGTACTCTCTTGAGAGATTGTCAGCAGGGTCTGCTGACTTTTATCTAAGAGTTAGAGTGAATTAATTATAAACTGATCCCATCTGCACTCAAAATATGTGCTTTGACGTGGAGTGGCCGAAAACAGCCTGCTATATTAATAAACATATGGTATCTGTGTTCTGTTGAAACATCTGTGTTGATTTACTTATTTCAGTAAATAAATGAATTTACAGTTCGCCTAACATTGGCGTTAACGGTGATAGGAGCATGGAGCCGCCTGAGAAATGCTCTTCAACAGCAGTTTGGCAACACATATGCCTGGTGGTACACACTGATCACGGTCACACAGTACCACTTCATGTTCTACATGAGCCGGCCGTTACCTAATATCATGGTATTACCATTAGGTGGGTATGTAATTTTTTCTATAAACAGGGTGGTAAAAAATGCCTGTCAAATCTCTTAGGGTATTATTTTGTGTTACAATACAATTACATTCCTTTTCTATAATGTGCTTAGTGGGCTAACCTGGTGTCAGAGCTGACAATGTCTCTCTGAATGTGGCTTAATGTCTGTTATCCAGATGACAACAACCAGGGCCGACTTTACATGCCCTCTGAAGCACAGAGTCGCTCAGTTCAAATTCCACTATATGGTCATCCATTTAAGGACTGACCTTACCTAATGTTACGTAACCAACTGATCGGTTAATGAACAGTGACTATGAGTTACTCATAATTTGATGTATATTACTCTTTTGTTAAACATCTCATAAATATATTTCTGGGAATCTATTAGCATTCCAAAATTTCCCATTACGGATTGGACAGGGCTTTATTAATGCTGTAGAATAAGTTTTATAAAATTGTTGCTATTTAAATGAAGTTAAATGAAATTATTTATTTAAAATAAGCTTAGCATTTTTGAATGGACAGATTTTTTTTCCCTACCATTGTAGTCATTCTTTGCCATATAATAATATCTTGGGATAATCCACACACGGTTATCCGATCCCAAACTAGGCAGAGCCTGTACTATGGAAACCAGATAACTGATACTAATACTTATATATGTTTTTTTGTTGTTGTAAATACATACTTAAATAGATAAATAACACCCAGACACTGTGGGAATTGAACCCATGACCCATCAGGTAGCAGCCAGGGTGTCTAACCACTAGACCAACGGGCCGGTCAAAATTGAAAAATTACGCGGGCAGAGCTGTGCAGGACAGTTAGTGTACATATAAAAATTAATCCCTATTTCTCTTGGTCACGCCATAACTTGAGTACTACTTTACCGATTTCATCCATCTTTTTTTCTAATACTTTGTAAAAGGTTCTTATGGAAAAAAAAAAGTAGGTACACTTGAACAGAAAATTGTAAATGTATGCGGGCGGAGCTGCGTGGGACAGCTGGTTTCATAATAAACATCACTCAGGCATTACGATTTTTTACCGCTGCCGCGCTGGGGCGGGGCAACGTCGTCACAGACAAAAGCCTCCTTGCAGCCACCTTGGCTTGGGACCAAATTAACTACCCAATGTTAAGGTTTGAGGAAATTTCGACTCCTGACAACTGAAGGCAGTCCACGTATTCTAAGGTGTATTCCAATGTCCATTCTGAAAAGTAAGAGACAAGGTAAACGCACTCCATTTGGTGGTGAAAAGATACTAGTGTTTTGGCGGCGTTAAATCTCACAAGATGGAACCCCTCGGTGCGCGAGTCAGTCGGACTCTTACTTAACAGGCTTCTTTATTTTTATTATATTCATTTAACTATTATTATTTCAGTGCTCCTGGCGTTCGAAGGATGGTTATCTGGCAAACACAAACAGTTTTTGATATCTGCAGGAGCTTCCATTGTCATATTTAGATCGGAGTTGGCCATGCTATTTGGTTTATTCCTTATAATTGATATATATTTGAAGAAAATTGATATTCAAACGTAAGTTACTATTCATTCAGATTTATCAATTTACCAGTTTGTTCTCAATATACTACACATTGTATTACTTTAAACAATAGTGATCAGTTTAGAAGCTTTCCTGCTGGTTTATATACATAGCTCTAAACATCACACTTTTAACGTCTTTGAGGACGTAGAATTTTTGATACCACACATATGTACTGAGTTGCCTAAACGCTATGTAAGCATAGAGTAAAATGAGCTATTTTAATAGTGTTAGCGTTGTCAAAACTCGATGTAGCTGCGAAATCACTTATTGCTAGTTCAAAATGACGGACCCGTTGGTCTAGTGGTCAGACACCCTGCCTGCTAACTGACGGGTCGTGGGTTCGATTCCCGCCAAGTGTCTGGGTGTTGTTTATCTATTTAAGTATGTATTTACAAAAAAAAAAGTATATAAGTATTAGTATCAGTTGTCTGGTTTCCATAGTACAGGCTCTGCCTAGTTTGGGATCAGATGACCGTGTGTGGATTGTCCCAAGATATTATTATTAATCCCCATAAAAAAAAAATTCGTCGTTCTGTAGCTCCATAACCAGTTGATTAAAGTTGTTGTCTATTTTACAACAATCGGGACCGGGATTGGTAGTACAAAAAGCAGTTAATTTGAACTCTATGACATTGTAATAAAAGTCACGTAACTTTACGAACTAATATCTCTTTTTCAGTTTATTCAAGATAGTTATACCAGCTGGAGTAGGGTTGGTGGCACTAACTGTGTCAGTGGACTCAGTGTTTTGGGGTAGACTTGTGTGGCCTGAGGCTGAGGTGTTTTGGTACAACACCATCATGAATAAGAGCTCTGATTGGGGTGTATCCTTTTAAATATACGTTTAACAATTGTAGCCTCCATAGCGCAACAAAAACCCCTTGTAAACTGGAGGTGGTGGGTTCCACTCCGGCAGGGAGCAACGAATTTGTTTTATTTTTCGTTACTGCCTTGGACACTACAGGCCGATCATTTGATTCCTTGAGAAGTAAGATGACCTATACGTCGGATGAGCGTGTAAAAAGTCGGTCCTGCGCCTGACTTCTCTGGTCGTGTCGGTCTTCCATCCCATAGGAATTGTGAGAGTAAAAGGAGGAGAGTATGTGCCTGTATCTGCACAAGCACTTCTACACTACAATCTCCTGCGTAGTTGGCTAATTATATATGGCCTGGAGAACATTATTATAGAGAGACAAACTTCACAACGGCAAACATAGTAAGCAAGCAATAATTATTAATATTAGTAATTATTACAGGGCACACCCAAATTACTCATTTGATTTTTTTGCAAGAACTTCGCCAGATGGAAAACGGCCCGCCTGCCTAAAGATACCTGCAGCCCGGTAATTTCATAACCTATAATGCCCTTAACTACCCGAACACAGCAATGTTTACATATTGGTCCTAGCGGCAATATGTCTGACACTGCGATGGTACCTACCTAAAAAGTTTCTCGCACAATGACCATCTATTAAAGTCTAATGAATCTAACAAATATTTACTAAACTATACAAAAAACACCTTAATGTAAACAACAGACATCTCCATTCCTATGGTACTTCTACTCGGCTCTGCCGCGAGGCTTAGGGCCTAGTCTAGTTTTGATTCCCGTTGGCCTGTACTTGGACAGGCGGATGGTGCAAGTCGTGGCGCCCGCCTTTGTGTACATACTGCTCTACTCGTTCTTGCCGCACAAGGAACTGCGGTTCATCATTTATGTGTTCCCGTTGCTCAATATGGCGTCAGCTGCCGCGTGTTCATATGTGTAAGTATTGAATTAACCGATTAACTTTTTAGGGTTTTCCATACCTAAAAGGTAAAAAAGGAACCCTAATGGTCTGACTTCGTCTGTCTGTCTGTCTCTCACACCTATATATTTCAGGAACCACTGATGCTATCGATTTGAAACTTGTAATAGTTTTAGATCTTACTTACCCAACCTCATCGCAAATAAAAATAATATATTTTTTCTTTTACCTTTTTTATAATGGGGGTCGAAATAGGTCATCAAAATTTTAAAGTGAGTACTATATCGAGTGGGGTATCATTTGAAAGGGCTTCATTTGCACATCTCAAAACAGATTTTTATTTTGGCTTATGTGACTTAGTTTTTGGCTGATAACCAAAAATGTCAAAAAAAATACCGCCCCCCCCCCCCCTTATCTCCGAAGTTTGTGGAGGGGAAAATCTGAAATAATTATGGATAATGCATGTCTATCTATATTTTACAGGAAAAATAAAATGATATATCTAATTAATACAGTTTTTTAGTAATCCTAAAAAAAACTCGTCAAACAAACTTAGTTTTGCGGTTTGTTATTTTATTTGCTATCTGACATGAATAATAAAATTACTTTAATACATCCAAAGATGGTATGGAACCTTCGGTGCGTGAGTGCGACTCTCACTTAACCGGTATTTTTTTGTTATGCGTAAACTTTTCATACTTATAGATTGTTGAAAAATAAAGATATCTGTTGGTTTTAATCACCTTGGTACAAAAATATCTAAATAACTTCACTTGAAAGTGGTCTTCATGGTCACAGGCATTCCCCGCTTGCAGAGTTTGGTACAAGAGAGGTCACTCGGTGCGCGGGGTGACCACATTCAGTGGCGTGACCCTTTTGACAGGGTATGCAAAAAGCAAATTTCTTAGATTATTTAGTACATCTTAGTAATTCAGAGGAGTTGTAGGGTAGGCAAAGTCTTTATGCCTCTATGGACTGCACGACACTGACCACGCGTGACCTCACTTGCCTCCTGTCACTGCCGTGCGCATGGTGAATAGATTTTCCGTACCTAATTTGATGGTGGGTAACTTAATAACAACAAAAAAAAAGTTTTTTTATTCTTTAAGTATTCATCTATTAACAATACTGATTACGTGGTAAAAGTATACTCACTGAAAAAAGAATAACCTGTATAAAACTAGCATACCTAGCCTTTACCAGCGGCTTCACTCTTGAAATTAAAAAGTAGTCTATAGCTGTTGATAGGAAGTTTATGGGCAGTTTTTGGATACAATTTGCGCTGCGGACTGAGCTGCAGTTTATTAGCAACATAGAAACAAAACTCTGCGTCAGAGAGGTATCGCTGTGCCGGCAGGAAAAAGGGCAAACATAAAAACAGTCATGCAGCTCCAATTTTAAGCGATGATTGCACTGCACCTTACCTCTCTTATTCCTCTATCACTTCCTGCTAATCCATTCAGAACTAAGTAATTCTAAAACTATTACCATTAATTGGTAGTATTTGGTATGTTTTCCAACCAAACCAAACAACCAACTTTAAGTGCTGATAGGATGACTTCAATTCTCTATTGTACACACAAAAATTCAATTACGTAAATGACAATGATGACGATTCAAAAAAACATTCTATATTCCATGTAATTATTAAACCACCTTTGTAAAATCTGTAATGTACAAAACTTTAATATCTTTATTACATTACTTGCTTTTTTATATTATTCATTTTTTTCTCATTTTCCAGATATGTAAGACGAACGAAAGCACCTATTTTTGAATTGCTATTTTGGGGTTCAATTGTAATAATAGTTGGTAATATGGTTATATCATTAGCATTTGTATTGGTAGCTATAACCAATTATCCTGGTGGAGTGGCTATAACGAGGTATGCTATTATTGCAGTTTTTCTGATTTATTATATTGTTTCGTTATACTTACGTTTTTACCCGACTACGGAACGGAGGGAGGGTTATGATTTTAACAAGAATGTATGTATGTTCATCTGTTCCCGCATATCTTCTACTCTACTCAACATAATTTGACAAGTAGGATGTCGTTAGAAGCGTCTTGATTGTCCGCTGGTTATAGGCTATATAATATCACATTATTAGACTGCGATTTTATCCGTAGTCGGGTTTTAGTTTTAAAAACTTATTACTTGTTTAATCACAATAAATATTCCAGATTCCACAAACTTTTAAAAAACGAACCGTTTGTACACGTTCATATCTGCAATTTAGCTGCTCAAACTGGTGTTACAAGATACACACAAATTAACAATCAATGGATCTATAGTAAGAATGAATCCTTGGAGCCTGAACAGCTACAAGAATACACTCATCTTCTCCTTGAAGCGAAGAGCAAGTATTCCTCTAATTTAAAAGCTTTTATACATACACATGTAATTGTAGACAGTATCGAAACATTTTCGCAGGTAGCAATGAATTATAAACTAATTCCTCCAATCAAAATCAAAACCAAGCCTGCAATCTTCATTTTGGAAAGAAAAGATTTCCGCGATTATCCACACGGACATAATATACAGACCATTGATAGCTCACAAATTATTACTGAAAGTGAGCAAATTTCGAAAGAGGAAACTGTTATGAATGTGTTAGATTATGCAGATTACCTGAAAGTTGAAGAAAAAGACTATCATCCAGATACAATTAATATACCTCAAGAAGTTGAGAATAATTTAGAATCCAGTGAAGATGAGGAAAAGAAGGAGATCTTAGTTCAAGACATACTGGCATCACCAACAGCAAAAAGTGAGATTATTATTAAAAAAGAAGAGACTGTAATGGAGTCTATTGATGAAACAGGCCCGAAATTAGGTAAAGCTAAAAAAGCGTTAGATGAATTAAAAACTATGAGACAAGAAAGAAAGAAAAAAGCTATAGAGAAAATTAAATTGGAAACACGTAAAGAGGTAGTGGCTTCAGCCAAAGAAAAACTTAAAGAAATAATGAAACGTCATAAGCATATCGCTGACGAGCTTTCAGAAAGTATCATATCGGAAACTAAAGATGAATTAGAAGAAAAAGATGGCAGAGGTGATATACCTGAAATGGAAATTACGTTGGAGTTACAAAAAGCAGAAGATGATATCAAAAAAGAGCAAATAATGGATACTGACACAGTAGAAGAAATTATTGAAGTTAGTGATGCAACAAATCGCACAAATGAAAATATAGACGATATCGTGGAGGAGGTAATAGTAAGACTAATAGATAGAAAAATTTACGACGACAAAACGAAACCCGAAGACATCAAAGCCGAAGATAGATTAATTATACAAAGAATTGTTGAGGAAGTTTTATCTGAGAGAATGAATTATTCAAATACAGATAACAAGTGAATGTGTTAAATGTTAAACTATTCTGACTTGATCTCGTAATTTGAATGTGTGTTATTATCAATAACTGTGCCAATAATTTTAAACTAATTGTAAAATCCTGTGCCTTGTATATTGTGTTACATTTTTCTCGAAAACGTGATGATCAGCATTTCATTAATTTTGCTTAAGTGATTGTTTTGCATTTTAATATTATATCAAGCTGAGTGTCCCAATATTTCTAGTCATAATATGAAACTTTATTTATTACCAATGTTTTAGATCTGGGGTGAAAACAGGCATGTCATATTTTCTAGCATAAAAACGTGTTTGTTGTTTAATTACGGTGTCTGCCCAGAGCATTCTATGCCAGTGTTATGAATTTATCAGGCAAAACATATTCTTTGTTTAAATTATTACAAAGAAAATCTAGACCATCCCATATTACCGGGCCGTCAAAATTCACGAAATCACTTGTACGAAATATTTATTTATTCTCTTGTACACACATAAATAAAATAAAAAGGAATTGAAGAAATTTGTACAACGGGCGGCCTTATCGCTTTCCGCGATTTCTTCCAGGCAACCTTGGCATAAAAATTATAACGATTATAATTTAATAAAAATAGTTCTGAAAAGAGCATTGCTAAAAGATTTTTTCTAATTTTATAATTATTTTACGAAATATTTCCACTTTAAGTTACGTAAAATGGATCGCAATTTGAAACACCACCAATCGCGCGTGACGTCATACCTCTACTAGATGGCCATGCCAATCAATTTTCAGGAGTTAATCTCTGTGTAAACACATTGAATTTATTTTTTATAAAATGAAGGAAGGTTTAATTATTGCGGGATTTAATTTTAAGATAAAAAAAATATAAGCATGACTATTTACAAAATGTAAGTAAAGTACTAAGTATTAGTAGACTGGTACAAACCACACACGGTGATCGGATACTAAACTAGGTAGAGCCTGTATTAAGGTGACCATACAACTGAAACAAATACTTATAGTACTTTTTTGTAAATATATTGATAACACGCAGACACAAGGTGGGAATCAAACCAACGATATAGTAGGTAGCCAGGCTGTCTTGACCATCGGGCCTGTCCAACTACGTGACTGGTGCAAAATATTTTTTTATAATATTAATTTTCTCTGAACTGATAACTCTAGGGGTTTATTTTATCATTCTGATTACTTATATTAGTCGTTAAAATTGTAATGAGATCATATTAATATTCAGTGGTAGTTTCTTTATCCACTCGCCAATCGCGATGAAAATGTACTAACTCGTACGTCAAATCAAAGAAATGACGTCACGGCTGTCAATGAGCGTTTTCGCGCCAACGTGGAAAAGTCAAGTTTTGATTTGCAATATCTAGATAATTTGAGCATATTTTAACTGTTTTGTTTTCGGTATCTCTAAGCGAGTCTAAAATCTTTATTATACACTAAAAAACAAACATTGTGCAAGTTCCCCATTTTACGTATAATGCTAACTACTAAAACGTCTTATTTCCTAGGAATTAAATTCAATATAAGAGTATAGGATTCCGCAGTGTTTACTATGTGTTTGTAGCTGGCAAGTGTGTGTGTGTGTGTGTGTGTGTGTGTATTGAGTGAGCACCCTCGGGAAAAATTTCAAAATATCTAGTCATTTACTGCCGAATCTACAAACGTCAATTAAAGTTAATTATCATTAATCCATTTTTTGAAATCGGATTTTTTCGTTACCCGAAGCCCGTTAATACTTAATGCGCAGATAGTGAGTGGAGATATCAATTATCTCGTGTTCAATAATCGAAATTAATCATAAACTGCTCAGACAGTGGAAATAAAAAGGTTTTTAAAGACTTTAATTTTAACTTCCAATTAACTTTACAATTACAACAAAACTGACAGTTTCTTCCCGTACCTTTTACTAGTTTTTGATAGTTACCGCTAGGGGCGCTGGTGTGAAATGTATGGAGAAAACTGACAGTTTGATCGAGCTCGTAAACAAACAAAAAAATAATATTATTGTTATTTTGTTTTTATCATATTAGGCTAAATAGGTTTTATGGCTTTTGAGTGATATATCAAACATTGAATATAAAATCGTAAATCGCTTAATAAAAATACTTATTTTAAAATTATATCAATCGTTAATTATATCAAATAATATTATAGATTCAGTTGTTATTTATATCTTGTAAATATTAGAGATTTTGTCATTACATCAAATATTACTTACCCTCTTATTTCCTGTGAACTAAATTTAATTATACTTCTAGTTGTAGGTAATGTTATATAGGATTTTGTAAAACACGCATCGAACCATGATAATGGTACATACATATTTAAATCATATTAATTTGTTGGAGTTCACTCAATCCACACGTTTTTAGGATGTTAGTCTGTTACTTTTCCGTGCCTGATACGTTCACAGTATGGTCTTATGTAATGGGCAGACGCCTTAAATTTTAAAGATTAGTTGATAACCATCTCTGCTAAAAACCTACGCTATTTTAGTTAAAATCCGATATTTCTAAACAGCTTTGAAATAAAGTATCATACTTCTCAAGTATCTACTTTACTTTATTTCAAAGTTGATTAGATATATCGGCTAAGGGCTCCCACACATAACTGCGAATTCGCATCGCATCGCAAATATCTGCGAGAAACAAATGAATTTTTGTATTGAAAATGCATTTGTTTCTCGCAGATATTTGCGAGGCGATGCGAATTCGCAGTTATGTGCGGGAGCCCTTATAACTAAAAAAGCTTAAGTACACCATAATAATATCCTCTAAGGTTAAATGCTTATTACCATTCTGATCTAACTCTGTTAATCTGTTAATTTCTAGCAAATATTTTGTATGTTCCTGATATCATATTTTTTGAACAATGAAAAATAAAAGAAATTTTAATTGCAATCCAGATGTTTATTTTACTCGCGTTTATCGTACATAAGTAGTAAGTACAAATATAAAATTAACATTCATGCGATGCACATATATCTAATCAGTCTAATAAGGCATACAAAGTAAACTCGATTCTATAAATAGACAGGTACAGTTGAAGTTATAATATATTTGTTAATGTTCAATATGCATCGATAGATATTTGTGCTGCAAAATGTAATGTTGGTCAATATGTACAGTCCAGGACAATAATATGTATAGTCTTCTTGTTCTTCAGTAATTTATAAAAAATATCTGAACTTAAAACGGCAAATAAGTTACTAGAACAAGGAGATGTATAAACATTATTCTCATAGACTACTGTCGCGGTTAAGAACGCTTGACCACTTTTCAAACGTTACGTGAGCTCCCGCACGTATTTTGAGCTGGCTGGTAGGAGGAAAGTTGGTCAACCGGAAATGTCTCTCACCATATATAATACGACCCTAAGTTAACCAACCTTTCGTTAGCGTATTGAATAGTCACGAATAAACGATAATGTTGCGTCGTGACGGATAAATAAAAATATGATAATAAATATATTTATTATTTAGGTATTTAAATGCCGACATAACACTGTTTGCTATGGTAAAAATGTTAATTTGAATGTAAATTATAAATTGATTAGATGACATCAACGTTAAATTATCTGTGGACTATTCAAATTGACAATAGCAATGCTTACCTCACTGACTAGGACAAAGCAAAAAAAAAAAGTGAATGTGTTGATTATTGGTATCAACCAACTTTTAGAAAATATGTTTGTTTGTATTTTTTTAGTAGGTACTAATACCAGTATTTTTTACTTTCTATAGTCCTTCTTATCAAATAATTTCAAATATTTAAAACTTAAAAAAAAAAACAATTTATCTTGTACGCAACTTTAATAGGCAAAAAACATGTTGGCCACAAAATTCAGCAATATTGACGACTGAAAATAACCATACTAATTTAATTTTATTATCTAAGATATATTTTTTGCGCCGGGCCTGGGTTTTTTTTTGTATGGGCCGTGGCCATTCTCCTATATAATTCACCTAAATAGACAAATGCTAGCGAAGTGGGTAAGTAATGTTTACATAAAGCCACTAGAGCCACAATTGACGCTCCTAAAGTCTAACTATTACGATCTAGTAGACAGGAATGTTTTCAAGCAAACCTTCTAACGCGGCTAGTTAACACTTGCCTCCTAAAAAGGTTGGTTTGATTTTATGGCGTAAATACAATTAACGCTTGCTTTAGTGGCATCATCGATATACTATGAGTGGCATCATAGAAAAAAATAGAAGTATAAAATATTTACATTCGGTCGATAAAATACGAAACGATTATACGTTTCGTATTTTACTTTTCGTTATTGTTAGGTTATTAAAGCTGTACTGATTAATATTGGAAGCCTGGGGCCCTACCTCTAAGAGTAATATTATTGTCACCTTACTTTCTCGATAGAAATCACTTTCTATCGAGAGCTATAAACTACGTATATTGACGTCTCTCCCTCGTGTCAAATAAGATGACAATAACGCTTCTATTAAAGGTAATAGTAGAGGCCCTCGTCAGGTTTATCACAAAAATAAAACTATTATATTACTAACAATAGCGAATCTAGACCTATTGACAGAATTCATTTTAGTGCTATTAAACTCACATTAGACTATTTGATATCGATATTAGGACTCGGCGATCATATCATTAATGACGACCAAATTCTTACGAACCGCAGTATCACTTATTAATTGAACGATTATCACTCAAATGTAATTAAAAATTATTCTTATTCTCATATATCTAACAAAATTCTCCAATCGAAGCGTCCTGAACTGGAGTTGATGGAAGGCGGGCACGGCGGACATACCACCTCCATGGGCTTGTCCCTCATGGCTCCGAGGGCGCAATATGGAACCCTCAGAAGGTTGCCGCTAATTTTATACGGCGGATGTTCTGTATTGGTGTCGCCGAATCGCTTCAGAGCGATCGCCATCATATCCAAGGTCGCCGCGTGTCCCACAAACATTATATTCCCCCCTGGAGAGGAAAAAATGTTCTTAATTGCAATATAACTAGGAGGAGAAAATCATTTGAGATTTATTAGTTAGGATGGACTCTTTTGAAGATATTTAAAAGCCTAATGTCTAATTTAAAAACATAGGGGAGACAAAAGTTCTGCTTGTAGTTTCAACTATTCTGTACATTAGCCAAAATGACATCCTTCATTAACGGGTAATATTCAACATACCTACATCATGGATATTAGAAAAATACACATGAACCCAAACTTACCTTCACTTTCGGTATCTTTGACTGCCGATTGCATCACTATTTCGCCCCTTTTGTAAAAATCTTCCAATGTCTCTGGCGTAGTTATATCTAAATCTATGTAGGGCTTGTATCTGTAAAAAAAGTTTTGTTTATAAATTAGCGACCCATTAAATGTATTGCGTCCCAGTATTGTTACTATAGAATCAATATAAACTTTAAATCCAATCCAATCTTTTTCCTAGTCCAATTTGTTCCCTAAGCCCAGTCTTTCCAAAGTAGTGAAGTTGTACAGGTGTTGTTCCCCATCAACACCAAAGGGCGTGAATCTAAATTACGTTTACTTTTAATTGGTATTCCTATTTATTTAAAAACCTACCATGGTTTTAAAAGATATCCTAAACGTTGAGGGGAGCCTGGCCCTATGTATTATTTTGATTCTTATACATGCAGTAAAATAGTTTAGTTATAGTTAGATCTATCTATTACTAACGTAGTGATAATTACACCTCTATTATTTATTAAAAACATATGTCACGTGTATTTTGAAAAACGTCTCAAACTTACGTAAGATCGACATTGTAGCCGGCTTTGTGTAGTTCCATGGGCGTCATGAAGGGCGCCATGCCCTTCTGAAAATGCCACATCTTGTATTCGAAGAGTCCGGGATCAACGCGAATTTTCACAGACGGGTCTGCTTGTAAACCTGACAATAACAAAGTGGATTCTTGATTTTGGGTATAAAAAAAAAGGAATACTTTTCATCTACGACACGTTCCGACGGCTGATTGACGTCTCATTCTTTCGAGGCCAGGTGGAGTGGGTAGGATTTGAATAGGTGGAGTGATGTCGAAGGCAAGGTATGACTAGGTGGAGTGATGTCGATGGCAAGGTGTGATCAAGTGGAGTGATGTCGAAAGCAGTGTATGGACTATGTGGAGTGATAGCGAAGGCAGGGTGTGACCAGCGAGTGTACAGTGTGACCAGGTGGATTGATGGCTAGGTCAGTGTGTGACCAGGTGGAGTAATTTCAAAGACAGGGTGTGACCAGTTGGAGTAATGTTGAAGACAGGGTGTGACCAGTTGGAGTAATGTTGAAGACAGGGTGTGACCAGGTGGAGTGATGTCGACGGCAGGGTGTGACCAAGTGAAGTGATGTCGAAGACAGAGTGTGACCAGGTAGAGGATTTTCAAATACAGGGTATTAGCGATAGTGAGGGCAGGATGTGACCAGCAGGGCTATTGGGTATCTTTAACCACCCAAGTGAATATCAAGCTTCAGTTGTCCACCGAACTTTGATGTTAACCGAAAGTGTGTTAGCCTTGGTCACTTCAGTTAGGCAACACCGAATGAGTCATTTGATGGTCCGTTTCAGTGGCGTAGCTTGCCTCAGATGGGCCCCGTATCAAAATTTGTTGGGGTGGCCAAATTATGGTACGGCCCAAGAGATTATGTGAGAATATGGATTTTACGAATTGTTGCTTATACGTGTTCGGGGCCCCTGTAGCCCGGGGGCCCCGTATCATTGATACGGCGGTAGCTACGCCCCTGGTCCGTTTGTTATAGAGTTCATCACTTTAGTTGTCAAACGAGATACGTAATAAGGGGGCAGGTGGAGAGTAGTGTGGTACCTTCTAGGAATGCGTGTGCGGTCTCCACACAGCGCAGCGCGGCCGAGGCGTACACGTGCGAGATTCGCACGGCCGCCAGCCGCAGCGCCTCGCCCACCAGGCATGCCTGCAGCCGACCCACGCGCGTCAGCGGCGTGTCGCGGGAGTACGACTCCTTGCCGCCGACACTGGCACCACAACGCACTTACATTATTACCCCTTGATACTGACGCTGTGACGACAACGCACAACGTACAATCTATCTGTCACAAGGTGGTAGATTTGTTACCAACGCAGTGTCAGATATTTTGCCTACAAGCAGCAATGTGTAAATATAGTTGTGTTCCGGCGTGAAGGACAGTGTGGCTGGTTAATTATTGGCTTAAGAAACTTCTCGTAAAAAGCAGTAGTGCAGTCCAATGCAGCCTTAGAGGAAGGATCTCTAGAGAAAGGAATACGATCTAGCTTTGGTGTTTTTTAATTGAATTGCATTAAGAAATATTGTTTAAACTACATAATAGCCGCATTTCAATAAATATCCATAACGTGTGTTTCGTGTAAGAATTCTGATTTCCTGCCCTTTTTGGCGGCACGCTAGCGAGATGTCATATTCTGTCTACAAACGTAGGTCTAAAGGCAGGCGTAGGTAGGTGCTTAGAACAGAATACTCTTTACTGTGCATAGATACACACAAAATATTTGAAGAAAAGCTCATAATGCTGGTACAAATTGCGTTCTTATCCCATCAGGTGAACGGTCTGATCGCCTTGTCCTCACTAATTGTATTTACTCAGATTGCTGTATGTTTTACATCCCTAATTAAAGGGAAAAAAACATTTAATTACGTACCGCTCTCCCAATTTAAGTGGTAAATTCAGGTCCTTCCTAACGTAAGTGCCGTTCTCGTCGAAGCAGAAGGGAACCCAACTTCCATAGGTGAGATCTACTCTCTCGCCATGTCGCATCGAGAATATCCAGCGGCGACCTTTATCGCTGCTACTTCTCTGAAACGATCACCCTATCTTAACGGGATGTCATAGTTATGTAACATAGTGTGAATTATGTCGTAGCTATAAACAGCAATTCTACATTGTACTTAGTCTATAAAATAGTCACATATTCTATCGGATCTTATCAATAACTATGCGATCTTGTGCACTACGTAGGTCAAGATCCTGCCCCCGGACCGGTCCAAAAGTAACAGTTACCTATTACAGACAAAACTAGGAGTTTAGCATGTACATATATACGCTGTTTTTTAACCGGCTACAAAAAGAAGGTTCTCTATTCGACGCGTATGTATGTAATATTAATAAAAATGCGTAATATTAATATATGTTAGTCTATGTGAGCTTCTAAACAAATTTACCAAATTTTATGGGTGTATGTATGTAGGTTTGTCCGCGGATTTCTCAGAAACTACAAGTACTATTTCAAAAATTCTTTTTGCAATAGTTAGAGTATTTTTCAACTTAGGGTAGAGTACAAGTTTCATTAAAATAGGTCCAGTAGTTTATGAGATATAAACTTTTTATGTGTTTAGTAAGTTACTGTAACGTAGACGTTCGAGTTGCGTGATAGTGCTAATACCTATTTTGCTAAAATAAAAGTCACTAAAAAGTGTTAAATAAACTATTTAAAAAAAATAAAAACCGACTTCAAAGTAAATTATCTAAAAAGCATAAAATCACGAAAATATATTGAAGTCGGTGCTAGCACATCATGTTAGATAAGACTAGCACGAGCTGACACCGACTTCAATATATTTTCGTTATTTTATGCTTTTTAGATAATTTACTTTGAAGGCGGTTTTTTTTTTTAATAGTTTATTTACAAGATCGAATTTGGCTGAATATGACATCATATTGTCTTTGGCTGGCCACTAGTCGGCCATTACTCATGTGTTTAACTGTTCCAAAGGAAAAGGAAAACTTAATAGATTTAGGAAACGGATACATTTTCATACAATCTAGGCCCTAGATTGTAGGGCCTGGGTAAAAATAAGATTAAATAAGTTGAAAATGGTAATAGTTATAGGCTAATACATCAAGAAACCATTACTAAAAACCTTGGTTAATTGATATATTTATAATATTTCAATGATAAAGTTAAAAGGCGGTACTTTCACGAGCAATAGCATTTCCTTAATAAAGACTAGATTATCATAACTGGAATCAATTTGTTTTTGCTTTGCTAAACATCTGCGCTTATACTGTGATAATAATTGATCGTTAATGTATGTGGTATATATATAATACGTTACATTGTATAAGGTTGCAGCATCGATATACTAGTATATGTAGTTGCAGCCTTATTTAAATATTTAAGCACTTTACGAAGTAATCAGAAAATGCAAATGAAATTGTAAAATCGTTCTAAGAAAAGAGTTAATATACAGTGTCTGTGGAAACAGTTATCCCACCAAAAGTGTAGGCATTAGTGAATAAAAAAGTTCAACAGTAAATGTACTTAATGCGGGTCCCAATATACTATCGATCCCTTACTATAAGTTAAAATAGTTACCATCGATAGCTATAATGACATATTTCAGTTTCAATAATAACATATTAGCAGCCACGAAAACTAATTTAAAATCTTTACAGATATCACAAAACAAAATCATTAAGCTTCTTTTCCACTACAACTATCTGACCCCTACAGAAAAAGTATTTAAAGAAACCAAATTAATGACACTATCGCAGTTATACAAATATAAAACATGTGTATTAATACGCAAAATTCTAAATAAAAATATACATACTAAAATATCTTTTACTAAGCAGGGATTAACGCAAAAAAGAATAACTAGACGGATGAATGATATTTGTTTGAGAAGACCGCGGACTAATTATGGGAAAAGAAATATACTTTATGAAGGAGCACAGCTTTATAATAAATTACCCAATAATATTAAAGATATTCAGTCTTTTGCCTTATTCAAAAAAGTTTTGAAATACCACATCTTAAAAGACTTTACCAGATTTTAACATAGTATTGTGATCGCAATTGCTATTACTTATTCCTATCGGAAATCTATACGTAATAAGTTACTTCTTTTCCAACTACCCGCTTTAATTATATCACTTGTGTCCACTAGTACATCTATACTGTGCTCAATGATAAAAAAAAAAATGTTAGTTATAAGAATATTTATTGTATTTCTCAGTCTAAGTGAATTGTATTCTTTGAGAAAATAAAAATATTAAACCGGAACTGTTGGTTGTTGTTGTTGTAAATGACAGTCTGTCAGGGTTTAAATTAACGCTCCATTTCGGAGGTTATCGCGGGATATCGATGACTTGATCGATGATTTTAACTTATCGGGATCGATAGGATATTGGGACCGGACCAGTAAGTCATATTATAGTAACTATAATAATAAATTACAAACAAAAATATTAAACTCACCATTGTATCGCCATTTTCTTGAGGTGCATCGGATTTCCAGTCAATTGTATGGCCTAAATGAAACAAAGATATAATAATATTATTTTATTTTGATAATGTTTGTAACAATGTTCAGTTAAATAAGGTACAAATATTCCATGCACGTGTCGTGCATCGTAATGTCACTTCATATCGCATAAATAAACATATCAACATAATCCAACACCGTCAGGTCGTTTTACATTTATATTGTCGTTTTATGTTTTATCATCAGCAGCTGAAAGATCCACTGCTGAATAAAGGCCTCCCCCCTTAGAAGGGAGGGGTTGCCATAATCCCCACGCTTGGCTGGCGGCTTGGGGTTCGCAGTAGTATAGGTGGAAGATAAATCCAAAAGAAAGACGCTGCTGCCCGTCTTCCTGTTCTCGCTTAGTCGTCTCTTACGACACCCAACGAGAAGAGATGGGGGGATGCAATTCTAATCCGGCACGCCACGGGGCCGAAGATATTATTATTTCTTAATATCATAACTATTGTTTGCTCATAAAATTAATAACATCTCACCATCGCCGTATTGAGTAGACTTGGCACGGTAAATAAATATAGTAAAAGTTAACCTATAAGTATTAAAAAGTAGCGTTATCAATTCTGCTCTCTATACTGAACTAACTAGTTCCTGATTTTGCGTTAATTCGTAAACATGTTGTATAGTTCAATATTAAACTAGAAACAAAGCGAGCGTTGCAAAAGCAATTAATCAACTAATTAATACTGAAATATTGTTACTGGTTGACTTATGTATGTGTAATAATTAGTATTTGTTGTCATGTCTCCTGTGCGCAATTCCCTTTACAAAACATACTTTAGTTAGATATAGTATACTGTTTAGACCTTCTCGTCTACGTCACCTGCTATTTCACTCTAAACCAATTTTGAATTCGACTCGATAAAATAATAGAGTAAAAAATTAAATTGGATCAGCAAAATTGTGTAGCAAAACAATGTTGATGTCGTTTAAAAATAAGCTTTGCCTTATTTCCGTTTTCCTTTAATTTTATTGTGTGTACAAAAATTATAAAAAAAAACAATGTTTTGTGTAGTGTATAAGGCAGCACAGGTGTCTAAAAGGTTCCTCGACAATCAATTCTTGTGACACATAAATAGATACCTAATTATGAACCATCGCTGAACAAACGGCCTTCAAATGTCTAACTATACGTAGGATTTATAAATGTATTGTAGGATTTAAGTAGGACTTATTGAGAAAAATACATAATCCGGTAAGTACTGCTATAATTTTTTAAAGTGAAATAGAAATAAAAATTAATAAAAGAAATAAGAAGTAAGTACCTATTTATAAAAACACAATGGTCTCAACCTTACCCTGAGTGACGTTCAGGATGCTGTTGGTCTTGTCCAGCTGCACGGAATTCCAGTATTTGTCCCACTCCTTGTAGGTCTCCTCAGATTTCTCGTGGCCCAATTCCGCCGCATCCTCGTGGGGATAGCTGGTAGCCATCTCACCGTCTGTGGCGGAGTCCGACTCCGACTTACTATCAGAACCTACGACATTAATTATTAATAATAACGCCACCCAACGTAGCACAGACATAGTTTTTCAACACGTCCGTTCCGTCTGCCGCGATAATCTGAACAAACATTTGTTCGAACATCTTTGATTTCATAAAATTTTAGTCGCGTGTTTCTTAAATACTTAACGGTTTTATCTGTAATTAACGCAAATAAAAACAATTGATTCGGTGTATCTGGTACAATTAAATGCGATGAGTTTTGCAATATTTGTGCTTCTTACATTGTTTATACCGTCACAATTCAATTCAACAATTCGTCTAGTAAATACGAGGGATGCCTTTTAAGTTTTGTCGTTTGAAGAAAAAAACACAACTAGAACCTTATACTTAGTACTTTTTATTGTTTTTCAAAGTATTCACCACGTAGCTTAATACACTTCTCCATTCGCTCAAACTAGTTATTATAACATTTATTCCACTCTAAAGTGGGGGTGTTCAAAATGGCTGACTTGAAAGCGTCGACTGCTTCTTCACCGGACTGGAACCTTTGACCACGAAGACTTTTCTTAATTTTAGGAAATGTAAAGAAATCGTTACGGCTTAGGTCAGGACTGTATGGAGGATGGTCAAGCGTTGTGTGAGCTTGCGTTGTCGTGGTGCAGGATGATGCGTCGCTTTGAGTTAGATTTTCGAAGTTCGGCGATGACTTGTGGTAAACAAACTGTGGTATACCACTCTGCGTTAACCGTTCTACGATCTTCAAGTGCAATAGTCGCAACATGGCCGGTTTTTCCAACAAACGTGGCCACCATCTTCTTTGAAGTGCTGCGAGAACGAACAACTTTAGTCGGCTTTGGCTCGTCTTGAAAGACCCAGATTGTAGATTGTTGTTTGGAATCAGGATCGTAGGCATAGATCCAAGATTCGTCACCACCGATGATGTCGTAGACGTGATTTGACTCTCCTCGGTTGAACCTTTGCAGATTTTTCTTACACCATCTGACGCGTGCCGCCTTGTGATCGTCGGAAAGCAGATGCGGTATCCAACGGCAAACTAGCTTTCTCACACCAAGCGCTTCATGCAAGACCTTCTGAATGGTTGTCTCTGAGATGCCTAATAGAGCCTCTATCTCTCGATACGTCACATGACGATCTTCGAGAATTAGTTGTCTCACAGCAATGATGTTATTTTTAGTGAAGGCGGATTTTGGGCGTCCTTCGCCCATTCGTGCTTTATGTACTGAGTATTTTTTGGCCGTTTATTTCCACCTTTGCTTCTCTATCTCCTAAAAATGTTTGCAATTGTACTTGAATAAAATCAGAGTCGCGTGCATAAAGAAAATATCCACGACATGATTAGCTATACTAGAGTAGGGAAATATACATAATATGAAATAAGTTTCCTTCTATGTCTACAAACTAATATCTACTCTATCTTTAACAGAATAAGGTTCAGAATTACGAATAAAGTCTGCCAGTTATCTGTTGATAAAACAATGTGTGACCAAATTAGTGCTCGTCATCACATACAGCAGCGATCGAAATGTACATTATTAGTAGGTAAAATTTAATGCATATTTTACCTACATTTGTTCTTATAATGGATGCAATTTTTTTGTCTACTTATTTCGTCATATTAAGTCCGTCAGATAAAGGCAGACAATGACTGCCAGACGGTCAGCCATAAGCCGCAGCTCAGACAGATTCCATCGCATCAATAAACGTTGAATCACTTTATTATTTAACGCACTTTAGAAGTATTCCTTTAACGAATCAAATCTTTGTTTAGAAAATGATACGTTTGCATCGTGCACGTGGTATTTATAGGCATAAGGAATATCCATCTGTTGTATAGTCTTCATAAACCACGTAATAGATACGTAATTATATGTATTGTTTACAAATAATTTCACTTACCGTTATTATTGGCAAGGGACATGGAGCGATGCAGTGTCCAGGCGTCTGATTCAGCCGTGCGTCGTGCGTACACCGTTGGCAAATATCCACTGACACCTACAATAGACAGACAGGCTTCGCTAGTATTATTATTATGAAAAAACCTTCCGGCACGGTCGAACGCTTTGTGATAGATGGTGATGACGTAATTTATTCGCAGATAACAAATATCTCTGCTTAACGGTGTCTGATTGAAGATAGTGATCACCGGTACATATGGAATATTTTCATTATGTATTAGTAAAGTATTTATTAGGTATAACCATAAAAATATTATGTAAATAACAGCAGTTCATTTCATCATTATCATCAGCTGTCGAAAGACGTCCACTGCTGATCAAAGGCCTCCCCCTTAGAAGGGAGGGGTTGCTATAATCCCCACTCTTGGCAGGGATAGGCGGTTGGTAATAGAAAGACGTTGTTGCCAGTCTTCTTGTTTGCTCTTAGTTCCTGTTGCCTCTTCACCCTACGGGAAGAGATAGACGGTGCTATTCTGACCCGAACACCCTACGGGTAATAACAGCAAGCAGCCGAATACCTAGGTGATACATTCCTTTGCAGTTTCAGGTGTTCTACCGCCAAGAAGATTACTGCTATACATTAGTGTCAACAATGCTGTGTCTCGTGAACAGCACTATAGCTAAAGTAATTATTGAGTTCAAGTTTTTAACTAGTTTTAAGTGATGAGCGGCAATGCAATGTAGTTGTCTAGAGGCAGGCGTCGCTTACCATCAGGAAAATTTATCTTTGTTTGAAAATGTAAAGTATATAATAATTTAGCATCACAACATAACCAAAACATAGACCATAGTCAGTAATCAAACATAGGTGTCGTCATAACCTACACTTCCATTATATCTATAATATAAATAACTATTCTATATACGTGTATTGTAGCACTAACCTCCAAATTTCAAGTTCAACAGTCTCACAAATTTTATAATCTTCGTCATCGCTGACGTAACTGCATCCGATAAATCCAAGCCGATTTACGATAATATCCTTAGGTACTAAGTTTTTTAACGCTTTAGGCAAAATAAATATCAGAAGGAAACTTGTATGATAATAAGTGCCACCGGTAATAAAAAAACAAAACAAACGCGTGATTGGCTAGCCGCTATCAAGGGTACGTGCTATTTCAGAGCATAAGCTTAGCACACACTCACATAAAGAACTGATTTTAATAGGCGGCACACACATAGGATGTACGTATGTATGCGTAATTTTTAATAATTTTGATGAATTTTATCAATAGGCTATCGTTCTTTTATCTCTTTATATTCGCTATTGTCAATTTAGTGACCACCGTATAACAATCTGCAGAATATATTAAATGCTAACACTTGATTTTCTGAATCCAAAAGGAATGAAATATGGTTAAACTTGCTTCAAAATGGAGTAGGTTTTATATTCGTTATGTATACAAGGTTAATTTAAAATACTGATTAGGTACCTCTTACATAATAGCATCATTGCCTCGTGATCCTGAACAACAATTTCATCTACCACCTAAACATATTTTTTCAATGCTTTAAAAAATAAATCTTACCTGTAAGCCACGAAGTGCCGTGCACCCAACCGTCGGGCGTATTATCGAATTCTTTCTTCTCGATGTAAATATAATCGCCTAGCACCAGTTCCAATTCGTCACTCGCTTGTGGAACATAACCTTGGGTCACTTTGTGCACCTGGCAACAATACAACGCACTTTACGTACTGTTTTCTTATTTCGTCTACCATTATCCGGATATATATATCAACTTGTTTATATAGGGAAAGTAATATATTGAACAAAAGAGCGTTGTACTAATGAACCCTGACCTAACGCACAGCTCGTAAAAATATTTGGTGAAAGATAATGTAAATATTTAATTAGCCTCATTATGTGACTTGAATATGTATATTACTTATATAATTAAATTGTTATCTATTCTATTTCCTCTTTTTATGTCGACATGATAACATTGATAGACCAGCATAGTGACTCCTCATATAGTGCCCTCACTAGCAAAATAATGTACCATATTAATACAGTGAGTCGTTTTCAGCGATGTACATATTACGCAGTGTAATTACAGTTTAGGAAATTCACTATCTTGCCGTTATCACCTTATCGACCTCATACAGAGCGAAAGTGTTCGATCAAAAGTTGATATGAATTAATTGCACGGACAGAATTGTAGTCATCATGACTGAATTTATGACGGGCCTGTTGGTCTAGTGGTGAGACACCCTGGCCGCTGACTAATAGGCGTGGGTTCGATTCCCACCAAGTGACTGGGTGTTGTATCTATTTAAGTATGTATTTACAAAAAAATAAGTACTTATGCTTATAGTATTAGTTGTCTGGTTCCCATAGTACAGGCTCTGCCTAGTTTGGGATCAGGTGACCGTGTGTGGATTGTCCCAGAACATTATTATTATTATTCTTCTTTACTTTAACAAACCAGATTATAATAATAATAATATCTTGGGACAATCCACACACGGTCATCTGATCCCAAACTAGGCAGAGCCTGTACTATGGAAACCGGACAACTGATACTAATACTTATATACATTTTTTTTTTGTAAATACATACTTAAATAGATAAATAACACCCAGACACTTGGTGGGAATCGAACCCACGACCCATCGGTTAGCTGACAGGGTCTCTAACCACTAGACCAACGGGCCCGTCGAACGAACGTCGTCGTCGAGTATGACTTAGAAGTGCGGAAAATTATATTTCATAAACATAGCGTTATCAGAAGTACTCACTACTCGTTGGATATTTACAAGGTTCTATTAAAACATATTTGTTCATTTCCATAACGACGCATGTAAATAGTCTGTCCTGCGACTGTTCTCTCCCCGGTCTTTTGGTCTTCCCACCCATCTGATTGTCAGAACAAAGAAAGTGCACTAGTGTCTACGCAAGCATTGGGCACTATAATATCTCTGGCGCAGATGGCTGATTTTGAGAAAGATTGGCCGCTGTGCTTGTGTTGGCCAGGAGGACATGATTCTTTTACTGACCGAAAATTATTGTTATTATTATTTACATGTAGAATACTAAAATAATGATTTATTTTTATTCAACGAGATAGGGAAAAGCGGAAACGATTGTCCAAATTAAACTAGCCCCACTGAGGCCCCCCCACCTTGAAGAAGAAAAACCAAACAAAAACCAAATACTGTTGTAAACCGTCGTCGCAATTCACAATATTATATTGCCACACGGACTATCGAAAAGCCGCCGGAATATCGGAATAACATGAATAATCCTAGTAGTAAACCAGTAAGTCATGAAAGCCAAAGACCCGCTCCACTTTTGTTGTCGTTGTGTTGGCCGTTGCCTGAAAGACTACAATTGATCACTTCGGCTGCTGGCACAGCGATATCTATGACACAGGGCAGGGCCCTTCTCCTGCTGTTGTGAATAAGTTCAGCCCTTCCATTTACGTCAGCATAACCACTTATCCTTAAGAAGGTTCGTGGCCTACCACTAGCTTATATAAACAAGGGCTGGTATTTTTTTTTAATGGAATACAGTTGTTCGCGCGAGCGCCATTAGGACATTCAGTACTGAACAGTATGTTTGATCGGACGATCGTCCGATGCGTCGATGATCGCGCGTCGAAAACTAGACAATTCGGTCGCATCGCATGATCGAACCATGATGGAGGACCTCAATACGATGCTCAGCGACCTCAGTAGCGTTTCCCAACAGGTGGGTCTTAAAATGAACATGGACAAGACGAAGATCATGTCTAATGTCCATGTTGCACCCGTACCGGTAATTGTTGGGAACGATACACTCGAAGTTGTTGACCACTATGTATACCTAGGACAAACTATCCAGGTAGGTCGGTCCAACTTCGACAAAGAGGTCGCCCGAAGAATCCAACTCGGATGGGCAGCGTTCGGGAAACTACGCGAAATCTTCTCGTCCAAAATACCGCAGTGCCTAAAGACGAAGGTTTTTAACCAGTGTGTGTTGCCAGTGATGACATATGGTACTGAGACGTGGTCCCTAACTGTTGGCCTTTTGGATAAGCTCAGAGTCACACAACGAGCTATGGAGAGAGCTATGCTCGGAGTTTCTTTGCGCGACAGAATCCGAAATGAGGAGATTCGCCGAAGAACTAAGGTCACCGACATAGCTCTTAAAATCTGCAAGTTGAAGTGGCAATGGGCAGGCCACATCGCTCGGCGAACCGATAACCGCTGGGGAAGAAAGGTTCTCGAGTGGCGACCACGAACCGGAAGACGCAGCGTAGGTAGGCCTCCCACTAGGTGGACAGACGACATTGTGCGCGTCGCAGGTAACCGGTGGATGCAAATAGCCAATTTTCGGTCATTGTGGCGTTCGAAGGGGGAGGATGCAATAGGACAGTGCCTCAGAGTATGGAATAGCTGAAAGTTAGTAATCTATAGCACTCAGAGGTAATATATATAACCTTTCTGACAGTGAAATAATTTTTAAAATCTGACCAGTAGTATCGGAGATTACCCTGAACATCCAAACTCACAAACTTTACGTATTAATTAAAATAGCTTAGGTGCGATATTCCTAATTACTACTAGGAACTAAACAAGCGAAAACGATTTGATGCACTGCACCCGATGCACTGTACCTGAGAAATTAGTTTTAAGTCTCTTGAGCCAAGTAATTTCACTACTTACAGTGCCCTTCACGCAGCAATGTTTACATATTACTGATGGAAGATTATCCAAAACTGCGGTGGTACCTAGTACCCTTGAACAAACGACCTACCCAGTAAAAACATACGTGTATTGAAGTCGGGCTAGCGTGAACACAGCACTATAGGCCGACCGTTTAACTCGCGTATCGCCTGCGCGGTAAGAAGGGAGCGGGGGCGGGTAACGCTACACACGGAGTCAATAATCCAAAGATTTATCTCGAGATAGACATTGTTGGTAAAGAATAAAATAATAAGTATCTTTTTTTTAAGTATTTATTTTTAAGTTTTACAAATATTTTATAATAGCTTCATAGGTACAAAATCATAAAACAATAATTAACTCCGTTTAAGAAATATTTAACCACAGATAAAAAATTTATAGGACTATTCGTCACTAATATTCATATCGCTTGAATCATCATCACTGTCTGTGTAGCTTGAGGAGTCAGAATCTTGCAAATTAAATCGGTCCATCTCTTCATCAACGATGCGATCGTGCAGACAATATTCATCTTCAATAGTTTGTACATGTTTATCGCAGTTAACCCATTTTTCTACAGAGAATTCGGCAAATAACTGTTCCAGTGTATTTTTCTTTTTGTCTAAATTAGAATCAATTTCAATTTTTGCGAGCTGTCCTTTGATATCCCCCCAAACCAATTCGATTGGGTTCAGGTCTGGGTGATATGGAGGCAGTCGTAAGACTTCATGACCTGCCGCCTTTAAAATTTCATCTATTTTGTAAATATTTTCTGTCGCGTGTTGTTTGATTAAATTCAATAAATCACATTTTCTTAGAGACGTATCAAATTCAACATTGTGTCTTTGCAGCCAGGTTTGCATGGTGGCTTTTGTGGATGTCATTGTAGGCTTTTTGTCCTCTTGTACCGAGTGGTATGCGGCATTATCCATAACAATAACTGAGCTTGGCGGTAAATTTGGCAATAGCTTTTCTTTAGTCCATTTGCTGAAGTTTACAAAATTCATATCGCTATGATAATCTCCGGTTTTGCTTTTGGATTTAAAAATTAAAAGAGCTCCATCGATAAATCCGGCTTGTCCACCAGCATGTACAATAATTAAACGTGGCCCTTTGCCAATATGCGACAGCACCCCTCGTTCTTCATTGGGTTGCCAACACGCCGGTACATTTAATGACGAATTGACATATGTTTCATCGAGGTAAACAATGTTTCTTTGATCTCTTCTGTGCTTCTTTATCACATTAAGATAACGCCACCGCCACGATACGATGTTTGGTTGTTCAATCAGTAATTTTCTTTTTGATTGACATTTCTTAAATCGAAAGCCAAGTTTATGAATCAATGTTCTCAAATATTCTCGGCCACAATTTAAAATTCCTTCTTCTCTGAGTTTCGCATTCAAAATTTTTAATGTAGGAACCTTCTTATAAACCGTATAAAATTGAGTTATTTTTCTTCTAACAACGCCCTCTGTAAAACTGTCAACTTCAATTTTTTTCTTTCGGATTTGTTTAATTTTTTTTGGTGATTTAAAATTTACATTATTTTGTTCATCTTTCAGTTCATTTCCTTCTTTTATTATTTTACATATGGTAGTCACCAGTCAGTTTGTTTAGGTTTACGTCTTCAAGATACTCTGTAGAATTATGATCTTGTTTTCTGGCTTTAAAAAAGGAATATACATTGTATGCTATTTGTTTAGCTTGCTTGTTAATTTTGTTCGCAAAACTGGAAGAGCGATTCATCTTGAGATTTATCGTGGCAGTCGTATACCTTGTGCGTTTATCTTCAAGCGTCCGTAACAAAAACACCAACCGCGCGCTGCGAGCACAGCCAGCGCACTGCCGCACTTGACGTAAGCTCTCTGCTCCGCGCACCCCTTTCACCCATCCGCTAACATCTCCCCTCGCTCCCTTCTACCCCCTCAGGCGATACGCGTATTAAATGGTCGGCCTATAGCTTCAATATTGTTTTCTATTATATTTCATATTCAATTATCTGACAATTTCTGAAATATCAGATGACATGAGGATGAAATTCACTCACCTGATGATTAGCAAATCGGGGGTCTCTGGAGTAGAGACGTAACTCCCAGTTGGAGTGGTCGGTTGGCTGCATGGTGTCCACGAGGGTCTTCAACGCGTCGAACGCGCCCACGTCGAAGTGGTATGCCAACGTTATGTGAAGAGACTTCACGTGCGCCTCCAGATTTATCGCTGGCAGATGGAATTTAAGTTGTAGAAAACGATAATACATCAATACTGCACCCCAGAATAACTAACGAAAACTTAACAGAACTACTAACGGAAATAAAAGATATTTCAAGAAATCATCTTAACAAAGACTAATAAGGGAGTTGTTTCAAAATGGGCTAGGAATATGTACACCACTTCAAGAAATCGAGAATAATCCATAGAATCCGGGAAAAATATAAATAATTCGTTTAAATTACTGTTATTGTTGTAATTTTAATTACAATTATCATTTAGTTTATATCTATATTCAACATGGCATCCTAAGATGGCGTCTCACTGATGTCGAATTAAACCTAAGCTCAAGTCAATACCTAAGCTACTGCTGCATTCACACTTGTCAGAGTTGGTTGTGTGCGTGTATTGTATGTAGTGAATTGATTATCATTGATATTTTAATTATTAAAATGATGTATGACAAAAGAGAAACAAAAAAACAAAGAGTACTGTAGTAAAAATACTTTTAACGCCATTGATAATAAACATGACACATGACAGTGACACTTTTCCGCCATGCCAGTTTTTTGTTATGTGTTGCAATTTTAAGTAAACATTCTTAAGTTTTACAAGCAAATAAAGCCAAATTAAAGTAAATGGATAGTTATAAACTGTTTTAAGTGTGTTTCCCTATTTTAGAGTATACTGTACAAAGTCCTAGCCCAGGCTCCATACATTTTGGAACATCTCTTTTCGCATCCGAACTCACATTCATTTTGGAAGTAGTTATTAAACCCAGCTTCAAGACAAAGAACCATGCGTCATTTTGGACCCACTTTTTTAACATTGTTTAACAGCGATGAATTATATGTCATATGAAAACTCTTGAACTATACTTTATTACCAGCCATTTTACCATTATTCAAATCCAACAGGAAAATGTTTTGATGCGTTTCTGAAAATATGTTCTCTTTTGACGTTCTCTTATGATATTTTGAACGCAAGAAAACGCCATTTTCGCGCTGGACTTAAAGTTATCAGCTATAGAATGAAATAAAGTACACGCTAAGAGCTGACATAAGATTCATCACTGTAGCACAATAAAAAAAAATGGGTCCAGTGTCATACAAAAGTGCCCATGGTCCTTTAATTTTTTTTTTATTTGAAAGCTGGATTGTTTATAGATATCTTATGTTAGCGTAGACAGAATATAACAAGACATCTAGCTAGCGTGCCGCCGATAAGGACAGATAACGGAAAATAATCATTCGTACACTTAACACACGCTAAGGATATTTATTCATTTGCGCCTATTATGTAGTATAAACGATATTTCATAATGCAATTCAATTTAAAACTCCAAAGCTAGGTCGTGAACTAGAAAATTTCATGAGTACTCGAAGAAAACGCACCGTAGGTGCGCCAGATTTTGAACACACGCTGAGGGACAAAAAATCATATGCTCTGTTTCTTTCTATCACATATAATATATATAAATGCATCCTTTTCTTGCGCGAATGAGAAAGAAAGTGCCAGCTCTCTATTGTTTTCTTTCTCTAAGTATGTTAGAGATCTTAAAAAATACCTACTTGTTATTGTTATTCTACTTATCTACAAAAAAAATTAGATTCGTGTTACATTGCAAAGGTGTGTGTGCATCGTAAGTCGCTAAAAAATGCATGCATATTTGGCAGGCCAAGACTCTAAATTAATAAAGAGAAAATAAATAAATCATATTTACCTTAAAAGCCGAGATGACCATGCTCAAGTTCCTGCTACCAAGTGACTAGCCTACAAAATAGCTCATAGATAAAACATTAGAAACTTGTTTCAACGTAATATTTACTAATTGAAAATATTATATTTGAAACATGTCCCAAACACGGAGTGATTGAACTAGAAATATATTCGCATATAATATTCAGAGATACCTACATAGATTGAATAATAGACAATGACATTGTAGACAAGTGTAAAAGGCATTTCTTTAATTACAAAAAAAATACGATTTCAAAGAATGAAAAAGCTTTTAGCGCGTACAATACATCTAGTGTAACGTTCAATTAATGAGATTATTAAGTAGGTAGTAACACTGAAAATCATATGTCAATATATCCCTTGTTCAACATATTATGAGTAAAAACGTACAAATTAAGACACATAAATTATTTAAGAACAGAAAAAAATCATATGTATTATATACTAGCAACAGATATAATACAGACTTGGACTTGTATAAGTATGAGGTAAGTATACAACAGCGATCAGCGTTTCCATGGCTCAGACGTGTTCGAAAGCTGTAATTACTCCATTTCAAATAAACTTAACGGGTCAGTAATACAAAGTTGTTGTTGCTGCCGCGGTGCGTTGACAATGTAGGCTTTATGTAGTTATTGAGCCGGAAACGAATTCGTAATCGTTTACAAAAGTTCATTTGAAGCAGAGTGTGGAATGGTCAGCAGCCGGCGGTTAAAGAGCGTTCTAGTTTAACGGTTGTATCAATGTTTGGCGACTCGCTGCATATTAGCGAGGTATCAAACTAATTCATTTTAGCGACTAAACGACTGATCAATAAAACTAAAGTATGGGGTTTAAAGCTCAATCGCTGTATCTATCGCTATCGAAAAGTTACTTAATCCCTAATTTGGCGCGCACTACAATGCATGGTTGAAATGGTTGAAAAAAGGAGAATATATTTATTCAGACACTAAGTGCCGCACCTACAAACGACAATTATAATTAATTGTGATTAAGTCATATTTTGTAAATGGATTATTTCGACTTTCGAAGCCAAATAATACTTAATACGCGGATAGCGAGTAGATATATCAATAATCTCGTAATTAATACTAAAATATAATCATAAGAGACTCGGAGAGTCGAAATAAATAGATTACAAAAAATGACTTAATTGCGATTAAAGTTAATTGATGTCTGTGAGTGAGGCAGTAAAACCTCCATAACTATGTACATTCCTATTCATGTAAATAATATGTATACAACATAGAAAAAGCGCAAGACTAAAAAGAAAGCAATTAAGAGATGGCTACTGAAGGTAATATAAGGTAATATAATATTTTGTTATCTATTTAAAATTAATGTATAAAACATTTACACATGTTATAATAACAAGTCAATAATATAATAAATATGGTTAGTCTTACATTTGATAGGTTTCTCTTGTGGCATAGTGCACCATGGAAAGCAAGTTCCCAATGCGTCTAGATGTTCATAGGTGTCCACCATAACACCCACTGTTCAAAATAATTGTAAGGCATAAGCTTTGTTACTTTATAATGACACTTTTAACTTTTAATGGATTATTCCCACCACTGTGGCCTGTGTAATCTGGATCTACAGTAATTAGCAATGCAGGTTTGACCCTCGGGAAAATTGTCTTGGAATTGATTAAATTGTCTTGGAATCCGCAAAAACTAATCATCAGATAGGAGGTCTTTTATTCTTTGCATGACACGTAAAAAAGCACATAGGGTTGAGAGTCAATATAACTTTAAAAATAAGGAACTACCTGCCTGATCCTTACTGGTGGACTATTTATTTTCAGTACATTTTTCATTTTACTCATTTAACAGAAAAACAAACAGACAGCATCACACCTTTCCAGGTATGGGTGGGCAGCGATTACTGCACTCATATTTTGTCAAATATAACTATTAGACACTTAAGAATATGCAATCTTTCTAGCTATAAATATACATATAATCAGGCATAGGAGATACAATGGACCTTAATGAATGGAACAAAGCCACCATAAAAAAAATATTATCCATTTTATTTTAAGGGCGAAAACCACCACCACCAAATACCTTCCTAGTCAACAATAATAGCTACAATTATAAGCAGTAGATATACTCACACACTGAGGAGACTTGTTTTACATATTGCACTGCAATTCGTTTCAAGTAATCTGCATGCTCCGCTGACACAAACAAGCCCATAAAGTTGTGTGAGACATACGGCTCCAGTTTCAAGGGAGAGTTGGGTGGGTCCCCAACATTCTCAACGACATGCTTCACAGCCTTTGCTAGCTGAAGAGCCGCTTCATCTGGAGCCTACAATGAATTTATTTTTTTACTTTTAAGTATAAACAAGTCCTTGAGTTTAGTTAATTTTTAGTTGCTAGTTGAATAGTTTTAGAGTGTGTTGAATGAACCTCCTTGTATAGCGCGATAATTATTTTTGACTGGTGCACCTTCGATAATCATCGGATTGTTAATTAATTAAGTTAAATTGACCAATATTTAATTTACAACATGAATAACTTAACGGTATGCAATAATGGAACTGGGTAGAGAACGCACTAGCTTCTAAAAAATATGAGGAAATAGGACTCTGTGTCAGAGTTATCACTGCGTTGGCAGAAGGGATGAATGATCATCCCACACCCAATATACAAGAACGTAAAACTTACCTTAAAGAATGAAACCAATGTAATATGAGGTGGAAAATTATGGGCTCCATTCCAACCAGCTACTGCTTTGGATTTATCCCAGAATTCAAACAATTGAGTAAGCAACAGCCCTGTTGGACTTGCATAGAATATGTACTCCCGAGGCTCATCTGCGTCAATGTGTGCATCATTTACATGCGTGAGAAGCCAATCAGATGCCAATTGGACACTTCTGTTCCCCGTGGCGGCCAATGCTTTTAACCTTGTAAAAAAATATACTAAGTGAAATTTTAGTGTGGCCAATGTAGGTTAGGAGTTGCTGGACTTTCGGGGTTTGGGCTAGGACATCCATTAAGTACGTGCAATCGCTGTTCCTGTGACCACAGTTGGTACAGATTCCACCGGAGAGCCCCTCCTGAGGTCCCCTCTCATGTGCCGATGAGACAGCCGTGGAGGTTTTAGTGGGTAAGAATCCCACATACCCCAGTTGAGTCCCACAGCTCCTTTTAAAGGTTTCCCGTGCGAAAAGAAATACTTATAACATGTTACTACTGATGTACCATGTATTTTGTAAAAATGCATGAATTACTTAAATGTCCTCACACCCCACTACTGCCCAATGGCATGTCTGTATGTATAATAAGAAAATAATCTAAGAAAATTGCTTTTTTTGCCTACCCTGTCAAATAAGTGTATGCATGGAGGAAGAGTTAAAGGTGGCCCCCCTGATGGTGCTACTTAACTATCTGGACATAGCTGCAAATAGGACTAAGTACTTTGGTAGCCCAAGTAATCTCCAAAAGATTGTCAACAGCATAGCATGAAGTGCCTGCTGGGCTTTCTCAAGGAGTTAGGGTCCACCTAGTCACCCACTAGGTCCTAGTGGGAGGCCTACCTACGCTGTTTCTTCCGGTTCGTGGTCACCACTAGAGAAACTTTCTTTCCCATTGGTTATCGGTTTTTCGAGAGATGTGGCCCGCCCATTGCCACTTCAACATGCAGATGAAGATGATCCTGAGTTTTTAGCTTACGCTTAGGCTTTGAAAACTTTATTTTGAAATTCGAAACTATAGAGGTCCCAAATAATCCTAAATAACGTTGGATATAAACAAGTTTAATTAAAACAAATACTTACGCCCGATGTCTTGGAAATCCCATTTGAAGGAGAATTTGGAGAGGAGAAGCATCTTGTTTAGTTTTATTAGACGAGGCAATCTTTCGTGGAGGAAGATTTGCCATTTTTGCAACCGTTTTAGTAAACCACACACATCCAGCTCGATACATAAAAAGTTATGCGTGCTCCATGGAACCTATTAAAACATATTGTATATTATAGGTAGAAAATGATACTATATTACTCAGTGATTCTGAATTCTAATTTGCTTGAATTGAATATTACACATACAACAATGAATGAGTATTTAATCACTTTATTTATTACAATTTTCAATAAATAAATATAAATAAACCATAAATAAACAAACAAACACTAAAACTTACGATTTATTTGCAGCCAAGTCTATTTTAATAATTGAACCATAGAGTAAAAGGTGTTGCAATCTTGCAATCATTTTAAAAATATCCCCTTAAACTCATGTTAAATACCTCTAAAAGTCCACAAAAACATTTTAAAACTCTGCAAGATTTGAACAGAGTATATTCCGAAGCTAACGTAACGACTAACGATAATTTACAGAATATAAAAAGGAACTAAAAATCGCCATGATATTCTAGATGTGGTATCTATCTACTTTATGGGTATTCTGTCTTGAGTTTAGTGGATTTTGATTTCAAAATATTGCTACACCGTGCTTTACTCAATCAATGGTCCAATCCACGGCTATAAATCTCGGTACTTCTATTCCTCGCATTGTAGCCATATTGTAACTATCCATTTTGACAGTTTCCCTCCTCCCTCCTTCATACTTCATTCCTTTGTCGACTGTAATATAGACGCCATATTTGATTTTATTAAGACAGGAAACAAGGACGCCATTGTGATTTTACCAAGTTCGTTGTTTGTTCATTGTAATTTTACAATTTTGTACATAATGAATGTGTAAAATCTTTAAATAACAACTTGCATTACGTTTTAAAAGACTGTGTCGTGAATTGTGCTTGTAGGAGTAAGGACGGCAATCAATTTAATGTTTTTCCCCAAGATTGTAATATGCAGGACTGTAACATATAAACATGAACTGTGAAAGGATATTCTTCACGGAAAAGTTCATTGCCTCATACCAGTGAGGCTTCGTCTTCGTGTTGAAGCCTATGCTATGTTATTTTTGGCTTACGAAATCAACAAATGCTCTCCTTATACAATGCACACTAACCACAATGGTAAGTACTTACCTTGTTACGAATATTTTCTCATACTTTTCATTAGAATGCTACCTAATTTAACTTATAATCTACTATATCATGCAATATATGAATTAACATTTATAACATTAGTTTTATATATTTTACACAGTTGTCTTGTATCTATACTATACATTATTGTACCTAATTTGTCCTCATTTACTCCAATGATAATGATGTAAATTTTGTGCTGTAGTAGGACAGTTCCATACTATTAGGCTAGGCTAATAAATCTGCAAGTGCTGAAAACTTATTACTGTAAAAATAAGATAGAATCATAATTAACCAGAATTATTCACTTTGCACTAGGTTCTCTTATCTTCTCTCTCTGGTAACTTTGTGTGTCATACAAAATACTAAAGCATGCCACTCTTTTGTTTCAGTTGGAATTTGTACATTCTGCGATGGTCCCTTTGATGCTGTTAACGATGCCAATTTATCGGACAAACAAACATATCTCTAAAAAGCTGTGACAAGCCACATCTCGACCATGGCATTAACCCATTCTTTAATAATATTTAACTAGCCGCTATTATAAATGGAGACAGTTTATCAAACAAATGAATTAACTAAAAACTACCCGGAGAGTCACATCCTGACCAAAGTATTAACCTTATTTACCTTAAATGTATATTTTTTTTATAAATAATAAAAATAATTTAAATTATGTATATTGTATTTTATTCTAAACCTGAATATGAAATATTAAAGAAAAATGGAATAGGAATATGAAAAGTAAAACGGCTTAAAAGACTAGTATCCGTTTTTTTTAAAACTGGGCGAAAAGTCCTGACCTACGGCACATGATATGAGCGTATAATTTAAAAAAAAAACAGACGTCATATTCTATTACTGCAAATCCGTAATGTGATTTTTCCTCTAGGGCAGTTCACCGTCTGATGCGTAGCATCCCTAATACGTCTGTGGTCCAATCATTAAAATAGACTCCCGGCCCATTTTAAAATCACTGCTTCATCTTCGTTTGATTGATCAAGTATAAAAATAATTTTACAATTTTTGTGCTATTATTTCTTTTCGATCGGATCTTTGTAATTAAATACCCTAAAATGTATCTCAGATATTATTTAAATGAAAACGGTGATAGGCAATACACATTGGCGGTAAGTATTTATTTTATTTATAACCTTTAAACCTCTGGCTCACGTGTTTTGTTTACAAACAGATACACTGTTTCTTATATTTTTTTGGTGCAATCAATTCGTAAAAAGCAAAAATAACTATAATAACGATAGGTATATTATTCCTTTCAGACTCTGGATCCAAGTGGAAAGCCTACCTTATCTGCTCATCCAGGTGACTTAAGTTTATTCCAATAGGTACCACTTTTTTAAACGGATCTTTTTGGTGACAAGCAAGACGTTCGAATAATATTATACACTGCCGTCCGTTATCTGAGACATAGCTACAATGCTCGAAGTGTGCCTCACATTGCAACAGCAATGTCCACTCTGACTGATGCCTAACTCAGTGGGTAGGGTAGGTGGTAGTTGGGTGGTACTGGTGGTAGACACTAGACACAGGTACCTGGATAGTCCCTTGCGCATGGGACCTTTCCCTACCACCTAATTACATACAGATACATACAAATTTGCATTTAAACAGATGTTTAATTTAAACTTTAATTGAAATTATGATTCTGTTGTAATAAAAATGCAAAAATGCTGGTACAATCTGTTATGTGAACATAAGAAAAAACTCAAGACTGTAATTAACAGATTTATTAGGCAAAATTAACTGTTTTTAAAGTTTATGTAGGTAATTGATAACAAAATGAAGTGAACCCTGGTAGATAGTTAAATGTAGCAAGGATGTTACTTACTACCTGTCTGTGCAACAAATGTGATGACATGGCTAACACTTTATGCTGTAGGAAACTACTATAGATCAAAGGCTCTAGGAATTATCCAATAGTCAGTGGCATGCACTGAATGCAGCCAAAAATATCTGCAAGTTGTTTATGCTATTGGTTTGTGTTCCAGCACAAATATCCTTAAATTAACCAATATTACCAACATAGCCATTTACATACATTAAAAAAAATGTTAATTCATGTCCAAACTAAGATTTTTTAAAATTAAGACTATTTAGAGAAGCCGCTGAATAAACTTATTAATGTTCTCAAATGCAAATTAATATGTCTATAGTATTTGCTTGCATATGGATATTTGAAATGGTATAATAACATATTTAAAATAGGTGAAACAAGCCGAATACATTTTTTTGCCTACCCTCTGTGCACGCCACTGCCAATAGTATAGTGTTATAATAATAATTAACTGTCAACCTACAACATCTTGAAATCTATTGAAGCTTTTGTTGAGTTGAAATCACACAATATTGCTTAAACAAATTTGATGATAATTAAATTCAGTTTTGGAATTTCAGCGCGCTTCTCTCCAGAAGATAAGTATTCAAGACAAAGGATAACAATTAAGAAGAGATTTGGTCTTCTACTTACACAGCAACCAGAACCTGTGCTCTAAACATTTAGAATAAGTAGTACTAAACAATTACAACCACATATAATAAAAGTTTATGAAAATATAAATATGTATTTTCCTTTCATTAAATGCCCATTAATGTTTGTAAAATAATACTTACACCCTTTTGTGAGTATTCGTCTGTCTGTCTTCCATGCCTATATATTTCAGGAACCACTCATCTGTTTGAAACGTTCAGATCTTACCCAACCTCATCGCAAATGAAACTATCTTAGAATATGTAGGTGTTACTATATTGTTATTGAAGTGAAACTTCTTATGCGACTTCCAAAAATGTTATCACATAACGCGTTAAGCGTTAAATGAGTCACCTTAACGCGTTAAGTGATAGGTGTTAAACGATAGGCGTAAATTTGTTAAGGTTATGAAAGCGCTCATGTGACGCCGTTACTGAGTGAGTGGGTGAGTGGTACGTGAGTGGTAGGTGAGTTGGGTTCGGTCGGTACGGTTCAGTTCAGTTGAGTGTGTGTATGTGTGTGTGTGTGTGTGAGTGAGTGAGTATGTGAGGGACCGATCGACTGAGCGAGAATGAAGTTTCACTTCTTCCGCGCGGAGGGACTCCACGCACGCACATTTTTTTTTTTTATACTACCAAGGTGGCAAGCAATCGTACGGCCCGCCTGGTGGTAAGCAGCCACCGTAGCCTATAGACGCTAGAAACGGTCGGCGCCGCTGCCGACTATATCCCCGACCCCGACCCTGGTCCTGGTCCCTCAGATCGTCGACCTACCGTACATCGTCGCCGTCCGCGGCATGTACTGCTCGACCCACCCGACCCGATGTCCGTCCTCCTGGACCTTGACACAACACCAACACTTACACCGACAACGACGTCACGAGTCGTACACACACCTACACACAGACACCGGTCTCGCCGGCGAGGCCGAAGGATCGTACACATGCGACCTCGACATGCATCCCCTCGCTGAGTTTCTGGCCGGTTCTTCTCAGCGGGGGCGCGTTGTGAACCGGTGGTAAACTCACACTCTCTAAGCGGCAGCCCAAGCCGAGGCCGTGCCTCCCTGAGGTGCCCTTGAGCTAGTCGCTACCTATCTTTCCGGGCTGGAGCGCTCAAAGCGCTCGCCCCTCTTGTCCGGTGAAGCTGTAATGGCCATCTGCGGCCAACAGTACTACTCATACAAAAAAAAAAAAAAAAACGCTAGAAACACTAGCGCGTTGCCGACTAATGCCGACCCCAAAGAGGATGTAATATATAGTCTTTGTGTCCGGTAATTTCACCAGCTACAGTGCCCTTCATGCCGGAACACAGCAATGTTTACACACTGCTGCTTGGCGGCAGAATATCTAACACTGCGGTAGTACCTACCTGGACGGTTCCTTGCACAAGAAACCTACCACCTAGTGAATAAACTCTATGTTCTCTACTCACTATCAGATAGTATTTGGCTACTCTCACTCACTCATCGTAGCGTTAATTTCTAGCATGCACAAAGAGCCACTGCCAAATCCGCCGGTTTTTAAGTCCGCAGACTTTTGTGTTAGAAGTGCTCCATTGGCGGTTTAGCCCTTTGGCTCGCGAGTTCGTTGGCGTACCGGAGTTGGGTGAAAGAACATCATCCTTTAGGGGTATTTTTATTTGAGTTTGGGGGGAAACTTCTCAAACAGTTGGCAACCGTGTCGGTCTGTCACGTCCACGGATTTATATTTACTTCGTAAGTCACGTCCATGTAAGCTTCATGGTCACGTCCTCTAAGGTCACGTCGTCTGTCAAATTTCATTGTCATCAATATTATGTCAATATCATTTTCATTTGGCAATTTTGGCATTTCATCAGTGTGACCAGATTCAGTATTTTAATACTTTTTCAGTATTTTTGAACGTCGTTTTTGAAGATCAGTATTTTTACCGGTATTTTGCTGGAAGTCAGTATTTTTGGGGAAAAAAATATGCTAACATTGTAAGCAGTTGTCCTCGCGATAATTGATGTTCAGGGACTTGGCCAAATATATTCTATACATTTAAGAGCGTCGATCAATAAAATAAAGACAAAACATTACAGGTTGCTGTGTTCTTTTGTTATTTAAACAATGCTCACACAGAGTCTGGACTTTAAGTTTTTAGTTGTATGAGGGGATAGTTAGGTCCGTATATAGTGTGTATGAACACAGACCTTGGGACCACCAAAAAAACATTGGTTAGTCATTTTTTTTATTGTTGACATAAATTCTGAAATGATAACAGGTTTTTTGGAAAAACAAAACAGTGTTTGACGAAATAAAATGCGCTACATGTGCATATATTTTTTTTAGAAATGGTAAAACTTTGATAAACAAACTTAGTTGTGCGGTTTGGTCTTTTTGCTACCTGAGGTGTTAGATGAATAGGAAACTAACTACCCTCGCATGCGCAAATCCAGCTCGCTCTTGATCAGTATTTTTTCGAGGTGGTCTCGGTACATTTCAGTATTTTTTCGAGGAGGCAGGCCTCTGTATTTTCGTTAAATTTTATCTGGTCACACTGCATTTCATTCATTTGTTTCACATCCATAGTACGTCTGTGATTTGCAGTGTTGCCAATTCAGTGTTTTTATAGCTAGATTTGGCTATAAATCAACTACATCAGCTACAAAAAAATCTATCTAGCTATTACGCTATTTTTAACAACTTTTTTAGCTTTTTTGCTTAACATGTCCTCTAAAAGGGAAAAGCCGACACCCCCTCCAAATTGTCTTCGATACTACAGTGACCCTGACCACACAACAAGAAGTTTACCACACGAGCACGCGACTATCTAATGTTAAATCTCATCGATATACTATACCAACTAGATTCGCTGTCACGAACAAAATGACATCGAAAATGTGGTCGCGGTTACATTTATTTACACAACTATACACGTAGCTAGAAATTGTAGAAAATAGTTTTAAATAATTCGGAACGTCGGACTAATAGCAGCCTTCACATGTAGTAATAAAGTCTAATTCTGTATGCAGTAATGTTGGCACATAAAACCTTTACATCGGAGACAAAGAAAAATCAATAAAACCGCCAAAATTATACGAAAAAAAGTAGTTGTTTTGACTGTACTCATTTAAAAGAAAATCTTAACCACTATAAAATAAGGTTCAAAACAGGTGTGTTTCCATTGTGTGTGTACTGACTTACAAACTTATCCGTGCTGGTGGCAAAAATGAGAACTAACTTTTTTATTATGGTAATGACGTGTAGTTTAACAGTTTCGTATAGACAGTGGCGACACGCCTATCGGAAACATTAATTTTGTCAGTCTCTAGCGGAGAAAATATCCAATAAATAATTTTTATTTCGTATTATAATGATATCTTACTTATATTTATTATTTAAACTAGTAGTAATAAGAAAACGAAACAAAAAAAAATTCCCCATCTGCAATTTTTAGTATTACGATAAGTATTATATTATTTGGACAGTTTATAAACGCGCAATAAGGAATTTCGATACATCCTGTTGTCGGCTCGTACTAATTTGAAATAAGCGACAGCCTCTCTATTTTCGTGACCACTTTTCGGGCCGTGACAGCTAATCTTGTTTAGATAGTATATCGATGTTAAATCTCGTTAAATTTTCTCAAGCTCCTTTTTTTCTCACTCAAAATTCAAAATTTATAAATACCGACCTTACATGCATTCATTCATTGAGATTTGTTAATTATATTTAAATATTTTTGTGATGTCATATACAGTCTGTATCCTGTAAAATATAGATAGACATATACAACGTGTTATAACAATTATATAATATAAAAAAACAATAATAATAAAAAAAAAAATATTTTCACTGATGTGCAAACCCTATTTCAGTAAAATTAAAGTGTAAACTACGCAGAATGTAGGTACCTACATTTCTACCTAATTCGCGAAACGACAAAAATTTTAAAAGACCTAACCTTATTAGGGTTGACAACATTTTTGTCTTTTTTTTACGGGGTATATTGTAACACGTTGTATTAGGAATATAAAAAATAAAATCATCGATATACTATCTAAACAAGATTAGCTGTCACGGCCCGAAAAGTGGTCACGAAAATAGAGAGGCTGTCGCTTATTTCAAATTAGTACGAGCCGACAACAGGATGTATCGAAATTCCTTATTGCGCGTTTATAAACTGTCCAAATAATATAATACTTATCGTAATACTAAAATTGCAGATGGGGAAATTTTTTTTCGTTTCGTTTTCTTATTACTACTAGTATATATTAGTATAATAAATATAAGTATAGTATAGTATAATAAATATAAGTAAGATATCATTATAATACGAAATAAAAATTATTTATTTGATATTTTCTCCGCTAGAGAATGACAAAATTAATGTTGCCGATAGGCGTGTCGCCACTGTCTATACGAAACTGTTAAACTACACGTCATTACCATAATAAAAAAGTTAGTTCTCATTTTTGCCACCAGCACGGATAAGTTTGTAAGTCAGTACACACACAATGGAAACACACCTGTTTTGAACCTTATTTTATAGTGGTTAAGATTTTATTGCAGTTTAATGAGTGCAGTCAAAACAACTACTTTTTTTCGTATAATTTTGGCGGTTTTATTGATTTTTCTTTGTCTCCGATGTAAAGGTTTTATGTGCCAACATTACTGCATACAGAATTAGACTTTATTACTACATATGAAGGCTGCTATTAGTCCGAAGTTCCGAATTATTTAAAACTATTTTCTACAATTTCTAGCTACGTGTATAGTTGTGTAAATAAATGTAACCGCGACCACATTTTCGATGTCATTTTGTTCGTGACAGCTAATCTAGTTGGTATAGTATATCGATGAATAAAATAATATTTATAGTAAAGTTTATTTAGTGATCCTAAAAAACCTCCACAAACAAACTTCGTTTTGTGTTTTTTTTTGTATCTGAGGTGTTAGACGAATAGTAAAATAACTTTACTATGTCCAACTCAGAGTAATTAGAATAGAGCTAGTATCGCGACGATTCCCCGAACAAATTTTTCGTGGCACTTTTGCGGGGTGCGGGAGGCGAAGTAAACACACACAGATACAATTTTATGCATACCCACACTATAATAAACTCGCAACACATCCCCTGGAGGCTCGTTGGTGCGGAGCGCACCATTATAACGCAAACTCGCTGTTCCGTCAGAGACCGTTGGTGCTATATGCACCAAGGGTGCAGACACGTTTTGATACCGGTTTAACTGTCTCCATGTTACACAGCTATTTTTTTGCTTTTTTTATTGCTGATCTGGCTATCTTTTAAAAACAGAGTTGGCAACACTGGTGATTTGTTTGTTTCTCGTTTAGTTTGACTTTGATTACATTTGATTGGATTGGTTGGTGTTTATTACTTTATTTACGTTCTGAAGGCAATTCACTTGAGCTTGTAAATTATTCTTGGTATGTATCTAACTTAGACGACTTGTGACAAAAGTTGGTAATATGTTAAAGTGCTTTGTGTCTTGCCTGACGAGGCACTGCTTAACAGCAGAAGGTAAATGTTTAACGTGTGCCACTGTGATTTTGGATCGGTCATGCTCGCCATCGAAAAGTCTTTGCTTGTGGCGGCTTCGTGTGGCGGGTCACCCCCTTCCCTCCAATATGGTTGAGGGGAGTGATGGCTGCTGCTCGAGTCAACTCGTGCGCGGGTGCTGCTTGGGGGGACTGGTCCGACTACTATCCCTTTGGCATTTTAGTTTGTTGTATTTTCGTCGTATTTTTTATTTTATTTGATATTTTGAACGGCAGGACACACTGTCGCTGGTGCTAATCTAATTGTAAAAAGACAAACTTTGTTTTAAAAAAAAATGTGAAAAAATGACAAGCCCGCTGAGTTTCTTGCCGGATCTTCTCAGTTGAGGCCGCGTTGTGATCCGGTGGTAGCTTTTAAAAAAAATGACCGTTCAAAAGTGCTAGCGTTAAGCCTATTTGAAATAAAAATTTTTGAATTTTGAATTTTTTGGATAAATAGATTTTATATAGATTTACCTATTATTTTTTTATGGTAGGTACTCAAAAGCTGAGGATTACTAGACATAGTACGGAACAAAATTAATCCAAGAGGCTTTGTAGTCAGCCAAGCAGAGAAGAAATACACTTAGCGGAGTGCATAAATATTCTTAATTTCCTAGCAGTTAGCACTGCCATGTCTCATAAAAAAGAGGATTTGAAGGTATACTGGAATAAAATAAACTATGCATTTCCAATTCTTAACGATACAGTGTTTAGCGACTGCAGCAACGCGGAATATGATGAAGTCCATCAAATAATTATTGGGTTAGGTGTACAGATCAAGATACGAGATCTCGTATTAGTTCATGTAGAAAAATATCTTCGGCAGCATGTGGCGCCTTCCTTTTGGTCGAAATTTGTGAAAGTTGATGAGGAAGTGAAGGGTTTCCAACTATTCAAGACTGCAGTGAATGATCTGTTTGATTCTGTGTCCAATTTTACAGCAATATTACAAAGATTGACAGTATTAAACAATACTTGCAGTGATAATAAACCCATATACGGTGAGAAAGATGTAATTTCAGGCTTCAAACAACTTGTGCGAGCTACACTGCTTTCTCAGTTGCCTCTAGATTATAATGTTATTATTAATCATTTCTATAAAGTCTCTTTCAATGTATTTGATAATGAATACGAAAATTCTGATATGGGGGAAGACGTTATGTGTTCAGGATGTCAGAATGATTGCTCTGATTGCAACTGCATGTATATTGTAAAAGTGTTTCATGACACAAACAGAAAACTGATGGAACTACAATTGCTTGAAAGATTAACTGGTCAGGTTTTGACCAATTTTATACAGATGAGAATAGAATCTCACATACAAAAGCTTTGCACAGGCTCTTTTGATGTTTCCCATATAAAGTTCTTGGAAAATTGGTTGGACACTACTGTTATGTCATGGCTGACTAGGATATATTGCGGGGGCTCATCGAAACCATCCCCTGATGATAAGAATGTTCAAGTTGCTATATCTAAATTTAAACAAAAACTGAGTTACTATTTGTATCACACCTACACTAAGTTAAGAATAGATCAGCTTTTTAATATTATCATTGAATATCCAGACTCGCAACCTGCTGTAGATGACATAAAATTATGTTTGGATAAAACAGATCTGAGATCAACATTGTGTAAGAAGTTGCAAAATGCTTTAGAAACAAGACTGCTACATCCAGGTGTGAATACTCCTGACATATTAACAGCTTATGTTACTACTATCCGAGCACTAAGACATCTAGATCCATCAGGAGTCATACTAGAAACGGTTACAAAGCCTGTTCGTAATTATTTAAGAAATAGAGAAGATACAGTCCGTAGTGTTGTTAGTAGTCTCACAGAAGAAGGTGCAGGAAGTGAATTGGCTGAGGAACTGGTGAAATTTGCTGCAGAAGCTGATGGGGAGAATGATAAAGAGGAAGCGTGGGATGAGTGGAATCCTGACCCTGTAGATGCCGATCCCAGCATTGACTCCAATGATCGAAAAGCAAGTGACATTATCTCAATGCTTGTCAATGTGTATGGCAGTAAGGAATTATTTGTTAATGAATATAGAACACTATTAGCTGATAGATTGTTGGCACAGAGTGCAATAAACACTGAAAAAGAAATAAGATATTTGGAGCTACTGAAATTAAGATTTGGAGAGTCACAACTTCATTTTTGTGAAGTGATGCTCAAGGATATATCGGATTCGAAAAGAATAAATGCACTTATACATCAGGATAAAGAAATAGAAACTCTAAATAAAAAGTTTACCTCAAATGCCATGATATTATCAGCCCAGTTCTGGCCACCTTTTAAAGATGAGAGTTTAGAGTTGCCAGAGGAGATAAAATTACACTTAGAAGCATACACAAAATCATTTGAAGCATTGAAAGGCAACAGATCGTTGAGTTGGAAACCACACCTAGGGAATGTACACATTGAAATCGAAATAGGAGATAAAAAGCTAGACCTGACAGTCTCACCATTCAACGCTACACTCATAATGCACTTTCAAGATAAGCCTGAGTGGTCAATAGAAGAGTTGCATCAAATTATGAAAGTGCCTGTGACCATCTTGAGGCGAAAAATAACTTACTGGCAGTCAATAGGCCTCATTACTGAGAAAAGTACTGATTACTATGTTTTAGTAGATGGCTCTGATGGCAATAAGGCAAATGTAGCTTCGAACCAGGTTCAGGAAATGATGTGTGAGGATGATGAAACTGAAAGTGTCATGGCATCAGCACATGACCAGAGGGAAGGTGAATTGCAGGTGTTCTGGTCTTATATTGTCGGAATGCTTACTAATTTAGATTCATTGCCATTGGATCGTATTCACCAGATGCTCAAGATGTTTGCATCGCAGGCCCCTGGCACTGAATGTAGTTTACAAGAACTAAGGCAATTTTTGGATACAAAAGTAAGGACCCACCAACTTGTACTGCAAGGAGGAATGTATAAATTACCTAAAACATAATTATAATTGTGTTAAAATAACTTACTTTGTTATTTATCCTCATTTATTATCGATTTGGAATGTTCCAAGATAAAATGAAACCACGAAAAAAGTTTAACAAAACTTTATTTTTATATTGTTTTAAATATAAAAATTTGGTTACAGTAGATAATGTCTGTGGGTTAATATCTGGATTACTTATTATAAAGACGATTCTCAAAGCTGATCAATCAATGAATACAATAAATTAGCTGAAATAATTTATAAGTAATACCACCACATTGTTTTAATAAAATATTATATAACTTTTAATACTTCAGTGTTTGCAATACATAATCTTGTGTCAGTCTTACAACTATAAAAATACTGTTTAAATTAATAAGTGGAAATAATCATTTAGACGAACAATAAATAATACTTATTATTTAATGTTTAAAACTAACAGATACTGAGAAACAATACAGATTCATTAAAAAATATTTTGTATGGAATGCATATACTCTATAGAAGCAGTCATAAATGCAAATAATATTTCACACACCCAGGCATAGTATACTGCTTTAGCATGTAGGCTCTTAGGTTTACTGTGTGTCAAACAAATCATCAACAAATAGAATGGAATGTTAGGCATTAACAAATTTATTATACCAATAAAAATCTCATTAGGCATGAAATAAGATAAATATATAGAAGAAATAAGTTTTGCGAAGATATATCTAGGCCCTTAGTTTGTAATAAACATCATTGCTGTTGTATCAAACCAAACAGTTGAGTATTTCTGAATAAATCGATATATAATATAGGTATATTATTCTTATAATTCCAATACGTAGTTTCTGTATTTAAAATATTATTGTTTTCTTTACCTTGGCTTTGTTTTTAAGAGCGACCGAAGTCTCAGAATATACTCCAGTTCATATACATTAAATAACATAAACGATGAGGAAATATTTATAAATCTCGATTATGCAAATAAATATAATCAAACAACAGTTAAAGCTCTACGTCTAGTTTACATATGTACAGAATATAACGCGGTATTGCAGATGCTTGCTGAAAATAATGTGAATGTATTCCAATATTTTCAATATTTGAAAATTCTAATTCTATTACACCTCACATATATTACAGCAAACGACGCGTCACCGATCTAATTGCACGTCTCTACATAATAAAAAAGCTTACAAAGTATTAAGTACATGAAAATTCCTTTAAGTCCGTTATAAGTAATGCTATAATCTCTCGATGGACGAATTAATCTTGAGATAGGTACAAGATAGGATAAATTCCTAGAACATTATGAGGGGTAAGTATCTTGTTGTATAGATTGTTTTATTGGCGTTATTGGTCATATCCAGCTGATTGAAATGTATTTTATACATGTTTCTTGAAAAGAAAACAAAATTATTTTCAAGTTTAATTATATAGGTGTAGTTCATAAAGAGTTGTAGCACAATACACGTTGCATGGGCTAAAATAGTTTAAGTGCTGAACAAGTGTTTCATCTTAGACCTCCAAAGTCCCAAGTATAAGTAAAGTGCACTTAAAATTGCACTTTATTCATACTTATTATCTGAATTTACTGATTGGTCATAAATCATATTGCGATTGCCATACGTGTCGTCTTTAACACGACTGCATACATTTAAATGTAACAGAAAAAAATTGTGCATCAAATTGTAAGACATCGTTGGTATTATACGGTTATCGATTTAACATCGAAAACAAGTCGCAAGTGAACTCGGGGAGTGGCCAGGTTCACCGGTTGCGTCGGGGCGCGGGCGCGGGCGTGGGCGCTGGGGGGGCGTGGGCGTGGGCGTGGGGCGGGGCGGGCGGCGCCGTGAGGGGCGGGGCGGGTGGGAACCGCTTGAAGGGCCCCAGCCGCTTACCGGCCCGTGGTGAAACTGTATGCGGCTCTCCACCACCGCCCCACGCGCTAGCGCCGTGGTCCAGAAGCGCTGCCGCCAGTCGCGCACTGCCTTGTTCTGCCGGCGTGACACAATCGCGGTCAGATTATTACTACTCAATAAGAAAAATATATGACAAAAAGGAAGGCCCACTGAGTTTCTAGCTGGGTCTTCTCAGTAGCGGCCGCGTTAGAAACCGGTGGTGGTTTGAAAATTATACTACACTTGTAATGTAAAGTGCATGGTGCGGACGTCTTTGGCGTGTGCAATTATTGTGTTGAATTAGTGAGCCCCATGGGCGGTGCAAGAAGTGTACAAAGGTGTCTCGGTGCTTGTGCGCGTAGACACATTGCCTATCGTTCCCTTAAATATCCCTAGTCCTCCCAACAGAGCTATCCGTTATTTATATTTTGGTCCTTCGAGCCGGATCCGAAATATAAATCTCAGCTTAGTTGGGAAGACTATGGATATTTAAAAGGAAAACAGGGAAAGATAGAGATGTGTGTCACGTGCCCAAAGCCTTCCGAATTTGGGTGTCTTACCGTTGTTAGCTGGTGTGCGATTGTTGTGCGGCAGTGGATCCCGTAGCCGCTGCACGAAGTGTTCGAAGGTGTCTCGGTGGGTGTGCGCGTGTACTAGCGCGTCGAGTGTCCGAGCCCGCTCTGCGTACGCGTGTTGGTATAGAGGCATGGTCGCGCGCACCGCCCGTCCCCCACTGAAGGCAGCCCCCCGAACTAACGCCGCCGCGCAATTCACGCGAACTATACTCTCCTCCCATAGCGGGCCGAACACGCTCACCTACAAAAGGACAGATATGCACGATTCATCGAATGTGTGACAAGATTTTTTTTTTACTTGGTAAATTTGGAAACCATTTAGCAAAATAGTAGAACCGTAAACAGGTTACACACAATACAGTAATCCAGGATGCTACGTGATGTGTCACTAAGCGATAAAAATTAAAGTTGAATATTATCTCAAACTCAAAAATAGTTTATTTCAAATAGGCGCTAGCACTTTTGAAAAATCATTTTTTTTTTAAAAAGAAGCTGCCACCGGATCACAACGCGGCCTCAACTGAGAAGATCCGGCAAGAAACTCAGCGGGCTTGTCATTTTATCACTTTTTTTTTTTTAAAACAGTGTGTCATGTTACAATTAGATCAGAGCGACAGTGTGTCTTGCCGTTCAAAAGATCAAGTAAGACAGAAAAAAATAATAAAAAAAAAATACGACGAAAGTACAACAAACTAAAAAGCCAAAGGGATAGTAGTCGAACCAGTCCCCCCAAGCAGCACCCGCGCACGAGTTGACTCGAGCAGCAGCCATTACTCCCCTCAACCATATTGGAGGGAAGGGGGTGACCCGCCACATCTACATCCTGTTTTTCTTTACAAGACCAACAATTTTAAAAAATGTATAAACGCAGGTGTAGTCTATATGTTAAACCGTGACCAGGGACTATAGAAAAACTACACACTACTACACTTTAGATGTTACAACAAATTATATGATGATAGCTATTAGACGGGCCCGTTGGTCTAGTGGTTAGTGACCCTGTCTGCTAACCAACAGGTCGTGGGTTCGATTCCCACCAAGTGTCTGGGTGTTTTATCTATATAAGTATGTATTTACAAAAAAAAAGTATATTAAGTATTAGTATCAGTTGTTTGGTTTCCATAGTACAGGCTCTGCCTAGTTTGGGATCAGATGACCGTGTGTGAATTGTCCCAGGATAGTATTATTATAAATGTAAACCGATGTTATTTGGACCGAGTTAGCAAATAGAATAGAACAAAAAATTATTTGAACACCGCAAAACATTGAAGCAAAATTTCAACAAACAAGAGAAATTAAAAAAAAAACTGACAAATAATCATACATAAAAATTAAAAATACTTAATAGGTACTATGTGCCACAAAGAAGGTCCAAATGGGTCCCAGATCAGCGTATTGTCAAGCATATGCTTGACGCTGGTGTTCATCTGGGCCCTATGTTCCACGGATGTCATCCAGTGGTGAAACAAAGATATACATTTATAATTTTAAAAACGAACCACATACAATTGACATGCGATGAATCAAATAGTTACTACATATTAAGTGAATAATCAAATCAAGTTGCAGAGGTTCTCAGAATAATATTGCTACTCCGGATTCTTTAATATTCATATTAGTGATTGGTGACGAGGCAAGCAAGAGATTCAGCTGATAAGAAGCATTCATTACGCCTACCAACAGAAAATTAATATAATTATCTCTTAAACGCATTGATTTCACCAGCTAAAGTGCCATTTACACCGGAACAGAGCAATCTTAACACACTGCAAAATATTTAACACTGCGGTGGGGCCTACATGAGTGGTCTCTTGCGCAAAGGACCCATTCCTAGTAGATATGCATAAAAGGAGGGAGGGGAAGGTAGTGTTGTACTCACGTCTGGCTTCCTGGAGACGGTGACCCGCAGCAAGCTGCCTGGTAGTGGGTACAGCACTATAAGTACGTCACAGAACTGCGTGGGCAGCGTGTCGCGCTTGTACGGCCGCCAGTGCTCGCTCCATACCACGTGCACCTCGTCGTTGCCCAGGTGACGAGTCTGACGTAACGACGATATTTGTTAATGATTTGACCCGTTGGGTGTTCGGGTAAGAATAGCAGCCTCTCATCTCCCCCCGTTGAGTGTCCGTAAGAGGCGACTAAGGGAAAACAAGAAGACGGGCAGCAGCGTCTTTCTATTGGATTACTTACCACCTATACCTACTGAGATCCTTAAGACGCCTGCCAAGCGTGGGGATTATGGCAACCCCTCCCTTATAAGGGGGAGGCCTTTGTTCAGCAGTGGACGTCTATCGGCAGCTGATGAATGATTTCAGTGTCAAATTGTTAAATAGTAGGTGATAGTAAAATAAAAGTACAAGTAACAAAAAAACGTTGGAAAATGTATTGTTCGAGATCGCTTTGTGCTATGATGGCGACCAAGAACGCAACAGTTCCAGCAACAATGATTTGGAAATAGTATATTTCATTACGAGTGCGGAAAGCCTGTCATTGCAAAGAGTTCCGACAAATGTCTACCCGAGCCGAGGCGCAGCCGAAGGCGAGGGTTGACAGTCGGAACAAGTTGCAATGACGGTTCCGCACGTGTACTGAACAACTATTTTTAATACAGTTGCGAAAAAACGAAGCAACTTAATAAAATAATAAAAATACACAACAAACTCAACTAACTTATCATTTATTTCTTATAAAAGTTATAATTCACATGTACATAACGTAGAAGGTTTTAATTTTGCTGAGAGTTCGGAGAAGTATGCCAACATAACATTTTCTGAAAAACTATTTGCTTTTTTCTCTTCTCTCCACGCAATAAATTCGTCGTATGTAGATATGTAGCGACTTTTTGACTTTTCCGGTAAAATGTTCTCCGAAGCATTTTGTGCAATTATACTGAGTTCGGGTGGTGTTAATTCAAAAAACATATCGTCGAAATTACTCATTTTGTGCAACAAGCAACTAAACTCACAACAAACAAAGAACAAGGATTTTTTTTGGAAAATGACGCCAACCGTAAAATAATATAAGCAGTTTTTTGTTTTCTTTATCCATTCTGGGTAGGCAAAGGGAAATATGCCCATACAGCCAAATCTGATATTGAAACAAATTAGTAGCTGAATCGTAAAAACTTCTATGAATTCTTTTTAGTAAAAACTTCGTGGTTGTTTTTTTTTTCTCTTTTTAATAGACATTATTTTGACAGTTGGGAAAGAAAACGCACGAGTGCGGGAAAGGTAAAGAAAAAGCACTAGTGCGTAATAGCCTACATCCCGAACGCTATACATCCCTGCAATACGCCACTTTTTGAGCAACTGTATTAAAAATTATATTTTATAATTAATCACTCATACTTAATGTATCGATTATTTAGTCTGTGAAGATCCGGCTCGAAGGACCAAAAATAATGGAGGGCTCCTTTAACCCTAGCAAAACCACAGTTTGCGAAGACTTCACCCTACATACCAGGTTACGGTAAAATAATGGCCTGAGAGAAACTGTCTATCTGTCTGTCCCCCTAAATACTCTTAAATTGGCGCGTGTTCGTATGGGTTGTACCTTGTTGAGTATGGCGTCGGGCGTGTCGGCGGGCATGCGTGTGGCCACGTGGAACAGCGCCTCAAGCGTGAGTGTGGCCACGTATGGAGCGCTAACACCGCCTCCGCCACCACGTAGCCCGCCAGTGAAGCCTACGTGACTCTCCAATTCCACCTGTACGCGAACATCTCACTTAATTAACGAGGTCACTAAAACGAGACCTCCAAAGTGACATTTGAAAATTACAATTAAAAAAAAAAACAAAAATAAGTTTGTTTGTCGAGGTTATTTTATTTAAAAAAAAAGTATTAGGTAAAAAAAGATTAGTTAAGTAAGATTTAAAACTAGTCCAAGTTTCAAATAGCATCAGTGGTTCCTTTTATATCTATAACTAAAGTCGCGTTAGTTACACTATTTATAACTCGAGAACGGCAGAACCGATTTTGCTGAAAAGTGATGGGGAGGTAGCTTAGGACCAGGAGACGGACATAGGATACTTTTTACCCCGGTAGGTTACGGTTAAGCAACGTTAGGTAAGGTCATTAGATGGGTGAACCGATTTGTATGAAATTTTATGTGCATATCGGGTAGGTCTGGAAATAGGTCATAAAAAGTATATTTCATACCGCTAGGTTAAGGTTAAGCAACATAAGGCAAGGTCATTAAATAGATGGGTGAACCGATTTGTATGAAATTTTATGTGCATATCGGGTAGGTCTGAAAATAGGTCATAAAAAGTATATTTCATACCGCTAGGTTAAGGTTAAGCAACATAAGGCAAGGTCATTAAATAGATGGGTGAACCGATTTGTATGAAATTTTGTGTGCATATCTGGTAGGTCGTAAAGTATATTTCATGCCGCTAGGTAAAGGTTAAGCAACATAAGGCAAGGACATTAAATAGATGGGTGAACCGATATGTATGAAATTTTGTGTGCATATCGGGTATGTCTAAAAAAAAGGTCGTAAAGTATATTTCATGCCACTGATACCATGATTGACGAGGATATGTAGAACGAGAGGAGGGTGAAAGAGAGGAGAGAGAAGGAGAGGAGATTCGAGAAGAAGGGGATGGGGTGAGAGATCGGGGCAGTTAGTTGCAATGCAGCAATGGGGGAGTCAGAGAGAGTAAGATGGGAGAAGAGAGAGGGGACAATGGGGAGCGGAAGAGCGGGAGTGTGACGGGGACCGAAGCGGGAGGGTCACTTATGTCCGGTAATTACACCAGCAACAAAGGCCATTTGGAATAAGTGGATCAACAGACAGACGCGGAAAGCGACTTTGTTTTATACCATGTAAAGATTATTTCAACAGCTCGGCCGATGGCTCGGATCTGCACAATACCGCGTTCACGTAGTCGGCCGCCGAGGGATTACATATTTAGTAAATAATCTTACCTCCCAAGCCAGAGCCGCCAAAAACGCTTCGTAGGCAGGACTGCCGCAGCGGTTAGACAGGATCTCGTTCCGAGTTTCTTGGCCTTTTGCCACATATATTACTGCTACTTTGTGGGTCTCGCGGCATCTATAAAATATAGTTTCTAAATATAACATTTATTTTACATGATGGCTTCACAGCCTTAGGATTAGCAAGTAAAGTTTTAGCGGAGTGTTAGATGACATTCATTTTCTCCTTTTCTCCCGACTGCCCTAGAAAGTAGTAGTTTAAAAGTTATACTATATTTAATTACGCCTAAAATTAAAATCCGTTATGGCCACAGAGCGTGCAAGTTAAATAAGTAGATATATAGAACGGTATATCGGAATAAAATAATCTGAATCTAGTGTTCACGGCATCGATATAATATAAACTAGATAAACATTCACGAACAAAATGACATCTAAAATGTGGTCGCGGAGGTTGCAAACTTATCTGTGCTGGTGGCGGAAACGTGAACTATTATATAATGATAATGACTTGTAGTTTGACAGTTTCGCATAGACAGTAGCGACACTCCTATCGGCAAAAATAAATTTGTTAGGATGTGGCTTGTAAAGAAATAGCGACACAAGGGCGCTATTTCTCGCTACCACTTTTTGAACCATAACACCAAATCTAGTTTAAGTATATATTATATCGATGGTTCACGGTATCAAGTTTCGGTGATAACCTAAACTTTTAGTATATTTTATATTTATTTATCATGCAGAGTCTAAAACTACAGGCAGTCTAACCAGGCGCGCCACTGATGGCGACCCCTTCGTTCTAAGGGGGACGGGTTGCCATCAGTGGCGTGGATCTTTTGGCCGCTGATGATGATGAGGGCATTAAGAATATAAAGGCACACATACCTTTGCGCGTCGAGGTTTCTGAGTTCGCGCAGCAGGCGATCGGTGCGTCGTAGCAGGTGCGCATGCGTACGACGAGCCGGCGCTAACGTACCCAACTGAGCCGCGAGCGCGCCACAAAGCGCGAATGTTCGCGTGCCACCGCTCTCGCTCGCCGAACATTCCTCCTCCTCGCGGCTGCCGCCGACAACATCACTATTCACACAACCATGCACTTCACAACGCCGTCACGGAACCGTGAGGATCGTCTAGTGACAAATATACGGAGCACGGGGGCAATTATAGCTTCGTTCGAGATAATCTCGAAATAGAATCTGCAGTTTGAGAACTCGGAGCCCGTTGGCTCGAATCGTAACAAGAAAAAACCGCGCAAAAAAATAGGCCCGGGCTACGAAGGGTTAATAACCCTCTTTTGACAAAATTCGAAACTAAAATATTTTTTTTCGAATCTTTTATACTCAGCAACAATTAAAATAAATTATATATACTTGAAGTAGACTGACATTGCAAGTCGTTCCGTTAAAGGTAGTCGACGCGTTTTTTAGGGATGGGGACTACTTTCTCTATTAAAACAATAAACTTAATTATATGAAAAAAAAACACAGCTACAAAATGATACAGGAACATTGTTCCTGTTTTAACATATTATATAACTCAATATAAAAGTTAATCAAGTTTTCAAAACTCAAACTAAGTTGAAATTCTCAATACTTGCAATTCACACTGACATAAAACTTTGATGTCAACTAAATGCTGTCATTCAGCTGTTTTGAACGGTCTTTACCATTCAAAACAGATCGAGCGGCTAACATGCGAGAAAATATCTCGAAAATTATAATACTTCCAATTGGTAATTTCTGAATATATAGTTCATTTCATTTCGTAGTAACTAAGTTTTCATTCGAGAAAAATTCTGATATTTTTTTCAATTTCGTGATTAAGTCGAATGCGTGAGAATTGAGACTCAGATTCTGTTGTAACTCGATAAATTAATAAGCTAGTGTGCTTTACAATCCTCAGGTGGGCTGAGGTGGGACTACAGTCAGGCACTGGTTTATATTAATTAAAAGAATTATATTATTATAGCGCATTATATAGCATTATAGCGCCTCGGGAACCTGTTGCGAAGCTTTAGGGAACGGGGATAGCACCGTACACAATGGACATCTAAAAGCTATGTTACCTGTCCTTGGCGGCGAGGTATGCTCGCTCTTGGTTGCGATGTGCCACAAGTGTGGCCACGAGCTCGTCTTCAGCTCCAGGCGCTAGAGGCGAGGGCCCCGCTTCATCCAACCGCCGCCCACACACCACCTCGGGTGATGTGTGCCCTATGTATGCTAGCACCTGTACGACACAAGTCATCATTAGACTTTTGGTGCCGTCGATGTGGCGTTCTACGTTATTGGGTGATGTGATACATACTGTCTAACAGAATATATACACCCTTATTATACAGACTGTTCAAAAACCCTGTACATTGGGGACATTATTTAGTGTACTATATGCAACTCATTTGTTGATGATCTCTATTTTTCTACACAGCAGAAATACCCTGAGTCATCGGATAAGGTTTTCTTAACACTCTGTTTTATCAACATCAAAAAATTTCATTGATTTTATTGTTCGTATTTTTGGATATCGTCGATAAACTAACTAACTTTATAAATACGTACGTGGTCCAGCTGATGTTTGTCTGGTGGGGAATTTTTGTAATCTGGCAACAAATCCGGCGGTAGGGGCGGTGGCAAAGATGATAATGTATTGTCCCGTGGACATTCCGTGCTAAAAAAAGAAACACTTCAAATAACATCGGATCTTGAAGTTTCTGTGCATACAAACAAAAAAAGAATTGATTAGTTTACATTAGTACACCAGTCTGCCAATAGATGGAGTGCTAACTAATTTAAAGTAAAATATATTAATGCTCACCTCTCAGGCAATTCGAGTGGTTCCAGAGATTCCGAGGACGTGACGGATGGGTCGTAGTAGAGCGCGGAGGCGTCCCAACATGCTTTTCCCGCTATGTCGCGCAGTATTATCCGCACTTGTCGGTCCGACGTCACTAGACCTGACAAGTAATGTTCGACGATCATTTCAAATGTAAATAAAAGTGAGATAGAAAAATGACGGCATAGGGCAGAGATTTGATGGAAAAGAGACGGCTTAGAGTAGAGATATGATAGAGAAAAGATACGGGTCAGAGAAGAGACAGCATAGATCAGACATGTGATAGAAAAGATACGAAAGGAGTAGAGATATGATTGAGAGAAGAGACTTTACAAAGAAGAGCTAAGAGATAATATTATAGACTAGCCTGGCGTGGTGGCGGCGGGCAAATCGAGCGCGGGCAGATCAACGAACGAGGCGAGCGTGGAGTCCCCGAGCCGAAGCATTTGCACGTTCGGCGCCGCCAGCACCGGTGTACCCAGTTCCCCGCCGAGCGCTGGGCTGTCGTGCTGCTCGCATACACTCGACGACAACTGCCACCCGCCCCACAGCGGCCAGTGACCGCCGAACAACACCAGTTGCGTACATATCTAACCAAATAACAGACACATACATCTATAGTACACTCTTCAATGACCTGTGCGGCGGCTGGCGCGAGCAGTGAGCCTTTTACGAAATAACAGGACGCAATGCTGCGCATGTTAACCGTGACAGCTCAGTGGGAGAGCCCTTGCCTTGGAAAACAAGGTGCACAGGTTCGCACCTCTGATTTCTTCGTCTGAATCGTCTTTGTGCGACTGTTACTAGCTCTCGGTAAAGGAAAACATCGTGATGAAACCTGCATGTCTAAGCCTAACTAGCTTTCGAATGACTTGTGAACCCGCCAACCCGCACTTAGCTAGCGTGGTGGACTATGGCCTAAATCTCTTCATCTTGAGGGGAGCTCGTGCTCAAAAGTGGGACAAAAACCAGGGCTGTTAAAAAAATGCTGAATATAAATCCATACAGATATTGCATCGACTTTTCGGCAATGTGTTAACATTGCTGGTGAAATTATCGGACTGAAGAGACTTAATAACAGCTAATGTCTGTGGTGACATCATCGATATAATATGGGTAACATCGACAGTGCAGAGCAGCTGTCCACCATTAGACCGGCTTGTCTCATCACAGAATTGCTTAAAAGCATATTATAGACACAATGCGGTCGCCCACTCAAACATTTAAAGCAGACTAGCTATATACATATAACATAGCGCGTCCTTGTCGTCCTGCGGCAAAACCATTTCATTTAATTAGGTTTCGATGATTTAGGCTCACTATTTATAATAACACTATACTACTCTACCTGTTCTGAATAAATAAGGAAATAGATATACCGTCTGAGCCCATAGCTTGACATCTATTGTAGAAGCAGGTGATGTTTTCGGTCCTAGATTATCCAGTTGAATGTTCGGGTCGAAGTCCTCGTCCACAGGCATCGCCAGGCCTTCAATGTCAGAACCGTTCGTGCCCCTCATTACTGTGTACAGAACCTGAAATATTGGCCAAGGTCTCATAAAATAAGGACAGATTATTCATACGAAGTCGTTAATTTGGTTGGCGGAACAAATTTAGTAATAGACAAATACGTTTATGTAACAGTAAAGTACAGTGTCGCGGGACGACGACTCTCATTAACACCTGGTTACGTGTGCGCAGTTCTGTCATCATCTTTTTGGATTTAAAGTGACAAGGTATCGGGATCGCTACAGTGAACACCTGACTTCCACATACTATCAATTCTTCAAGCTTCAAAATGCATAAAATAGTGTGTATACCTCCTAATGACTAAAATTGTATTTTTTTAGAATAATTATTTTCCCCTGATGTAAAAAGTTTAAGAAAATAGCTTATGTTTAAATGTGTTTTTTTAACTAAATATTGTTTTAATTTAGTTGGGCTTTTTAAATTATTATTTGTTTATCAGGTATTGTGTACCTTCGCGCTGGTAGCCGCCATCCTCGCTGCCCCACAACAACATCCCCAGCAACACGAAGTGTACATCGTGAAGCACGACTCTGACGTTAATCCCGAAGGATACACATTCGAGTACGTGATTTATCAATGTTTCTATTGACATCCAAATGATCCTGAAATCCAGGCGCGGATCTGGGGGCAATTTCAACCAATGACAAGCCGACACCCATCGCCTTGAGTCTAGCAAAACCTACGCTCCTATCGTAAACAAAACATCCCCCGAGTACGGTAGCCTCAGGAGTCTAGCAGATATTGCAAACAAAACAGTGCAACATCACCTCTACCACTCAATCAGTACTCCTATATAAAATGGCTTTCTCGAGGTCAAAAACCTGAATCCATTGTTCAGTGATTCTGAAAACTAATATAAATTTCAATCCAATACAATATTCCACCAACTGACTAGTGCCACACCTGTTACTGTAAAAAGCATTTAGGTTATTTATGACCGCATTTCTTTAACAGTTTTGAAACCAGTGACGGTACATCCCGCCAGGAGAAGGGCACTCTGAAGGAGATCAGCCCGGACCACAAAGCCCTCGAGGTGAGCGGCAGCTACTCGTACGCGGCTCCCGACGGCCTCGTGTACACAGTCACCTTCATCGCCGACGAGCACGGCTTCCAGCCACAGGAACACGTCTCACATCCGGGACAACAATAGAATAATACTAGTATTTACCACTGAAGCTAGTCGTCGAAAATGATGGACGTATTGTATTGAATGAAACTACAATTGTATAGGATTTTATGCAAGATAATTGTGATGTGTTTTATAATTGTTTTTTTATTATGATGTCTTTTTGTAAATAAAATTTATAATCTGAACATTGAATTTATTTAAATGGCCTAAAATATCATTATCATCTTTACTTCTTAGATGTTGTTCAAGAGTCAGGCCAGATTTTTTTTAACTCGGGTGTCTGACGAATATGAACAAGATATACACGCCAGTACGAAGGGATAGTAGATTGATAACCAAAGGTTGAAAATGATCCATTTCACACGAGTTAAACTCTCTACTTTTCATTTCGACTGTAATAAAATTAAAATACTACACGCATATTTTATAAAACAGGTTTATCAAGAATACTCAGTCAAAATTAAAAGTAAAATTAGGAAAATTTAAATAAAATTAGGATAATTTAAAAAAAAAGTGTTTTGTTGGGCATATTTATGTTTGAAATTTTGTGAGAAAACTGCGTTTCTTATTTATTTAGTTACGTCATATTGATGCAACGCAATTATCTTCGACTCCGTGGGTCAACGTAACAATTAGAAAAAAAAAACACCCTACACATGAAAACGAAATTTTCCACCCAACATTTACCCATGAAAATTAAACTTTCCGAACAGGAGAGATGAAATAGTAGATTGTTACACAAGGGAGGAAAATGACCAATAGGTCACTTTCCTCCCTTGTTGCACAAGATGTTTTGGCGTACGAGCGTAGCGAGGGCGCTAATAGTTCGAGTGCTTAAATCGGTCTTTCACCCGAGATAAACACTCTGCTTTTCATTTCGAATATGAGTATGTAAATAAAAACCTGATTAGCTAAACAGTGCTAATATTATCACACGACAAAACAACTGAAGATCGAATTTATGTTTCTCTTTCTATGGCATTCTACCAGCCAATCTTTTTTATCATTTATGATGGTAAACATTTAGCTCAAATCTGGGTAAATTAAATAACAATTTAGTGAAAAGCAATAAGCATAAAGTCGTGTTACATAATTGTTGATAACTTTTAACCGACTTCAAAAAAGGAGCAGGTTCTCAATTCGTCTGTATATATATATATACTAGCAATTCCCTGCGGCTACGCCCGCAATTTTTTGCCACCCCATTTAACCCCTTTAGGAGTGAATGTTTCAAAAATCCTTTCTTAGTGGACGCTTACGTCATAAGTAGAACCTACAGTCCAAATTTCAGATTTCTAGGTCCAACGGTTTGGCCCGTGCGTTGATGAATCAGTCAGTCAGTCAGTAATTTTATATGTATAGATATATTTTTATGTATGTTGGCGCATAACTGGCAATTATGAACCGAAATGAAAAAATCTTTCTTCCATCTATTCTTCAATCCATTGATTGGGTCCCATAAAAAAAATATTGCTTACGGATAAGGAGTTCCTGAAAAAACAAGAATGGCGACTGCGCAGGAAACCTGCAGGAATGCTTAAATACGTGACATTTAGATGACAATATGTCGCTTTTAAAGCAAAAAATGGTCATAACTCTGGCAAATATTTACCAATTTCAATGATTATTTTTTTATTTGAATAAAGGTGTATGGTGTACGTACATGCATTGCACCATATTGATCCGTCAGCAATTTGTCACCGCGCATCGCATTCTAATTTTATATAATTTTCAGTACACAATCAACCGCCGCGAGCGCGTTACCTACCATTATTACCATTCACCATACCATTACCATTTTAATATTAGACTATTGGATAATATACGTGTACTCAAACCAATCCCCTTGTTTCACCATTAACCACCACCATCCCCCTTTACAAAAGGAACCACTGTAATGAATCTGTATGAATTTTATCACAACCGGATAAGAAGTTCCTGGAGGACAATGAACGATGTGGAGGAATTTATCTGGTAAAAACCATAAAACTGATGTTCTCCATTACACTCCAAACCAAATAAGCTTGAACGCGATTACAACTTTATTATGCAGTCATAAAACACCCCCGCTGTATAAGTGACCGTTAACGCGGCAGCAAAAAAAGGTTTGTAATACAAAGTTGTTTTTGCTGACGCGCCTAGCTGACAATGTATGCGGTATGTAGTTATTAAGCCGCAAACGAACTTGTAATTGCCTTCAAGCTTATTTGGGATGGAGTATACGTTACTCTGACAAATATGAACCGATGATTCTATTTTTATTCGAGAGAGTAAACTACTATGATGACTCCATGAAAATTTCATTACGACCGGATAATTTTTTCCTGAAGAAACATGAATTATAAACCATGTAGACGATAATGTGATCATAACCTACCTAGATCATTTTACCGTCTTCGATGGTTCAATCATTATTTATGTATATGAATGAAAATATCACTATAAAGTATAAAATAATTTAAATATTATTGAAGTTGGTGCCAAATATACACGCTAACACCAACTTCTATAATAATTAAATTATTTTAAACTTTTCAGTGTTAAGAAGTCGGTTCAATATTTTTTTAAATATTTTATTTAATTACAATTTTACGTCGAGATTTAACCGTGGCTGTATTAGTTGGGACATGGTTTGCATAGTTTTTAATTTTTTTGACAGCAGGGAAAAACGCTTGCCACGGACGAAAAATATTGTTTTCATCCCTTTGATCAACTTAAAGCGTACTTTCCGACTGTGACTATTTTTTCTTTCAGTATAGGTATATATTTAGGTATTATCACTTGCTTTTGGGGCAGCCAAATAAACTTAATGAGATCTGTTTTTCCGGAATTGCCAAACGTTATTCAAAATGTGATATACTGGACTGTCATTTTTTCTGTTCTGTAGACTAATATGCTCTGAATTTACCAGTATTTATGATTTAGCAGTAATTGGAATTGGCTCAGAGTCACACAACGAGCTATGGAGAGCGCTATGCTCGGAGTTTCTTTGCGTGACAGAATCCGGAATGAGGAGATTCGCCGAAGAACCAAGGTCACCGACATAGCTCGTAGAATATGCAAGATGAAGTGGCAGTGGGCAGGCCATATCGCTCGAAGAACCGATAACCGTTGGGGAAGAAAGGTTCTCGAGTGGCGACCACGAACCGGAAGACGCAGCGTAGGCAGGCCTCCCACTAGGTGGACCGACGACATTGTTCGCCTCGCAGGCAACCGGTGGATGCAAATAGCAAATTGTCGTTCATTGTGGCGGTCTAAGGAGTGGACGTCGTCCGGCTGGTGATGATGATGATGATGAGTAATTGGAAAATGTCAACTTAATTAATATCATCCTATGTCATCGGACATTTAATTAAGATGAAGATCAGGGAGGCGATTCTCGCACTTTCGAATCAATCACGAATTCGAAAAAATATTCGAATTCGAACTATTGGCGACTAAAAATCACGTAATTGTATTCTCGACATGTCGAGCCCAACCTATTTCGAACGCTAGCCGCTCGAACTGTTTCGACTGGTCAAGACCATTCGAATCGTCATCTCGAGTTCGAATCACAACAAATATCATACCTTGCCGTATAATATGATTATAATTTTAAGATGAGTACCGTATTCCTAGATTATTTTATTCAAAATAACATTATTGGATAGTTTATTAAAGTACAACTACACTTTACGAAGTCCTCGCACTTGATTAAAAATTAATTCATTACCAAACAAACAACAACACAGACCATTAATTAAGAGATGCTACGATCGACAGCCAATTAAGATAAAATCATTATGCCGACAAAATAGAGTATATACATCTAAACATCACATTAACGTCTCTAAGAATACGGACAACAATAATAAAACTTCTCTTTTTATAAATAACTAGCTGACCCGCGCAGCTCCACTCGCGCAGCTCCACTCGCGCTTTTATTACATTTTGCTCCCCTTTTCTCCCTCTTCCCTTGATTTATTTCTCTCCATCTGTCTCTTATAAGAAAAAAATAATTCTATGCTCTCTCCCTCCTCTCTCTTTCCCCCTCCCGCTTCGGTCCCCGTCACACGCCCCACGCCTCTTCCTCTCTCCTCTGAACCCCCTCTCCCTTTCTCATCTCCCATCTTGCTTCCCCTCACTCCCCGTTGCTCCTTCTTAATCCCCCTATCCCTTACCCATCACCCCCTCCTCGAAAACCCTCTCCCTCTCTCTCCTCTCTTGCACCCTCCTCTCGTTCTATATATCCTCGTCAATCATGGTATCTGGGATTCTTACCCACTTAAACCCCTGCAGCTATCGCATCGCCACATAAGAGGGGGACCTGGGCCCTCCAGTGGGATCTGCACCAAATACCCGTCAGTGCGCATTATAGCCTCCTTAAACCTGGCACCATGATCACGGGGACAGGGCTCACAGCCCCGTCACCGTCCTCTTCGGAGTCGCGCCGTCACCCATCTATTTAATGTCCATGCCTAACGTTGCTTAACCTAGCAGCATGAAATATACTCTACGACCTATTCTCAGACCTACCCGATATTCACACAAAATTTCATACAAATCGGTTCACCCATCTATTTAATGACCTTGCCTGATGTTGCTTAACCTGAACCTAGCGTTACGAACAACGTTCACAGCTATTTCTTTCATTGGTGTAAATATTAGTGAAGTTTACGTTATATTGAAGAAGGGACAAATTCATGCAACAACAATATATTATTAGTTATTAATTTCTCATAAAATATAAAAAAGTAAAGGCTAAAAAATGTTTATTGTGGGTTATCCCTAAGAGATAAACATATACCATTGCGGACTTTTTTGTAGACCTTTTCAAGGTGTACAATACTGTAGTACATTATTTTGATCAATCTCGTAGGGTTCAGTCAGCGTTTGCAATGTAAGCGCAAAAAAATGTGTTTTTTTACGACATCACATTAGAAACCTCTAAAATTATCAGTGTTTCTCTACTATATTATGCATGTATTATACATATAAACCTTCCTCTTGAATCACTCTATCTATTAAGAAAAACCGCATCAAAATCCGTTCCGGAGTTTTAAAGATCTAAGCATACATAGGGACAGACAGACAGCGGGAGCGACTTTGTTTTATAATAAGTATAGATACTTCGGGCATACTAAAACAAAATCGTAAACATAAACCCATAAACATATGGCATTTTTGTTTTAATTTTACTTCGCCGAAAGACAGGCAAAGGTACTAGAATCATTCAGCCACAGACTAAGTAAGAACCATAGATTTATAAAAATCTATGGTAACAACTAACGTTCATACAGCTTTGTGTATTTAGTACTCATTAATTTGTGATACATTATGTTAAAAATCGTACAAAATGTTGTTCTACCATTTTATAGGCGTGAACAACTTTATAGATATGTTTTTCTACTAAAAACATCCCATCCGGTAAAAAACCGTATCAACTTCTTGAACGGAATGACTCGCGCGACGTTTATCTTTCACAATGGCAACATTTTCCTCCTTCGATTAGAGATTATTTCGAAGTTTACTTCGATTGTTGCCCAGAATACAAGATTCGAGAAAATCACTTCGAGTTACGAGATTTCTTAGTAGAGATATCTCGAGATCGAATCAGGCTTCGAATCTGCAATTCGAAGCCTGATTCGATCACGAGATGACGATTCGAATGGTCTTGACCAGTCGAAGCATTTCGAGCGGCTAGCGTTCGAAATATCATACTATTATTATAATATTATACTCGACTGTTGGGCTCGACGTGTCGAGCCCAACAGTCGAGTTCGAGTTCGAATCACAACAAATGTCAAACCTTATTGATTATAATTTTACGATGAGTACCGTATCCAAAATAACATTATTGGATAGTTTTTTAAAGTAAACTACAATTTACGAGGTCCTCGTACTGGATGATAACTTAATTCATTACCAAACAAACAATCAACAACACAGAATACTAAGGGATACTACGATCGATAGCCAATTAGGATAAAATCACTATGCCGCCGACAAGATAGAGTATATACGAGGGATACCTTTTAACTTTTGTCGTTTGAAGAAAAAAACACAACTTGAGTTCTGTCGTTTCCATATTTCCCGGTAATTTTGAATTTGGAACTGTGCTATTTTCGAATGTGTTTAAATTTCGAATCTCAAAACAGTTGAAAGTATTAGGATTAATGCTATTGTTTAGTCACAGCGTCGAATGGAATCTGTCAGGTTACGTACGAAAATGAATCTTTCTAAGGAAAATCTTCGTGCAATAATTTTCTACAACTTTAGAAGAGGCCTGACACGGCTTCAGTGTTTTGAAGAGCTAACATCTGTGTTCAGTGATGAAGCCCCATGTCTGCAGATTGTCGAACGCTGGTATTTAGAATTCCAGCGTGGACATACTAGTGTTAGTGACAAATCTCGCGAAGGACGCCCAAAATCCGCCTTCACTGAAGATAACATCATTGCTATGAGACAACTAATTCTCGAAGATCGTCATGTGACGTATCGAGAGATAGAGGCTCTATTAGGCATCTCAGGGACAACCATTCAGAAGATCTAGCATGAAGCGCTTGGTGTGAGAAAGCTAGTTTGCCGTTGGATACCGCATCTGCTTTCTGACGATCACAAGGCGGCCGGTGTAAGAAAACTCTGCAAAGGTTCAACCGAGGAGAGTCAAATCACGTCTACGACATCATCAGTGGTCACCAATCTTGGATCTATGCCTACGATCCTGATTCCAAACAACAATCTACAATCTGGGTCTTTCAAGACGAGCCAAAGCCGACTAAAGTTGTTCGTTAACGCAGAGTGGTATACCACAGTTTGTTTACCACAAGTCGTCGCCGAACTTCGAAAATCTAACTCAAAGCGACGCATCATCCTGCACCACGACAACGCAAGCTCACACAGCGCTCGTCAAACGATTGAGTATTTGAAGCAGGAAAAAGTAGAAACTCTTGACCATCCTCCATACAGTCCTGACCTAAGCCCTAACGATTTCTTTACATTTCCTAAAATTAAGAAAAGTCTTCGTGGTCAAAGGTTCCAGTCCGGTGAAGAAGCAGTCGACACTTTCAAGTCAGCCATTTTGAACACCCCCACTTTAGAGTGGAATAAATGTTATAATAACTGGTTTGAGCGAATGGAAAAGTGTATTAAGCTACGTGGTGAATACTTTGAAAAACAATAAAAAGTACTATAAGGTTCTAGTTGTTTTTTTCTTCAAACGACGAAACTTAAAAGGCATCCCTCGTATTATCTGTAGAGGCACTAAAATGTATCCACTATTCCACTTTTTATGTCAATTTTCAGGTCGCATTGAGGTCAAATCATAAACGATTACGTCGACAAAAACTTTTTTGTTTCTAGTCTCCTGTTTAGTGTAGTAGTGTGAGCTTTATATTTCATTAGCGATATGTTACGTAGACCCGAAAGATAGTGTTGACATCAGCTAGAATTCTGATTTAAAACTGACAGCACATACCATACTCTACACAATCAGTATCCAACTTCAATAGTAGTAAGTTGATGAGAAGTAAACATTTTTAAAATGAACAAAATCGTAAGTGTTTTGATTTTTCAGCTCATTTGGAACTCTGTCAACATCTTTCCAAAAGAACTCGTTTGGAGAGAAGTCGACAACAACTTGTAGCAATTAAATTAATTTTTCTTTTCAGATTCTATGTACCCTGACCATAATCGCCGCCGCCTTTGCTGCCCCCCAACAATATGGGCAGCAAGAACAGAACCCAGTTCACATATTGAAACAGGAGTCTGATATCAACTCTAACGGATACATATTTAAGTACGTTATCAAGTTATCATAAGTCATAACGTGGTTAAAGTATATTCTAAGATGCGATTTTTTGGTAGAACCCTTGACAAGAAAGAAGGTCTTTGAATGTATTGAGTTTGTTTTACTAACGATTTTTTCTTTATAGTTTCGAAACGAGCGATGGGACATCCCGCCAGGAGAAGGGTACGCTTAAGGAGTTCGAGGAGGGCCACAAAGCCATCGAGGTGAATGGTATCTACACGTACGTGGGCACCGACGGGCTCCAGTACACAGTCACTTTCATTGCCAACGAGCACGGTTATCAACCGCAGGAACATGTTTCCCACCCCGGACAATAATAAACAACTCTTAAGAAAGTGATCAAATACCCGCAACGTACAAAAGTTGCAAATTCGTCAATTTGCAACTTTTGTACATTACGGGATTAAAGGTTGCGTAGGTTTTACTACACACTGTGATCTTATGTTGTAGTTTTGATACTAATTTTATAAAATAATTATGTTAAAATATATTTATGTTGAAAGAATATGATGTGTAAATTTCAAAAACCCTATTCCATTTTACATAAATAAACAAGGATAAAATTCCAGACGTAGATTAGATACAGACCCGAGAATTCAGACAGTTGACATGTTCAAATCAGAAATGAACAGCGGTGGTACAGTCAGTAATTTTGGCTAGAAATTCCTCTGAAGAAATTCGTTGGCGAAGTAAACTTGTACAAAAGTATGAAAGGAAAGTACAAAAACACACATTATATTTTAGGTTATTAAAATTTTTCTTTTGAAATCATTATCCCGCAATCATCTCCCCCCCTCACCAACGATCTCAACGCGCCCCCGGTTTGAGGAAACCTGGTTTAATTTATTAGCAGTGTAGTGTGAAGAATGAGGTACAGCCTTAGGTCCAGCAATTATTACGTTAATATCTTTGATTTGCTCTTATTTCGGGTCGTAGGTATATCGAATGAATGCGTGTGATTGTGTGGCACGTGCGTCGTGCGCGTCATATTGTGTCAAAGTTCAGTACGTTTTGGCATGGCAAGTAATAGTGAGCCTTTAGTTTACATATTCGATATACAATAATAGACTAGATGACTGAGAAGTTATATTTAGGCCGTCATTTAGTTTAACAAAAAAATATTGGACACGTATTTTTTCTGTACAAACAACAAAAAATAACGAAGAAAGACCTACAGGATTGAAATTCTGCGTGACGTCACGTTTACTTACACTTTTTACTAAGACGTGACGATACATGCCCTTACTCCCGAACTTTGACACTCTTTATCTTTGTACCTAAGTAAAAACGTATGCAATATTTTTTGATAATCTAACTGACGGACTAATTTAAATTATTATTTCTTTACCCAGTCATCATCCTATTACAAACTTTTATCATTATGCTTATTACTGTACCTACTTAAAATAGATGCACGCTAGGAGACCCTAAGGCCCTAAGGCGAACGCGCTCTTTAAATTCACATACTTAATTATTATTAATTATCGCCATATTAGAAAATAGCATAACAATAGTTTAGAATAGCATGCCAAGACTGATGAATTAGCAGGCTTATGAAATTTATGCGAAAACGCATTAATTATAATAATATATCTTGGGACAATCCACACACGGTCATCCGATCCCAAACTAGGCAGAGCCTGTACTATGGAAACCAGACAACTGATACTAATACTTATATACTTTTTTTTTTGTAAATACATACTTAAATAGATAAACAACACCCAGACACTTGGCGGGAATCGAACCCACGACCCATCGGTTAGCAAGCAGGGTGTCTAACCACTAGCTAGACCAACGGGCCCGTCAATATGTACGTATGTTTATCTCTTAGGGATAACTCACAATAACCATTTTATATCCTTTACTTTTTATGAGAAATAATGGCTTATTTACGAAGTGATTTTAAGCAATACAGCATTAATCCTTATCCAATTAAGTATAAATACATTTTTTTTCCACCCGTGCGAAGCCGGGGCGGGCCACTAGTCAAATTATAAAAATGAATACTTTGCGTCCTAAGATGAGTATACATAAGTTTCCGTAATAAAACCGATTATTATGCTTTAGAGCATAACTATTTTACAATGCATAAGGAAAGTACATTGCATTTCTCGAATGTCGCTAGTGTTCTTACTGCTATGTCCAGCCAGCCCTTTTGGGACAAATGTGAAGATTACTGAGCTATGCGTTTTAGAAAACTGTTGATATGGTTCAATGGTTAAAGCTATTATTCAATTAAATGTTTATTTTCGTTCTCCCTGAGTTCTGCAGCTTTAGGAACCTTTAAATCAGGATTGAATTCCTTTTTGCAAGAATGCTGATGCTTGCGTTTGATTCTTTATATGTTATATACATGATAATTTGAATATAAATCAGATAGGGAGTAATAAAAAGTAACTAGTATTGGTATGTACATTTATAACAAGATATAAAAAACAATTATCAAAACGTTAATCTATAGGTACTTACTTATAATATACAAATCATATATTATGCGGTCGGGTGTCTGACCACTAGACCAACGGGCCCGTCAAATTACCATCAGTAGTGCGTAGTGTGAAAACAAATCACAAATTTTAAAAGCACACTCCTATGGTTTAGGCATGTGAAATGAATGCCTGAGATGACAGATTGATGAATTAGATATAGGTATAATGCAAAATATGGTGAAAGCAGTTATTGAGGGACACAGAGACTGACATTTCAGGAAGACACAGATATAATCAGGGGCGGATTTGATACGTTGGCCGCCCTAGGCCTATGAAAGATTGCCAACCCCTGCTCATACGAAAAATTAAATTAATTATAATAGTAATTAAATTAGAGTAAAAATAACGGAACCCGTACACAGACAGTCATCATCATCATCATCACCAGCCGGAAGACGTCCACTGCTGTACAAAGGCCTCCCCCTTAGACCGCCACAATGAACGACAATTTGCTATTTGCATCCACCGGTTGCCTGCGACGCGAACAATGTCGTCTGTCCACCTAGTGGGAGGCCTGCCTACGCTGCGTCTTCCGGTTCGTGGTCGCCACTCGAGAACTTTTCTTCCCCAACGGTTATCGGTTCTTCGAGCGATGTGGCCTGCCCACTGCCACTTCAACTTGCATATTCTACGAGCTATGTCGGTGACCTTGGTTCTTCGGCGAATCGCCTCATTCCGGATTCTGTCACGCAAAGAAACTCCGAGCATAGCTCTCTCCATAGCTCGTTGTGTGACTCTGAGCTTCTCCAAAAGGCCGGCTGTTAAAGACCACGTCTCAGTACCATATGTCATCACTGGCAACACACACTGGTTAAAAACCTTTGTCTTCAGGCACTGCAGAAAGTCAGTAAATGATAAAATGATCTCAATCAGTGTCTTTAGTTGTAATGTATTGCTCGACACCCGGTACATTAGGTACTAACTGCCACTATCATAAAATTCAATTAGCGTTAATTCTCGATTAGCAATTATTTTTAATCGTTTGCCGAGCTGTTTGTGCCTGTTTGGATATTAACACAGCTTTGGCGGAGAGAATCCATGGACCTTTCATTATGTATTGGGCAGGTTTACAATGAGGCAGAGGTCTATAAAGAGTGACCCAGAAATGGGGTATCAAGCCGGTAATGACAATGACAATACAATACATAGATATGCCATTAGCGCTCGCCAGACGTTCAGCGAGTATCCCGCAACTGGGTTTTGCAACAGTTAGTGGCACGCCGCCCGCGTAGTCAATGCGATATCGTGACGTCTATCATTAAAAATTGAAATTGCCGTCCTGCGAATTTAATATGTGCACAAATTACCAGGCAAAAGTAAATAAACAGTCAGGGATACTATAGCACATGTAACTTTGAAAAAATAATTTGTTTTTGTAAAGTATTTCAATTTTCTTAAAATATTGTAAGAAATAATTGTAAAATTGAATGCGTCAGGTTGACAAGATGACTCTGACAAGCGTTGACACCAACGCTGACAACGGAACGTACAAAATATAGCCATCTCGTATTCTCTTACTTTTCTCGTTATGCATCTGTTCTTGTCAGACTATAGGTAGGAAAATGTATAGCTATACTCTGTCCATTTTATTATTGGTTTTTTGACAGCTGACGCCCATAAAGTTTCGTATTGTTAAAGTTACAAAATTCACAGAAATAATACTGTACTTCATGGACGCGTACCGCACTTTAGTGAGTTGCCACACATAACGATTACTACGATTGTGCCACAGATTACAAATAATCGATAGAAATAAATGCGTTTTCATTACTTTCCTCTTGTCTACATTAACTTTCATTCATTTTATTTTGAGGGCCTCATGCATAATATAACAAAGAAAGACAACAATTTTTTAAGGTTGAAACATTAACATGAGTCGTCAGAATCAAAAAAATATTTAATCGAATGTACATTTTTCGATATCGATTATTTCGTTTACTTACTATGTTCACGTTCCTATAAACTTCAAACGTCGAGCTGTCAAAAAACCAATAATAAAATGGACAAGCTATAGGTATAGCTAACTACAAGTGACACAACTTTTATCGTGCGTTAGTAGGGACAAAGAGGATTTAACACTACGTATAAGAGTCGGCACTCCCATACAAACCCCTGAATCGAATCATGAACGTACTTTTCCTAACTTAACAAACATAAAATTTAATGGTTACCAGTTGGCCAACCTGCCATTTTTTTTTGAATATTGTATACCGAGGGCTTGCCACCCCTCAGTATGTTTGTCTATCGATATCGATGAAAATGAAAGAACACAATATACGGGTGTGTTTATTGTTAAGTTTACGCAAAGTTACCTATGTACAATAACTATGTTTTCAAAATAAAATTAAGCCATTTTTACAAATAAAATAAAGAAATATTTATGATTTTTGAATGCTTTACGATCATTAATCTCAAAATTCGATTCACAATGGAGTCGTCATACTAGATATGCTTATTTATATGCTGTATTAGTTATTCTTAATCCTGATAACACGTTGTGCCATATCTTTGTATGGATAAATACAAGTCTTCATTTTCAATTAACTTCACCCATCTGAAGAAAAAAGCGTAATATTATAAAAGCACAAAAAACAACTACAAATAAAAACATACATACACACACTCGAAAAATATAGCCCTCCTTCTGGGCTAGTCAGGCAAAAATATCGATATTTATGGACTTATCAGTATATAATATGTACATCACTATTTATTTTGTTCAACAACTAAGTTTTATGAATAAATTCATAATTCCATTACAAAACTTGCGATCGACTACTAAATAGGATTCAAAAGTAATGTAACTGCTACACCACAAGAAATATTTACATTTTTATATTAATTTATAATAAAATTTTACCTTGCCGGGTCATGTGGAAATCTGGCCAAAAATATCTCAGAAAACCTTTTTGTGACTCGCCTAACACCACATATTTCATATTTTCTTAACGATTTACCACCCATAATATTAACACAACGCCCATTAAGGCTTAAATAAATGTAAATAATATAATAACTTATTAGCCGCCAAAAATCAAACCAGAATAAAATTTTCAAATGTCAAGTTACATCCACAGGTTAGACAACAAAAAAAATAACAAATTCGTATTATAATATAATACGTCCAAATTAAAACAGAACTTCATACAGTTGAAGCCAATACGTATTAGCAGTCATTTTAATTTGGTAACTTTATAATGCCTACCTAATTAGTGCCATTATTTCTTATAAGTACGTTCATAACTCCATACAAATATCTGTTTCTAGGCAGTGTCGACGGCCTGAGTAGGGATATAACATATCTTTAGTAAAATATCATTGCCCACAAGCAACCAATTTGTGAAAGAAAATAATGAAAAAGTCAACCGTATGAGCTCAAAATTTGTGTCATTATGAATTCCTTATTGAAAAGGGCAGACACGCAATCAATAAAAAATAATCTATCCATAGGAGTGGGCAAGATGACACAGGGTTGCTTAGAAACAGTTTTAAGACGATATAAATATTTTTTTATGTAATCCAGAATATAAATTTTCGACATCTTTTTCGGAGACTGTACTATCAATAGTGTATACATACCCTTTGGCTTGATATACCCTTACCGGAACACCCAGTATTTATATGTATTACATACAATATGTATTATAAGTATACAATATGTATTACCAAATTAAACCCGTCCCATTAGGTATGTTCAATGTCCCTGCTCCTTTTATAGCATTAGTTTTTAGAATCTACTAACATATTTTTATGGATCTATGGTCCGAAATAAAGTGGTATTTATTAAATACGAGATAATTAATATAATATCTACTAAATGATAGAGTATATGGTATTAATTGACTCCAAATGTGATAATAATTCGATTTCAAGGAATGACGATGGTATACCTACTTGGACAGTCTCTTGCTCAAGTGACCTGTGAACATCTAGTAAACCTGGTAGTAAGTATTTCATACTAAAGCTGGGGTTCTCAACCTTTTTTGCATCACAACCCCCTGGACCATACTTAAAATTTTCCCTTTCACTTTTACCTATATAGCTTTGTACCCAACTTACGTTTTTTGTGTTTAGTGACTGGCATTTGACTATGGATTATTCTTTCAAACCCGTCAATCGTCTCACGATCTAATCTAACTACCGTACCCCCCGGTTGGGAAGTCTGGCACTAAAGGTATAGTAGTAGTAGTACGAAGGATACATATCACCTTATTTTGAATTTTTTCTTAACATTCTAGTATTTATTTGACTAATCTCGATCTAGCTAATCAGTGTCAAAAAAGAAGAAAATCTCCACTACGCTTTGAAATAGTTAAGATTTTAGTAGCCAGGAAATATGTGTATATTTCCTTATAAACAATGGTTAGTCGAAACGAGTTCAAATGGCCGTTATGTCATACTTTACGTGCTAATTTTAAAAATTATTGTACCCGATTATTATGGTACATCAATGTCGCTGACTGCAACCTTCGTGGTCAGTTCTATAAACGTCTGAAAGGTTTTATTACTCGTTAGCACTATTTTGCGTGTGTTGTCTACGCAAAGCATTTAATGATGGTGACATCGGATGCGTTTAAAAAGGAGACGCGCATCAAGATCTGAACATTCAACAGCAGACTACAGCAGCAAGTCTATTCTTAGCACAGACCAATCATATAAATCCAAAATGAATAAAATTGTGAGTATAACAAATCTTGTAACTTATATTAAAAGCTACATGTTACTCTATAGAGATTTTCTGTTATTTTTAGGTGTTGTGCACCCTTGCTGTAATTGCTGTCGCCTTTGCTGCACCACAACAGAGTCAACCACCACAGCCTAATGAACAAACCCCAGTCCAGATCTTGAAGCAAGAAGCCGACGTTAATCCTGAAGGCTACAACTTTGAGTGAGTCAAATTTTCATTCCTCTAGTCAAATGAAAAAGATGTAAATACTTCTGGAGTTTATTTGGAACTACAGGCTCATCTCCTGATTGTCTGCAAACAAAGATGATCCATGCCTACAAAGCGTCCTGAGGCACATCTCTCAAAGTTCGTGACAGCCTTCTGGTTGATTATGAGAAAATGAAGTCGGTTAATAAGGAAGACTTATACTTGCGTCTGCGCCAACACGTGAACTTTATAATACCTCCAGAGGTTGGCTAATAATCTCTAAGTTTAGCAGCAATGGAGGTATCGGTCAGCAGGACATTATTATATAACCATGATATTTCTTTAACAGTTTTGAAACCAGTGACGGTACATCCCGCCAAGAGAAGGGCACTCTGAAGGAGATCAGCCCGGACCACAAAGCCCTCGAGGTGAGCGGCAGCTACTCGTACGCGGCTCCCGACGGCCTCGTCTACACAGTCACCTTCATCGCCGACGAGCACGGCTTCCAGCCGCAGGAACGCGTGTCACACCCGGGGCAACAATAAAATCTAAGTAGTCATGTATCAAACACCACCAATTAATGTTTAAATTGATACATTTCGGAACTTCAAAGTGAATTTGTAAAACTGATTTTACTGTGACTACTGGTGGCTATTTGTGATTGTGACGCTAGGCCTTTATAAAAGATAGATGTACTTAAAGGTTTTCGTGATAGATTGTTGATATTGGACACATGTCGATAAGTAACCAAAAATTTTAAAATTGCATGATCGACATAACAATATTTCCTGAATTGTGTCTAGTCTTAGCAGTATAGTCTTGTATACGCTGTTTTTCTTTACAAGATAAAAATCTGATCGTGGCCAGTAAAAAGACAATTGGTAGGGTTAAATATGATTTATGGAACCCTTTGATTGATTTTAGCCTTCACTCATGTGTCCACATATTTATTGTTCTGATTATGATCTTGTAAAGAAAAACAGGGTATAAATACAGATATACCGTGAGATGATTTTATTTTGGTAAGTACCTATAGATTAACCTTTTGATAATTGTTTTTTGTATCTTGTTATAAATGTACATACCAATACTAGTTACTTTTTATTACTCCCTATCTGATTTATATTCAAATTATTATGTATGTAACATATAAAGAATCAAACGCAAGCATCAGCATTCTTGCAAAAAGGAATTCAATCCTGATTTAAAGGTTCCTAAAGCTGCAGAACTCAGGGAGGACGAAAATAAACATTTAATTGAATAATAGCTAGCCCCTAGACGCCCACTTTAACCATTGAACCATATTAACAGTTTTCTAAAACGCATAGCGCAGTAATCTTCACATTTGTCCCAAAAGGGCTGGCTGGACATAGCAGTAAGAACACTAGCGACATTCGAGAAATGCAATGTACTTTTCTTATGCATTGTAAAAATAGTTATTCTCTAAAGCATAATAATAGGTTTTATTACGGAAACTTATGAACTTAACTTATACTCATCTTAGGACGCAAAGTATTCATTTTTATAATTTGACTAGTGGCCCGCCCCGGCTTCGCACGGGTGGAAAAAAATGTATTTATACTTAATTGGATAAGGATTAATGCTGTATTGCTTAAAATCACTTCGTAAATAAGCCATTATTTCTCATAAAAAGTAAAGGATATAAAATGGTTATTGTGAGTTATCCCTAAGAGATAAACATACGTACATATTGACGGGCCCGTTGGTCTAGCTAGTGGTTAGACACCCTGGCTGCTACCGGATGGGTCGTGGGTTCGATTCCCACCAAGTGTCTAGGTGTTATTTATCTATTTAAGTATGTGTTTACAAAAAAAATATGTATATAAGTATTAGTGTCAGTTGTCTGGTTTCCATAGTACAGGCTCTGCCTAGTTTGGGATCGGATGACCGTGTCAAAAGTCAAAGTAAGAAATGTTGATTGTCCCAAGATATTATTATTATTATACATATAAACCTTTCTCTTGAATCACTCTATTTATTAAGAAAAACCGCAAATACGTTGCATATTTTTAAAGATTTGGTACTTATATTGATGTTGTTAAAAAACAAAACGTGACGACATTTAAAATTTAGATATCCTGTAGTCTAAGATCCCGTCATAGAACGACCTTCACCGAGCTGGTTAATGGATTAAACGTATTTTATATTCAATTTAATACGTTAATAAATATATTGCACATGGGTTGTCTAAAAAATTTCAGTCCAGGATAAGATTAATTAATAATTTAAAAAAATATTTTTTTTTAAGTTTATTCACTGGTTTGGTTAATAGACAAATTCCATACCAATCGAAAGTTTAAAGCCCATATAATATGAAAACGTTAGGTTGCCTTATCTTTTCCAGTCACAACTCTTGGGTTGGCAGGTATAAACAGGTAAATCGATACTAGTACTAACTTGCACCGGTCTGGTTAATTAATTAAATTTAAATGAAAATAAAGATTATTTCATTACGAACACGGTGGTATAGGGTTGTCTGCGAAAATTCAGTCCTGAATTCCGGTTGTCGAATTTTAAAAAGCATAGAGTTTATATATTAAGAATAGAGTACGCGTTAGTCTATGGTCCCTTTAAACAAAGCGTAGGCAGATTTTCCTCTATGAGGCAGGTAAATTGAACTATTTAAAGTTATATTATGAGAGTTATATTTATATGTAAGTGACATGTAGTGATGAGTTTGATCTGTCACAAGCGCAAATGTCGATAAATACAGCTGACGGTATGGTACCTACTGTCGTTTACCTGATATTTATGTCTTTTGATGTTCGTTCTTACCGGTGCCTACTAGTTCTTACTTGAATTAAGCGTTCTATAGTACTTGTACTGATTTTTGTTCTGTGTTTAATGACAAATGGTATTAAGGATGGTTGGCTGGGACCTCTCAGTAGTACATATTCACTCGCAGCAATATTTCACTTTTTAAAATTCGTCAACCGGAATTCAGGACTTAATTTTCGCAGACAACCCTATACCACCGTGTTCGTAATGAAATAATCTTTATTTTCATTTAATTTTAATTAATTAACCAGACCGGTGCAAGTTAGTATTAGTATCGATTTACCTGTTTATACCTGCCAACCCAAGAGTTGTGACTGGAAAAGATAAGGCAACCTAACGTTTTCATATTATATGGGCTTTAAACTTTCGATTGGTATGGAATTTGTCTATTAACCAAACCGATGAAAAACTAAAAAAATTTTTTTTTTAATTATTAATTAATCTTATCCTGGACTGAATTTTTTTAGACAACCCATGTGCAATATATTTATTGACATATTAAATTGAATATAAAATACGTTTAATCCATTAACCAGCTCGGTGAAGGTCGTTCTATGACGGGATCCTCTACTCAGTGGCGTGCACTCAGGGTAGGCAAAAAAATGTATTCGGCTTGTTCAACCTATTTTAATTATATTAGTATACCATTTCAAATATCCATAAGCAAGCAAATACTATATACATATTAATTTGCAGTTCAAAACATTAATAAGTTCATTCAGCAGCTCCATACTGACAAAAATACTTTGCCTACCCTAGGATTTCTCTAAAAAATCTTAATTTAAAAAAATCTTAGTTCGGTCATGAATTAACCTATTTTTTTTAAAATGTAATGAATGTGTTGGTAATGTTGATTAATTTAAGGATATTTGTGCTGGAACACGAACAATTAGCATAAAGCATAAACAACTCGAAGGTATTTTTGGCTGCTTTCTGTGCACGCCACTGCCTCTACTACTGTCACTTCTGCCACAAAAAGCCGGTCTAAGAACACCTCAAATGTAAAGATATTAAAAACTTTTGACTGCATTGTGCCAAAGAAATAGACGAACATAACACATACATACACTAGAAAAATAATCTTGCTTCTAAGGGGGCGTCCATTAATCACGTGAGGCTCGAAAGGGGGGGGGGGGGGTTCCGAAATAATCACGAAATATCACCAGAAGGGGGGAGGGGTATAATGAGACATCACGTGTATTGATTTTTGCTGTATTTAAAGATAATACATATTCCGAAAATTTCAATTTAGTTTGTACAAAAAAATACACGTGATTTTGAGTGGGGGGGGGGGGGGGTATTTTAAAACCTCACCACATATCACCAGGAGGGGGGGAGGGGTTAAAAAGTTGCTAAAAACATCACGTGATTAATGGACGACCCCTAAGGAATTGAGATAAAAATATCAGTAAAGATCTGGTTTGAATAAAAGCACTCACAGTAGCTTTAGTTGACATTATCGTGGGATTCTGATGCAGAAAAGTAAGCATTCATATCAGATTATTGTATAACAAGTAGTAGTAGGATTTACAACCAGAGGACTTTAAGATAAAGAGGTGAATTAAGAAACTGAAGGAGGTACTGATAAATGAAGTTCCATTTTACGGTAGAACCAAATCCTAACGGCTATATTCGGTTAATTTCTGCTTTTCAATTAGGACTAATTTGTTTTGAATCTTGTAATATTGCCATAAATATATAAATAAATAACTGTATCACTCAGAGTCAGGTAATTTCCTCCCATAGTATATCTATGGAAGTTACACATGGAAGGAACACATAAGTGACGTGATTAAAAATTATGTACCGAACTCTTGAATGCGGCAGTGGCCATCACCAGAACACAGACATACTCGCAGAGTATTAGGTATAGTATAGTCGATCTTTGTAGTCTCCATGGCGCAGCAGGAAGCAGTGCTTGCTTTACAAAACAGAGGCCGAGGCTTCGAACTCTACGGAGTCAATAACTATGTGTATTTGTTTCTTACTGGTTAGGAGAATAAAGGCAAACATGTAATCGGCCACATGATAGTCTGACAAAAAAAAAAAAATATTCATTTGTCGAATGGAGACTACGTGGAGCCACGATATTCGCAGAGCGGTTGGCAGTAACTGAAGGAGGAGAGCCGCCGATCGGGCTCAGTGGCGTATCTTGAGGGAGGCCTATGTCCAGCAGTGGACTGACGTGGGCGGATGCTGATCATATCTCGAATGCACCTGATCTCTCCTCAGTTGTATCGGTCTTCCCACTCCTCGGATTGTGAGAGTAAAGAAAGAGAAAATGTATCTGTCTGCGCGCAAGCACTAATGGACTATTATTATAACTTGCGTTTGGGCGATCTTAAGAACAATTGCCAGCTGTGGCCGTAATGGTCAGGAGAAAATTACTATAAACGAATAAGGACTTTTAAAGGCGTTGTACTACATACGAGTATATCTAAGCAGTAAGCATTATGATCCAAACTGAAAAAAAAAAACAAATGAAATAAAGGGAATGGTTATTATGAATCAGGCTTTCATCTATAGGAAGTTGAAAGTTTACGATCAAACCACTTGCTTTTTGGGTAGCAGAAAGGTCGATATATAGTTACGAAAGGAGTTTTATGAACTAGAAATTATATTATTAAGCAGCAATGTACAAATACTTTACTCATTAAGCGTCCATGCACCAACAAGCTAATTTGTCAGTCAAATGCTCTACCTACTATTACCTACTATTTTTTGTTTTTAATGAGGGAAAGGCCACTAAATTTAAAACGTACGTCAACAATGGGCATATGATGTCAAAATATTTATTAAGTCTGATACTAATCGATATTAAAATAAACGCTGTTATTACTCTGACTATGTCAGTATAAATTAGCTGATTAAAATTTATCTCCCACTTATGACAAATTACCGATTATAAAGTGAAAGGTTTAGTACCTTCAACACATGAAACGGTCACACATATTGCTCAAGCTATAATTTACTTAAAATATCTATATGCAATTTCTTATTCTTAGTATAGTACGTAATTCAAAATCTTTGACCTTTGGAGATAGGTGCCTTCCTGTTAATATGATTTTATTTGTCATTAGCACTATGTTGCGAGTGAAACGCTAAATATGTTGACATCAAGCAAAGTATGCGTTTATAACGGGGACGCGTCCGATATTCTTCACAGTCAACAGCTGACTTCGGCAGTAGTCACATAACAAGTGCAAACAAAACGCAATCTTCGACATGCATAAAATAGTGAGTTTTTGTGTTACGTTCATATCCTAAGTTACGTTTCAAGAAGACCTTGTGGTCCTGATACGTCAGGAAGAGAGCCGAACGGTACTCTCCATGTACTGTGATATTCACAAAGTATAGATAGATCCCGTTGATCTAAATATCCTTTTTTTATTCGTTTCGACGTAAATACTATAGTTTTGTTTAAATGAGGGAAGCAAATATTGGTCAGTCAGCAAAAACATCCAGTGCCCAGTGTCCAGTGTGTTGCTCAGGGTGCGCAAGGCGAAGATATTATATTTTTTCGCCATTCAACAAGGCTCTAACCACGCGCCCCAACTAGGGATCCAGATAAATCTATTAAAAGAAATAGATTCTGCAAAGTAAAGTACAATATAAGTACAGCATTTATAATACCAATACCTTACGACACAAACACTTAGTATAATTTTCTCCCATTTAAAAAAAAATGGTTCTGGTTTAAATTAAGCATAGAACAACAAAAAAAATCTTTTGACATAGGAGTTTAGAACAAATAACATTTAATACTAGATTATGTTATATAACAGATGGCTTAATTTAATTATGTTTTACATATTCGTAGGTATTGTGTTCGTTGGCCCTGATCGCAGTGGCGCTGGCAGCTCCTCAACAGCCAAATGAACAGAACCCCGTGCACATTGTGAAGCAGGAATCTGACGTCAACCCCGAGGGGTACACTTTCGAGTAAGTGAACATTATACATTAATCCGCCTATTATGTCATTTATGGCAACGCCGTTACCGAAAAATATATCAATCTTCGTGATGAGAGCGATAGTTTCTTCTTAAATAAGGATTTGAATAAGTTTTTTTATTTAGAAAATTGGTTTTATCAAGATGGTTGTTAGCAATTTTTTTATGAAAATCTATCCAAAATAGTAATTTTATTTGTCCCGTCTAGGGACCTGTGAAGGGCTACCTAGCCCTTCATTTTAAATAGGTAATCCTACTTATGCAGGAGGCCGACCAAATGCGTAACACTGCATTGTCAGATTTTCAGTTGCAAAGCTGTTGCTTTGAAGTAAAGCAAAAGCAGATGAATCAAACTGCTGTGTGTAAACTTTGCTGTGTTAAGTAGTAGTCATAATAATTACTAGACTCGAGAGACAAACAAAATTAACCTCTTAGGAAACGACCAGCAGACAAGGTTTTTTTTTTAAAGATCTGATTAACCCTGTTAAAACTTTCTGGTGATTAAATTGGCATTCTGTATAATATTTATATACCTAAAATCCTCACATCTGTCGCCAAATCAACACGGTCTATTAGGAGTCACAAAGGCCTCCCCCTTAGAAGGGAGGGGTTGCCATAATCCTCACGCTTGAATGGTAGTTTGGAGATCAGTCTTCCTGTTCTTGCTTAGTCGCCTCTTACGACAACTCCAACGAGAGGAGATGGGGGGATACAATTCTAACCCGGCCTCCCACGGCTAACATTGAACCTATTATCAGTAGTGACATTGAATATTCAGACAGTTCAAATTTTAATTGTTTTCAGTTTCGAAACCAGTGATGGCACCTCCCGCCAAGAGACGGGTACTCTTAAGGAGTTCGAGGAAGGTCACAAAGCTATAGAGGTGAACGGCAACTACAAGTACGTGGGCACTGACGGACTGGAGTACACAGTCACCTTCATCGCCAACGAGCACGGCTTCCAGCCACAGGAACACATCTCCCACCCGGGACAACAATAAGCAACATACTAACATTTTTCTCGCTACAAACGTTGGCTCAAATGTTTGAACAAACACGTCGGCGATGAAAATTTCCGTGTAGGTTTTACTACACATTCTTTTAATACTTTTATACGTGTTGTACTGGTCACAATTTTTTATTAATGAAAATATTAAAATTTCGTTTTTATTTTGGTGTTGTGAAATCGGACCTGTAATTTCTGAGAAATCCGCGGACAAACCTACATACATTACATACATACACTCATAAAATTTGGGAAATTTGTTTAGAAGCCCACATAGACTAACATATATTAATATTACGCATTTTTATTAATATTACATACATACGCGTCGAATAGAGAACCTTCTTTTTGAAGTCGGTTAATAATATTTTGTTATTATTAAAAATCGTTAAAGTTCTTATGTACTTTTAAAGTCGGTGAATCTCCAAGAAAATTTTTAGAGTAGGCATACAAAATACTAGCAAAGTCTCAAAACTGTTCAATAGTCTATAAAAAACTGCTAACAGTGCAACAGGAGCAGTTTAGGTATTGTATTTCAAACCAATGATATTATAAGTAATGGATACGTTACCTACGAAGCAATCGACAGTTAAAAGTGACACAGAATTAATTTAGAAGAAATAATGAATTGTGATTTATTAATTTCTAGTTTTGTTTGTGTATTTAGATAATTTACATAATAGTATTTTCGATAGTTTCGATGATCGATTATTCCATAAAATTCAAACGAATTGACAATACTTCCGTGGGTGATGTGCTACTGATTCAAGTTGTGCTCACGTTTAGCTTACCTTTTGCTGCAGCTTTCAGATCGCCATGACCTATTTTTACTTATATAGGAACCTTTTTTGTAAATATAGTAGTAGCCTCACAGCCGTATTCGGCTGTGAGGCCTCACACAACTGGATACCATATTGCATTTCATCATCATCAGCAGCCGAGACGTCTACTGCTGAACAAAGGCCTCCCCCTGAGAAGGGAGGGGTGCAGTGGCGTGCACAGAGGGTAGGCACAAAAATGTATTCGGCTTGTTTAACCTATTTTAAGTATATTAGTATACCATTTCAAATATCCATAAGCAAGCAAATACTATAGACATATTAATTTGCATTTCAAAACATTAATAAGTTCATTCAGCGGATCCATACTGACAAAAATACTTTGCCTACCCTAGGATTTCTCTAAATAATCTTAAATTTAAAAAAATCTTACTTCGGACATGCAATAACGTATTTTTTTTTAATGTAAATGGATATGTTGGTAATGTTGATTAATTTAAGGATATTTGTGCTGAAACACGAACAATTAGCATAAAGCATAAACAACTCGAAGATATTTTTGCCTGCTTTCTGTGCACGCCACTGGAGGGGTGCCATAATCCCCACGCTTGGCAGGCGGTTTGGGGATCGCAGTATAGGTGATAGGAATCCAATAGAAAGTCGCTGCTGCCCGTCTTCTTGTTTTCCCTTAGTCGCCTCTTATTGGCACCCAACGGTAGGAGATGTGAGATGCAATTCTAACCCGGCACCCCGCGGGCATTGCATTTAGTACAGTAAATATTTTTGTCAAACAAATTAGGATAACCTTACCTTGAATATCATGAGAAGCAACGTCTGGTCACCGTCCTTCTCTTGCAAGAGGTAGGTGGGACCGCATCGGATCGCGTATTCAGCGAGACATAGTAGCAACGAACCGGCCAGAGGTTTCACCGAATCCCGATTACTACTTGTTGATATTTGAGCGAGACAGGCGCATATCGATTTGATGATATTACCTGTTAACAAAATGGTACTTAAGAAAAACTGCTAACTTGAGTCAAGAATATTTTTCTGAATATTGTGGACTCATGACTTAATTAGTACGTACCAGCAAGTCCAGGATACAATTCCACTATTCGATCTGTGAAATCAGCTAGCATCAATATGCAGTCGCTCACCACCTTCGCAATGTTCTTGTTTTTCATCTAAAAATAATATTTCTATATTATATTGGTTTCTAGTATGGAGAACCTTACTCATTGTAAACTATTATCCATACTTCCATACTATCCATACTAATCCATACTAATATTATAAATGCGAAAGTAACTCTGTCTGTCTGTCTGTCTGTTACTCTATAAAGCCTAAGCCACTGAACCGATTTTGATGAAATTTGGTACAGAGATACAATAGACCTCAAGAAAGGACATAGGCTACTTTTTATCCCGAAAAAAAAGATGAAAGGGGTTGAAATAGGGAAGGAAAGTTAGTATGGAATTTCGTCATTGTTAAAGAAAAGACTTTATTTTACATCCCTACTTCCCTATCCATCCATACTTCCATCCATACTTACTTAATACTTAATATTATAAATGCGAAAGTAACTCTGTCTGTCTGTCTGCCTGTCTGTTACTCTATAACGCCTAAGCCACTGAACCGATTTTGATCAAATTTTGTACAGAAATACATTAGACCTCAAGGAAGGACATAGGCTACTTGTTATCCCGAAAAAAAAAGATGAAAGGTGTTGAAATAGGGAAGGAAAGTTAGTATCGAATTTCGTCATTGTGACGAAAAGACTTTATTTTACATCCCTACTTCCCTATCCATCCATACTTCCATACTACATTAAAATATAAACATTGAGAAAATCCATAAAAACAGTTGAGAAAAACAATAAAAGCGCGGGCGGAGCTGCGCGGGTCAGCTAGTTAACTATATTTTTCAAATAAATTCAGTCTAAATTTGAAACGAGCAGATAAATTTAAATACAATTAATATTTATTTTCACACATTTCAATTTTAACAAGTGTATTACAATTACTTCAAAGAGGTAAAGCACTAAAAAATAATAATTAAAAAAAAAATGAACTATAAAGGTTAAATTACTTTGTATTTACATTTAAATTTTCTTTCTTATTGAATCTTATTTCTATACTATTAAAGTCCAGAATGGCATATCCACATGGTCACATATTGACCCTTATGCCTGTAACAGTTATGTATGTGCGTTCTATTCTATTGTTGGTGGCTAAGAATCGGGCCCGGTAAACCACCGGAACGCACTTCGACCCAGTTGGATCCATTGTGCATGCCCTAGCCCTTACTCTGTTGCTGCCGTGTCGAAGAGTTCCCTCAGGTACGCAACGATCGCGCCAGCCTGGAGCTGTACATAATCATCTGGTGTAGGATAGCCTACTCCCAGATGACCTAACCTACATCTCGCATGAGCGTCGCAGCCACATAATATGTGTCGCATTGACTCTTTTCACCTTTATAAAATCTGCAAGTATCAATAGTAGTACTTAGCCCTTAGAGGAGATACCACTGGAGATAGCATGATGCGCTAACCCCTCTGCCAAATTTTGTTCATATGTTCAGGTCATCTTTTATTTGTGTGCGTATCTTTTTGAATGTGTTGCGAGTTTATTATAATGTGGGTATGCATGAAATTGTATCTGTGTGTGTTTACTTCGCCTCGGCGTTCGGCGTTCGGCGAATCGACGCGATACTAGCTCCATTCTAATTACTCTGAGACTTAGCCCGATTCTGTGAAGGTCATCATCATCACCAGCCGGAAGACGTCCACTGCTGAACATAGGCCTCCCCCTTCGAACGCCACAATGAACGACAATTGGCTATTTGCATCCACCGGTTGCCTGCGACGCGAACAATATCGTCGCTACGCTGCGTCTTCCGGTTCGTGGTCGCCACTCGAGAACCTTTCTTCCCCATCGGTTCTTCGAGCGATGTGGCCTGTCCACTGCCACTTCAACTTGCATACTCTACGAGCTATGTCGGTGACCTTGGTTCTGCGGGGAATCTGTGAAGGCGCTCATTGGTAATGTATGTGTGTACGCACCATGAGCATCTGTAGCAGGCACGTGATGTACGCGGGCAGGCGCGCGCAGGGCGCGCGGTCGGCGAGCGCGCGCGCCACGTGCGCGGCCAGTGCGCACGCGCCCGCCACGCGAGCCGCGCCCGCGCCTTCCCGCCGGCAGACGCGCACCACGATGTTTAATACGTGCTCCTACGCACACCACACTACACTGTAGTGACTATAGTAGCCGATATTTATAATTGAACTTAAAACAAAATCTATGTATTTGAATGCCATTTTAAATGACAACCAGATGTGAGATTGTAGTCGATTCAGAGCCGTACACTGTACAACGTTAGTTTTTGTAAAAATAGACTAAATAATTTTGATCTTTTTTGTTTTTAATATCATCAAAAAGAAAATCGAAATCTCAGGCAGAGACATTGAAGAACATTCGGTCGCAAAGCGAATGGGGAATATGTACAAAAAAGGCCTGTTATATTATTTACCAAATAGCTTTTTTTTACTATCCGGGTGGTTCTCCCATCCTTTCATAAAATTAGTTTAATTTTCAACTAATTAATACGGCTGAACGAATTATCATCAAACATAGCTAAAAACCATCACACAAACTTATAGTAGAGGATCCCGTCATAGAACGACCTTCACCGAGCTGGTTAATGGATAAAACGTATTTTATATTCAATTTAATATGTCAATAAATATATTGCACACTTGTACTGATTTTTGTTCTGTGTTTAATGATGGATGGTTGGCTGGGACCTCTCAGTAGCATATATTCAGTCGCAGCAACATTTCACTTTTTAAAATTCGACAACCGGAATTCAGGACTGATTTTTCGCAGACAACCCTATACCACCGCGTTCGTAATGAAATAATCTTTATTTTCATTTAATTTTAATTCATTAACCAGACCGGTGCAAGTTAGTACTAGTATCGATTTACCTGTTTATACCTACCTACCCGAGAGTTGTGACTGGAAAAGAAAAGGCAACCTAACGTTTTCATATTCTATGGACTTTATACTTTCGATTGGTATGGAATTTGTCTATTAACCAAACCAGTGAAAAACTTAAAAAAAATATTTGTTTAAATTATTAATGAATCTTATACTGGACTGAAATTTTTTAGACAACCCATGTGCAATATATTTATTGACATATTAAATTGAATATAAAATACGTTTTATCCATTAACCAGCTCGGTGAAGGTCGTTCTATGACGGGATCATAGACTATTAATAAATAACAAGTACAGATGCCAACCCCTACCACTCATCTTCATAACTTGTTATTAATGTACTAGAGTACATTTGTCAGAAGATCGAAGACAGCGAACAGTACAAATCAGAAGTACCAAAGAAAAAATTATATCATACCTTTAAGTCGGGACAAGAGACAGTGTTGTATTGATGAGGATATGGTTGAAGCATGGGTGAGTTCATCAGTCCGTCGGGAAGAGAAAGCAGGGACCCTAGAAAGGTCACGGCTGCCGTACGCGGACACTGAAACAAAACCATTAAAGTTTACTCCATGATATATGAAGTGTCGTAATTTTAAAACAACATCAATTTAGGCATATTACCGAAGGTCCCATGTCAGAAGAATTGAGGACCACTGTGGACGCGTGAACGAAGTCAAGCAGTAGCAGCGAGTAGCCGTCTAAAGCCAGCGACAGGTACCTCGGTGCAGCGTGTTCCACTAGCACGTCGACCACAGAGCGATCCTCGCCAGTCAAACCTTTCAACAAAAAATATCGTCAGCCAGAATTTATGTATTTATTAGATTTATACAGGGTAAAGGACTACGTACCGAAAACTTTTATATAAGATTTCTCATATTGCCCGTTACAACATTAGCGAAACCATTTATATGGAAAATGGCAAATGACTAACTTGTTAATTTTTGAGCATGTAATGAATACGTGCGGAATAATATTTATTTTTCAAATTACATTGTTAGCCGCTTGCCAAGTGTGGAGATTATGGCAACCTCTCCCTTCTAAGGGAGAGGGCCTTTGTTCAGCAGTGGACTTTTCGGCGGCTGATGATTGCTAATTTTGCACAAATAAGTAATTTATCATTTTTAAATTGAAATTAGGCTTTTTTGGAAATTCATGAAAAAGCCGATGAAAAATTTCAACACTAGAATGTTCAGAATCATGTACTGGATCCGTGGTATCGGTTTTCGGTACGATGTCCCTTACACCCCGTATATTTATTATTAGAACGTACCCCTTTTATAGTCGTAAAAAACTAGTAGGGCTGTCTCTGGAATCTAATGTATAAAATCTAATTTACATTTTTACTAATCGAGTGGCGGCATGAAGGCAGGTCTTATCAGCACAAAGCGCAGCGCCACTCGAATGATGGAATTAAGATTGAAAGTTTACATTTGTTTTCAGTTATCTGCTCTGATTGAGATTCGGTAAACGGTGTCTGTAAGATGCACCACATCATAATCAACCCATATTAGTCCACTGCCGGACATAGGCTTCCTACAAGACACGTCACTGAGTCTGATCTACGGCTCATTTCCTCCACAATTACTGCCAACCACACTACAAATATCGTCCAGTTACCGAGGGCGTCCTACGCTATGTTTTCCGATTCATGGTCTCCACTCCGACCTACCTATCGATCCTATTCTGTGGCAAATATGATCAGCCCACTGTCACTTCTACTTGCTAATTCTTTAGTCACTGTCACTGTCACTTTAGAGCATCTATTGGATTGGCACCTAATTGGTTCTGCCTGTTATTATTAGTATACATAGATACATTTGCACGTAACTCTCTATAACGTGAGAGCTAAGGAAAACTTTTCAAGCAATTTTCAACATAGGTTACATATAATGAAAAAAAAACAAGTCCTATGATTTTTTTTGTCCTTCAGCATCTGTCACAGACTTCAAGAAAAAACACCAGTGATGATTATGACTTTTGTAGTTTTTTTCGGTCACGATGTAGCTTTGGCGTTTTTAAATATAATTGCAAAAATAATTATTGTTAAAACTAAACTTATGCCATATTTGTACAAATGTCCATAACGTGTGTTTCGTGTAAGAATGGTAATTTTCTGTTCTTATCGGCGGCACGCTAGCTAGATGTCTTGTCATATTCTGCTTACGTTAGACAATAACGCTCAATTTACTACATCCACGACACTAATAGGGGCGTATTTGGTCTTTATGTTCCCGTAGTTCAGTCTACCCGTCTACCCATATTAGTGAGCAGATGAATGCTTGTGTGCGTTGTGAATTTAGAACTTTATCACCATCATCAGCCAGAAGACATCCACTGCTGAACATAGGCCTCCTTTTTAGAGGGGATCGTAGTATACATACGTATTGTTGGATATCACACAGACGATGCTGCCGCTAGTCTTCTAATTTTCCCTTAGTCGTCTAGGACTCCCAACAGGAAGAGATGGGAGGGTGTTATTCTTACCGGGACACGCTACGAGGATTTAGTACTTACCATGATGCAGTGCGCGCTGGTATAAATGTAGGTGCGCGAGGTGTAGGCGGTTGTTGCAAGAAGACGGCGCGCCCGGTCCTTGCGCCTGCGTCGATTCGCACAGCAACCGTAGAGCCAATAGTTTTCCTGCCCTGATATAATTAAAATAGCCTTACTGGCGCACTTGGCTTGGTAGGTTCCTTGTGCAAGGGACCGTCCAGGTAGGTACCACCGCAGTGTCAGATATTCTACTGCCAAGCAGCAGTGTTTAAGCATTGCTGTGTTCCGGCGTTAAGAGCACTGTAGCTGGTGAAATTACCCGACACACAGACTTAATATCTAATGTCTTAAGGGTCGGCAACGCGTTAGTGATTCTTCTGATATTTTATTTAAAGTTGATGGAAAATTTCTAATTGGTACATATATGATGACATTTGTACGCCTTTATATGGCAAAACATAGCGTTCTTCTATAATTATAAGACTGCTTTGTACCTATGTTTCGCAAATAAATATGATTGATTGATTCTGGCTTTGCTAGCGTCTATAGGCTGCGGTGGCTGCTTACCATCAGGCGGGCCGCACGCTTGCTTGCCACCTTGGTAGTATAAAAAAAAACTTAGTGTAGTTTTGTTTTGAAAGCTAGTGACTATTTGGCAGGATAATTTGAGTCAATACAATGTCATTCAATATAAAGTAAGAATTTCCTAAATAAAGTAAGAATTTCCTAAATAAAGTAAGAATTTCCTAACATTAGTTATTGGCTGCTGGGCAGCCAAATGCAGCACAACTTCCGAAACGATAGTTTCATAACTTCTGTACAATACCTTTGTATGGGAACCTATAGAACTAGCTTGATTAGTTTTGTTTGATTGTTGTGTTTATCTAGCGAAGCATCCAAACATCGACACAAAATAAAGTATTCACTATTTTCTTTTAAATATTCATAAGACACACTTGTAAAATCTGTCAACGTATACCTACGTACCTGTGGGAAGGCGGCAGCGCCTCTGCTTCAAGGCACCAGCCCGCAACAAGGTTGAAAGGTACGTGAATTTCCGTATTTCCATTTAGTGTTTGGTTCGCGCTTATCTGAAATAAACGACCGTAATCACTTTCAAAACTTCAATGACACAATGTTTTTGTTGATCATTTAAATCCGTGCCTGTGAATCAAGGCTGTTTTCGCAATTTTCCAAAGATATCTGCCGTGGGTCGTTGTTATTAAGCTGCACATCTGATTTTGTGGATTTCATATTGAAGTGACTACTTGAACGTAAACCCGTTAACGAACTGTCTTGTCGTACAGACACTGTTATTAATTGTTAAAAAAACAAGGGTACCCGCATTTTCCTTTATGAATATGAATTATATGACATATAACCTTGTTTTTCCTGAGCTGTCTCAGGAGTCTTCTTTTTCCTGCTCTTCTTTCGCATTGGCAATCCTTGAATACTTTCGAATTGGACAACAGTGCGCACAGACTCACTATCACCATTCACGGAACTATCCACGACGGTTTAATTTATTCAAATGAATGATTTACTTTTACGGAATAACAAATACGATAAGCGAGATGAGTGCAAACGATTTTTATTGCACCATCTGCGAAGCATTGACAGATATCGACTGATAAGTAACTACAGCGTGTTATTATTTGTGATAAACATTAACAGATGGCCGGTGCGCTTTAACATGATTTCATTACATAAGTATTTATTCACAGTACCGGTTCAATTAGAACATACTAAATGTGTACAATACAGTGTTTACTCCCGACGTGGGCAACGAACTCAATTTGGCAGTTTTAAAAAAAAAATACGTCAATTTCTTAACACTCGACGCGGTTAATCGGTCGGTCTATGTATATTTGTATAGAATGCCATTGAAATATTTGAGTTGTATATTATTGTGTGTAGAAACAGATGGTTTAACTTTACGAAGCAACATCGCAATATTGGCAGTTTCATATGGAAGGAATAATTTTCTCCATATACAATAGCGCGTGACTAATGGGACACATAAAGTTTGATAACACATTATTCGAATCAAGTACATTTTAGTTACATTAAACATGTAGGAAAATAATATTGCACATATTAGGCAACTGTATCCAAATATAACATTTTCATTGCGTTATGATGTTACTACAAGATGAGCTTAATAATAACTAGATGCCGTACACGTATACACTTTAGTGGCGTTTTAATAATCTTACTGCCGCACTCACAGACATCAATTAACTTTAATCGCAATTAAGTCATTTTTTTGTAATCTATTTATTTCGAATCTCTGAGTCTCTTATGATTATCTTTTAGTACTAGTTACGAGATTATTGATATATTTACTTACTATTCGCGTATTAAGTATTATTTGGCTCTAAAGTCGAAATAATCCATTTACAAAATATGACTTAATCACAATTAACTATAATTGACGTTTGTAGGTTCGGCAGTTAGTGTCCATTACGGCGTCACAAGATCAACTATCTATATGGATGTTTACGCATGAACATACGAATTTAGTCATGGGAGGGCGGGCAACACTGTCCCAGACGACATTACTGATCGTGCGTGACGTCATACCTCTACAAGTCGGCCATGCCAATCAATTGTCAAGAGAAAATCTCTGTGTAAACACATTTTTTTTTATAAAATGAATGTTTTTTATAGCGGGATTTATTTATTTTAAGATAAAAAATATAAGCATAACTATTTACAAAATGAAAGTAAGTATTAAATATAATAATCTCCTGGGACAATCCACACACGGTCATCTGATACTAAACTAGGCAGAGCCTGTATTAAGGTAACCATTCAAGTGAAACAAATACTTATTTTATTATATTTGGGAAACAAATATCAACATTTTCATTGCGTTATGATGTTACTACAAGATGAGCTTAATAAGAACTAGATGCCGTACACGTATACACTTTAGTGGCGTTTTAATAATCATAGTGTCCAATACGGCGTCAATGACCAGTCTTTCACAAGATCAACCATCTTTAAGGATGTTTACGCATGAACATACGAATTTAGTCATGGCAGGGCGGGCAACACTGTCCCAGACTACATTACTGATCGTGAATGACGTCATACCTGTACAAGTCGGCCATGCCAATCAATTGTCAAGAGAAAATCTATGTGTAAACACATTATTTTTTTTTTTATAAAATGAATGTTTTTTATAGCGGGATTTATTTATTTTAAGATTAAAAATATAAGCTTGACTATTTACATAATGAAAGTAAGTACTAAATATAATAATCTCCTGGGACAATCCACACACGGTCATCTGATACTAAACTAGACAGAGCCTGTATTAAGGTAACCATTCAAGTGAAACAAATACTTATTTTATTATATTTGGGAAACAAACAAATAATACAACTTATTACTAAATTATGATCCAATAGTACAAAAATCAATTAAGTTTCCACTAATAACTAAATCATAACACTATAGAGCTAACCACGTACGTATGCATGATTTTAAATAAAAAAAAGTATTAAATTACAAGTTAAAACAATAAAGAACTAATACTTATATTACTTGTTTGTCAATACATTGATAAATAACACGTAGACAAGGTGGGATACAAACCAACGATATAGTAGGTAGCGGCCAGGGTGTCTTACCACTAGACGAACTGGCCTGTCCAAGTGCGTAACTGTAGCGCCGCAACATATTATTTTTATGCATAATATTAATTTTCTCTTAACGGATAACTCTATAGTCACATTATTAATTCACTAGAGTAAACTGACATTTACTGTGTTACCAGTTTCTGATGAGAAAAAAATTGAATTCTATAGCTCTAAGTCAAAAAGCTCTAAGTATCGAGAGCAAAAGAAACATTCTTGCCAGACCAGAAGTTAAAAGCCAAATGATAAATAAGATGACGGCGTGTCGCGGCGTGTGTAAAGCCAAGGTCAACTCTCAGCCACCGACGTGTATGTTTGATGTTTTTAAGACAGAATTATAGCCCATGCAGACTTGTCGTTCGTCAGATTTCACTCATCCTCATTCAGATTTAATCATCTATTTACTATTAAATGTAACTTCTATGTAAAATTATTGTTAGTATTATGTATGTTCGCATTAACTTTGAGTAAGTGATAGAGTCACTATAGAAGAAGAATGTCACTACTACTATTAATATGGCAATATTATTTTACAAAGTGACATTAGCAAATGTCAGTTTACTCTAGTGAATTAATAATTGGATTTTGGAGGATAATTTTATCATTTTTATTATATTAGCCGTCAAAAGTGTAAAAAAACATATTATTATTCAGTAATAGTTTCTTTATTCACTCGCCAGTGGCCATGAAAATTTACTAACTCGTACGTCAAATCAAAGAAATGACGTCACGGCTGTCAATGAGAGTTTTCGAGCGAACGTGGAAAGGTCAACTTTTGATTTGCAATATCTAGATAATTTGCGCATATTTTTTTTTTTGTTTTTGGTAGGTATCTCTAAGCGAGTTTAAAATCTTTATTATACACTAAAAAACAAAATTGGTAAGATCCCCATTGTCTTCGTGACAAGAACTTTTAAGTGGTGGTCATAAGAGCGGGTAGTACGGCCCCAGGTCATCTAAATTAAATATCTCGTTCATAGTAGGCAACGTTGCCGTTTCGCTACGCGCCGGCTGGTGCAGCGGAGGTTTGGCAACTCTATCAATCAGCACAGTCATACTCTAAATCAGTAGTTCCTAAAGTGGTCCAGGACCCCCTGGGGGCCACGGGAGACTCGACGAGGATCTACGTTGGCGTGACAAATTAATTATTTAACCTATCAATTCTCACTTTTTGGTAAAAACGTAGTTGCAGGGGGTCCACCGTAACCAGCTAAATTTTGAAAGTGGCTATAAGACAAAACGTCTGGGAACCTTTGGTCCTTTGCAGTCTAAGAGCGCGTTCCACTTGGGGCCCACAACGATCAAAACGCTCTTTTTTCGTTCCACATAGCGACCGCGGTCGTTGTGGACGCGGCGAATACGTCACTCATGACGTCATGACTTACGCTCACGCGAAGCTCACGACAACCCATCTAAGAAGGTGGGTCGTAGTGGTCGTTCCACTTGAGTTTACGACGGTAACGCTCACAAGCAAGTGGAACGGGGAAAACAGCGGTCGTAAGCGTGATCGTTGTGGGCGCCAAGTGGAACGCAGCCTAAATAATACTATATTAGTGTCTGCTTGTGTGTGTGATTAGAACCATTTCTTGATAGTGTCGTAGGGGACTGATGGGCAGTTCACAACGGAAGGGACCACAGATATAGATTTACATCGATAACGCAAGTATCACGATTTGTATTGAAACCAAGCGCGCCGACTTTTTATCGCTTTCTGTGACGTCACGGCCAAAATTTAGTGACGGGAAATCCAAACCGATACAAAGACACCGGTGCCGCCGATGCAGCGCCAATTTCTTTTAGTTTTTGCGGCCGACCGGCTGCAAGGCTGCAGCAACAGACGCGCGCGGACTGCAAGTTAGCGGCGACCAACCCCGACGTTCCGTCGGGGTGCGGACACGCGATACATGCATTTGCGTAATCTGTATCTGTGGAAGGGACCTATATGGAGTGAATAGTAGTAGTAGTACTACGTGTGTGTGTGTGTTTCCGTACCTTGAGCAGCGTGGAGTTGAGGTGTATGAGGTAGTTGTATAGGTTGGCGTGCGCGTGCGGGTCTCGCAGCAAGTTGGGGTCCCCGAGTGCGGCCAGCATGCGGCGCCACAGTACGCACGCCACGTCCGGCAACCAGCCGCGCGCGCGACCCCCCAACACTACGCCCACGCCCGCGCCCGCGCCCCCGCCCATGCCCACTTCACCCCCGCCCACTCCCACCTCGCTCTCCGTCCACTCTGATAAGCACGGACGACATCATCAACTCCCGGGTTTTATACGTTTATTCCGCTGGTGTGAAATATATGTTGTTTTTTTACAAGGCAAGCAAGGCCTATATGCCTATAGACTGCAGCTACATCGAACTGCAGCTTGTCTCACCCGAGACATTAGAATTTAAGGTATCCGGTAATTTCACCTGCTACAGTGCCCTTTACACTGAAACACGTTACCTGCACCAGGTATAATGTCCAAATATACACTGCTATGTTCAGCAGTGGATATTTTTAATACTATGATAAAATTACAAAGTTTGCTACTGAGTACAATTCACACCAGCACTTGCATGTCGGCGAGCTTAGGGCATGCGGATACAGTAACTGCAATTGCAACCACCAAATTAATACTTTATAATCTTCTATTCAGCAGCTACCAACTTTGACTAATTAAAAAGAAATGTGCTAATACAAGTTTTCATAGATCTTTTTTGTTTATTACTTACCAACGTTGCCACCATCAGATGCTAAATCTATCTGTAACGGGGAATCCTTCATAGAACTGCTTTCGAGGCCGCTAGATGGCGCTGGCGACGGTGAACGGGAACCTAGACAAACATATTCTAAATTAAAATCACACTTACACGTAATTTAAATAATAACAAAACAAAATTACTTTAAAAAAATCAATGAGTTGATAATTTTACTGTAAAAAAAAATATATATACAGACGAATTGAGAACCTCCTCCTTTTTTTTTGAAGTTGGTTAAAAATAAATATAACTCATCAAGCTCCAGCACAATATTATATGTCGTTGCGTTTGAACCGTTAAAACAATATAAAGAAAGTTCAGAAATATGTAAGAAAATAATAGAACATACCACTCGCCGAGTCCCTCTCTTCGTGGTGTGATGAATTTCTCAACGAATCCAATGAATACCATCTTCTAGGCTTCACATTGATTGGTTCTTTGGTCTCTAAGTTCAAAAAAGTTTCACAATAAGTAGATTAATCGTATTCAGTTCATCAATTATAAAAATATGATTAAAATGTATACCTGGTTGCGTTGACGCGTGTTTGGTAAGATGCGGGTCACTACGGCATCTAGTGAGTTGACGCCGCGTGTTAGCCTCTTTGCGGGGGTGTACCTCATGCCCAGTCTTGGGCGATTTCCCTATAATAAGATAAAAAAGCTATTAAACTCCACAATGAAATAACAATAAAAATTACAGACTGATACAGCCATCGGCACGTAACTTGGCAAGATTCGTTAGATGCGCAGAAGTCATTTTCTAGGTCTCTTTGGTTATCAAGCGGGACGCGGGGAACAAGGTAACATCGTTCCGGGCGCGCTATTGGTTAGCCGGTCGAGCCTTGCTCCCCGCAACTCGCCTAACGTCCCGTTCGCTCCCGAGTAAACTTGCGTGCACTAAAATGGTTCAGTTTGTTTTTGTTAAGTATTTGTTACAAGTTTTTGAAAATGTAATTTTATCACTCTAAGTAGATCCCGACTTTTCATCCTGCAACCCGCCGGCCGTCAAGCATTAAATCAGTAATTACTTTATCACAATATTTAATTTTAAAATACATTTCTTAAGTAAGTTTAACTATAAAAAATTCATTTATTACACCTTATTATATTTCAATCATTCTTATGTTTTTCTTCTTTTTATGACATGACTAAAAATATGGCAATAAAATTGTAATATATTATATTGACCATGTTTTATTGGAACTAAGTGCACTTGCGCGAACTACGCCAAAACCTTGCCAACTTACGTGCCGGGGATTATACTAAGAGTTTAATATCATGCTATCTTAAAAATAAGTGGTTATGTCTTGACTGTCGTAATGTAATAATAGATAGCACCACAGTTTAAATGTTAACACTGAGAATAAATGCTTCGGGTTCGATTCTTGCACCCTTATCGTAGAATGGGTTTTGATAGTATACGAAAGATTATTTCTTTTAGTTTTTACTCATACATACAAAATGAGAGTATGGATGTTTTAGTTTATTATCAAAACTAGGGCTAATAACGCCCACCCATAGGACATGATTATAAATAACTTTATAATTAGTTACATTTTTCAATTCTAATTAAATATCCGCAGTAACAGTATTTTATGGGTATCAGCGCCGCTGCGGTTGCCATCGCGGGAGCTACTTCGTTTTATACTATGTAAAGATATAGATAATATATAGGTAGATATAATGAAAAACAGGGTATAGATGCGCAACTTAGGTTTTCATTGTACACGATATATCAATGAATTATCTGTGTAACTGACCGGGCGTGCGATCGGCGTGGTGTGCGGCGGCGGGCTCAGCGTGGGCGCGGGCGGGGGGCGCCACGCCCACGCGACGCCCACGCCCCCGCTCGGCGCCCACGCCCACGCCCACGCCCCCACAGCCCGCGGTCTCAGACAGGTCCAGCGAGTACACGTGCCGGGCAAGCACGCGCGTCAGCGTCTCCATTGTTTTCTAACCGTATGTAGAATATATTAGTTTATTTAATTTATAAGTATAGATTGTTAAAAATTAGGTCTCGTCTCTCCTTTAGTTTATCGTGTGTCATTATTTCTCCCAAATTTAATTTTCTCACTCTTCTGAAGTTATAATACTCTATCGAATGAAACCAAAACCATTCGAGCTCGATTTAGCCAATTCTTTACGTCAAATATTTCTCAGTTCAGTTATAAAAAAATAAAAATCCTTACCGCCCATTCCTTGATGAGATCTTCCCAATGCGTGAGTCGAGTGAGCAATTCCATAAAATTCTGCCAAAGCTCCGGTTTCACAGCTACATTCAGATTCGCTTTGATCCACGTCACTATGAGCGTTTGGAATAATGCCGGCGCTAGGAATCCCCCTAAAATAACACCACAGGTTTTTTTATTTAACTTAGTGACGAGACAAGCAAGACGTTCGCCTGCAGTCTTAGCACGATTTGCCAAGACTTCGTAATCTTGACAGTTCAGTGTGGAGTATGACGTATTTGTCGACATAGAAACGTCATTTTCGTTATTAGCTAGGTCGATAACTACGTCATACTCCACACCGAACTGTCAAGATTACGAAGTCTTGGCAAAGCTAAGCCTGCTGATGGTGTGACTATAGACATCAGCACTGTACTGCCGCTAGTCTCGAGACACACACTTGATCCCGGTAATTTCACCAGCTACAGTGCCCTTCACACCGCACAGCTCTCTTCAGCTTTTACTACCTGTTTCAGAATTATCTGTTCTATCCAATAAGTGAACAAAAAGAAGATGTCCGCTTTTCGGGTCAAAAAACATACTGTGCAGCGGAACACAGCAGTATTTACACAATGCTGGTGCAATATTTAAACCGTAATGTCTTACTGCAGGGCGAGGCTCCTCTTTTGAACCCAGAGGTGAGAGGGCTCATGCAATAATGCACCATACAGGCTTTGATTATATATATACGTCTAGATACCTAATAGTCTTGTAACGTTACGTTAATAAGCATCACAACCTCATAATTCGTGTGTGCGTGCAGGCCTCGTTGTACACTCGCGTCATCTGTGGTTGTGTGCGTGTTTGGGATCTCCAGTTATAAATATTTTTCCCATAAATAGCGATAGCGTTGTGGGCTATGCATTGATATGTACTGTGTAAATGTGTAATTCCTTTTTTTGTTAAATATAATGTATAGCTGTTTGATGTCCAAATAAAATAAAATAAAATAAAATAAATTAAAATAAATTAAAATAAAAAATAAAATAGAATTAAATTAAATGGCGTGTCCCTTACCATCAGGTGAACGTCTTATTTTCCTTAATTTATAAAAAAAAATATATAATATTTTAATTGATTTAATTTAATGTTTTAGTCACTATCTACGTATTACGTTTCATTGAATTCATTTTTGTTAAAAGAAAAATTACCCCAGACTTAAGATATATTCCCCCATTATTACCTAGCAACACCAGTCTAGTCGGACAATGTACAAATTGTCGTAAAAAACAATCGAGTTTTTATAATAATCCTTCACAGAATCTTAAGACTTATGAATGGAAAATTAAGTTAGGATCTTTATTAATTTTACTTAGTTAATGTTTTCACGATTTGATTACACAATTCGGCATAATGTTTTTTTTTTGCGAGCACAAACCATCGGTACAGTTCAAGTGATACTAAACAACCAAGTATACCAATTTGATGTTTTGGTGTACTTGATATTGTCAAGTGTTTGAACATCGAACACGCTATCTAGACGTATATATAATCAAAGCATACAGGCCAAGTTTGAAACACACAATTTGAATAAATTGTAGCCTATGCCTGGGCTTTTTCACATTGTTTTATTATATTATACAGGGTGTAAGGGACATCGTACCGAAAAAAAAATTATAAGACGTCAAATAATGTCTGTTACAACATTACAGTAACCATTTATATGGTAAATGACAAATGACTAACTTATTAATTATAGAGCACGTAATGAATATATGCGGAATAATGTTTATTTTTCAAATTACATTGATAATTTTCTAAAATAATAATAGTTAATTGCCTGTTAATTAATTGCCATGCACTGTTTTTGTGCATAAAGAATAAATAAATAAATAAAAATAAAAAAAACACAAATAATTAATTAATTGTTTTTAAATTAAAATTAGGCTTTATTATTATACCAATAATGATGTTATACTAATATTATTTAAAAAATGTGTTTTTTTTTGGAAATTCATGAAAAAGCCGATGAAAAATTCCAACACTAGGATGTTCAGAATCGTGTTCTGGATCCCTGGTATCGGTTTTCGGTACGATGTCCCTTACACCCGTTATGGTTTACACAAAGTGGAAATCAGATTTTTGTAGCAAGGTGGGGTTAGAACCAGAGCTACAATTGCTGTGCTAGGCTAAAACTAGTATTCAATAGATCAATATGCTTGTTATATTACCTAAAGATTCTTGTTTCCTCTTTGGCGGTACTTTGGTTAGCACAAGTGAAGTTATTTGTAATAGCACCAATAACAGTTGTTCCCTGAAACAAAAAACAAAGTATTATTCATTAATACACATTCCTTGTATACTAGGTCTTTTTTACTAGGTGGCAGGTTCGGTCCAGATAGGTTGTGCAAGGAACCGTACAGGTAGGTACCACCACAGTGTCAGATAATCTGCCGCCAAGCAGCAGTGTGTAAGCATCGCTGTGTTCCGGCGTGAAGGGCACTGTAGCTGGTGAAATTACAGGACACAAAGACTTAATATCTTATGTCTTAAGGGTCGGGAACGTGTTAGTGATTATTCTGGTGTTGCTAGCGTCTATAGGCTGCGGTGACTGCTTACCATCAGGCGGGCCGCATGCTTGCTTGCCACCTTGGTAGTATAAAAAAAAAACTGTCACCAAGCAGCAATGCATAAACATCGCCGTTTTGTGAAGGTTTAACTGGGTGGTCCCATGTGCAAGGGACCGTCAGCCATAGATACTATTGGCACTGGCACTAGAAAGGTACTGTAGCTAGGGAAAGTATCGGGCTCAAGAGACAAGGTGAGATGTGACAGTTCAATGCTACTGTTCACAGGCAAATGGATTACATTAAATATTTTGCACCAAACTACTATCAATAATATGCAGTGCGGGCAGAAGCAACGTATCTAATAGGATTATCGAAATTATGTATATGTGTTTTTAATGTAGTCGGAAATTTTTTGTAGTTTCGACAATTTGCAGGTTTTGATATTTTAGCCGAATTAACATCTCAAATGTCAGCTGTCTAAAATCGTGAATTCAGATCAGATAAAAAAATATAGTAAGATGTGAGAAAATATAGTATTCACAGAATACTACATAAATGTAAGCAATCTGCCGAGACTCGTACGCGGCGGAAACTTTTACAAATGTATGAATTTCCTTGAATGTGGAACTCACCAAGTGTTAGCGTCCATGGCGACGTGCATGACCATGTATCTGTATATATTAAGCACGCGCTTGCACGTGTCCGTCTGCTCTTCTAACAATTGTTGCTGACTGAGAGCGCCAGGCGGCGCCACAGGCGACGGTGAAGCCAAGAACACGTTCGCCGCTTGCGTCATGAACACTTGCAGCACGTTCTGAAACAAATAATTGTACGTTTACTACAATAAAGCTGTATTAAACTTTAACAATTTGGTGTCGAAGTACGAAGAGGTTATTTTAGGTTGCAAAATAAATATAAGAGGTGACGGCTTTTTATGCTAGTGTATGGGTATGGCAACATCACCATAGTATGATGCCTGTTATGACGGCACAGTACACAAAAAAATAACTACTGTGAAAAAAACAAAACATTCAAATTAGTTTCTTAAAATTATCTAGGTATATCTTGCAAAAAAAAACATGTCAGCAATTTTAAGCAATACCAATTGTCTGGTGCAAGTGAATTTATGCCCACATTAGCAATTTCCTGCGGCTACGCCCGTTATTTTTTTTATAAAGTTTACCAACCCCTAACGCACCCCCAAAGGTTGTTTTTGAAAATTCGCGAAACACGTATTGATTTATTTTATTTAGAGAATCTTTTCAGTAAATTTCAAGTCAATCGAACCATAAACTAAAAAGTTTCATACAAAAGAAAACACCCCATTTAACCCCTTTAGGAGCCGAATTTTCAAAAACCCTTAGTGGATGCTTAAGTCATAAGAAGAACCTACTGACCAAATTTCAGCTTTCTAGGTCCAGCGGTTTGGCCAGTGCGTTGATGAATCAGTCAGTCAGTCAGATAGATGGTTGTTTTTAGTAAGGTTGTGTTGTTGTTAATAGCCGTTCATTAAACATCGTAATCGTATTTTTCTGAGACATTTGCAATTTTTCAAAACAATCATACACAATTAATACTAAAACACAATAGAATGAACTTCAAGTGCGGCAGTGGGTAGTATTAAAGTGTGCGTGTATGTGTATGTATGTGTCGTATATACATACCTGCAGTCCGGCGCGAACCATGACGTTGTCGCGGCCCAGCGCGCCCAGGTACGAGTCGTTGCGCAGACGCCGCGGGGGCGCCACTTCGCCGCCCGCCGTCTGCTGCTCGAACGTGTTCTCTACTAAGAACGGGGGTATCTCCGCCACCTGCCGGGACATTATGCACCTACTGTAACTGCCGCTATAGGTTCGTTTTGACACAACGGTGTAATATATGCAGATAATGCGATATTGAAGATGGTGACTGACGAACGTGATGGTAACTTAGCTAATGGACGGTTTGAACCCCATTTCAGCATTTGTACTACCAATGTGATCTTTACTTTGTACGAATCATCATCAGCAGCGGCTGAACGACGACCACTGTTGAACCTTTAGAAGGGAGGCGTTGCCATAATCCCCAGGCTTGGCAGGCGTCTTGGGGATCGCAGTATACATTGGTGGTAGGTAATCTAATAGAAAGACGTTGCTGCCCGTCTTCTAGTTTCCCTTAGTCGCCTCTTACAGACACCCAACAGAAGATGGGAGGGTGCTTACTTACCTGGACACCCCATGGATAACCATTACGTATAACATATCGAAACATTTACCGTTTTGTTGAGAAAGAGAGGAGATGATTCTTTATGATGGGAAATTACGGGCAAATATTATTATAACTAGGGTCTCTGATGGCAATGACAGGTTCACATTGTAGCGGTCCGCACTGTCCTAATGTGTAAAGAGCAACTACAAAAAGTTATTTAGTTAGTTGACCTTTGGTATACAAACGGTTACTCTCTGTTTTTTTTTTTGGGAATGATAGACGCTGTTGGCCGCAGATGGCCATTACAGCTTCACCGGACAATAGGAGGCGAGCGCTTGAAGCGCTCTAGCCTTTACGGCAGAAGTAGCGACGAGCTCAAGGGCACCTCAGGGAGGCACGGCCTCGGCTTGGGCTGTCGCTTAAGAGAGGGCTGAGTTTACCACCGGTTCACAACGCGCCCCCACTGAGAAGAACCGGCAAGAAACTCAGTGGGGTGATGCACGTCGTTGAGGTCGCACACGTACGACCCTTCGGCCTCGCCGGCGAGACCGGTGTCTGATAGTGTTACCCTCTATACCACAGAGCCTTTGATTCTAGTATTGATGTTTTGTTACCAAAAGATGAGTATTTCTAACGTTTTTCGAGTCACGCTCAAAATTGTACACAAAATCAATAAAACAATACTTACGTTCATTTGAATCCAGTCTTTATACAGCGCAATGACACGTCTGATCGCCGCGGCATGTGAGAATGGTAAAAGGAAAGCCTGCCGCAACACTTCTATAGTGAAGTCGACGTGCTCGCGGGACGAGCAACACAGTACATCTCGAACGACCAGTTCCGCGCTCAACTCCTCATACACTCCTGAACCTAATATAGATATAATATAACTCTGTAAATAACCTGCGTATCTCTGCAGGTTTTAAAATTAGAATTGATTGTTAGTGCACATTGATATAATATTTAAACTAGATACGGTCCGAAAAGTGGCACACACAAATAGCGCCCTTGCGTCGCTATTTCTTTTCAAGCCACAGCTTGGCAAAATTATTTTTGCCGATAGGAGTGTCGCTACTGTCTTTAAGAAACAGTCAAACTACACGTCATTATCATAATAAAACCGTTAGTTCTCGTTTCCGCCACCAGACGTCCGCGACCACATTTTAGATTTCATTTTGTTAGAGAATGTTTATCTAGTTTAGATATTATATCGATGTTAGTGCACCCAAAAATAAGATGGCACTTGTTTGCTGGGTTACTTATTACGCTTCTATTTTAACTTGAGTAGTCTTTATACCGCTTTATTTCTCGAATTTCTACATAAAGCTCTCTGAGGTAAGTATGTACTTGCGTATGTTGTTTGATGCGTATCGGATTTCATACATTTTCTTATTTCGAGGTAAATGAACAATTTTAATTTAGGAATTATTTAGCATTATAAAGTTATAAGGCTAAGTGCTAAGGCTTAAGCTAAGATATTTGCAAAATAAAATGTTGGATAATCTAATGACCTTGCTCGATTCGTTTAGGCTTTCTTTCGTTTCCTTGGCACATGAATTCTTTTTTCAAAACTGACTTTCCAATCTCTTTCAAGTCCATAGACTTTGTAGAGGGCGCTGATGACGTTGATAGAAAAACAAAAAAGAATCGTAATTGTTTTCTAACCTGACTCTAAACTTGGATGCGGTGTATTAGACGCGGAATCATGTGACGATGCTCTACTGGAGTCGGATGGGTGTCCCACTGTGAAAGACGTTTCCTCCTCATGATGAAGTGACGCCGCTGGTGTAGGAGTGTTGGAATGCGGCAAGTGGGACCCCGTGCTGGTCATGGAAGACGGCTGGCCACCGTCGCTGCCCTGCTTCTTCATGAAGTGAGCGAAACTAGCGACCCATTTGATCAATGTCACTCGGCATAGGACAAAATCGTCTTCTAATATGTTGTGTTGCACTGGTAATTCTGAAAACGAATAATATATAAATTGTAAGGCAAAGCGGAATACCCCATTGTGCTTCTATGATAAGTCATTGTATGTAGTTGAGAGGTAAAACTTTTTCTGATGGCACCCAAGTGGGATTTTATAGACAACTGTATAATCACTAGTTTATTGTAATTAATCTACTCTTACGGAATATATCGCGGTTCAACACATTCAACACAACAGCGTTCAACATCACAAAAAAAAAATGTGAAAAAATGACAAGCCCGCTGAGTTTCTTGCCGGATCTTCTCAGTTAAGGCCGCGTTGTGATCCAGTGGTAGCATTTAAAAAATTGACCGTTCAAAAGTGCCTAGCGTTAAGCCTATTTGAAATAAAAATTTTGAATTTGAATCTCAGTTCGCCAGTGACCATGGGTGCTGCAAAGCATTCAAAACGTCGGGAGAGTAAAACCTAAAATAAACCGCGATATATTCTGTAAGAGTTGATTAATTATAATGTGTAGTATTCGCGTAAATAAAAGACAACATTATCACTAGAATTGAAATTGAGTATAACAAATTTTCAAACAGATGCGTCAACGAGAATCTCCGTTTTTGAAGTCAGTGAATACATATAGATAAAGACTAGGTCAACATTCTGTAAGCGACTCACCTAGGTTTGGCTTGTACAGTGAATTTTTAACATTAAACTGGGGACAGATGACCGGCAAATAATAAATCTTGAATTTCTCCAACAGAAATGCGAAACATCTCATTGCCTTCGCGTGCGACCTGTCCCTCCATTGTATCTTCGTGATCGATGTCGCCATGCCGTCCAGAAGGATTTCGAAGAAGTATTTAGTCTCATTATCGATAGCTTTCTCACTAGCGGTGGGCGGCAACAGGGGCTGTATTTCAACACTTTGAACCGGGTTTAAAGCATTCGTATCATGGAATATCGACGCCGACACATTAGCCAATTTGCCCATAAACCCGGTCGGCGTTTGTTCCACCACCACTTTCTTCGCACTGTCTGCAGTATTGAAGTTGGGGTGCTGCATGATGTCATCAATGCTGAAGTCGGCCGCCTCGTGCACCGTGTTGGAGGTAACGTCGAAAGGCTTTGGTTTGAGCGGTGTTCCAGTGGGCAGTATCGTCGGCTCCGGCATGCCGGGTACGAGCGATGCGAACATTTTATGCACTTCATTGGGCGCATTGTCACCGAGAGCTTGGTACCATAAAAGAAAATACCTAAAAAAAGAATAATTACATGTAACTCTGTAAAGGATTTCTATTACTGTGCTAGTGGGATGTCTTTGGAACTGTTTACCGCAAGATATAAGACGAGCTCACAGTCTACTATTGTTTAGAAACTCAAGTTGCATTATCTGTCCTTTCAATAATGGTTAAGAGCTTTTGATCATCTTTTACTTTCATGGTAATAGGTATATTTTAGTCTATTGTGTTCTATGATGTCTATTTATTATTGTTGTTTTTTATTTTATTTATTCATATGACTGTAACAGCTCAGTGGGCGAGCGCTTGCCTTGGAAACGAGGTGCGCAGGTTCGATCGCCGGCTCGCACCTCTGATTTCTTTAATTAATCATGTGCGAATCGCCTTTGTGCGATTGTTACTAGCTTTCGGTGAAGGAAAACATCGTGAGGAAACCTGCATGTCTGAGAAAGCCTAACTAGCTTTCGTATGACATGTGAAGTCCGCCAACCCGCACTTGGTCAGCGTGGTGGACTATGGCCTAAGCCCCTTCATCTTGAAGGGAGGCCCGTGCCCAGCAGTGGGACATAAACAAGGGCTGGTATTATTATTATTATAATATTATTATTCATATGACTGCACCTGCCCATTTCTAATGCAATACAAGAAAGAGTATTTGTATTGTATTTTAACTTATTAAAGTATGTTAGTTTAAAATCTTAGTTAAATAAAACAGAAATACCTTATAGCCTCTGCTCTGAGCTTTTGTGAGTTTCCACTATGGAGGAGTTTTGAAAATATTCTTGTCAGTGAGTGCAACTGCCATCTCTTGCCAATTAATTCTGGCAGCAGACATAATACTTTATCCAACAGAGACAAAGTCCCTTCTAGCTCTTCCCTGCCGGCCTTGTGAACTATAATATAACACAGATGTATTTTTAACATAAATTTAACTCTATTACAATTTGGTTAGTGTTTAAAAAGCTGAATACAATGTTCCACTTTATGAATACATTATGTTAATTATTTTAAACCTGATAGCAATTGGGGTTGCAGGTGTGAGTCAGACCGTTTTCACTTCAAACCTTATTCTAATGGTGTATAATAAAACCATGTTAAAATATATAGTTACATTTAAACAATGGACATTTATTTATGTGTTCTCAAGCAAGAAACGGTGTTAATATTTACTGTTACAAAATATGATGGAACTATGAGATAACTGTGTCTGGAATCCCCAAATATGTCATGCTAATCAATGTATGATAAGCAGATGGTAATCTAATGAGATAAGATAATTACATCTACTAGGATTTATGTGATGCAACCGAATTGAATGCTGTACTACAAAAAATTTGATTAAAGTATTCTCAATATCTTATCAGTTAAATAATATTTAAATAACTTTAATTCTTTTTTTTTTATGCCAAGAGTGCAGCACTATTATTACATAAATTGTTCATTAATAACATTAACAGTAGCAGTTAATAAAAATCAACATAAAATTACAAAAAAATAATATACTTACGTACATATTTATGAAGAACAAATTTAACGTTCACAAAAACTACATAAAATTAAATATTATTTAACTAAATGTAATAGTGATAAGGGTGACTTATATTACATGACTGAATGACTTCAAAAACACCCAAAACTCACCAAGATGAAAAGGAAGTTCTGTACCGCAACAACAGAAAAAAAATATCTGAGTAAGATACACAACTGAATACACATACAATTTTATTTGGTGAGTAAGTTTCCAAGTCTATGACGTTTCTATGGGCTACTGGCTGCGGGACCATCATTCGGTACCAAAAGACTTCTAGCAGAGCTATACCTATGACACAATATGCTTTTCCTTGAATTTTTTTTTTAATACTACCAAGGGGAATAAGGTAGCAAGTAACTGTCATCTATGGATGTTTTACCAATATTAAGTAAAAAAAAACACCTACTTGGGGATATGTGAATTAATCTGACAACATCTATAACATTAGTGGCATAGTTAAATTGTTAAGAATAGCCTCAACATCACTGCTATCGCTGCCCATCCCTACATAAGAAAAATAAGCAAAGATACTTTATGTACATTTTTACATTAGAACACATTTCTTATTAGTGTAGTCATAACACATTCTCATAATGGTCATAATTAAGTCTCTATGGTGTAACAGAATATTGCTAACAAAACCAATCATTACCTCTCTGACGCAAGTTATTTTCAGCTTGTATAAAGTTATCATATAATATGAAGTACACATGACTGAAGTTGCCTTCAAAGTACGTTTTGGCTTCATCAGCATCATAATGTTCTGAAATAACATGTAATAAACATTAGGAACAACATAACAAGACATTATAAAGGAAGCAACTAAACTGCTAAGTTGGTGGTGTACCTATATTTTAATCGAAAATATTTATAAAGTATATTTTTAAAGTATATTGAATATTTAAATATTTATAAAAGACCAAATAATTATAGAAAAATGATGAAAAAATATACCTAATTGTAAAGAATATGTTAAATATCCAGTCTTACAGGAATTTACAGACTTTAATAATGGTCTTTGACCACTTCTTTAAAAGATAGCAAGGATTGAGCACTTCTTGGTGTAACAGGCAATGCAATCCACTAATGAACAGCTTACACCATAAAGGATTTATCGTAGAATAGTGCAATCCATTGGCATTTCTGACATTAAGTTTTCTGATAATGATCTTAGAACCCTAGCATGCATAGCATGACTAAAACTGAAAAGATTTTTCAGTTGGAGTAATCAGATTAAATAGAATACTATAAAGAACATATGTGAGCTTTCTGGTGGAAGACGAATAGGTAACCACTTGAGCTTAGTATGAAATTCAGAGACACAATCATATTTGCAAAGTCAAAATGTTGTTAAGTTTTACACAAATTTTAGAGTTGCAAAAGTTTCTTTAGTTATTCTTGTGTAAAATCAAGATAGGTAGCAACAACATAATCAAGTATAGGATTGTAATTATTTTTGTTTTTTAAAAAACAGGACTAAAAAAAATCATGTCTAGAGCCCAAAATACCCATATTGATGGTGTTCTGTCAATATTGAAATCTTATTTTTGCATTAATAACAAAATTCCACAGAAGCAACAATTCATTATGTTTATTTAAAATAGAAAAGGATGACTAAACCTCTGTGTCATTATTGTGTGATGGTGATGTAATCTTGGCTTACGGACACATAACTGCAAAATCACATCGCATTGCAAATATCTGTGAGAAACAAATGAATTTTCCATACAAATTCCTGCGATGCGGCATCGCATCGCAGTTATGTGTGGGAGCCCTTAATCATAAACAACATTGATAGTGAATTAAAATATATTTTACAACTAAATATTATTTTTTAAAACAAATGTATTTTATCATATTGTGATACTGATTTTTTTCTTCTAGTTAATAGAAATTGGTGAATCTAGTATTCACCAATTTCTATTCTAGTTGATTCTGCAATTATTTTCAAAACAGAAATTATTGTAATTTTTTTTAGATTTATGATTCTATGTTCAATAAAACCTAATTAAAGATTTAGGTTGAATTTAGAAAATAAAGTAAAAAATTAAATTGTTCATTTAGTGTCCTTTATTTATTACAGGATTATTATAATATTAGTATTATCCCTAATATTCTAATTTTGGGCAGCTGTCTCCTCTTGTCCTCCATATGACAGATGAGAGGGCTTAGCTCATAATCCACCAAGCGGAATAAGATCAAGCTGGTAGATCAGATACAAATTATTTCTGGTGTATGACTGGCATTTCTTACAATTTTTTCTTATTTACCAAATGTTAAATCTTTCAATTAGTACATTATGTTGCACATAAAGTGAAATTTACATTGGTACTGCAAAGACCCTAACCACTAGTCTAACAATCCTGTTATGATTATTAATATTAATTTACACAAAATTTTAGTAAAAAAAAGGTAATTTGTAGAACAATGTCATTAACCTAGATACAGTATCTATATTTCTACTATATTTAATCACATTGGTGGAATTCAAACTTGGAACTGTGCGTTTATGTAAATAATAATAATTAGAATTACGAAGTTATTATAAATTCAATTTCCTTGTTACAATAAATAATTCTAAGCCCAAGAGCATAAACTACAGTTATTCTTAACTAATTAGCATGAACGCTATGTTGAAGCTCTTGATGTACCAATAGATGTTTTAAACCACTGAATATCGCTTTGAATAGCTCAGTTATAGTCAGACATAATGCTAAAACGTTTTATTCACATACCTAGAACGATTTTTAGATGTTTTAGTCGGGTCGCGGAATCTTTTTTAGAATCCTGTATCTTAACTGACGATTTCTTAACATCCTGGTGAGATTTCTTAGTAAACATGACGAATATGATTTTATAGAGACATTTCGCATATTCTTTTCATTTTGATGATTAAAAATACAGTGTTTTCACATTGTTTTCTTGGTTTTCTTTAAGTTTTCACTCCCATTTTGACATTTCACCTGGTTGATCTAAAAATCTCGGTTGACGTAAACACGGCCGACTCTGGCCGAGAGTCTATTTTAATGATAGAGCCATAAAGTTAAGCAAGGTGTTGCAATCATTTGAATAGATTTCCCCCTAAACTCAAGCTAAGGCTACCTGCCAAATATGTGTCCAATGCTCAGAGAAAGTACCAAAGGAGTTAGTATCGCATCGATTCCCCGAACAAATTTTTCGTGGCACTTTTGCGGGGTGCGGGAGGCGAAGTAAACACACACAGATACACTTTCACGCATACCCACACTATAGTAAACTCGCAACTCATTCAAAAATACACGCACACAAATAAAGAATGACCTGACCATATGACCAAAAATTTGGCAGAGGGGGTTAGCGCATCATACTCTCTCCAGTTGTATCTCCTCTAAGGTCCAATGTCATTTCATCAAAAAAATATGATGACTTCATCCAATGTACTAGTAACACCATATAGTTGATCAAAGATTTTAATATTTCAATAACGTGTAAACAATTTCAGTCTTTTTTTGAAAATGCTTTTAAATAGCTGCTTCTCGAGGCAACGCATGCGCGGGTGCTGCTTGGTCTACTGGTCCGACTACTATGTCTTTGGCATTTTCATCACGTCCACTGCTGAACATAGGCCTCCCCCTTAGAACGCCACAATGAACGACAATTGGCTATTTGCATCCACCGGTTACCTGCGACGCGCACAATGTCGCCTATCCACCTAGTGGGAGGCCTGCCAACGCTGCGTCTTCCGGTTCGTGGTCGCCACTCGAGAACCTTTCATCCCCAACGGTTATCGGTTTTTCGAGCGATGTGGCCTGCCCATTGCCACTTCAACTTGCAGATTCTAAGAGCTATGTCGGTGACCTTAGTTCTTCGGCGAATCTCCACATTTCGGATTCTGTCGCGCAAAGAAACTCCGAGCATAGCTCTTACCTTGGCTCGTTGTATGACTCTTTTAAAAGGCCAGCCGTTAGAGACCACGTCTCAGTACCATATGTCATCACTGGCAACACACACTGGTTAAAAAAAAACCTTCGTCTTCAGGCACTGCGGTATTTTGGACGAGAAGATATCGCGTAGTTTCCCGAACGCTACCCATCCGAGTTGGATTCTTCGGGCGACCTGTTTGTCGAAGTTGGACCGACCTAACTGGATAGTTTGTCCTAGGTATACGTAGTGGTCAACAACTTCGAGTGTATCGTTCCCAACAACTACCGGTACGGGTGCAACATGGACATTAGACATGATCTTCGTCTTGTCCATGTTAATTTTAAGACCCACCTGTTGGGAAACGCTACTGAGGTCGCTGAGCATCGTATTGAGGTCCTCCAGCGACTCTGCCATAATGACTATATCATCGGCAAAACGAAGGTGAGTGATATATTCGCCATTGATGTTGATACCGAATCTGTACCAGTCCAAGAGCTTGAAAACGTCCTCCAATGCGATTGAGAACAGTTTCGGAGAAATAACGTCTCCCTGTCTCACACCTCGCTGCAACGGGATTGGTTTCGTGCTCTCGTCCTGGAGTCGGATCGACATGGTGGCGTTGCTGTACAAACACTTCAACACTTCGATGTACCTATAGTCAATGTGGCACCGCTGGAGGGACTGCAATAGTCACCCAAGTGACTATCAAGCTTCAGTTGTCCACCGAACTTTGATGTCAACTGAAAGTGTTTTAGTATTGGAATTTATTCGTCACTCAAGTTAGGCAATACCGAATGAACCATTTGACAGTTATTTGATGGTCACTTGCTATAGTGATCATCACTTTAGTTGTCAAACGAGATACGTAATAGGGGGGTTGGTTTCGATTGAATCGAAGGCTTTTTCGTAGTCCACAAACGCTAGACATAATGGCCGATTATACTCCTCGGTCTTCTGTATAATCTGGCGGAGCGTATGTATATGGTCTACGGTGCTAAAGCCTTTTCGGAACCCGGCTTGTTCGGGAGGCTGGAAGTCATCAAACCTGCGTTCGAGACGGTTCGTAATGGTTGTAAACAGCTTGTATACATGGCTCAGGAGTGAGATGGGTCTATAATTCTTCAATAAAGTGTTATGTTATCACCTTTTTTGAAGAAAAGAACCACTACACTCCTGTGCCATGCTTCTGGCGTAGTACCCTCGAGTAAGACGGAATTAAATAACTTCTGGACTTTGAGTATTATTCCAAAAGGAGACGACACGCGCACTATTCTGTCACTTTCTGCGCGGGGGACGAGGTAACTCACACAAATACTATCTACTACTAATGCATTCTTCGCCACGTCGCTACGCAGGCACACGACAATATTATCAAACACTAACATAATCTATACGCACACAAGTAAATTCACACACAGTGACAACACTGTCTGTACACGAGATGACGTCAATTCTAAGTAAACATCCCTAATACGTCTGTGTAAGTAAACGAGGATAGTGCATGACACTATCGATATTTTATTGTCGATGAGTTCCCATAATATTTTTGGTGAAAGTTAAATAGGTATAAGGTATTTTTAAATTTAGGATCATAGGAAAAGAACCTTGGGTTGTCGTCAAAATCCGATTAATTAGGATAAGTCAGTATGGTTAAGTCTGAAACTTCAAGAAATACCTAAGCTGCATTCTTACTCTAATATTATGAAAAGTCTGCCTATATACATCGATATACTATACCAACTAGATTTGCTGTCACGACCCGAAAAGTAGTCACGAAAATAAGAGCTACGGAGACGGCTGTCGCTCAATTGTCTGCAATTACTATTGAACCTTATTTTATAGTACGTAAGTTATCATTTTATATGAACATATTATTGTTTTGCGTGTACGTGTATAGTTGTAACCGCGACTACATTTTCGATGTCATTTCGTTCAGTGTTTGTTCAGCTTCCGCAAAGAACGGCTGCGTTGCCCTTGCTCTAGTCCACTCTCGGGCAAAGCGCTGACGCAGCAAAAACACTGTCGCGAGTTATCGTAACCGGTCGCCGCGATGACCCAGATTTCTACATGTGCCGTGAATCACAACAATATGTGTACATAGTTTTAAGGCGAAGTTATATTTTATTATTTGAATAAAAATGGCTTCGCAAAATACAGTAAGGCTTCAAACGGAAACCGAACATCTGTTGTATGAACGTTTCGTTGAGGAACAAGCCGAATGTAAGAAACTGCAAAGTTTAGTAAAAGATTTACATTGCCAAATTGAAGCGCTTCAGCGGCAACTGGAGCACTACCAGGAGAAAAAGAATGTATCTCCAGCCGAAGATACCACGATTACCGAGAAAGCCTCAGAACAAGTCCAATATGAGACATATGAAGAGGAGCTAGCAAAGGAAACCGAGTGGATTCGTCAGCAAAGCCGAAAGAAAAGGAAGCTGAACCAATCACTTTCACCACCGCAAAAACAAGGAGCCACCTCCAGCGAGATAGAAAAAAAGACACCGAAAGTAAAAAAGGCTCCCCAGCCACCTCCTATAATCGTAGAACAGGTTAAAAACTATCAAAAATTCTACGACTTCCTAACATCGACGGTGTCCAGTGACTCATTTTTAATAAAAATGCGAAACGGGGACAGCGTTAAGGTCAACGCAAATAACGAAGACGCGTATAGATCCATTACTAAGCTACTCTTAGAAAGTGAATGTCACTGGTATTCTTACGAAAATAAGCAAGATAGACCAGTCAGAGTGATGGCGAAAAATTTGCACTTTTCGTGCGATCCCGTCAGGATAACTGAAGACCTGACATCTAAAGGCTATAAGGTACAAGATGTTACTAATAAACTAAACTGGAGGACCAAAGAACCTCTTAACATGTTTATGCTTTCATTCGATAAGGGTGAAGACATAAACAAAATTTATACCATTAAGTCAATTCTCGGGTGCAGAGTGGACATACAACCAGTCAAAGTATCTAAATTGATACCCCAATGCAAAAGGTGTCAAGCGTACGGGCACACTCAAAGGTACTGCTCTAAAGAGCCCAGGTGTGTAAAATGCACAGGCAAACACCTAACAAAAGACTGCAAAAAACCTGCAGAGACCAAACCAAAATGTGTCCATTGTGGTGAAGCGCATCCTGCTAGCTACCGGGGATGCGTAGTAGCCAAAGAACTTCAGAATTTCAAAAATAAAGCTATAAAAAAGCAGAAGGTCCCTACTCACCAGGCCCCACGCATTAATATAGGCAAAAAGGTTCAGAGCCAACCTGTCACCAAAAATCTGTCCTTTGCTCAAATTACAAAAGGCATTCAGGCGCAGGCACCACGGCCACAGCAAAATCTACAGACACAGAATTCATCAAACTTAGATGAAAAATTAAATAAAATCTTGAACGTCATCACATCATTCGACGTAAGGCTCAAGAAACTGGAAAATAGCACTAAATTAGCTATTTCTAAACAAAAATGATGGATAATTCTCTAAAAATAATGGCATGGAATGCTAACGCACTACGTCAGCATCAACACGAGCTAGAAGTCGTCCTAAACACAGAAAGTATTGATGTGTGCCTTATATCCGAGTCACACTTTACAAGAGAAACCTACATACAAATAAAAGGATATAAAATATACCACGCATTGCACCCGGACAATAAAGCTAGAGGAGGCAGTGCCGTTATAATAAAGGAAGGTATCTATCATTATGAGATATATAAGCATGAAGATCGTGAAATTCAAGCTGTGGCCGTATGTGTCAAAACAAAACGGTATCCGGTTACCATATCGGCTATATATTGTCCCCCGCGGTACTCAATAAAAGCTACGCATTATGAAAATCTCTTAAAACGACTTGGTAATAGATTCGTTCTTGGAGGAGATTTTAATGCGAAGAATATCCATTGGGGATCTAGACTGACTACAACTAAAGGTAAAGAACTGTTATACGCAATTAGAAAAATGAAATGTGACACCATATCAACGGGCAAGCCAACCTACTGGCCTACGGATTCACACAAAGTTCCTGACTTGATCGATTTTTTCATCTATAAAAACATCTCGTTAAACTATATTTCAATTGAAGAGGGTTACGATATGAATTCGGACCATTCACCAATTATACTAACTATTAATGAGGATATAATATATAAAGAAAACCAAGCAACTCTAGTCAATAAAAATACCGACTGGATAAGTTTCCAGCACGATTTGGAGTCCGTAATTATCCTAAAAGTGCCTTTAAAAACACCACAACAATTGGAATTAGAATTAAGAAATTTTGTAATAAATATCCAACAATGTGCTTGGAAAAATACACCTGTCCTAGTAAAGAAATCTAGCATCCCAAATTACCCGAATGAAATCCGAAACCTTATAGTTGAAAAGAGAAGGCAGAGGCAGAGGTGGCAAAGAAGTAGATACCCACCCGACAAAACTGTTTTAAACAAACTTACAAAACTATTGACTGGAGAAATTAGGAAATTTCGTGATGAATCCATGCATACTTACCTGTCCCAGCTAACGAGTGATCGAACCACTGATTATTCCCTGTGGAAAGCCACTAAATGTTTAAAAAAAACCATTACGCAAATTCCTCCAATTAAGGAGAAGAATGGGCGCTGGGCTATAAATAATAAACAGAAAGCAATTAGATTTGCCAATCATTTGGAAGAAATATTTCAACCAAATAAACCTGAAAATGAGGAGATCACTCTGGATGTAAGAATACAAGATGAAACCAATATGACGCTCACCACCACACCAAAAGAGGTTCAAAAGGAAATTCAACGTCTAAATAAGAAAAAATCCCCGGGTTATGACCTCATTACCGGAGAAGTCCTGGGTAATCTACCCCGTAAAGCAATAGTGAAACTCACCACCCTTATAAATGCTTCGCTTAGATTAAAATACGTACCTGACATGTGGAAAGTGGCTGAAGTCATAATGATACCAAAACCTGGTAAACCACCATACGAAGCAACTTCATACAGACCAATTTCGTTGTTGCCAATAATGTCAAAGTTATTTGAAAAGCTCTTATTGAGACGTTTAATACCAATAATAGAAGAAAGAAACCTTATCCGACTATCAGTTTGGCTTCAGGGCAAAGCACTCTACTATAGACCAGGTCCATAGAATTACCAACATTATTGAAAAATCATTAGAAGAAAAGAAAGTTTGCTCTACAGTCTTCCTGGATGTAGCTCAAGCATTCGATAAGGTGTGGCATGAGGGCCTCATATATAAATTAAGAAAAATGTTACCAAAGCAATTTTCCGATATCTTGGAGTCTTACATAACAGAAAGAATGTTCAGAGTAAGACAGGAAGACTCTTATTCTGATCTTAAGCACATCAAAGCTGGAATACCACAAGGAAGTGTTCTAGGTCCGGTCCTGTACTTATTATACACCTGTGATATCCCAAAGCTAAAAAACAACACCATTGCAACATTTGCTGATGACACGGCCATTATGGCTACAGGAGTCACACACGCGGAGGCAGTGGAAAATGTACAAACTGCCGTGAATACCATATATAACTGGACAAGAAAGTGGCGAATAAAACTCAATGAATCAAAGTCTGTTCATATTGATTTCACTAACAAAAAGTCAGTCTACCATCCGGTATACATAAACGATCATGTTATACCCTATGAGAAAACCGCCAAATACCTGGGCATGACACTTGACGCAAGGCTTCGCTGGAAGGCTCACGTCAAAAAGAAACGCGAAGAGCTAGGCCTTCGCTATAAGAAAATGCATTGGCTCCTCGGTAAACATTCCGCTCTGTTAGTGCAAAATAAAATACTATTGTACAGACAAGTCCTAATGCCAGTCTGGACTTATGGTATACAGCTGTGGGGTTGTACCAAACAGAGCAATATACAAATAATACAACGCTTTCAAAATAAAGTACTTAGAGGAATTGTTAACGCGCCCTGGTACATTAGAACAAGCGACCTCCATCGGGACCTCAGAGTGGACTTCGTGGCTAAAGTAATCAAGGACTACGCTGAAGCGCATGAACGTCGGCTTCATCACCATGTGAATGTCGAGGCTATCCAGCTCCTCGACAACACGGACATAGTGAGAAGACTGAAAAGGACTAAACCTTTTGAGTTAGTTTAAGTGTTAAATTAGTGCAGTGTATGCAGTGTAGCAAAGTGTCTTCACCTTAATAGAGACAATAAGAAAAGTGCCATTGGACACATTCTTAATCTAAGTAACTTATTCGCTTAGGTCAAAATAATAGTACTGATTAGCCTTAGGCTAGTTTGTAACTTTTATGGTGCTACCTCGTGGGAGCAGCATTAAGAAAAAAAAAAAAAATTTGTTCGTGACAGCTAATCTAGTTGGTATAGTATATCGATGCCTATATACAACTTTGTGCAATAAAAATAAATAAATATCTTTACTCATTCCTATGATAAAATTTTAACGGCCAATGAATACATTCTACTACGCACTACTGCTGAATCGGCTCTGTCCTATGTGCTTGAGCGCCCTGTTGTTTACTTATTAACAGTTCAGTCTGGATTGAAATATAATATATAAATATGTATAAACCGCCGTTAAATACTTCACCGTCGCATAGTGTGTCACGTTCCGAGTCTGATATTCACAAAATGTCTGTGGAAGACGAGCCCACTAATAATACAAGCCAAAACAGTTCAACTAAGAGAGCTAAACGTAGGTGTCCACCCAATGATAATATTAACGAAGAAATGATTAACTTCAAGAATGATATTAAGAATATGATTTACGAATTAACGTGCAGTCAAAGTTCCCGTATGGATCAACTTGAACGTCATATACTGGATATAAAGAACCAAAACAATAAAATTGAAGACACCAGCAAAGAAATCGAAAAATCAATGACATTTGTTTCCGACCAGCTGTCTTCGCTTGAGTCAAAAATAAACTACTTGGAAGGGGAACGCCGTTCCATGGCCGTTAAGCTATGTATGCTTGAAGACAAACTAGAAACTTATGATCGCAATCTCATAAAAACCTGTGTTGAGATTCGCAATGTGCCAAAAATACAGATTGAGAACAAAAATACTCTATACGACATGGTGTTGCAACTTTCAACCAAAATGCAGACCGATCTACAGTCTTCTGACATTCGTGACGTAATGAGACTCCCCAATAGAAAAGAAAACCCTACCTCGACTATAAGTATCGAATTCTCAAACTCGCTTATTAAGAACAACTTTCTATCAGCTGTAAAGGACTATAACAAGCGAAACATTAAAGAAAAATTGGATTCAACATGTTTAGGCATAAACGAAACCCAAAAAACAACTATATACGTTGCTGAACAGCTCACGCCTAACGCCAAGCGCCTTTTCTACCTTACTAGGAACTTTGCTAAGACTAATAATTATGCATTTTGCTGGACATCCAACGGACGTATTTTGCTTAAAAAGGATTGTGATAGTAAATATTTAATAATAAAAAATGAAACTCAAATTAAAGAACTACCAATCCAAAATAATAAGTGACTGATAATAACTATATATAAGTACAAATTATGCAGAAACTTTTTTGTTAAACTTGCTTTATTTAATCTAGTTTTCTTTATTGTTGTAATCCTACTTTTAATTATATCATACACACCAAATACCTTCAACACTTTCACACACCGCTCACGTAACTCATACAAATCTTGTACCAATTGTGTCAATGACTTTAGCTCATTAATTGTACCAAGTCTGCTGCAATTACATTTTTATATATGTTTTAGAGTCCTACTATGTATTCGTAGACCTCATTATATTACACCAAAATATGCATTGTATCGCCTTAAACCCTTTTTGCTCCCCATTCTTAAATATAAAAATGCTTGATAATATTAGTTCTCTTATTGACAACGTTGACCAGCTTTCTGTATCGGATAACTATGCCTGTAAACCTGAACAAACCATGTCTATTATAAGACATCCAAGCAGTTACTTAAAAATACTTACGCAGAACATTAGATCAATTAATTGTAATTTTCTTAATCTACAAACACTATTGCATCGTATCCCGTTTGAATGTGACATTATAGTGCTGACTGAGTGCTGGCTACCATGCTCCAGCAATAGTAGTATACCAATCCTGAATAATTACACTATGTACAAAACCACTAAACATAAAAACCAAAGTGATGGAGTAGTGGTTTATGTTAAATCAACATTATTATCCACGTATGACGAGCCCGATTTTGTACATTCTGCCTCCGGATTGGTTATAAAATTGAACCCATTAATCGCTGTACTTTGTCTCTATCGTTCACCATCAAATGATAACATCACTCCATTCATCACGGCCCTTAATAATACTCTACCGTCACTTAATAACTTTAAGACTTTAATCATCACCGGTGACATAAATATAGATATCCAAGACAATAGCCATGACACTCGTGCACACGATTACTTGAGCTCACTAGCTTTCCACGGGTTTCTTCCAGCCCATACTTCTCCAACTAGAGGCGGCAACTGCTTAGACCACATCATGCTTAGAACGAAGGCTAAGTCCTTCACAATTATTTATGACACTTCAGTTACTGACCATGCTTCTACTCTTCTTTGTATTAATAACATCAAAGCGCAGTCCACTTCTGCATCCACTATCACTAAAGTTGATTATCCACGTCTTGATAAAACGATCAGTCAATTAAATATGACTCCTATTTACTGTACAATTGATCCTAACACTGCTACTGATAAACTAATCGAACTACTATCATCTGCTATAAAAGAAAATACTATTACTGTTAAAGTACCCGCCAAAAAGAAAATATTAAAACCGTGGATCACACCCGGTCTCTTACGCTGCATACGAAATCGGGACTCTCTCCACAATAAGCTTAGAAATTCTCCTAATGATGATATACTCAGATCCACATATCTGCGATACAGAAATTTTTGTACAAAAATCTTAAAAAAAGAAAAACGAAAATTTGATTCACAAGAAATTGCTAAGGCTTCTCATAATCCAAAGGTACTATGGGACACTATAAGAAAAATAACCCATACTCCTAAAACCAAAAACACAGCATCACATCTATTATCTCACTCTCAGTCACCTGTTCAGTCGTGCAATGATGTAAATACGTATTTTGCCAATATAGGAAAGACACTAGCGGATAATATAAAAAATCTTCCATTACCCGAGTCAACTGCCCGTAATAGTTTACCTTTACCTATAACTACTTCGTTTGTCCTTCACGATACTGATCCAGATGAAATTATCACAGTAATAAATAGTCTAAGATCCAATGCTTCTACCGGTTGCGATGGTATATCCTCACTTATCCTAAAAAGATATTCTATAATTCTTGCGCCTATTATTTCTTACATATTTAACCTTTGTTTTCAGTCTGCTACTTTTCCTACGTCGTTCAAAAAGGCTATCATTCATCCTATTTATAAAAATGGTGATCCTTCCAAACAACTATCGTCCTATTGCAGTTTTGACTTCCTTATCTAAGGTGCTTGAGCGCTTAATTAACAAACGCTTAACTTATTATTTAGAGCATTTTAATTTACTGTCCCAACAACAATATGGCTTTCGTAAGAATATGTCAACCTCTGACGCTGCCATGGACTTGACTAACTTTATTGTTCACAAACTAAATGACCAAAAAAAGGTTGTCACCATATTCTTAGACCTCATGAAAGCATTCGATACTATTCCTGTTTCTACCTTACTTTTCAAGCTAGAAAAAGTTGGTGTTAGAGGCTCGCAGTTGGATCTTTTCAAAAGTTACCTCACAAACCGCTCTCAGATTGTTAGAATTGATGGTCACGATAGCGAGGAGCTTCCTATCCTTTACGGCGTTCCACAGGGAAGCGTTCTAGGCCCAACCCTGTTTCTTGTATTCATAAATGACCTATGCAACCTTGATATTCCATACTCCAATATTATTTCATTTGCTGATGATACTGCCATTACTTTCTTTGCTAATTCTTATTCTGAACTTGAAAATATAACTCAATCCGGATTTAATTCTGTACTTAAGTGGCTTCATATCAATTCACTTACTCTTAATACTTCCAAGACTAAGTTAATCACCTTTTCTATTAGTGCGGCTACTCAACCTAAAACTCCCATAAACGTTTATGCTCATTCATGTAATTTATTAACTCAAGGAACTTGTCAATGCCCCTCCATTTTGCCAGTCGACCATATTAAATATCTAGGTATTATAATAGACAAAAATCTGAACTTTAAGTTGCATATCAATCTTTTGGCTGGCAGAATACGCAAATTAATTTACACTTTTAAAACTCTACGATATATTGCAAATCCGTTCATCATTCGCAATGTTTACTTTGCTTTATGCCAAGCAATCATTTCTTATTGCATCACGACCTGGGGTGGTGCTGCCAAGACCATTATAAGACCAGTTGAAATTGCCCATAGAGCTGTGCTCAAAGTAGCTACATTCCGCTCAATACTGTATCCAACTGCTGAGTTATATCAAAATTGGAATGTTCTTAACATAAGACAACTTTTCATTCTCAGCACAACTCTTCTACAACATCGTAAAACGACTTACACAATTATTACGAAACGCCGTAAGGATTTAGTATGCTCGGTTCCAACTACACGCTCATCGTTCGCTAAAAAGTTCTTTTACTACTTAGGCCCAACCCTGTATAACAAAATAAATGCAATCTGTCCATTATACAACTTATCTCTCTTTAATTGTAAAAAGACTGTCCGTTGTTTTCTTCAAGATATGAGTTATGAGGACACTGAATATTTATTATCCCAGTGAGATACTCATTTAAAACATACTCTAACATAAGTGCATCTTTTTGTATAACCGACACAACTAAGTTTTTCACACGCACACTCTTACACCAAAATAAAATAAAATACACAAACCTACAGAAACACACACACACATGCACACACACACACACTTACACAGTTAGGTACACAGACCTACTTACACACACACGAACACGCATGTTTTTTTAATAAAATCTAGATTTAGATTCTTAAACTTTCTACAACTGTATAATAATTGTAGTCTAGTGTTTATTGGACCGTACGTTCACAATTCTGTATACCCATCATCTTTTTAGGGGATCCACACTGCATTCCTTAACACAGGTTATTCTGTAACCTAGCTAGAAGTGCAGTGCTCCCATCGTCTGATTGTAGAATCTACATATTGTGTAATGTCTTAGTTATAATTTATTTAATTCTCATGTACTACAATCCCATTTAGTTCAAATAAAGAATATTATTATTATTATTATTATTATAAAAAGGGAAAAACATTTTGTTAAATATGTTGTATTTTTTACATAAGGTAGCGTTGGTTAAGCAATGTCAAGTAAGGCCAATACATAGATACCCGTCGTCTGGATTTTCTTGAACATTTGAACTGAGCTTCCCTGTGCTTCGGTCTCGGTTGTTGTAGACAGTAGTCGTTACCTTCAGAGTCGCTGGACGTTCGGGGCGTGAGCCCTAGGACATCCATTAAGTTCGGCGGTGACTGCGAGTAGGACGGCGCACTATGGACGGAAAAACGAGGTTCCCTTTCATAGGATTTTTTAAAAATAAAATATTTTATTTGATAGTTTCAAGTATACAGTTTTGTCGAGTACATTAAAAAATTGAATAAAATAGTAGTTACCGGTTTTTTTTTCGAGTCTATATACAGGGTGTTACAAAATAAAACGGTATATTTTTTACGGGGTACAAAATACCCCGTAAAAAATATACCGAAAAAAGTAAAAAAATATTATTATTTTCACTGATGTGCAAACCCTATTTCAGTAAAAATAAAGAGTAAAACTACGCAGAATGTACTACATTTCTACCTAATTTGCGGAACGACAAAGATTTTAAAAGACCTTACCTAACGAAACAACCTAAAAACTGGTGGAAATGTCCAAATGTTGGAAAAAAAACTCTTAACAGTTGTAAGATATCGATTAGAAGATTTGAAATTGAGAACATATATTTTTTTTCAGCGTGACATTTTCTGAAGCCAGTACTTGAGTATAACGACATCCTTGTATTGAGATAGCACATCTATATAATATTATATGAATGAATAATAGAAAAACGATTAAAGTATACAATTATTAGGTAAAATAGGTACGTAGGCCTTTCTGTTAAATAATCTGGTTCCCTGACATGACAGCTTACTAGGGTTGACAAAATTTTTGGCTTTGATAATTAATTATATTTTTACGGGGTATTTTGTTGTATATGTAAAACCTAAATATTTTTACGGCTGAAATGCCAGTTCACTATATTCGGCATTTCATCCGTACAAATATTTACGTGAAACCCATATATTTTAAGAACTTGTGTTAGCTACCTATATTATTGCAAATAAATATAAAATATCAGTCATTCATATCGCATTATTTGTTGTGTAAATTCAATGATTAATTTATCCATACGTTATGAATATGTACGCTTTTCGTCAAGATTGATAGTCAATAAAGGGTAAAAAAATAAAACAAAACTTATTTTTGAAGTACATTACCGCGTGTTAAAACATCGTCCAAATATGCATTTTTAATTGATTCATATCTTTTGAACGGGGAAGTTAGGGGTCAAGGTCAAAGGTCAAGTGGCTTTTTTATAGGCTCGGCAACAATACCTAAAAGTTTCAGCTTTACAATCCAAGACAGAAAAAAGTTATGAGGAAAACTAATTCCATTTTCATACATTTGAAATATATAAAGTCATTCTTTGATGGTATAGATTCGATAAAAAAACCGGTAACTACTCATTTATTCAATTTTTTAATGTACTTGACAGAAATGTATACTCGAAAGTATCAAATAAAATATTTCATTTTTAAATAATCCTATGAAAGTTAACCTCATTTTTCCGTCCACTGTGCGGCGGCGGGGACCCTATCCCCGTGAGCACCGTCTCTGGTTCCAGGGGGGCTATAATGCATCCCCCGGTGGTGGGCTCAAAGGCAAGGCACTGACGGGCTGCTGGTGTAGATCCCACTGGAGAGTCCGGGTGTGTCCCCTTTCATGTGCCGATGCGACAGCGATGCGATAGGTTTACTTGCGCTTGACCACAATCTCACATGATGGTAAGTGAAGATGTGGTCTAGGATGGACCGCGCTTACCCATAAGATGCCTGTTTAATCTAGACTTGAAAACACCCAAGTTATATTTATCAGGGAAAACGTTGTCCGGGTGGGTATTCCACAGCTTGGCCGTGCGCATGAGGAAAGAAGAAGCGAAACGCTTAGTGCGGTAAGTTGGAGTGTCAACGTTAAAGCGGTGGATACCCTGCCGCCGCCTGGTAGTCCGGTAAAAGAAAGGGGATGGTTATGAGCGCCACCAGAGTTACTTTCAAGGGGGTGCATCTGTATCTACACATTTTACTATTAACTTAAACTATAGAATTATACATGTATATGATGTAAATAAATGTAATGTCAAATTCAAAACACGCGGGTATTTGATTGAGTATGTTTCGCTAATCAAAAGCGTACTTATGTTTTTTTTCTATGTATATTCTTCCGTGACAGGGGGGGTGCAAGTGCACCCTCTTGCACCCTGCTGCTAGCGCCCACGGGGATGGTGGTACAAGGTCAAAGAGTGCTTGAGCGCATTCACCGTGGAACAATCTGTAAAAAACCGATAAGCATGCAACTAGGTGACGATGATCCAATTGTTGCAGTTTTTCATTTGTTAGGTCGTTATCGTCAATTATCCTGCGAGCGCGTCTGTCTAGCGAATCCAAAGAGTCAAGTTGATATTTGGTAGAGCCATCCCACAGGTGAGAACAGTACTCCATGCAGGGTCGAACCTGAGCTTTGTAAAGATTCAACAGCTGTTCCTTTGTGAAATACCGCCTCACCTTATTCAAGATACCAAGTTTTTTAGCAGAGATTTTGGCTTTTGACTCCATGGATCGTCCGAAATTAAGGTCGGAGGATAAATTGAGACCTAACAAATCTAGATGATTGGATGTCGGTATAGATACACCACAAAAAGCAGGAGTATAGATGTATTCCAAAGAATTTATGATCATTTTATAAAATATATAAAAAGATTGAACCGACTTCAATAACACTAAAATGCATAAAATAATTTTATTATTATTGAAATTGGTGTTAGCATTCCTACGGAGTATACTTATTTGCATTTTTTTACATCACTCATGTTTCTTCAGGAACAATTTATCAGGACGTAATGAAATTTGCATGGAATCATTATAGTAGTTAACTTTCTCGAATAAAGAAAGAATCATCGAAATAGGTTAATATTTGAAGTTAGGCTCAATTCACACCAAGATGGCAGCGGCCGGCAGCGCACTTTCAGTGTGAAAGAAAGACATTTGCCAGAGTTATGACCATTTTTTCCTTAAAAACGACGAGTCTCATCCTTAAGGCGTTTTTACAGATTTTTTATGACGCGACATTCTTGTTTTTTTTAGGAACTACCTACTTCGAATTGAGAACCTCCTCCTTTTTTGAAGTCGGCTAAAAAGTGACACGGCATACGGTACACTACACAAACTCTTTTGGATATCTGATTAATAAATAGTCAGAATAACATACTGATAGTCGATATCGATATTTGATTATGAGCTGTCCCAGCGCTAACTTTGCTGCGGTGTGGCCAATGTATTTAAAAATAAATAAAAGTATTCGGAATAAAAGTGACGACCGTAAATATCTTATATTAATTAAGTACGCCCAAACATAAACATACAGTTTCATAGAATCGATAATTTTTAAAGTGTTTAGTAAAAAAATATGTAGAAAATTCAAGTAAAGATACTGAATTTCAAACAGAAATCTTTAATTAATTAATTATGCATCTACAGAAATAAATGGTATTAACAATAATTTACGTGAAATCAATGATATATTATAAACAATAGATATGCCATTAGCGCACGCCAGGCGTCCAGCGAGTATCCCCCAACTGGGTTCTGTAGCAGTTAGTTCCGCGCCGTCCCGCGTAGTGAACGTGACATCGTAATCTCTATCAATAAAAATTGAAAATGCCGTCCTGCGTATTTAATAAATGCACAAATTACCAGGCAAAAATAAATAAACTCTCAGGGATAACATATCACAGGTAAATATGTAAAAATAATTTAATTTTGTAAAATATTTCAATTTTCTTAATAATATTGTACATAATAATTGGAAAAAGAGACACCGTTACGGGTCAGACAAGGACGCCCGATCACGTGTCATCTAGTGTGTCATAGATTAAGAAAAGTGCAGATGCGACACTGCGTAGAAAGTAATGTACCATGTTCGTCAGCAAGTAATTGATAATCTTTTTTTTAACCTCCCTAGCAATGTAGTTTGATGCCTGTATCTGTCTGTCTGTGGCATCGTACCTCCTAAATGAATAAACGGATTTGAATTGTTTTTTATTTGAAAATAGGATGGTTCTCATATATGTTTCTATGATGTTCAGCCGTTTTACCTCCCTAAATAATATAAGTATATGTACTGTATGACATAAAATATCAAGCTTAAAATATATGTATTAGACATTGAGAGACCATAAATATTGATTTAAAAAATGTTTTCCTCTATTAGATTTCCTTCTGATGATATCAGAAGAAATGAATGGATTGCAATTGTCCGTAAACAAAGGAGTGACATATATTGGATGCCTTCAAAAAGTAGTTCAATATGTAGCAATCACTTTAACAACGAAGTTAAATATATAACGAAAACAGGTAAAACACAGCTGAAAAAAAAGGCGGTGCCTGTTATAGAGGTATTGATTTTTTTTGTGTAGAAATTAGGTTTTGTTTTACTCATTCTAAGCTAATGCCTGCAATTCCACTCAATGGAAAGCGGTGATGCTATAGGAGATGGTAGAGCACACTATTTTATCAAAAGCCTCTCAACCATTAAGGGAAAACCCTCCAGTTGATTGATAGCCCTGCTTTAGATCCATATTTTAATCGAACGGGAATCCATTTCTATTATATTATATATAATAGGCATGATGACTGTAACACAATACCAATAAATCTGTGGTTTTAAATATTAGAACGGATTGCACTGATTCCAAAAATGCATCTCATTTTCATAATAATAGAGAGATTTTCGTGATATTTAAGCAAATAAATTACTTAAATACAGCTAATCGCCATTTTGTAATAAAGGCTGCTCAGAGTGAATGACGTCAATCCTGTGTAAATAAACAACTGTCAAACTATCATCTCAACTTTTTCTTTCATACAATGATTCACTTTTAACTTTTATACCTAGACAGATGTTTATTTACACCGCCGTAGTGACGTCACAACATGGCGCCATGCACCGGCCATCGTTTTGGAACTAAATTCAAACTCTATTGTAAAAATTGAAAATATTGCTATTAATTGTAAATTTAATACAAAAATATGATTATTTTCGGCAATAGTAGACCCGTAAGTACATTATAGAGTATTTTTTCAAAATTAGTCATCATGCCTATTCTATATACTCATCTTCGTTTTTATTTTTCAGAACTATGAATCAAATATTTTTTCTAACACTCTTAATTCGCCGTCTAGTCTTGACAATATTAGTATACCAGATATGGAAGACATTTTAGAGACACCTAGAAAGGCGTCCCTTAAAAAATGTATTCGTAAATTAACGTATGAAAAAAAAATGTTGCAAACAAGAAATAGAGCACTTATAAAAAAAATAAAAGACAACTTAAAAAGATTGCTACTGTAGCCTTACAACTGAAAATATTGAGAAAACGCAATTATATTTCTGAAGAAAATTTTGCTGTCCTGAATATTAAAACTGAAGTCCTTGATTTGATAAACAGAATGCATCTTAAAAACAGACTGCATCATACCTCTAAGAAATCATATCGCAAAAAGTATCCACCAGCCCTTAGAAAGTTTGCGCTCACTCTCAATTTTTATTCTTCTGCTGCATACAAATATATAAGAAGTGTATTTCATACTGCTTTACCACATCCACGGGTGTTAGCAAAGTGGTATGAAAACACGTCATGCTCACCTGGATTCACGCAGCAAGCGTTTAATATTTTGTCAAAAAAACACTCTTTATCAGGAAAACGTATTGTATGTACTCTTGTATCAGATGAAATGGCACTAAGACATCAAACCATGTGGACTGGTAAAAAAACTGACGGTCTTGTTGATTTTGGCATCGATTCTAATAACAGCAATGAAATTGCCACACAGGTATATGTATTTGTTTTAGTATGCCTAAACGAAAGTTGGAAGATGCCAGTAGGTTATTTTTTTGTTAAAAGTCTGTCAGCGGACACTAGAGCAAATCTAATATCTACATGTTTAAGTAAATGTTATCATTCAGGTGTTGATGTTGTGGCCGTTACATTTGATGGTTGTCCAAGTAATTTAGCTGCTGCCAATCTTTTAGGCTGTAATATAAGTACAGCAAATAATTTAAAGACTACTTTTCCACACCCTGAATGTGACAATAAAGTTGCTGTATTTTTGGACCCCTGTCATATGATCAAATTAGTCCGCAATACTTTCGAATCCAGAAAAGTTATATTCAAAAGTAATAACCAAATGATTAGGTGGCAGTTGGTAATTGCTTTAAATAAGCTACAAATGAATGAAGGGTTAAATTTCGCTAACAAACTTTCGCAACGACACATTACTTTCAGAAATGAAATAATGAAAGTTAAACTAGCTACTCAACTGTTAAGCAGAAGTATAGGTCGTGCTTTAGAATTATGTGATCAATTAATAATATCACCCAAAATTAAGGATACGGAGCCTACAGTTGAATTCATTTGTATTTTCAATGATTTATTTGATATTTTAAACTCTAGAGCCTCAGGACAGTATGGATTCAAAAAACCTATTAGTCCAAATAACGCTGCAGAGTTTTTTGAATTTCTAGAGAAGGCTGAAAAATATATTCTGTCATTACGTATTTATAATAAAAGAAAGCGGATTGTAGGGAAACGTATTATAATTAATATAACAAAGAAACCAATCGTTGAAAGCAAATCAAAAACTGGATTCTTGGGTTTTTTGATTTGCATTCAGAGTTTAAAGTATCTTTTTAAATTGTATGTAGATGGAGCAACACCTCTACTAAAATATATTGCGACTTACAGATTGAGCCAGGATCATATAGAAATTTTTTTTGGTATTATCCGACGACAAGGTGGTTATAATAATAATCCAAACACAATACAATTTAAAGGATTGTACAAAAAGATTTTCAGCCACTTAGAATTGCGTAGTTCTTTTACTGGAAATTGCATTCCCATGGAACATATTCCTATACTTACTTGCTCATCGTCTGGCGTTGAAAATATTAATTCTTCGTCAGGTGCACTCGATGAAGATGAAAACATTTTAGATATTACTACACGTAGCGATGCTAGCTCTCAAAACAATGTTAATATAATATCCCATATGCTCAATAACGAACATTGTTCCGACACAATAAAGGTAATAACAGGATATATTTCCGGCTGGATAGCACGAAAATTAGTTAAAATTATTAAGTGTGAAACCTGTATCGATTCATTGTATACCAATGAAAAGATGTGGTTTCACAAATTAATATCAATTAAAGACATGGGAGGTTTATGCTACTCATCTGAAAACGTGTTTACAGTGTGTCTAAAGTCTGAAATTATGATTAAAGCTCACATAAAAGAAAAAGGTCCTCATTTTGTAGAACTTAAAGATATTGAAATAGTAAAAAGCCGAATTTTAAAATCATTTATAAATTCAAACATATTTGAGTCACTAAACGAACATTCCAGACATCAATCTGCCACTTTAAATCATCGTTTACATTTAATTAGAGCCATAATAGAAAAGTATGTCACAGTTCGCCTCCATTATGCTCATAAAAATAAAAATGCTGAAATAAAGAAATTGTCCAAGAGGCAAAAAATAAATAAACTTAACTTATTTGAAGGTGTCTAAGTGTGTAACTTTCAAACAAATTAAGTTCGGTACATATATCTGTGGCACGCTGTGTCGTGAAAGTAACATGGCAATTAATGCGATTTCGTATTAATTTCATAAGCATGCGAATTCATGAGTCTTAAATGCATGCTAATTACTATTGCTATGCTATTTGCTAATATCACGATTATGATTTTTGTTCATATGCGAATTAAAGAGCGCGTTTACCTTAGGACGTAGGTACTAGGTATGTCTACTATTGTGTATCTATTTTTAGTACATTATTAAGCATATGCCAAAGGATGTAATTATTGTATATCGAATACGTGAACTAAACTCTCACTGTCACTTGCCAAAATGTACTGAACTTTGACACAATACGGCGCGCGCCACACACGTGTCACACAAATTATTTATAAAATCACAGCTCAAACGCGTTCATTTATTCTTCGCACTACCCTGCTAATAATTTAAACGAATTTAACAATCATTCATTATACGACCCTAAAGTATTTAGGGTGCCTGTATAGGCATACCAAAGACAATAATTAAAATTACCATTATTGTTCGCAACACTTGCTAAAATTAATATCACTCGTGAACGAGGTAGATGAAACAGATAGATTTAGTATTCCCGTGGTTGTGAATGCGACGGAAAGCGTGCGTTGCCACTGCTGTGTGATAGTATGAAGCGATGAATTCGCTTTTCACAGAATTTAGCAACTACATTTAATTTGTGACATGCTTATTAAGCATTAGCATGCTAACAATGAATGTGAATGCTAATTAATCCATCACTAAACACACACATTTCAAAAACTATAATTTTAATTATTTAGGATTTTACTATTATCTATATTTGGTTTTAAATTATTAGATTTTAGTTGATCAAGTGCAGCTAACCAAATAATGCAAAAAATTATTTAACCTAAGTTCGCTACCTTTTACTATTTCAATATCTTTTGTTAATTCAACTCGTTGTTACAAGTGAATCCGGCTATGTCGTGGCTACGTCATGTGTATTCGGAATAACCTTGTAGTAAAAAAGTCAAATGTGTCATCAAATTGGCAGCAGGTTGATAAGTTTTCAAAAATATAGCGCCTTTTTCGCGGTTATCAAGAACATATATTTTAGAAATCTGTGGTTCAATCTACCCAAACCAAAAAGGTAGAATTTGCAAAGGATTTTAGTTGTCCCAGATATCTCAATTCAATATTACCCGAAAGTAGTGGTAACTTTGAATTGTCACTAATGTAGGGCCAATTTAATAGATCACATTTGACGTCAGTTAGTTTCGTTATACTGTCTGTTTGTTTTGTAAACATAACAATAAATATGTAATTGTAATTGAAAAAAGTTAAGCAATTCTGCAGGTCCAACTTCGAAAAACGTATTTTTCAGTAAACCAATAGGTAATTGTATTTTTCAGTACCCATAAAAATCTGAGAAAAATGTTTAAAGTTACCCAACCTGACTGTACCTGTATCCAAGGTTATTTTATACATTAACCTGATCCATATTTTGTCTTTACTGAAAGTTTATTAAAAACTATACTCATTCATCGTTTATTATTTTACTTTCAATTAGACATTTTCCTCTACGAAGCAACTCGTAGGCATAAATCATAATATCTCTGTTACGAAATATTCTATGTGAAACGTGAATGTGACAGTTGACAATATGACACTGACAACGGAACGCACAAAATATAGCCATCTCGTATTCTCATACTTTTCTCGTTATGCATCTGTCCTTGTCAGACTATAGGTAGGAAAATGTATAGCTAGGTATAGCTAACTACAAGTGGGACAACTTTTATCGTGCGTTAGTAGGGATATAACATATCTTTAGTAAAATATCATTGCGTGAAATCTTTTAAAATTACGCTAGTTACGTTTTTGTACGATTTAGTGGCAACACTTATATAATATTTTTTAGTTTTTTGCAAATTTAGTGCATTATTTGACAATTTATAAACGAAATAATATTTACAGATGGAAAGTAACGTTATCCTTGGGTACACTAGATAAGTCTTATATTTTTTTACACGAAAACACGCTGGCATTCGGCATTTTTAGCTTACGTCGTTCCGCGCGCACCGGGATTTGTTGAATGGCGTGGAACGCGGGTCAACAACTAGTTTTATATAACGGGTACTCAGAGAAAGTGGTATCTCCTCTAAGAAACGGGTATGATAGGAGGTCTTGTACTTTGACAGAGGGGAACGCCTGACAGTGGCCTCTCCGGTTGGTTTAATACTCAAAGCTTCTGGAGGACTAAAAGTATCAGTTTTCCACCCGCTCTCAGAAGTTCTGTTGTGATTCCGTCTTCACCCGGCGCCTTGTTGTTCTTAAGTTGTTTGAGAGCCATTCTAATCTCGTACAAGCTGATGTCTGGGATGTCCTCAGTGTAGTGTCGGGTTAGTTGGGCTCTGGTGTCCTGAGCTGTTCGGGCAATGGGTTTTCGTGTCGAGGTGTACAACTGTCCGTAAAACCTCTCGAGCTCTCTCAATATCTCCGATTTTGATGAGATGACACTGCCGTCGTCGATCTTCAGCTTTGTCACTCTTGTCTTTGCCCAATAGACGAATTCTTTGCAAACACTTTAGAGCCTTGGTTCCGCTCAATTGCGTCCTTAATACATGCTGTATTATAGGAACGCAAGTCATGTCGCATGGATTTCGAGATTCGTCTATTGAGTTCAGCATATTCCGACATATCAGCTGAAGATTGCAGTCTCATCTCAGTTCGGGTTTCCATTAACTTAATGGTTTAATTGGAGAGCTTCTGAGGCTTATTACGGCGTGGGGTGGGAGAACTTGGACCCCGCTGCATGGACAGTTTGCACCAACCCATTGTTTAACTCGTCCGCAGTTTCGCATTCGGCTAGGCACTGGAAGCGATTGTGTAGTTCGAGTTGAAAATCTTCGGGGTTTTGGATTTGGGCGGTTCCCGGACGGAGCGTGGACTTCATCAGACGGGACCTCTCAAGCTTGACATTGATATCCAATGTGCCTCTAATTATGCGGTGAACGCTACCGGTTTTCACCCTGCCGATCACGGAGACATCATCGAATATATACTTGTTGGTCGTCATGATGAAGATGTCTTTGGCATTTTAGTTTATTGTATTTTCCTCGTATTTTTTTTCTCTCTCTCTCTTGTTTTATCTTTCGAACGGTAGGACACACTGTCGCTAATGCGGATGTAATTGTAACAAAAGAAACTGATTGAAAAAAAGTAATAAATGATAAGCCCGCTGAGTTCCTTGCCGGATCTTCTCAGTTGATGCCGCGTTGTGATCTGGTGATAGCTTTTAAAAAAAACTTGACCGTTCAAATGTGCTAGCGTTAAGCCTATTTGAAAGAAATAATTTAAATATCTTATATTTGGTATTGGTATAACGGGCTGGTTTTTGCGTGCGGATATCATACTTACTACTGTCTGATACTTTGATGATCTTTTTTTGTTTTCTTTTTTTTTTCTTTTTCAATTTTAATTAAATGATAATAGCAGCACATAAGGTCACTCCACGTTCCTCCATTTTCTTAACTACTAAGTACTCAAATCAAATTATATTGGACGAGTGGAATGGACATCCGTCAAAGATAAATTATAGGACATATTATAAATTGAACAAAGAAATTTAACGAGTGGAATATCACACTAACACAGCAGCAATCTTAGAATATGTATGATAAACGCTATAGCAGTAAAGTACACTAAGTGTGACGCCAGAACAAGAAAAAAAGATTCTATGATATAAAGGATGTTTGGTGCACATTTTTCAATCTTTGGTTTGGTGTATCCTTTGCCAAATTCATTTGTTTAAAAGAAGAGGTCTTTGGCTACTTCTTTAGGTCATAAAACTCATTACTTGCCACACCAGTTTTTTTTTTGTTACAACTTTTTTTTTTTAAATATTCCAGAATTCATCATTTAAGCATAAATTAAAATAAAAGATATTATAGTATGGTGTTCAAATTTCATTTTATTTCTTAAATGTACAGATGTGTTGTTCTATCAAATATAAAATTACTTACTTGCTATTAACATTTAGTTTTTTTTTAATACCAAACAAAGTTCCTGAAAAAGAAACAGAATGGTAAAAATCAAATATAAATTGTTATAAAAAAAACTAAGAGCACTCTGGATCTTCCAATTCTTTTAAAAACTACTCTAGTCAAGTAAGCGAGAATCGCCCCCTGACCCCTTTCTAATAACGGTATGAAATATACCCAAAAAACCTTTTATTATCTTCACTAATTCGCTAAATTTGTGTATCTAGTAAGAATGTAGTCTAGTAAAAATGCCTCTTTGGAGAAAGTACTTAATACATTTTACGCGTATTTTATTTGCTGTCGGTCTCGAGAATCATCATTAGCAGTCGAAGGATGTCCACTGCTGAACAAAGGCCTCCCCCTTTGAAGGGAGGGGTTGCCATAATCCCTACGTTTGGCAGGTGACTTGGGCATCGCAGTATAGGTGGAAGATAAATCCGAAAGAAAGACGCTGCTGCCCGTCTTCCTGTTTTCGTTTAATCGCATCTTACGACACCCAACGAGAGGAGATGGGGGGATGCAATTCTAACCCGGCACCCCACACCAATCTCGCGTACCTAAGCATCGATAAGTGTTCTGGAAAGTGGGCGGGTAGGTAGTCGTCTGTTGTGTTTAACGAAAAACATATAGGGTAGGTCTGAGAATAAGTCATAAAGCATATTTCATGCTGCTAGGTTAAGATAATAATATGGAGCCGGTGCTGAGTGCCTCAGTTTGCGGGACACCGGTGGCGCTGCATCGAGCAGGCGGGTGCGCGTCACTCAAGATGCTACAGCCGGTCGTCGGGGGTTGAGCAGGCGGGTTCCCGACGATGATGCTACAGCCGACGGGCGTGAGTTGAACAGGCGGGCTCACGACGTACACGCGACTGCTGACTCTACTACGGGCGAAGATACTAATTCCGTATTCTCTTCTATCCCTTCTACTCGCCCCTCATACATGACAGGAGAACAAAGACCTTGTCAAGTATTAGTACGTCTGAAAGTGTTGTGCAAGACGTTATTGATGACGTTGTGATTGCGATAAAATGCAAACATCCAACCTTCACAAAGCAGTTGTTAAGAATGACCATAAACTTACCCCACTTAACCTCAAAGATACAGAGACCCAGGATAATGAACAGCTTATTGATGTGAAGACGAAGTTGGATAAATGGGCCCGAAAGTCTCTACATGGGATACATCGCCCATGACTTATGCCAAACAAATGTCGATAAGGAAGCGTCGAACGCATGGCTAAGTCGAGGCGATCTCTTCCCGGAGACTGAGGGCTTTATGATTGCCATCCAGGATCAGGTCATCGAGAATAGAAATTACAGAAAACACATCAATCAAAAAAATCTTATTTTAACTAAATTTACTTTTAAAGTATTTTTCTTCATATTAGGTACTTATAATCTAAACAAATACATATTTTTACCCGTGCGAACCCCGGGCGGGCCACTGTTAGTATAACGGGTGTAAGGGACATCGTACCGAATTTATTTTTATAAGATGTCAAATAATGTCCGTTACAACATTACAGAAACCATTTAAGTACCTATATGGAAAATAACAAATGACTGACTTATTAATTTTCGAGCATGTAATGAATATATGCGGAATAATATTTATTTCTCAAATTACATTATGCTAATTTTTTAAAATAATAATAATTAATTGCCTATTAATTAATTGCCTATGTACTGTTTTAGTGCATAAAGAATAAATACTTAATTAAATAAATTTTCCAGAAATGAGTAATTTATTGTTTTTAAATTAAAATTATGCTTTATTATTGATAATATTATACTAACTAGCTGACCCGCGCAGCTCCACCCGCGCTTTTATTACATTTTGCTCCCCTTTTCACCCTCCTCCCTTGATTTATTTCTCTCCATCTCTCTCTCTATTATCCCCTCAAGCCCATGTGGTTCCAAAAGGAACAATGCGCGTTTTCTTTTAGGACCCAGCCCGGATTGAAGCCTTATAAGAAAAATTTAATTCTATGCTCTTTCTCTCCTCTCTCTTTCCCCCACCCGCATCGGTCCCCGTCACATTCCCCCTCTTCCTCTCCCCGTTGTCCCCTCTCTGAACCCTACCCCCCCCCATCTCTCTCTCCCAACTTGCTCCATCTCACCCCCCCCCTTGTTCCACCTAACTCCTCCGATCCCTCATCCCCTCCTCGAATCCCTTCTCCCTCTCTGTCCTCTCTTGCACCCTCCTCTCATTCTATATATCCGTCAATCATGGTAATCAGCAGCATGAAATATACTTTTCACACCACCTGCTCGATAATGTCACATTATATGTCATATAAAGATGACACAAAGTGCCTCATTATATCCCTATAGACTAGCCGGGTAATAATGTTGTACTAAACTCCCTTGGGTAATAATGTGTTTGAATTTCGAACGTCAAACGAAAATTCCTCAACACTTTTACCACAGATATATTACATACTACTCTAAGCAGAGACCTGTCCCCCTAGACAATGTAATATTCTACAAGCGCTATCGCTAATAGAAAGTTTAAAAATGTATGAGAATGACATAAGTCATCGAAAAATCACGTGACATATTGTAGGGAATTGACACCATTAGCGAATGAAGAAATAGATTCGCTATGAAGCGATTGCATCTTGTCTAGGCCCTCTGCACGAAAAACAAAACATTTGAAAATCGAACCGGGCGCGACGAGCAGAATCCAGTGTTCTAGAAAAGAAAATGAAATACTAGATGTTAACGCGGCAAATCACTACGTTGAATTGAATTGAATTTATATTATTGACGTTCTCGTTGGTCTAGTGGTTAGACACCCTGGCCGCTACCCAATAGGTCGTGGGTTCGATTCCCACCAAGTGTCTTGGTGTTATTTAACTATTTAATTAATATTCGTTATCTGGTTTCCATAGTACAGGCTCTGCCTAGTTTGTGATCAGATTACCGTGTGTCGATTGTCCCAAAATATTGTTATTATTTAAATTCTAGTAATATTTGTATTTTATTACCTCGCAGTAGGTGTGAAAAGTAGTGTATTCACCTCGGGGATAAAGGTGACTTTGCCTTGGGCGAGCTTAAATCCCTCGCTGTACTCAGGATTCTAGTATTAACTCCCTCGCTACGCTCGGGAGTTAACTCTATACTCCCTCGCTGCGCTCGGGAGTTCCTAGAATCCTTCGTTATGCTCGCGATTCAATTTAACGCCCGCGACATAAGACACTACTTTATCCCCTCGGTGCATAAACTACTATTACGACTTATTCTCAGACCTACCCTATATGCACACAAAATTTCATACACATCCGTTCACCCATCTATTTAATTACCTTGCCTTATGTTGCTTAACCTTTACCTAGCGGCATGAAAGATAATTAATGGCCTATTATTAGACCTACCCGATATACACATAAAATTTCATACAAATCGGTTCACCCATCTATTTAATGACCTTACCTAACGTTGCTTAACCTTAACCTACAGGTATAAGAAGCCGGTTAAAAAGTATCCTATGTCCGTCTCCTGCTCCGAAGCTACTTCCCTACCAATTTTCAGACAAATCGGTTGAGCCGTTCTTGAGTTATAAATAGTGTAATTAACACACAGACAAGTGAATTAACACGACTTTCTTTTAAAGTTCTATGGTGATTGTATGTTCAATTTCACCGATAGATGGCGCTGTTCATAATGTAAATCACGCTAACATCGTAAATTACTGTCTAATGATATTCGATAATGAAAGTTCTAAGTTTTTCGCATCTTTTATTGTTGCGACTGTAATACAATACACTACCTGGACTTGTGGAGTTCCATTAAAATTTCATGAATAATTTCATGATCTAGTTTGGACTCGCTCGGGATTTACAGATTTTAACTTTTCAAAGATATAATGTCATATTGCTATCAGCAACGTACTTAGAACAATACGGAAATCTAATGAAAATGTCCTGGGTGTACCGGACCGGCTTACCCCTTACAAAAATTAACCCTTCGCCACTGCCATATCTTATTCAAACTAAATGTCTGCTCAGTCCCTATTGTATATATCGTAATGATTAACTGATCAGTCTATAATTACCCTATTCTCATACAAAGGAAATTACGTGGTAATATGTGCAAGTAATGTGTCACTGCTTAGCCCCTATGAAACATAGCGTGATGTTTTATATACCAATTTATACCTTGACTTCTACACAACACATCAGTGAAAGTCCTATCAAAATCCATCCACTGGTTTTCAAATGATACCTGGACAAACAGAACGACAGACAGACAGACAATAATTCCAAAAAAAAATGTTTTGGCCTCTATGTCGATAGTATAGTATCCCCACATAGAAATTTTGGAAAAATATTCAATGTACAGAAAAAGTGCTCTTTGAGTTTTATTATAGTATAGAAGATAGAAGATTTTATTTTAAAAAAGTGGATTTTTTTGGAAATTCATGAAAAAGCCGATGAAAAGTTTCAACACTAGAGTGTTCAGAATCATGTACTGGATCCCTGGGTATCGGTTTTCGGTACGATGTCCCTTACACCCCGTATAATAAAAAAAAACGGTCAAGTGCGAGTCGGACTTGCGCACCGTGGGTTCCATACCCTATTTGAACGTATTAAAGTAATTTAACTATTCATGTAAGTAACACCTCAGATAGCAAAAAAAACAAACCGCTAAACTAAGTTTGTTTGTCGACTTTCTTTAGTGAAATTTTGGAAAGTAAAAAAAATACTAGATGGCGGCTAACGACCGCCATCCATGGGCTGCAATATATATTTTTAAAATTAAAATACATAGTCTATAATATCACTCCCACAACTAAGACGAATCTAACACAACCAAAAACATAAGTCAAAATCATCGAACCGTTAAGGACGTAGCATAGGCTGTGCCAATGAAAATAGACATTCATATGTAATTACATTGTAATTAATTACATTGTACTTAATTACAATGTAATTACATATGAACACAGAACAAAAATCAGTACATGTACTATAGAATGCTTAAATGCAAGTAAGAACCGTAGGCACAGGTAAGAACATACAAATACATACATATCAGGTACACGACAATAGATACTATACCGTCAGCTGTATTTATCGACATTTGCGCTTGTGACAGATCAAACCTATTACTACTTATCACATAAATATCAATATAACTCTTGTAATATAACTTTAAATAGTTCAATTCACCGGCCTCGTAGAGGAAAATCTGCCTACGCTTTGTTTAATGGGGCCATAGACAAACGCGTACTCTATATAGATCCTTCCTCTAAGCATATGAATGTCTATTTTCAGTTACATACCTACTCTCGAGCAACATAGCCCAGTCCAGCTTCTGGCGCAGTCGCGCAAAACCAGATCACTAGTTATGTAATGTATATTGTATATTTGTTTGTATACCTACTTGACCGCACAGCATCGCGGCATGTGCCCGCGCAGTCCCATCGCCGCTCGTAGCTTAGTACGATGTAGTTAGTTGCTCTCTGATCGTATAGTTATATGATCGTTCACACTACAGTCCGTAGTTATGTTTATGTGAATCTTGTCGAATATAATTAAGTATACCAAAAAGATACAGTGAATTTATCCTCATTTATTTTGATAGGTAGTAATTTTTTTAAATGTGTTTAACAATTAGTAATATTATTTTGTCATGTTTGTTAATTTATATAGTAGTAGCAAATAATGATAAAAATGAAGCAATCGGATTTCCTGAAATGGAGGACGACCCTAATCTAGTAAATAAAGACGTGAGTAAAACAATTTGTTTAGAGATAATGATATAAGATATAATCAATATTTCTTGTAATCCTATGTAAGCAGAACAGAACTTAATATTTGACGGGCCCGTTGGTCTAGTTGGCAGACACCCTGCCTGCTAACCGATGGGTCGTGGGTTCGATTCCCGCCAAGTGTCTGGGTGTTGTTTATCTATTTAAGTATGTATTTACAAAAAAAAAAGTATATAAGTATTAGTATCAGTTGTCTGGTTTCCATAGTACAGGCTCTGCCTAGTTTGGGATCGGATAACTGTGTGTGGATTGTCCCAAGATATTATTATTATTATTTATCTATATTGTCTAAATCGGTAGTCTCTAAATAGGTAATAGAAAACGTTTGTTTATTCTCCTAGTTTTTCCAAACGATACAATAGATTGTGACGATTTTATTTCCATTATTTTAAGAATATCTTCGAGATGACATGTAATATTTAGCACCCAGTAAATAAACTAGTAGTAGGTAAGTAAATCATTAAATTACGTTTTTAGCTAAGTAGTAAATGTCTGGCGAAACCACGCTGGTCACAATAGTGTATTCTGTGTCTAATTCTATTTCCTGTGTATCGTGGTGGTTAGGTACTTTTGTTATTTTTTGCCGCCTCTGGCATTTGTGTTTTTGTTGTTGTGTTGTTTATTCTTACATTAATTAACATTACAGCTTTGACTTTCCTTATTTTCAATCGTCAGGGCTCATACACATAAACCCAATACGACGTCGTCCAGTGGCGTAGCTTGTCTTAGACGGGCCCTGTATCAAAATATGTAGGGGGCCCAAATGAAAGCCTAATAAATGAAATTGTGGATACATCTTACGAATTTTTGCTTACATACATTCAGGGCCTCTTCAGGCGGGGGGCCCGTATCATTGATACGGCTGATACGCCCCAGACGTCGTCGTTTCACGATGCGACATCGTGTCGTGAAAATCTACAACATGAATTACATTATGTAAGCTTGAATAAATTATTTTATAAAAAATAAAAACCGACTTCAAAGTAAATTATCTAAAAAGCATAAAATAACGAAAATACACACATCAAAAGTGTCTAGGGATCAAGCATTTTTAAGCGGATTTCTTGAGATTGAGATGTGGCTTTGTAATAAATTTATGATTTTATAAATTTATATGGATCCTTTTTGGTGCATTTCATAATTTGAATCAGGAACTGTGAATCAAATTCGAGTAAAAGATGAAAATCAGCTGTCAATATTTTCCCTATAAAAACATACAACGCATTGAAGACATTATTAGTGCTACTGTTTCCCTACTACTGATTAAAACCAACGTTATTATGGAGCGGCGACGTCATTTAAGCAGGGAAGAAATGCTCAGAGCCGTGGGAATGATAGAAGCTGGTTCCCGGCAACGTACTGTGGCTTTAGCTCTGAATACAAGTCAGAGTGTTATCAGTCGACTTTGGACACGTTACCGAAGCACTGGTACCGTGGCTGAGCGCCATGGAGGACGGTATCGCTGCACCACACGGAGACAAGACCGATATATTCAAATCTTAACTCGAAGAGCTCCAACAATAACTGCCATGATGTTAGCCGTGAGGCTTCATCACTCTTCAGGGAACTTAATTAGCGACCAAACAGTCAGAAACCGCTTGCATGAAGTGAACCTTCATTCCCGAAGACCGCTACGGGTACCACCTATAGCAATGTACAATCGTAGGATTAGATATCAATGGGCTCTTGAACACAGAAATTGGGCAGAAGAACAATGGCGTTTCGTGTGCTTTTCTGATGAGTCTCGTTTTGGTATGAGACCGGATACAAGACGTATACGACACTGGAGAACCCCTGGACGCCAACAGCGATTAAAATCCTGCCAGGAAGTCCATCCTTATAGTGGTGGAACCATCATGGTATGGGCGGGTATTTGGATCGGCGGAAGAACTGAGTTGATTTGGATCAGAGGCAACCTCAACGCTCAAATTTATGCTGAGACGATTGTATCAGACGTCATCGTTCCTCTACAAGTGCAAATCGGTCCCTTATTTCAGTTAATGCATGATAATGCACGACCGCACACCGCAAGAGTTGTAAGACAGACTCTCGCCGCAGCTAACATCAATGTCCTGCCCTGGCCTGCTCAGTCGCCAGACTTGAACCCGATTGAGCATGCATGGGATATGCTACAGAGAAGAGCTCTGCCGAATATGGAGGGTATCCAGTCGCAAGAAGACCTTTTTTTGTTGTTGCAACGAACATGGGCGGCCATTCCACAGCGTGATTTGGATGAACTCATTTTGAGTATGCCAAACCGATGTTCTTGTGTTGTTAGTGTTCGCGGTAGAAACACGGATTATTAATTGTTTAAGTTACCCAATAAAATTTTAAAGAAAACTGTTATTTCAGTCTTTTTTTCGAACTTTTGTGTTAGTGGTTCAAATGTCAAAAATCCCTTTATTAGGAAAATGGCAAATTTCTTTATTAATGCAAAGGTGACTTGGTTTATCGTTACTGTGACAAACGAAAACACTTTATTTGATGAATCCTTAAAGAAAATTTTAATTAATATCAATCAGGAGAAAAGTTATTGCAAAAATATATGTTGATCCCTAGACACTTTTGATGTGTGTATATTGAAGTCGGTGCTAGCTAATCATGTTAACTAACACTATCACTAGCTGACACCGACTTCAATATATTTTCGTTATTTTATGCTTTTTAGATAATTTACTTTGAAGTCGGTTTTTATTTTTTATAAAATAATTTATTTAACACTTTTTAGTGACTTATTTTACCAAGATAGGTATCAGCACTATCACGCAACTCGAACGTCTACGTTACAGTAACTTACTGAAAACATAAAAAGTTTATATCTCTTAAACTACTGGACCGATTTTGATGAAACTTGTACTCTACCCTAAGTTGAACAATACTCTAACTATTGCAAAAAGAATTTTCGAAATCGGACTTGTAGTTTCTGAGAAATCGGCGGACAAACCTACATACATACATACATACATACATACATACACTCATAAAATTTGGTAAATTTGTTTAGAAGCCCACATAGACTAACATATATTAATATTACGAATTTTTATCAATATTACATACATACGCGTCGAATAGAGAACCTTCTTTTTGAAGCCGGTTAAAAATAATTACAGTTTCAAAAAATCGAGAGGTTATGCTACGGAAATTAATTAATGCACGCGAGCGACCATGCCCCACGTACTTATTCTCTTAATTTTGGAAACTGTGCCTATGCCACGACGCGACGTCGTATCGTGTTGATGTAGACTTATGCCAGTACATATATTATAAATAAATAAATCCTTTATTGTGACCAAAGTTATGCATTTAGTTGTAACCCGCCAAACTGCGTAACAGTTTGTAGGCGGGATTAGCGCTCGAATTACACTACAAAAGGTCGATATACAAAAGGTTCGATTTACAAAAGGTCCTGCGATATAATTATTTACTAAGTAGGTACCTATAATTATGTACTTACTGACAGTTTATTTTTATTTAATTAATGACGAGTAGGTATCATATCTTGGCGATTACCAACATTGTCTTGTACTAAACTCAGCAAACAACACTTGTCTTAACTTCCTTTTAAGGGATAATTTAACACTTTAAATTTGTTATATATTTTTTTTTAATTTTATGTTCTAACCATTCATCAAAGCAACGAATGCAACTACCTATACAACCTTACCCCCTTAAAAATATAATTTATTATCAAAGGCAAAATTTTTGTCAACCCTAGTAAGTTCAGGTCTTGTAAAATTTTTGTCAACCCTAGTAAGTTCAGGTTTTGTAAAATTTTTGTCGTTCCGCGAATTAGGTAGAAATGAAGATACATTCTGCGTAGTTTACTTTTAAATTTTATTGAAATAAGGTTTGCACAGTAAAAATAATAATATATTTTTATTGATTTTTTTACGGGGTATTTTGTAACACGTTGTATAAATGTATAAGCTTCGATAACTGTTAATCCTCTTTGAGCCTCGAGTCTGTGACCGATGATACCACAGTTCTCCAAACTAAAAACCAACAGAAATATTGTTTTTATAATAATTACTTAGTATTATTACGATTAGTAATCACAGTAGAAACTTATGATATACGGTCAGTCAAAGGTTACGCTAACTAAACGATAAGTAATCGTGTTGTGGGGCATTCCCTTGTCTTTCCCAATGCTAGATTCGATTAAACATTCATGCATGTGTCAACCATCATACTTGATAAGTAATTCTGAGAGGTTGTAGGTACATAATACATAATAATACACACATCAAAAGTGTCTAGGGATCAAGCATTTTTAAGCGGATTTCTTGAGATTGAGATGTGGCTTTGTAATAAATTTATGATTTTATACATTTATATGGATCCTTTTTGGTGCATTTCATAATTTGAATCAGGAACTGTGAATCAAATTCGAGTAAAAGATGAAAATCAGCTGTCAATATTTTCCCTATAAAAACATACAACGCATTGAAGACATTATTAGTGCTACTGTTTCCCTACTACTGATTAAAACCAACGTTATTATGGAGCGGCGACGTCATTTAAGCAGGGAAGAAATGCTCAGAGCCGTGGGAATGATAGAAGCTGGTTCCCGGCAACGTACTGTGGCTTTAGCTCTGAATACAAGTCAGAGTGTTATCAGTCGACTTTGGACACGTTACCGAAGCACTGGTACCGTGGCTGAGCGCCATGGAGGACGGTATCGCTGCACCACACGGAGACAAGACCGATATATTCAAATCTTAACTCGAAGAGCTCCAACAATAACTGCCATGATGTTAGCCGTGAGGCTTCATCACTCTTCAGGGAACTTAATTAGCGACCAAACAGTCAGAAACCGCTTGCATGAAGTGAACCTTCATTCCCGAAGACCGCTACGGGTACCACCTATAGCAATGCACAATCGTAGGATTCGATATCAATGGGCTCTTGAACACAGAAATTGGGCAGAAGAACAATGGCGTTTCGTGTGCTTTTCTGATGAGTCTCGTTTTGGTATGAGACCGGATACAAGACGTATACGACACTGGAGAACCCCTGGACGCCAACAGCGATTAAAATCCTGCCAGGAAGTCCATCCTTATAGTGGTGGAACCATCATGGTATGGGCGGGTATTTGGATCGGCGGAAGAACTGAGTTGATTTGGATCAGAGGCAACCTCAACGCTCAAATTTATGCTGAGACGATTGTATCAGACGTCATCGTTCCTCTACAAATGCAAATCGGTCCCTTATTTCAGTTAATGCATGATAATGCACGACCGCACACCACAAGAGTTGTAAGACAGACTCTCGCCGCAGCTAACATCAATGTCCTGCCCTGGCCTGCTCAGTCGCCAGACTTGAACCCGATTGAGCATGCATGGGATATGCTACAGAGAAGAGCTCTGCCGAATATGGAGGGTATCCAGTCGCAAGAAGACCTTTTTTTTTTGTTGCAACGAACATGGGCGGCCATTCCACAGCGTGATTTGGATGAACTCATTTTGAGTATGCCAAACCGATGTTCTTGTGTTGTTAGTGTTCGCGGTAGAAACACGGATTATTAATTGTTTAAGTTACCCACTAAAATTTTAAAGAAAAATGTTATTTCAGTCTTTTTTTCGAACTTTTGTGTTAGTGGTTCAAATGTCAAAAATCCCTTTATTAGGAAAATGGCAAATTTCTTTATTAATGCAAAGGTGACTTGGTTTATCGTTACTGTGACAAACGAAAACACTTTATTTGATGAATCCTTAAAGAAAATTTTAATTAATATCAATCAGGAGAAAAGTTATTGCAAAAATATATGTTGATCCCTAGACACTTTTGATGTGTGTATATTGTGTACGTCAGATGGATTGAAACTTCAATAAATATTGCTAACCGTTTGTAATCGGAGTCGCTGAGCCCGTAAGAACTAACGCGTATACAGTTACAGGTAATTTGGATAAAGCTATTCGTAGAGTTTCATAGTCAAACGACCTAAAAATATTAAGTAACTAAATAGTCCATACCTTTAATTACAGGTAGGTTAGGTTAAACCTTCGTTATTTTAAGTCGGTACGGTTGGACTTGAGCAGTATCGACTGACTATTATAGCATGTATACCTACTTCATTAATAATAATACGACGCTCATAGCCAGTTGTAACCACTGTTCGGTAAATGATCAGTTGGGTAAGCAACGTCAGGCAAGGTCAGTCCTTAGATGGGTGACCGTTTAGTAGCATTTGAACTGAGCGTCTCCATCCTTCGGAGGGCACGTTAAAAGTCGGTCCCGGCTATAAAGTCGTTAAGCTTAATTAGAGGCAGGGCAGGGCAGCTTGAAAACCGTGACACCAGGTTAGCCACTAACCATACGGCAAAAAAAAATATTGTAGGACCATTCCACACATGGTCATCTGATCCCCGACTAGGCAAAGCCTGTACTATGGATAGCAGATAACTGATACTAATCAATACTTATAATAAAACTGTAACAGGTCCAATTCTGTACATTGAAGATATTTTGAAAATTATTTTTGGAGGGCATTCTTTAACCGATACTGAGGCCGAAAATGTAATTTTTTTAATTTTTGTCTGTCTGTCTGTCTGTCTGTCTGTCTGTCTGTATCACGGCTGAGCATCACGCCGAAACTACTGAATGGATTCAAATGAAACTTGGCATGATTTGAGATCTTACTACGAGGTAGGACATAGGATACTTTTTATCCAGTAATCTAGCACGGTTCTTTCGGGAGAGGGGATTAAAGTCAAAATGGGTACTTGGTTATACGCTTGGTCAGATTTTATAAATTTTTCTTTATAATATAATAAATATTAGTAAGGGAACACTCATAGAGAGTTGTTGTTATTAAGGTTTTGTAATCGATCGGTATAGCAACGTTAGGTAAGGTAATTAAATAGATGGGTGACCGTTTAACGCCATTTGAACTAAACGGGTCCGTGCTTCGGAGAGCAAGTAAAAAGTAGGTCCCAGTTTTTAACCGACTATAAAAAAGGAGGTTATGTAGTCGATGCTAATGTCTGTTATTAAAAGTTTAGTTAACGTAAAAATAGCGCAGGCGGAGCTGCGTGGGTCAGCTAGTACATAATATAAACTGTATTTTTTTTTTGTAAATACATACTTACATATATGTATGGATAAATAACACCCAGACACTTGGCGGGAATCGAACCCACGACCTATTAGGTAGCAGCCAGCAGGTGGTATAATATTTATTTGGTTGACGCGTGGGAAACCGACATTAGATACTTTATGTTGTTGATTTTTCTTTTTCGCGGGGATTCCTTTAAAAGGTACTGTGGGTGTATGTGGGATTCTTATCCACTAAAACCCCGCGGCTGTCGCCTCGGCACATGAGAGGGGACCCGAGGGGACCCCAGGGCTCTCCTGTGGGGTCTGCACTCCCTCAGGGGTCCCTCAGTGCATTGCCTTTGAGCCCGCCGCCGGGAGGCTCATTGTAACCCCTCGGGAACCAGTCACGGTGCTCACGGGAAACGGGGGTCGCAACCCCGCTGCCGTCGCACTCAGAGTTGTTCAGGAAGTATCACGGCCAAACAGCTAGATTACGTGGGATCACGGAATTTACCTTAGTGAGTGAATAATTCTAACGTAGGTAATATTTCATTATAGAATCGACTGCCAGTATATAGTCCAGCCAGGTGCCCCGTAAACGAGCTCTTCTATCCCGGAGATCAGAAAGATGACTGGATATGTGACTGCAGACCAGGTAATCATGAACCATACGAGATTTTTCCTCATAATATTTATTTTTTATTTATTTATATAAAAAGATACACCAGCGGCACAACACGATACAGTTACAATAGGAAAATACAAGAAAAAGTCTTAGTCTAGGTGCAATGCCATTACAGGCGTATACAACACTCAAAGAAAGGAAGTCGTCATTTAAGTTTTTTTTTTTTTACATATAGGTATAGAATTTACATAAATCAATTAGAAACCAGTAAATTATAATAATCGTAGAATACAGTAATATAATTATATTGCATTATGTAGTTTTAATAGAAAAGAAAAATAATTCATTCATTAAATCATAATAAAAAGGTTAAAAAAAATAAAATAATAATAACATTTATCATGCACCTACCTACGCCGCCATCAGACTCACAAGAGTATCACGGAATTTATTTATTTTTGTTTCGATATCGATAATATGATCTAGAGTAGCTTCAATTTGCATTGTTAAGTTTAAGCTAAAAATCTTCTTATTTCTTTCATGTCTAGGTATACGTAGGCTAATAATACCCTAATGCTAATAATAATATATGTAGCTAAATCAGAATAGCAGCTAAATACACAGATCATCATCATCATCAGCAGCCGAAGGACGTCCACTATTAAACAAAGGCCTCCCCTTTAGAAGGGAGGGGTTGCCATAATCCTCACGCTTGGCAGGCGTCTTGGGGATCGCAGTATAGATGGTAGGTATTCCAATAGATACACGCTGCTGCTCGTCTTCTTGTTTACCGTCGCCTCTCACGGTTACCCAACGGGAAGAGATGGGAGGGTGCTATTCTTACCAGGACACCCCGCGGCGAATATACAGATAGGTACTTTATATTTGATGTACTTATTATGTAGGTAGGCCTTACTAAGAACAATGCAAACATTTTGCATGCTATTATTATGAATGAAGACATGGGTCTCCACTGGATACAGCTCTGCTTCGAAACAATAGTGTCAAGCAGTTTTATAGAGTTCGAGCTCTTTTGGTAGGGCTCAAGCCTTTAGACGTTCTTCTATTGAGTGAGCCCAATTCCAAAAAAATACATACGCGATGTATTGAGGACTGCCTCATTTTTGAAGTTGGTTAATAAAGACTCCGAAAGCTTTAAATTAGCTAGTACAAGGTTCGAGTGTTTTTGCATACTGAATCCGACCGACTTGAAACTACCTCTGGTTGAGACACAACTTAACATGACTGTACATTGAACCTCGTTTCACCGAGAAACAGTTACAAATATGCCAAGTAACAAAACAAAAGAGAAACGAGTTTACTTTCTACAGTTTTACTGGAATTTGTAATAGGCATGATGACTGTAACACAATACCAATAAATCTGTGGTTTTAAATATTAGAACAGATTGCACTGATTCCAAAAATGCATCTCATTTTCATAATAATATAGAGATTTTCGTGATATTTAAGCAAATAAATTACTCAAATACAGCTAATCGCCATTTTGTAATAAACGCTGCTCAGAGTGAATGACGTCAATCCTGTGTAAATAAACAACTGTCAAACTGTCATCTCAACTTTTTCTTTCATACAATGATTCACTTTTAACTTTTATACCTAGACAGATGTTTATTTACACCGCCGTAGTGACGTCACAAAATGGCTCCATGCACCGGCCGTCGTTTTGGAACGAAATTCAAACTCTATTTTAAAAATTGAAAATATTGCTATTAATTGTAAATTTAATACAAAAATATGATTATTTTCGGCAATAGTAAGTACATTATAGAGTATTTTTTCAAAATTAGTCATCATGCCTATTGTATCCAAAATAATTGCTCACAGTAGTTTCTTGCTTCTTAGTATAAACTGTCTTTACGACAAAGTGAGGTGACTAAATATATCTTTTTATTTTTTTTACAGCGTATTTATACGACCCGAAAACTGATCAATGTTGGCCCGCATATCGAAAAGGGCCATGCAAAGACGGCGAATACCTGATTCTACCGCTGAACACAGCAATTCCGACTTGTGTAAGGAATCCCTGTGATATCGATGGCTTTGTCGTATACAATGGGAAATGCTACAGACTTGGCACGCCCTGCGATATGAACACATGGCCGCACACCACAGCGTTGGAAGTGAACGGAGTGAATCTAGAAATTCGTTGTGAAATGATCTCAGTCGCAGCCAGGGTCAGTGAGTTGCGATTACCAGCCGGGATCGATATCTGTCCACCTGGAAGCAAGAGGAGTATTAACGGGAAATGTGTTACTATGTTCCAATAAAGTATTTTATAATCTTAATGTTTCGTGTTGAATTTATTTCGTCATAGAATACGCTGTGACAAATTTCTGAAGCTCTGTGGTGAAGCTGTATCAAAATCGCGTGTGTAAGCGATAGCTTCCCTCCTGCATCGCTTTTGAGTGGTATCAAAAGCGTTCAGCGACTGCAAGTTTGTCAATAAAGCCACAGAACGACAGTTTAGAACAAATTCCGAATGAAAGTTATAGGTACTTAATAATTAAATAATCTATCAAATAATGGCGAAAATATCAGGTGTTACTCTTGATGCTATTACTGTCGATACTTTGTCAAGATTACGTCAGGACCTTAAGGTCCATGATATGGATTATAAATACGTATTAATCAACGCAGACTTTCTTAAGTAGGTAATTGCATAAATACCTGTCTAGAAACTTATGAGAATTTCAAATCTATGTTGATCGGCTAAAATCAATATTTGATACAATTGCTTACGACTAGTTTGTTAATTAATTAACTGTAGTACTGAGACTCGTTTATGTATACATATAGGCCTTAGCTTAGTTAGGCTTATTTACCACAGTTAAATATTTTGTTTGTCGCTAGGTAAGTATATGCTTTTTTTTTAAGAAATTATTTTATTAATTAACTATACTGGGATCCCCAAGACGCCTGGCAAGCGTGGGGATTATGGCAACCCCTCCCTTGTAAGTAACATTCTTGTACCATCTGTGGATCAGAGGACAGTCACACGCTTTACAATCCGGAAGTTGGGGGTTGATCCTGCGGAGAGCAAAAACGTTGTACCTATAGTTCTTCCTTGCTGGCTGGTTAGGACAACATAGACCCATCATGATGATCGGCCTATGTTGTTCTAACCAGTTCGTTATTTTGTTTCATTATATTGTTTCGAAGCAGCAATGTGTGATCTTTGCTGTTTCCGGTTTGGAAGGCAATGAAGCTAGTCAAATAACCGGACTCAAAAGAGACTTCATAATTAGTTACCTATTAAGTTTCCTGTGACCAATGCCAAGCGGACATCTCGTCACACTTTGATTATATATACGTCGTCACATATAAAAAAGATCAATCAATAGTTATTGCGTTACTAATTGAACTATCCGTGAGGTTATCGCAATATGGGGGTTACTCAGAAATGCTATAGCAACCGTCGAGCGTCCGTTCCGTAGTCATGGTGACCAGATCGACACTGCCCCACACAACATGCCCCTGTCAATCGCGTCTATTTACCAATTAAAAGAATGGACACCAGTTCGTTCTACACGCACAGTCATCACCGACCATCGTGATAAAATCAAGGGCAAAACAAATGTTGGAGAAAATAGCTATTTCGTCATTGATTGCCTCACGTTAGTCATAGTGTTACAGAAGGTTATAGGTGATTGACGGCTGTGTGGTAAAGTTTGAAACAATTGCCGAGTGAAAAGAACGATTCCAGAATACATTAGTTGAAGAAATATGGTGTTGCGATGTGGTGAGTGTTTGATGTTTTGGGTTTAGACATATGAACTAAACACGTTGTTAGGGTTCCATACCTAAAAGGTAAAACAGGAACCCCCTTATGGTCTGACTTCGTCTGTCTGTCTGTCGCACAACTATATATTTCAAGAACCACTGATGCTATCAATTTGAAACTTGGAATAGTTTTAGATCTTAATTACCCATCCACTACCCCATCGCAAAAGAAAAAAATTTTTTTTTCTTTTACTTTGTTATAACGGGGGTCGAAATGGGTCATCAAAATTTCAAAGTGAGAGTACTATATTGAGTGGGGTATCATATGAAAGGGCTTCATTTGCACATCTCAAAACAGATTTTTATTTTGGTTTATGTCACGCAGTTTTTGGCTGATAATCAAAAATGTCAAAAAAAATACCGTCCCCCCACCCCTTAACTCCGAAGTTTGTGGAGGGAAAAATCTTGAATAATTAAGGATAATACATGTCTATCTATATTTTACAGGAAAAATAAAATGATCTTTCTAAGTAGTACAGGTTTTTAGTAATCCTAAAACCTCGACAATCAAACTTAATTTTGCGGTTTTTTTTTTTTTGCTATCTGAGGTGTAAGACGACTAGTAAAATAACTTTAATACGCCCAATGATGGTATGGAACCCACGGTGGGCGAGTTCGACTCGCACTTGACCGTTATTTTTTATTCTACGATATTATTATAAATTAACAGGCAAGCAGTTGGAACTGATATATCCTGTATCCTGTTCTCTATTATGTTGTACTGTTGCCGTTGTTAATACAACGTGTTACAAAATACCCCGTAAAAAATATAATTAATTAATATTATTATTTTCACTGATATGCAAACCCTATTTCAGTAAAATTAAAGAGTAAACTACGCAGAATGTACATACCTACATTTCTACCTAATTCGCGGAACGACAAAATTAAAATTTAAAAGACCTAACCTAACGAAACAACCTAACTAAACGAACACTTACTTTTTCATAATAAACGTCAACAGATTTGAAATTGACAACATATTTTTTTCTCCAAAAGTACATTATTTGGAGCCAGTGCTTGAGTATAATGACATCCATGTATTGAGGTAGCTAACATTTATGAATGAAAAATAGAAAATCTATTAAAGTAGACAATTATTAGGTAAAATAGGTACGTAGGCCCTTCTGTTAAATAATCTGGTTCCCTGACATGACAGCTTACTAGGGTTGACAACATTTTTGGCTTTGATAATTAATTATATTTTTTACGGGGTATTTTGTAACACCCTGTATATGAGTCAAGCCGTTTTTTAAATTGGTTGGTGTTAACTGATGTGACAACTTCTTCTGGGAGGTGGTTCCAAGCTTGAATTACTCTGTCACTTAGGAAATTTTTATGAGGATTATTTTTCGAAAACCTGGTAGACAGTTTGCGGCAATGACCCCTTAGATAAAGAAGATCAATTAAGATCGTGTATATCTCGATTAAATCGCCACGCTCCTTGCGATCTTGGTAGTGTGATTCAGTGCCGGATTAAGCCAGCGCGGGGCCCGTAGCAAATATGAATGCAAAAAAAAACTATGCAAGTCAAGGGCCCCCTTGACTTGCATAGTTTTTTTTTGTTACTATTTGTGAGGTTATTTAGACGTTCTCAGAACACAAAAAATTGCATACGCTAGTTCTTTACTACATTTTAGGAGCTAGTTCTTACTTGACTGTAATCTCGGATGGTAAAGCACCCCAGGTTATAAAAACTCTATTTAATCTAGTCTTGAAAACACAAACAATTATAATTGACAGGGCACGAAAAACATGCTATTCCAGTCTACATTTGTAAATATTGACGAAGCAAACTGCTGTGTCCGTTCAGATGGGACATTTACAACGTAAGAGTGCGTGCGCCGTGGATCGAAAGGAGAAGGTGGAATCAAATCTTGTAAAAATCCTACACACACTCTCTGAAATGTATTCTGTAGAATACCAAGAGTTTCTGCTTTTTTACGTGGGAAATCCTCATGAACACCCATACTGGTGTAGCAGTGTCAATGTCATGGTCATGTCATGAGATGTCACTCCTACTGACTAAAACTCCATGGTGTCCTCATCCCGTTATTTTGACGGGCCCCGCCCGGATACGTACGTGTATACTCGACCAAGTCCCGCAAGCGGCTATCCTTCCTCTTGCGGCAATTCCTACGTCCGTGGGTGTTAAGCCCACGGACCTGTGTGCAGGTGTCAAAGCCCCGCATACTATTATCCCGTAGCGTACCGAGACACCTTAGCACGCCATCCTCCTCGAGGGCGACTTGTCACTGTGCAGTGCACAGGCAACAGTTCAACCGTTCTTGCTGCCTGGCTATGGGGTCATAAGGTCAGCATTGGGCCGCCTTCTGCACAGGCCTCCTGCGGTATCGCGGATCTGCAACGAAATTGTTCTCTAAACCGCTCCATCCGTTCCTTCTGCGAAATAAGGATTTCACAGATGGAGGCCATTGTCAACCACGCCCTTTCACTGTTTCTTGATCAAGGCGGACAGCGACATGTCGGCCCCAATTGCGGCGCACATCTGACTACGTCCCACCGTCCACACCGATGCGCCGTGCAAACCTCAAGTGTGTACTGCGCCATGATCTTCAGTGCATTTACTCTTATGGCAGCTGGGGTTCTCCTCCGTTCCGGCTGTTTTGCACGACACGTTTTGTATTGTACCCAGAGTTGGGCGTAATCAACTACTTTTGTAATCTGATTAATAATCTGATTAAAAGTAATCATGATTACATTTAATCAGATTGAAGTAATCATGATTACTCGTAATCAAGACTACACATGTAATCTTTAATCTTGATTACAGTAGTTAGTAATCAAAATTACATGATTATTTTTGACTAAGTCGTAAGATAATTAACTATTATTTTTTCGAGTTTTCTTTAATGTGCTTATTTGTATTCAGGTTTAGGTAACTAGACCTTGTGTGCTCGGCTTTTTATGTTACGAAAAGACGCGGTAAGGGTGCGGAGGACGGGTTATCATATGAACAGGAGATATGTACCAAGTCCAACGATTAACGGCCGTCCTCAGGCCCAGTTGAAAGACTTTTCTCATATGCAACTACGAGTATGATCAATTCACCTAAGTCACAAAGACCTTTTCACCACCCCCCACCCCCTTCGAAGGGGGAGGCCTTTGTTCAGCAGTGGACGTCTTTCGGCTGCTAATGATGAATGATGATGATGACATAGACCTTCAGATGAAATATTTGAAGAGAGGGTGCTATTGAAATGTAATAAAGACCGCATAGCGTAAATAACATTGACAATGACAATCCAGTAGATTTTGGCGTAAAATAATTACTTTAAAAATTGCAATTTATGTATGACTAAAAAATAAAGATGATTTGTTATTGTACAATTACATTTTATTATTTTTTAAAGTTCTCACTATTGGTCGAATCAATCAGAAAAAGTAATCAAGATTACGATTACAGATTAATAATCATTAATCACCAAATATGATTACATTCTTGATTACTTTTGTAATCTGTAATCATGATTACAGATTACAAATTGTAATCGTAATCCTTAATCTGATTACATTTTGCCCAAGTCTGATTGTACCCAGTCTGTCACGATCGGGTGCACCGCCGATATGCTCAAGTAGACGGCGTTTGGTTCCGCACCTCGCTCCTGTGACCAGTGACCACACAAATGTGTCGTCTTGTGCTTCCCTTCGCCACCACTGAACTTCACTAGGAGGTGCATCATCCCGGCTTCGCACTTCTGTGTTCTGCTTCTATAAACTGCGGTCAACACCAGCGCCTCCAAATCCCAGGGTAGCGCGACTCGACAGCGCGCATGCGCCCTCGCACGATATTATGCGGTATTTTCGTATCACCCGGACCAACATGTGGTCTGTGGTCGTTGCAACGGGGTCTTGGTTTAGGCAGTCAGGATTTCGGCCCACACTGGTGCGCCATAAAGGGACATCGTTCGTACTACCCCGATATACAGACAACGGCAACTATCACTCGGGCCACCTAAATTCGGAAGAAGCCGCTACAGAGGACCCACAGCCGAATCAGCTTCGGTTCGACCCTTGAAATGGACGACGAATCGGTATTTCGGTGTAATAGTGGGTACTTTATAATAATTACATATTATTAGAGGGTAGTTTAATAAACGGTGATCTTATGTCATCCCTTGAATAAAGCAGTGTTTAACCAGCTCTCGTTGTTTCACTTCATGGTGACAGCGGTGAATTTCGGAAAATCAAGGATTTAGGCTTGTCGTATACATATTTTTGTGGAAAGTTTGTGGAAATCGTTTTACTAATATGGAACATGCACGACCTCCACCGGAGTTGCGCGTCGAGGGCAGCCCAGCGGCGCGAACCGAAGCTTGGAAAAAATGGTGGCAACAATTTTCGGTATTTTTAAAGGCATCTGGTGTAAACAAAGAATCGACGGACGTACAGGCGAGTTTGCTGGTTAACCTCATAGGAGCAGAAGGCTATGAAATATATTCAACATTCACGTACACAAAGGAGGATAGTAAAGATGACATCAAGTGTTTGAAGAAAAAATTTGATGAATATTTTTGTACAAAATCAAATGTAACCATGTCACGTTTTAAATTTTTTAGTAGAAGTCAACATGTGGGTGAATCTATAGGACAGTATGTGACCGCTTTGAAGTTAATCAGTAACAATTGTGACTTCGAACATCTCGCCGATTCATTGATACGAGATCGAATAGTTTGCGGCGTGACGAACCAGGTGGTTCGCGATCGATTGTTGCGCACCGAGGAACTGACCCTCGCGAAAGCGATACAGATATGTGAAGCAGAGGAAATATCACGCGAAGAGCGTCAGCAAATCGAAGAGGTGGCGTCTACATCGCAGCAAATAGATATAGTCGACAGGCGAGGGAGCCGCGGCGGTGGCCATACGGAACGTGGCGCGATTGCACGACGTGCGACCGGGGGCGGCAGCGCGGCGTGGGCGCGCGCTCGCGGCGGCGGCGGAGCAGGCTCGGGGGCCGGGGGCCCGTGGCGGCCACCACCACCGCGTTCACCGTGTTCACGTTGCGGACGACATTTTTGTGACAACGGGCTGAGTTGTCCGGCCGTAAGTGCTACTTGTTTTGTATGTAATGGCCGTGGCCATTTTGCACGAATGTGCTCTAACAGAATATACGGTAAACGTGTGCATAACGTCGATGTGGAACTCGTGAATCATACGAGCGATTCCGAGGAAGATGTTATGTTGTATGTAAATATGTTAGGATCTGACTTACATGCCGGCGATGAGTGGACCGAAGTTATAGAAATATGTGGTAAGCGTATAATTTTTAAATTGGACAGTGGTGCAAATTTAAATGTTATTAATCGTTATGACTTTGAATGCTTAGGTGTTAAATTGTTGCCTTATCGAGATACAGTCTTATCATATACGGGACACAAATTGCCGGTAATAGGTCAGTGTCTATTAAATATAAGGCGTTATAATAAGTTGTACGAGGTTAAGTTTGTTGTTGTTGACATGGAGGTCAAAAACATATTAGGACTAAAAGAATGTGTGAGATTAGGTTTTATAAAACGAGTAGACACACTATTATGTTTAAACAAGTACGAGGATTTGTTTCATGGTCTAGGAGAATTACCGGGGATACATAAAATTATTATCGATAGGTCTGTGCAACCAGTGATAGCGGCCGCTCGTCGAGTGCCGTTAGGATTACGTGATAAACTCCGTAATGAATTAAAAAGGATGGAAGCTTTAGGTGTAGTTCGTAAGGTCGATCATCCGACAGACTGGGTTAATGGTATAGTAATAGCGGCCAAGAAAAATGGTGATATACGCGTATGCTTAGATCCGAGAGCGCTGAACCGTGCTGTCAAACGCGCTCATTTTTCGTTACCAACAGTAAGTGAACTCGCAGCGAAGCTGCATGGCGCCCGGTACTTCAGCGTGCTGGACGCTAGAAGTGGTTTTTGGATGCTGAAGCTGGATGACGCCAGTGCGGATCTTTGTACCTTCAGTACGCCTTTTGGAAGGTACCAGTTTCTACGTTTACCGTACGGTGTTAATTGTGCTCCTGAAATGTTCCATTCTAAGATAAGACAACTTCTAGAGGGCCTGGAAGGTACTGATTCGTTTATCGACGATCTTATTGTTTGGGGCTCAAATAAGGCGGAACACGATGGCGCTTGAGCGTCTATTGCAGCGAGCCCGCGAAATTGGCATAAAATTTAATAAAGAAAAATGTAAGTTTGGTTTAAATCAGATTTGTTACTTAGGACATATTTTTGATGAACGAGGAATGAGGCCTGATGGCACAAAAGTAAAAGCTATCATAGATATGCCTGACCCAGATTGTAAAAAATCTTTAGAACGGTTTTTAGGGATGGTCAACTATCTATCAAAATTTATACCTAATTACTCCCAATCGGTAGGTGTACTAAGGGATCTATTAAAACGGAATTCGGAATGGGTCTGGGATTCACAGCACATAGCGGCGGTTAATCTGCTTAAGCAAAAAATTACAAACGCGCCAGTTCTAGCACTTTATAGTGATGAACTGCCGGTTATGGTATCTGTGGATGCGAGCTCCACGGCTCTTGGCGCGGTGTTGTTGCAAAGTGGTCGTCCTATTGAATTTGCTTCCCTTACACTTACAGAAACGCAGTGTCGCTATGCTCAAATAGAGAAAGAGATGTTAGCAATCGTGTTTGCTTGTGAGCGTTTTCATCAATATATTTTTGGTAAAACTAATGTTATAGTACAATCGGACCATAAACCTTTACAGCCTTATTAATAAACTATGATTAGCGTCAGAACAACTTTACTCCAAGACTTACGCAAAGATTAGGCAATTATGGTATTAATAAACTAGTAGTAAGGACGGAGTTAACTAATCAAAATGTAGTCCCGGAGTAAAAGTTACTCCGCGGAGCCCCATGGTTTAACGTTTGAGTAAGCATAGATTTGTATTCTAACTTCCATTGAGATAATTATATATACTAAACATAACCTAATTGTATAAACCTCGCAATATCCCTTTTGAAGACCTTGAAGACGAGTTTAAATATAAATATAGATTTACACGCTCAACTGCATATTACATTACTGAAATGGTAGAATGATTTGGCTGGAGATGCAGTAGGCTTTATACCACTGGCGCGAGCGGCTCCAGCCGGAGCACATAGCGCGCAAACGCGTCGTTGAGGCATTCCTGCCGCTTCTCGAAGCCTGGATTCAGCGACGGAGTGGACGACTCACCTATAGGCTTACGCAGATAATCACCGGTCACGGTTGTTTCGGTGATTATCTGCATAAGATCGGACGTGAAGCGACGACGAGATGCTTCCACTGCGACCAGTCTGACTCCGCCCAACACACGCTGGAGGCTTGCCCCGCGTGGTCGTTGGAGCGTCGAGACCTGGTCGCAGTCATCGGATCGAACCTCTCCCTGGGCAGCGTAGTGTCGGCTATGCTGTCCGGGGATGCGGCGTGGGGAGCGATGGCCGCCTTCTGTGAGACTGTTATGTCCCAGAAGGAGGCCGCTGAGCGGGAACGCGAACGAGCTGATCCCGCTCGGCGACGAAGGCGCAGGCCGCGTCAAGCGGCCGCCCAACGTCTCGCTCCCCAGCCCTGAGCCCGGGGCTATAAACAACGGGCAACCTTCGGAGTCGCTGGACGCTCGGGGTGTGGGCCCCTTGAGCGTCCATTGAGTACGGCGGCGACTCCGAGGAGGACGGCGGCGGGGTTGCGACCCCCGTCCCCGTGAGCACCGTGACAGGTTCCCGGGGGGCTACAATGCGCCCCCCGGCGGCGGGCTCAAAGGCAAGGCACTGAGGGGCCCCTGGTGCAGATCCCACCGGAGAGCCCTGGGGTCTCCCCTCTCATGTGCCGATGCGACAGCCGCGGGGGTTTTAGTGGGTAAGAATCCCACATACCCCGGTCGAGCCCCACAGCTCCCGGGGATCTTTGGAAGATTTCCCCCGCGTCAAAAAAAAAAAAGGCTTTATACCACCTCACTTGAAAGTTTTAGCTGCAAAAAGGACTTGGGCTCGTGGAGAGGTAAATAAACTATCTCAATAAACTAAACTATTAGGCTAGTTATGTAGGCTACAGCCGGATGATTCAGAAATAACTTAGAACAGATTTTAAAACAAATTTTTATTAATTTAAATTACATTTTTAATATCTAATTTAAATATGTAGTGACCGCTTCGATGTTAGAAGCTAAGTGAAGAGCCGATTCCGTCGCTATGGGTCCATACAATGGATCTAGTTGTGCGTCATCAGCTGGTTTTCGGTACACATGCTGGATGCGTCCATACAATAGCCCTTCTGTTCTTGGATAGGTTGCATTGTCAGCAAGTTTTGCATTACACGCGCCGGCTCGTGCTTGAGGCCCACCGTGGTTTCTGCTCTTACACGCGTTTTTTGAGGTGCACTGTAGTTTCTTGTTAGGGACGGTGTGTAACAGGCTAGATCCCCGGCCTACTTGTTATATACTTTCTTGATTTATAGATAATATTCTGCTAATAAAAAAACACAAATTCTAAAACCACTATCTTGAATTCAACAAGAGAAATACAGAATATTATGATGTAAGAGAAATATAGAATATTATGATGTAAGATAAATATAGAGTGAAAGTTGTGATTGTCAAATAAAAGTGTCAAATATCAAAATTTACCTAACTGCCAGTGTCTTTTTAGTCATTTTGTTCATTTTTTTTACTTTTAATTTCAGTGGGTTGCCATAACATACACCTTAGTCTCAGTGTAAGAATTGTATTGTTAGTCCGAACCTACTTCGTATTTATTAATACCGTTATTAAGACGTAGCTATTCCGTGACTAGTCTAGAATTAACTACTTCCGATCTAGCTTTGGAGTAAGAGAAAAATAAGCGATTTTTATTAATAAGACAGTTAGAATCGATTTTTAAAAAGCCTTTATCAGCTGTTCCCGCTAGGCTGCAGCGTATGTTGTTACGCGTGCAGTGTTATGACATACAGGTGACGTACACGCCCGGTAAATACATGTATATTGCAGACACGTTATCACGAGGTGCTTTACCAGAGCTTATGACCGAAACGTTAACTGAACAGGTAGAACCGCAAACCTGTTTTATGATACAACAAGTCCAGTTCAGTGATGAGAAACTACGCCTAGTAGGAAAGCATACCGAAGTAGATAGTCAAGCTCAACTTCTGGTGGAATGTATTTTAAATGGATGGCCTAGACGTCGTTACGATGTAGATGGTAAAATTCGTATATTTTGGCCATATCGGGACTGTCTACAATATGTTAATGGAGTTATTTTTAAAAATAATTTAGTATTCATTCCGGTGTCGTTACGCGAGGAAATGCTAAAACGTATTCACGAAGGGCACTTAGGTATCGATAGAAGCAAGAGGCGAGCGCGAGAGGTGATGTTCTGGCCGGGGATGTCGCGTGACATCGAGTGCAAGGTGCGCGCTTGCGAGACGTGCGCTCTGCTGGCGCCGACGCAGCCCCGGGAACAATTACACCCGCACTACATACCGGACATACCTTGGTACAAAATTGGCTCAGATATATTTGAATACAGGAAAAAATATTATCTTATTTTAGTAGACTACTTTTCGAATTATGTGGTTAACGAGTTATCTTCTATAAATAGCAAGTCAGTTATTATGGCGATGAAAGAACAATTTTCTAGGCATGGAGTTCCAAATGAATTAGTAACGGATAATGGGCCTGCATATAACTCTAAAGAATTTAATACTTTTATGTGTGAGTGGAATATTATTCACACAACTTCTTCTCCGTTATACCCACAGTCTAATGGTAAAAGTGAGCGTACGGTAAAAACCGTAAAAAATTTGCTTAAAAAATGTTTAATTTCTGGCCAAGACTATCACACGGGCTTATTAAATCTCCGTACAACGCCACGTGATAACATAGATTCCCCAGCTCAAATATTAATGGGTAGACGATTAAATACACGGTTACCGATTAATAAAAAATTGCTGACTCAAGACGTCAACCTAGCAAAAAATTATAAAAATATTATAGCGCAGCAAAGTCGGCAAAAAGCATATTATGACAAAACCGCAAAGGACCTCCCTCCATTACGGTTAAATGATAACGTAGTGGTTGGTGATGGTGTAAATCGTAAGTTCATGAAGGTTTTGGCTAAGGCACCAGAGCCCAGGTCTTACATACTGCAAGATGCAGTAGGTCGTAAGTACCGGCGCAACCGACGTCATATAATATGCAGGCAACGCCAGCCTGGCGAACGCAGCGGTGCAGATGTAGGACTGCATACGGACAGTGCCGGTTCAGCTTCAGAAATGCCAGTAATTGATACGCAAGGTTCTAACCAGTTTCATGGCCCTATTACTAGAAGTAAGGCTCGTTTGTTAGCTAGTTTACCTACTTAAATACTAGTATGTACTTTGTATTTCTATGATTTCTCTACTTATTTATATTAAAATTTTTTTTTTTTTATTTCGCCTATTGCTTTTATTTTATCTATATTTTTTGTCGTAAAAGGGGAAAGATGAGTACATTGTAATGTTTTTGTTAATAACGAGTACACCTCTACGTATAAGCTACAATATTACTGCTGTATACCTACCTATACTGTATTTGTTGATAATTAAGTAGATACACCTAATTGTCTTTAGAAAGCCAAAATATTCTTATTTATGTTTATAAGGGGAAAGATGTAATAGTGGGTACTTTATAATAATTACATATTATTAGAGGGTAGTTTAATAAACGGTGATCTTATGTCATCCCTTGAATAAAGCAGTGTTTAACCAGCTCTCGTTGTTTCACTTCAGACGACAAGACCCGAATATCTAATTTGGCTCCCGATTTAGTTCGTGACACCTTCAGCAGCTGTTCCGGCCAATGAGGGCGGCCTCTTCCTTGGTCCGTGGAAACAGGGCAGGGTGGATAACAATCCAGGGCCGACCTCAAGCCCAGTCGTAACAGACGAGCTGAAGCCCGCAGTGTAAATAGCTATGGAGCACCCAGACGTATGCGATGTTTCACATAGGAGGGCCGAGCACTGAACCCTGCGAATACCACGCGCTATGTGACAGTGCAATAGACCGTCACTTTCAACGCAGACGACACTTCGATCCTTGAAATAAGACCCTACTCACCTAAAATAGGCCGAGACCTGATGGTAAGATACCATAGCCGTAGCCTCCATCACACATCTGAATTGAAGTGTGTTGAAAGCATTGGCGATGTCAAGAGATGACACCGCCAACATGACACCACCATGAGACATTACCGATTCCGAGAGAGCCTGGACGCGATGGTGTCCAGTGGCGTGCAGTCCATACAGGCAAAAAGACTTTGCCTACCCTACGACCTTCGATCATTACGACTTCTCTAAATGATCATATTACAGAAAATAATGTAAGACATTTGCTACCCTGTTATAAAAGTGTATGCACGCGGTCGTGGTCGTGGTCGTGTCTACCGACCCTCTCGGAATCTGTATTGGGTGTTGGAGACTCGGGCGCTACTTTCTAATAGGCCGATAGACTATCAACAGAAAACTATTATAAATGGTCGGGTTATACGAATAGCTTGTAGCTAACAGTAAGGGCTATTTAATTCCCTTGGAAGGACAGGCTTGAAGACCAAGTTGAAGACACTGGTTAGTATTGTATTGTCGTGTTCTCAACTTCTAAAATCATATTAATAGATGCGGCCAATGATGACTTTTAGAATAACTAATGAGTCGGTTAAAAAAGAAAAGAAAGAAAGAAAATTTTATATGACTGATATAGACTGCTACGTATTCCAAATAGAGGGTGAATGGTATAAACATTATCTTATTTACTTGATGTTTTTTCTTTGCTATATGTGCGGGGGCCCTACAAGGCGCGGGGCCCGTAGCATTTGCTGACCCCTGCTATATGGCTAATCCGGCACTGGTGTGATTTAGTATTTGTAAGCTATCTTCATAAGATTTCCAATACTTATCAATACTTTGATATTATTTATGTTTTTTTATACAACCTAGTGACCAGACAAGACCTTCGCATGATGGTAAGCAATACACGTGCCTATAGACAACTGAACTGAGTGGTTATTCTGTAAGTAGATTTAACAAACTCGAAAACTAAATCCTAAAATTTGTTCAAAGAATTTGGTATCTCATCGCGGATTCAGCTTTTGAATTTGTTAAATGTTCTTACAGAATACCACTACTGCACTACACTGCCGATCGTCTCCCGAGATATTAGTTATTAAATCTCTTGTATCCGGTAATCACACCAACTATCATACCCTTAACACGGAACAAAGCAATGTTTACACACTGCTGCTTGGCGGCAGAATATCTGACACTGCGGTGATACCTACCTGGGCGGACTCTCGATAGCAAACTAACGTGGCATGGTCGTGTTGAAAAAATAACAAAAAAGGCCTTACGTGTCTTCAATATGTGCCGTTCTGCGTATGGCAAAACCTGGGGACTAAAACCAAAGGTAATGTATTGGTTATATAGAGGCATATTCTCACATATGGCAGCGCTGTATGGTGGGCTAGGACCAAACTAAGGATCTGCAAGGATTCGCTTAGGAAGGTACAAATAGTAGTTTGCATGGCAATTACAGGTGCCTTCAAAACAACGCCTACACTGGATCTTGAGTGGTTACTGGGACTAACCCCACTTCACACTTACATACAAATAGAGGCAAGAAAGTCGCTATACAGACTTGCAAAAGCAGGAGTTTGGAATCGTAACAAGTCCTGTACAAAACATACTTTATTGGATCCCGTGAAAGAACTGGATGATCTAATGGAGATGCCCTGTGATAGGATAAATCCAATGTTCATGTTTAACAAGAGGTACCGAGTACATATACCATCCAGGGAAGAGTGGACGAGGGGACTCAACCCATTTGGTGGAACTCACCTCATATGGTACACTGACGGTTCTAAAATGCAGTCAGGTACAGGGGCAGGGATTTATTCCAAGGACTGTAGTATCAGTCACAGCATGGGGCAATATGTATCGGTATTCCAAGCGGAAACCTATGCCATAATTGCCAGCATCAAAGAAATGCAAAGGACAAATGTCAAAGGTCATTTGTATTCTCAGCGACAGTCAGGCAGCTCTGAAGGCTCTGAATTCCTTCAGAGTTGCTTCTAAACTGGTCAAAGAAGGTGTTACTGGCTTGAACAACCTGGGAAGACACAACAATGTCAACCTTATCTGGCAGGCTGGTACCAGGTACACAGGTACCTGGACATGAAGGCGTCGAGGGCAATGCAGATAGATTAGCGAGGGCCGGCTCACAGAGACATTTGGTTGGCCCCGAACCATTTGTGGGGATTCCGTATGGAACATATCACCAAGCATTGTATGCACATGCTAGAAACGAACACATGAAGGAATGGAGGGCAGCGTCAGGCCTAAACCACTCCAAAGCGTTCTCTAGCGGAAGGGTGGACTGTGGGGTCAAATTACTAAACCTAAACAGATCACAAATAAGGCACCTGATGGGTGCACTTACGGGACATTTTGGCACCAACGAGCATCTACACAGAATGAGGCTAAGTACTAGTGACATTTGCAGATTCTGCGAAGATGAAAAAGAGTCAATGCGACACATATTGTGTAGCTGCGACACTCTTGCGAGACGTAGGTTGCATCATCTGGGAGTAGCCTATCCTACGCCAAATGAATATGTACAGCTCCAAGCTGGCGCGATCGTTGCGTACCTGAGGGAGCTCTTCGATACGCCAGCAACAGAGTAAGGGCTAGGGCATGCACAATGGATCCAACTGGGTCGAAATGCGTTCCGGGAATACCGGGCCCAAATCTATAGCCACCAAGAATAGAATAGAATAGAATACCTGGGCGGACCTTTGCACAAGGAACCTACCACCAATGATATTATAAACCATAGATATGTTATATCCTTACTGGTGCGCACCAAAACTTGTGACTCATATTAATTATTTTTGTACAGTACTTTGTGCATTTTCTAAATACGCACAAATACATTTTACTTGATTTTCATAACCGTGAATTACAGTTCACCCAATATGGGTGAATTTCTTTGTTTCACTTTTCGTGCACTAATGACATAAGTATCTACACACATCAAAAGTGTCTAGGGATCAACATATATTTTTGCAATAACTTTTCTCCTGATTGATATTAATTAAAATTTTCTTTAAGGATTCATCAAATAAAGTGTTTTCGTTTGTCACAGTAACGATAAACCAAGTCACCTTTGCATTAATAAAGAAATTTGCCCTTTTCCTAATAAAGGGATTTTTGACATTTGAACCACTAACACAAAAGTTCGAAAAAAAGACTGAAATAACAGTTTTCTTTAAAATTTTATTGGGTAACTTAAACAATTAATAATCCGTGTTTCTACCGCGAACACTAACAACACAAGAACATCGGTTTGGCATACTCAAAATGAGTTCATCCAAATCACGCTGTGGAATGGCCGCCCATGTTCGTTGCAACAACAAAAAAAGGTCTTCTTGCGACTGGATACCCTCCATATTCGGCAGAGCTCTTCTCTGTAGCATATCCCATGCATGCTCAATCGGGTTCAAGTCTGGCGACTGAGCAGGCCAGGGCAGGACATTGATGTTAGCTGCGGCGAGAGTCTGTCTTACAACTCTTGCGGTGTGCGGTCGTGCATTATCATGCATTAACTGAAATAAGGGACCGATTTGCACTTGTATCCGATCCAAATACCCGCCCATACCATGATGGTTCCACCACTATAAGGATGGACTTCCTGGCAGGATTTTAATCGCTGTTGGCGTCCAGGGGTTCTCCAGTGTCGTATACGTCTTGTATCCGGTCTCATACCAAAACGAGACTCATCAGAAAAGCACACGAAACGCCATTGTTCTTCTGCCCATTTTTTTGCCCAAAAATGCTTGATCCCTAGACTCTTTTGATGTGTGTATATATATAAAAGGATAAGTCCTGACTGACTGATTAACAGACAACGCACAGCCTAAACCGCTGACCCTAGAGACTTGAAATTTGGAGAGTGGATTCATCGCAATACGTAACCGCACACTAAGAACGGAATTTTCAAAATTCGCATCGGAAGGGGTCCAAAAAGGGGGTTTTATGGTATATAAAAACTGGTGGTACCAGAACCTTGAAATTGCACACGTAGATTACTTAAAGAAAATAAAGAGTTACGTGTTTTAGCATTTTAAAAAAAAATGTATATATAAGAAGATACAGGACCACAAACTTGCTAAAAATATTTTTTTATTATTTTTTTAGCAATTCTCATTGTTTTTCGAAACAACATGAAAGAGTGTTATAGGATAAAGTGAGGTTTAAGAAATGATGAGGGTCTTAAAGTCAACATATGACCCCTAAGTTAAAAATCTCGCGAGTGGTGTCTTTTAAAAGGTAATTGAAAACCGTTTTAGGGTTCCATGCATAAAAGGTAAAAAAGGAACCCTTATGATCTGACTTCGTCTGTCTGTCTATCTGTCTGTCCGTCACACCTATATGTGTATTTCAGGAACCGCTGACGCTACCGATTTGAAACTTCGAATAGTTTTAAATTTTTCTTACCCAACGTTATGACAAATTAAAAAAAAATATTTTTCGTTTATTTTTTTTAGAGTCGAAATTTCAAAGTGTGACTACTGTATCTGTATCATATGAAAGTGCTTCATGCGCACATCTCAAAACAGATTTTTATTTTGGTTTATGTTATGCAGTTTTTGGCTGATAATCAAAAATGTAAAAAAAAGCAACCCCCCCCCCCCCCGAAGTTCCGATCTCCGAAGTTTGTGGAGGAAAAATTTGAAATAATTATGGGTAATATATCTCTATCTATATTTACAGGAAAAATAAAATGATCTTTCTGAATAGTACAGTTTTTTAGTAATACTAAAAAAGCCTCGACAAGCTCATTTTTGCGATTTGTTTTTTTTTTATATCTGAGGTGTTAATTACATTAATAGTAAAATAACTTTAATACGTCCAAGGATGGTATGGAACCCTCGGTGCGCGAGTCCAACTCGCACTTGACTGGTATATAGGTATTTATGATGTAAATGGTAGGTATGCCTTATATCATGGGTTTTAAAACTTAAATACGACATCGATGTTTAAAATTTGAATTTGATATGATTTTAAAAGTGATGGGAAAAGATTATATTGTTTATACACTATTATGCTAACTGCTGTGTTAGCGCGAGTGTGGTTTCTAAATGCACGCAAGGTTTCAATTCAATACAAGGCTGTCGAGTGTTCGCAAACGTGCGTCCTGCACCGCGCGCACCCGCGTCAAGCTGCCGCCTAAAAAAAAGCTGCCGCCTTGCTCCTCAGCCATAAGCCCGGACAAATAACGGGCAACCTTTAGAGTTGTTGGTTGGAGCGCGTATCCTGCACCGCGCGCACCCGCGTCAAGCTGCCGCCTAAAAAAAAAAGCTGCCGCCTTGCTCCTCAGCCATAAGCCCGGACAAATAACGGGCATCCTTTGGAGTTGTTGGTTGGAGCGCGTATCCTGCACCGCGCGCACCCACGTCAAGCTGCCGCCTTGCTCCTCAGCCATAAGCCCGGACAAATAACGCGCAACCTTTGGAGTTGTCGGTTGGACGTTTGGGTTGTGGGCCCTACCCTAGATGTCCATTGAGTACGGGGCGTTTTAGTAGGTAAGATACTCCGGTTCGGAGCTACGTACCGAAACGAACCAAAAAAAAATCCGGGCAAGTGCGAGTCGGACTCGTGCACCGAGGGTTCTATACCTACTTTGCACATATAAATGTTTTTTTTTTAATATTCTTCTAATACCTCAGATAGTAAAAAACCGAACTGAACCCAACCAAATTTATCCAAATTAACCCTTTAAAAGAGTTTAACAAAAACTAATTTAGGTTATGACGATGAAGCTAGGTACAGAATCGAACAAAAAAAAACTAAAAAAAAAACCAGTCAAGTGCGAGTCGGACTCACGCACCGAGGGTTCTATATCTTCTTTTGCACATATTAATGTTATTTTACTATTCCTCTTATACCTCAAATAACACAAAAACCCTACCGCAAAATTAAGTTTGTTTCACGAGGTTTTTTTTAGGATTACTAAAAAACTGTACTACTTAGAAACGGTGGTATTTTTGTGACATTTTTGGTTATAAGCCAAAAAAACACGAGACATAAACCAAAAAAAACTGTTTTGAAATTTGCAAATGAAGCCCTTTCATATGATATCCCACTTGATACAGTAGCCTCTTTGAAATTTTGACACCGGCCCCCATTAAAAAGAAAGTAAAAGAAATAAAATATTTTTTTAATTTGCGATAAGTATTCTTATCCAAAAAGGATGATCTAAAACTGTTCTAAATATCAAATCGATAGCGCCAGTAGTTCCTGAAATATATAGATGTGACAGACAAACAGACAAAGTACCGCCATAAGGATTCCTTTTTTACCTTTTAGGTATGGAAACCTAAAAACATAGTGAGTGGGTTATGGTGTCATTCGGCATAGTGTTGGATGCTTTAAACAGACAACTACGTGTTTATTATTCGGAAAAATATGTATAACAAATTTCACTATTTGACCTCAAGTTCCCTCGCAAGTTTATTGTCATTTAAAAGTTCATGGGAAAATATTTTATATTTAACAAGCAACTCCCTGTGGCTACGCCCGCTATTATTTTACCACCCCATTTAACCCTTTAGGAGTGGAATTTTCAAAAACCCTTTTTTGTGGATGCTTACATCTTAAGAAGAACCTACTGTCCAAATTTCAGCTTTCTAGGTCCAGCGATTTGGCCTGTACGTTGATGAATCAGTCAGTCAGTCAGGACCAGTAATTTTATAAGTAGCATAGATGATTCGATTTTACATTTTTATTTGGACTGCCTTAGTGACGATGGGCGCAAGTACGACCATTGCTCGCTTGGACCTGATTTTGATTCCCAAGTCGTGCAACATGTTATCGGGTTGAGTGTCTTTTGACAGGACATTATCAGTAGGTATTAGTCCAATTCTTAGGAATGTGGTCGGTATTTCTTCATTAACTACCTTTGCGCGAACGAAGTCGCGGGGGACTGCTAGTCTATTATATAAAACATAATTGCCTACCACCCAGTACAAATCTACTGAAGTTCTTGTACTGTAGATCACCCACTCTACTTTGTGGAAAATTACCCCTTACTTACAGAAGACTAGGGGCTCTACCGTCACCTCTAAAACAGTATTATTATAATCTTACTATTATATGACGTAGAGACTTCAATATACGTAGTTTATAGCCCTGACACTTTATAACTAGAAAGTAATATTATTAAACAATAATATTGCTATTAGAGGTTGTGGTCTACCACTCCATGGTGGTCCTGTGGTTATGGGCTCTAGCCCATGGACCTCCAACTCCAATTCAAAAATATTTATTTCAAATAGGTTTAACGCTAGCACTTTTGAATGGTCAGTTTTTTTAGACCACCGGGTCACAATGCGGCCTCAACTGAGAAGATCCGGCAAGAAACTCAGCTGGCTTGTCATTTTTTACTTCTGTTTTAACAGTTTTTGTCTTATTACAATTAGATCAGCATTAGCGACAGTGTGTCCTGTCGTAGGAAAGATAAAACAAGAGAAAGAAACAGAATACGACGAAAATATAACAAACTAAAAAGCCAAAGGGATATTATTACCCCCAAGCAGCATCCGCGCACGAGTTGACTCGAGCAGCAGCCATCACTCCCCACAACCACTTTGGAGGGAAGAGGGTAACCCGCCAAATAGCAATATTATAATAATCTTACTTTCTCGATATAAAGTGACAGAGCTAAAAACTACGTCCTTATATATATTGACGTCTTTACCTCGTGCCATATTATACTTCTTGAGGGATAATGGTATGGTTAACTATTATTTATGTTTGCTATCAGGCACATAAAAAAAACTTGCAGTTTTCACATTGGATTATGGTGAAGCTCATATTTATTTGACCCATGTTTTTTTTCTTAACGCTGCCTTTATGAGGTTGCACCATATAAATTACATACTAGCCTTAAGGCTAATCAGTAATATTAGTTATAGTAAACGAATAAATTAAATTAGATTATGAATGTGTCCAATGGCACTTTCCTTATTGTCTCTATTAAGGCGAAGACACTTTGTTGTTGTGTTCTGCACTGCGTTACACTGCACTTATTTTAACACTTAAACTAACTCAAAAGGTTTTGTCCTTTTCAGTCTTCTCACTATGTCCGTATTGTCGAGGAGCTGGATAGCCTCGACATTCACATGGTGACGAAGCTGACGTTCATGAGCTTCTAACCCCATGTGATGTCAATTAAGTTAACCTACTTATAGAAATGCTCAATAGACATACAAAATATGAATTAACAATAATAATTTGGTACAATGGTTACACAGACTTTATAAAATAGATAGATTCATATAAGTAAGTAAATATACCTTTTACGTTTGGTTATCACATTATCTGGGCACTGTCGAAAAACTACGAATACTTCACCTTAAAAGGAGTGTAATAACACATTTTAAATCTAATAACAAAACTGGCCTTACTTAAGGATCTGCCTAATGGGAATCGGTACGCTGGTAGCCACTTAACGTTGACATAATTTCTACTCCATACCTGACGTCTAGATAAAACACTCACCTAATAGTAAGCACGTGATATTTATAAGCTCAAGCCAAGTTGGCACAAGTACGGTCGGCGTTTGATCGTTTGATTTCCATTTAATCGTGATTGGAGCCGCGCTTGTTCGTATCGCGATTGATCGCTACCTGACCCATATTCCTGCTGACCACTGACCACGACAGCTTATTTCGATCTAACGTCACATCGCCGACCTTCGCCGACTTATATTTTTAAAAACACCACGTTATTACCACTCAATCTACATTTGGGTCGATATGTATTTAAAGTTTTTTGGACATATTATATGAAAGTCGAACTATAAAGAAAAGAAAGTAAAAACGTGAACTCTCACGTGATCACGACGAATATTTTCGACCCAAGCGGTGGACTGACGACAGTGTAGTAGTAGTGATCTTGACATAACTACCATAAAATGTGTTATCTCAAGGTGCGCCCGCTATTAACCCAGCTGTATAGAACTAAATAGAACTAGATATAGAAGTATTGTAAAAAAAAATTGTTGGTTGTCATTCAAATACATTAAACATAATCACCACTATTTCAAGAGTGAACCAACAGAAAGAAGAATGTATTATAATTAAATCAAACTAAAACCGCACGTTTCAAATATTGGGGTACGGACCTAAGAATAAGTATGTATGTTGGTGTCTTACTTTAAGGATCGTATCTTTCGGTAGGCTATTTATTTTACTGCCGCACTCACAAACATCAACGAAAGTTGTAAAAAATCATTTTCAAAATATGACTTAATGATAACTAACTATAATTGACGTTTGTAGGTGCGGGTGTTAGTGTCACTTTCTCGATACCTGGAAGCATCCAGGATTTATGCATGAACACTGTGAAATGCTTGGGGTACATTTCAACACGATGAAGAATTTTTAGAATCGATTTACCGTCATCACTTTAAAAAAAAACTTACCTCTATTAAAGTACACACGCTACTAAATTAGTGAATGCAAAATAGAGGCAAATTAGCATAAGTAATTAATTGTACTATACATGAAGCACAGAAATGAAATATTTAATTAGTTAATTACTAAACCCGTATTTTTTTGCTTAAATTTTACCTATAGCGCAAACATTTATCGCTTATCTCGCTAGTTCGTTGTATTTGTCCAATCGCTGCTTCATTAAAAGAAAGCAAACGAGAAGCACAGTACTACGATTATACAGAAAGAACCAAAGAAGTATGAAACAATGCCCATTATTAGGTATTTCTTATCTTTCATCAAATCAGAACGAAATTTATTGGGACCACTCCGAGATTAACGAAACAGTGATTCAAGAATGAACATAATATATAGATTTCTGAATTACTTTGTTCTTTAAAGTCTGTGGAGAAATAAGAGTTGGCGTGCTCCAGGGAGGCATTCTGAGACTCTTACTTTTTCTTATTTATACAAGGTTAGCAAACGATATTTTCATAAATTATAGTGATATTACAATAACTGAACTAACAGATGTAGAAACCAAGTGCCCTAATAACTTGTTAAAAAATAATCAGGACATATCCAAAATTTTGAATTAAAGTTGTACAGGAAACTAGATAAGTACACCTTTCCATTACTGCCATAGTCCAATAGGACTAAAGATTGACGCAACTGGGTATAGGTCACGCATAATTTTTTTAGATTAGCACCTAATGCATTTATCTCCTTATTTTTCTGACCAGGTAATCAGCCTTTAATTCGCGAATCAGTACAAAAACAACTACACAAAGTTTTTGCTCGCCACTAGATTCAAAGATTCAACTCGCGACTTCCAGTTGCTAGCGACTTTGCCCGCTGCGCTGCAGACGTTATCTGCGACCTCAAAAAAACATGTAGCCGTCAGATAAAAACGTGATTAATTACGGGCTGCAGGGTGCATTGCCCACCACCCGCATTATCCGCCAGCCCCGTCAAAATCTTGACATTTCGCCATCGATATATTATATCGATGCATTTCGCACACAAAGGAAAAAGTAAATATCGTGAGGATAAAACCAGGTCGGTACACGGCCTACTTTGTTGTATTATTATTATAAAGTATACCTCAGAATGAGGGTGTTTTTAGAGTGCCATAATATGTATGATTAGTAGTATACCTGCATTATCCTGATACTACCTAAATGGTTTGATTGTCTACCTTGGGCTTGGTGACGGTTATCAGCCGAAATTAAAATGATATGGCATTTTGTTAGATTTGTCTTAATTGCATAGCACCCTCCAATCTCCTCCCGTTGGGTGTCTATAAGAGGCGACTATGGGAAATAAGAAGACGGGCAGCAGCGTCTTTCTATTGAATTACCTACCACCTATACTACGATCCCCAAGCCGCCTGCCAAGCGTGGGGATTATGGCAACCCCTCCCTTCTAAGGGGGAGGCCTTTGTTCAGCAAAGGCCGTCTTTGGGCTTCTGCTGATGATGATAATGGTTGTATTAGTTGTCTACTCCCGTAGCTAAGATAATTACTTAATTATATTATTAAGTAATTTCAAAAACTACAAATAGGTGTCAAATAAAAGTGTCTTAATGTTTAGTTTAAATATTAGTGATAAGTAAGGGGTCGTGCATTAATCACGTGATGTTTTTTAGCAACTTTTTAACCCCTCCCCCCCTCTTGGTGATATGTGGTGAGGTTTTTAAACTACCCCCCCCCCCCTATCCAAAATCACGTGTATTTTTTTGTAAAAAATTTCAATATAGTTTAGGGGTCGTGCATTAATCACGTGATGTTTTTTAGCAACTTTTTAGCCCCTCCCCCCCTCCTGGTGATATGTGGTGAGGTTTTTAAACTACCCCCCCCCCATCCAAAATCACGTGTATTTTTTTGTAAAATATTTCAATATAGATTATATTGAAATTTTCGGAATATTATCTTTAAATACAGGTACTTAACTGATTAAATGTTGAAGGGGAAGTCGTTGCCGGCAACGGTGAGTCAAGGCCACGTGCCGCTGTTTGGTTTCGAAATCGTGCATTCAACGAAAAATAAATACACGTGATGTCTCATTATACCCCTCCCCCCTCCTGGTGATATTTCGTGATTTTTTTCGGAACCCCTCGCCCCCCTTTCGAGCCTCACGTGATTAATGGACGACCCCTTATATTGAAATTTTCGGAATATTATCTTTAAATACAGGTACTTAACTGATTAAATGTTGAAGGGGAAGTCGTTGCCGGCAACGGTGAGTCAAGGCCACGTGCCGCTGTTTGGTTTCGAAATCGTGCATTTAACGAAAAATAAATACACGTGATGTCTCATTATACCCCTCCCCCCTCCTGGTGATATTTCGTGATTTTTTTCGGAACCCCTCGCCCCCCTTTCGAGCCTCACGTGATTAATGGACGACCCCTTATATTGAAATTTTCGGAATATTATCTTTAAATACAGGTACTTAACTGATTAAATGTTGAAGGGGAAGTCGTTGCCGGCAACGGTGAGTCAAGGCCACGTGCCGCTGTTTGGTTTCGAAATCGTGCATTTAACGAAAAATAAATACACGTGATGTCTCATTATACCCCTCCCCCCTCCTGGTGATATTTCGTGATTTTTTCGGAACCCCTCCCCCCCCCCTTTCGAGCCTCACGTGATTAATGGACGACCCCTAAGTATAAAGTAAAAGTTATAATTTTTCCGTAATTTCATAGTTATGTAGATATATAACGTGTAATAGTAGTAATAAACTACGACACACACGGAGTTTTGTCGCATCTAAGAAAGGAGTCTGCATTACAAACACGTGCAAATTGTAATCGTCTTATCTAAATAGTAATACGTCATTTTAATGGATAAATGACGTCAATGATAATTATTAATTAATAACATAAGTAAACAGATGGATCTTTGAGTAAAAGTGCTTTAACTTGATCCATTGAATTAATAATTTAAGATTTCATTGTTTTCCTTTTATTTAATTTATGATGTTTGTTAGAGAGTTTTCATCCTTATAATTGACCCTAACGATGGATGCAAAAAAGTACAGGGTGCAACTTTTAGAGATTTTAGTCGGTTCGATTACCGGGTGCGGCAAGCGAATTTTTAAAAATCTTCGAATGCAGTTTTCTTTCTTTAAAAAAATAAAGGAATGTTTTCTTTGAGTAAAATTTTCTATCTACAGTATTAAGAGTACTTTCCCTTCAGGTGGCATTACAAAATTCCACCCTGTATAACACCTGTGGGGTGTTATTTATCTATGTAAGTATGTGGGGATCGGACCCAGGACCTATTGGGTAGCGGGCAGATTCTCTAACCGCTACACCAACGGGCCCGTCCGTATACTCAAGGAACACACAAGCACACACACACACACATGGGGTCAGTATAACGAGATAGTATTGTATTTGCAGTAGTTTTTTAGTGCTTTTATATTTTATAGTTGATTATACCGTTATTTGACGTAGCTAATGTTCGCACAATAAAAGGAAAAAGAAGTCTAGAAATTGATAAAAAAACTCCTGAGTAGGTTTTACATTTATATTGTTTCAATATAATTTCCTAGAAACTATTGTTTTTGACTTGATATTTGATAACCTTTGGCACTGGGTACTAAACGATGAACTTCAACGATTATTATTATTAGGTACCTAAGTACCTTGACTCACGCAGCTCCACCTACGCTATTTTTACGTTAACTAATCTTTTAATAACAGACATTTGCATCGAATACATAACCTCCTTCTTTATAGTCGGTTAAAAACTGGGACCCACTTTGCTCTCCGAAGCACGGACCCGTTTAGTTTAAATGGCGTTAAACGGTCAACCATCTATTTAATGACCTTACCTAACGTTGCTTAACCCGATCGGTTACAAAACCTTGATAACAACTCTCTATGAGTGTTCCCTTACTAATATTTATTATATTATATTATTATTATTATAAAGTAAAAATGATAAAACTGGACCAAGCGTATAACCAAGTACCCATTTTGACTTTAATCCCCTCTCCCAAAAGAACCGTGCTAGATTACGGGATAAAAAGTATCCTATGTCCTACCTCGTAGTAAGATCTCAAATCATGCCAAGTTTCATTTGAATCCATTCAGTAGTTTCGGCGTGATGCGCAGCCGTGATACAGACAGACAGACAGACAAAAATTACAAATAAAATCTTTTTTAAAAAAAATTGAACCGACTTCAATATCACTGAAAAGTATAAAATAATTTAAATATTATTGAAGTTGGTGTTAGCGTACCTGCTGTGTATATTTGTCACCAACTTCAATAATATTTAAATTATTTTATACTTTTCAGTGATATTGAAGTCGGTTCAATTTTTTTAAAAAAAGATTTTATTTTAAACTTTTTAGTGATATTTTCATATATAAAGATTGAACCATCGAAAACCGTAAAATTATCTAGGTAGGTTATGATCACATTATCGTCTACATAGTTTTACATAATTCATGTTTCTTCAGAAAAAAATATCCGGTCGTAATGAAATTTGCATGGAAACATCATAGTAGTTTACTCTCTCGAATAAAAAAAGAATCATCGAAATCGGTTCATAATTGTCAGAGCAATGTAATGGAGAACATCAGTTTTATGGTTTTTACCAGATAAATTCCTCCACATCGTTCATGGTCCTCCAGGAAGTTCTTATCCGGTTGTGATAAAATTCGTACAGGTTCATTACAGTGGTTTCTTCTTTCGAATAAAAAAAGAATCATTGAAATTGGTAAATATTTGCCAGAGTTATGACCATTTTTGTCCGACCGAGCGAGTCCGACTAAAACGTCATCTATATAGGCTTTCTTGCAGCTCTCAGTGCGCAGTCACCATTCTTGTTTTTTTAGGAACTACTTATTACTAAGCAATAATTTTTTTATGGGACCCAATCAATGGATTGAAGAATGGATGGAAGAAAGATTTTTTCAAATCGGTTAATAATTGCCAGAGTTATGCGCGAACATACACAAAAAATATATATATATATATACAGACGAATTGAGAACCTCCTCCTTTTTTGAAGTCGGTTAAAAATTGCATTTTCGGCCTCAGTATCGGTTATAGAATGCCCTCCAAATATAATTTTCAAAATATCTTCAATGTACAGAAGGCGTGATGTAAGGTTGCCTGGAAGAGATCGCTTTTAGCGATAAGGCCGCCCATTGTTGCATGTTTTATTAATTTGTGTCTTATTCTTTTTGTATCTGTTTGTTTGTGCGCAATAAAGAATTGTCTATCTATCTATCTACAGAATTGGGCCTGTTACAGTTTTATTATAAGTATAGATATAGATTTTTTACCACATATTACTTAGAAACTATATAAATGTGCAAATCATATTGCAATAATTCTCATCATTATGTTTTAGTAAGTATATTTTAACTAAGAGAATATTGCAAGTTTTATCATGATCAGTAAAAAGTTTCATTTAAAGTTTAATAATAATAATAATACCAACCCTTGTTATGTCCCACTGTTGGGCACGGGCCTCCCCTCAAGATGAGGGGGCTTAGGCCATAGTCCACCACACTGGCCGAGTGCGGGTTGGCGGACTTCATACGACATTCGAAAGCTAGTTTGGCTTTCCCAGACATGCAGGTTTCCTTCACCGAAAGCTAGTAACAATCGCACAAAAACGATCCTCACATAACTAATTAAAGTGCGAGCCGGGGTTCGAACCTGCGCACCTCGTTTCCAAGGCAAGCGCTCGCCCACTGAGCTGTTACTGCTGTTTAAAGTTTACTTTTCAATATTTGAACTAGTCTTCGAAGCAAAGAACTCTAGCTAGATATTTATTATCATCATCATTAGCAGCCGATAGACGTCCACTGCTGAACAAAGGCCTCCCCCTTAGAAGGGAGGGGTTGCCATAATCCCCACGCTTGGCAGGCGGCTTGAGAATCGCAGGATAGGTGGAAGACACATCCAAAAGAAAGACGCTGCTGCCCGTCTTCCTGTTCTCGCCTAGTCGCTTCTTACGTCACCCGAGTTCACCCGACGAGAGGAGACGGGGGGATGCAATTCTAACCCGGCACCCCACGGGTAAATAGCTAGATAGATATTAAATACATATATAGAAAAACAAGAGCCAAATCTCAATCGCTCGTTTTTCTATACTTCAATTTTAAAAGAATGAGTTGTCAAAGCATTTGCCTTTTTGGTACAAAAAGTTATTAGTCCATTGATCTCGTGACGCTTCGTTGAATCTGGTAACTGCTTCATAGAATTGATATTGTCTATAAAACCTATGTTGCGTGAGTTTTAGTTTAATGCTTAGGTTGCCTAGACCATGTTAATTCGTTCAAATACACGTGACTATGGCTTAATTATAGGCTCGCATTTGAAAATTTTACTACATGGTCGGCCCTTTGCGTTATCGGGGCCAGTGGGTCAACTCTGGCTTAGATCTAAAGGAAACTACGGAAAGGCACGAGAGAACCATTTTATTTTCAAACGAGCCTTTGAATGTTGCGTGATTCGGTTAGTGCCTAGTGCCTGCCTACATAATATAATGTTTTGCGTGAAGATGAGGTGCGAATAATGTCAATTGTGCCAGCATTATTCGTGCTATAATTAAAGTTTTGCAACGTTTTCGTTATGTAATAATTTACAATGGGATAGAATTTAGTACCGAGGTCACAATATAGCACAAATGGAACACTGCTATTTCTTTACCCAAAACCATTCTTAATTTTAATACTATTTTCACAATTACAACTACACACATCAAAAGTGTCTAGGGATCAAGCATTTTTGGGCAAAAAAATGGGCAGAAGAACAATGGCGTTTCGTGTGCTTTTCTGATGAGTCTCGTTTTGGTATGAGACCGGATACAAGACGTATACGACACTGGAGAACCCCTGGATGCCAACAGCGATTAAAATCCTGCCAGGAAGTCCATCCTTATAGTGGTGGAACCATCATGGTATGGGCGGGTATTTGGATCGGCGGAAGAACTGAGTTGATTTGGATCAGAGGCAACCTCAACGCTCAAATTTATGCTGAGACGATTGTATCAGACGTCATCGTTCCTCTACAAGTGCAAATCGGTCCCTTATTTCAGTTAATGCATGATAATGCACGACCGCACACCGCAAGAGTTGTAAGACAGACTCTCGCCGCAGCTAACATCAATGTCCTGCCCTGGCCTGCTCAGTCGCCAGACTTGAACCCGATTGAGCATGCATGGGATATGCTACAGAGAAGAGCTCTGCCGAATATGGAGGGTATCCAGTCGCAAGAAGACCTTTTTTTGTTGTTGCAACGAACATGGGCGGCCATTCCACAGCGTGATTTGGATGAACTCATTTTGAGTATGCCAAACCGATGTTCTTGTGTTGTTAGTGTTCGCGGTAGAAACACGGATTATTAATTGTTTAAGTTACCCAATAAAATTTTAAAGAAAACTGTTATTTCAGTCTTTTTTTCGAACTTTTGTGTTAGTGGTTCAAATGTCAAAAATCCCTTTATTAGGAAAATGGCAAATTTCTTTATTAATGCAAAGGTGACTTGGTTTATCGTTACTGTGACAAATGAAAACACTTTATTTGATGAATCCTTAAAGAAAATTTTAATTAATATCAATCAGGAGAAAAGTTATTGCAAAAATATATGTTGATCCCTAGACACTTTTGATGTGTGTAGTTACCCGTGGGGTATCCGGGTAAGAAGTGTCCGTCAGGATGACCGGACCACAGCACGGATTCACGTGAAACTTTACCAAGATTTAGTACCTATTTTGTACTATTTTGTACCTATGTTAAAATATTTTGTACCTCAGTAATAACAAAGTTATATTAAATAAAGTGGGAAGCCATTCTGACGTCAGGATGGCTTCCCACTTTTTACTTTGGATACTTACGGTCCATATATTGCTGAAATCTTTGCATAATAATTTAGTACCTTTTTTGTACCTACGATAAATATATGAATACTTAATGAATTCCATTTAAAAATTACTTTTTATTTCATTATAAACAATTATATATGGAGCATCATTCATCTGACATTTGTCTGACATATTTTAATGTAACATGTAGTCCCCTATCCTACGAAACAGAGCAAGTATTCAGTATTTTCTTTAGGATATTCCGACCCCGCTTAGCGTTTCATAATTCTCCATCACGGCATACATTCATGCAGTAACAATCATGTGCTACATTCGACCCTCTCTGATGACAGCACCCACCCATCTCCTCCCGTCGGGTATTGGCAAGGGAAAACAAGAAGACGGGCAGCAGCGTCTTTCTATTGGATTACCTACCACCTATACTGCGATCCCCAAGTGTGGGGATTATGGCAACCCCTCCTTCCTAAGAGGGAGGCTTTGTTCAACAGAGGACGTTTTTCGGATGCAGATGATGATAACAAGTAATAAATTAAGTATTTTCTTAATCAATTTAGTGACCAGACTAGTTAGTTATGTAAGATATTATGTACCTAGTTTGAGCTCGGTAATTTCACCAGTTACCTTTTTTTTTGACGCGGGGGAAACCTTCAAAAGTTCCCTGGGAGCTGTGGGGCTCGACCGGGGCATGTGGGATTCTTACCCACTAAAACCCCCGCGGCCCAGGTCTCTCCGGTGGGATCTGCACCTCAGTACCTTGCCTTTGAGCCCGCCGCCGGGGAGCGCATTGTAACCCCCCGGGAACCAGTCACGGTGCTCACGGGGACTGGGGTCGCAACCCCGCCGCCGTCCTCCTCGGAGTCGCCGCCGTACTCAATGGACGTCCTAAGGCCCTACACCCCGAACGTCCGGCCAAAGTTGATTGATTGAATTCCGCTTCATCGTATCCAGCGACTCTATCAAAAGTATCTGCCCTGACTGTGGATGGTTCGGATATAGACATGGGTCAGTACGAACTGTATTCGCGCCTTCACACAGGAAAACAGCTTGGCAGCAGAATATCTGAACCTACACACGGGGTGTAAGGGACATCGTACCGAAAACCGATACCAGGGATCCAGTACATGATTCTTAGTGCTGATATTTTTCATCGGCTTTTTCCATGAATTTCCAAAAAAAATGCCGCTTTTTAACCGACTTCAAAAAGGAGGAGGTTCTCAATTCGTCTGTATATATATATTTTTTTTTTTTTATGTATGTTCGCGCATAACTCTGGCAATTATTAACCGATTTGAAAAAATCTTTCTTCCATCCATTCTTCAATCCATTGATTGGGTCCCATAAAAAAAATATTGCTTAGTGATAAGTAGTTCCTAAAAAAAAAAGAATGGTGACTGCGCACTGAGAGTTGCAAGAAAGCCTATATAGATGACGTTTTAGTCGCTCGGACTCGCTCGGTTGGACAAAAATGGTCATAACTCTGGCAAATATTTACCAATTTCAATGATTCTTTTTTTATTCGAAAGAAGAAACCACTGTATTGAATCTGTATGAATTTTATTACAACCGGATAAGAAGTTCCTGGAGGACCATGAACGATGTGGAGGAATTTATCTCGTAAAAACCATAAAACTGATGTTCTCCATTACATTGCTCTGACAATTATGAACCGATTTCGATGATTCTTTTTTTATTCGAGAGAGTAAACTACTATGATGTTTCCATGCAAATTTCATTACGACCGGATATTATTTTCTGAAGAAACATGAATTATAGAAAACTATGTAGACGATAATGTGATCATAACCTACCTAGATAATTTTACGGTTTTCGATGGTTCAATCTTTATATATGAAAATATCACTAAAAAGTTTAAAATAAAATCTTTTTAAAAAAAAATTGAACCGACTTCAATATCACTGAAAAGTATAAAATAATTTAAATATTATTGAAGTTGGTGCCAAATATACACAGCAGGTACGCTAACACCAACTTCAATAATATTTAAATTATTTTATACTTTTCAGTGATATTGAAGTCGGTTCAATTTTTTTTTTAAAAGATTTTATTTTAGTAAAATTAGGATAACATCATTATTGGTATAATAATCTATACTTATAATAAAACTGTAACAGGTCCAATTCTGTACATTGAAGATATTTTGAAAATTATATTTGGAGGGCATTCTATAACCGATACTGAGGCCGAAAATATAATTTTTTTAATTTTTGTCTGTCTGTCTGTCTGTATCACGGCTGCGCATCACGCCGAAACTACTGAATGGATTCAAATGAAACTTGGCATGATTTGAGATCTTACTACGAGGTAGGACATAGGATACTTTTTATCCCGTAATCTAGCACGGTTCTTTTGGGAGAGGGGATTAAAGTCAAAATGGGTACTTGGTTATATGCTTGATCCGATTTTATCAATTTTTCTTTATACTAGAATAAATATTAGTAAGGAAACACTCATAGAGAGTTGTTATCAAGGTTTTATAATCGATCGGGTTAAGCAACGTTAGGTAAGGTCATTAAATAGATGGGTGACCGTTTAACGCCATTTGAACTAAACGGGTCCGTGCTTCGGAGAGCAAATAAAAAGTGGGTCCCAGTTTTTAACCGACTATAAAAAAGGAGGTTATGTATTCGATGCGAATGTCTGTTATTAAAAGTTTAGTTAACGTAAAAATAGCGCAGGCGGAGCCGCGTGGGTCAGCTAGTAAAGCCTAATTTCAATTTAAAAACAATAAATTACTTGTTTGTGCAAAATTAGCAATCACCAGCAGCTGAAAAGTCCACTGAAGAACAAAGGCCTCTCCCTTAGAAGGGAGGGGTTGCCATAATCTCTACGCTTGGCAGGCGGCTTGATTGAAATTCGAAAAATAAATATTATTCCGCACGTATTCATTACATGCTCAAAAATTAACAAGATAGTCATTTGTAATTTTCCATATACCTAAATGGTTTCTGTAATGTAGTAACGGACAATATGAGAAATCTTATAAAAAAGTTTTCGGTGCGTGCGTAGTCCCTTACACCCTGTATCTATCTGATAATGCAGTAGTGGTTAATAAACCTTACCTGGACGATCTTTTACATAATGGACCGACCACCTATAAATAATTGTAGAGTTTTTTATATAAGACGATACTACGAATCTGTGCTCAGTCAGTAGCAACAACAGTTAATCCGTAATCCTTAAAGTTTGCTGTAGAGAATACGCTATGAAGTAATAATCTATGTACTTATTTTATGCTTATTAAATATCCAGAATACAGGTGGGTGTAGATATACATGTACCTACTTACTTTGAGTAAGATCATCACATGACGCTGAGTTTTAGTTAATATATCTTTAAATGTATTACAAAATAATATTTAATTAATATTGGTAATAAATAATACAAAGGCTATTAAAAGCCACAATTATACTTAATTAAAATAAATTAATTTGATAACCTGTAATTATCTTCAATGTGTTGAAGGAGGTAGGTATGATTGTGGTTAGATATTTCCTGTTTACGGCAACTAACGCAGTTCAAACAGGATTTAAACACGACTATAAGCTCTATTATATTTATTTACAAATATGGTTTCTCTAACGCCCTTATTACGGGATAGAGCAGATAGAGAGAAGGTGTTCTTCGGAGTCGCTGGACATTCGGGGTGAGGGCCCAAGGACGTCGACTCCATTGAGTACGGCGGCAACTCCGAGGATTCCTCCTCGGAGTTGCCGCCGTACTCAATGGTTTGCGACCCCCGTCCCCATGAGCACTGTGTCTGGTTTCCGGGGGCTACAATGCGCCCCCGGGCGGTGGGCTCGAAGGCAAAGCACTGAGGGGCCCCTTGTAGTGGTGGTTCGTCAACGCATTTACCGTCAACAAAACGAAACCGTTTATCGTCAGCGATAAACCGGATTATAAAACACTCTAAAGTTTGTACTATTATAGTTTATACTGTTGACGAAAAGTTTAGTGGTTGACGTTCACAGACTACTTTCGTATTGCTTGGAGTTCACCGATAAACTAGTCTATCATTAGACTAGTTTACGGACTGTAAACTGGTTTATTTGTCGAAGCCAAAAAACAGTCTAAAAAAACAGTTAATTCAACGCCCACTCCTAGCCCCTGGTGCAGATCCCACCGGACAGCCCTCTCATGTGCCGATGCGACAGCCGCGGGGGTTTTAGTGGGCAACAATCCCATATACCCCGGCCCAGTCCTATAACTCCCGGGGGACCTTTTAAAGGATTCCCCGCGAATTCAAAAAATATTAAAGAGAGAAGGTACGGTACAGTATTTTTTTCTTTTTGGTAGATAGATAGATAGATAGATTAATACTTTATTGCACACATTTTGTTGAACAATACATGAAACAGTTACATAACTTAATGTGAGCAAAGGCGGTCTTATCGCTCAAAGCGATCTCTTCCAGACAACCTTTGTAAAAGGAGCTATACTAAAATAAAACTGCAGTATAGTGCACAGTAATAATAAAAAGTAGATAAACAATAAATAATATATCAACAACACATTATGCATATATAAAAATATTATTATATACTAATACATATTTAAATGAATATATATATATTATATAGTAAGCTGTAACAGCTCAGTGGGCGAGCGCTTGCCTTGGAAACGAGGTGCGCAGGTTCGATCCCCGGCTAGCACCTCTGATTTATTTAATTAATCATGTGCGAATCGTCTTTGTGCGATTGTTACTAGCGTTCGGTGAAGGAAAACATCGTGATGAAACCTGCATGTCTGAGAAAGCCTAACTAGCTTTCGAAAGACGTGTGAAGTCTGCCAACCCGCACTTGGCCAGCGTGGTGGACTATGGCCTAAGCCCCTTCAACTTGAAGGGAGGCCCGTGCCCAGCAGTGGGACATAAACAAGGGCTGGTATTATTATATTATATATATATATATTATATAAGATACTATACTTATAAAATACCTATTTCACAAAAAATACCTTTATTTACATTATATACAACAAGGACTGGTATTATTTATGGTATATATACATATAATATATATAAATATATATATATAAATAAACATGTACCAAATAGTTCACAATGTACAGGTAAGATGTTAGTTGCTCACTAGGGATTTAGCAAGAAGATGCTTATGCAGGTTGTTCCGAAAGATAGGCAGAGACTTGGAATGCCGGACATAAGGAGGAAGATCATTCCACAAATGCGTAGCTCTAATAGTAAAAGAGTCCCCGTAATAGCCAGATTGAGTAAAAGGAGCATTTAGCACATTATCCGTTTTGGAACGCAAATTAACATTATGACTAGCTCCGAGAAATTGGAAACGTTCCTTAAGGTAGGAGGGGGAAAGCGGGTTATACAGAACATTATACAATAGGATCAGAACATGTTCATCACGCCGCAAACGAATGGGCAACCATTTCAATTTACTCCTGTACTCAGATACGTGGTCAAACTTGCGCAGCCCATAAATAAATCTAATACACAGGTTCTGAAGTCGCTGGAGTTTGTTCAATAAGTCCTCGTTAAGGTCAATGAGACAAACATCACCATAATCTAAAATAGGAAGAAGCAAGGATTGCGCAAGTTCAACCTTTGTCCTCACGGGGAGCAGATTTTTCCACCTTTTAAGCGACGCATAAGCTGCAAAAATTTTACGACTAATCTCAGAGATATGATCAGACCAGGAAAGAGTGCTGTCAAAGAGTACACCAAGGTTTTTGACAACCTTGTTGTAAGTAAGAGTGATACCATTATAAATAACTGGAGGGAGATTGGCATACTTTACTTTGGACATCTGCCTAGAACCACCAATGACGATCCTTGGTTTTTTTTTTGTAGACACAGTATTTACAGTATAACAAGTTGTATATTATTTGGTGTTCACAATTTTTTTTGTAATAATTTGGAACGGCCTGGCTGAAAATAATTATTAAGTTGGTGTACCTACTAATTCCACTAATTTTATTCTACTTTGCAGTTTGCATTGTTTACCTTACCGCAGTAGATTGAAGATGGCTTTCTTATAATGGGTCATACTCAGAAAAAGTGTACATATAACGAAACGAAACTGATATGTAACGTAGCTGAGGATCAGTGTAACGAAACTGATATCATTAAGCAAAGTACACACTGAATATAGAAATACCAAAAAATAATAAAATTATAGATTAGGTACTAATTCTACAAAAAAAAAAGATTGGTTTAGAAGCTAAGCTTGAAACTCAACATTTTACGCCACGAAAAATACGTCAATAAGTTTTAATGTAATTATGATAAAATTTTATCATTCATAAATGTAACTTCGTAAACTCAGCTTTATAATTTCTCAGTTTCGTAACGTAACGCGATATAACTAAACTGAAGATAAAATCTGATAAATTGTAACCTCAAATAATAACTCAGTATGCCACCATTTCTTGTATACACAATATCTGAATGTATTTAACAGTATATTACTATGATTGACACAGTGGCGTGAAATAATACATTTTAATCATATATTCTTACCAAAATAACAGCCGTTTATAAATAACCCTGATATATTTTTTCTTCCAAATAGGTTCAACACCAATCTCAACACACAGAACGTCGACGAAAACAAAATGGCCTCCGTAAATGATCACTATAGGAAGCACTGGTGTTGGCAATAAAATAAAATTACTTGCCGTCAGTATTAAACAAATGCGTTCAGAATTATTCATACGTAACTAACCCTGAGTAACGAAACGGTATAATTGTTGGACAAGATTAATATTATTTTTAATATATTTATTAACGATTCTAAGTAATAAAATGTATAACTATACAAATACTGGACTCAAAGAGGCCTATATAATAACAGTCAAACTTAACTAAATCGTTTAAAAGCCGTAATAACCACTTTTTGAATAATTGAGATCACCAGTTGGACCTTCCGTCCCCGTAGAGCGAAAAGTCAGCAAGTCCCAAAATGGTCAAAATGAGTTTTAAATGTCATCAAACTCATCGTATTTTTCTCTATCCACCTGTCTAACAATATTTTCAAAAAGTCAAATAGTTTTGGTTTTAGCAAGTGCGAAAATTCACCATGTTAGCATGTTGGATCTTCAAAGTTAACGGAACAAATACCTAAGTAGACTTAATAACTTTAATCCTTTTTCTTTAAACATTTATATCAAGTTTTCTTTGTTGTCAAACTCACTAACACGATATACATAGTTAATTTTAAGATAAGTGTTTTGCGGTGTTTTGTAACCAAATGTGAAAGCGAAAACTAATTAAAGTATACTTGGTGATTTTTCAATTGACGCATGAAGACAGTATGCATTATTTTGCAAACGCAAAAAATAATTAAGTCTTATTACTTTTTATAAGTCGAAAACTTACTGAGTTTAAACTGTAGAGTAAAAATTAATTAACTTATTTCTCTTTAAAACAAATGATTAATCCGATATTTAGAATTCTCAAATATGCTTAAACCAAATACCAAAAAGATAAGACTATAAATTAAACAATAACTAATGTCAAATGAAAGTTATGATTTTTTTTCTTTTTTCCATCTTTGAGAGCTCATATCTCAAATCAGTGTTTATCGACTTAGTGACTTTTCGCTCTACGGGGACGTTTCAGAAATTGTATAGGGAGATATTTTACATTTGTTTTTCCATAGTAATAAAACTAGGATTTGATGAAAGTATCATGTTATTTAAATAGAAATAATCGAATTTAAGACTAGAGATACACGTAAAGACAACTAATAATACTTGACTGTGATATTTACATTTTAAATTTAAATCGAACTACTTGGACAAAATAAAATGCCAAATGTACATTTTTTGTGAGTATGACCCTAATACGAAGTCAACATCAGGTATAATATGCCAACTAATCTTGATTTTGGCATAAGGTTCCATTTTCTTATGAATTTTCTTAGCGGAGTTTACAATTAGCAGCAGCCTATAGACTTCCACTGCTGAATAAAGGCCTCCCCCTTAGAAGGGAGGGGTTGCCATAATCCCCACGCATGGATGGCGGCTTGGGGATCACAGTATAGGTGGAAGATAAATCCAAAAGAAAGACGCTGCTGCCCGTCTTCCTGTTCTCGCTTAGTCTCCTTTTACAACACCCAACGAGAGGAGATGGGGGGGGGGTGTTGCAGTTCTAATCCGGCGCCCCTCGGGGACCAGTTTACAGCAATAAAGTAAAAGTCTTATAAAAACAGCAGCTCTACAAAAAGTTCGGAATGGCCTGCTTGATGCACCGGCAGGTAATTGGATAAGTTCTTCCAGTTTTCGGAATATGGATGTAGTTAAATTTTAAGAATCTAAATAAAAGCATGTTAATAACTTATGCTCTTACACGTGAGACTGTTGAGTAGTTTTTTTAAAAAAAATATTTATATTAGATACAAATCAGTTGCAAAATCGTCTCGGAGTCAAGACGTGCCGTAAATTATGTTAGTATGATTGCCATCAGTTGTCGGGAGGGCGCGCAGGTGGTAGGCTCTGCGCTGACGTCACGCATCGCCCGCCCAACACCACCGCCTTGACGTGACTGGAAACCGCTCACCCCGTTCACCCTAACAACATAATGAGCAGTGTTACATAGGTTCAATCAAACTTGGTCTCGAAAGAGTCAAAGCAAATACCTATTGTTTGAAGGGCATGTTCCAAAGCGAAGTTTAGTTCGTGTTTTTGGTCGGGGTCTTTTTGTTTGTCGGTTGATTACCTAAGACTTTGACATTTCACGACACACTATAATAATACTATTTGTGTTCTTGTAGCTACGTTATGGTAATAATGTGCTGGCTATGTAGTTTGCTATGTCCATTTCAACCATTTCAAGGCAGTTAACATTAGGTAAAGGAAAATGTAAGATCATTTATATTATTCTCAAATTATGTATTTTTGACCATAAAATTATTAATATGAAGAACTGTACATTTTCTGAAAACAAACTCTTCATTTAAATACGTGACGTTTAAAACAATGTTAAGACAAAGACAATTAACGATTGTTAACTATTACGTTTTGATTGTCTGGAAGAGATTGCAATTGCAATGCAATTTGTACCTAATTTGTTATTTTCTAAGTTTTCTATATGTTTTATTTTCTATAATTCATTTACTTAGGTTCACTAAGAGATGATCCATGTGGTGGGAATAATTTTGTAAGGAATCCAGTAAACAAAAGATAACAATACATAAATAAGTACCAATACCACAGAATACACCCAATACCTACCTAAAATCATTATCAAATTCTCAGACATAGCTAGCTACCTACGAAACGGTGACCTCCTTTGTGCCCGTTAATAGATTAGGTGTTGGGCGGGCGTTGCGTGGCGGCCGCCGCCCAGCGCCACCTCTGTCCGAGCGGGCAGCGGGGCGCTCCGGCCACTCGGGCCAGTCGGAGGCACGCGCCCTGCGCGCCCGCTCGCCCCTCGCGAGCCTACGCTACCCACACGCCGCGCGACACATGCTAACCGACCCCATCTAACCTTCTGTTATGGACAAGCGCGTGCCCGGAGGCAGGCGCGAGCCCATCCCCAGTATTCTCAAGAAGCCCAACAGCAAGCCGAAGGGCGATCTCCTGGACAAGAGCACTAAGATAAAGCGCGAGAAGGCGGACGTTCCCAAGAAAGGCGGAGATGTGAACGCGCCTCTGCCGCAGGGCTGTTCGCCGCTGATGTACGCCTGCCAGCAGGCGGATTACAAGGCGGTCGTCGAAATACTCAATAAGGACGTGAGTTCGTCAACGGTCACTGATCGCAAAATTTCATCTGCAAATCAGTTTATCATACGCAAATCATAGACAATGCTTTTCACTTTAATTTATAACATTTACCTAACAAATGTCACATTATTAGCAGGAGAATCGAAGAAGCATATAATTTAGTTTGCAAAGCCTCACGAGACAGGAGCTGATATGGGACGAGAACATCGCATCGTAGCTCATTGCGAATTGATCACGCGGTGTATTGATATCTACCCTCTTATGGATCGCCGTCGCTCACTACATCATTATGATTCTATGAATATCACTCGAAAACCAGTTCTGTAATAGCTTGTTTTATTATTCCTTTGTGTTTCATTACAATTAGCGTAAGCTGGATCACTGTTATATAGGTCTCCTCCTAAGTCGGTCCACTACTGCTGAAAATCGTGACTTTTGACGTGACGAACCAGTGTCTTAGTCGATGTAGGTACTCCACTGTTTTCGATGTTCAGACTTGTAAAACGCGATACTTAATAGAATGTTCAGATGTTTGGACATTTGATCTGTCCATCGCATAGGGCTCTCCCCATCGATCTCTTCTCCTCTATCTTTCCTATCACTAGTAACTTCTCCAGATTGCCAGGCTGTCTCTGGACTAAGTGGCCGAAGTACTGGAGGATTCACTTAGAGTAGAGTCGGAGTCGAGGTTCTTTGAGTCCCAGCTCTTTCATGCTCTTCTACCAGCAAGTAATTTTAGAGACAGTTCTTTATTAGTAAACGAATGCCGAAAAAGTATGGAATATTTCTTTAAATATAGAAATACCTATTGTTAAAACTTAAAACAGAGTCGGCACATTGAAGGGGATGGATTTGAACACGCGGGTAGCCAAGGGAGCGGGGTATATTTCAATCAATAGGTTTAGAATTGGAAGGCAAACAATAGCAAGCCAAGGAAACGTTTTCGAAGCACAAGCCATGCACGTCACATTACGCCGGTTGTGACGCCGACACGTGTCTATCGGCTTTATTCACCTCTTTAGGGTTAGGGTGACGGTCGAAAAAATCATTATTCATGAAATATTTATGTTTTCCATTAGCCAGTATAAGTTATATTTCATTTTCATTCTACACTGACTGTCTACAAATTACACTGTCTGCGGAGTTATAGTAGGTATACTCGTATCTCTTCTATAGCAAGCAAAGTCGTTATCAACGTGAGTCTATTTATTCGCTAAATTCTTCTAAACTACATAACGGATTTCGATTAAGTTTTCATCACAATTAGATATTTTAATCCGAAGGCTTATCTATAAATACATAGTATCTACAGATATGAGGTTCAGAACTTTATAATGATGATGGGTGAAACCGCGGCAAAGAACGCAAATTTTACGAGTATATTCTTAAGATATTCATGGTTCAGTATGATACAAGTCAGTACAATTTAGCTCTTAAAAATTAAAAATATTAATAATTAAGTAAGTATCTTGAATCCGATAATCTCACTAGCTACATTACCCTTTCTAAGACGCCTGCGAAACAGGGTAGTACCGACTTGCCTGGAAGGTCTTTTGCACAAGAGACCTACTACCTGATAAATATAAATCATATTCATCTAATACTGTAAAACTACAGACACCCCAAAATAATTATATTTTTTAAAACACACACCAAGTAGCACACTCTTAATTATTTTCATAAATTACTGTCAACGATATTTGTCTTTGTCAGTATCATACCTATTCTGTTAGTTCATAACTCTACATATACCTACACATGCGTGTCTTATACAATCGCTTGAGATCAATAACTTCTTACCGCCTAACATTCAGGCTCGGTAAGATTAACGAATGGAAATACATATTTTAAAAACTAAATTCGTAGGCAGTTAGTATTTTCGCGTTATACAAAAAAAAATTGCCGGCTTAACACTGCTTGGCATCCCAAAAAAATCGACCCAACTCCATCCAACTATATCCGATACTGAACCTTAACACGTTGTACACACTGTGTGATATTAAGCTTGTTTACGCAGCCTTCATCGGTTCGAGTCCGTGATCGGGGTCTTCGGGGTGCGCTGCACTACTGCGCATCGAGCGGCGCGGGCGCGAGCCAGGCGGCGCGCGCGGCTTGCGCTGACCGCGTGCTAATGGCCGCACCGGCGCTGGCTAACGCACGTGACGCTGACGGCCTGACGCCGCTGCATCTAGCCGTGGTGCACGGCAATGTGCCCCTCGTACAGACGCTGTTAGCCGCCGGCGCTGATGTCAACGCGAGAGATGATGAACACCACACTGTAGTCCATTGGGCCACTGGTAAGTTTCTAATCGTCCAAAATTTTCTCCTCATAACTTGTTACCAGTGGTAATACGTCTTATACATTCGTGCGTAGACAGTTAGCCGCCAAAAATAATTTTACAAGAAATATTCTTAACTTCGTTTTACTATATTGCAAATCTCATTATGATAAAAAATATACATAATTATTCAGTCGAATTGAGAATCTTCTCCCTTTTTTGAAGTTGATTAAAAAATGACTAAATGAGAAGTACTAGAAGTACAGTTTGTTTTTATAAGTATTGCGTATATTTTCTGAAGAATTTATTAAAAGATTTTGTTATCGAACGTATAAAAAAGTTTTTGTATGTGCTTATATAGTACAATATATTTCTCTGTTTCTGTCTAATGATTACAAGTAAGTGGTCTTCTTGTGTAATTGCCAGAACTTAATATAGATATTATCCAAAAGCTCTCGTTATCTACGAGTTTTTGTTGTTTATGATAGTTTTTTATAATCAACTGAACGCTGAAAAGCCGACGTTGGCCTGGGCCAATATCGAATAATTTCAGTTGCAATAGTAATTTTAGCGCCGTTTAGAAGGTAAAGCCATCGTTTAAATAAGTGAAATGAGTCGTTATCTAATCAGTGTCACTGTGCAGTGATCGCTAAAGGTGCCTCTACTGCCATTAATCACTGCAATCACTGCCGCGAGTTGGTGATACCGATGATAGCCGGGTGGTAGAGTCGCGGCACACGCGAGCCTATTACTTACCCGCTGTAATCTATGAAGATATTCATCAGACATGCTTGTCATACAAGTAAGGCAGAAGCTCCGTGAACCGAGTATATTATATATAACAGGCAGCTTTGGTTAGGGTTATCAGATATATCTTACTATCCCTTTGGCCTTTTAGTTTGTTGTATTTTCGTCGTATTTTTTTATTTTATTTGATCTTTTGAACGACACACTGTCGCTGATGCTGTTCTAATCGTAACAAAACAAACACTGTTTAAAAAAAAATATGTGAAAAAATTACTAACCCGCTGAGTTTCTTGCCGGATCTTCTCAGTTGAGGCCACGTTGTGATCCGGTGGTAGCTTTTACAAAATTGACCGTTCAAAAGTGTTCCGTTAAGCCTATTTGAAATAAATAATTTTGTTTTTTATTGCGATGTAAAGCTGACAAATCATGTAAAAGTCAATTTATGTATAATGTAGACTCGCTGCAAGCGAGCGCTATTAATATACCTTACATGTGTCACAAGAAAAAAGGCTTCTAAAAACAAATAATGATAATTTTATCATCATCATAATCAGCTCACACTACTCCACTGTTGGACATAGGCCTTCCCAAGGCACGCCACTGAGCCCGATCTTTGGCTCTCCTTATCCAGTTTCTGCCAACCGCTCTGCGAATATCGTCAGTCCACCTGGTTACAAACACTACGCTTCCCGATTCGCGGTCTCCATTCCAGAACCATTTTACCCCAACAGTCATCGGTTCTGCGGTAAATATGACCAGCTCACTGCCACTTCAGCTGGCTAATCCTTTAAGTTATGTCGGCCACTTTAGTTCTCTGGTGAATCACTTTATTCCGTATTCGGTCCCATCGAGAAACACCCAGCATAGCTCTCTCCATAGCCCACTGAGTGACTTTGAATCGGTGGACAAGTGATAATTTATTTAAAACAAAGTCCTTAAAATATCAATGACTATTACCGTGTTCTTAGAATAGAGAAGTTATACAAACTGAAAAAAATAAACAACTGCGATGACACCCATTGAAACTATATTCATATTCATATAATTTATTGCTTTCCATAATGTGGAACAATGGGGAACAATATCTAAGAAAATCCCACTGAAATACTTTTAGCAAACAGTATGGTTACAGAGTGAACAAAACCTTTCAGAACCAGACTCGACTTGATGATATAGACGCATCCGCTATTAGCTTCTTGTGTATTTTTTAACCGACTTCAAAAAAGGAGGAGGTTCTCAATTCGTCTGTATATATATATATATATATATTTTAAATAAATAATACAGTCAGAGAAGCAGCGTCAGGAATCATCAGTTTCTGGCATTCTTTATAACAATAGTTATTATAATAAAGGGTCTGGTAACACGTGATAATATAATATGAAATGTACAATATTTTAGTGTTCTCGGACAATCAACACACGGTCATCTGATTCCAAACTAGGCAGGCTCTGTACTATAGAAACCAGACAACTGATACTTCAATACTTTTTTTTGTAAATAAATCCTTAAATAGGTAAATAACACCCACGCACTTGGTGGGAATCGAACCCACGACTTATTGGGTAGCGGCCAGGGTGTAGCCACCAGACCAACAGGCCCATCAATTCACACATGGACACTGCGTTCACTGCTATGTATTATAATCGAAAAATGAAAACGGAACCATTACGGAGTAATTAGCTACTTAGTAAAAATTATAAAAATACAAATTTAAAATGACGGTTTAAAACGTGGCAATGAATTGAGGACAAAATATAGATTATCATTGATTCCATTACCCAAACTTTCTCGTACGACGTACGTTCCTAAAGTAAAGAGAAAGTAAACCTGCATATGCTAATTAGGTATGATGCATGCCTGTAATACCTACTGGGATGCTATCAATTATTATTTCTTTATCTATTTAACATAACATCATTACAGATTTCCAAGTCGATGATATTTGTATATATAATACATTTTAATATCTAATTAAACTATCAAGTTTATTGTTTATTTAATGCACTATTTTCGGTATGCAAAGTATTTGCACAACTGTATTGCACCAGCATGTTGCGGTTGGTTCGCTATAAATAAATGTTAATGCACTGTTCTTAATTCTGTACAATTTCCATGAAGTTCACCAAACTTTTAACATAAATATCAATACACGAGGGTCATACGTACTCGTATGGCGCGTGACATAGGGGCAAACCCTAAGTACGTTGGTCCGAGCCGAAGGCACGCTGAACAGAAAGCACAGCGGCGGTGGCGACCGTATTTTTTATTCTACCTAGTGACTAATACAAGCAAGACGTTCGCTTGATGGTAAGCGACACTCCTACCTATATACAGCTGCAGTGTCGCTCACACACGAGACAGATATTAGATATTCAGTATCTCGTAATTTCCCCAGCTACGGTACCCTTCTCACCGGAACAAAGCAATGTTCACACTTTGCTGCTTGGCTACAGAATATCTGACACTGCGGTGGCACCTACGACGGACGGACGGTCCCTTTTGCAAGTGACCTACCGCATAGTAGGTCACTTGCAAAAGGGACGTTTGACAAGTTTAGGTGAGGTAAGGTCTATGAGGTGATATGATATCGTTAGACGAAGTAGGTGGACGAAGCGGAACACGTCAGAACTCTTGACATATCATAAAAACCGAGCCAAGGTTGCAGTGTGGCACATTTTTCCGTTCATAGATTTAAGATTTTTCACTTCCGTTAGCGACTGTGTGGCAAAAAGGTTGTTTTAAACAAAAAGGCGAGATTAGGTATTTCAATGAGTAGATATAAATTGTTTTAGCCGACCATTGACCATTCCGTAATCTTTGGACAGCTGTTAGTGTTAGAGCTCTCCTTTTTGTTGTTCAACCGTAATGGTGAATAAAGTAGGGAAGCGAATGCACTTACTTGGGTAGGTACTTCGTCGGCGGCTGGTTCAGCGTTTCTTGAGTGATTCACCAATAATTTCATCAAAGTAGGAGTGCGCGAGATAGTATAAGCGAGCCCAATAAAATAATTAAGTATATTAGTTCAGCTTCGATAGCGTAACGCGTGCGGAGGGCTCAAGCTTCTTGGTGGACTGTGTGTGACGTTGCGTGCGACGGTTTTGAATAGCGCGATGCGATTGGTCCAGGGGTCCATTCCGTGCATTCGTTCAGGATAGGTTGTAATTAGCGTGCATAGATAAAAATAAAATAGGTGTGAATGATTGAATGTTAGTGTAATAGCGTGCATGTAGATGGCGCAACCATTAGTCCCCGGGCTGAAGGGATACCTTCTGAAGTAATTTGAAATAATAATAAAAATGTAAAAAAAAAACAAAATAAAAAAAACAAAATATTGGAAAAAGAATAAAGTAAGTATCTAAATATTAAAGTATTAAATCGAGAATTTATTGAAGCGGCAGTCGATATAATTTGACTATCGGCCGAACATAAAATCCAGTTTTAGTGCGAATTTTCGCCACTCTACTGACATTATCTTTGCCAGGATAGAGCTCTTCTATAATAGCTAGAGGCCAGCTTAAGACAGGAGCATTATCGTCCCTTACTATAACTACTTCGCCTTTTCTAAATGGTTCAGAATGCTTATTCCACTTTGGCCTGCTTTGGAGTGAGGTCAAATATTCAATTCGCCATCTATTCCAGTAAGATTGAACGAGTTTATTAAGCATTTCGTAACGACTCAATCTATTATCATTAATATTAAGAACATCTTGTGCCGGAAGATACTTTAAAGGCGTTATATTTAAGAAATGGGATGGCGTCAGAGCCTCTAGTTCGTTAGGATCTGAACTCAAAACGCACAAAGGGCGACTATTCAAAATTCCTTCGATCTGAACTATGACTGAGTTCAGTTCTTCGTAGGTCAGGATTTGATTCCCGATCGTTCTTTTTAAATGAGTTTTGACTGATTTAATGTTACTTTCGTAAATACCACCGAAATGAGATCCGAGTGGGGGATTGCGTTTAAATTGAATACGTAAATCTGCTAGATTTTGATCGATATATTTATTATGTGATTCGGAAGTTAAAAGTTTATGCAATTCATCTAATTTTCTTTTGGCCCCTACGAAATTAGTTCCTCCGTCGCTTAAAATCATGGATACAGGGCCTCTTCTACTAATAAAGCGTTTGAATGCCGCTAAGAACATTTCGCTACTTAAGTCAGATACTAATTCCAGGTGTAAGGCCTTTGTTGTTAGACAAACGAATAAACAAAGATAAGCTTTTACACTCTTAACACCACGACGGCGATAGGGCGTAATAAAGAATGGACCTGCGTAATCTACACCTGTATTAACAAAACTTTTGACTTCACTTACTCGAAAGTGGGGTAAATCTCCCATAAGTGGGCTACTATTTTTCGGTGTTACCCTAAAACAATTGTTGCACATGCGTAAACGTTTGCGGATCATGTTCCGAGCGGCGAGTATCCAATAATTTTGTCTTAATAAAGCTAAAAGAAGATTAGGCCCTGCGTGGGCATTGGCAATATGGAAGTGATCAATTATCAAAAAAACAATTGGATCCTTTGCCGGCAAAACTATTGGATGCCTCTGAGCGAAGCTTAAATCGGCGTTCTTCAGGCGTCCACCTGCTCTTATTATGTTGTGTTTATCTGTGAAAACGTTTAACTTTAACAGAGCAGGAGTATTAATGTTACGAAAATGTAATTTTTGTATACTGCGAATTATATATTTTTCAGCGATTTCTAAATCGTGGACACTTATCGAACCACGAGATTTCAATAACTTAGTGAAGCGTAAGACGTAAACTACGGCGTGTAAATATTTATTCCATTTTGACATACGACTGGCCAAATCATATAGAACGTCAGAATTTGACGTAGTTTGAACAGCAATAGTTTGAGGAGCTTTAGATTCAGGAAGTTCCGCGATTGATAAAGAATTAGCGTTAGAATGAATAGGCCATTCATTAAGTGGGCGAAGGAGCCACGATGGACCATGAAACCATAAATTATTATTGATCAATTGACTAGGCATAACAGGACGCGAGATAATATCAGCTGGATTCTCTTTACCGGGGATATGAAACCAGTGTCGTGCGGGTAAATTCTCATTGATTTCAGAAATACGATTAGCAACAAACGTTTGGAAACGAAACGGCGGCGCACGAATCCAGGACAATGTGACCATGGAGTCAGAAAATGCTACTGTTTCTGTAATTTGAACGCGTTCACTCATGGCTTCGCGAACGGCTACGATTAAATTGGACAATAAGAGGGCAGCACAAAGTTCGAGACGTGGTAGGGTAACCTTTTTATTAGCGGACGCGACTTTTGATTTTGCGCAAAATAAAGTGACTTCTCCTACGTCATGCTCGCCTTGGCTAACACGAATGTAAACAACAGCGCCGTAGCACTTTTCACTAGCGTCAGCAAACCCAATGAGTGTAATATTCGTAGAGTCATTAAATATGCCTATATGTCGCGGAAATTTAATATTTTCTAATAAAGGCAGTTCGTTTTGGAGTTGAGACCACTGGTCTGCGATACAAGCAGGAGCGCTGTCATCCCAATCCAAGTTACGCTTCCAACATTCTTGGACAAGCAATTTTAACCAAGCAGTGACTGGTCCGAGTAAAGATAGTGGGTCAAACAATCGGGCAGTCACAGAAAGAATGTTGCGTTTGGTACATTTGTCATCGTTTGCGTTGACTTTGAAAAATAAAACGTCTTCATGGGGGTTCCATTGAAGGCCGATAATTTTAATATCGTGATTTTGATCGAAATTTATGATATTTGGAGCTTGTTTATCTGTAGGAATGCGTTTTATTAACTCGGGACTATTAGTGACCCATTTTACAAGTTTGAAACCGCCTGCGTGAAATAATTGCGTAAGGTCGTGGTACAGCTGTTCAGCTTCAGAGACTGAAGGCATGGAGGATACGTAGTCATCCATGAAAAAATGACGTTCAGCCGCCCACGCAGCGGCTGGCCAGCGCGTGCGCTCATCATCAGCAAGCTGTCTCACGACGCGCATTGCTAAGTATGGTGAACTTGATAGGCCAAAGGCGACTCGCGTGAATTCATACGTGGAAATTGGGTCACTGGCATTAAATCGGTATAGAATGCGTTGAAATTTTTGATGGCTAGGATCAAGTTTTAATTGAAAAAACATTTTTTCTATGTCCGCAGATAAAGCTACCGAAAACAGTCTAAGATTTAATAATAAATCAAAAATGTTCGTTTGTAAATTCGGCCCCGTATGCAAAACGTCATTAAGTGATTTATTGGAACTGGTTTTACAACTTGCATCTAGGACTATCCTCGTTTTTGTTGTAGACTTGTCGGGACGATAAACAGCGTGATGCGGGATATGGTAGCACGGGCTCGGTAAAGGGTTATCGACTTTAATAAGGTACCCTTTATCGATATAGTCTTGAATTGTAGCGTTATAATTGTTGCGTAAATCAGCGTTAGCGTCTAAGCGTTTTTCTAGATTAATTAGGCGTTTTTTAGCAATAAGATCTGAGCGGCCGAGCTTCGTCGGCTCATGTTTAAAGGGAAGTGCGACAGTATACCGGCCGGTGTCATCGCGAGTGCATGTGTCTCGGAATATGCGTTCGCATGCTTCATCGTCCGGACTGAGATGTTTTCTAGCCGGCACACTCTCGAGCTCCCAGAACCGTTGCGTTAAGTCTTCAAGCGAAGGTGTGATGACCGCATGAAAAGACTGATTGTTATTATTATTAGGGAATGAATGTGGGACGCAGTCTGCTTTTCCCATCACTACATACCCCAGTGATGTCTCTACTCCAACGACTGAGGAACCCGGGGCAGTTACTTTACGACTTCCTAATAAAAATGGGAATAGCTCATTACTGATTAAACAGTCAAAATCCGTGGGTATTTGGTACCTGTCATCAGCTAGCGGTAGGCCGTGCAAATGCTGCAGCTCTGTTGTGTCAATAAGAGTAACCGGCATTTTGTCGGTAATCTTATCTATGACGCGTGCGTTAATAGTGTAACTACACCGTTCGTCGAAGCGAGAGTGAAATTTTAATTTTGCGAAACCTATTATTGGTTTTTCAGAAAGACCAATACCAGTTACGGTGCCGGGTGCGTGCGTAATATTTAAATTTAATCGATCGCAACATGATTTTGTTATAAAATGACTCATAGATCCACTATCTAAGAAAACTCTAATATTTGACCGGACACCTGCATCGTTATAAACATGCACAATAGCACTAGGGAGTAATACCGTCGTCGTGGCGCTACGAGACGAAGTCGTGAACACGGCACTATCACATGCAATGTTACGCGATGGACCTTGTTGTGCTTGAACATAAGGTTCACTATTGCGCGCTTCCCCGGGCATAGGCGCTTGCACCGATAACGGCGCGGGCGGAGCGGTGTGCGCGGGGCGGTTGTTTACTTCGCACGCGGCGACGAGTGATCGAGGATGCGCAGCTGCCGGGCGACCGGCAGTGCTTGCGCAGTTATTAGCGGGTTCAATCCGAGCGGGTTGAATATGCAATTGTGTATGATGCATACGGTTACAAACAGAACATCTATTATGTGATCGACATGTTTGTATGCTATGGAAACCTAGGCAATTAGCACATAAGTTATTGTTTCGAACAAAATTATTTTTAGCAGATGCGTTTAAGTTTAGAAAGGCCTCACATTTATATAGGGGATGCGTACTGTCACAGAATGGACATTTAGGATAATTATTGTTATTACGAGGGGGAGAAACAAATGTTTGTACGGCTAATGATTTCGGTTTGTTATATTGTGGAAAAGACTTGCTTGTCTGAACTTTATAATTTGAATAATTGTTTAAAGATTTAGTAGATGTACCGGTATTACGTAACATGTGAATCTTACTTTGTTCTTTAATAAATTTTGTTAATGAATCGAAATTGGGAAGTTTATCGTCGCGATGTGCTTGCTCGAATAGATTGACGGTTTCTTTGTCTAATTTAGACAAACCAATGTGCGTAAAAATGAAATCTGCGAGGTCGTCGATACCTAATTGTTTTAAAGCGGACTGAGCGGCACAAAATTGATCAATAAATGTATCTAACGAGTTAGCGGACGGGGTCTGGCTACCTTTGAAGTTAAGTATTTGTTCTAAATACATAGTGGCTAGTGTACGCTTGTCTTGGTACTTGTCCTTTAATGCGTTCCACAAGATATTATAATTGTTAGCGACAGGAGGAATTCCTGCACAAACACTAAGTGCCTTGCCAGACAATTTGCCTATAAGGTACTGCACCTTTTCGGCGTCGGTTAAATTAACATTATTATGTATAAGCGTGGTAAAGTTTTCGTAAAACATAACCCATTTATTTGGCGAACCGTCAAATGACACTAAATCCAAAGCAGGTAATTTTTGCTTAAGAATATCGAAGGTAGTTTCGCGCGATTTAATTACCTGAGCGGTGGTAGTAGTGACTGTACTTTCTACCGCCTTTATGTTGCAATAAAGTTCGTCAAAGGCAAGTAAGCGGGAAAAATCAACTGTTGATTTTGGATTTACAGCTAACAGTGCCATATTTAACTGCTCCGTAACTTCCGTAAATTCTTGACGAATGTTATCTAGTGATTTTATGCGTATCAGGAAGGATCGAAGCGTGTTATCATCACTGCAATCTTTACTCAAGTCGTACATATGTTGCACCAGTTGAAATAAACTTTGTTGTTTAGCAGTAAGCATGACGACTTGGTTCTCCATGCGTGTGAGATAATCATCCTTGCCAGCTGTTTCACTGGCACTGATGGCGGGTTTGGTTGGTGGCATTTTAGAAAAAAAAATAAGTATTTGGTGCAAAATACGTATGTAGATATGCAATACCTGTTAATAAGCGTTAATAAATAAAATAGTAATAAAAAACGTTGGTATTTAAAGTATCGATCAGCTTGGGGAAAAAATATGGCGGACGATAATGAAGTGTAGCGTGTGGATGTAATTTAGAAAAAAAGTGAGCGTTTTGCGTATTTTAAATATGTGATTATTGAGCGTGATGCGTGCGTGCGTTTATTATGTATTAATGCGGTGTGTATAGGTGTATAATGATAGATGAGCGTGTATGTTTTGCGTGGAGCGGGATAAAGAAAAAGGCTTTAAAATGTGTATAAATAGAATAATTAAATAAGTAGATAAAGGATGGATTAAGAATCCGGCTCGAAGGACCAGAAAATTATGGTGAATAAAGTAGGGAAGCGAATGCACTTACTTGGGTAGGTACTTCGTCGGCGGCTGGTTCAGCGTTTCTTGAGTGATTCACCAATAATTTCATCAAAGTAGGAGTGCGCGAGATAGTATAAGCGAGCCCAATAAAATAATTAAGTATATTAGTTCAGCTTCGATAGCGTAACGCGTGCGGAGGGCTCAAGCTTCTTGGTGGACTGTGTGTGACGTTGCGTGCGACGGTTTTGAATAGCGCGATGCGATTGGTCCAGGGGTCCATTCCGTGCATTCGTTCAGGATAGGTTGTAATTAGCGTGCATAGATAAAAATAAAATAGGTGTGAATGATTGAATGTTAGTGTAATAGCGTGCATGTAGATGGCGCAACCACGTAATTTGTAGAGACGAATGAAGCTAGAAGACAAAGACGAGCTTTAAAAAGGACGAGGTGAAAATTCCCTACTAATAAAATAATAATAATACCAGTCCTTGTTTATGTCCCACTGCTGGGCACGGGCCTCCCCTCAAGATGAGGGGGCTTAGGCTATAGTCCACCACGCTGGCCAAGTGCGGGTTGGATTGCTGGCTGGATGGCTGCTTCTAACTAATTGCTATTAGAATGTTGGTGCAAGTCCTAAAATAATTTACTGTTTCTCTACGAACGTTGAATCTCTATATTTTCAGTATAATATTAGACTCCCGTGGGGTGCCGTGTTAGAATTGATCCCCCCCCCCATCACCTCTCGTTGGGTGTCGTAAGAGGCGGCGAAGCGAGAACAGGAAGACGGGCAGCAGCGTCTTTCTTTTGGATTTATCTTTCACCTATACTGCGATCCCCAAACCGCCTGCCAAGCGTGGGGATTATCCCAACCCCTCCCTTCAAAGGAAGAGGCCTTTATTCAGTAGTGGACGTCTTTCGGTTGCTAATGATGATGATGATTGTAGTCTCTAACTTACAGAAGACACGGTGGTTATACATAATTAATGTACTTTTTAATATCGAAGAGTGTGTTCAGGCAAAGATGTGCAACCGGCGCCAATCCCCCAATAGCCTATCAGAGCGTATAGACCGTGTGAGCTAATAACAATTATAAGTAATATTAATTATTATTATTTAAACACTGTACTTGCAAATTATTAATTCTCTGTGGTCGTTTGTAGGCAATATCATACATGATTATCATTAATCTTATTCATAGTGTCAAAAAACAAAAGCGCCTACCAATTCAAATGCCGCATTAATATAAATCATCATAACAAAGTCACTGCAGGAGTGGAGGTGGCAAAGCAAGGCTGTGTTTTAGGGGGATGCTAGTTTGGCCAACGGACGCTATAGAACGGCCAGCAAGGTCAGTACCTTGAACTCTACTTTCGACGTCCATATGTATCTAGGACTAGGTATTTCAGAAAGCCGTTAGCGAGAAAGGTCAGGCCTGACGAGTTAATGTATTATGCCGATCAAGTTGACAGATAAGTCCAGCGTGTTCGTTATAAGTTTTGGTGTTAAATATTAATTTACATACCTACCTGAGTATAGTGTAGCATTGTAATACCATAGTATTGTAGTACCATTATGGTAATAAAACTTTATGCGTAGGTAGATTTGAATTAATGTTTAATTAGGTGGTTGGTCCCTTGTGTGAGGAAAAGTCCAGGTAGGTACCACCACCGTGCCAGATATTCTACCACCATGCAGCAGTGTGTGAACTTTAGATACTGTGTTCCGGTTTGAAGGACACTGTAGCTGGATAAATAACTGGACACAAGAGTTAATAACGAATGTCTCGGGTGACGAGCGATAGTGGAATGTAGCTGTCTATAGGCTGGCGTGACGCTTACCATCAGGTGAACGTCTTGCTTGTCTTGTCACTAGGTAAAATAAATAAACGATTTAAAAAAATTAAAAACCGACTTCAGAGTAAATTCAAAGTATCATTCAAAGTATCTAATAAACTATTTTTGAAAAAAAATAAAAACCGAGTTCAAAGTAAATTATCTAAAAAGCATAAAATAACGAAAATATATTGAAGTCGGTGCTAGCACATCATGTTAACTAAGACTAGCACGAGCTGACACCGACTTCAATATATTTTCGTTATTTTATGCTTTTTAGATAATTTACTTTGAAGTCGGTTTTTATTTTTTTCAATAATAGTTTATTTAACACTTTTTAGTGACTTTTATTTTAGGATAAATAAAATAGGTATCAGCACTATCAAGCAACTTGAACGTCTACGTTACACTAACTTACTGAAAATATAAAAAGTTTATATCTCACTACTGGACCAATTTTGATGAAACTTATACTCTAGCCTAAGTTGAAAAATACTCTAACTATTGCAAAAAGAATTTTCGAAATCGGACCTGTAGTTTCCGAGAAATCTGTGGACAAACCTACATACATACATACATACACTCATAAAACTTGGTAAGTTTGTTTAGAAGTCCACATAGACTAACATATATTAATATTACGGATTTTTATTAATATTACATACATACGCGTCGAATAGAGAACCTTCTTTTTGAAGCCGGTTAAAAAGTATAAAATAACGAAAATATATTGAAGTCGGTGCTAGCGAAATATGTTAACTAAGACTAGCACGATTTTTTTAAAATCGTTTATTTGACCCTTTTTAACCGGCTTTAAAAAGAAAGTTCTCTATTCGACGCGTATGTATGTAATATTAATAAAAATGCGTAATATTATATGTTAGTCTATGTGGGCTTCTAAACAAATTTACCAAATTTTATCAGTGTATGTATGTATGTAGGTTTGTCCGCGGATTTCTCAGAAACTACACTTCCGATTTCAAAAATTATTTTTGCAATAGTTAGAGTATCTTTCAACTTAGGGTAGAGTACAAGTTTCATCAAAATCGGTCCAGTAGTTTAAGAGATATACACTTTTTATGTTTTCAGTAAGTTACTGTGACGTAGACGTTCGAGTACTTGTAGTTTCTGAGAAATCCGCGGACAAACCTACATACATACATATATACATACATACATACATAAATACACTCATAAAATTTGGTAAATTTGTTTAGAAGCCCACATAGACTAACATATATTAATATTACGCATTTTTATTAATATTACATAGATACGCGTCGAATAGAGAACCTTCTTTTTGAAGCCGGCTAAAAACATACTGGGCAAGAGATTTAATAACTAATGTCTTGGATGACGAGAGGATAGGTAGTGCAGCAGCGGCAGCGGTCTATTTAGGCATAGTTGTCCAAAGTGTATGCCACCACTTTAGGCGTGTCGCTTAAGATCTGGTGATTGCATTAACGAAAAAAACAGCCCTAATTAGCCTATTGTATCCCCACCTATTTCCACTTCCCCAGTGTGCGGCGAAGTAGGTGCTTTGCGAGCGGTGCTGGCGACCGGCGCGGACGCCGCTACTCCAGATCAGCACGGCGGGTACCCCTTGCACTACGCAGCGCAGATGTGTGGGGCACCCGCGGCAACTGACCATCAGGTAAACATAACATCAGCCGCTACTATAGCTACGTTTACTGAAATATATAGATTCAGTTCTCGATATTGATAGTGTTGCAAGCGTTTCGTATCAGCAAGTATAGTGATGAGTTTACATGTCGTTATGGAACAATTGGTTACTTAACAATGTCTTCTAAAGCTGATTTTCTTAACGAAGAGGTATGTCATTCCTATACTTTTGTTTTTTATTCTCTAGCGTTTTGTATTGTAGAATCACAACTTGGCTACAGGGCCTAGCCGTCTAGGCATTGAAACATTCTACAAGCGTTAACGCGAATAGAAAGTATAAAAATGTATGAGAATGACATAAGACATGGACAAACCACGTGACAAATTACTTAGGAATTGACACCGTTAGCAAATGAAGTAATAGAACCGCTATGAAGCGATTGTATCTTGTCTAGGCCCTCTGGGTACCTACGCCCTACGCCAGACATGTGTCATCTCGCCATTCAGGAAGTCTTATTTCGCGTACCTCATGATAATAGTTGCTGCATAAAGACAAGCAATAATCAGCAAAGTTTTAGGTCTTTCAACGGAAAAATGTAAATTTCAAATCAAATACATTTACTGCACATAGAAAAATGAAGTGAACGAATAATTTCATGCAAATAAAAAAAATGTTATATCACAGAGTAGAGGTACTGCGTTAGAGGTACTTCGAGCTCTGGTGAGAGAGGGCGGAGCGCGTGTGGACGTAAGGGATGCAGATGGACGCACGCCGCTACTTTGGGCTGCGTCAGCTGGTTCGGCTGCAGCAGTCCTCGCGCTACATCAAGCTGGTGCAAAAGTAGACGATGCTGACAGGTATCCAAAATGGTTTATTACAATTTGTTCCTCTTTGCGTACATGGGTCAATAAAGTGCAATTGATTGATGTACTTTCTTTACCTCTCTTTACCTCGCGTATAACGTATTGTACTTATACTCCGTTTATCCGTTCTTTTATTGGCCTAATTTGTGATTCTCTTGTAATTATGACATTCCAAGATGAACAAAATTTACAATTATTTCCACTTTATCAATCAACTTATTGTTAATATCGCTAATATAATTTATTTAATACGGATAGTACAATCCGTGAAAATTGTTTGTGCTTATTAAACACAATGAAATGTCATGTTTCTTAAAATTGTTTTTATTCACAAATTACGCCTTGCAGGGATGGATTAACAGCTTTACACTGTGCTGCTGCAAGAGGACATACTGAAGCTTTAGAGACTCTGGTAGGCTTGTGTGGTGCTCGAGTAGATGTAGCGGATTCCCACGGATGCACACCATTGCATTATGCTGCTGCACTAGGTCATGCAGACGCGACTGTCACCTTACTGCAGCATGGTGCTGATGCTCATCGCCAAGATAGAAGGGGAAGAAGCCCCGCCCACACTGCTGCAGCCAAAGGTCAAATTGAAACTGTGCGTATACTTGGTAAGTGAATCAAAAACGATTGATGTGATTATTATTGATAAATTGTTAAGTTTATAATTTTTTTGCAGGAGCAAGAGGAGCTAACCTTTGGTTACGAAATTCCAAAGGCGATTTACCACTTCATGAAGCGGTTGCATCCGGAAGGCGTGAACTAGTGAAGTGGCTTTTGGATGGTAGGCCATCTCAAGTGAACGCCACTAATCACGAAGGTCGTACCCCATTACATATTGCAGCAGCAACAGATAATGCAGATCTATGCCGGCTTCTACTAGACCGTGGTGCTGAAGTGAATCTAGTAGCAAGATCATCAAAGAATGAACCAATAACACCATTAGATTGTGCAACGAATCGCGGTCATCGTTCTACCGCAAAATATTTGCAAATGCACGGTGGTCTTCCCGCTTCGAAGTTAGCAAATACACAAATAGTAATTGATGGAGCTCCCATAACAGCGTTACCTACACGTAGAGTCACAAATACTAAAATTGACGTTCATGACAAAATTACTATTGAAAAGCGGGAAGTAGTTGAATTGTCTAGTCCAATTCATGAACGACGACGTATAAAAAATCGTATAGATAGGATTTCATCTAGTGAATCTTCCGATAGCAGCAAAATGGCCAGAAAAAAAAGAGTGAATAAAACCGATAAACATAAAGAACGAAGAAAAAGACTTATGCAAGTGCAAAAAAGTTTTAGTGATGGTTATGATAGTGAGTTGGATGGTTATGAAAGAGATAAAACTTATGAACAAAAGTATAAAACTTCAAAAAAAAGTAGGTCAAGAAGTGAACCTTCCAAACGTCATAAATGCAGTGCAAAACACCATCGTCGTTATAGATCTCGAACAGATAGTTCTTCAGAATCAGAAAGCTATTTGGAAAAGAAGTCTAAGCGTCATCGTAAACGTAGTAAAAGAAAGACTACTTCTTCATCTGAAAGTAGTAGTTCAGAATCAACGGAAAGACGTAGCACAAAACGTAAGGGGAAAAAAACTTCCATACATATCGAAAATGATAGTAAAAAACACAGTGTTAACATAGTTAGGTATAAGAGTGCTGATCATTTTAAAAGTACAGATCATTCTCAAAGTAATGATCCTGTCCAGGATTTACCAACTAACGTAGAATCTAAAGCTCAAATATTAAAATCAGAAAATGATAAAGATGATAATATATTAGCTAAGAGTGTAGCTCATAGTGAAACTGAAACTGACACCCTTTCAGTTAAAACAAATATGATTACCACAGAAGCTCAAATACATATGGAACGGGAAACTAGTCAACATGGGACCTCAGAATTAACACTCACCGTAGATTCTGCAAATAATGTATCTATAGAAACAACAAATTTATCAGTAAATCATAAAGATCTGACCGAAGTAACTAAAACAGACTCATATAAATTCGACGATCATACAGAAAAAAATGTATCTGAAAATATTAATAATGAAGAAGTTCAAATCGACAAACATCAACTTGATACTCAGGACACTATAATAAAAACAAAAGATGACTCTCAGAAGTCAGGAGATAATAAGGAAGAAAATAATAAACAAATTGAAGTGCCTAGTGAATTAAAACAACCTGAAAGTAATAAAACAACTAGTGAAGATAAAACCGAGACCAGTGGAACTACGGATAAAGAAAAAGAAATAACTAAATCGGAAGCAAAAACAACAATGGATGAAAACGTAAACAAATCGAATCCCATAAAGGAATCTCAAGAAACTACTAAAGACGCAAGTGGAAGTTTAGACATTGAAAATGATGCCAAAACCAGTCCAGGTTCCCATTTACCAAGAACGCGTAAAAAATCATTTCAAATATTATCTGGACCAGACGAAATATTAACTCAAAATAAAAATATATCTGGAGAATTACAAACAAGTATCGATGGTACCAGTATAGAACGAACAGAGACTCCGCTGGACAAGAGCAATACTCCAGCAGTATCTTTTTCAAATAAAGATGAAATATTTGAAAGTAAGGAGTCTAGTGATAAAACAGATCATCTCATGGGGGAACCAGTTAACCACAGTTTAGATCCTGAAACAGATAAGCAAATTCAAGATAGTATTTTACAAAAAGAAAGTAGTGAAAGTAATGCACTCAGTCCAGAAGAAAGACGAAGGGAATACACTTCTGCTACTGGTAGCAGTACTGAAAATGCTCAAAATATAGAAAATAGTGAGGCAAAAGTATTCGATAAAAATATTCTTCCGAGCGATCGTGCAGTGCAACAAGTTATCATGGAAAACTTGTCGGAGGAGTACGATACAAATCTGTCGTTATCCCAGTCATCTTCAAAACAAATCAGAAAAACATCCAAAGATAGTCAAGCTTCTACTACTAGCAGAAGAAATAGTATTTATGAAACTGAAAGTTATAAAGTACTCTCTGATTTTGCCAATGCGCCGGATGTAACTATTGGAATTTTGAAGAAAGGTAATACACTGGATGAAGTTTCTTTTGAAGATGATAAAGATTTATTGAGCGAGGGCAAACTTGTAAAAGATGGAAATTACATAGGAAGAGTCCCTAGTGTCAGCGATAACGAGATATATAGTCATAGTGAAGCAAATGGACGTAGGAAACGTTTTCGTAAAAAAGGTAGATCGAAGAGTCGGACCACTGTAAGATCTAAAAGTGAACATTCGGAGAGAGGTTATGAATCTAGTGGTTTAATGGACTCTGGATTCGAACCAAGTCCAAGAGCGCTTCAGCGTCGGATCACCAGTCCTCGATTAGCGGCATATTATCAACAAAGGAATGCGAGTGGAAGATATTCCGGGAAATCAGATAGTAGAATTCCTATACGTAAACCAGGAGATAAATATGCAGTAGACATGAAGTCTGTTACACAAAGAATACAAACTAATATGAGACGGTTAGTTGAAATATCTTTCTACTACACACGTATAAAACAGTCGGTTTTCCGCGTCTGTCTGTGTCTATCTGTTTAATAGATTTTAATGTCGTTTTCAATTTTTATGTGTTTCTATGAATAACAGATCGTGCTGCGCTAAGCCGCGGCGGGTTATTGACATATTCGTTGTTCTATTTCATTACTAAGTACTTAATCATATTTTGTTTTTTTTTGTTTTAGATATTATTGTGAAAGGAAAATTTTCCAGCACCTCTTAGAGTTAAAACGCCTCCAGATAAGAACGAGCAAAACAAACGAGGCAGTTCTCGTAAAACGAGCCATTGACGATTACAATAAGTCTAGTTTGGCTAATATCGGCTTAGGTCCTTATAACAATCCAGATTTTTCATTTAGTAGCTTTGAAAAATTTCTTTACGAGAGCCTAAGAAAGCTGCAAAAAAGTGGTAAAAAGCATTTAGATAACTTACCGGAGAGGCCAATTGATTTTGATTACGGAGAAAGTGAACTATATAAGTTGAGTGCTATCCCGGATAATCCATGTCTTTGCACTAATAAGACCCACAGATGTTTCCATGCTGTTCATGCCTACACCGGCATACCATGTTCTGCATACAGTAAGTACCTTTTTTGTGTTGTGCAGCCAAAGGACAAAAGTTCTAACATATTGTAATTACACGTGCTTACACAGTACACACGCATTGTTCTAACGGGTGGAGTCGGGAGGCTAATATTATTGTCATAGTACAGGCGCAGTGGCTTGCCTGGCTAGGCACTTTTGGAAATTGTTAAATCTGTTGATCTTTCCAGTACCGTACAAATGGAATCACCACACTATGCCGAAACCAGCGACAGTTGGTCCAAAAACAAAGTCAAAGGGATTTTTGCCGAAGATAAACTCCAAGCCACCGTCTGGCTCTGGCAAGGCGCAAGTTACTTTAGAAGTCTCACATGGAACAGAAAAACAGTTGATAGCATTACCCGCCGAGAAACTAGATAAGAACAAGAGATATTACGTAACGTTTACTGTAAAAGGGTCAGAACCGACGTCTGATAACGACAATTCCACACCAGGAACCCATATTAGTACGAAAAGCGTTCGAAGTGGTTGATTGTGATGATAGGTATATCGTTCAATCTAGATGTTAATTCACTGCCAGATATTACAAATGATGAGCTAAACGCATACTACCAAAAAGTTAGTAAACTAAAGGAACTGTTGGAAATTAATGGTTTGAAATTCATGTCAGTACGAGTAAGTAGTATGGTCAGAGATCATCTTTGTAGATTGTAAAGTGCACTTTGTTATCATTAATTATTTTAATATATCATGTAATTAGACTGAATGACGCCGTCCATTTGAAAATGATGGAAGATAAACATATTTATTTTTTATAAATATTGTGAGAAATGATAATATTAGATACTTATTGCTATTTATTAAATATTACATGTGTAGTATTAATCTGTATCTGGGTACTCGATGTTGTGTAGTCTTCCTGTTAAAGAACAATGCACAAGTACATTAAAGAAATGTAATTACTGAAACCATTGTTGAATGCACGAAATACTTGTCAATAAATACTCAAAATACGCCAAGGACATTTTTTATAATCTTTTGACTAATTACAACGATGACCAAAATTAAACAACAGTAATTGTATTAAAAAATATTTAATTAACTTAATAAAAACTAACTACAAACTTTTAACACGTTCTAAAACCGAAATTAAAAATAATATGACTAGAAAGGCAAATCAAGTTGAAGTAGCAAATAGTAATCATACGCCGAGCAACAGCGCGACTCCAGCAAGGGTCCAGCGTGTTGGTTTATCTTTTGTCTTCAGATTAAACGTCCAGACGAAAGTCGGGCCTCGCATTCTGCCAAGAACATCAAAGATAAATCATATTGTTTTATGACTGATATGCGTGGTCGCATGCGATTAATATTGCAACCGCAAAAAATCCGTAAAGATGATGATGAGAGTGTGTCTAGTCTAGTAGAAAAAGTTTACCGTATTTTATATACTGGGCACTCGTAAACGTTGCGCGTGTCCTGCTTGTCCTGCGTAACAGCCTTGACATATATGACGGGCATCATGGGGAAGAGCTCCATCATGTGCGACTCCACGATGCCGCCAGTGGCCGTGTCCCAGCGCGCGCCCTCCATGTACAGGCCGTGGATATTGGCGCCCTCGCGCGGCGGTGCACTAATGCATAAATACGTGCTCATTGTCTATATTTAACAAGTTGTAGGTATAAATTAAAAAGCCATAGTTGGTCATAGGTCATATAGTTGACGGACCCGTTGGTCTAGTGCCCTGGCTGCTATAGGCCGACCGTTTAACTCGCGTATCGCCTGCGCGGTAAGAAGGGAGCGGGGGCGGGTAACGCTACACACGGAGTCAATAATCCAAAGATTTATCTCGAGATAGACATTGTTGGTAAAGAATAAAATAATAAGTATCTTTTTTTTAAGTATTTATTTTTAAGTTTTACAAATATTTTATAATAGCTTCATAGGTACAAAATCATAAAACAATAATTAACTCCGTTTAAGAAATATTTAACCACAGATAAAATTTTTATAGGACTATTCGTCACTAATATTCATATCGCTTGAATCATCATCACTGTCTGTGTAGCTTGAGGAGTCCGAATCTTGCAAATTAATAATAAATCGGTCCATCTCTTCATCAACGATGCGATCGTGCAGACAATATTCATCTTCAATAGTTTGTACATGTTTATCGCAGTTAACCCATTTTTCTACAGAGAATTCGGCAAATAACTGTTCCAGTGTATTTTTCTTTTTGTCTAAATTAGAATCAATTTCAATTTTTGCGAGCTGTCCTTTGATATCCCCCCAAACCAATTCGATTGGGTTCAGGTCTGGGTGATATGGAGGCAGTCGTAAGTCTTCATGACCTGCCGCCTTTAAAATTTCATCTATTTTGTAAATATTTTCTGTCGCGTGTTGTTTGATTAAATTCAATAAATCACATTTTCTTAGAGACGTATCAAATTCAATATTGTGTCTTTGCAGCCAGGTTTGCATGGTGGCTTTTGTGGATGTCATTGTAGGCTTTTTGTCCTCTTGTACCGAGTGGTATGCGGCATTATCCATAACAATAACTGAGCTTGGCGGTAAATTTGGCAATAGCTTTTCTTTAGTCCATTTGCTGAAGTTTACAAAATTCATATCGCTATGATAATCTCCGGTTTTGCTTTTGGATTTAAAAATTAAAAGAGCTCCATCGATAAATCCGGCTTGTCCACCAGCATGTACAATAATTAAACGTGGCCCTTTGCCAATATGCGACAGCACCCCTCGTTCTTCATTGGATTGCCAACACGCCGGTACATTTAATGACGAATTGACATATGTTTCATCGAGGTAAACAATGTTTCTTTGATCTCTTCTGTGCTTCTTTATCGCATTAAGATAACGCCACCGCCACGATACGATGTTTGGTTGTTCAATCAGTAATTTTCTTTTTGATTGACATTTCTTAAATCGAAAGCCAAGTTTATGAATCAATGTTCTCAAATATTCTCGGCCACAATTTAAAATTCCTTCTTCTCTGAGTTTCGCATTCAAAATTTTTAATGTAGGAACCTTCTTATAAACCGTATAAAATTGAGTTATTTTTCTTCTAACAACGCCCTCTGTAAAACTGTCAACTTCAATTTTTTTCTTTCGGATTTGTTTAATTTTTTTTGGTGATTTAAAATTTACATTATTTTGTTCATCTTTCAGTTCATTTCCTTCTTTTATTATTTTACATATGGTAGTCACCGAAAGTCCTGTAGCTTTAGCAACAAGTTTGTTTAGGTTTACGTCTTCAAGATACTCTGTAGAATTATGATCTTGTTTTCTGGCTTTAAAAAAGGAATATACATTGTATGCTATTTGTTTAGCTTGCTTGTTAATTTTGTTCGCAAAACTGGAAGAGCGATTCATCTTGAGATTTATCTTGGCAGTCGTATACCTTGTGCGTTTATCTTCAAGCGTCCGTAACAAAAACACCAACCGCGCCCTGCGAGCACAGCCAGCGCACTGCCGCACTTGACGTAAGCTCTCTGCTCCGCGCACCCCTTTCACCCATCCGCTAACATCTCCCCTCGCTCCCTTCTTACCGCGCAGGCGATACGCGAGTTAAACGGTCGGCCTATAGCCAATAGGTCGTGGGTCGATAGCCCACCTTGCGTCTGAGTGTTTCAAGTGCGTAACCTATTTTGGATAAAATTGTTTAGACGTTTTAAAGCAAGAAGTTAAGTTTGTCAATTTGACGTGAATGAGTGAGATTTTGGGGGGCTCATGACCCCTACGACCCCCCTCTCTATAAAATCTTTTTTTTTTTAAATTGAACCGACTTCAATATCACTGAAAAGTAAAAAATAATTTAAATATTATTAAAGTTGGTGTTAGCTTACCGGCTATGTATATTTGGCACCAACTTCAATAATATTTAAATTATTTTATACTTTTCAGTGATATTGAAGTCGGTTCAATTTTTTTTAAAAGATTTTATTTTAAACTTTTTAGTGATATTTTCATATATTATAAAGATTGAACCATCGAAGACCGTAAAATGATCTAGGTAGGTTATGATCACATTATCGTCTACATAGTTTTACATAATTCATGTTTCTTCAGAAAAAAATATCCGGTCGTAATGAAATTTGCATGGAATCATCTTAGTAGTTTACTCTCTCGAATAAAAAAAGAATCATCGAAATCGGTTCATAATTGTCAGAGCAATGTAATGGAGAACATCAGTTTTATGGTTTTTACCAGATAAATTCCTCCTCATCGTTCATGGTCCTGCAGGAAGTTCTTATCCGGCTGTGATACATTTCATACAGATTCATTATAGTGGTTTCTTCTTTCGAATAAAAAAGAATCATTGAAATTGGTAAATATTTGCCAGAGTTATGACCATTTTTGTCTTTAAAAATCGACATAAAGTCATCTAAATAGGCTTTCCTGCAGCTTTCCTGCGCAGTCACGATTCTTGTTTTTTCAGGAACTACTTATTACTAAGCAATATTTTTTTTTATGGGACCCAAACAATGGATTGAAGAATGGATGGAAGAAAGATTTTTTCAAATCGGTTCATAATTGCCAGAGTTAAGCGCGAACATACATTAAAAAAAAACATATATACAGACGAATTGAGAACCTCCTCCTTTTGTGAAGTCGGTTTAAAACCGTAGTTCACGTTTCCGCCACCAGCAAAGATCAGTTAGCCATCTTCGCGACCACATTTTAGACGTCATTTTGTTAGTGAATGTTTATCTAAAACTATAGTTTAATATATTGTATCAATGTTATACATGCATAAAACGCACAATTGTAAGTATATTACATTTCAACTAGTCTCGTTAAGACCTTCAGCGACGGACAACCGGAATTTTAAATTTTGTTAATAGTAGTTTATGCACCAAGGGGATAAAGTAGTGTCTTATGTCGCGGGCGTTTAATTGAATCGCGAGCATAACGAAGGATTCTAGCAACTCCTGAGCGCAGCGAGGGAGTATAGAGTTAATGCTAGAATCCTGAGTACAGCGAGGGATTTAAGCTCGCCCAAGACAAAGGCACCTTTATCCCCGAGGTGAATACACTACTTTTCACACCTACTGCGAGGTAATAAAACACAAATATTGCTAGAATTAAAATAATGACAATATTTTGGGACCATCCACACATGGTAATCTGATCCCAAACTAGGCAGAGCCTGTACTATGGAAACCAGATAACTAATATTAATTAATAGTGAAATAACATCCAGACACTTGCTGGGAATCGAACCCACAACCTATTGGGTAGTGGCCAGGGTGTCTAACCACTAGACCAACGAGACCGTCAATAATATCAACATAGTGATTTGCCGCGTTATCATAGTATTTCATTTTCTATTATAGACCACTGGGTTGTGCTCGTCGCGTTCGGTTCGATTTTCAAATGTTTTGTTTTTCGTGCAGTTCTCTGCTTAGATTAGTATTATATATCTGTGGTAAGTGTTGAGGAATTTTCGTTTGACGTTCGAAATTCAAACACATTATTACCCAAGGGAGTTTAGTACTACATTATTACCCGGCTAGACTGTAGGGATATAATGAGGCACTTTATGTCATCTTTATATGACATATAATGTGACATTATCGAGCAGGTGGTGTGAAAAGATATATATTGCCTATGTCACATCCACAACTAAGACGAATCTAACGATATATTATTAATGTTGTCTTTTACTTACGAAATCAAACTACTTTTACGGATTTTATCGCGGTTTATTTTAGATTTTACTATCCCGACGTTAGATATATTATTAGTTAAAATCATTTACAATCCACCAAGTCGTTTCGGCTGTAGGCCATGCCAAAGAAATATACACACTTACATACATGTGTGGCTTAAGTCCCTCGATATACTATACCAACTAGATTTGCTGTCACGACCCGAAAAGTGGTCACGACAATAAGAAAATAAGAGCTACGGAGACGGCTGTCGCTCAATTGTCTGCAATTATTATTGAACCTTATTTTATAGTATGTAAGTCATCTTTTTATATGAACATATTATTGTTTTGCGTGTACGTGTATAGTTGTGTAGGTATATGTAACCGCGACCACATTTTCGATGTCATTTTGTTCGTGACAGCTAATCTTGTTGGTATAGTATATCGATGCTTAAGTCCATATGTGAGAAGAATCGAAAATCTTCCTTACTTAAAATCCTGTCTGCTCCTTTTGGTCACATCACAATTTAGGCACATCTTGTCAAGAGGCCATTCGTTCTTCCGCGCTGTCTGTTGCATAATGGCGGTCAAGAATGACTGCGGATTGAAGAAACCAGCCAACCATACCGCTGGTGGTAACTGAAACATTTTCAATTATATAGGACCAACTTTTCTACGCGCCTATTTTTCTAACAAGCAATGAATTCATGAAGTAGTGATTAGAAAATGGAGAAATACGTACATTGAAGTCACCGGACCAGTTCTCAAGTTCCGACAAGCGTAGACACAGGTCGGAGAACCACGCCGCCAGCCCCAACAAGCTGGGGTAGGCGAGCTTGGTCCACGAGTCCGGCACTTTATCCATGAACAGCGACTCCATCAGCCTCTCCATGTCACTGCTTATAGTCAGCTCACCCTATCCAGTATGTAAATAGATATACCTAAGTACTAGAATAAAATTCCAATGGATGGTTTTAAGATTTTTTCGAACCGGGGCAGAAGCTTGATAGTGGCGCCCCTCCTCCCTTCAGCGTTTGAGAAATTACTTGAAAAAACTCAAATTTCAAATCCGCATCACAAGTTCACTTAGGGTGTGGGCTAGGGTTCCCACCCGTACTATATTATATGTATATTACATTACTATATTTTAATCAATTGTACTAGGAATATATAAAATAAAAATAAACAAATATATAAAATACAGATAAATAATGAGAAATAAATAAATACGTACTAATTGTTTTTATAAATTTCTCAAAAGTACTATATTTTATATAACTTACAAGAAAAAATACTATTTTTTTTAAATAAAGGTGGCAACCCTACCCCTTACCCTGTGTGGCGCCTTTTTCTTACAAGTCAAAGGTGAGCCAATCAGGCTTCCGTATGCTAGGCGCTTCGTGGAGCGAGTTTTTTATTTTTTATTAAGATATATTATGATTTAGCGTATTTCTATAGGATTACCTAGGTACTACCTATACTGCGATCCCCAAGACGCCTGCCAAGCGTGGGGGTTATGGCAACCCCTTCCTTCTAAGAGAGAGGCTTTTGTCCAGCAGTGGACGTTTTTCGGCTGCTGATGATGCCCCCTGAAACTGCCGCCCGGGGCCCGGTTCGACAACCCTCGAAACGAGGAGGATCCTGTGTTTTGAGTTAATATTGGCACTTAATTTCGCATACATAATTAACAGATTATTGGCTGAGCTAAATCCATTTTTTTGGGAATGATGGATAATGTTCGCCATAAATAGCCAAGGCAGCTTCACTGAACGGATGCAGATGAGCACTAAAGATCGAAGTCTTGGGGCGTTGGCACAAAAAAATGTTTTCTAGTTGCATAGGTTTGGCAAAAGACAGTTTGTTACATACTTTAAGACCCAACTCCAATTCCTTCAACGATCGTCGTATCTCTCCCATAAGACGATTCATTCGTTCACACTCTTGCAAGGCTACAATAGTGTAGGGCGTCAGTTCCTCCACTTTGCCCATCAGCTCCTGCAGATTAAATGGCTCCGGCACTCTGTCCAATATGTCTTCGATAATGAGTCGGACCTGATAATATCAAGGTAAGTTAACAATTATATCGATTCGTACACAGGTACGGTCGCAGCCAACAATTTGGGGGCGGGGGGTCATATTTGACAGTCCCGTTGGTCTTGTACCTAGACACCCTTAACCGCTACCCAATTTAGTCTACGAATGTGGATTTAGGGGGGGGCGGGTCATAACCCCTACGACCCCCCTCTTGGACCGCCACTGTTCGTACATAATGACAGGGACGGCAAACACATCTTACCAAACAACATATTAATACAGTTGATGCACAATGGATCCAAGTGGATCAATGGTTACAGGACCCTACTCATAGTCACGATCAATGGAATAGAATATAACATATCTTACCAATTCTTCTTGACTTGCGCCACCACCGGCCTGTGCACCAGTATCCCGTGGTTGCATTTCAAACACCACCTAAGTATAGAAGTCTAAAATGTTCACGAAGGCTAAAGGGCAACATTACAAAAAATTCGTTGTTTACAGTGCATTGTAAAGAGTTCTACATCTATTGAATCAAATAATAGAAAATACTATGCTGGAATGCTCGAGGGGTGTCCGGGTAAAAATAGCACCCACCCCTCCCCTCCAGAAAAAACAAGTCGGGCAGTAGCGTCTTTCTATTCTATTACCTACCACCTATACTGCGATCCCCAATACGACTGCCAAGAGTGGGGATTATGGCAAACCCTCCATTCTAAGTGAGAGGCCTTTTGTTCAGCCGTGGAAATATTTTGGCTGCTGATGATGATGATGATTACCAAGAATTGCAGAGATGTAGAACTCAATTGAATCCAATAACAGAAAACACAGTAACGAAAACTGATAATTACACCGAACAGTCTCTCAGACACTGTGGTCAAGTATCCAATCTCCGCGTTGGGGTGCAGCCCGTACAGATACGGCGTCTCATCTGGCAAGTAGTCGTCAATGTATGCATGGTATCCCACGTAGTCTGAATTGGGTGGCGATATAAATCCTTGCGCTAGTTGCAACTCTCCGTCCACCTGGAGATTAACATTGCTTGATTTAGCTAACCGGAATTTTCGTGAAATTAAATAACGGTCTTAGTCAGGGGCGTAGCTACCACCGCATCAACCGTATCAATGATACGGGGTCCCCGGGCTACGGGGGCCCCGAACACGTGTGAGAAACAATTCGTAAAATCCATGTTCTCACATAATATCTTAGGCCGTACCATAATTTGGGCTCCCCAACAAATTTTGATACGGGCCCATCTAAGGCAAGCTTAGAATATACTGGCCACTGGTCTTAGAATATACTTACCAACTCCGGTTGCATGTATTCAAGTAGGAACGTGCGACAGAGCCGCCTGTCCCAATCGTCGGTGATATGTCCACCGTACATGATCTCTCCAAAGAGGTATCGCAAGTCCTCCCACGGCACGCGAGGATTCGCCTCTAGGTAGTTGAAGAGTACGTACACGCAGATTGTTAAATCGCCAAAATTAAATGGATATACCCTGGAACATTGAAGGGAGTATTCATAAGACGTCCAGACCCTTGACAAGTAACTACGCATCTTTAAGGTGTGGACGTCCCATCAGTCCAGACAGTTTGGTTTATTTCGTGATTTTACAAGATTAAAATCGTAGCAATAATATGTAAAGTTATGAACACAGGAGTGATGGCTGACCGGTAGCCAGCCAAACACAATTGATAGGGTTCATTAGGTCATATTCTACCCTACCAATTGTCACTTCTGTATACATACATTGATTGCTACGATTTTGATCGTAAAGAAAAACAGGGTACAGACGCCTGCATCAGAGGACTCCTTCCATAATTGGAAGAGCGGAGTCCTCTGACTGGAAATGCAGTCAAACACTGGATGCAATGCATTTTAATGTTTACGAGTACCTATACTTTAGATACCCTACGATATTTTTACAAATCACAAAATATATGTATCTCCAACTTCTCACATGTCAATATGCTCGTGTAATAAGGTGTACCTGTTCCATCCCTGTGGTCCAAATTTCCGGCGCTCAGCCACTACGGCATGGAAGTAGCAAAGCGCGAACAGTATAGACTTAAACTCTGCTTCTTTGCTGCACATCTCTAATGTTTCTTGACTGAAGTTGTCCAACGACTGTGGAAAAATATTAAAGTGCAAAGCGTAATGTAAATAGTGAGGGCGAAGCTTAGAGAATTAAAACAAACCCTCAATGGTAATGAAAAATAATAACAGATGATTATATACATATGTCCTGGTGAAATTAACCGCGCAAAGCACCAAAAGCCCTAAATCTAAAGACACGTCGCTCCTGTTTACATTAATAAATTTTGACTAATAAAATTACACATAAAAAATTTACATTAATAATTTGTAGCCTCTGGCGGCGCATCGGGAAATCGCATGCTTTGCAAACTGAAGGGCGTGGGGAATCCTGCGGGGAGCTACAACTGTGGTTGTTTGTTCGTTACTGGCTACGACAGTGCAGGCCATGATCCATCCGTCGTAACGGCATGTAAAAATGTGCGCCTGACCTTTCCCCCGTCGTGTATTCCGTCTTGGATTGAGGGAGTGACGCAAGCACTTGTGGACTATCTCCCGCATACATTGCTGATCTTGTATTGGATTGGCCGCTGTGGTCGTATCGGCCAAGAGGACATTACATTAGGAAATCATCATAGTGACCTTGTGCAAATTAGCCCACATCCCGATTGGGGGTTCGTTGGTTATCTTGATGGCTGACTCCAGGATGCCTTGTGGAATAATGTGGTAAGCAGCTGAAGAAGCCGGCTCAGCGCTTAAGTACAATCTATTAAAGAAAACATTTTAATGATACGTATTGTTGAGGGAATAGACATAATATTCTATTCCCGCACCACAACCCCACTATACAAGTGAGCTAAGTAGCTCAGTACACACGAAGCAGTGAGTTGGCGTAATTCAGCCGAGTGTGTAATGAGCAGAGCTCACGAGTTTCATACGACGTTTTTCAACACATTTTTTTTTATACAACTAAGGTGGCAAGCAAGCATGCGACCCGCCTGATGGTAAGCAGACATCGCAGCCTATAGACGCTAGCAACACCAGAAGAATCACTAGCGCGTTGCCGACCCTTAAGACATTAGATATTAGGTCTTTTGTGTCCAGTAATTTCGCCAGCTACAGTGCCCTTCACACCGGAACACAGCAACGTTTACACACTGCTGCTTGGCGATAGAATATCTGACATTTGCGAGGAAAAAACTAACAAAATATGAAAATTATGGGAAATGGCGCGCGTTCTTTCTTCACACGCCCATTGCAATGGAAGTGAACATACAGCCTACTTCAAAATTACAATTATAAGTGATATATCACAATTATTTGTTATAAAATTTTAAAATATTTGCATTATAATGCAAATATTTTAAAATTTTATAACAAATAAAAAAAAAAAAAAAATATTTGCATTATAAAATTAAATTAATTATTAATTATTAATTAATTATTATTATTTTAAATTTTAAAATATTTGCATTATAATGCAAATATTTTAAAATTTTATAACAAATAATTGTGACTTAAGAATAATTTTATAATAATAAATGATTAAGACGTACACATTTATTTAAGTAGGAAAAATGTAAGTACATATATGGATTTTCAGCGGCACAAAACCTCTTTGTTGTTACTAAAAAAAAATTGCTTTATTACATACATACCCGGTTAAATTAAATGCTCTGTAACTCGCATATAACTTGCAGTAAGGTACTAATTAAAATTAATTCTATTACGCACTAGTGCGTAATGTTATTACGCACGCGTGTGTTATAGCTCGGTTTATGTTATGGCCCTTAAAAGCGATTTAATAAGGCTCACTTTACGAGCAAGTGTGTTGAACATCTTAACAATATTTCTTGATTGATAAACCATTAACTTAGCAAAAATGTTGCGAAAAGAAGTTTTCAATGCAGGATAGTTCTTGTCTTTCTAGTTAACTCAATAAATCTTACACTAAAATAAATATTTTTGGCGTGATACTAGTTTATCAGCCTCATGACAGTTACGTTCAAGTAATTCCCAAATGATAAACGAAGTGATAGGCTTCTTACCTATATGCTGGCAAGGGATTTTCAAAACACTCTTCCATTTTCTTTTCGAGTGCTGGAAGCCATTTTGCAACCAAGTGTATGTTCTGTAAGATAACCCAATGCCCATTGAGGGAGGCGACTCCCATTGCTGCCTCCGCAACCACCTCCTGACCCTGTCCTAAAGATACTATATGGAAGTTCTTTTTGTCCGGGGAAATTCCTATTTTGCGACCAAGTTTCTCTAAATCCTAAAAAAAAAGGAAATTCTTAAGAAGAACATAAATCATCTTACCAAAATGTTTTCATACACAATATTTAATAAAATGCATACAAAATAAAAATATGTAATCAAAATTACCTTAAGAGGATCGACGCCAGGCGACAGGATAAAGAACATGGGTGTTGTGGAATTACTTTCTTGATAAGACTTTTCCAGGGGCGGTGTACGAGCTTCAACATACTTTGTACCCAGATTTTCTTCACAAAACGCACTAAACATGATGAGAAACAATAAGTAGGAAGCAGTCACAGTACTTATAGCAGAGTTGATAAAATCCAACGTTTTAATGGCGATCCGCACTGCTCTTATTAGTCAGTGGCGGATTTACAAAAAAGCCACCTATATGCTAAATCAAATCGCCGACTATAGGCTGAACAAAATCGCCCCCTGTGGGGTTTTTAACGAGCCTGTTGATCTAGTAGTTAGATGCCATAGGTTGTGGATTTGATCCCCACCCAGGACAAAAAAATGTGTACGTAAACATTTCTGTTTGCCACCTACGAAAAATTACCCCCGAGGGCTAGCTAGCCTATTGGGAATTCCGCCACTGCTCTTAGGCACACACTCACAGCGACGATTTTGTCTGATTATATTTACTGAATCGCCCCTTACCATCAACTGGGATGCGGTCAAACACCAGCACATGTACAAAGTAAAAAAAAGGCGTACCTCGAGGCATACGACATTCTATCTGGCCGAAGAGCTCGCATAATGCAAAGCCGTTGCAGTGGTGTCTTATTTTTCCACTCGCCTGGCAGTTTGTCCCTTTCAGGAGCTTCGCCTTCAGTATACTTCTGCCATCTGATAGTAAACGAAACGTATACCCGATTATTATGATTACTATTAACAAACATTCCTACGCACACAATTTCGTTCATGGTTACCAAACCATGTTGCAAACCTTTTAGCAGCCCCTTCAATATCTTTATCGAGATTTTCAAATGCGTCCATCTTGGAGAGCGCTACGACGCCACCGAAGGAGTTGTTAGACAACCAGGAATACGGAGAGTTCTCCGGCGCCACCGCATATTTCAGCAGAAAGTCCAGCTCTCTTGGGTCTACTTTGCCCTCCGCTTGTAGTACCTAATTCGATAAAATTTTAGTTTCTATTCTATAGTATTTATATGAATTAATCCTATATTATAAAAACCAAAGTGGGGCTTACCTAGATTTAGCCAGTTACGACTAACATATAGCCGGTTGCAGCTGGCTAAAAGGTCCAAAGGTGAGGTGCAGTATCTTATCAAAATGACTCATTAATGTTAGCATCGAGATGACATAAAGGTTTTCCCCGCAAAAAGAAAAAAATGGCTAGTGGTTAATATCAAAGGTGATCGGATACTAATAAGCTGCTATTATTTTAGCCAACTGTAACTAGTTTCAAATAAATATAGTATGTTAAGCCTAGGTGTAACTGCTTTTGACTTTTAACCGAAACATGCACTAAACATATGATACCTACTTGTAAAGTGATGAGGAACAAGAATACAAGCTTGTCTCTCTCAAACAGTCCTCTGCTGGTGTAGATAAACACTGCAAACGTAATACTGTCCAACAAGTTGTAGACACGGCTCTCAAGATCATCGGCTGGTTCCGCTTTCATCAGGGCATCTTTGAACACTACGCTGTAGGCCTTCAGCGAAAATTGGTACATCGGATTGATCTTGTACAGATCGTTCAAGATGAAGTATAGTAGCGAGGCACGATCAGCTGCACGTCTGTTAATAATCATTATTATTTATCTTTTTATTTCTTTCTGCGAAGCTGCAATTATGCAATTACATATATTAAAGTTTATGTGTTATCGATACTATAGAAAACCTATGCCTTGCTCAAATTTCTGTAATAGCAAACCTGCTTTATGTTTACATAAAGCAGGTTTGCTGCTAACAGATTTAGAAAGTGGGATTACATCAAATTTGAACAAATTTTTTTTAAATTTTCTCTGAAGGACTTTCTCACCTATATCTCTCGCGAGCTTCATCAATCTTGACAGCAGTGACTTTCCCCTCCCCTACTTTGACTTCAATATCTGCAGCTGTCTTCTTGGTGGTCTCCAAATTAATAACGAGTGCTGAGTCGCTTAAAATATCTGGTCCGGCTGAGGACAACCGCTTCAGCAAGTCGTCTTCTAGTGATTTCAGTGTTATTTTGAAATCATTTTGTTGTTTAGTAAGGCCCGCGCGCAATGCTTCCAGATCCGGTCGCTCGGCTTTCACTACTTCACCTAACAATTGTTCTTCCAAGCTGAGGATTTTTTAGACCAACTTAGAAACCTACCATTCTATTAAAAATCCGGTATATAATATTGGAATAGTCACTTACCCGTCTCTAGTGACAGTGAAGTTTATAAGAGTGCACTGCGCCTGCATTTCAGGTTGATAATGTGGGTTGGCTAACTTAGTTTGTATAATCAGACGGAAATTGGGATGATAGTCTATTTCTCTATCTCCTATCTGGAACAGATTTCAAATTTCATTTCATGCAATTTAAAAAAAAATTAAGTTACTCCTAAATCTCCAAATCTCAGAGGCTCACCTTAAGGACTTTCCCCTTGCGTATGAGAACTCTGCCCAGCAGCGGCTCGAGCACCGCGTCGACAGACTCCCCGATATTCTCGAGCAACACAACGTCGCCGTTGCTCACGCCACGCTCAATTCGGTCCAAATAGTTTCGTTGAGTGAGTCGAATGACAACTAATCCATCACCGTATTTAGATTTAATCCATTTTATACCTTGCCTGCAATCGAGTATTTTTAAGTGTCAAGAAGGTTTGAAATAATTTAGCTTTATTTTCAATTTACTTATAAAATCTGCATTAAATTCAAAGAAAGAAATAAATGGAAAAGGGTTTACAGTTGTGGGTCGATCATGAGCGGCCAACGCGCCGAGTTGGTGAGTATGGTCGCGTTCTCGGTACTCATGCTGTCAGTGGGCAGGCCCTCATTGTTCCAGCACGCAACTTGCGCGTCATCCGTCAACATCGACAGAGGATCAAGACCTTCAGTAGTGTCGATTTTAGGCTACAATGGATATAACGATAGTAATGTAATAATTATAATAATAAAGGTTTTTTTTTAAATTAAAATAACATAGAAAATAACTAGTAATAATGAACACTATAAAGTTGTATTTTTTTACAGTTTATAATTGCCAACCAAATAATTAAAAAATCAAATAAAATACTTAAATAAAATAAAATAATTTTACTTAGCTTAAATTAGCTTAGCTCTATATGTAACATCACGATCTGTATTGTAATTTTTTATTTCATTTTCATTTACAGCTACCAAATGAATCTAGACTTACATTTGTTTTGGCTAGTGTCGGCACCCAATCATCATTTATGAGTTGTTGTCGGTATCGGCGCATGAAGCAGCCCACGTAGGAAATGAATGCTGTGACGAGAAGCACATCACCAGGCAGCATCTTACCAGACTCCTTGAGGTTTACAACAGTCGATGACCATCTGACAGATAGCATTAACATAAACCAATTTACTAAGGAGAATTCAAAATATATATGTACATATAAACCTTATCTAAAGAATAACATATCAAAAGAATAGGAAGACCAAAGCTGAGTACAATTGTATTGTAAAAGATCTACAGTAGGTACTGCTATGTTTCTGGAAATGACACGTCGGATAGAGAAAAGTGGAAAGCAAAGACGAGAAGAGCAGACCCCACTATCAGATGGTATTAATAAATGCGAAGGAAAGAGATATCTATTCACGCAATCTCCGTTCAGACCTTACTTCTGAAATATCTTCAGTTCTACAGTTCAAATGGTAACTCACCTTATTTTTTCAGAAGCTAGACCATTCACAAGCCTATTGGCTAAGTCTATGGTAGCATTAGTAGCGTCGGCTTCGGCTTGACACTTCATCTTCTCGTTAACAGCCTCCTGGAAGGCTGTCATCAACTCCGCCAATCTCTCCTCCAGTTCCTAAATTGTAACAAGAATATTATTAGGTACAGTACAGCCAGTGGATTTTGTCTGATCATGCTTTGTGAGTGCTATGCTTTATACATTGAATTTACAATATAATATGTAACTAAGTTGAGTTACCTAACTCATTGGAACATTGTTATCAGAAGCCAATTTTTATATTGCGATATTGCCCTCTACATATGTACAAAAGTTAAGTAAACATTTTTAAAACTGCTGCGACACGAGTTATTAATCCTGTGTTGTCAATAAGCTAGTGTGAACTTTCGTCTGCAGCTGCGTCGCCACTTACCATCAGAAGGATTGCGATCAAGTACTAACTTATATTTATTGAGAAACAAAATATGTATTACCAAAAAAAAAAGAAAAGAAAAAAAAAGGATGTACAAAAAGGGCCTAGTAATAATATTTATGATCACCTTATAAAATCATTACGACATGAATGACCTCGTAGAATTTGACGACAGGAATAAAAAAATGCACTATATGTAAGTATATCTGCATCATGTGAATAAGCTGCTATAATTTTCAATGTGAAGATTGGTAAGGTTGCCAGTGACACGGTCTAGAAGAAGCCATGTCAAATAACACCCGCTAATATTTTGTGCAAACTAGGTACAAGCTTATTGACGAGTTCGTCAGTACATCAAAACTTAAAATACAGTCTATTATACTGCAATAATTTGAATCTACAATAACAGAATTAACGTCATTCTTGTATTTCAAAGATCAATCTCTACTGAAATTTGGTACAAACTACCTTTCATATCACTACCAGATTAAGTGTTATCAGATATTATGAGTATGTTGTTACCGTAATTTTATCAGTAAGGAAAGCGAGCTTGTCCCTGGCAGCCTGCAACTCTGCATTAGCAGCATTAAGCGCTCGTCTTTTAGGCTCTACCACCACGTAGATATCGTAGAACCTGACGATATTGATAACCCACGAGCACAGACCGGCCGCGGCCGCTGACTTCGACATAATAAATTCCATGTTGAACTCCGGATTCTTAATGTACGGCTGCACCGCCTGCAATATTTAGGTTATAAAACGGGTCGTTAAAATTCAAATATAGATTCACATATTTGTTAAATATACCTTTTTTTACCTTGATAACATCAGGGTGTATGTTTTCTTTATCGTAATAAACTAGGTCATTCAGGAACTGATCCACTTTTGCCATCATTATCTGAAAATATATTATATTTCAAATTTTGATAAAAAATTAGGCTTCTTTTCTTCCAATTTGTCAAGAGAGATATAAAAAATGAACTATTTTTATTAAGATTTATTCCACAAAAATAATGAAGTCTAATACTAGAAGAAACTTTGTCAATAATGTAGCATGTTACAAAACTTTATTGCCGAGTGTGAAAACCACAAACTTATTAACCGCCCTGAAAGTTTAGACCGCTAGCATGATAGCTATGATTATGCTAGCCTTTTCTACAGTTTTTACGCCATGGAGAAAATAATCCATCCATGATATACCTTGCACGCTTTCCATGATCTATCCTTAGGTATTTTTCCCTTTTTGGCAAACAATACCAACACCGCAGCGGTCACATTAACGACCGCGTCCGGTGGGGAGCCAAAGGATTTTAATTCAGTTAGGTTATTTTTATTCAGAGTATTTAGAGCCTCTTGTGCGGCAATCAAGGCTGGTTCAGCCTTGGCCAAGTCGTCCGCGCAAATCTTGGCTTTTATTGTTACATCCTCTTCGATTACTTTTACTTTTTTCTCTTCTTCAGCAGCTGTAGTGAAAACAATATGATTTATTTATGTAAAGTATTATGTTTTGAAACAGCAATATACGGTAAACAGGCAACTGGTACTAAGTACATAATCGAATATTGTCATATTGTTTTTATATATTACCAAACAACTTCTCTTTAGAGACTTTTTCACTTTCAGCGCCAACTACTTCAATGAGTGCTTCTGCAGCCTTATTCTTCACTTTAAGTACGACTTCTTGTTCAGCAAGAGTTACCTGTAATATTGTAAAATGTTTTGTGCACATTATCTGACCATTATAATTTATGGCTTTTATGAATAAAACCTAAAACACAGAACTTGCTCGTAGGTTTGATTTTAAAAACAAAACGGTTTCTTAAACATTATACACGTGTATAAACCTACATCTAATAAGCTAAATAATATAAAACTACTCCTACTCAAATAATATTACCCATTATAATAAACATTCACAAAAAATATCTTAGCCAGTTTACTGACGTAGTTCTTCTGGCGGTTAAAAGCTAAATGCCAACAAAAGCTCGGAGTTTTCCACAATGATATCTACCTTTAATACAGAAACATCAGCTGCACACGACGCCAATTTTTCCAATCCATTTTCCAATCGTGATATCATCATTTTTAAGTTATTAGTCTTCTCATTCAACAGTTTACTATATAGCGCTATCTGTTCCAAAAACGTCTTCGGTGTCGTATAATTGTAGCGTTTCTCATTTTGAAAGTATACCGCGGACATCTGATTGACGCTTTGATGCACGTGGGACATGAACGCAGAGACCGAATCTACTAGCTCAGGCTGTCGAAAAGCAAATTTAAATTTTCTACTTTTTATCATGCTTTTATTTCTAACATTAAACGGCGTCGACTTGATTGAGACGCTCATAGCCAGTTGTAACCACTGTCCGGTAAACGATGAGTTGGGTAAGCAACGTTAGGCAAGGTCAGTCCTTAGATGAGTGACCGTTTAGTGGCATTGAACTGAGCTTCTCCGTGCTTCGGAGGGCACGTGAAAAGTTTGTCCCGGCTATTGTCAGTCATCTAGTCTGAGAAATAAGGGCAGCTTGAAAACTCTAACATCAGGTTGGCCACTAACCATATGATAAAAAAAAATGTCGTCAAAACGAAAGGCATCGTGTTGGATCCCTATAGAATGACAATAACAAAATTATTTCCATTTTTTGTCGATCTAGAGACGTACTAGTTAATTTACTAAACTCAACCGTATGGCGATGAAAGGATTTTTTTAAATAATTTATTCTAAAATCATGTCTGAATCACCCATCCAAGTTAACCCTATTTCCGGGAACGGTGATATATTTCAAAATCACTAACTGCAAGTTTACTAGACATAAGGAAAAACTATCTTGAATTGTGATGGGATTCACAAATTTGACAGGTGATAATTCAAACTGGACAAAACCTGGATGCCTTAATAGTGTCAAGTTGCACCGGAATAAAAGTGTTTAAATACCGGCAATGATTCGACTTCCGCAATAAATCTCTTTGATACTGATCTTAGGGCCTCCATCGGCCACTCGTGGAACCAATTTATAGCAGTGCAGTTTACTATGGATGGAAATTTTCGTGCACGGACTCGCAATGTTGCGCCCACCGGTGAGAAGCACAGAACCACCTGACAAAAATAAAAAATAGCTATAAATCACCTACATACAAAAAGGAACTATTTGAGGTCTCCAACTAATATCATGGAAACAATAATACTCCGAATGGAATAAGAAATAATACAAGAAATAAGAGGTATATTTTACCTTCAGCAGAGATCTGACTCGATTGATGAAGAATCTCCAACAATTCTCTCGAGTATCAGGGACTCCGGTAGCTTTAGTCTACAATAAATAAATAAAACGAATTTATTTTGTGTTATGGTATATATACATGTTTAGTTTTTGAGTAGGTACATGACGCATGATGTTTGATGAGTATACGTTTTGTTATGTTTTGTTTTAGAAGTGATACCGACCTCTCCTCGTACACCATTGATGACGTTTTCCAATTCATCATCAGCCAGCAATTCTGGTATTTCTCCAGAAGCGAGTAGATCGTTAATCAAAACCAGAAATCGTTCCTCAGCAACTTGAGCATCCGTCATCAGGAACACGTTTCCAATGCTCTTCAGACCAGATTTTATGTATAAGCCGGCTGAAACCAAATGGATCAAATAAAAAGCAGCTGGCATAATCATAATCAGAACTGAGACAGACTTATTTATCATGCAGTGACAGCTGCATTGAAAACAGAAATTTTAAAAATATTATCTACATTTAAATATGTTTGAACAAAAACATTTATTTACCCAAATCGACTTTCAAATCGTTGATGCTGTAACCTTTCCTTAGCTGTATTTGGAATACCTCCAGCGATGAGATAAAGGCAGTTAACCGAGAAAGGGACTGCTTGCCGGAACCACCGACACCGACTAGCAACGCGTTGCCCCGTGGTGCTTCCAGTATACGACTGATTCTAGGTAATTAAAAGTTGGTCATTAAAATAATAATTATGTATCGCCTCACCACGGTCAATCACTCTTGTTCATACATTTATTGTCCCGATTTTGATCTTGTAAAGAAAACAGGGTACTTATACGAACATAATATTATGTTTACAAGTTGTTGTAACTTTATTTAATGTACAGTACAGTTAATAAAAAATTAAAAGTAGGTAGCAAGTAGTAGATTTCTTAAGTGACTCATTTCAAATCATGTTCTTAATAATTGGTGATATTGTAAACGGATAGGTAGTATTTCAAGGGTGTACTCTACCTGCAGATATGATACATAGCATCTTCAAACAGTACAAGGTTCATGGTAGCCACAAGATCGTTGTAAGACGACAGAGACTCATCCAACAACTTCTTGATATGGGCCCAGTCTCTGATGGGGAAATATTTCGGGTCTCCTATGCCCTCCGCGAAGTGGCAATAAATTAGAGGCTTCTCAAATACGACGTTTTCATCGAAATCCTGTATATTGTAGCAATAAACTAACATAAAACTCTTTTATAATATCCTGAAAAGCCACCGCTATCCGATTCTAAATTAGACAAAACCTATTTCTATAAAACTAGACAACTAATAGCTTATTCAATACATTTATTAACTATATACGTAGTGGTAAACTCTGATGAGGCCATCTATTTCAATCTAAATTAAGTATTTCTATACTATATTCATTCACTCGAGAAGTATATATTATTATCATGTTCCTGTTTGCATTCCTTTGCGCAAATCTACAACCTGTATTATGTATTTGTAAGCAAGTGCAAAGCAATTGCAAAAATTCTTATAGATTAGTTATAAGAGCTTGGGCTCTAGGTTTAAGATATTAGTATTACTAAATAGCATCTTTTAGTTTTCTAAAACCAATGGGATGTCCCATGCAATCTCGAAAGAAGAAAGTCTCACCTCACACGTCTTCTTAATAACCTCAACGATCAGCTTTTGAAAACTTTCATTATCGACCGCATCCACCATTTTGTCAGAGTATACACGTGTTGCCTCATGCATCCACAACCTAATAAGCTCTGATTGTGCTTTTATCGCGTCACCAGTTGTAAATAGTATGCCCTGATAGAAAAATGTCACTATCGGATAAAAGAATGAATATAAGTATACTTTTATTAGACTTTCGCGTTCCATATCGAACTTTATTTTAATCGGGAATTAACGCGATTTACGACCACGGCTGGTGCAACCCGGCCGAAACGTCAAGCCAAAATATAAGGTAAATCCCGTTAATTCCGATTAAAATAAAGTTCGATAAAATAATGAAGTTAAAATGAAGTTGGTAGTAGTATGTAGTAAAATCAAGTAAGTAAGTTACAAGGAAAGTTTTAATGACAAAAAGTTGCGCTCAACACTGGGTGAGATGTGTAAAAAGTAGTGAGAGGTATCCGTGTTTTGTCTGGAAAATGTTACCTGGAATATATTCGACAAATCCCTCAGGTTAAATATATAGTGGAACTTAATAGCGGTTGGAAGGAACGTTGAAGACAGTTTACTGTGGAGAGCCAGTGCGGCTTGGACCAGTACATCAGCGTATCGTTGTACCGTCACTCCAAACTTATTCAAAGGATTATTTAAATGTTGCGAGAGAATCTGCTTGTAGATATGATAGCATGCATCTAATGCCGGAAAACTGCAACGATACGCTCGATTAAAATATAAGTTAGAAATAAAATATGTTTTATACAATAGCTTCATTAAATTTTACCTGACAGCAAAAGTGCAGAAGTGCCGTTGCAAACGAGGGTCTATGGTGAAGGAACCAGCCGTCGGATTCATGCACGCCACGAACATGCAGTTGGATATGTCTTTCAATGACAGTTTTTGTCTATCGTACCTAGACAAAATAAGTACCTACTTAGATTTCAAGTTTTGTCTGATGTGAATATAAGTTTGTAGGTAGTTGGATTATTAGGATAATGCAATAGTGCACGGGTTAAACTCGGTCTCAGACAGAGCTTGGGGTTTACAATTTGTTTTTTAGCCTGGCGATCCCAGTTATTGTTCGGTATTACCGAAAACTACCCTCCTTATAAAAAAAAAATTCGTTCTTATTGTTTTTGAAAAATTACTAATAATTAATATCATGTTTCAACCCATTAAGTACGTCACAAGATACCCCAATCAAAAGCAACGAACCTACGTTATTAACCGAGAATGACGAAAAATAATAAGCATTATGTAAACTACTTACCAATGTTTATAATCCATGAATTGTCTGATCAAAGTGTGCGGCTGCACAGTGCCGTACGTGTCCACTTCTGGCATGTTAAGATCGTCCACAAAGTAGATCATGGTCTTGCTGCCGGGCGGGCCAAAGTTGTGGCCAGACTTCTTCTCTAATGGCTTTTCCAACACTTTTTGAATCATTTCTATCACAAACTTTTGGGTTAAGTCCCGCACATTAAAATAATATTAATTAAGTACATACTTAGTACTATTACAATTTTAGAAGGACAAATAGAAGGAAAAAGGCGAAAAGACAAAGGTTAATGCATCAAGTAACAGAAAAAGTAAGGGTTTTGTCGTAAATGAAAAAAGGTCAAAATAAAAGCGTAAAATAGACGAGAATGGCTTCACAAACAAGAACACAGTTCTAAAATTAATGAAGAATAAGTAATTTGAATACTAGTAAAGTATTTACCAAATAAAAATAAGCGAGAATTTAAGCTAGAAACTTTAACTATAAAAGCACCTGATGTTGTGTAGAAGTTTAATGGAACGTTGGTGATGGCGTACGAGTCCGGCAAGGCATTCAACTTAGCAGCCACGCTCACTGTCTTGCCGCTGCCAGCACCGCCGACCAGCATAACAGGCTTCTGCTTAGCGATCAACATATCCATGAAGAACCGGATCCGCGTCGTCTCCGATGTAGATACTAAACATGACTGCAACCAATTTAATATTTACATGAACATTAAACTTTTTAAGCATACATTTAAAAAACAATAGGAATATCCAAAATATCGGATGAAAGACTTATGTATACAGCATATAAACAATGCCAAAGTGGATTGACACCAATTTCATAATCTGAAGGTGATATAAAACTGCCTCCGAAACATACGATCTGTATGAGAAATGAATAACGCTATGAAAGCAAAATCGTGTGTTGTAAAATTAAATCTGATGTTAGTAATTTAGGAATACTTACTTGCAAGGGCATATCAGGATCTAATTCGAAAGTTTCGACCTTTTCAGACCACGGCATGAACTTCTTTGATTCCGGATCTATAAAGAAACTGAACACATTGCCAGTGGAAGGGAATTTGATTTGTTTGAATTCATTACAGAACCACTTGCTGAACTCATTGCGCCAGTCCACTAATTGATCTTGGAACAGTGCAGACCCAAAGCCCCAGACGCAAGCAAACACGAAGTAAGTTTCATACCTAGAATGGTAACATTGAATAAGGTTAAATAAATAAAACAGTAGGCAGACTCAGGAATTACAGATATCTCACCATTCCTTAGGGCAATCGCTTGGTAACAGTGATTTATTCAAGAAACATTCAAGCAAGTAGCATGTGAGCTGGATCTGCTGCAGTTCGGTGAGTGGCGTGATGCGCTTGTATTTCTTGCACGATTCCAACAGCGAAGGTATGTACTTGTCGAACATAATCGTAAGCATCGCTTTCTCCGATTCATCATCGCGCGTTGTATCTATCCACGACGCAACAAATCTGGGATGCAAGATGTACAAGAATTTTGACTTTTGCTATACTTACGCTACTTTAAATTTGATTTAAACGGGAAGATTTTTCTACAGTAAATGCAGAGAGAGAGAGCAATGAACATTTTATTATTATTAATCATCAATAAAGATTATGTACTTACGGATTCCACCCTAAGTCCTGAGGATTGATGTACAAAATACCAGCACGAGATACAGTAGCCGGGGTCGCTGTTCGCAAGGTGGCAATCTCAAACAGTAACCTCATCATTTTTGTTAGGGCGATTCGCTCGTTACTTGCTAACGTCAAGACCTATGTTATCAAAAAATATAAGAATATTTTTTGAGCTTTGACCGCTCTTAATAAGTAGGTATCAAAGTTACTAACTCATTTATATTAAGACCAAAATAAAGTACTATAGTGGTTAGGTATTTACTTTATTATCATCCATGAGTGTGTTTAAGCTTTCAATCCACATTGGATCGATATCACCGTCGAGTACAATCCATTTTGGCCCATCTCCAGGCATGTTAGCCATGTCTCGCATGATGGTGGAAAACAACCCATCTTTCCATTCTCGAGTTGCTGGATTAATGATGCCGAATAACTCATCATTGGTGACCGCCTTAGGGTCCAGGTCATTGTAGTACGGCTTCAACTTCAACATCTGATATGTTCTATGCAGACATTGCCATACCATTGATTTGCCCGTACCCGCAAATCCGTTAATGAATACAGAGTGTCTTACAGCAAATAATTCTACCAGCTGTACCATCTGTAAAGAAATACCTATATTACCTGTCATTGTTTATAGATGCCTTGCAAATGTACCTACTGAACTAATGACTTCTATACCTTAAGAATAAATCCAGGTTCCGGTTGTAACTTCATTGATATAGCACCGTCTACCAAATGTTTCTCAAAGTCTAAATCACGTTTTCTCGGTACGTCTAGTGCAGGGAACAAGTCACCGATCAGACCCATAAACACAGGCATGTCGTCAGTCACAATTTTAGGTATATTGAAGTCTCGCAACGCTCGCATTAATACTTGATCTTCTGGTCTTTGACGGTCACCTCGCTGGAAGCATTAAAAAGGAATTATTTTAAAGCTTGATTATTTTTAGTAATCAAAGTGATGTCCCGATTCCATACCTTCAGGGAGCCAGCCACAACCAGCACAGACTTGATCGCCCTGAGCCCCCAGTCGTAGTGGTCCTGCTTAGACAGCAGCTCGCGACATAGCGTGTACAGTGTGATGAACTTGCGCGCCAACAGACGCGCATCCTGGAAGCCCTCCGCTACCAACATGATCTCGCAGATCAGCTCGAAGTCGGGCACCACCATGGCACAAGGTCTATCCCAATAGTAAGCCATTAAGAGAAGATTGAATAATTATAATTGTTTAGAATATACTTTATACAATATACTATATAAACTAATTAAGTAAATAAATACCTAAACAAAGCCTTCAAGTTTTCAGGCAACTCTGTCCTCCCAGCGTAGCCAGGGTTCATAGTGATAAACATACCAATAGTCGGTATAAGCGTTATAAACTCTCCCATAAAATCAAATTTCTTCTTCTTTGCCTTGATTGCGTCTAATACGCTCTTCACCTGAACTGACACGACGGACAACACTTCGACGGATATTCTATTAAACTCGTCAAAGCAGCCCCAGGCACCGGTTTGACATAAACCTAAGAAAATAATTTGTACTTTCCGATATGCTCACAAATTTTCTCACAAGTTTCAGGAAAGAAAAACTACTTAGGTACATATAAAATTAAGACAAAAAAATGCAAAATACCTTTATAAATATTGCCACAAGACTTGTAGTCCATTTGCTCAGAACAATTGAACACGTAGACCATAATGCCCAAAGCTCTGCCCAAATCCTTCGTGGTTTCCGTTTTACCAGTACCAGCCGGGCCAGCCGGAGCGCCTCCCATTATCAAATGCAAACTCTGTGTATTAATTCAGAACGTATTCTTTAATTTTGTCTAATGATGTCTATAGTAAGTCAATGTTTTTATGACTACCAGCGACCTACCATCTCATAGTAGGTCCGTGACCACTGTTAACAAATTATTTGATAGAAATAAGTTACCTGTGTCAATGTGATATAGCAACGATCAGTTAGAGGTGTAATGACGAGACGCGGTGTGTTACCCAAATATTCATAGTCATAGAGGAACTGCGCATCACAAATATTTGCATAGCAATTGTTCATATTGATATCCCAGCGGTGTCTGTAAATTAATGAAGCTTTTGAATACGTTAATATGTTAACGTAATGTAGTCAATAAAATCAACATGCACAACACTCATTGGACAAATAGCTGTAAGCTGTTTGCCTTATAGGTTTATGTTGCATCAACAATAAAAATAAAGGTGCATGTACCTCAACTGACTCTGCCATTGAAAAGCATTAGAGGTCTCAACTTTAGCAACGATAAGTTTGGCCACCACGTCTCGGGAATGTACATCAATGGTACAAATGGTCATGATCTTCTGTCGGTCACCCACCGTCAAGTCTCCCAATAAAAGCACGATAAGGGCGTTCAGCTGCATTATTTGCTTTTTCTGGTAATCTTTTAGTGCGTTTTCATAACCTATTAGGAGAGTATATAGAATTATTATTTTTAGTTTAATACTATTTTTCCTATATATCGTTAATCATGATTTAATGTGTAAAGACGTCTCGACTACTTGCTCATCTAAAAGCGTGGGATACTTACCCTCTTCTAGTTTCTCAAACGCTTGGTTTGTTTCAGTGGTCCACCAAATTTGAGTGCCCACTAAAGCAGGTTGGGCGGGCCAGTCGAACACCCACTCGTCACGAGGTTTATCTTCATAAGATTTGACACTGTGCTCGAAAATGTCGCGAAGAGTTAATCTCATACAGTCTGTCACGCGATTTAGCCATACTTCAACCTGTCGAATAATTTGATTTTCTTTGGAGTAGTGGATTAGGAGTTAAAAAGTAGAAAATAAATAGGACAGTTTGTTTGTAGTTTGTTTAGGATAGTTTAGTTTAATACGTAGAAATACTAGACAGGAGAATTTAACACAATGAACTTAAATTTAATAAAATGACATACTAAAATAACGACATAATAAAATACATAAAAATTAATGAATTATGTAGGGGAAACTAGACATTAATAATTGCTTCACCTGTAAAAGGTGCTAAGTCATAAGTATAATGTATTATTATTAAGATCTTGATTAAGATCTTGTATACTTAGCAAGCAATAAAACATTTGATTTGATTTGATTTGATTTGAGAAGTCGAAAACTATAAAACTATAGAATTTCTGATGATTGTGCTACATTAATTACAGTAAATACCTTTCCAGAACAGTCGCAGCAAGGTGCTTTGAATGGTACGTGTTCCTCATTCTCTTTTGAAATCATTTCGTATGCTTGTTTGCTGGATTTGTCGGGGAAAACTAACTTAGCAAGGTTGTCATACAACTTAGTAAGATGACGTGACACTGCTGGTGGGTTGTTACCATTTGACAGGATATCTAAATAGTTTGTAAATATTATTAAATGTTGTCAACACAAGTATGACTGAATTGAACTATTTGATATAAAATATATAAACGTCTTTTACCCAGCAAATCTGCAGAAGATACAAAATAGAAGCGTGGGTAAGCCAATCGCTTGGTTTCGAGGTAATCGTTAAGAGCTTTCTCACAAAGATTTAATGCTGCCATCAATTCCTCGAGTTTGTCTAGTAGCCCTGGTTTGTTAGTGGCTTGTACCACATTTGGAGTTGCTCCAATATCTCTTAGCAGTTCCTATAATAAATTGAATTGAAAAAATACATACACCTCAAGAATTTGTCTTTGATTTATGCATTTTTTTTTACCTTAAATGTCCTATCGACGCTATCAAATCTTCTAGAATCTTCAGGTAATTGAGCTCGAATATCGTCAGAACCAACGAAAATGCTCTCCAGGTACTGCCATTTGCGCTGCACTTCAAACCATAGGGCGATAACGGCATCTGCAGTGCCCAGTTTCTTCTGCCACTCCGTCACCTCCGCTTCATAATATCCGATGAATTTTGAAGACATCATGGTTTGTACTTGATTCTGCATTTTTATTATACATGTTAGGAATTACTGATGTTTGGATTATTTTTTAAATTAAAATTATTGGTATGACGTTAAAATGTGTATTTACCAAACATCATAAATTATTCATAATAGGTTCAACATAATTAGCTGAAACAAAAAACTAAACGAAACAAAAATGTGATTGCTCACCTGATTGTCTTCTAAAGTCTCCACGAGTTCCTCGCTCGCCTTCGGCAATTTGATTCCGGTTCTATCATGCATGGTATATTCAAACTCCATAATAGCCCACGTAGCTTCCAATTCCCTACAAGAAATGTCATTTTAAGGATGCTTTGGAAAAAAACCTTAAGTAAAAACCTATATTCGACTTATACCTGAGTGTCTTCTCCATAGCGGCTTCCTTCACGGATTTATCAACAATTGTTTTGACTTCTTCTTCGTACTTGTGGAGATTTAATGCTAGCAAATCTGCGAGAGTTGTATCATCGTCAATATGAAACTTGACCTGCAAAAAAATATATATTTTTAAATTAATTAAAAGCCACTATAATTAGTAAAACAATTGCTTTCCATCGCTTTCATAACAACAAATCCTTCTAGTTCAACGCCTCATTTACCCACTTGCAATTGCACCGTTATTTTGCAAATCTTATAAATCTTTGTATCCTTTCTCGAATAGATAGATCTTCGTTATCTATTAAATTTACTCAACGTGCCGCCTACTTGCGGACCTTTTTTTAATCAGTATCCAATATTCTCACTTAATTAGTACATAATTCCTTTTCTTAATTTTCTCGTACTCGATTGATCGCAGCTCTAATAAGTAATTAACACGCTCTCCTGACACAATCATTTCGTGATACGCTGGTAAAGTCTCAATATTTAACAACTTTATGTTTTATAGTACAGTGTACTCTCCTATGCGTTGTAATGCAAAGGTCACGCCTGCGACGGGTTGGTTCTACTAACCATAGGTTTCTAAAGAAATCTAAAGGCACCTACCCTACAACCTACCCAATGATATTTTATAGTAAAATATTATTGCACCTACCTAAACTCATTACTCGCAGGCGAGCAATTTAGCGGCAGACCGAATGTAATACTACACTAGGCTCCATTTTTTAATTATGAAATATAATTATGAAATGTATCAAAGTTCTTGTAAAAATGTTCTCTTTTATTTATGTGAAACTACTAATTAAAATGAAACTACTTTTACTGATTAGATCGCGGTTAAACCGCGATATAATGGTTAAACCGCGATATAATTCATGTGTATTATTACATCAATCATCCACTACTTACTTGTAATTGTTCACATGGATGTGTAAACAAACAACTGGCTTATTGTATAGTGTCTTGATGTTGCTAATTAACTGCTTAGGTACTAAACGAATGGAACTTTTGATGATATATTTTCATTAACGATCTATTCTAATGGACACGTTTTCTAGACATCGGTTACCTTGGTTGCCATCATGAGTTCAAGCCAATGCCTATCTTTGATAGAAGGATTCTGTAGATCCGTGACTGCTCGCAATGAAGTCAATAAATTCTTTATAGTTGCTTCAATAGCCACGTATGGTTCCCTGAATATTTCAAGTGGATATTTTTTCATATTAACGAGAGGAAATTGATAAACAAATAAAGTAAACCGCTACAAAAACCAATAGAAACCTGAAACTACTGCCTTGATTTCAAAATACATATGTAGGTAAGACCCAGTTTAATAATTTTGAAATGGTATAAATAGCCCTGCAGGTGAAAGGGATGTAAATAGCATTGCTATATTGTATAGCTATTTACTATTTACAGCTGGATCTTAACTAAGTATTCTCAAAATTAAAGCAGACAATATGCAACTGCGTATTGTGTAATAATAATAAAACGTCGTAGGTCTTTTACAAGTTTAAGTGGTAATAATAGACTTACCACACTCGCATGTCTTTGTCCAGCTGCCGTAAGTCCTTAGTAAATCTCTTGCATTCTTGGTCCATGCCATCGGCATCGATCTTCTTCCATGGTGACTTCTTCCAGAACTCAATAGTTCCCATCACTAAGAAGTAGTAATCCCAAAGTTGCTAGAAATATTGGATGGATACTTATTTTTTTTCAAGATAAATATAATCGGGTAACTTAGATAAGCGCAGTCTCCATAAAATAAAACTAATAACTGTTAGCACCCCAGCCGGTGTGCCTATATAAATGAGGTGCAAGCTGAGACAAGGACATTCATACAGCGGTCACAGGACAGTCAACGGTCTACCCTCATCAGGATATTTCCATGGTTTGAAAACACAGAGATTGTAAGTGACTTGTTATTATTATCTTTACTGTTTGGATTTATGATGTTTTATTATTGTGTGACTAAAAAGAGTAGTTCTATATATTATTATGCTAAAGATTTAAATAATCGTCATGCCTCTTACATAACATCTTTGTGTACCTACAATATAACGTATATTACCACCACGATATGCGACCGCTCAAGCAAGTCTTATATGTAAAGAACTAAAAATATTATAAGTGTCAACCTTAATAAGCTTGAGTTCACGCCGACATTGTTTCAAATTCTTCTCATCTGGCGGCTGTATATCAAACAAGCCACAAGAGTTCTTCAGTTCGTCCAAAATGCTTTCAAAACCCCTCAATTCCTGATTTACTTTATCGATGCTCCTGTACGGTTCCTTGCAGTTCTCCAAGAACACCTATATTCGAGTCGAACAAATTATTTTCCTCATTTGAAGAGATAAGGGTAAAATTAACAGTCAAATTTTACCTCTTTGACTTTGAATTGCTCTCGGTACATGGTGAGACGCAGATTGATCAATGCTACACGTTTGGCGATGAGAGCTGCCTGCGCAGCCTGCAATGGTGCTACTGTGTTCTTCATGACTGTCGCTAATTTCACTAAGTTGCGCCATTTCTCCGGCAACATGTCCAGCTAAAAAGCATAAAGGCATAAGCATAAAGGAAAAGTCTTGCAATTCAAATAAGTCAAGCTTGAGGATAGCAAACCCTCATCTCTACCCAGCATCGACTGGGTAGAGATGAGGGTTTGCTATTCTCTTTCCTGTAGCATTGTGTAAACAGAATAATGTTGACCTATCCAATACCGGCAAATCAAGCGTAAAGTTAAATATGCATTTATGCATGAAAAGTAACACAAGCTTATTTTTTTTGGTGTGAATTCTAACAGAAAATATATAGCACATCACTTTTGTTTGAGTAGTCGAAACAAAAGTTGTATACCTAGGTACTGCACATCTATACTTATAATAAAACTGTAACAGGTCCAATTCTGTACATTGAAGATATTTTGAAAATTATGTTTGGAGGGCATTCTATAACCGATACTTAAACCAAAATGATTTTTTATTTATTTTTGTCTCTGTCTGTATCTCGGCTGAGCATCTATATAGCTGAGCATCATGAAATTACTGGATGGATTGAAACGAAACTTGGCATGATTTGAGTTAATACTCCGAGGTAGGATATAGGATATTTTTTATCCCGACATTCGACACGTTTCTTTTGGGAGAGGGGACTAAAGTCAAAATGTGTACTTGGTTATACGCTTGCTCAGATTTTAACAATTTTTCATTATAATTATAATAAATATTTGTAAGGGAACACTCATAGACAGTTGTTAACAATGTTTGGAAATCGATCAGGTTAAGCAACGTTAGGTAAGGTCATTAAATAGATGGGTGACCGTTTAACGCCATTTGAACTAAACGTCTCTGATGATGCGTTAAAGCGTAGGATAGGCGTCCCCTTGAGGGGAATCTAAAGAGTATGCGCTGTGAAGGCAGAGAGCCACGGAAAGAACAAACTGCACTCACCTTTGCCGTCCGCGCCTCTCTCTGGGATGCTGATGACTAGATCCTCGCGTGCCAGCAGCAGATGAACAGCGTAAACACTGTGCTCTCGATGCGCGGGCGCACAACCGAAACTTGCGCCTTTTCTAAGTCGCGATCGCTTCTTTTAAGGTGGAAGCGTAAGTACATATAAGCGTAAGCGTAACGGCGCGTGAGATTCAAAAGCGGGTTCAATTGCGAATGGTAGGCCGTTGACACATTCGAACAGAGGGGGTTGGCGTACCTCCCCTCCCTTCCTCACCCCGCGGACACCAACATCGGTGAGCGGGTTCGCGTTGGCGGCTTGCACAGCTGATCCCCGAGCCCCTACCTTTTACAGCGCAAACATATTGCCCCGGCCTTGAAACCCTTGGGGTTTCAACAAAACAGCCTAAGGGAACTTCCTTAGAAATTCAGATGAACGGCATTACAACCGTGCGAAAAAGCGTGGGATCCAGGTAGTAGAGTTTAGGATGGAAGGATAGAGCTTGGGTATGTTAAGGGTATATCTAGTATATGATACAAGCACGCGTGCGTTAAAAAAGTGATGAGTTGCTATAACTAGTTAAAGTGAAAGAAATGATTAACTGCGTATGATATTATAATAAAATGACTACAACTAAGTGAAATCTTAAACTATTGAAATACGTTTTTTTAATGTATTTACTGCGAAGGAAGTGGGCATAACTTCACCACCGGTCGCTTGAACGTACCAGTGGCAGTTCGCACAAGTACTACGCGCGTAACCCCATCCGTTCCCGGGAACACCTGCTCTACTATACCGGTCGGCCAACGCAATGGTGGCGTATCGTCCTGATGTACCAGAACAAGTGTTCCAGGCCGGATCGGTTGACTCGGAGTGTTCCACTTTTGCCTAGTTTGAAGCGTGTGTAAGTAATCGGCGTGCCACCTCTTCCAATAACTGCGTACTAAGCTGTCTAGTAACGCTTTTCTGCTGGACAAAGTCATTACTCCATCTGTATCGCATACGGGTAGTGACTGCAAAGGCGTAGTGTTTAGGAAATGCGCAGGTGTGAGGATCTCATGTGGCTGGTCGGTCAGCAGGCACAGAGGTCTGGAGTTAAGAAGACATTCAATCTGCGCTAGGGTTGTTAAAAGTTCCTCATAGCATAACAATTGAGTTCCTATGCAACGATACAGATGCGTCTTCACACTCTTTATGTTGCTTTCCCAGATCCCCCCAAAATGCGGCGCTCGGGGGGGAATAGTTTTCCAGGTAATCTTTCGCTTCACTAACTCCGTTTGGAACGCGTTAGATGTGTCTTTTGCGGCTAAGAAAGCGTACAATTCATCTAGGTGACGTTTAGCACCGATGAAGTTAGTGCCGTTATCCGAATAAATGCAAGATACGGGACCTCTCCTGGCCAAAAAACGTTTCAGTGCGTCAAGGAACGTCTCCGTACTTAAGTCTGATGCTAGTTCGATATGTATTGCTTTCGTGGTTAGACATACAAAAAGACAAATGTATGCCTTCTGGCTCTTCACGCCCCGTCTACGAGTAAGCGTAATATTTATCGGTCCTGCGTAATCCACGCCCGTGTGCGTAAATGCCTTTGCTTCCTGTACCCGCGCGGGAGGTAAGCTGGCCATCATCGGCGATGGATGCGTGGGAGCCAGTTTAAAGCACCAGTTACATTTTCGAATGCGTTGGCGTATGATATTTCGCGCGGAAATAATCCAGTATCGTTGCCTAAGCAACGACATGAGAAGGTGAGAGCCTGTATGACAGTTGGATTGATGATAATCGTCTATCAATAAGTTGACAATATGATCGCGACGAGGTAACAAAACAGGATGCTTGTTCTCGTAAGGTATGTTGGCATTGGTCAGACGACCTCCAACGCGAATCAATCCGCTATCGTCTATAAACGGATCGAGTTTTCGTAGCGCAGGCGACGGTAAAATACCCTTTTTAATGGCCTCAATATCGTCGGCGAAATACTTGCGTTGTAATTCGCAAAGGATGGCTTTCTCAGCGACATCCAAGTCGGCGCTTTGTATGTGCGTGGATCGTGGTAATTTGCGCGTAAATCGAAGGACATGTACCACAATCCGCAGTAACCGCTTCCATGATGATACCCTAAGCGCAAGTTCAAGCAGAACGGAGGTATTGGCATGGGACACGGTGGTGAGAGTCACTGATGACTTCATCTCTGTTACTGGACCCTCTACACGTGAAGCGTCAAATGACTTGACTGGCCACTCGGTGACTGGCAGGCGAATCCACTGTGGACCATGCCACCAGAGTGGATTTTCTAATAATTGCGCGGGAAGTGCACCTCGTGATACACAATCACTTGGATTTTGTTCTCCATCGATGTGGAAGAAGCGATCAGGAGGCAGGAGTTCCTGAATTTTGCTCACACGGTTGGCCACAAAAGTCTGCCAACGGTGTGGCGATGAATGAATCCACGCTAAAGCTACCGTGGAATCAGAGAACGCGTAAATATCCATTACGGGATAGCGGCTTTCTAAAGTAGGGAGAACTTTGTTTACTAAATTAGCTAACAGTAATGCAGCGCACAGTTCTAGCCTAGCAAGCGTAATAGTTTTTAAAGGAGCAACTTTCGATTTCGCACATACCAAATGAGTAGATATGTCTCCATTCGGACAGGTAACATGTAAATAAATTACACAACCATATGCTTTGGTACTAGCATCTCCAAATGCGAGGAGGCGTACATCGCAGCCAGCGGAAATACCCAGGTGGCGCGGTATCTGCAGCGACGCTAAAAGTGGCAACTCGTCCTTTAGCGTGACAAACCTATCGATAATTGACTTAGGGGGCTCCTCATCCCAATCCACCCCAGCTAACCAGAGCTCTTGCAACAAGAGCTTGGCGTAGAGTGTGACGGGTGCAGCAAATCCCAAAACGTCAAAAAAGCGCGCGATTGTAGATAATATAGCACGTTTAGTATTTCCTTCAGATGTGCTAGCGATTTTAAATGAAAACGTGTCTGACTTGGGCAGCCATTGCAGACCGAGGACCTTGAGCGTGTCACTATCATCAGTGAATTCAATTGGCGCGCGATGAGACTCTGGCACCTTAGCGAGAAGCTCCTGCGAGTTGCTTGCCCACTTTACCAGGTTAAATCCTCCAGATTTAAAGAATGTGATTAATTCAATTGCTAAATGAACGCCATCCTCCACGGTCTGTACTGATGTAGTCAAATCGTCCATGTATAACTCTTGCTTCGCAACTTTAGCAGCAAGAGGAAACCGATCTCGCTCGTCGTCAGCCAACTGGCGGACGACGCGCATGGCCAAGAACGGGCTCGAGCGAAGCCCAAATGCCACGGAATTGAACTGAAAGGTTCGAATCGGTTCATTATCATTAAAACGGTATAGTACCTTTAGATATTTGCGATCATCTTGTGCCACATGTATCTGCAGATACATCTGCTGAATGTCTGCAGTTATAGCGACTTTAAAATGACGAAATCTTAACAGAAGCGTAAATAGGTCCGCTTGCAAATTCGGCCCTATATGCAAGAGGTCGTTAAGCGAAACCCCAGTGTCAGTCTTAGCACTGGCGTCTAAAACCACACGGGTCCTGGTTGTTGCCTTATTTGGCTGAACAACTGCGTGATGCGGTATATAGTAACCCTCACTAGTTACTGCGTTAGGAGATAAAGGTATTTCGGATAAATAACCCTTACCTAAGTACTCTGTGAAAACCTCATTGTAAGCGAGACGCAATGAAGGCAAAGCGGAAAATTTTCGCTCCAACGCAGTCAGTCTACGTTGAGCTTGCGTAAAAGAATTCCCTAATGTCGCGGGATCACCTTTAAAAGGCAGCGAAACGATATAACGGCCCCCGTCTTCCCGAGTGACCGAAGATTTAAATATATTTTCACACTCCTGGTGCTCTGGGTTCATGGAAACTGTGTAAGGTACTTCCTCGAGTTCCCAGAACTTGGCTAGATCTTTGCTGATGTCATTGATTAAAGGACCGAAAGACCACGCGATTTCTTCACGACGCGAGACAGGTGCTTCACCCAAGACTATATAACCTAGCGCGGTTTCCAAAGCGTACGGCGCGGGAAGCGGCGTGTCCGCATTCCTAGACAAAATGTCGCGAGACGGTGGCATTACTTTTCCCCCTAACACAATGCTTGCGAATATTTGGGCCCCAAGGATCGCATCCACGACCCCTTGGACGCTCCATAACTCATCAGCCAATGGGAGATGGCTGAAGTGTTCTATAAGTGAGGTATCCACCTCATGAGTAGGGAGCCGTTCGGTAATGTTTTCCACTACAAACATCGTTATTTTATATTGTGCGTCGGATACCCTAGACTGGATAGTTATTGTAACGTAACCTTTAATCGGCGCCGAAATCGAACCCACTGACTTCAGCGACGAATTGACCAGCGGGCGAATAGATAAGTTCAACCGTTGGCAGCAAGCGAGAGTGATAATATTGTTTTGCGAAGCACTATCTACAATGCAACGCATCGTATCCCGACCGCTTTGTGTAGGTACCAATACCGTAGCCGTAGGCAAAATCACAGTTGTATTGGTTTCGTTTGCGACTGTCATATTACAAGCGTGCAGTGTAATGGAGCTGTTCGGTGCACCAGCAGTACCTGCGCGTGCGTTGAGATGTGACGACGTGTTGTCGTCCTGCCGTTCACCACCTATTGAATGAGCGCTGGAGTGCGCGATCGGCGGCGCCGCGGCCGCTCCGATCGTGTCTAAGTGCAACAATGAATGATGCCTTTTTTTGCAATGTTTACAGGTGTTGTGCGATCGACAATCTTTGATGTGATGGTATGCACCCAAACAATTCATACATAAATTGTTGTCCTTTACGCAAAGGACGCGTTCCTGCACAGGTGCAGATCTGAAAGCGGTGCATTCATATAAACGACTGTGGTTTAATGTTTTGCAAAATACACATTTAACACTAGAATTATTTACGTTCTTAGTGATAGCGAAAGAGTGAGATACTTTTTGTGTCGAAACACGCGAGCGAGGTCCGGGGTTCGATTCCCGGCCGTGCGTCTTGCTCGACCGCACGGTGCTCGTTCTTTCTAACACCTTAACGTGATGTCTTAGAAAATCTATTAAGACTTTGCTAGTCGGTATATCCGAACCACTAAGTGATAATTCAAACGTTTGCATTATTTGTGTGTCTAATTTTTTAATTGCGATGTGGGTAAGAATAAAATCAGATAAGTCTTCTATATCGAGTTGTTTTAAAGCGAAAATTGACGAGTGAATGTTTTCTATGAATTCGTTTAATGATTCGACTGAACCGGGAACCGGTTTCATATTCAATATGTTATTTAAATACATAGCTCCCAGCATTCGATTGTCTTGGTACCGAGTCACTAGGGATTCCCAGATCGTGTTATAATTCTTTTCGTTGGGAATAATGCCTGCGAAAACATTGAGTGCTTTGCCAGTTAGTTTACCTACCAAATATTGCACCCGTTGCGCGTCTGATAAATTTTTGTTTTCGTGTACCGCCGTCTTAAAATTCTGGTAAAATAGCGGCCAGTTTTCTGGCTCCCCTGAAAAACCTTTTAATTCCAAGGGTGGTAAGCGACATGCACCGGTGTCCTCCGTGACCTTCGCAGACGAGGCTTCTCGCCGCGATGCCAGAAGGCTATTACGAGTATGGCGGATTTTAGCGACCAACGTTTCGAATGCACTCCAGTTACTGAAGTCTAACTGGTGATTGGGATTTTTAGTAAGCAGTAAATCGTTATGCTCGTCACACAACCTATTAAAATCATCGTATAATTTATCTAAATTGGAAGAGGTCGCCAGAAAATTCTCTTTTGATCGCGTATCCATGCCTGACCGACTAATATCTTTGGCAGAATTGTATAATGAGTTAATATGAGCAAATATAGCTTCCTTCTTCGCAATAACTACTTTCAATTTTACATCCATGGTGGACAAATTTATAGAAGAAACTCGATCAAAGCGTAAATATTAAACTTGATCACACGGTAATCACTACTTTTGTTATAAACAAATGCGAAATATAATAAAACTTTGCACAAAACATAAACCTTGCACAAAATACTAAGGGATTTAACGGATTTACAATGATTTTCTTGAATTTGATTTTTAAAATTCACTACCGTCAGTATGGAAAAATAACTATAGATTTTTTCCAAAGCGTATTTAAAAGCGTGCGTGTATAATATACAAAGGAAATGAGAAATCCAAGCGATTTATCAGATTGGATGCGAATTTATGGACTGTAGAATGCGTTTAGCGTGATTCAAATCCGGCTCGAAGGACCACTTTTTGATGATGCGTTAAAGCGTAGGATAGGCGTCCCCTTGAGGGGAATCTAAAGAGTATGCGCTGTGAAGGCAGAGAGCCACGGAAAGAACAAACTGCACTCACCTTTGCCGTCCGCGCCTCTCTCTGGGATGCTGATGACTAGATCCTCGCGTGCCAGCAGCAGATGAACAGCGTAAACACTGTGCTCTCGATGCGCGGGCGCACAACCGAAACTTGCGCCTTTTCTAAGTCGCGATCGCTTCTTTTAAGGTGGAAGCGTAAGTACATATAAGCGTAAGCGTAACGGCGCGTGAGATTCAAAAGCGGGTTCAATTGCGAATGGTAGGCCGTTGACACATTCGAACAGAGGGGGTTGGCGTACCTCCCCTCCCTTCCTCACCCCGCGGACACCAACATCGGTGAGCGGGTTCGCGTTGGCGGCTTGCACAGCTGATCCCCGAGCCCCTACCTTTTACAGCGCAAACAGTCTCCGTGCTTCGGAGGGAAAGTACAAAGTGGGTCCAAGTTTTTAATCGACTTTAAAAAAGGAGGTTTATATTCTATTCGAATGTATATTATTGAAAGTTTAGTTAACGTAAACACAGCGCGGAGCTGCGTGGGTCAGCTAGTATTTAATAAGTCTAAGATAAAAGTGTCCCGAAATGTGTTCAGCGACTGTATAACGCACCTTTTCATATGTCTCCTCTGGGAAATCGACTCCATATTCCTTGAGGACATCAATAATGTCCCTAAGCGGCTCGAACATCTGGTCGGTGTTGGCATCCATTTTAGCGCGCACTTCATTCAATACGCCCATTACTTTGAGCAAACCTTCGTAATCGTTCTCACCTAGCTCCACTGACAATTCCTTTGTTGCATAGGCTATGAACGATTCTAAGTCGTCAAGGCTAAAAATATATTATAGAAACCGCTACAACAATGGACTTATAAGAAATAGGTATTCTATCAAAAAGCCTACAACTCTCTGTATTGACCAATTTTATTACATCCCTAGTAAATGCTATCTAGCTTGCCAGGCAGCTTTTCTATGGGCATCATTTTATGATACCTAGAGTATAAGGAAATATTCAAAAAATTATAAATAGTTTATTATTATCCATACCACACGGCCATCGATATACTATCTAAACAAGATTAGCTGTCACGGCCCGAAAAGTGGTCACGAAAATAGAGAGGCTGTCTCTTATTTCAAATTAGTACGAGCCGACAACAGGATGTATCGAAATTCCTTATTACGCGTTTATAAACTGTCCAAATAATATAATACTTATCGTAATACTAAAATTGCAGATGGGGAAAATTTTTTTCGTTTCGTTTTCTTATTACTACTAGTTTAAATAATAAATATAAGTAAGATATCATTATAATACGAAATAAAAATTATTTATTTGATATTTTCTCCGCTAGAGACTGACAAAATTAATGTTGCCGATAGGCGTGTCGCCACTGTATATACGAAACTGTTAAACTACACGTCATTACCATAATAAAAAAGTTAGTTCTCATTTTTGCCACCAGCACGGAGAAGTTTGTAAGTCAGTACACACACAATGGAAACACACCTGTTTTGAACCTTATTTTATAGTGGTTAAGATTTTCTTTTAAATGAGTACAGTCAAAACAACTACTTTTTTTCGTATAATTTTGGCGGTTTTATTGATTTTTCTTTGTCTCCGATGTAAAGGTTTTATGTGCCAACATTACTGCATACAGAATTAGACTTTATTACTACATGTGAAGGCTGCTATTAGTCCGACGTTCCGAATTATTTAAAACTATTTTCTACAATTTCTAGCTACGTGTATAGTTGTGTAAATAAATGTAACCGCGACCACATTTTCGATGTCATTTTGTTCGTGACAGCTAATCTAGTTGGTATAGTATATCCGGCATTAATAAGACACACCTTGTCTGCACATGATTCTTCAAATTTTCCTTAAATAAGTTGCTCCACTTGCATATTATATTCATAATAGCTTGGTTAAGGCGCTTCAAATCCAACTTCAGCCACCCATTGCAGAGGTAGTCAGGAGGTAAAGCTGCCACCTCATCATACATCGCGTTGTATTTGTCAATCTTAAACAGTACGTTTGCTATAAGTTTTTAATGTAAAAAAAAAGAAACAATTCTAAATAGCCGTAGCATAGCAGCATGTCAATAGAATTCTTCCTTTATATATCATCTGACGTTTTTGGTTTGTTTATTTTAATATTGTTAAAAGTACTTACCTCTTTCTGATATTGTTCAAGCGATGGCTTTGCCTCCGGTGGGTCGCCTCCGTTCTCAAACCTATATTTATCAAATTCTTCAGCAGGAATTACGCGGCCGTACTTCAAGAAACCCGCTAACACCTCATGTCTATCTTCCATCCAAAGGTGAGTGTATTTCTCGTATTTCTAACAAAATATGGAGAAATTGTTACTTTGAAAGTACATTACGATACGATAATCTTATAAATAACTAAACTAATTAGAATGCAATATAAAATTTGTGATCAAGTCAAAAATCACTGCGCTTGTCGATACACATTGGCGCTTTACCCGCACTTAATCAGCCCACAGTATAATACTATATAATATCCTGGGATATCAAGTGCCTGTGCCGACGGCGGCGCCGCGCTATTGCCAATTGCCTTTTTCTACTTTAACGCGCCCTATATTATATACTAAATAATATATTACCGACGCATATTGTACAATATCTTTGATGCTGTTTTCTACTCTCTTCAATATTTCATGGTATAAATCGATTAAAGCCTCTTCTGCGACTAAATCGTCTGTAACAATAATGTTTTAGTGACAAGTGCTATCTTTTTACTTACTTATATAATAATTTTAAGTTACAATTACTGTACCTTCGTAAGAAGCAATAGGGACGATTGGATCTATTCTAGGAAATAGCGTAGATTGAAGGAACATATCTTTCATCATCTCTTTCAGAGTGTCGTGTAGTCCACCTTCATCTTCCGCATCCAACGACGGTGAAAAAAATATGTCTATAAAAGAAAAGTAAAATCAATTAATCTCGCTTTTAATATAAATTTCCTAGAAATTTAGCTCATCAATAAATACCCGGATCTCGGAGCTCCGCAATTATTTCCATAAATGCAGTTCGTGGACCTTTCTCTAGATTAGTCTGTTTCTCAAATAAATCGACGCTTGATTGGACCGCTTTCATAACTTGGCGTGATACCTGCACAAAAATTATAGATCATAAAAGAAAACATCTAAAATCTCTTTCTTTTCGTATGAAAACGTATGTGTATTTTAATATTAGTTTAGCATATATTCAAAGCAATTGTAATGTAAAGAACGTATGTAAGCATGTGTTATTCATCACGTTAATATGCTATGTAAACTTACAAGTGAATCAACGTATCTAACATAATCCGGCCAGCGCTCCGCTCTGAAAGCCTCGATCTCAATCTCTGCTTTTTCAGCTTCGATATCAGCTAATTCTTCTGGATCATCTATTTCTTCCTCTTCTTCCACTGGTGATTCTACTTCTTCACCTAATACAATAAAAGGTCATTATATTTTAAGTTTATTGAATACGGTATTTTAGTAATCATTTTTACATAATTCTCATTTAATTGAAATATATATTTTATGTACAATCAATTTTCCACAGCTAACAACGAACCCTGGTCTCTTCGTGTTTGACGTTCAGCCTTTGCAGCTGACTTTGCCTCTTTTTTTTCTCTTCGCGCTGCTCTACGCTCCATCTTAATCTGCTCAGCCTCTGCCTTCTCTCGTTCGCGTTCTTCTCTAGCAAGGCGTTTCTCTTCACGCCGCTCCATTATAAGTTGAGCCTTGAGGGCTCGCGCCGCTCTCTCATCTTCGTCTAGAGTAGACTCATCCACTTCTTCTAATTCTTCATCTTCTGATTCGACCTAGATAACGAATATAATTATCTAGTTATATGCCAAACCCTAACTGTGTGCAAATTATGTGCCAAAATCAACATCATAATATTTTTACTTATTTACCTCTTCTTCATCTTGAATATTGAAAAACAATTTATAGTTTTCTTTTAATATATCTTGAAACTCAGAATGACTTTCCAGAATTTTCTTATGCCTAAAATCAAAAAACCTTTATAAACGCTATACAAGGTGTCCCAAAACTGGTAACTGTAAGCTCACTGTATACAATTTTACTGTCCGTTTAACCGAAATTAATGAATTTCTTATCACACATACCTAATACGCAGTAGGTAAGTAAAAATCTGCGGCTCCATAAGTTGTTGTTAACCTGAATGTGTGTGACATTTTATCTTTGCAGCCAGTTTATTAGTATGACGATTCGGGATATCAGAAGTTTTTAACACAGGTCATTTCTCACTTTTGCGGTGAATTTTCTACAGACATTTTAAAATTCGCAAGTTCTAAAGTTCTGTCGTTTTGCTAGATCGTTCTTTTGATATGAAACATTTTTTCGGAGCCGTTAAAATCCATACTATAGATAAACCTCACTTATAATCGTTGCTAACAAGCACATATACTACTTTGGTGATTACTTAGGTTTTAAATAAAATATAAAGTATGTTTCTAAATATGAAATGAGTATGTATTTTGGATTAGATCTAGAAACAAGTACATTACCTTCGGACAAATCTAGGGTGTCGTTCGGAGACTGCTAGTAGTTCAAGTTTGTCTGGGTTCTCTTTGCGGTTGTGTAGCGGCACGTCACCCCACTTCGCGATGTTGCTGAGCCCACGTTTCACGTTGTTCTGTGCAGTCAACACGCGCTCCTGCAGCGTGTTAATCGCCGAGTACACCTCTGCCATCCAGTCAGTGACTGTGAATTTCAAAACGATCCTAAGCTCTTTTTTAATTCAAACTTAAGTGACGACACAAGCTGAACGTTTGCCGGATGATACCTACGAAAAACGCTAGTCCATAAACAGTCTCATTGCACTTACCACTAGGCCCAAGTGCACCGACAAAAAGACGTCCATCATCTATTTTTCAGAATTGATTATCAATTTTTACCACCACCATAACCCTGGTTATGGACCCTTAACAGTCCATTATCTTAAGCTAGCTCGACACCCCCGGTCACCGTTAAGGACTGTTAAGTAGATAATCAATTCTTTGCTAAAATTAACGGACTTTTTTGTCGGTGCACTTGGGCCTAAGTTGGACAAAATTATGAATTTCATTCGACAGTCTTTTTGTACGAGGTATCGTACAATGGTGTGTCAGCATTATGACGCACAACGTTAACCTAAATTATTGGTTTCGTTAGGTACAATTTTAATTAATTAAATCAGTGTCAAAACAGCGCTCGTTGGGTTTGGTTATTTCTTACATTTTAACCTCTCCCTCCTAACTAACATTTAAACTGTAGCAAACACGCTACAGTTTTGGTCCTTGAACCAGTGAACAGTTTTGGTCCTTCAAGGGACTTCGCGTTGGCGTCGCGTTTGTGAAGTTTACAATACCAGTGAACAGTTTTGGACCTTCTAGGGTCTTCGCGTTCGCGTCGCGTTTGTGAAGTTTACATTACCAGTGAACTATCGAAGAACAGTATTTTACAAACAGTTATTCTTTTTACATTCATTTTTACAATTTTACATTTTATACAATATCGCACATCGTACATTTGTGTGTAATTAGTGATAGCATTTAACATTAACAATAACATTAACAAAACCAGTGAAGTGTAGATTCAGTGTGTGCATTAGCAGTCTACAGCTTCGAGGTTTCTGCGCTTCGGTTCGTGAGTTCGAGAACACATCGAGCAAGCAACGACAGCCTGTATTAACAGCAGGATAAGGACAAGTATCCTGCTCTCAAGTAAGATCTTTTATTTACCTACACCTAACCATGGAAAAGCTGATCCAAAAACAAGTGGAGATCCTGGAGTCGATCAAACAGATCGAACGTAACTTCGGCAAGGACTCGGCCGCTCGTAAAACACGGGAGTACTTAGAAGATCGTATAGACAAGCGTAATAAGCTCTGGGCGGAATTTAGATTGGTAAATGATAAATTGTTAGCATACGAAAGTGTACAGGTGCCCTACTTCTTGGAAAATCAATTTGAGAAGACAGGTAAATACTTCCAGTCTGTGAAACAGAAGCTAACGGCACTTCATTTGGCAAGATCCATGGACACCGAAGAGGTAATCCAGCCAGGTCCGTCAAACAAGACGCCCACACGACCGACAACTCCTGCTCCAGAACCACCCATTGTGTCGCCGAGACAACCAGCAGCAGGGCACATTACAGCGCACTAACTTTAGAGCATTTAAGCGGCTGACCAGGAGTATCAAGGTAGAGGACATCAACGTCAAATGGGAGCTGGAAGACGAGCTTAGGAATGTACAGTCACGCTGGAAGGATATAGATTCGCTACATTTGAGAATCGACAATATCTTGCAAGGGTCAGATCCAGAATACGAGGAAGAATTTTTCTACTACGAAAACACCTTCAAAACAATTAAGAGGGCTCTGAATGAGAAGTTAGCATCAACAGCTCACCTTCAGCAGTCTACACCACAGCTTGAGGTGCCCGTATTTGCTGGCAGGTACACTCAATGGCCTACATTTTGCGATCTGTTTTCCGAGAGCATCCACAATAATAATCTTTTAACAAAATGCCAAAAGATGCAACATTTAAAAGGCAAGTTGAGAGGTGAAGCAGAGCGACTCATTCAACATCTGCACATCTCAGCAGATAATTATGACACAGCATGGGAATTACTGAACCATAGATACAACAATCCGCTCATACTTTTTACAAACCACATTGAAAATTTTCTCAGTCAACCTAGCATACAAAAACAAACAGCTTTTGAAATAAAACGCCTTTATGATACGACAATGGAGAGTATACATGGCATTCAGAACCTAGGTATAAATACATCAACATGGGATCCTATATTGGTGCACCTCGTCATTAAGAAATTTGACCAGGAAACTTACAGTGATTATAAGGCAGCCCGAAAATCACCACGAGCTTTACCTTCGCTTACCGAGCTGACTGACTTCTTGGAAAACAAATACACCGCACTAGAACCCATGCGACAGAAGGAGAGGGACATCCCATCAACATCAAGCAGACCTGGTCACCAAACACCACCAAGGGGGTCCTACAAACCATTGCCTCAAAAATATCAGCATAGATACATAGAAAAACGTGAATATCAAGCATCAGCAACAGCTTACACGTGTGATTGCCCTTACTGCAACCAAAATCACGCATTATACAAATGCAGCAAATTTCTAAAATTAAAACCAGATGCCAAATTGAGGACGATTTTGAAATTACAAATTTGCCAGAATTGTCTTTATAAGCATTATGACAATCAGTGCAATTCAACGAAAACATGCAAAATCTGTCAATGCAATCACAGCACTATTCTGCATGACGCATTTAACGTGCAGCGTAGTGATTTATCAGCAACCCCAATAACTGCGCCCGGCCCAAGCCGTGACAGCACATTTACGGCTAGGCAAACACAGCACCAATCGACATCAGCAACACGTGAGCACAGCGTGAATCATGTCGCTACTGAGGATGAAGAGATCTTGTTGACAACTGTCCTAGTTAAGGCGAAGGCGGTTGATGGTACATACGTCACACTGCGAGCATTGCTGGATCAGGGATCGCAGATATCGTTGGTCTCAGAAAACGCAGTACAACAATTAGGCTTACCCAGACAGCGTCACTATGCTTCAGTATCTGGTATAGGCCACGGATCAAAGTCGAGCAGAGGAATAGTTACACTCGAACTTCAGTCTGTTTATGATGATTACCAATTTAGTACTCAAGCTTTAGTACTGCCACGAGTTATCAACAATTTACCCAACATATCATTTAAAAAACAACACTGGGAGCACCTACAACAATAGTCAGCAATAGTTTAGCAATAGTCCGCTGCAACCCGATAAGTCAAAAAAAAACTGTTATTAAAATAAACAATGACAATGTGAAGGATGCACTCAGTAATATTGATTGGAATCCGGTTTATGGTATGACTGATCCGAATGAAATTTGTAACTATATAATTAGAGAATTTGAAACAATATATAGTAAAAACAAAGAAGAAGTTACGGTAAAACTTAACAAAAGATATCAGTGTAAATGGATTACAAAATCGTTGTTATATGTCCAATAAAAAAAAAGAGCTTCTTGGTATATGGCAAAAAGACACTGGGAATACTAAAAATAGGCAAATTTATAACAAATATAGACACAGAACTAATAGACTAATGAATAATGCAAAAAATAAATCGATCAAACAAGATATATGTAATAACTTCAAAAATCTTAAAAAAATGTAGGAAATTATTAATCGGCTTACCGGCCGAATAGTTAAGGCAGTAGATGATATAATTATTAAATCCTTTCAGTTGGAACCAAAAATACTATGTAACAAATTCGCTAATGATTTTTCTTCAAATGTAAACAATGTTATATGTGATTGTAATACACCAATACTCGATGAAGATGCGTATAGGAATACACCAAACTTAACAATGCGTATGAGTAAAATCAGGGAAGAGGTATTATATAAAATAGTTAACAATTTAAATGACAAAAAAGTCCTGGCATAGACAAAATACGTGCAAGAGACATAAAATATATAGCCAAAGAAATCACACCCGTTCTCACTCATTTAATAAACCAATGTATAGTCAAGTCTATATACCCCGACGCTATTAAAATAGGAATTATACGACCCATTCATAAAAAAGGTAGCTATTTAGATACTAATAATTACCGACCAATCACTATACTATCATGTATTGACAAAATTATTGAAAAATACTTCGGTAAACAAATAAAAGACTTTTTATCGAGTAATAAAATTATACACGAGAGGCAATTCGGTTTCCAGAACAATAAGAGCACATCTCAATTATTGTCATTGTTCACTGACGAAATAAATAGTCACCTTAACGATAAGAAACATGTTTTAACAGTAATGATTGATTTTAGCAAAGCATTTGATACGCTTAATTTTAATGTATTATTTAAAAAAATGCAGCAGAATGGTATACAGGGTCCTTTGTTAGAATGGTTTAAAAATTACCACGCAGACAGGTATGACGTGGTCAGTATAGCCGGAAAACAAAGTACCTTGATTCCAACGTCCTACGGATCGGCCCAAGGTTCAGTGTTAGCTCCAACAGAATACCTACTTTATGTTAACGATATGGTCAATATATTTCAGCACTGTTCTGCATACCAATTTGCTGACGATACTTGTTTAATAGTAGCGCATAGAGATTTAAATGTTGCCGAAACAATGATGCAAAATGATTTCAACAAACTGTGTAAATGGGCTCATGATGTTGGTCTGTCTATTAATTATCAAAAAACCAAGCTTATGCACGTTCACTCACCTTACCTGAACTCCAACCGAACACCAACAGTAATAGCCCATAAGCACCAATGTTTACATCAGGGTCAGAAAAACTGTAATTGTATCCCGTTACAAAACGTTCAAGAACATACATACTTAGGACTAAAAATAGATACTAAGTTCCATTGGAGTGCCCATGTTGACCACGTATGTAACAAGCTAAGAGCCGTGTTAGCCAAATTAAATATCCTAAAGGATAAATTACCTTACAAAACTCTGAGAATGTTATATATGGCACTAGCTGATTCATGTATTGGTTATGGTTTAGCAAGTTATGGCAGAACATATAAGACATATTTACAAAAAATATTTAATATACAATTACGCATTCTCAAAAATATTGTACCGTACAAAATCAAAATAAAATATACTCAAGCAATTATCAATGAACACTCCAGCCATTTAGACTGTTTGCATACAGTCAAGCGGCCTGTTAATTTACGTAATGTGCAATACCTACCTCTGTATAAGTTACCTAAATATAATAATGTATACGGAAAAAGGACTTGGAAGTATACTCTACCTTACAGTTTAAACGCGTTTCCAAAGACTTTAGTCAGTAAATTAAGAGATAAGAACCCCAAACAAATTAAAAGTATATTAAAACACCATTTTACTGTGGGACAATATATACTTCCAAACCTTACAGCCTCTGCATAAGTAACATAACGTAATGCAAATAAGTCTTGAATTGTAAGTTGGTAAAGTAGGATGTATCGAGCGTGTAGTGAATCACTCAAGCACATAATCTTTTCTAACTAGATTAAGCGGTGAGTTTTTTGTAAATCTAATTAACAAAATTTGAAATAAACAGTTTGAAATTTTAATTTTTTTTTTTTTTAACATATACAATTGTCTGACAAAGATTACATTTCACGATCAATTGACCTTCTACTAGATGCTAGCGTGTACTCTGACATTATCATGAGCGGTCTTATCAAAGGTCCAAATCACGCACCTATAGCTCAACAAACAAGACTCGGTTGGATAATATCAGGGAGCGTGAAAACGTTCAATTGTCACGTCGTCATAAGGAATTTGTCAGATCTGTCTCAATACTGGGAAATGGAGGAGATAAATGATACATCATCTACTCTCACACCAGAAGAGGAGTACTGCGAACGCTTATACCAGTCAACGACAAGAAGATTGGAGGATGGGAGATACGAAGTCGCAATTCCAATGAAGCCAAATTTTGAACAAAACCTAGGACTATCGAAAGCAAAGGCTATTGCGCAATTTTACAACATAGAAAATAAATTTAAACAAAATGACAAGTTTGCCAGCAGCTACAAAACATTTATGTCAGAGTACGAGAATCTAGGTCACATGAAACGCGTTGATACTTACAGTGAGGTATCATACTATTTACCCCACCACGGTGTATTAAAACCTAACTCTTCTACCACGAGCTTACGTACGGTATACAATGCGTCGTCAAAAACATCGAGTGGTAACAGCCTAAATGATTTGATGGAGCGGGGTCCTAACCTACAAAAGGATCTGCAAAGTCTCCAGCAGACATTGAGAAAATGTTCCGACAGATTCTTGTAAGAGAGAATGATCAACATCTTCAGCGAATCATCTGGAGAGCATCACCACAGGAACCATTAGGCGAATATCAGTTAACAACTGTCACTTATGGAACCAAATCAGCGCCATACCTAGCCATGCGAACATTACGCCAGATAGCAATTGACAATGAGGTGGCACATAGGTACCCTTTAGCCACAAAAGCACTGCGATCATCGTTTTACATGGATGACCTGGAAGGTGGACATAGCCTAGAACACACTAGGGCCTTACAACAAGAAATAATAGCCATATTAAAAGAGGCAGGAATGAACATTAGGAAGTGGTCCAGTAACACACCAGAACTTATCAAGGACCTTCCAAAAGACAGTCTCGACGCCCAACTTAACTTTAAAAGCTTGGAGTCTAGGAAAACACTTGGATTAAGGTGGAATCCAGAGTCAGATACTTTTACATTCCAAAACAAGTTCTTAGAACAGGAACAAGACACACAACTTACAAAACGGCAACTTTTATCACACATATCGAAGATATTTGATCCCTTAGGATGGATTGCGCCGCTAACAGTCAGAGCTAAACTTTTATTTCAAACAACATGGTCAAATGAAACCGACAGATGGGACCATGATTTATCAGATAAGATGAAAGAAGCCTGGAAACAACTTAAACATGATTTTCAACATTTACACCAGTTCAAAATACCGAGATATTTGGGCGATAAACAGACGTACCAAATACACGGATTTTGCGATGCTTCCGAAAAAGCATACGCGTGTGCAATTTACATCGTAACAATTAATAATAAGGGGAAGTACACATCAAGGTTGATTACAGCTAAGACAAAAGTAGCACCGGTAAAAAACAAACTGACACTACCGAGACTTGAGTTGTGTGGAGCACTACTGCTATCACGTCTCATGAAGAAAGTACTGGAGACTTTTATAGAAGACAACATAAACATCTTCGCATGGACCGACTCTATGGTTGTGCTTGGATGGATTCATGGAGACATTAATAGATGGAAACAATTTGTATCGAATAGGGTGCAAACACACAACGCCGCAGACTGTGCCACGAGAGGTCTAACTGCAACTCAATTGTTAGGCTGTTCCTTGTGGTGGGAAGGCCCAGAGTGGCTGAAGAACTTTAACACAGATAGTATTAAGAACAAATTATATCAATCACCGTCCATCGAAACAAAGAAAATCAATGAGCATACAGCCTTACATCAAAGCAATGCAAACATAATTATAAATTTATTAAATGATTGTAACTCTATACGGCGCGTGGCAACAACAATTGGATGGCTCTCACGTTACATCGCGTGGTTGCGAAGTAAGCAAAATACGCCCGTACGAGGTTATCTCTCTTCGAAAAAAATGAGCGATTCTTACAATTTAATTATAAAAACTGTACAAAACATTGTATTTCCAGAAGACATTGTTCGATTGCAAAGAAAACAGCCTCTAAAACGTAGTAGCAATCTTCTCTGTCTCAACCCTTATCTGGATGAGCAAAGCGGACTACTGAAAGTTGGTGGGAGACTAAACAACTCTCATCTCAGACAATCAGCTAAACATCCCATAATTTTACCAAGCCACAGTCGTCTTACGGAACTCATTATTCGCCAAGCACATTTAACAACGCTGCACGGCGGACCGAGCCTTACGTTATCACACATCCGAGAAAAATATTGGATTCTCAGCGGGCTTCGTACAGTCAAACGAGAACTGCGTAAGTGTGTGACGTGCAGAAAACACAGTGATCAAAGCAGGCCACCGCTTATGGCAGACTTACCAGAACCCAGAGTTACACCTTCACGCCCATTTACACATACAGGTGTCGATTTTACAGGGCACTTTGATATAAAAGCAAACAAGGGACGTGGAGTAAGGACGCACAAAGGATACGTAGCAGTTTTCGTGTGTCTATCAACCAAGGCGGTCCACCTGGAACTCGTTTCTGACCTGAGTACACCAGGATTTTTAGCAGCATTTCGTCGATTCTGTGCTCGTAGGGGTACGCCAAGTCACGTTTACAGCGACAACGGCACCAACTTTGTGGGAGCGAATCGAGTGCTGAAGAAAGAGTATCAGGAGATAGTACAGACAATAAACACAGATTTCTTCAGAAACATCAACGAATTTAACATACAGTGGACATTTAACGCACCTGCGTATCCTTCAGCAGGTGGGCTGTGGGAAGCAGCAGTCAAACGCTTTAAGTACCACTTACGTCGCGTCATAGGTGAACAGAAACTTACTTACGAGGAGTTCATAACATTAATCCAACAGATTGTAGCCTGCCTAAATTCAAGACCTTTAATCGCGTTGAAGGAAAGCCCAGAAGACATATGCCTTACGCCGGGACACTTTTTAATTGGTGACTCATTATTATCCAGGCCACAAACAGATCCAGATCACATTAATTTGACATCTAGATGGCAGATGATTCAAGCTATGAACAAGGAGATTTGGAAAAAATGGTCGTCTGATTATTTACAACAGCTTCAGGTGCGATCTAAATGGAGAACTCCTGTGAAAAATATTGAAGTAGATGACATAGTACTCATTAAAGAGGAGAATTTACCCCCTGGTAAATGGGCACTAGGTAAAGTGGTGGAGGTTCATCCCGGGAGAGATAGACAGGTCAGAATAGTTTCGGTGAAGACAAAACATGGTATAATTAAAAGACCAGCCCTGAAACTATCGGTTCTGCCAGTCAAGTACAGTGAGGAAGAAGTAACGCATGATCATTAGAAACCGAGGTTTATTTCGAGTCATCATCACTGACTAACACACGGTCATATGGATATTCACATGTATACATTTTACAGAAAACCGTATTCTATGCCCTAATAATAATCCCATATCTGAGTCACGTATTACACAATCAAACTGTGACATAAACATTAAAAAGGACACTCGATTGTGTACTACCGAGTCGTTAACCCGTCAAGACCGGTGGGTCAAATTACATAATACTAACAGCTGGTTGTACTCATGTTGCGAAAAATGCTCAGTATGCGTTTTCTGTCCGGAAGGAACGAATATAGAATCGTTGACCGGTAATGGAATTATAAACATTGGTCAAGGCTGCAATATCAAGAGCAAGGACATATCAATACATATATGGACATAACAATTATCTTACCCATACAGCGGTTCGATTAGATATCCCATACGCGAGTGATTGTGACTATTGTGAGTGATGTGATAGTGATGATAGACAATTTCAATTGGACAAACGATTATATTAGAGACTTTAACACGCTATTGCGAACATTTAGAGTTTGTTTTACATATTTTTAGATTATTTACTCTAACATTTTATACATTTTTACATTGTACATTTTATAGTTACATTTTTAAATATTTTATTTAAAATTTTTATACATTTTTACATTGTACATTTTTACATTGTAAACACGCATTTTATGTTTTGAGAAGCACTGAGTTATTTAAATGGTCAGGTTGCATGTATCCGGGCTTAACTTACAGTCATCATTCCATGTCAGCTCCTCGACACCACGACCTAGTAGCTGGTCGATGGCAGAAATCTCCTTTTCTATGAGAGCCACTTCTGTCTCGTGGCTACCCTCGCGAATCGCGTTGTACCACGCTATTGCACGATTTAATCGATTCATGTCATACTACGGAATGATAAGCAAGGCCATTTATGTGAACGTATTTGAAATTATTTAAAATATAAGATTTAAAAGCTCTTTGTTTAGGTACCTGTAGTTTTTCATTTCTGTCATATAATTCTAGACCCTCTTGTGGAATGCCTTGTTTGTCCAAATATTTCATGTAACGTATCTCACGTAGTAACATTACAAGCTGCAAATTAAAATATAGTATATAAATAAATATATGCTAGGTTTACATATAAAATAGCCTCCGTTGCGTAGCGCAAAACCACTCGCTTTGCACACCGGAGGTCACGGGTTGTTCTTCACTGGCTAGGACAATGCAGGCTGTTCACTTTAGTCTGGAAAGTAAGGCGATCCGTACGTCGGCTGACCTCTCGGATTGTGAAAGCAAAGGAAGAGAGATTTCATTTGTGTCTACGCAAGTACTTGTTCACTATAACTTATTTCGCGTAGATGGCTAATCTCGTGACAGATCGGCCGCTGTGGTCGTATTAACCAGGTATACATTATTATTATTATCTATACTTATAATAAAACTGTAACAGGTCCAATTCTGTACATTGAAGATATTTTGAAAATTATATTTGGAGGGCATTTTATAACCGATACTGAGGCCGAAAATGTATTTTTTTTAATTTTTGTCTGTCTGTCTGTCTGTCTGTCTGTCTGTATCACGGCTGAGCATTACGCCGAAACTACTGAATGGAATCAAATGAAACTTGGCATGATTCGTGATCTTACTACGAGGTAGGACATAGGATGCTTTTTATCCCGTAATCTAGCACGGTTCTTTTGGGAGAGGGGATTAAAGTCAAAATGGGTACTTGGTTATACGCTTGGTCCGATTTTATCAATTTTTCTTTATAATATAATAAATATTAGTAAGGGAACACTCATAGAGAGTTGTTATCAAGGTTTTGTAATCGATCGGGTTAAGCAACGTTAGGTAAGGTCAATAAATAGATGGGTGACCGTTTAACGCCATTTGAACTAAACGGGTCCGTGCTTCGGAGAGCAAGTAGAAAGTGGGTCCCAGTTTTTAACCGACTATAAAAAAGGAGGTTATGTATTCGATGCGAATGTCTGTTATTAAAAGATTAGTTAACATAAATAGCGCAGGCGGAGCTGCGTGGGTCAGCTTGGTGGGTTACATATAAAATGCAAGGATTTGACCAATGTTCATAAATTGTGTGTCTAAACTAAAATTAGAACATAAATTATTATCAAAGATAAAGTGATATAGATATAGTATGTATGTGAAGACAGAAAATAAATATTATTTAAACTCATAAATAATCTCATGGAAATAAATTAAAGGCAAAAATATACCTCAGGGCTAAAATTATTTCTGACAAAAGGAGGTTCTCTATAAATGAGGTTCTTGGCGAGGTGCAATTTGCAGATGGGTGGCACAGTGGCACACCACTGCTTGAACTGCTTGTCTTCCAGGGCGTTAAGATAGCTCAGCATTTCATTGGTTTTTTGCTTCATATACGTGGAGTATTCGGACTCAATAATCCTATAGAAATAAATACTTATTTATTCTTAGTGTGTATAAATTCATCCAAGTTCACCTAATGTCAACCTCATCTGCCCATGGTTGGTACATCTTGCTTAAAATGATGCTCAGACGAGCGATATAGATAGATGATAATATCAGTATGGATCACTGATAAAAAAATGTGACAGCAAACATGTAGTACTTAATTAAGTGCTTACGGATCTTCAAATACAATGAAATCCTCCATTGGCGTCTGTATCCTCCTGCGTAGTTTATGAATCCACCAGATCATGCCTGCGACTGGTGGGAGGTATGAATCTACCATTGGCCTTTCAGGTCCTTTTGTTAACTTCTAAGAAAACAATTCACTCGTTTGGATCAAGAAAACTTTAATCAGATATAATGAATATTCAACATTTTCTTACCGCAATTTCTTCGTCAAATATTTCTTTGACAGCATCCAAGTTGGAATGCATCATATCAAGTAGCCTTGGCAGTTTTGGTTTCAACTCTTTATTTATTATTGGTCTATGAAACAAATCTCCAATTATTTGGAAAAACTGCAAAAATATAACAGTTACTAAGTTAGAAATATGGTAGTTTGTACAGCATACTCATGTGTAAGAGCCTCCATAAGGCCTATACATAAAAATATATTTTGAGTTTGATATGAGCACAAGTAAACTAATTTAATAAAGAAAGAATAGAATATACTTTATTGTACACACCAAACAAATGAACAAGGAAATGATGCAACTTAATACACAGTAGTATAAGGCTGCCTGACCACCGGAGCGGAGCGAGGCAGTGGAGCGGAGAAAGAAAGAAATATTAACCAATAAGATTGCACACTAAAGAGGAGCGGAGATTTTGTGCAATCTTATTGGTTAATATTTCTCCGTTTCTCCGCTCCACTGCCTCGCTCCGCTCCGGTGGTCAGGCAGCCCAAGCGACGTTCTTATCGCTAATAGAGATTTCTTCCAGACAACCCTAATTATATGGAAGAAACCATTTAAAAATGACCAATTTTTTTGTATATATTTATATCCTACGTAGGTAAATATGATTAAATACACACCTATAGATAAGAAAATGTAATGTACATATATAATAATCTAAGTGACTGTAATTAGTGGTCTATGGCCATCTTTTTAAAAGATGGTAGGGATTGGTCTCACTGGTACAGGCAACGCATTCCACAATCGTACAGCTTGAACGGAAAATGATTGATCATAAAATTTCGTTTAATGCGTTGGTGTTTTCAACATCAAGTTTCCTGATGACCTCAAGGACCGCGAAAGAGTTTCATGCATGAAGTCGAAACGTTGCTTGAGATAAGAAGGGGTTGCAGGATTAAACAGAACATTATGAAGTAAAGCTAATGATAAAATATGATAATTCCGGCGAAGACGAATCGGTAACCATTTGAGCGTTTTACGAAATTATCTTAAAGATTTATAAAGATGTATGTAGGTATTTGCTAAGTTTACCTTAAAGAAATGCTGCAAATTTTGACATTCATCAAGACCTTGTGAAAATAGCGAAGCAAGCTGCCGGTCAACATCTTCAAGTACACCCATGTGCTTATTGTAGTCCTTCAGAAACGACATGTCTTCTGGGTCGGCTGGATCATAAGTGATGTTACCCAAGTCTTGATATCTTAGATTGTATTGTTCTAATACCTACAGATATAGTAATTGTATGCCATATCAGTTACATATATTGTGACCATGTATGCATGTACAATCAAAAGCAAGGTTTTATGTCTTACTTACCGTCATACATTCAGAGCTTAATATCTTGCCCCTTAATCCACAAAACTCTACTTTCTCTAATTTGAGGATCTCCACAGTAGCTTCTAATATGCTTTCGATCATTTTAAGCCGCTTCATATACACATTGTATCTCATAAATACTCTATCAAAGTCGAAAGACCAGCGCACCGGAATCACACCGCCCGGAAAGAATGTGTGCACTTTGTCGCGATTCATTTCATATGTCTCTCTAAAATATTGAACAAATAAGGTTCTATTCATCTGATAATTTTTTTTTTTGTCATTATTATCAGCCAAAAGACTTCCATTGTTGAACATAGACGGGAGGTCTTTGTTCAGCAGTTGGAAGGGGTTTCTTTTTTTTCGTACTAGGCTAAATATCAGTGGCGTAGCTTGCCTTAGATGGGCCCCGTATCAAAATTTGTTGGGGGGCCCAAATTATGGTACGGCCTAAGAGATTATGTGCGAACATGGATTTTATGAATTGTGGCTTACACATGTTCAGGGTCCCTGTAGCCCGTGGGCCCCGTATCATTGATACGGCTGATACGGCGTTAGCTACACCCCTGCTAAATATCGTAGTTACAGGTCCTTTATGTTATGCAAGTGATCAACCCGATAGGTAAACACTACCGTAGCGCAAACAAGCAGTGTGGAAATATTGATCTTCTCCGATGTAAAGAGATTACTCTTTACCGTTACTTGGAAAAAGTACTTGTCTCAGATGACGAGCGGCAGTACAAGGTTATAGGTAGGCATTTTACTTACCATGAGGCAAACGTCTCCTTTATCTCGTCACCAAATAAGTATAAAAAAATGTTATCGCTTAAATTCCTGAAAAACTTTATCGCAAGACTGAAACTCGGAGTAGCTACTCCATACAGAAATATGATACATCCTTAGTCTCAGTCACATTTTTATTCTATAAGAACAAAATGTTATTTTATAAAGTTTAAAACACCCTTTACTCGATGGTCCACCACGATGTCCATTCAATTGGCAAAAGATTGTGCCGTAATCCACACAATGCACGTGGCACAGTAAATAAAGCTATCAAAAATTCTGTATCTATAGCACATCCACGATTCACCTTAATCCCCGGATTACTCCCACAAATTACCTTAATTACATATTTAAAACTTCCAAAATCAGAAATTATTGTCAAAGGTGCATTTGCTATTAAAAATATGTATGTTTATAACCTACATAAAATGCTGTAGAATACTGATAGCCTTTCTTAATTTCATCAACTGCTCATCTGGTTCTCCTTGAAATATTGAAGGAGGATCGATTGAATTTGTGCACTGTTGTATTACTAGGTTGCAAACTTCACGCAGCAGCGCTGTAAAAAATACATATTATATACATTATAGCACTGTGATTCATAGTCAAATAAACTGGACCCATTTCCACAATGATGCCGCGATCGTGGAACCGCTCTTCACCTGCCATAATCCCCAGCTTGGCAGCTTGGGGATCACGTTTATGGGGTAAATGTCCAATTTTCTATTTTTAACTTTGGAAAAAATATATACTCGCACTTAGGTGTAATTAATGAAAAAAAAATGAGAATAATTCCAAAATACAATTTATTTTGGATTCAAGGATTACTTACGAATAATTTTCTCCACGTTGCAATAGTATCGGGAATTACCCCACAGGAGACCAATGCAATGAAACATTGGCCGAATGAGATGCTTTGCATCAGCAAAGTCAGTGCCCTCAAAATTTTCGAAATGACAGAGCAGTGGTTTTTGATATACACAAATATCACGGCATTCAACTATAGCTGGAAATAAAAACAAATTGTTTTAAAATTATTCCTAATTATGTTCTGAATTCTTATTGAAGGTACCACAAAATTCAGGTTGGATGCTTTTTTTCATCGATATAATATATTAAACTAGATTTGGTGTCACGGTTCAAAAAGTGGTAGCGAGAAATAGCGCCCTTGTGTCGCTATTTCTTTACAAGCCACATCCTGACAAATTTATTTTTGCCGATAGGAGAGTCGCTACTGTCTATATATCTGTCAAACTACAAGTCATTATCATTATAAAATCGTTAGTTCACGTTTCCGCCACCAGCACAGATAAGTTTGCAACCTCCGCGACCACATTTTAGATGTCATTTTGTTCGTGAACAAAATGACATCTAAAATGTAAAATGTTCTACATAGTTTATATATTATATCGATGCTTTTTTTAATCTAACTCAGTGGCTTGGTTATGCTATTGATTTGAACTTAGGAATTTCATCAACAAAAGTGTCCTTCACACTTAAATACAGCAATATTTACACACGTTGCGGCAAAATATCTGACACTGCAGAAGAAAGAACCTATTGTATATTACGGAGACCTAAATTGTGAATTAAGTGAAAATATTTTAAAGTTATCCATCGACACTTAAATGCTTACCAGCCACCACATTAGTGAGCATAGTCTTGAAACAGCTGAGGTATACGCTCCGAGTGTCTTCCAGATAATGTGCCATCCTCTTGATGCGAGGATCTCGAAGCTGAGAATATATGCCTTCTAGATTGCGCAATCGTTGCGTATAAAAGTTGATATCAGCGCTCGGTAAAGGAAACTTTGTTCTTTTGAATGCTATAAGAAAGTTTTAAGTATAGGTATTTTGAGAAATATCGCCCTCGAATGTTCGAGAATTATAGTAATTGTTAACTTTTAACCTATGTAAGAGTCTTCTGCCAATAAATCGTGCACCTGCTGTGCCCATTTTATAATAGCACCCTCAATATTCGTCTTTAGATACAAGTCCACATCTTCTCCATCACTAAAATCCAATATTAAAATTTTAGTCTAGATTTTTTAGCTTATCTTTATAGTATAAGTTTATCTTTAATATACCTTTCTTTAAGTCTAGATTCCGCGTGGTAAATGTTTTCGACGCCAGCCGGCATTGCTAGCATTACTTGACTTGACATTTCACCTTTAAGCTAAGTAAACAATAAATAAATATGGTTATTATCAGTACTTAGGTAGTCAGTACCTATATGTTGTGAAGCATTTTCCCGACCGTCCCACAAGGGTAATGTTTTTTGACCAAGCTGTTAGTACCTATTTCTACTTCATGGACAGGTCGTCCTATTGCGTAAACGTTTTGATGGAGTCTTACAAATATATGTCGTTAGATTCAGTGAATTAGTAAAGATTAGGGTCTCATAAACAAAAAAAATCAAATAGATACATACTGCAACCATCGCCATATACTTAGTTGATTTTGAAAAACTTCAATAAGGTATCAAAAGTAACATCTTCATTTGGTTGAGACGAATTGGGATATGCATAGATTTATACATATTGTTTATGTGCATAAAATGAAGTTTTAGTGCATTTTATTCTTAAAAGTCGTATTTTTGTGCTTTTACAGTACCTATTTGTATTTTAATTTTATCATGATCATCTCATTAACTTAACATTAATGAAATGTCCAATGATAATAATAAAGATATGTCAATGTTTAACAGATTGAAACAGACTAGCATCGATATAATATATAAACTAGATAAACATTCACGAACAAAATGACATCTAAAATGTGGTCGCGGAGGTTGCAAACTTATCTGTGCTGGTGGCGGAAATGTGAACTAACGATTTTATAATGATAATGACTTGTAGTTTGACATTTCCATATAGACAGTAGCGACACTCCTATCGGCAAAAATTAATTTGTCAGGATGTGGCTTGTAAAGAAATAGCGACACAAGGGCGCTATTTCTCGCTACCACTTTTTGAACCGTGACACCAAATCTAGTTTATATATTATATCGATGCAGACTAGGTTTTTATTACGTGTCTACTGTATAGAATTATTTGTTCAATACATAAATAGTTACCTGATGCATCAAGTTTCTTAACTCGTTAACGTGTCGTTTCATGTCGTGCTGCACTATTTTAGGCCATCCCTTTTGATTTTCAGGGTTGCAAAGCAGCGGGCCGATCACTTCATCGGCCATCACACCGATATCCATTAAAATGTTACCAGACACTTCACCAATTGTAATAGTCTGGTGAATAACAAAATATACAGAATAATAATATTGACCGACACACAAAACCCTATCTTTTTACTTAGCACCGCAGTGTCGGACATTATTCAGCCACCAAGCAGCAATTTGTGTGTGAGTATTGCTGTATGTATACCAGTGAGAAGGATAGTGTAGCTGGTGAAATTACACGGCTCAAGAGATTTAATGTCTCGGGTGACAAGTGGCAGTGCATTGCAGCTGTCTATAGGCACGTGCCGGCACCTTACCATCAGGCCAACATGCTGCTTGTCTTATTAATAAGTTGAGTTAATCAGAGAGTATCAAACTACCACGCTACCGCTGAATATACTTCGTATGTGTATAAAGGTTTGCGCAGACTCTCTTTCTCTCTCTCTCTCTCTCTCTCTCTCTCTTTCTCTCTCTACACTCAGTATGACGTAACGGAAAACCGACACGAACGGGACGGGAGTGATCGAGCGAAAGCAGCGGAATTTTTAAGCCAGCCCATCCGACGCGTATAACATCTTTGTTTTAGGCCAATTGGATGTGTATCTACGCTGCATTCACCTCGGAAGCACTGTGACAGAGGAGATAATGACAGTAAAAATGTAAATAATACAACACTAATAGATATGACAGAAAACCTAAAAACTTAAAGAAAGCATACTTACATACTTTTGTGGACACGAACGTAAACGAATCGATGCACGTTCAAAAATGGTCTATTAACCAAAATAGAATCTATTGCTGTTATTGAACAGACATTGGTAGATTTAGATTTATCATCAGATGGTGAATGGTAACGGTGACTGACCCAATGTCAATAACAAGCTTTATAATACACTGACGACTTAGACTATAGAAGGCGACTGCATAGACAGGGTGACAGAATAGTTAAACATTGTTTAAGAGCAGCAAATCAAACTATGAGTAAATATTCGTTGAAAATCTTCACATCAATTGATATAAACTACTAAAGGAAAATGTTATTATTATTTATAATATTATTCTTTATTTAGTATGTACTCACCTTCCGAAAGTTTGCTTGTGTGAGTTTTTCTTCAGAATTCCGCAAGAAGTACACTATTTTACCTCTAGTTGAGGGTGGAAAGCTGAGTGCACAGCTGAGCAGTCCTGCCGTATTCATGTGGAAGGTAAGCAGTTCGTATTTCGGCGTGTCGAAATAGCGAAAAAGAATGTGCTGAAATAAATCAAATATGAAGAATTATGTTTAGCACTCCATTCAGCAAAAAAAAAACATTCATATAAGTATACACTAAATAATTTAGTTAGCTCATTCCAAGTAGTTCTACATTTTGTTCTACATGAAAAAAAACTACTAATTCAACACGGCTACACTCCGGAACCCAGGAATGTCTGTCTACGCATTTCTGCTTTGCAAGGGAATATCTGCCAGTGGGTGCTACTGACCTGGCCGGCCCGGTACCATCTAATAAAATCATGTACATTAAGATAAGCTCATTACCCTCTCGTCGCCGGTAATAAACTTGTTCCATTTGTCAATCTTTTGTTTAAGTGTTTTAAGTAAATATTCGCACATAAATTCTAAGCGCGTATCAACCTCGTTGTCACCTTTCTGAAAAACACATTTTTTTAATAAATACCTGATCTTTTTAACACGCTTTTATTAGCTTGTTATAATGTAGAACTTAGTATACAACGTGTTAATTTAATAAAGAATGCAAAACCACAGACACACAAACTCAAACTTAAATAAATGTTTAAAAATAAATCCAGCACACTTACTTATTTATTTTTATAAAAAATCAATAAAGATATTTATATTTTTTTTTAATTACATCTCGTCTATTTTTCTATTACTCTATAGGTACCTACTTGTACGAGTCCTATGTGCTCGCTGGAGATTAATAACCTCTTATCGCGTCTTTATTGAGTGGACAGCCTATACTTTTAGACTCGGCATGATTAATAATAAATAGAAAAACAAAAGCTATTAAAAAGTCATGTGATCAATGCTTCTATCGATAATGAACCAACTAGTTTCAGATTTTGCTTTAATTCATTAACACGCTGTATGTATGAGATCGATCGAGCGCTCAGAAAGGCTTGGCGCTCACTAGTCGCTAGCTACCTACACGAGCGAGTGTACCTATCGCCACGAGTCTGCGCTACAATCGTTGCGAGCGGTCTCCTCGAAACTACTCTTCAACTTGCATATTGTTGCGCCGCGATCGACCCTGAAGCCGTTTGTTGTCCGTGGTACCACCAGTAGTACCACCAGTTGGTACCACGGACCATTTATTTTGTCCATGGTACCACTGGTACTACGGACGGGGGTAGTCTTCAAGACCACCTCCAATCCAATAAAATGCCCAATGTGATTTTTAACTACGTCCAAAATATACCCATTGAGGATGTGGTAGTAGCTAACCTATTTATATCAGAAGTACCAGGGAAGCACAAGATACAAGGATATCTCACCTCTTGATTCGCGACATCAAAACCAGGCCAGACATATTCTGGATATTACATGACGTGAGGACTCTTCCTTATGTCCTATATGCATCCCTGGTACTTCTACTGTTAACATGTTAGCTCTAAACCACATTCATATGCTCACACAAGATAAGAACCTCCTGTTTTATGCTACCCTAGTACTTCCGGTAATAATTTCGCACGCTTAAAAATAAAAAGATGTAAGTCAAAATTCATGGTTTTGGAGATTTTCTAATAAAACGCGTCTTCATAGTGTAACGAATAGGTAGAATTCGACAGCCGCACCATTTCGATACAAATGAACGAGATGCGGGATCGTTCTTCTTTTTTCAATCAACAAGAACTGACGAGTCGATTCTTATAAAGTGGCGTGATTCAGAGATGCACCGGCAGTGAGCGAAGTCTGTAGCGTTGTCGTTTGGTGTAACATAAAATAATTCAATTTTGAATTAAAGGGTACCTATGAAATTATACTCTAGTTTTATTATAAAATGCATGATTCTTGCGGTATTTCTTTTTTCTAGAAAACGCATTCAATGGCAGTGTGAAACATTCAGATTTAATTCTGTTTTGTTTTAAAATTGGAAAAAGTTTACAAAGCTAACGCCTAATACATCGGTTTTGTTATAAAATCACGGCGTAGTTATTGGAGTAATCGAGTAACAATCGCTTTATTGTAAAAAGTACCTCTAAATGTCAAAGATGATTTCGATTTGCTTCTTGTTTTTATTTAGAATGGCAGAAAATACAAGGTTAATTCTTTTTATTGGTAACGGCATGAGAATTAAGTCTGTTTGCATTGTGTGGTTTATAGGTTATTACTTAAATTATTGAATTATAGAAACTTGAATACAAAGAAGGACTCAAATTCTTTGTTAATGACTCTTTAAATCTTAATTTGTATTAGCATTCAGCTCTTTTCTTTAGCTAAATAAGCTTTATTTAATGAAATTACTTACTGATATTTGATTCTTTTTTTTTTCGTTTATTCCTAACATCAACTTGTTTGAAGATAGTGTCATTGTGCGAAGTCTTATAAAAGAAACTGATACCGAAATCACAATCCTCGCAAAAGAACAGCGCTTCCTGCCAAGGATGATTCATGAGGCTATTGAAATAAAAAAACATCCAAATTTAAATAGAGAGGATGGCTGGGCTGGGCCACTAGTTTGGGATCCTGTGATAAATATAATCAAATCCAAAGCAGCACTCCACTGCAACCTCAAGATACTGTAAGCTCTTTCTTCGTAGATCGGGCTAACAATAATAATTAGAAGACCTGAGGGTACCCTAAGACAACTATGACGTATGGACAGCTACCACCTAAGTCCGCCCGTGACCATGAATGCTGTAAAGTATTCGAAACGTCGGGTAATTAATATCAAAAATAAACCGCGATATAATCCGTAAAATTTGTTTCATTTCAACGTGTAATATTCGCGTAAATATTAGATATCTGTTTAATGGTTCCGATTTGTTCCAAATTACAATTTTTCCATCTCTATCAATAATAAAGTTATAACCCCACTCCTCTTGAAGTGCTTTTAAGTCCATCATCATCATTATCACTAGTCGGAAGGCGTTCACTGCTGAACATAGGCCTCCCCCGTCGAACGCCTCAATTAACGACAATTGGCTATTTGCATCCACCGGTTATCTGCGACGCGCCCAATGTCGTCTGTCCACCTAGTGGTGCCTCCCACTACCTACGCTGCGTCTTCCGGTTAGTGGTCGCCACTTGAGAACCTTTCTTCCCCAACGCTTATCGGTTCTCCGAGCGACGTGGCATTATTACCACGTCAACTTGCAGATTTTAAGAGTTATGTCAGTAACCTTGGTTTTTCGGCGAATCTCCTCATTAAGGATTCGGACGCGCAAAGAAACTCCGAGCATAGCTCTCTCCATAGCTCATTGGGTGGAGACCACGTCTCAGTACCATATGTCATCACTGGCAACACACACTGGGGACAAACCTTCATCTTTAGATACTACCATATTTCGGAAGAGAAGATTTCGCGTAATTTCCCGAACGCTGTCCATCCGAGTTGGATTCTTCGGGCGACCGCTTTGTCGAACTTGGACCGACCTAACTGGATTGTTTGTCATATGTATACGTAGTGGTCAAAAACTTCGAGTGGACATTAGACATGATCTTCGTCTTGTCCATGTTCATTTTAAGACCCACCTGTTCGGAAATGTTACTAAGGTCGCTGAACATCGTATTGAGGTCCTCCAGCAACTCTGCCATAATTACTATATCATCGGCAAAAGAAAGGTGAGTGATGTATTCGCCATTAATGTTGATGCCGAATCCGTTCCAGTCCAAAAGCTTAAAAACGTCCTCAAAAGCGTTTGTGAACAGTTTCGGAGAATAATGTCTCCCTGTCTCACACCTCGCTGCAATGAGATTGGTTTCGTGCTCTCGTCCTGTAGTCGGATCGACATGGTGGCGTTGCTGTACAAACACTTCGATCTATAGTCAATGTGGCACCGCTGGAGGGACTGCAATACTGCTCAGTATCGATTGAATCGAAGGCTTTCTCGTAGTACACAAACGCTAGACATAATGGCCGATTATACTCCTCGGTGTTTTGTATAATCTGGCGGAGCCATACATACGTATGTAGTCTACGGTGCTAAAGCCTTTTCGGAACCCGGCTTGTCCGGAAGGCTGGAGTCATCAAACCTGCGTTCGAGACGGTTCGTATAATGACTCTCGGAAATAGCTTGTATACATGGCTCAGGAGTGAGATAGGTCTATAATTCTTCAATAAGGTGTTATTACCTTTCTTAAAGAAAAGCACCACCACACTCCTGTGCATCTGGCGTAGTACCCTCGAGTAAAACGGAATTAAATAACTTCTGGTGGACTAAAAGTACCGGTTTCCACCCGCTCTCAGAAGTTCTGATGTGATTCCGTCTTCACCCGGTGCCATGTTGTTCTTAAGCTGTTTGAGAGCCATTCTAATATCGTACAGGCTGCTGTCTGGATGTCCTCAGCTCAGTGTCGGATTTTAAGTCCATAAAAGTTTCAAATGTCAATTCAATTAATTGAATTTTTTTTTTTGTTATTTGACATATTTATTTTTTATATTATTATCTACTAATTATTTTCCCACTTAATTGTAACAGATTTTGTGAGGTACCTTCCTAATAACCAAAACTGATTGTATTTTAGTAGTATTTTAGTGTTTTAGAAGGTTTTTATGTTTATTTTTATTCAAAAACGATATTTTGGTAGCCTTATAGAGAAATTAAAATGCCAATCTATACAAAATTATTTAGTTTCATTTTTAACAAAATATATGAATTCCAGTTTTACTTTTATTATAAAGTGATACAATACATACAACCTCTCCGCCACATTTTGAATAATTATAAAATGAAATATTATGGAATATTACAAATTAATTTCTTCTGTTTTAAAACTAAAGTGATGTTTTTGGACTTGCAGCATAAAAAAAATATACATATGATGAGATTTTTTTGAATAAAGTGATTTAAGTTCGAACTTTTTTTTTCATCAACATTTTCCAACTATAATAGATTTCAGTGTGAATTATTAGTATTATTTTCAAAATCTCTATAGTTTAAACTTATGATTTCAACAGTAAAAGTAATGAAAAGTATTATAAGTAATTGTTAATCTTAAATCAAAGACAATTCGAAAAAAGTGCAAAACTTCTATAGCTAATTCCCAAAAGTTGTGATTTTTGAGATGCATCTTTTTATTTCTAAGGGTGCGATTTGTCTATTTTATTACTCAATACCCTAGTAATATTATACTTGTAAATATTTATTACTATCTATATGTGTGCAATAAAGAGTTAAATAAATACATTCTCGATGTATGTAATAAAAAAACACATTTTTGTAATTTCATGTGTAATGTTGTGCAATGCAAACATTTCAACCAAGATACCAAGAAAACGATTACAAAATGAACGAAAATCATGAAATATTATTAAATCTAATTAATTTATCTCTGGTGGTACCACGGAGTTGTCCGTAGTAGTAGTACTGGTGGTACCACGAACAACAAACGACTGTAGCCGTATGGTAGAGACACGTTCATAGTGTTGTTATCGAATGAAGTGGCAGGAAGATAATATCGCCGCGATATATTCGCTCGTAGAGGTAGCACCACAAAATACTGAGAGTACAGAAGGCAAGCTTCATACAACGGGCGCTCGAGCAACGCACACATAGACAGCGCTCACGAACACGAATTCTTGGTTAATATTGGTTTAGTACGAGCGCGAATGCCGTCCGCTTCTAACACTCGTCTTCCGTTCTTCCTGTTTTATTCTCAACAATCAATCAAAGAACTAGATACGAGTGCCACTACTTTTTTTTTGACGCGGGGGAAATCTTCTAAAGATCCCCGGGAGCTGTGGGGTTCGACCGGGGTATGTGGGATTCTTACCCACTAAAACCGCCGCGGCTGTCGCATCGGCACATGAGAGGGGGGACCCCAGGGCTCTCCGGTGGGATCTGCACCAGGGGCCCCTCAGTGCCTCGCCTTTGAGCCCGCCGCCGGGGGCGCATTGTAGCCCCCCAGGAACCAGTCATGGTGCTCACGGGGACGGGGGTCGCATCCCCGCCGCCGTCCTCCTCGGAGTCGCCGCCGTACTCAATGGACGCTCAAAGGGCCCACACCCCGAGCGTCCAGCGACTCCGAAGGAGAGTTGATAAACCTAGCGCGACCGCCGAGCTTAGGTATGAAAAGCGAGGTACATATATGAGCTTGCCTTCTGTACTCTCAGTATTTTGTGGTAGCACCCTTATGCATATATGCATTATAAGCTGTCCGCATGGTAGTATGAATTGTTGACTTCTTCTTTTGGTATAGTTATGAATACTACGGGGGTATTCACAGAGGACCGTAGCCAAAAAAAAAACACCGTTTAAAAGTACGAGTGGTGTGGTGCTCTTCCTGTAGTACGGTTTGCCAGTGCACAATTTGCTGTACCTATTCGAGACTGAAAAACCACCGTTTTTGTTACTTGTCCCAATGCCAGTGCAACGATTCGTCTGACACGAGTCCTTGCTTACCTACTTGATTATCTTTATTCTAATTAGGGCTGAGGTAAGCGACATTAACCGACAGTTAGAAAACAGCAATGCACTGCGGATTATCCGATACATTAGTTATTAAGTCTTTTGAGCCCTGTGACTGTGAATGGCATTATTCACACATGAATGTTTACATATTGCTACACGGTAGCATTATTGATTTGATAGTAATGAGTGATGTCCACCTAGTGAAATAGGTACCGATCCATTTACTTGTATACCTTAGTAATTGAACTTTCTATGAAATATAACTATGCTCTGCGGGTTGAACCCTCGGTCAATGTGTAGGCGCTATGAAAAATCATAGACATAGGCCTCCCCAAGGCACGCCACTGAGCCAGATCTTCGGCTCTCCTCATCCAGTGTCTGCCAACCGCTCTGCGGATATCGTCGCCCCACCTAGTCACAGGGCGTCCTACACTACGCTTCCCGATTCGCGGTCTCCACTCCAGAACCAGTTTACCCCAACGGTCTTCGGTTCTTCGGCAAATATGACCAGCCCACTGCCACTTCAGCTGGATAATCCTTTGAGCTATGTCAGTCACTTTGGTTCTCTGGCGAACTACTTCATTCTGTATTCGGTCCCTCAGAGAAACACCCAGCATAGCTCTCTCTATAGCCCGCTGAGCGACCTTGAATCGGTGCACTAGTCGTACCGTGAGTGGCCACGTCTCGGCTGCGTATGTCATCACGGGTAGGACGCACTGATTAAAGACTTTTGTCTTTAAACATTGCAGTATCGGCGACGAGAAGACTCGACGAAGTTTTCCGAATACTGCCCAGTCTAACTGTATTCTCCTTTTGACTTGGAGAGGTCTATGAAATGTAGGACTTAGAATTTTTTTAAACAAAAACGATCATTAATTCGGGATACAACCAACCACCAAACGCTACCCCTAGGTGACGACCTTGACTGATATGGTCATCGACCTTTTAATCAACTTCATATGTGTATGGCAAATGTTAGATTAACCATTGCCCAACGAGGACGTCGTATAGATATATCTTTATCACTTACATATCGCAATATCCTAAACCATTATACCTTACAACCATTTCTTATTGCTTTATTTTTCATTTAGTACCTACTCTATAGAATCATCAGGACCTTACTTAGACTATTATACCTACACAATGGATGAATAAACTAAGTTTATTCATAGACTTATTTTATTTTTAGACCTACACTGATAAGCTTATTTTTATAAAACAATCCATTTTATTCAATAACAGCAACCTAATCGCTCGCTACTCATAAAAAAAACATTAAACCACTTACATCACCCATGTTTACCAAGTTCAGAGACAGTTAACACATTTTTGCAAACAACGATATAAAATTAAGTAAATTCAATCTGAAAACATCAGTTCTGTATCATTCATAATAGTCAACAATGACAACAACGCCGTTGCTATAGCAACAAGAATAATATTTTTTAATCAAAAGTTCAAATAAAGAAGATGAGTAGCATAATTATGTAAGTGGCACGATGGAGGTTACGCATTTCTCTATGATATGGTTCATCAGTTCTTTAGTCCTTCTACCAAGTTAATCAGTTAGGAGTTAGGTATAATCAGACCAAAACGTTACCTTATCCACTGACCTGCGGGGTCTTAAAGGTCTAAAAATGCGACTGACCGTGAATCATAATCATATTATGAGTAAGTTACGGTATAATTTTTCTTCGTATGGCAGCATTAACACCAAATATGAATCTATACTTACAAAACTGTAACAGGCCAATTCTGTACATTGAAGATATTTTGAAAATTATGTTTGGAGAGCTTTCTGTAGCCGATACTAAAGCCAAAAATTTATTCTTTTTTATTTTTGTCTGTCTGTCTGTATCTCGGATGAGCATCACGCCGAAACTACTGGATGGATTGAAACGAAACTTGGCATGATTTGAGTTAATACTCCGAGGTAGGACATAGGATACTTTTTATCCCGACGTTCGGCACGGTTCCCTTGGGAGAGGGGACTAAAGTCAAAATGTGTACTTGGTTATACGCTTGCCCCGATTTTAACAATTTTTCATTATACTTATAATAAATACTAGCTGACCCACGCAGCTCCGCCTGCGCTTTTTTTACGTTAACTAAACTTTTAATAACAGACATTCGCATCGAATACATAACCTCCTTTTTTATAGTCGGTTAAAAACTGGGACCCACTTTTTACTTGCTCTCCGAAGCACGGACCCGTTTAGTTCAAATGGCGTTAAACGGTCACCCATCTATTTCATGACCTTACCTAACGTTGCTTAACCCGATCGATTACAACTCTCTATGAGTGTTCCCTTACTAATATAATATTTATTATATTATAAAGAAAAATTGATAAAATCGGATCAAGCGCATAACCAAGTACCCATTTTGACTTTAATCCCCTCTCCCAAAAGAACCGTGCTAGATTACGGGATAAAAAGTATCCTATGTCCTACCTCGCAGTAAGATCTCAAATCATGCCAAGATTCATTTGAATTCATTCAGTAGTATCGGCGTGATGCTCAGCCGTGATACAGACAGACAGACAGACAGACAGACAGACAGACAGACAGACAAAAATTAAAAAAAAATACATTTTCGGCCTCAGTATCGGTTATAGAATGCCCTCCAAATATAATTTTCAAAATATCTTGAATGTACAGAATTGGACCTGTTACAGTTTTATTATAAGTATAGATTTGTAAGGGAACACTCATAGACAGTTGTTAACAATGTTTGGAAATCGATTCCGTTAAGCAACGTTAGGTAAGGTCATTAAATAGATGGGTGACCGTTTAACGCTATTTGAACTAAACGTCTCCGTGCTTCGGAGGGCAAGTAAAAAGTGGGTCCAAGTTTTTAACCGACTTTAAAAAAGGAGGTTTTGTATTCTATGCGAATGTATATTATTGAAAGTTTAGTTAACGTAAACACAGCGCGGGCGGAGCTGCGTGGGTCAGCTAGTCTGATAATAAATGAATTGAGTATAACTCACCTAAAATATGTGACCATTTTTCAACAACTACTACACACTACACTCACATTATCCGGACATTTAACCGCAAATAGCAAGGTTTGTCATTTTAATCACTGGGCAGTATGTAGCAGATAATAAAGCCGATTGAAATTTTAATATTTTTTTATTTCATTTGCTTCACGAACAACTGAATAAAAGTGTCAATGGATAGGACTTGTGGGCGATGAAATTCAATCCAGTAGTATCTGACTGAAGTATGTGCTCGGCCATAGGTGGTTTGTTAATCTGGCGGTTCTACGCATATACAGCGGCGCCCGCTGAAAAGAACCGCCAGTTCGCTTCATGTGGCCTAAGGAGCTATCACAGCTGCTAGTTGTTCTGCCTTGGTTCTGCCCGTTCTGTCACTACTACAAGGTCCGTAGAGACGTTGTTATGTATCGTACCTAGCGGTAATCGGCTAACCTACGACATAACCAACGTGCGACCTTCCCCTGATGTTACCACTACCTACTCACCCTTCAATTCGCTGTATCAGGTACTACGGGATGCAGTTCTATAGTCAGTCTCAATTATGGAGGCGGGGTACCCCAATATGGAGGTGTACTACGTTTAAATTCTAATGAACTAGGGACTTATGTATTAAGAGAAAAGGAAATGTACTGTCCTGGTCAAGATGAACTGGCGCCACGCATGTGCAGCGCGGCGACCACCCGAAGTCTACAGCACCTCGCAGCTACGATCGCGGGGACAATCACTCCACACTCGCGACGTTAAATTATACTAAATATGCACAATCGACGCTGACGGACGAGGTTCTCTTCCTCGCAGCGGATATATTAAAGAACTGGATGGCACACCGATGTGCAGATCTTTCTTCAGCCAACAAAAACACGCGCAGATACCTAATAGCGCTCGACACGGCTCCACGACGAATAGTGAATATACTCCGAACGGTGGTGGTTAGATTACGTTAAAACTACCCACCACTGAGTGATAATAAAATACGTTTTGTTCCGAACAGTCCCCCGCCCCAGCCAGACGCAAACTGGCTGAGTACCAAACCAGAGGAGCAGAAGAAACTATGCTAACCTAAGCTACTGGAAGTCGCGACAAACCGGCAACGGCTCTTTTAAAAACAGAATCCCCGACTAAGACTTCTGCCACCCGCGGTATACCATCAGCGCCCGGAAACAATCTCAATATTCTACCCCGTCTCCAACACAAAGGTGGCATATTCATTTCCTTCACTAGAACGAGGTCTCCAACCTTAGGCGGATCTGTCTTGTCAGACCACCGAACACGCTGCTGTAAGAGATGAAGATACTCTAGATTAAATCTCTTCCAAAAGCTCTGAGATAGCTGCTGCAACAACTGAAAACGCGAGAGCCGATATACTGGGACTTCAACGAATGGGTATTCCGGAAGTGCTGTAAGAGGACCGCCAATCAAAAAATGACCTGGAGTAAGGACCTCCAAGTCATTTGGGTCTGAAGAAACTGGACAAAGAGGCCGCGAATTAAGAGCCGCCTCAATCTTACAGAAGACTGTAGAAAGTTCTTCAAAAGTAAGAACCGTTTCGCCTATGACTCGACGAAGATGCGTCTTAGACACCTTCACTACTGCTTCAAAAATACCACCCCACGATGGATAAATAGGGGGGCTAAACTGCCACTGAATACCACGACGAGAAAACTCATTACCTAATGAGACCTGATTTTCTGAAATAAATTTAGTGACTTCCTTTAAATACCGATCGCTTCCCTTGTAATTTGTACCACAGTCGGACCGAATTAAGTTCGGCAACCCGCGACGACTGACGAATCGGGACAAACAAGCGATGAAGGCTTCTGTGGTAAGAGCTGACACAACCTCGAGATGAACGGCCTTAGTAGCAAGGCAAACAAATACGCATAAGTACGCCTTGATTACCCTAGCATTCCGAACTGATGAAACCTTAATAGAGAAAGGCCCTGCAAAATCTGTACCAACTGCAGAGAAAGGCCTGGAAGGCCTTACCCGATCTGCAGGCAGATCACCCATTAGAGGTTGCTTGATGGCAGCTTTAAGCCTGTAACAAGGTATACATTTAAAAATGACGTTGCGTATAGCCCGTCTAGCCGACAAAATCCAGAACTCCCTTTGAAGGAGGGCGAGAAGTGTAGTTAATCCTGCGTGAGCATTCTTCACGTGCCGATCAGCGATGATGAGTTTTCCGAGAGGACCATCCTTGGGCATGAGGAGAGGATGACGAGCCTCATAACTCAGGTTGGAATTACGCAGCCTTCCTCCTACACGTATCAAGCCGTTCTCATCTATGAAGGGATTCAACCGAGCGACAGCACCTTTTAACTTGACACGACCGCCCTTTAGCGTCGATAATACTGTTGCAAACTGCTCAGCCTGAACGTAACGCACCCAAAACAAGAGTGCCTCCTGCCGTTCTTCCGGTAACAAAACTGGAGATAGTATCTTCTTGTCAGGATTCCTAGTATTGTGTACGAATCTACGCATCCAACCAGTTACCCCTAACAACTTATCCAAGGAACTATACCGGTTAAGTATCTTGTCTAAATCCTGAGACGATTCCGCAACGATGACGTGACATCGTAATCCAGGAAGAGGATCTACAGGCTCCACATCAGAATTAGGCCAGCCACCTTCATACTCTTTAAGCCAGGTTGGACCCCACCACAAGTGATGGTCTAACAACACCGGAGCTTCACAACCTCGTGAAGCGCAATCGGCCGGATTCCAGTCACCGGGGACATGTCTCCACTTTAGGGAGACAGCAGACTGCTGAATTTGGGAGATCCTATTTGCAACGAAAACTTCTAGTGCATGGACTGGTGCACGCAACCATGCGAGGACAATTTGACTATCAGTCCAAGCGAATACTTCCACAATATCTATATTTTTCCCCAAGGTTAATTTAACATGATTGAGAAGTCGACACAATAACGCAGCTCCAGATAATTCCAGTTTCGGGATAGTTAGGCGCGATCGAATAGGGGCGACCTTGCTTTTCGCCATTACAAGTTTTACACTTACTGCTCCTGACCCATCGACAGAACGCAGATATATGACAGCGGCGTAGCCGCGCTCTGAGGCGTCACAGAAACCATGTAGGGTAACCTTACATTTCCCAGGAGGTAGTAAAACTCTATCCAATTTTATTAATTGTATATCCGGTAGAGATGACACAAACCTAGTCCAATCTCGTAAAATGTCACCAATAAGAGGGGCATCCCATGTTAATCCTTCCAACCAAAGTCTCTGGAGGAAACATTTTGCCCAAAACACAACTGGGTTTATCCATCCATTAGGATCAAAAATCCGTGCCACTGTAGACAGTACCAATCGCTTGGTCCACATCTCAGAAATATCCAGCTCCTGAACGCGAAAGGTAAATACATCTTGTGTCGGCTGATACTGGACTCCTAACAAAGCTACTGTATCAGGATTATTAACATTTTGAAATATGTGAGGATCCTGTCTATGGTCCTCTGGCAACCCATCAAGAACAGCTGGAGAGTTTGATAACCATTTCCGTAACTCGTAGCCAGCCGTTTTCAAAATGCCTATCAACTCGTCACGCAACACTAACGCCTCTTCTTCACTGGCTGCACCCGTACAAATGTCATCCACATATACGTCACTCGATAAAACGTCGGATGCTCTTGGGTAGTTAATTCGTTCACGTTCGGCCAATTCCAATAAAGCTCGAATAGCAATAAAAGGACTAGCACGTAACCCATATGTATTAGTATTCAGCTCGAAAACAGTGATTGGCTCGGAAGGGTCTTCTCGCCACAGTATAAGCTGATATCTTCGATCATCAGGGTGAATAATAGTCTGACGAAACATCATTCTAATATCGGCAACAAACACGACTTGATGTCGGCGAAAGTTCGTCAGAATTTCAGAGATATCACGCTGTAACTTGGGCCCTGAATGAAGACACTGATTTAGTGAGACGCCGTTAGAGGTGGGTGCAGACCCATCGAATACTACCCTAATTTTTCCTGCCCTGAACACCGCATGGTAAGGAATAAAGTAATGTTCTTGCATACGCCAGTTGAAACTTGAAACCGACATGTGACCTAGTTCCGAATATTCTTGCATAAAGTCAATATACTTCTGTCGGAACACTGGATCTCGCTTCATACGTCTCTCCATAGAAGCTAACCTTTTCTCAGCTAGCATTCGTGAGTGACCAAGACGAGGCCGAGAAGGCAAGAAAGGTAACCTCGTCACAAAGTGACCCGAGCAAAGACGACCAGTGTTGTTCTGGAAGAATGACTCACATTCCAGATGTTCCGGCTCCTCTCGCGACGCAGTAGGAGGTTCTTCAACTTCCCAAAATTGCTGAACAGCGTCAGCAAGTGAGAGTCCCACATGAACCTGGTTATCCTCTGAGGGAGAATCACAAACCGAATATACTGGTCCCATAATAACATCACCTAGGACAGTTGGGATAGCTACCAGCCCACCGGAATGCAGTAGCTTTCCGTTGCCCAACTGCAACAATCCTAGCACGTCACTGCCCAGTAACAAATCCAAATTTGTATTTGGAAGATGAAAATCTGGGTTTGCCAACGAAAGCCCTGTCGTCAAACGAACAACTTCAGGTGGCAAAGTAACCGACGGATGACGTCCTATAATATAATCTAAAACTATAGCTGAAGTACAGATCACCGGAAATGACGATCGGAGAGGGAAAAATGAGATCGATACTTGACCCCGTAACCCATACACCTTAACTCCACCCACACCTTGTACATAGTCTGCACCAGGACGAACACGTAACCCTAAACGAGTCGCCAAACGTGTTGACACAATGCATCCTTGAGAACCGGAATCCAACATCGCGCGTACCGTCACATGAGCACCCTGTGGTGAGCCGACGCGAACCTGAGTTGTGGGTAACAAGACCGTTATAGGAAGAGGGGTAGACGAAGGTGGAGGTATGGTTGGGAGTCAGAACTGCGATTGAGGATACTGTTGATGAACAGTAGCAGAATGTCCTTGCATGACCTGAGGATTCCACGGTTGATACACCGGCGGCATAAAACGCCGTTCCATACGAGGCCATTCTGCGTACGGGAGTGGTACGTAAGAGCGAATCCGACGCTCCTGATCAACAGCTGCGTGACTTATTAGAGGAGGGGAGTAAGCACCCCCGCCCGTGGCGAGTTGTGGCAGCGACTGCTTGTGAACAGGAGAACCCTGATGTCTTCTAGAACCATCAGGCACTTGATAATTATTTCTAACAGGTGATCGCTCACCCATCCTTGTGAGCTCTGCGGGGTCGGCCGAAGGCACCGGAGCAACTAGCCTAGGCGAGCCATTTTGATTGCCGCAGAGTAGGAGGTGATGATTACCTCCACACTGGCCGCACGGTCTTACTCTCTGGCATCTAGAAACCAAGTGATTGCCCAGGCAACTGTAACACCAATTTCGCTGTCGAGCAATGTTGCGTCGAGCCTGCCAACGCAATTGCCTGAAATTAGAGCAAGACGTGACCACATGGCCATAGTCCTTACAATATACACATCTGGTCTGCTGCTCTTGAGCAGCGGAAGCAGTATTAAATACTCGTCCCTCACGGCGCCGGTCCGGTTGTCGACGCTCCATACGCGACTGTTGTAATCGTGGCCGAGAACCAACTTCAACAGGTCCGGGTGGGGGAACATTTTCTACACGTCGACATTCATCTTCCAAAAACAAGACCAAATCATCAAAACTTGGAAGATGCGTGGCTGAGTCCCCACCGTACTCCTGCTCGAACCTATTTCGCAAATCATGGGGAAGCTTGGCTAACACGATATGCAGCAACATAAATGACCAACTAGATACTGGTAGATTTAGTCCCTTTAATCCGTTATAGGATACTAATAACGGATTGAGTATTCGCATCCGTAACGACGGGGTTCCGGAAATCCTGGGAAGGTTCAAAATAGTGGACACATGACTGTCCGCCAACCGCCTGATATTTTGATACCTTCTTGTTAACAGGTCCCGGGCTATATCATAATTATTATCTACTAATTCCAAGTGTTGCACGATCCCCTTGGCTTCACCTGACAAAGAGGCCAATAAATACGCCAACTTTTGTGCCGGAGTTAAATCTTTACGAGTATGTACCAAACTATCATATAAATTATTAAATGCCACCCACTGACACAGATCTCCGCTAAACTGAGGTAAATGGAGCTTAGGAAGTCGACTAATTAGCGCGGGCGAAGCGGCTTCGTCAGAATGAAGACTTGTCCCAGCCGCTGACGGGACCGACAAAATACCGACCGCTTGGCGGATCTGATCCGCTAAGTCTAGGGTTCCCAACTCTCCCGGATTGCCCGGGAGACTCCGGTAATAATGGTTAACCTCCCGACCTCCCGGGGTGGAATCATTTCTCCGGTTTTTCTAAATATTATGTACGCATTCGTCGCTACCAGTGTAAACCTTTTCGTCTCGCCGTCGACGTTGTCGATTCCTTGGTTGAATTCAGCGGCTTCTCATGCCTCCTCTACATAATAGATAATTACGACACGACGGCGTGCACGACTGTGCAAACCCCCAGTGGATATAAGCTGGGTTGACTTCTTTACGAAATCGAAAGACAGAAGTCCCTGTCCTGAATTGAACAAAATGGTCAAGTTTGTTAAAAGTAGAGTTACAAATACTAACTAGTTTAAGGCGATGTCCTAACTAATCGCGATCACGCGATCATCGCGCGAACGAACGACGCGACCATCGCGCGATGAAATCTCAAACATACGGACGTCGAACGAATGTCCTAACTGGCGGTCGCGCGACCGCCAGTCATCGCGCGATGGTCGCGTCGTTCGTTCGCGCGATGATCGCGTGATCGCGTTCTATTAGGATACTCCCCTAAGTGTACATGTCTGTAAATAAACTGTAAATATTTTGTTGCAATAGATATTATTTTTAATACTAACAAACTTCGATTTTTTTTTTGGAAAAGGTTTTATGATTTTGTGGTGAAAACCGACAAATATTAGATGCTGCTCGAATGGTACATTGAGATTTTCTTCACAACATCCCCCCCCCCCCCCCCTCTACTCGATTTAATAAAATTCTCCCGGGTTAGTCCTTTCAAGAGTTGGTAACCCTAGCTAAGTCATCGGCCTGAATAACGTCAGCATTAATTTTTTCCATTACCTCTGGTTCCAAACTCAATTCCAACAATTCCTGATAAGCCGCATATAAGTCCGTTATTTTATTTTCTAAGTCCTCATAACGACTTAATAACGCGCGTTCACGATCCTTTCGGTTTATATTCAAAACCGCCGAGCCGAGCCATCGTAACACCGCGGCAATCCGTGCGCGAGGTTTGGTGGCCATCATTGCCATAATGACGTTAATTACCAATTTACGGAACTATAAAATACTAACTAGTAACAAAGAAACTATTTATTTACTCAAAATAAAGTAAATAAACCTAAATATGACGTTACCGCGTCAATAAATAAAGTATAAAATAAAAGAATCCACGCAATACAATTTAGCCCGTAACTATCGCGCGCGGCGGCACACCGATTCGCCAGCCGGCCGCCCGACCGCCCGGTCCGTCTACCTGAATCTAGTATTATATTGCGCGGACGCAACCGTAATGCAAATAAATTTCTAATAAATATCCTATTTACTTACGGAATCTATTTGAAAAGGTAAGCAGAGCGATAACAAAGGCCGCAACAAAACGAAATAATACCGATATTTTAATCCTAACCACGCTCTGCTACCAGAAAATTGTTATGTATCGTACCTAGCGGTAATCGGCTAACCTACGACATAACCAACGTGCGACCTTCCCCTGATGTTACCACTACCTACTCACCCTTCAATTCGCTGTATCAGGTACTACGGGATGCAGTTCTATAGTCAGTCTCAATTATGGAGGCGGGGTACCCCAATATGGAGGTGTACTACGTTTAAATTCTAATGAACTAGGGACTTATGTATTAAGAGAAAAGGAAATGTACTGTCCTGGTCAAGATGAACTGGCGCCACGCATGTGCAGCGCGGCGACCACCCGAAGTCTACAGCACCTCGCAGCTACGATCGCGGGGACAATCACTCCACACTCGCGACGTTAAATTATACTAAATATGCACAATCGACGCTGACGGACGAGGTTCTCTTCCTCGCAGCGGATATATTAAAGAACTGGATGGCACACCGATGTGCAGATCTTTCTTCAGCCAACAAAAACACGCGCAGCTACCTAATAGCGCTCGACACGGCTCCACGACGAATAGTGAATATACTCCGAACGGTGGTGGTTAGATTACGTTAAAACTACCCACCACTGAGTGATAATAAAATACGTTTTGTTCCGAACAGACGTATAACAATTCTTTGAAGTACCCGAAGTAGTCAGAAGCCATCCTGACGTCAGAATGGCTTTCCACTTTATTTATGAAAGGTACTAAAGAGTAGTAAATATTCGGAATATGGATACTAACTCTCGGTAAAGTTTGGTGAAGTTATCCGTCGTGTGTAGTCATCCAGACGGACGGTCACTTTAAAATATAATTTCTTAGCACAATTTTTATGCCTATTCCCCATTGAACTACAAAAGGAAAGGTTGTTACTTGTTACTCAAATGAAACGATAAAAGTTGACAAATATATTTATTTAATATTCCTGACAAATAAAATAAATGTTCTTTCTTTCATTCAACGCACTTTTACAAGACAAAATAAGAAAACGTAGGTTAAATTAAAGCTTTAATGTAGCGTTCTGTACTTACGTTAAAAAAACAACCACTATTTGAGTACCTAAAGTTACGTATCGTATTTAGTATTCCATTTATACGTACAACATAAAACTCAGTTCTTAGACTACAAAATAACTAAACACACTAAAGAACAACTACAACTAAGGAGCGCGTTAATATTTCAATTGAATCTGAATTCTTCGTATGACTTTAACCGTATGAGACAAAACGATAGAAGTGCATTGCATATAATACCTTGCGTATAACTAAGTTTGAACGACTTTATCGCTTATACAGTTTTACGTAATGATTAGTCACTATACGCCTAGCAACAACGCGACGCCAGCGAGAGTCCATCGCGTCGGTTTATCTTTTGTCTTCAGATTAAATGTCCAGACGAAAGTGGGGCCTCGCATTCTGTAAAAAATAAGGACGTACATATCAAAACACTAGCAATTTCCTGCGGCTTCGCCCGTTAATTTTTTTAGAGTTTAACACACCCCCAAAGGTTGTTTTTGAAAATTCGCGAAACTCGTATTGATTTATTTTATTTAGAGAATCTTTTCAGTAAATTTCAAGTCAATCGAACCATACAATAAAACGTTTCATACAAAAGAAAACACCCCATTTAACCCCTTTAGGAGTCGAATTTTCAAAAATTATTTCTTAGTGGATGCTTACGTCATAAGAAGAACCTACTGTCCAAACAGCTTTCTAGGTCCAGCGGTTTGGCCTGTGCGTTGATGAATCAGTCAGTCAGGACAAGTAATTTTATATGTATAGATAGATATGTTAAATTGGCCACGGCATCATGAAACTAGGTACGTGGTGCATCAGCAACAAAGGTACTCCGGACGTGGAAATGCGTGGACACCAAGAGATAGAGAGAGAGAGAGAGAGAGAGAGAGAGAGAAAGAGAGAGAGAGAGAGAGAGAGAGAGAGAAAGAGAGAGAGAGAGAGAGAGAGAGGAAATACAGCTCACCTTATTTTATATACTGGACACTCGTAAACGTTGCGCGTCTCCTGCTTGTCCTGCGTAACGGCCTTTATGTAAATGACGGGCATCATGGGGAAGAGCTCCATCATGCGCGACTCCACGATGCCGCCGGTGGCCGTGTCCCAGCGCGCGCCCTCCATGTACAGGCCGTGGATATTGGCGCCCTCGCGCGGGGGCGCACTAATGCATAAATACATGCTCAATCAAGAACTAATGCTACACTGTTTAACTGCGGTGATCTTGCTCTACATACGGTGAATCATATAGGAATAGCGTACCCTAAACCGGGTGATTATGTACAGCTCCAAATCGGCGCAATCATTAACTTTGCTTACTCTACTACTACGTTACTATTTAAAAGGTGGTAGGTTCCACCGAAGTGTTAGATATTCTACTGCCAAATAGCAATGTGTAAACATTTCTGTATTCCGACGTGTAGGGCAGTGTAGCTGGTGAAATTACCGGACACAAGAGGTCTTTGAGTATCAAGAGGCTTATAAACAAATTTCTGGGGTTATGAGTGACAGTAGCGTATTGTGGCGACTCGACACAAGATGACGCCACATGTGGTACAGCGACGCGAGGAAGAAGCGAATAGTACTACATACAACAAGATAGATGGCGCCACCGATTTCTGAATCGTGCAAGCGAAGTTTCTCCTACTCGGAGAATATATACAACATCTCGACAACAACTGTCGGGGGCTTCAGCCCTGGCCGAGCATTACACCTCGCTCGGTAGGAGGATCCTCCCTTTAGCACCGCCGCCGTCGCATTCGCTAAACTGGTGACCCCGCACAGAACATCGACGCAGCGTTCAGATCCGGACATCAGCTCCGCTTCGCCATCGCTCTCTCCCCACAGCAGCAACTCTCCAGCAACAACCAGCGAGTCACAAGCCAGCCAGTACCAGGGCCTCATCGGACGACCACCGCATTGCAGCTGCAGATGCAAGCCTGGTCAACCTTCAGCCACAACTTGGCACAGCACCTCTGCACTACGGCCGGTCCACGTAAGAGCGCATTCTAACACACGTAACACGTAGCACGTAAGAAGAGAGGATCCTCCCTTTAGCACTGCCGCCGATGCATCGCTAAAGTTTAAGTAGCTGTTTATAGGCAGACGTGTCATATGCGTGTCTCTTACCATCAGGCGGACATCTTACTTACTTTGTCAGCAGGTTGAAAAAAAAAATCGAGACGTCAACTACGGAGTACGGCTAGGTCATGCACAATGGATCCAAGGAATTACGAGTGTGTTCCGAAAACCGCGCCCAATTCATAGCAGTTAATAGAATATCGGTCAAGGTACCTACTTATATATTTATAAACGAAATAAGAGTGATATTCCCTATATCATATTGGTGCTAGTTTCATTCTTATCTGTGAGATTGGTCTATAAAATCGTGAAAGTGAAAACCGTCTTACTTAAAATCTTGTCTACTCTTTTTAGTGACATCACAGTTGAGGCACATTTTGTCCAAAGGCCACTCGTTCTTCCGCGCTGTCTGCTGCATAATGGCAGTCAAGAATGACTGCGGATTAAAGAAACCAGCCAACCATACCGCTGGTGGTAGCTGAAACATATATTACCCGCTTTTAAATAAGGATCTGAATTCAATACAGTCACTTACATTATCAACAAATAAAATGGTGGTGGCAAATAATTACATACATTAAAGTCACCGGACCAGTTTTCAAGTTCCGACAAGCGTAGACACAGGTCAGAGAACCACGCCGCAAGCCCCAACAAGCTGGGGTAGGCGAGCTTGGTCCACGAGTCCGGCACTTTATCCATGAACAGTGACTCCATCAGCTTCTCCATGTCACTGCTTATAGTCAGCTCACCCTATAAAAATATAATTATATTTGTTTTAAGATTCTCTTTTGAAAATCACTCTTTAATCAATCATTTATATTATGCACAATGAACAAGTCTCATCCCTAACTTGCAATTCGTGGTTGATTAGTTTAGATTCCTAAGCATCAGCTACGATTATGGTAATTAAATTAATTTCAACAATAAGATAGTTTGCATACAATATGATTATTACATACTTTAAGACCCAACTCCAATTCCTTTAATGATCTTCGTATCTCTCCCATAAGGCGGTTCATTCGCTCACACTCTTGCAAGGCTACAATAGTGTATGGAGTCAGTTCCTCCACTTTGCCCATCAGCTCCTGTAGGTTAAATGGCTCTGGCACTCTGTCCGATATGTCGTCCAGTATATACCGTACCTAAATAATATTAGGAATGTATTATTATCGTATCGATTCACAGTAAAAAGAGTTAGCACATGATAAACTAATGCAACATAACTTACCATTTCTTCTTTGGTCGCGCCACCACCAGCTTGTGCACCTGAATCTCGTGGTTGCATTTCAAACACCACCTAAGTATAGAAGGCTAAAGATTCATGAAGGCTAAATGACATAGTTACAAATAATTCATTACCAAATATTGCAAGAAGCCCTACATCAATTGAATCAAGTAAGATGAAATATTGTAATGAAGCCTGATACTTACACTGAAAAGTCTCTCAGAGACGGTAGTCAAGTATCCAATCTCAGCGTTGGGGTGCAGCCCGTACAGATACGGCGTCTCATCTGGCAAATAGTCGTCGATGTATGCATGGTATCCCATGTAGTCTGAATTGGGTGGCGATATAAATCCTTGTGCTAGTTGCAACTCTCCGTCCACCTGGTGATTAAATCTTTGATTGATAACTTCTCGGGACTCTCACAGAAAGTTAATAAGACTAAGAATTCAACCTACCAACTCCTGTTGCATATACTCGAGTAGGAACGTGCGACAGAGCCGCCTGTCCCAATCATCGGTGATATGTCCACCGTACATGATCTCTCCAAAGAGATAGCGCAAGTCTTCCCACGGAACGCGAGGGTTGACCTCCAAATAGTTGTACAATACGTACACGCAGATTGTCAAATCCCCAAAATTGAACGGGTATACTCTGTGAAATTGTTAGGAATGTTATCAAAGATATGAGGATAGATTATTATGTTTTCATTTGCCATTTGGCTATAAATTAATACAAAAGGCTAATTTGATCATTTGGCAAAGTTATTCAAGCACTTTTTACACTTATATTTTGTGCAAAAAAAAGTGGCCGTTTTATGAAAAATACCTACGAAATTTTTCTAACTAATTTTGTGTAACCATGTATTTTGTAATTATCACCTGTTCCATCCTTGTGGTCCAAATTTCCGGCGCTCAGCGACTACTGCATGGAAATAGCAGAGCGCGAACAGCACAGACTTAAATTCTGCTTCTTTGCTACACATTTCTAATGTTTCTTGACTGAAATTGTCCAACGACTGCAGAAAAAATATTTAATAACGATAGAACAGATGTAAATAAGTAAGAAAGGAAATTTATGGGCATGAAGAAATAATTACCTTATGTAAGTTGGCCCACATCCCGATTGGAGGCTCGTTGGTTATCTTGATGGAGGACTCCAGGATGCCTTGTGGAATAATATGGTACTCCGCCGAAGCCGCCGGCTCGGCGCTCAAATACAATCTATTATTGTAAGTAATAAAACTCATGAAGTTAATAATAATTTACTTAGGAGAGCCCGCAAAATGGCGAACAAAATAGTTATCCCAAAATTAGATTCAAATATAACACAAATAAGCAACAGTTCAACACTCTTACCTATAATCTGGCAATGGATTTTCAAAGCATTCTTCCATCTTCTTCTCCAGTGTGGCGAGCCATTTTGCTACCAGATGTATGTTTTGTAAGATGACCCAGTCTCCGTTTACAGAGGCGACCCCCATTGCCGCTTCAGCAACAACCTCCTGACCTTGTCCCAAAGACACGATGTGGAAGTTCTTCTTGTCCGGAGAGTAACCCAATTTGCGACCAAGCTTTTCTATATCCTGAAAACAAAGATAATTGTGAACTAGTTCCGTCTTCTGTTTTCGTCTTCGTTTATGAACGAAATTACCTTCAGAGGGTCGACGCCGGGCGACAAGATGAAAAACATAGCTGTAGTACAATTACTTTCTTGGAACGATTTCTCCAATGGTGGTGTACGAGCTTCAACGTATCTTGTACCCAAATTCTCTTCACAAAATGCACTAAAAATTATAATTGATATATATATATATATATATGAAATATATTACGGTGATGAAATAAACTACTAGATAGTGCTATCTATCAGTTAGCAACTATAGATGGTGGTGGTGTACCTTGAGGCATATGACATTCTATCTGGTCGAAGAGCTCTCATAATACATAGTCTTTGCAGGGACGACTTATTCTTCCATTCGCCTGGTAGTTTATCCCTTTCTGGAGCTTCACCTTCTGTGTACTTTTGCCATCTAAAAATATTCAAACAATACTTATTAACATGTTACAACAACAACTTCCGACAGATTGTAATATTCACTCGTTATATGAGTTAAGATGGGGAAGAAAGGTTCTCGAGAGGTGACCATGAACCAGACCAGAGGAAGACGCAGCGTAGGCAGACCTCCCACTACCGGTGGCAACCGGTGGATGCAAATAGCCAATTGTGCCAAGTGCGAGGCCTAAGTTGAGCAGTTAACGTCTTCCGGCTGATGATGATGATATGAGTCAAGGCTAGGGTTAGTTTCAAAAGAACCTAATGGAGTGAAAGGCGATGTCCCAGAATATTATAATGTTTTTTTTTAACACAGTATTACTTACTGTTTCTACGTGATATTATTATTACGTCGATAAACACATAAAATATATAGGTACAATCCATAAGATTAAGCCATTTTGTACACCTTTTGGAAGCTCCTTCAATATCGTTATCGAGATTTTCAAAAGCGTCCATCTTGGCGAGCGCTACGATGCCACCGAATGAGCTGTTGGACAGCCAGGAATATGGAGAGTTCACTGGCGCGACCGCATATTTCAGCAGAAAGTCCAGCTCTCTCGAATCTACTTTGCCTTCAGCTTGTAGTACCTAATTCAATTAAAATAGATCCATTATTTATATTCCATTCTGTTGCACTCATATAAATTTCTCTGTTTTGTAGCTTTGAAAAGTATCCAATATTTTATTTAATAAGGTGTTTTATTTGGTTAAATTCAATTTTTTTGCTACGGCTGTTTAGGTTGATGTAGGTACTTATAAGACCTTCGGAGTCGCTGGACGTTCGGGATGTGGGTCCTTAGAACGTCCATTGAGGACGGCGGCGGGGTTGCAACCCCCGTCCCCGTGAACACCGTGGCAGGTTCCCGGGGGGCTTCGATGCGCTCCCGGCGGCGGGCTCAAAGGCAAGGCACTGAGGGGCCCCTGGTGCAGATCCCACCGGAGAGCCCTGGGGTGCTCATGTGCCGATGCGACAGCCGCGGGGGTTTTAGTGAGTAAGAATCCCACATACCCCGGGCGAACCCCACAGCTCCCGGAATCTTTCGAAGATTTCCCCCGCGTCAAAAAATAAAATGGCACTTATAAGTACGTCAACCTAAACAGCCTTTATTAAACAACTACCTCAGAAATCACAAATAAAAACCACTTTTACATACATTTAAGTATAATGGCGTATGTAAGTACCTGTTCCAGGAACAGTTTCTTTAACTTTTGTTTCTATAGTAAAGGTTGATGAATGGTAAATGGACCGATTAATATCTTGACTATACAATATTAATAATACCTACTTGTAAAGTTATGAGAAATAGGAAAACCAGTTTGTCTCTCTCAAACAGTCCTCTGCTGGTGTAAACGAATACAGCAAACGTAATACTGTCCAGCAAGTTGCGAACACGACCCTCAAGGTCATCGGCGGGTTCAGCTATGACCAGAGCATCCTTGAACACTACACTGTATGCCTTCAGCGAGAACTGGTACATTGGGTTGATCTTGTAAAGGTCATTCAGGATGAAGTATAGGAGAGACGCTCGAGCTGCGGCACGTCTGTTAATAATAATATAAACTTTAAAATGTAACATCATGTTTCGTCTTAAAAATGTTTACTACGTAATGTATCACTTGACCACAGGTATGTATGGGATTAATACAATCAATGCAAGATTTCTTGTGAACACAATCTCACCTATATCTTTCGCGAGCTTCATCAATCTTGACAGAAGTTACTTTCCCCTCTTCTACTTTGATCTCAATGTCTGCAGCTGTCTTCTTAGTAGTTTCCAAATTGATGACGAGAGCAGCGTCGCTTAAAATATCTGGTCCAGCTGATGACAGGCGCTTCAGCAAGTCATCTTCTAGAGACTTTAATGTAATCTTAAAATCATTCTGTTGTTTAGTCAGACCAGCGCGCAACGCTTCCAGATCTGGACGCTCTGATTTCACTACTTCACCTAGCAGTTGTTCTTCCAAGCTGGGGATTTTGGAGGTTGGCTATGAAACTCAATAGTCCAACATGGAACTAAAATAGAACTGTTAAAAATGTCGAAATTATTAAAAATTATAGACTTGAAATTTATTACTCACCCGTCTCTAGTGACAGTGAAATTTATAAGTGTGCACTGCGCCTGCATTTCTGGCTGGTAATGTGGGTTAGCCAACTTCGTTTGTAAAATCAGACGGAAGTTTGGATGGAAGTCTATTTCTCTGTCTCCTATCTGAAATATATTTTATGTAAAATTTTGATTGGAGCTCCTTTTTCATCATCAGCACAATAAAGGCCTCCTCCTTAGAAGGGAGGAATTTCTGCTTGGCAGGCGTCGTGGGGGTCGCAAAATAGGTGGTAGTAATATGGTGGTATTCCAATAGAAAGACGCTGCTGCCCATCTTCAATTCTCAGAGGCTCACCTTTAAAACTTTGCCTTTGCGTATGAGAACTCTGCCCAGCAGCGGCTCAAGCACCGCGTCGACGGACTCCCCGATGTTCTCGAGCAACACAATGTCGCCGTTGCTCACGCCACGCTCAATGCGATCCAAATAGTTGCGTTGAGTGAGACGAATGACAACTAATGCATCACCGTATCTGGATTTTATCCATTTTATACCTTGCCTGCAACCAGAGCATTGCTAAGTATCTATAAAAATGTATAAAAGTTTCGGCTATTATAATAAAAAGTAGAGATTACAGTTGTGGGTCAATCATGAGCGGCCAACGCGCCGAGTTGGTGAGTATGGTCGCGTTCTCGGTACTCATGCTGTCGGTGGGCAGGCCTTCGTTGTTCCAGGACGCAACTTGCGCGTCGTCCGTCAACATCGACAGAGGATCGAGACCTTCAGTAGTGTCGATTTTAGGCTACATGTAACAAGCAAAACAACAAGTTCGTCGCTATAAATTACGGATTATATTTATTTATTTTTTGTTTTTATATAAACTACAGTTTCTTACTGCAGCATTTGCACCAAATTTTACAGCATGTCCGTGAATCATTTAATCTTTATTCTATAAGGCACATAGTTAAGCTACTTTAAGCATTAACGATCAACGATTTAGTCGCTTTTCGGAAGATTAATATAGCCAGCGAATGAGGTCTACCCGCACACTATTAGCATCGGCCATTTGGTCGCTACGATTAGCGATTTAGATATCACTAGCCAAGCAGTCGCAGAATCGTTAATGCTTCAAGTTGCGGGTGTGACTTGGCTCTTACATTTGTTTTGCTGAGTGCTGGAACCCAGTCGTCGTTGATAAGCTGCAGTCGGTAGCGGCGCATAAAGCAGCCCACGTAAGAAATAAACGCTGTGATGAGAAGCACGTCACCAGGCAGCATCACACCAGACTCCTTAAGCCTTAGAACAGTAGCTGACCATCTGTCAAATATAGGTTAGACACCTGACTTATAAAAATTAAATAGAGATTTATACTAAGTAGGTAAGTATTCTTAATTAAAAGATAATAACCACACATACGAATAATTTGTCAGAATAATGTGTTAGCCACTATTAGCGTGCCATTTAGTTTGGTTCGGGTTTATTTTTATTCCGATTCCGTTAAGTATCTACTTAATTATATAATGTAAAATGAAAACAATGGAATTTCGATTTAGGTGAGTGTAGTTATTTTCACCCGTGGGGTGTCCGGGTAAGAATAGCACCCACCCATCTCCTCCCTTTGGGTGTCCGGAAGAGGCGACTAAGGGAAAACAAGAAGACGGGCAGCAGCGACTTTCTATTGGATTACCTACTATCTATACTGCGATCTCCAAGACGCCTGCCAAGCGTGGGGATTATGGCAACACCCCTCTTCAGGGGGGGAGGCCTTTGTTTAGCAGTGGGTGACTTTCGGCTGATGACGATGATTATGAGTTATTTTGGATGAAGATAATTTATAAACTTGCCTTATTTTTTCAGAAGCTAGACCATTCACTAGCCTATTAGCCAAGTCTATGGTAGCAGTCGTAGCATCTGCCTCGGCTTGACATTTCATCTTCTCATTAACTGCTTCCTGGAATGCTGTCATCAACTCCGCCAATCTCTCCTCCAGTTCCTAAATTGTACTATGATTAGTATCACACAATACTTAATTTATTTAATTACGACTTTACTCTTGATGCATCGGCAGTAATAGGGGGTCAGCCCCCTACACTTCCGTGTGTACAGTGCAAAGCAGGCGAAGAACGCTCTCGTGACCATGATCAACTTACTTTTTAACCGACTTCAAAAAAGGAGGAGGTTCTCAATTCGTCTGTATATATATATTTTTTTTTTTTTTATGTATGTTCGCGCATAACTCTGGCAATTATTAACCGATTTGAAAAAATCTTTCTTCCATCCATTCTTCAATCCATTGATTGGGTCCCATAAAAAAATTATTGCTTAGTAATAAGTAGTTCCTAAAAAAACAAGAATGGTGACTGCGCACTGAGAGTTGCAAGAAAGCCTAGTGTTACAGCTCTGGACTAGCGTCGAAATATCGAGACGTCTTTTGTTTCTTAAAATTCCCACGTTTTTAGTTTTAAGACAATAGCCTTTTGTTTCATGTTTACTATCAGTTCCGTGAACGCCGGTATTGTTTCTATTACTCTTTATTGTTTAATTGTTAATTTTATTAGGGTATTTACACTTTAAGCCTATTGTTGAAATATTGTTATTGGTTCCACGAACGCTATTATCACCCCAAGTTTTACAGCCTTGTTTACAACTTGCGAACCTTCTGGAAAAAGCATAGTCCCATATAAAAGACGCCGTCGAGCCGACCAGGAGTTAGTGTGTTTTACGCTGCGATACCGGAAGAATCCCAACGCGATATAGTGTGTTTTACGCTGCGATACCGGAAGAATCCCAACGCGATATAGTGTGTTCTACGCTGAGATCCCGGAAGGATCTCAACGCGATACAGTGTGCGATACGCTGCGATACCGAGTGATATATCTGCGATTCAGTGAAGTGATAAGGTGAACGACTAAAGCTTGTGATAACGGACTCCGAGTGATATACCTGCGATCTGGACTGTAATATTGCTGTACTCATAAGTGTGTGTGGAAATAAATCATCTTCACCAAGCAAACGGCATTTTTAAGAACCCTGCGACGTAACAATTGGTGTCAGAAGTGGGATGCCTTTGTTGCCGCGTGAAGAAGACGACCGTACACCACGCACGAGGCGGCAAGTCGAGATGGACCGTACACGTCGGCAAGCTGAGGAGGAGCGGACGGAAGCATCGACATCGACGAGTGTGCCTGCTACGCCTTCGATGGATTTGTCCGCCCTATTGGAAGTTATGCGACGAGAGTTCCAAGCTAGCCAAGAGGCTAGTCGACGAGAGTTGCGGGAAGCTATGCAGGCCAACCAGGAAGCTCTGCAGGCCAACCAGGAAGCTCTGCAGGCCAACCAGGAAGCAAGTCGACAAGAGTTGCGGGAAGCTCTGCAGGCCAACCAGGAAGCTCTGCAGGCCAACCAGGAAGCATTAATGAACAAATTAGATACCGGCCTCAAGGAAATTGGACAACGAGTAAGCACCGTGGAAAAAGACATCAAGAAAGTCAGTGCACAAGCGAATGAGCTACAGGTGAGAGTGGATGCGCACGACGAGAGTCTTCAATCGATGAAGAAAGAAATGATCAAGCTGCAAGCTCGTGAACCAGTCGTAGTGGGCTCGTCATCGTCAAAGCTTGATCTACCTCATTTTGACGGAGCCTCTTCGTGGACTGCGTTCAGGCATCAATTTGAGACTTTAATGGAGGCAAACGCCTGGAGTAACAAATATGCACTGACTGCACTTACTCTCGCCCTGCGAGGAGATGCCTTGGCGGTCCTAGAAAATCTGCCTGTCGAAGGAAGAACCGTGGAGGATCTGATGGAAGCCCTCGAAACCCGGTACGGCGAGAAACACCTGGAGCATGTGTGCCGGGCACAGCTGCGAGAAAGAATTCAGAAGCCTGGCGAGAACCTCCAGCAATGGGCTAGCGAGATCGAACGTCTAGTACGTCGTGCATACTCATCAACACCAGAGACAATACCAGTGACACTGTTGCAAGCTTTTGTGGATGGAATACGAGATGCTGAAGTCAGGGCCACTGTACGACTGGCACATCATACTTCCTTGAAGACTGCGCTTGCACACGCACTGGAAGTGGAAGCCGTAAGGCAAGAGGCAAGGGCACAGAAGATGAGGGAAGCAGCGCCAGTTAATCGGCCGATTATCTCGAGAAACCCACAATTTGGACCAATGTGCTACGGCTGCGGTGAAAGAGGGCACATAAGGGTTGATTGTCCTGAACAAAAAGAGAAAAGTACCTCAAAGCCATTGGTTTACGAAGAAACCCCGACGATCACGATTACTCAGGTGTGCAACGGAAATAGCCTCATCGTCGAGGGAACTTTGGACAACAAGCCGTGCAGTTTCACTGTGGATACCGGAGCATCACGTACAGTAGTGAGACCAGAACTAATGAAGAGAACGATCCTGTGGAACAAGCAGATACCAGCACTTCGCCTTCAAACAGCAACTGGCCAGTCAGTCTCCATCCTCGGCGACACCGAAGTGGAGCTTAGTATCGGTGATAAAGTTTATCGTCAATCGGTGCTAATTGCCAACATCACCGATGACTGCATATTGGGGTTGGACTTCCTGAAGGATCACCGTTGTATTTTGGACATTGCAAGAGGAGTGCTAAAATTTTCGGACCAAGAAGTATGTCTACAGGGATCACGACCTTGCAATCTATACTGCTTGAAGGACACAATATTGGCTCCAAGATCAGAAACTATTGTACGAGTGAAGTTTCCTTCGAATGTTAAGCACGGACGCTGTGTTATTGCTGAAGATAATGGTCACCACCCAAATTGGATAACAGCAAGAACATTACTTGTAACAAAAGGCGAAACGCAATTAAGAGTTCTGAACCTCAGTAACAACGAGATTCACCTGAAGAAAAACACAGTTATTGGAAAGTGTCAAGAAGTCAAGTCTCTTCAACGCCTTAGCGATTCTAACAGTGCAACGCATACCTCCGAAGAACATGTTGAAGGTCTTATGGAATCTTGCAAAGGAACATTAACAGCATCGGAGTATTCTCAAGCAAAAGATCTTCTTCTGCGGTATAAGGACATATTTGCATCAGGAAACGACTGTGGAAGGACTGGACTGGTGAAACACAGGATCGACACAGGAGATGCCAGACCAATAAAACAGAGACCTCGTCGTGTACCATGGGCCAAGGAAGCTGAAGTTACCGAGTTGGTGAATGAAATGGCCAAGAATAAGATCATCGAGCCGTCAACGAGTCCTTGGTCATCACCAGTAGTCTTGGTGAAAAAGAAAGATGGTAGCACCAGGTTCTGCGTAGACTACCGGATGCTGAATAATATCACCAAGAAGGACAGTTATCCTCTGCCACGGATAGATGACACACTGGACATGCTCAGTGGCATGAACTGGTTTTCAACGGTGGATTTGAAGAGTGGCTATTGGCAAGTGGAGATAAGCCCTGAAGACAAAGAGAAAACTGCGTTCTGCACGGGAATAGGAAACGGTCTCTGGCAATTTAATGTCATGCCATTTGGACTATGTAATGCTCCAGCGACGTTTGAGCGCCTCATGGAAAGAGTCATGGTTGGTCTGCTTGGAGACGTATGTCTAGTGTACCTCGACGATGTCATCATAATGGGGCGTAACTTTAAGGAGCATTTGAGAAATCTGGAGAAAGTCTTCACCCGGATCAGAGACGCCAATTTGAAGCTAAGCCCGAAGAAATGTGAATTATTTAAGAAGGAAGTTAAATACCTGGGTCATGTGATATCTACGGAAGGCGTGCAAACTGACGCGGATAAAGTGAAAGCTGTACGAGAATGGCCAATTCCGAAGAACAAAACAGAAGTGAGAGCTTTTCTCGGCTTATGCACATACTACAGGCGATTTGTCAAGAACTTTGCGGACATAGCAAGACCGCTGCATCGCCTAACGGAAGAAAAACGTGCCTTCATCTGGGATTCAGACAGTGATGAAGCCTTCAACGCCCTGAAGCAGTGTTTGTGTGAGTCGCCCATCTTGGGCTATCCAAGCAGGGAGGGACGATTTGTTGTGGACACTGACGCAAGCAACACGGGGATTGGAGGTGTCCTATCACAGATACAAGACGACCGCCAGGTTGTGATAGCTTATTTCAGCAAGGCACTTTCGAAGCCGGAAAGAAATTATTGTGTGACTCGCCGTGAACTGTTGGCTGTTGTGAAGACCTTACAGCACTTCCACAAGTACTTGATCGGGAGGCAGTTCACGTTACGGACAGATCATGCCGCATTAAAATGGCTGCTACAATTTAAGAATCCTGACGGACAAGTGGCACGATGGTTGGAGCAGCTGCAAGAATACCATTTTGAGATAGAACACCGAAGTGGAAAAGGACATAATAATGCAGATGCACTATCAAGGCGGCCTTGCCCAGAAGAATGCCAACACTGTAAGAAACAGGAGACGCGTGAAGCTCTGAGAACCATTAAGACCAATGGGACCGATGATGAGTGGACGGATGACAACATGAAGAGAGCTCAAGAAGAAGATAAAGATCTACGGCCTATCATAGACTGGTTGAAGATTGGGAACAAGCCACAATGGAGTGACATATCGGCATACAGCCCAATATATAAGGGTTACTGGGCCCAGTGGAGCAGCCTGACGCTTAATAACGGGCTCTTATGCAGGAAGTGGGAGTCAGAAGATGGTAAAGAGGTCACTCTACAGATTGTTGTTCCGCGAAGCAAGGTTGCACCTCTTCTGAAACACACGCACGATGGAGTATCTGGTGGACACCTTGGAATGAAGAAAACTCTTGTGAAAGTACGGCAAAGGTTCTACTGGTTACGATGTCGGGAGGACGTGGAAGACTGGTGCCGGAAGTGCACTGCGTGTGCATCTGTGAAAGGACCTCAGACAAGAAGCAAAGGAAAACTTAAGCTATACAACGTCGGACCACCTTGGGAGCGCATAGCTATAGATGTTGCTGGACCATTCCCAGAAACCGACAGTGGGAACAAATACATAATCGTCGTTCAGGACTACTTCAGTAAATGGCCGGAAGTCTTCGCTACGCCGAATCAAGAAGCCAAAACTGTAGCAGAGAAGCTGGTTCAAGAAGTTGTCTGCCGATTCGGAGTACCGTTGGAAATCCACTCTGACCAAGGACGAAATTTCGAATCTGCCTTGTTTCAAGAACTTTGCAAGCTGCTTGGCATGAACAAGACAAGAACGACTCCAGCACATCCCCAGTCAGATGGAATGGTTGAGCGGTTCAATCAAACGTTGGAAAATCACTTGGCGAAGGTAGTCGACGAACACCAAAGGGACTGGGACAGATATATACCACTTTTCCTTATGTCATACCGCTCAGCCATACACGATAGTACGGGCATGTCACCAGCCAGAGTAAACTTTGGAAGAGAAATGAGGCTTCCAATTGATGCTATTACGGGTACACCTCCTGAGGCTCCGAGACCAGTAGTGGATTACGTGTGTGATCTGCAAAACCAACTGGATGACGTGCACACATTGGTACGCGAGAACAGCTTACGGACCAGCGAAAAGATGAAGACTCGCTATGACCGTCGTGCAAACACCAGTGGTTTCGACGAGGGAGCGTTGGTGTGGCTGCATAATCCACTACGGAAGAAAGGGAAATCTCCGAAGCTGCAGGCCCGATGGGAAGGACCTTACAAGGTGATTACGAGGATAAATGATATCACCTATCGCATCAAACAAGGGACGAGAGGAAAACCAAAGATAGTTCATGTGGACCGGTTGGCTCGATATCACGGCAACAATGATGCTCGGGACGAGCATGTCTAAGAGGGGGACAGTGTTACAGCTCTGGACTAGCGTCGAAATATCGAGACGTCTTTTGTTTCTTAAAATTCCCACGTTTTTAGTTTTAAGACAATAGCCTTTTGTTTCATGTTTACTATCAGTTCCGTGAACGCCGGTATTGTTTCTATTACTCTTTATTGTTTAATTGTTAATTTTATTAGGGTATTTACACTTTAAGCCTATTGTTGAAATATTGTTATTGGTTCCACGAACGCTATTATCACCCCAAGTTTTACAGCCTTGTTTACAACTTGCGAACCTTCTGGAAAAAGCATAGTCCCATATAAAAGACGCCGTCGAGCCGACCAGGAGTTAGTGTGTTTTACGCTGCGATACCGGAAGAATCCCAACGCGATATAGTGTGTTTTACGCTGCGATACCGGAAGAATCCCAACGCGATGTAGTGTGTTCTACGCTGCGATCCCGGAAGAATCTCAACGCGATACAGTGTGCGATACGCTGCGATACCGAGTGATATATCTGCGATTCAGTGAAGTGATAAGGTGAACGACTAAAGCTTGTGATAACGGACTCCGAGTGATATACCTGCGATCTGGACTGTAATATTGCTGTACTCATAAGTGTGTGTGGAAATAAATCATCTTCACCAAGCAAACGGCATTTTTAAGAACCCTGCGACGTAACACTATATAGATGACGTTTTAGTCGCTCGGACTCGCTCGGTCGGACAAAAATGGTCATAACTCTGGCAAATATTTACCAATTTCAATGATTCTTTTTTTATTCGAAAGAAGAAACCACCGTATTGAATCTGTATGAATTTTATTACAACCGGATAAGAACTTCCTGGAGGACCATGAACGATGTGGAGGAATTTATCTGGTAAAAACCATAAAACTGATGTTCTCCATTGCATTGCTCTGACAATTATGAACCGATTTCGATGATTCTTTTTTTATTCGAGAGAGTAAACTACTATGATGTTTCCATGCAAATTTCATTACGACCGGATATTTTTTTCTGAAGCAACATGAATTATGTAAAACTATGTAGACGATAATGTGATCATAACCTACCTAGATAATTTTACGGTTTTCGATGGTTCAATCTTTATATATGAAAATATCACTAAAAAGTTTAAAATAAAATCTTTTAAAAAAAAATTGAACCGACTTCAATATCACTGAAAAGTATAAAATAATTTAAATATTATTGAAGTTGGTGCCAAATATACACAGCAGGTACGCTAACACCAACTTCAATAATATTTAAATTATTTTATACTTTTCAGTGATATTGAAGTCGGTTCAATTTTTTTTTAAAAAGATTTTATTGTGATGTGATTTTGATATTTTTGTACCAAGGTGGATAAAACCAAAACAAAACACGTCTTTATTGTTCTACAATCTATGCAAAATAATACGCATTACAAAACAAGTTAATCTGTACTTTTCGTAATCGTTTTTGGTGCTCTTGTAAATTTATAGTTGACTAGCTGACCCACGCTGCTCCGCATGCGTTATTTAGACGTTAACTAAACTTTTAATAACAGACATTCGCATCGAATACATAACCTCCTTTTTTATAGTCGGTTATAATCTGGAACCCACTTTTTACTTGCTCTCCGAAGCACGGACCCGTTTAGTTCAAATGACGTTAAACGGTCACCCATCTATTTAATGACCTTACCTAACGTTGCTTAACCCGATCGATTACAAAACCTTGATAACAACTCTCTATGAGTGTTCCCTTACTAATATTTATTATAATTATGAAGAAAAATTGATAAAATCGGACCAAGCGTATAACCAAGTACCCATTTTGACTTTAATCCCCTCTCCCAAAAGAACCGTGCTAGATTACGGGAAAAAAAGTATCCTATGTCCTACCTCGTAGTAAGATCTCAAATCATGCCAAGTTTCATTTGAATCCATTCAGTAGTTTCGGCGTGATGCACAGCCGTGATACAGACAGACAAAAATTTAAATAATTACATTTTCGACCTCAGTATCGATTATAGAATGCCCTCCAAATATAATTTTCAAAATATCTTCAATGTACAGAATTGGACCTGTTACAGTTTTATTATAAGTATAGATTATACTTACCGCAATTTTATCAGTGAGGAAAGAGAGTTTGTCCCTAGCAGCTTGCAACTCTGCATTAGCAGCATTAAGCGCTCGCCTTTTGGGCTCTACCACCACATAGATATCGTAGAACTTAGCAATATTGATAACCCACGAGCAGAGACCGGCTGCAGCCGCTGACTTCGACATAATAAATTCCATGTTGAACTCCGGGTTCTTAATGTACGGCTGCACCGCCTGTAGATGAGTTATAAAACGAATCGTTTAATTTCAAAGATCAAATCACTGTTATTTTTCAATACACATTGTGTATCTTCTTACCTTGATAACATCCGGGTGAATGTTTTCTTTATCGTAATAAACTAAGTCGTTTAAGAATTGATCCACTTTTGCCATCATTATCTGGAAATATGAAACATTTTCAAATTGTGCACCATCTACAGAGTAATACACAACAAATATGCCAAGAATGTAATATTTTCTTCAAATTATCTTCTTATATACAAAGAAATCACCAATAGTTGTTTTCATAAATGTACCTTGCAAGCTTTCCATGATCGATCTTTAGGTATTTTCCCCTTTTTAGCAAACAATACCAGCACCGCTGCAGTTACATTAACGACTGCGTCTGGTGGGGAGCCAAAAGATTTTAATTCAGTTAGGTTGTTCTTATTCAGGGTATTTAGAGCCTCTTGCGCGGCAATCAGGGCCGGTTCCGCCTTGGACAAGTCATCCGCGCAAATCTTAGCTTTTATCGTTACATCTTCTTCGATCACTTTCACTTTCTTCTCTTCCTCAGCAGCTGTAATCAGTAAATATGAATCGTAAGTGTATACTAATAGTTATTGAAACGAAGTCACTGGTGTTTGATTATAAAGAGGTGATAATTATTCATAATGTTACCAAATGCTTTTTCTTTAGACACTTTCTCACTCTCAGCGCCAACTACATCAATAAGCGCTTCTGCGGCCTTATTCTTCTCCTTTAGTATGATTTCCTGTTCAGCTAAGGTTACCTGTAATACAGCATGACTGCATGTATGAAAAGGAAGACAACACAATTTTTTTATACATAAGTACGTAATTTTGTGACAATTTAGCCAAAAAATTACACAGTGTATTTGTCAATTATTCATAATAATTCAAGCCCATAGCTAAGCTGTAACAGCTCAGTGGGCGAGCGTTTGCCTTGGAAACAAGGTGCACAGGTTCGACGCAGGGCCCCGGCTCGCATCTCTGATTTCTTTAATTAATCATGTGCAAATCGTCTTTGTACGATTGTTACCAACTTTCGGTGAAGGAAAACATCGTCAGGAAACCTGCATGTCTGAGAAACCCTAACTAGCTTTAGAATGACGTGTGAAGTCCACCAACCCGCCCTTGGCCAGCATGGTGGACCATGGACTAAGCCCCCATATCTTGAGGGGAGGCCCGTGCCCAACAGTGGGACATAAACAAGGGCTGGTATTATTATTATAGTTAATTACAAACAGCTACTAAATGTTTTTATTATTAAGTTGACCAGTTTTATTTTACTCTGTAAAGATACCTTTAATACAGCAACATCAGATGCACAAGATGCTAGTTTCTCTAAGCCGTTCTCTAAGCGTGATATCATCATTTTTAGATTGCTAGTCTTCTCATTCAGCAGTTTGGTGTACAGCGCTATTTGTTCCAAGAATGTCTTCGGTGTCGTGTAATTGTAGCGCTTTTCATTTTGAAAGTACACCGCAGACATTCGATTGACGCTTTGATGCACATGTGACATGAACTCGGAGACCGGGACTACTAGATCAGGCTGTAAAAACCAGAGGCTGTTTTGCTTGATACGAAGGACTACGTTTGGGTGTCCTTTTTAGTTGATCCAAAAGCAAAATGGGATAAGAAACATGACCTCGATTGATCTGTACTACATATTTTTAAAATCATATCAGCTAGTGCTTGAGCGCAATTCCACATTATGGCAAGCGGTGAATCACCACTCAATCAAAGAGGGTAAAGCGTTGTAGCTCATTATGATAGTAAAGCAAGTTCACTACGTGGGTACCAAAAGGGTTGAAACTGCCTGTTTCGTCCCGTTTCAAAAGTGTATTCCTTAGCTGCAAGCATAGCGACTCCACATATATCACATCGACCGTTCCCACCGCAGGAACACAATACCATTCAAAGGAAGTGTTATTTAGCAGCGGCCTTCAGTACAGTCTTCACTTTACCTTCCACCTTTCACCATCCTACCATCTAGTACCTTCGTACTTCCCAAATCAAGTTGGTCTAATTTATTGAGTTGAATGTTCCTGTTAGACTCTAATACCTGTCTTCAACTTTTTTCTATCTTTCTTTCTTTATAAAGGATATAAGGACTACTTTTCTAAATGATTCGTTGCCAACATAGGTTGTGCTTAGATACAAAAATATATACTTACTTATGATATAGAAACAGAGCAGAAAATGTTCTGTTACAAATAGCAAATTCACGAGAATGCTTACAGTTACAAATATACTACTAAAGCTAACTAATAGTGTATTTTATTACAGGTAATGACTCGACTTCCGAAATAAATCTTTTGGATACTGATCTCAAGGCCTCCAACGGCCACTCGTGGAACCAATTAATGGCAGTGCAGTTGACTATGGATGGAAATTTGCGCGCACGGATTCGCAGTGTTGCACCCACCGGAGAGAAGCACAAAACCACCTGATAAACATTAAGTTTTTTTAAAGAAACAGGTTCAAAAAAAATAACAAGAGACAAATATTTGCTAGAGTTCTTAATCCCCATTACCTCTTACCTTAAGCAATGTTCTGACACGATTGATAAAGAATCTCCAACAGTTCTCACGGGTATCTGGTACTCCAGTAGCTTTAGTCTACAACAAAAATAAATAAAACTAATTTTCACACCACCTGCTCGATAATGTTGCATTATGTGTCATATAAAGATGACATAAAGTACCTCATTATATCCCTATAGTCTAGCCGGGTAATAATGTTGTACTAAACTCCCTTGGGTAATAATGTGATTTGTTTTTTTTTTGTCCTTTAGTTGACCCTAATTGTGAAGGCAAAGGGTTCTAGCTCATACAGCCTCGTCATAAGTAATCTCGTAATAAATCAATTTGTAGCTAGGCCTAAGCCAATGCTTCATTAAATTGTTGTCATTTTTCATTTATGTTTTTAGGCCGAAGCAAATTCTTCAATTATGAACGTCAAATATTTTTTTACCGCGCAGACTACAGTATTACCACTCTCTCTAAGCAAAGACTTGCACGAAAAACATACATTTGAAAATCGAACCGAGCGCCAGGAGCCGAATTGGAGCCGAACCTTGTTCTAGCTTATAGGAAAAGAACAAAATTGATAAAAAGAAAGCGCTAACGCTGTTGATATTAAATTATTTTAATTCTACCAGTTTGTATTTTACTGTCTCGCCTCGCAGTAGGTGTGGGCGCGAACGTTGGAAATCGGTGTATTGATGTTATTTTATTTCTAGCAGTATTTAATAATAATAAATATACTTCATTGTACCATTGAGATTTTACACCAAAACTTACATGTAAATTGAACAATACGTTGATGATGTAAAAAGGTGGCCCTTATCGCTAAAAAGCAATCTCTTCCAGATAACCTAAGCAATCTCTTCCTACTATTTGTATTTCATTACCTCGCAGTAGGTGTGAAAAGTAGTATATTCTCCTCGGGGATAAAGGTGTCTTTGTCTTGGGCGAGCTTGAATCTCTCGCTGTACTCAGGATTCTAGTATTAACTCCCTCGCTTTGCTCGGGAGTTAACTCTATACTCCCTCGCTACGCTCGGGAGTTAACTCTATACTCCCTCGCTACGCTCGGGAGTTACTAGAATCCTTCGTTATGCTCGTGATTCAATTTCACGCCCGTGACATAAGACACTTCTTTATCCCCTTGGTGTATAAACTACTATTTCACACCACCTGCTCGATAATGTCACATTATATGTCATATAAAGATGACATAAAGTGCCTCATTATATCCCTATAGTCTAGCCGGGTAATAATGTTGTACTAAACTCCCTTGGGTAATAATGTGTTTGAATTTCGAACGTCAAACGAAAATTCCTTAACACTTTTACCACAGATATATATTACTACTCTAAGCAGAGAACTGCACGAAAAACAAAACATTTGAAAATCGAACCGAGCGCGACGAGCACAACCCAGTGTTCTAGAAAAGAAAATAAAATATTTAGATGATAACGCGGCAAATCACTATGTTGATATTATTGACGGTCTCGTTGGTCTAGTGGTTAGACACCCTGGCCGCTACCCAATAGGTTGTGGGTTCGATTCCCAGCAAGTGTCTGGATGTTATTTCACTATTAATTAATATTAGTTATCTGGTTTCCATAGTACAGGCTCTGCCTAGTTTGGGATCAAATTACCATGTGTGGATGGTCCCAAAATATTGTCATTATTTTAATTCTAGCAATATTTGTGTTTTATTACCTCGCAGTAGGTGTGAAAAGTAGTGTATTCACCTCGGGGATAAAGGTGCCTTTGTCTTGGGCGAGCTTAAATCCCTCGCTGTACTCAGGATTCTAGTATTAACTCCCTCGCTACGCTCGGGAGTTAACTCTATACTCCCTCGCTGCGCTCAGGAGTTGCTAGAATCCTTCGTTATGCTCGCGATTCAATTAAACGCCCGCGACATAAGACACTACTTTATCCCCTTGGTGCATAAACTACTATTAATATCTTCTATAGAATTCTTAAAATAAATTTGACGTTTTGCCTAAGCAGTGTTGCTGACCTCTCCTCGTACACCATTGATGACATTTTCTATTTCATCATCAGCAAGTAGTTCTGGTATTTCTCCAGAAGCAAGTAAATCGTTAATCAGTACCAAAAACCGCTCATCAGCTACTTGTGCGTCCGTAATTAGAAATACGTTTCCAATACCCTTTAGACCAGACTTAACGTATAAACCAGCTGGAACCAAATAATAATTAGGTCACTAACTTGAAAACATAATACAATTCATACACACAATAAAACCGATGCGGAATTCTTAATAAGGGAACTTACCCAAATCGACTTTCAAATCATTAATGCTGTATCCTTTTCTGAGCTGAATTTGGAACACCTCCAGTGACGATATAAAGGCGGACAGACGGGAAAGCGACTGCTTGCCAGAACCACCCACACCCACCAGTAACGCATTGCCACGCGGTGCTTCCAGTATACGATTGATTCTAATGTAATTGAAGGACAGAGTTTCAGATAAAATAATACAAATATTAACTGTCATACTTTAGTAATCTGTGCTCATACTAAGGTTTAATATTATCCTAAATTTAAGAAAACTATGAAAAATGTATCTACTTATAAAATAAACTCATATGAATTTAAACAAAGATACTTAACATTCCATTATTTTTCCAGAAATAACTCATTAAAATATCAATTGACAAATACATATTTTTACCCCGAGCATGCATTCATTTGAGTGTAGTTTTGTATAGCATTCATAATCAGTGCCAAAGAGTAGTTATTTTTACCTGCAGATATGATACATAGCATCTTCAAACAGTACAAGGTTCATGGTAGCCACAAGATCGTTGTATGCCGATAGAGACTCATCTAACAGCTTTTTGATTTGTGTCCAATCCCTGATAGGGAAGTATTTTGGGTCTCCAATACCCTCCGCAAAGTGACAATAAATCAAAGGTTTTTCAAATACTACGTTGTCGTCGTAATCCTGTATTGTTTGCTTTATTAGTAAAGTGTCATTAATAGTAATTTACACCAGACTCAAGTGAAGAAATAAGACTCACGTCACAATTTTTCTTAATAACTTCCACAATAAGCTTTTGGAAGTTTTCATTATCGACGGAATCCACTAGCTTGTCTGAGTAGACACGTGTTGCCTCGTGCATCCACAACCTAATAAGCTCTGACTGTAGTTTTATCGCATCCCCAGTTGTGAATAGAATTCCCTAAGGAGACAATTGTTACCAACATTAAGAGTATATTTATTAGGTACACATTATTTCGTGACATGAAACACCGTTTTAGCTGGTTCTGTAGGTATCATGCTCAATCCATGATTGGATATTGGGAATAACATATTCCTGAACTTGGCCAAATAGCAAAAATCCATTCCAACATATGCAGTGACATATAAGATTCTAACCTGCAACCGTTCTGGACTGAAGCCGCTCAGGCCACTAGCTCTTGTCCAGTGGAAACTGAGGCCTCAATCACAAACTTAATTACGTTCATTAGAATGTCAGGAAATATCAACAATGGAAACTAATTCGCTAAGGGTGAGGCCCCATTAGAGCGTTGCGTTGCGTCGCGTCGTCGCAACGGATCAACGCAATGTATGCCCCATCTGTGTTTCGTCGACGCACGACATCGCAAAGTTTACTCCTCAAGCAATGGAACACTGTCCGTCGTCGCACCGGAGCTCCAACAGCGCAGCGCATCACCCTCCCTTCCGTTTCATCTCTTATCCGTCGATCCGATGAAACGTCGCGACGACGCGACGCAACGCAACGCAACGCTCTAATGGGGACTCATCCTAATTTTAACGAATATCTTTATTATTAGTCTGGTTCTTACCTGAAATATATTTGACAGATCCCTCAAATTGAATACGTAGTGGAATTTAATGGCGGTGGGCAGGAATGTTGAAGAGAGTTTATTGTGGAGTGCCAGTGCGGCTTGGACCAGTGTATCAGCATAACGCTGCACCACTATCCCAAACTTATTCAATGGATTGTTTAAATGCTGCGAGAGAATCTGCTTGTATATTTGAAAGCATGCATCTAATGCTGGAAAACTGCAACGATCGGTTAGTTTAAAATATAGTAATGTAAATCTAAAACATAAGTCCTACAGGCTCTTCGTAATTCATTTTACCTGACAGCAAAAGTGCAGAAGTGCCGTTGCAGACGTGAGTCTATAGTGAAAGAACCAGCCGTCGGATTCATGCACGCCACGAACATGCAGTTGGATATGTCTTTCAATGTCAGTTTTTGTCTATCGTACCTACACAAAATAAATGAACAACTTAGCTTCTTACTTTCACTATGTAATACTTTACAGGCTACATGTACAACGTGTTACAAAATACCCCGTAAAAAATAAATAAAATAATATTATTATTTTCACTGATGTGTAAACCCTATTTCAGTAAAATTAAAAAGTAAACCATGCAGAATGTACCTACATTTCTACCTAATTCGCGGAACGACAAAAAATTTAAAAGACCTATAATAGATCCAACCGTTTATTTTCTTTTTGACAGCACCAATAGTACGTAACTGCGTCATGTTACGCAAAAGTTCACTTTTAAATGCGAGGTTTTAAAAATATGACAACTGCCTATGTTTGCTCCTTGATCCCGTATAATAATCATCTTTGACAAATTGAGTCCATAAGTGCAGTAGTTTTTTTTATAAATTACATAAAATAACAAACGTTTTTAAAAATGTACGTTCTATGGCTATCAACATAGTGATGTTACGATTGAGATATCGATATTGTTTATTAGCTATTTTTACACGGGCATAATGTAGCATTCTAATGTAGTATAAATAAAGATTGGTATGAAATGATATGAAACAATTATTGTGACTTTTACTTCTTTCATTTATATATTAATCAAAATCAGATTCATCGTCGCTGTCACTCGAGCTATCGCCGACATTTATAATTAATTGTTGATTCATATTATCTATCGCCACGTGTTTATCCCAATCTGCTATTATAGTTTCTTGTGTTTTTTGAATTACATTTTGCCAGTTTTCCACAGTTACTTCCACACATGCAATTTTTAATAAATCAAGCATTTTGTTTGCCGTGAATGGGGGTTTTGTGTTATTTCGATTTCGTCGATCACATATCGTTTTGGGAAGTGTTTTTTTGTTCGTAATGTATTTAGTAATTGTACTTTTAGTAAGGAGTTATCAACATTTTCGCCATGTCGTTGAAGCCAGTCAATGATTACTTGTTTTTTGTCGGCCTGGGTCGGCATTTTATCAATTTGGCGTGAGTGATAGGATGCGTTATCCATAATAATGACTGACGGTTCTTCCAATGATTGCACCATTTCCTTAAACCAACTTTGGTAAACCTCAGAATTCATTTCTTCGTGGTACACAACTGTTTTTTTGGATTTAAAGGCCAACAAAGCATCTGGCATGAATCCTTTCATAGACCCTGCATGGCAAATGATTAGGCGTTCTCCTTTTCCCATCGGCACTGAGCTAGTGGAAGCAGCGGTGTCATCAGTCCAGTTCTTAGACACTGTGTGGTTCGCATTCAGCCAAGTTTTGTCAGTGAAAACAACATTTCACCAATTCTGCATCTTTTTTGGCTTCGCTCAAAAATTCGCAACGAGCGAAAGCTACGTCGCGACGCTCCATCAATATTTTGCGTTTGTCCGATTTTTTATAAGTAAATCCAATTTCTTTCAAGACCTTTGCCAATGACGATTTTTGGCCTCGGAACAAATCACATTCACGCAAAGAAGGAACAAGTTTTTTAAGTGTTGGAACTTCTTTACGTAAGTAATAGTTATATATATGACGGCGTATAGCGTCTGCGTCAAAGTTGTCAACCGATGTCACACGACGTGGTTGGCGTTTTTTCTTCGGCGTACGAAGCTTATTCTCCTGCATGCCGCTTGTTCCGTAGGCTTCGGTAGTATTTTTTGTAACCGTAGGTGCACTAATACCTAACGCGGCCGCAACGCGCTCTCGCACTTGCGACAATGGTAAAAGCGGGCCGCCATTTTGATACTCTGCTTCAAAGTAATTACGAAGCTTGATCACCATTTCTCTCGTCTGTCCTTTCAGCACTGATCCTTTCGGCATTTTATAGTTCGAATATAAAACAATACAAAACTCAGCAAACAATGACTAACACGGGCGTCTTGTTGCGAGTGATAGATGACAATGACAAACACAAAATGGCGGTGGACCATTGAGTGTTGCTACCTTCAAAAAATACTACTGCTTACCCATAGACAAAAAATGGGGTAAGTAATAGAACGTTTTAAAAACCCCGCTCTAATATTTAGGAAGATTATTATTACGTGTCAATGTAACAAAAGTGATAATAGAATGACGTTCTAGTACTTACTAGCGCCATTCCTACGACTGTTCTATTTCCGCACAGACTCGATAGAAAAATGAATCGATATCGTGTCCACTATAATCACTTGGTCACAACACTATAACTGTCAAATTAGATCTGTCAAATATAAAATAAAACGGTTGGATCTATTATAACTTAACTAGGGTTGACTAAATTTTTGGCTTATATAATTAATTATATTTTTTACAGGGTATTTTGTAGCACGTTGTAAATATAACTATACTAAACTATAGTACTTATTTAAAAAATAATTTAAATTGGGGAGATAAGTTTATTAGGTCAGATTTCGGAGTGTCACGCCAGAAGATGTTTGTAAGATAATAGATAACTTAAACTCTAGCAAGTCTCCGGGGTCCGATGGTGTCAGAGTGCAAGACATAAAGTATGTCAAACAATATTTATGTATTATACTAGCGCGTTTCATTAATAACTGTATAAAGGAAGGAGTGTATCCTGACATGTTAAAGATATCGATTATCAGACCAATTTACAAAAATGGAGATCACTGCGATTATTCCAACTATAGACCTATAGCTATATTAAATACTATCAATAAAATAGTAGAAAAGGCAATAATTGGGCAAATAAACATATTTCTAGAACAATATAATATAATAACAGATTCTCAGCATGGGTTCAGAAAAAACAGAAGCACAGCTACCGCAATATCTAGGTTTGTTGATGACATTAATAATGCATTAAATGATAAACAGATGGTATTAGTACTATATATTGATTTTAAAAAAGCCTTTGACACTTTGGACCACGAGCACTTGTTACAGGCCATGGATGAATGCGGTATTAGAGGTCCAGTCAAGACCTGGTTAAAGAGCTATCTTAAGGATAGATATTTAAAGGTACGAATAGACGATAAGGAGAGTAGACTCGGCCTTATAAAGTATGGTGTTCCGACTGGATCTGTATTTGGGCCGATTGGGTATATCATGCACGTTAATAGCATGGTAAATGTGATAGCAAATTGCAGAGTTTACATGTACGCAGACGATACGTGCCTGATATACCACGGCCAAGAATGTGAAGTGATGCAGAAGGCAATGCAAGAGGATTTTGACAATATTGTAAAATGGGCGCATGACAATGGCATTATAATAAATATAAATAAAACTAAATATATGTTGATAGCCTCACCTTACAATAAAAAGGTAAAGCAAGCTAGTGTGACTCTGAAGGGTCACACATATGAATGTCTTCATCAAACAAACCTCAATTGTGATTGTGAATTATTACAGCAAGTAACGAGTTATAAGTATCTAGGCTTAGTTATAGATAATCGTTTTACATGGGACATCCATATTGATTCCGTTTGTAATAAATTACGTTCTGTATTAGGAAAAATATACAACTTAAGGAACTTTGTTGGCAGACGTATATTGTATATGTTATATTATGCACTCGCGGATGCCATTATCAATTATGGACTGGGTGGTTATGGAAGTACTTTTCCAACCCATTTAAATAAAATTAAAACATTACAGATAAGATTATTAAAACTCCTTATTGACAGAAACACAAAAAATAGACTTAATAAAGAATATGAAAAGTTATTTAAAATATGTAAAATCCTACCTATAGAAAAAAAATGTAAGATGTTAATTTATTTGGAACAATATAATAAAACTAAATATAAAAAATTAAAAGTACATAATCGCCCAGCGCGACAAGTGGCACGTAAAAATAAATATGAGGTACCGCGAATACATAATTATTATGGACTTCGGACAAGACGTTGGCTAACACCAACATTATATAATGAAATTTCCAAGGAAGTAAATATTGACAACAGTAATATGTCCAAGAACTCCGTGAAAAAATTACTGCGGAAGCATTATTTATCGTTATGTCCCTAGTCGTGTGATCACGTTTACTATTATTTTTTCTTTTTTTTTTTTGTTTATTTATCTTTTCTTTTATTTTTTTGGGTGGTGGTTACATTTAAGTAAAACTATTTATGTGTGTTAGATACCCGAGTGTTGTACAATTTGTAAACAATAAATTTAACCACGAGAACACTGCCGACAAACTGTATTGCAGTTTGGCAGAACACAATGTATTTTAATATTGTACATCTTGTATTGAAATAAATAAATTAAAAAAAAAAAAAAATTTCACGATGAACAAAGCATGTTAGACATTGTTGAGCACTTCGAGCACAATCAATCAATCATACCATAGGTGACTGGACGTTCGGGGTGTAGGCCCTAGGACTTCCATTGAGTATGGCGGCGACTCCAAGGAGGACAGCGGCAGGGTTGCGACCCCCGTCCCCGTCCTGGTGAGCACCGTGTCTGGTTCCCGGGGGTTATAATGCCCCTCGGCGGCCGGCTCAAGGCAAGGCTCTGGTGCAGTTCCCACCAGAGAACCCTGGTCCCCTCTCTCATGTGCTGATGCGACAGCCGCGGGGGTTTTAGTGGGTAAGAATCCCACAAATCCCGGTTGAACCCCACAGGTACCTATGGAAGGTATCCCCCGCGAGACAAAAAAAAAGGTGTGACTCCATTATAATAGGCAGGATCACAACACTGGAATTTCATCTTCGACAAGTTTAGAAAAAACACCAAATTAACTTGAAAACTTAATTAAAAAAGGAAATGCGATGCGACAACGCGGATGGGAAATAATAAATAGTAATGTTTGTTAAGTATAAAACAATTTTACCAATGCCTGTAATCCATGAACTGTCTGATCAGAGTGTGCGGCTGCACAGTGCCGTACGTGTCCACTTCTGGCATGTTAAGATCGTCCACGAAGTAAATCATGGTCTTGCTGCCGGGCGGGCCGAAGTTGCGCCCAGACTTCTTCTCCAATGGTTTTTCCAATACTTTTTGTATCATTTCTAACATACAGGTGTAAAATTTAAGTAAATATTTGATGCAACTATTACTCTACGTCCTCTATGTACAGTTTCTAAGAAACATATGCCATGTTAAAATTTAGCCTAGGTAAGTCTACCTAGGCTAATATAGTCATATACATTTAAGTAAGGCGGCGACTCCGAGGAGAACGGCGGCGGGGTTGCGACCCCCGTCCCCGTGAGCACCGTGACAGGTTCCCGGGGGGCTACAATGCGCCCCCCGGCGGCGGGCTCAAAGGCAAGACACTGAGGGGCCCCTGGTGCAGATCCCACCGGAGAGCCCTGGGGTCCCCCCTCTCATGTGCCGATGCGACAGCCGCGGGGATTTTAGTGGGTAAGAATCCCACATACCCCGGTCGAGCCCCACAGCTCCCGGGGATCTTTGGAAGATATCCCACGCGTCAAAAAAAAGGTAGACTATATACATAAATAAGTACAATCGCTGTAAAAGTATACACTTACTAAGTAAATAAAATGAAGTTAAATAATTATTCAATAAGAGATTATTATTTATTTATTTATTTCAGCATCTACAAACTATCTTGACAGGATTAAACCTAATGCGATAGCTGCAATTTCATAATTTCGTATATTATTAATATACATACTTATAAAACATGTAACTACTATATATTATCATAGCCATAACATATTACATATAATGCTATTCTATTATTATGTATCCTCCTCCCTCCTACTTTTTTACCGTGCCTGACATGGTTCATAAATCTCAGTTGCCACTAAACAATCTTCTAATTAATTATACCTACATTACAGAAAAGTGAATAAATTAATATCAACATCATGAATAACTGAATTCATTTAAGGATTCAATACTATGGGAGTAGGTACAAACATGGAACGGACGTCATCGCTAGCGTGTTATGACAGACATCCATCCCTTAAGGGGTCGTCCATTAATCACGTGAGGCTCATAAGGTGGGGAGGGGTTCCGAAAAAAATCACGAAATATCACCAGGAGGGGGAGGGGTATAATGAGACATCGCGTGTATTTATTTTTCGTTGAATGCACGATTTCTAAACCAAACAGCGGCACGTGGATTTGACTCACCGTTGCCGGCAACGACTGCCCCTTCAACATTTAATCAGTTACCTGTATTTAAATATGCCGAAAATTTCAATATAGTTTGTACAAAAAAATACACGTGATTTTGGGTAGGGGCGGGGGGGGGGGGTAGTTTAAAACCTCACCACATATCACCAGGAGGGGGGGAGGGGTTATTAAGTTGCTAAAAAACATCACGTGATTAATGGACGACCCCTAATTGAAAAATACCACAGGAAACAGTACCTGACGTTGTGTAGAAGTTTAAAGGAACGTTGGTGATAGCGTATGAATCCGGTAACGAATTCAACTTAGCAGCCACGCTCACTGTCTTGCCGCTGCCAGCACTGCCTACCAGCATTACAGGCTTCTGCTTGGCAATTAGCAAGTCCATGAAAAATCTGATGCGCGTCGTCTCTGATGTAGACACTAAACATGACTGTAAACAATAAGAAGATGATGTTGTAGATTTCCTCACGTCACGTCATACACGTGTGGATTATATTACTTAAACAATATTCAGCTGTACTTAACACTACATACTTAGTTTCAGTTACCTATCCACCTATATCACAAAGACGTGCATCAGCCGTCGGGTTAAGAATAGCACCCTCCCGTCTCCCGTTGGGTGTTTAAGAGGCGACTAAGGGAAAACGGGAAGACGGGCAGCAGCGTCTTTCTATTGGATTACCTACCACCCATACTGCGATCCCCAAGCCGCCTGCCAAACATGGGGATTATGGCAACCCCTCCCTTCTAAGGGGGAGGCTTTTGTTCAGCAGAGGACGTGTTGAGGCTGCTGCTGCTGCTATATCACAAAAATCAACAAAGTAAAAAAAAAACCAGGTGGTAGGTAAATTTTTAAACAAATATTACTAACTTGCAAGGGCAAATCTGGATCCAGATCGAAAGACTCCACCTTTTCGGACCACGGCAAGAACTTCTTTGTTTCCGGGTCTATAAAGAAACTGAACACATTGCCGGTGGAAGGGAATTTGATCTGTTTGAATTCATTACAGAACCACTTGCTGAACTCATTGCGCCAGTCCACCAGTTGATCTTGGAACAGTGCAGACCCAAAACCCCAAACGCAAGCGAACACAAAATAAATTTCGTACCTGAAATATTACGTAACATTCTAATCACGGTGATATTACAACAAATAATTTGACTTCTACGAAGTTATGTTACATCTTACCATTCCTTAGGGCAATCTCTTGGTAAAAGGGTTTTATTCAAGAAACATTCGAGCAAGTAGCATGTGAGCTGGATCTGCTGCACGTCGTTCAGCGGCGTGATTCGCTTGTACTTCTTGGAGGACTCTAGCAATGGTGGAATGTACTTGTCGAACATAACCGTAAGCATCGCTTTCTCTGATTCATCATCTCGCGTCGTTTCTATCCACGACGCTACGAATCTAAGAGCAATAAGTTCGTAAAGTCGTACACGTACGCTGTTTTTGAAAAGTAACCCACTTGAATTTTATAGGTATCAAATTAGATTCTCCTTTTTTATCATGAAGTACTTATGATGTATGTATATGAGCATTTTACTCATAGTTAAAAAATACCGGTCAAGTGGGAGCCGGACTCGCGCACCGAGGGTTCCATACCATCTTTGGACATATTAAAGTAATTTTACTATTCATGTAACACCTCAGATAGAAAAAAAAACAAACCGCAAAACTAAGTTTGTTTGTGAAGGTTTTTTTAAGATTACTAAAAAACTGTGCTACTCAGAAGGATCATTTTATTTTTTCTGTAAAATGTATTACACATAATTATTTCAGATTTTTCCCTTCACAAACTTCCGAGATAAGATTTTACATTTTTGATTATCAGCCAAAAACTACGTCACATAAGCCAAAATAAAAATCTGTTTTGAGATGTGCAAATGAAGCTCTTTCATATGATACCCCATTCGATATAGTAGTCTCACTTTGAAATTTTGATGACCCATTTCGACCCCCATTATAAAAAAAGTAAAAGAAAAAAATATTTTTTCATATGTGATGAGGTTGGGCAAGTAAGATCTAAAACTATTCCAAGTTTAAAATCGATAGCATCAGTGGTTCCTGAAATATATAGGTGTGACAGACAGACAGACGAAGTCAGACCATAAGGCCTCTGCCTCGAATTTTGCGGGCAGCAGCGGAGCGGCGGCGGCAGCGGCGGCGCGGGAGCGGCAGGATCTTATGCGTAAAATCAAATGGACCGGTTCTCTAAAACAGCGGCGCCGCCACCGCCGCCGCCGCCGCCGCCGCCCCGCTGCGCGTAAAATTCGAGGTAGATGCTAAGGGTTCCTTTATTACCTTTTAGGTATGGAACCCTAAAAATCAACTCGAATATTTTTCTTCTATCTTTTAAGTTATATTCCGGTCGTAATGCACTTAAAGTAAATTTTAAAATAAATCTGTAAAGTTTAAAATTACTACTAAGACCAATTTGACACTTTATATTTAAATGAGAACTTACGGATTCCAGCCTAAGTCCTGAGGGTTTATATACAAAATACCGGCGCGGGACACAGTAGCTGGGGTCGCTGTACGCAAGGTGGCAATCTCAAACAGTAACCTCATCATTTTCGTCAGAGCGATTCGCTCGTTACTCGCCAATGTCAACACCTAATTTGATTTATAATATAGGAAAAGTTAATAAAATTTAACTACAGTTTAATATTTCTTAAGTACACGACGGCCAATATACGTACTTTATTATCATCCATCAGCGTGTTTAAGCTTTCAATCCACATTGGATCGATATCACCATCGAGTACAATCCACTTTGGTCCATCTCCAGGCATGTTAGCCATGTCTCGCATGATAGTAGAAAACAACCCATCTTTCCATTCACGAGTTGCAGGATTAATGATGCCGAACAACTCGTCATTGGTGACCGCCTTCGGGTCCAGGTCATTGTAGTATGGCTTCAACTTTAACAGCTGATATGTCCTATGCAAACATTGCCATACCATTGATTTGCCCGTACCCGCAAATCCGTTAATGAATACGGAGTGTCTCACAGCAAATAACTCTACTAGCTGCACCATCTGGAACATAAATTCAATATCTGTGTATATTTCTTTCCTTATTAAACTTATAGAACTGGTAATGTGGTGATCAAACCTCATCATTTTTGACCTCAGCTTTCGTGTTAGGGCTCGTTCAGAAATGAATGAATACCAACTTTATATAAATAAAAAAAAATAAAAAATATAAAAATAAAGGCTAATACATATCCCATCGCTTTTTAGAGCGATAGACGCTTTCTCATACTGTACCTTAAGAATAAATCCTGGTTCCGGTTGCAATTTCATTGATAAAGCTCCATCAACCAAACTTTTCTCGAAGTCATAATCTCGCTTCCTTGGCACGTCAAGTGCAGGGAACAAGTCACCGATTAGACCCATAAACACAGGCATGTCATCTGTCACAATTTTAGGTATATTGAAGTCTCGCAACGCTCGCATTAATACTTGATCTTCTGGTCTTTGACGGTCACCTCGCTGGAAGAAATAAATCAGAATTATCTAAAGAAATAGGTTGCAGTATATACTTGGCCATACAGTGTTTTAGTCAGTTTTGGGTTTAATTATATTTATTACATAATCCTTGCGTAAACTAACAGTAATAACTAAGTAAACCAGAGGGTAAAAGAAATACCAGCCCTTGTTTATGTCCCACTCTTGGGCACGGGCCTCATCTTGGGAGAACCCAAGATGAGGGGGCTTAGGCCCACACTTGGCCAGTCCACCACGCTGGCCAAGTGCAGGTTGGCGTACTTCACACGTCATTCAAAAGCTAGTTAGGCTTTCTCAGACATGCAGGTTTCTCTCACTATGTTTTTCTTCACCGAAAACTAGTAACAATCGCACAAAGACGATTCGCACATGATTCATTAAATAGGTCAGAGGTGCGAGTTCGAACCTGCGCGCCTTGTTTTCAAGGCAAGCGCTCGCCCACTGAGCTTTTACCGCATTATCCAGAGAGTACATCGGAAAAATTATGTCATTAGGATGTTGAACACGTCAATCCTCTAGAAATGTCGGGAAAGATATAAAAAAATTGGATCTTTAAAAGCTGTTTAATTTCAACTGGCATTATATCACTATTGCGTACCTTCAGGGAGCCAGCCACGACCAGCACAGACTTGATCGCCCTGAGCCCCCAGTCGTAGTGGTCCTGCTTAGACAGCAGCTCGCGACATAGCGTGTACAGTGTGATGAACTTGCGCGCCAACAGACGCGCATCCTGGAAGCCCTCCGCTACCAACATGATCTCGCAGATAAGTTCGAAGTCGGGCACCACCATGGCACAAGGTCTATCCCAGAGAAAATAATTTTATGAAGGTTGGCTAGATTAATCGATCAAATTAATAATAATAAATTGAGCACAATTAACTAAAACTCGTACTACAGACAGACTGATACTGCTGCTGATGCTTGGAATTCGATTAGTAGACAAATGAATACTTATTCGCCAGGAGCACCCTAGACAACCAGCCTAAGAAGGCATTACTGATTGACCAATCTTCCCAATACGACACTCATAACTTTTTAGTGTTGTTGATGTCGACACAAAAGAGGAAGTAGATATGTCATATATGTACATACGTCTACGTACCTACTTAATAAAACAGAAATATCCAGCTTAATATTTTTACCTGAATAAAGCCTTTAAATTTTCAGGCAACTCTGTCCTTCCAGCGTAACCAGGGTTCATAGTGATGAACATACCAATAGTTGGTATAAGCGTTATAAACTCTCCCATAAAATCAAATTTCTTCTTCTTTGCCTTGATTGCGTCTAACACGCTCTTCACTTGCACCGACACGACGGACAACACTTCAACGGATATTCTGTTAAACTCATCAAAGCAGCCCCAGGCACCGGTTTGACATAGACCTGGGGAAACAACAATTATTGATACTCGCCTGTTCTGATTGAATAGTACACAATAGCAATGCTATTAGAAACTGTATTATTTATTGATTCCTAGGTCTCAGACATAGGTAAACAAAAGGTAATCTCGCTCTACCCTAAAAAAAAATCATAAGCCGCCGTTGAATGTACAAGCTTCTTAGGGACTTCAATATATTCAACGGGATATGAGCTAAAGCTACACTGTGTAAATTGTATGGGTTCAGCAGTTAGAACTCCAGAATTATGGTTTATAACACGAACCTTTATAAATATTGCCGCAAGACTTGTAATCCATTTGCTCAGAGCAATTGAACACGTAGACCATTATGCCCAAAGCTCTGCCCAAATCCTTTGTGGTTTCAGTTTTACCAGTACCAGCCGGACCAGCCGGAGCACCACCCATTATCAAATGCAAACTCTGTGTATAAGGTTTATTAGATTATAATGTTTTCTTGATTACAATTTGCCAAACCTACTAACGATGATTCACTTACCTGAGTCAATGTGATATAACAACGATCGGTCAGAGGTGTAATAACAAGACGAGGTGTGTTACCCAAATATTCATAGTCGTACAGAAACTGTGCATCACAAATATTCGCATAACAATTGTTTAAACTGACACTCCAGCGATGTCTGAAAATTAATTTAGTGGCTGATATTAAATAAATGGATTATTATTTATTAAATTATACAAACAGCACGTTGACAAACTAATTTAAAGTCAATAGCGATTAAATCTTAACTCCTTTAAAAACATAACTTCTGATATATACTCCACATTGCAGTTTTTGAAATAAAATGTACCTCAACTGACTCTGCCATTGGAAAGCATTAGAGGTCTCAACTTTAGCAACAATAAGTTTGGCGACCACATCTCGGGAATGTACATCAATTGTACAAATGGTCATGATCTTCTGTCGGTCGCCCACCGTCAAGTCGCCCAATAAAAGCACGATAAGGGCGTTCAGCTGCATTATTTGCTTTTTCTGGTAATCTTTTAGTGCGTTTTCATATCCTGTTAGGAGCAGATGTAACAGTAGAATTATTATTTTTAGTTATACACAGATTAACATATTTACTATAACGCTCCGCAGACACAATTTTATCTTCATCATGCTTAAGGTATGTTTGAAGACATCTTGCAGAGTAATTTGGAATGAATAAAGACTACTTGCTCATCGGAAAGCGACGAATACTTGCCCTCTTCTAGTTTCTCGAACGCTTGATTTGTTTCAGTGGTCCACCAAATTTGAGTGCCCACCAAAGCAGGTTGGGCGGGCCAGTCGAACACCCACTCGTCGCGTGGCTTGTCTTCGTAAGATTTGACACTGTGCTCGAAAATATCGCGAAGAGTGAATCGCATACAGTCTGTCACACGATTTAACCATAATTCCACCTGTCGATTAATTTAATTAACCGTTTAAATCTGAAGCCATAATCTCTGGTTTTATAAAGTTTGTAACGTAGCTATTTGCTGCCTTAAATTGTGCTACACCTAATAAATACCTTTCCAGAACAATCACAGCAAGGTGCCTTGAATGGAACGTGTTCTTCGTTTTCTTTAGAGATCATTTCGAAAGCTTGTTTGCTGTTCTTGTTGGGAAAAACTAGCTTCGCAAGGTTATCATACAACTTGGTAAGGTGACGACACACCGCTGGTGGGTTGTTACCATTCGACAGAATATCTACAAATGAAAGTATTTAACATGATAATTGTCTAGACAAAAACGAATAATTCATCCAAAAGATTAACGTCTGTTACCAAGCAAATCTGCAGAAGATACGAAATAGAAACGTGGGTACGCCAATCGCTTGGTTTCAAGATAATCATTTAGCGCTTTCTCACAGAGATTCAATGCCTTCATCAACTCTTCAAGTTTATCTAGTAGCCCTGGTTTATTGGTGGCTTGCACCACATTTGGAGTGGCTGCAACATCTCTTAGCAATTCCTATAGCAAATTATAGTACAAAAATTTATAATAATATACCAATAAGTCACTCGTGCTAGCTTGATTAATCAAACTGTCTAGTGTAATAACCTTAAAAGTCTTATCGATACCATCAAATCTCTTCGAATCCTCAGGTAACTGAGCTCGAATGTCGTCAGATCCTACAAAAATACTCTCCAGATATTGCCATTTTCGCTGCACTTCAAACCATAAAGCGATAACAGCATCCGCAGTGCCTAGTTTCTTTTGCCATTCTGTCACCTCTTTTTCGAAAAATCCAATGAATTTGGATGACATCATGTTTTGTACTTGATTCTGCAATTTTATAATTTAAATTTTAGCTAGCGGTCGTGTTGCGATACTATTTGGTTATTATTATTATTATTATGGTTATACTATACTCATCATCATCATCATCATCATCACCAGCCGGAAGACGTCCACTGCTGAACATAGGCCTCCCCCTTAGAACGCCACAAAGAACGACAATTAGCTATTTGCTATATTGTAGGTATATACTAAATTATAATAAAAACTTCCCAATAGTTTCCGATCCTGTGGGACTGATCTAGAGTTTCGAGATTAAAATTACCCTATAAATATTAGCTATTACTACAGTATTACGACAGTGCGGTATGTTGGTAATAAAAATAATGCTACTGATTACATTTGGCACACAAAATTACATGATAAACCTTTTATTTTTCGGGATAAATAGTACCTTAAATTAACAATTAATTATTATTAATTGCGAATAGCGATAAGGCCGCCCTTTGTACATATTTCATTATTAAGTGTTTTTTATGTGCTTTATTTTATGTGTAAGTTTGTGTGTACAATAAAGTGTAAGTATATCTATCTTAAAATATGATTCGTAATATTGATTACTACTATGCTAAGGTCATTCAAAATCAATCCAGTAGTTTCTATGCGATACTTGCATAATGGACCGAAAGAAAAACCAAAAATTCTAATAAAAGTTTTGTCGAGATCTATGTATGTAAGTGAAACAGACGACAGACGCGACACTTTTACGGTTTTAATATAGTATAGATTAGAACACATTTCTATAGCAAAATGTCGACACGTTTATTGTAAGGATAGTAAATAAATAATTGCGTATATCACCTGGTTGTCTTCTAAAGTCTCTACGAGTTCCTCACTTGCCTTTGGCAACTTAATACCGGTTCTATCGTGCATAGTATATTCAAACTCCATGATTGCCCATGTAGCTTCTAATTCCCTGCAAGAATTATTGTTTAATATCGTTGATTTGGATGTAAAGATTTCAGGTAACTAGTTACAAATATGAGATAATACTTAAGTGTCTTCTCCATTGCAGCTTCTTTGACGGATTTATCAACTATTGTTTTGACTTCTTCTTCAAACTTGTGAAGATTCAATGCTAACAAATCTGCCAGAGTGGTGTCATCGTCAATGTGAAATTTAACCTGAAAATGTTATTAAATCATTTCTAAGCAAACGTTCATTACATTGGAAAGACATATTTGTAATCGCATTACAGAAATACAAAACACCAAACGTTAAATGTTCACTTATCTAGTTCAAAATTAAAGATATCTTACCCTCTAAATTATAAATTTACATTGTACCTATTTATATCAATATGATAAGTCTACTATTAATTGAATTATTTACACTAAAATGATGATAATGATTGATTAAAAATCTACAAAATAAATTCTGATAGTAAAAACGGAAAATCTAAAAAATTTTGTGACTTGGTTTTTTGAGAAGGCTGCAGTTCAAAACCATTCTCCTTAATCTCCCGTAGTGTGTAAGACCTGTTTAAACTAAATGTATTAATTCTGTATCCCTCTTGGAGCTTCGGTCGTCTGTAATCGTACAATTGCAAATACTTGTTGTACTCTTCAGTCACCATCATGTTTTTGGCAACTCTTGCATCATTATGTTGCACTTCTACAGCAACAGCTACATCTTCTAATGATTTAAATTCATCTAAAATATCTTCTATAGACGTATTCATAAAATTATTCACTAGTGATGGTGGAGAATCAACATGCTTTGGTTTGATGGACATGATTTGAGTATGAACTGTTTTCTAAATGAAATAAAAAAGAATGGTGTAAATATTTACAATTTTAAGAACATTCTATATTTTAAGATGAACATCAGTTACCTTGGTTGCCATCATAAGTTCAACCCAATGTCTGTCTTTGATAGACGGGTTTTGTAGATCAGTGACTGCTCTCAATGAAGTCATCAAATTCTTTATTGTTAGTTCGATGGCCAGGTATGGTTCCCTGAATGTACAAATTATTATAAACATAATATCATCATCGTAGTTATCGTCATCGTCGTGATATTTCATAGTCTAAGAGTGTGCGTTAGGACCGCGGATGTACATCCCAGAATTTAGCTGTTTTTCCACAGGAAGGTGGTACCTGCTGTGTACCTCAGTGTACCTTTAATGAAATCCAGTGTACCTCTTTTGATAAAAAGATATAAACTAAAATATGTACACCCGCCATTCTAACGTTAGAACTGCGGGTGTACATTTTTTTTCGATAAGGAGATGCTTATTACACTATTTTCTTTTTTTAATTGTACGTACCTGCTGTGTACCTCAGTGTACCTATAATGAAATCCAGTGTACTTCTTTTGATAAAAAGATATATACTAAAATATGTACACCCGCCATTCTAACGTTAGAACTGCGGGTGTACATTTTTTTTTCGGTTAGGAGATGCTTATTACACTATTTTCTTTTTTGAATTATAAGTACCTGCTGTGTACCTCAGTGTACCTTTAATGAAATCCAGTGTACTTCTTTGGATAAAAATATATAAACTAAAATACGTATATTTACCATTCTAATGCCTGACTTACACGTATTAAGTTGTCAAGTACTTAGGCAAGTAAATTTTAAGTGCCTTCATTTTAAATAAGCCGTGTTTACTAAAAGTTAAATACTTTAGTTCTTTAATTCGCATCCATTTGACGGCCGCACGATCCATGACGATTTCATAGTACTCTGGGGACGACTATACATATAGATTACTAAAATATTAAAATTTACTTTTCTATAATATTATAGTGTGCATATTACAGTATTATTAGTATTATATTTTTAGATCGTTTTTTTACTCCCTATAAGCCAGTGCTTGACTGCAGTCCCACCTGATGGAAAGCGGCGACGCAATCTAGGATGGTAAAGCAGACTGGCTTATTAAAAGCCTATTCACTCTAGCTTTGAAAACATCCACATTATAATCGGGCGGAAAAACTGACGCAGGCAAACTGTTCCAGTCCTTAGCTGTCCTTATCATGAATGACGATGCAAATCGCTTAGTTCGGACTGAAGGCACGTTTACCACATAAGGGTGTGTGCGCGCCGTGCGTCTCGTTGTCCGATGATGGAAGGGGGATGGTGGAATCAAGTCATGTAATTCCTGCGCACACTCTCCAAAATGCATCCTGTAGAATACCGAGAGGCTGGCTACTCTGCGCCTGTGCTCCAGGCTTTGTAAATTGGTCTCTACTAACCCAGAGTTATATTATTGCGTTTTATATTACATACTAGCTGACCCGCGCAGCTCCGCCCGCGTTTTTATTACATTTTGCTCCCCTTTACTTCCCCCTGCCTTGATTTACCTATGAGTATTTCTCTCTCCATCTCTCTCTCTTATAAGAAAAATCTAATTCTATGCTCTCTCCCACTTCTCTCGTTCCCCCTTCCGCTTCAGTCCCCGTCTCACCCCCCCTCTTCCTCTCCCCGTTGTCCCCTCTCTCTTCTCCCCCCTTGCTCCACCTAACTCCCCCTATCTCTCACCCCACCCCCTTCCTCTCTCCCTCTCTATTTAATGACCTTGCCTTATGTTGCTTAACCTTAGCCTAGCGGTATGAAATATACTTTATGACCTATTCTCAGACCTACCCGATATGCACATAAAATTTAATACAAATCGGTTCACCCATCTATTTAATGACCTTACCTAACGTTGCTTAACCTTGACCTAGCTGGATAAAAAGTATCCTATGTCCGTCACCTGGTTCTAAGCTACCTCCCCACCAATTTTTAGCTAAATCTGTTGATCCGTTCTTGAGTTATAAATAGTGTAACTAACACGACTTTCTTTTATATTGTTACGACCGGGACATAAAAGTATTAATTATTCCGTTAATTATTACTTAATTGCAATGATCTCAAAACGCATTGTCAGTCTAAAAGTCTACTCTCGATCCGTACCGAAAAAACTAGACTTCTCAATAGAAAGTAGTTCCCTCAAATTCGGCAAGTACCTAGGTTATGTACCTACCGCTCGCTCGCTGTCGGTTCACTGCCCCCGCCTATTGTTCGTTTTCTCGAACTATTGCCTCTATTGTATGTGCTTGCGAAAACGCTATACTAAGTAGGTACTTACGAGTACCTTCGCGAAGCTTCCACCCTTCTATTAATTTAGCTATATAAGCCGATGCAAAGTGGCGTCCAGACAGTTTGTGTTCGATAGCGGAAACATCTTAAGGAAGCGATCAAAGAGAATTGTACCGGTGACCTTTGCGACGACTTTGGACTACTGTGAAGTACTGTGCGACTCGGACTACTGTGCCTTGTGTGTATACAGTGGGAGTGTGGAATAAAACCTTATTTTACGTTAATCGGTATTTAAATACCCACCCGCACGTAACAATATATATAGATACTAGCTGACCGGCGCAGCTCCGCTCGCGCAAGTGTGAATCTAAACCATTCTCGAATCCCCTTGAACACACACAAAAAAATTCATCCAAATCCGTCCAGCCGTTTAGGAGGAGTTCAGTGACATACACACGTACAGTAGAATTATATATATAAAGATATACAAGCCAAATAGACTTGTAAATATCATCGGTGCTAAAACTGGATTTAACCATGACACCAAGATTAGTGATCGTTACGACCGACGCTATATCTGCAAGCCCTTGTGTGGCCTGTTAATTTCTTTGTTTATAGCTTACGTTCCACAAACAATATTATTTAGATGTAACTTAATTTTTTCGGCGGTGTTTTCCGTCCATCAACTTCGACATTATCCAAAGTATCATAAATACACGTAGGGCTGGTCTGATATCCGTCCTCGTGAGCACCGTGTCTAGTTTCCGGGGGACCACAATGCGCCCTACCAGGGAAGCATAAGATACAAGGATATCTCACCTCTTTTTGAACGGATGCCCGTTACCGTCTGTGGTACCCCCCATGGGTCCTCACCTCTTGATTCGCAAAACCAATCAAAACCAGGCCAGACATACTCTGGATATTACAAGACGTGAAGACTCCTCTTTATGTCCTATACTTCGCTGGCACTTCTACTGTTAACATGTTAGCTCTAAACCACATTCATATGCTCACACAAGACAAGGTACAAGATATCAACCTCCTGTTTTATGCTACCCTAGTACTTCCGGTAATAATTTGTCGATTTTATCACTAGTTTTTTAAGATGTTTGTACTAACACTATGGATCTGTCTGGTCTGAAATAAAGATTTATTTATTTATTTATTACTCAATACTACAACCCCAGTATATTATGTAAAAAGTATAGATGTATGTTTAGTAAAGATTTAGTTACGAACTTGCAACTTAATACGTGTGAATAAGGCATAACCTTAGAACTACGGGTGTTTCATATTTTAGTTTATATCTTTTAATTAAAAGAAGTACACTGGATTTCATTAAAGGTACACTGAGGTACACAGCAGGTACGTATAATTAAAAAAAGAAAATAGTGTAATAAGCATCTCCTTATCGAAAAAAAAGTGTACACCCGCAGTTCTAACGTTAGAATGGCGGGTGTACGTATTTTAGTTTATATCTTTTTATCAAAAGAAGTACACTGCATTTCATTAAAGGTACACTGAGGTACACAGCAGGTACGTATAATTAAAAAAAGAAAATAGTGTAATAAGCAGCTCCTTATCGAAAAAAAAATGTACACCCGCAGTTCTAACGTTAGAATGGCGGGTGTACATATTTTAGTTTATATCTTTTTATCAAAAGAAGTACACTGGATTTCATTAAAGGTACACTGAGGTACACAGTAGGTACCGTCTTCCTATGGAAAAACAACTCAATTCTGTAATGTACACCCGCGGTCCTAACGCACACGTCTAAGAAACCGTTAAAGATGTGTTACCCATGCTATAACGAAAACCTCATTTCTATAAAAATCTTCCTTTACTCATGATAGTTGATGATAGTGAATTTTACTCCAGTAAAGGCCACATTTTATTTGCACATATAGAGTTTAGTACCGCGTTCACGGCAACGGGTCCGAACATGATGACTTATAGTGAATTCAAGCGATGCGTCATCACATCGTAATGTTACGTACCTTTGTTATAATTATTGCTTTTGATTAGACTTTGTGTTCTGTCATAATCTAGGTGTTCTAAAGAAAAAGGATATATTGCAGACTTAATTATCCCAAGAAGCTCATGTTACATAATATAAGATACTGTTATTAATATTATTAGACTTACCATACACGCATATCTTTGTCCAGCTGTCTCAAGTCTTTAGTGAACCGCTTACATTCTTGGTCCATGCCGTCGGCGTCGATCTTTTTCCATGGTGACTTCTTCCAGAACTCAATAGTTCCCATCACTAAGTCGTAGTAATCCCATAATTGCTAAGAAAAAATAAACAATAGGAATTTTTTACGATGTAATTCATGAGACATTTATCTTTTTAACTTCTAAGGTTCCACAGAAGAACAGGTTCCTATTCATAGATTTTTATATTCTTTGTATGAGAACTAAAGAGTTTTAGGCTATAATCCACAGTAAGCTAGTTCGCGTCGCTTCGGCCGTCTACAGAACCGGAGTTTCGGAACTGGTTCCGATCGAGGCTTTTTATTTCCTTGTATGGAACTGGTTCCGATCGAGGCTTTTTATTTACTTTTACGTAACCAGTGGACCCAGTTCACCCAAAAATGGATATTTATTGTTAATTAGCAAAATTTTAAACTTAATTAATAGGATTCATTTGTTTCTTTTCACCTTTTTTTTTAATGTGGTACTAGGTAATTGCTAATTGGAAGTAACCCTATATAGGTATACTAACTGACACGCGCAGCTTCGCCCGCATTTTTTTCCTGCACTACAATTTTTAGTTTCTGGTAATTTTTATATATTTTTCTCCCCCCTCTTCTCTCTCTCTATTCCTGTCCCCATCTATGCTCGTAACTTTGATAAAGACTTCCGTTGTATTTAATGATGCGTGCAAATAGTGTAATATTTTTTTCCATACAAACTTGACTAACCTCTAGCGCAACCGCGCGCGGGATATCTTTCTTTATTTTGTTCGGAAAATATTTTCAGTGAGCTTCGATTCAATCGACTCGTAAAGTTTCGAATACGATGACACCCTATTTAACCCACTTAAGGATTAAATTTCCAAAAATCACGTCACTCATGGAATCCTCCTTTATATTTAAATATAAGATTTAGATTAGAAGATTTCATTTCCTGGTTAATAACTTGGTAAGACCAAATGTTAAAACAGAAATAAATGTTCATGTTTACTTTATAGTTGTATGATTATTTCTAATATACAATGGGGTTAAGTACCTACCTAGTTATTGGTTAAATCCGTTTTATAGTTTTTGCGCGAAACAAGCTTAAACATCCATCTATCCAAACTTTAACGTTTATTATATTAGTAGGAGTAGGATTATACCTTCTGTTATAGACCTGTCTATGTCTCTACTTCAGTTATGATCACGGCTGGTGGAATACGATAATTACTTGATCGGAACCAGTTCCATACAAGGAAATAAAAAGCCTCGATCGGAACCAGTTCCATACAAGGAAATAAAAAGCCTCGATCGGAACCAGTTCCGAAACTCCGGTTCCGTAGACGGCCGAAGCGGTTCGCGTAGGGGATTTTAGCTTGTGAATCGATCACACCCGTATAGAAAACTATATGGGATGTCTGGGTTTCATCTTCACTATATTTACCTTTACCAAGTCGTAAACTTTTCTATTAGTACTAATAAGAGTAATATACACAAAGTGGAAATAGTGTTGGTACTGCCAGATTGGAAATCGTACCGGTAACCTGTGATCAAAAACCTGGTTCGCTAAAACTTAAGACTTAGACCATCGCACTATCAGGTCATCTATAATAACGTATTTTTGAACAAAACCAAGCAACAAGTACCTTAACTAGCTTTAGTTCACGGCGACATTGTTTGTAGTTCTTTTCATCTGGCGGCTGTATGTCAAACAAGCTACAGGACTTCTTTAAACCGTCCAAAATACCCTCAAACCCAATCAACTCCACATTAACTCTGTCAATGCTTCTGTACGGTTCCTTGCAGCTCTCCAAGAATATCTGTACCAGAGACAGCATCATATTTTGAACAGTTCGAAGAAATTATATTACAGTTTAAATTTAAATAAGGTAACGAATTTTTACCTCTTTGATTTTGAATTGCTCTCGATACATGTTGAGACGCAAATTGATCAATGCCACACGTTTGGCGATAAGAGCTGCCTGCGCAGCCTGCAACGGCGCCACCGAGTTCTTCATGAATGTCGCTAATTTGACTAAGGTGCGCCATTGCTCCGGCAACATATCAAGCTAAATCAAATGCATGGTTGTTAAAAAATATTTAATATTCTTGTATTTTATATTTGCCTACTTGAAAGAATAATAATAACAGATATGTCAAGCAAGACTGGGACCGGGAAACTATATTTTACAGGAATCTGACAAAGCAATATTCTCTTACCAACGTGTAAACGGAATAGTCCTGAACTTTCCAATCCTGATAAATTCGGTTAGCGTAAACGTAAATAAAAATATTATATCAGAAACGAAAATTAATAGGGCAGCACCACATAAAACAAAGTTAGGTACTAGTATCTTATTTTATCTAACTAATTCAGTCTACATCCTACACCTGCAATTATCTAGTACATCCTAATTCACCAATGACGTTAATTTTTATAACTTATTTCCAAACATAGTGAAATAAATGGCTTTTAAATAAAAAAAAGATATTTCATTATCATTTTTGAAGGTTTTTAATGATAGTTAAAGTATAGATGGTTCCCGTTCAAAGGAAATTGAGTATCTTGACTATGGAAATGCCTCCAGCTTATAGAATACCTCCGCTAAATAACGCCATCTTCCAATTACATTGTACTCTTGCGGTGAGCACGGTTGCTGCTCTATGTATTAATTCCACGTTACTAGAAACCGCTTTCGTCCCTCCCATCTGTATTTAAACATTGTTTCTCCCAAAATCACAGGGTTGGAAGCGTGCAAGTTCGTAACTTTAGCTAAGATTTGTTGACAACCCGTTACAAAACAATTCCTGTCATTCCTTTATTTTCAGTTGCACGCACCTGTTCATACGTCTCCTCTGGGAAGTCTACTCCATATTCTTTGAGAACGTCAATGATATCCCTTAGTGGCTCGAACATTTGGTCGGTGTTGGCATCTATCTTGGCGCGAACTTCGTTCAACACGCCCATAACCTTCAGCAAACCTTCGTAGTCATCGTCGCCTAGCTCTACTGTCAGTTCCTTTGTTGCATATGCTATAAAAGCTTCCAGATCGTTCAAGCTAGAAAAATTGTGCGTAAACGGCTACAAATAAATAAAAAACCAAACAAGTTAACACCGATAATAGGAGTTTAGTTTATTTTGTTTAAAATATTTTCTTACATAATTAAATCAAAATTGTAAACTTTTTATTTTGAAACGGCCATGCTGTGGTACAGCTACTTTATTCAAGCTAAATGTTTAAAATTCCACATAACTTTGGCTTGGACTATTGTACATAAGGGGTCGTCCATTAATCACGTGAGGCTTGAAAAGGGGGGGGGGGGTCCGAAAAAATCACGAAATATCACCAGGAGGGGGGAGGGGTATAATGAGACATCACGTGTATTTATTTTTCGTTGAATGCACGATTTCTAAACCAAACAGCGGCACGTGGCCTTAACTCACTGTTGCCGGCAACGACTTCTCCTTCAACATTTAATCAGTTAAGTACCTGTATTTAAAGATAATATTCAGAAAATTTCAATATAAACTATATTGAAATTTTGTACAAAAAATACACGTGATTTTGGATGAGGGGGGGGGTAGTTTTAACCTCACCACATATCACCAGGAGGGGGGAGGGGTTAAAAAGTTGCTAAAAAAACATCACGTGATTAATGGACGACCCCTAAGTACATAAAATAATACTTTATGTTTTTTATTACGTTAATTATGCAACATAATAACATTTTTAATGTTCTAATAGGTTTTATAAATAGGTACATAATAAAAATATATAATGCCTAAGTTAGATATTTAAATTTTACCTAGTTTGTACATGTTCCTTCAAGTTTTCCTTGTACAGATTGCTCCACTTGCAGATTATGTTCATAATGGCTTGGTTAAGGCGCTTCAGATTCAACTTCAACCACCCGTTGCAGAGGTAGTCGGGAGGCAACGCTGCCACCTCATCATACATCGCGTTGTATTTCTCAATCTGAAATATTAATTTACCGACAAGTTTATACATTTGACAAAGATTAATGAATAAAGGGACGGAAGTTTTTCTTTCGAAATTCCTTTCTCACTGTCCTTTTCTCCGTAATGTTTGCATTACAATATAATACAGCGTTATATTACCTCTTCCTGGTACTGTTCAAGCGTAGGTTTTACTTCTGGCGGCTCGACTCCGTTGTCAAACCTGTACTTATCAAACTCTTCAGGAGGAATCACGCGACCATACTTCAAGAAACCCTCTAACACCTCTTGTCTGTCTTCCATCCAAAGAGGAGTATATTTCTCATATTTCTAATAAGATACGTGTGATATCGGTTAAAAGTATGCGATAAATCTACGAAGAATTCTATCAGTATTAAAAGTGAGTTATTATAAATAAAATCTTACCGACGCGTACTGTACAATATCGTCAATACTATTTTCTATTCTCTTCAATATTTCATGATATAAGTCTATTAATGCATCTTCAGCCACCAAGTCGTCTGTATAAAAAAATGAGATAAGTAATAGTGCCATAAACTAAAAATTAGTCTAAGTTTTTACAAGACTAAATATTACTGACCTTCGTAAGAAGCAATAGGGATGATGGGATCTATTCTGGGAAACAGTGAAGATTGGAGGAACATGTCCTTCATCATCTCTCTTAGAGTGTCGTATAGTCCACCCTCGTCATCCATATCCAACGATGGTGAAAAGAAGATATCTACAAATGAAATGTAATGAAAATATGTAACAGCAAATATATTAGGTACTAGCTGACCCACGCAGCTCCGCCTGCGCTATTTTTACGTTAACTAAACTTTTAATAACAGACATTCGCATCGAACACATAACCTCCTTTTTTATAGTCTGTTAAAAACTGGGACCTACTTTTTACTTGCTCTCCGAAGCACGGACCCGTATAGTTCAAATGGCGTTAACCGGTCACCCATCTATTTAATGACCTTACCTAACGTTGCTTAACCCGATCGATTACAAAACCTTGTTAACAACTCTCTATGAGTGTTCCCTTACTAATATTTATTATATTATAAAAAAAAGTTATAAAATCTGACCAAGCGTATAACCAAGTACCCATTTTGACTAATCCAGAGGGGATTAAAGTCAAAATGGGTACTTGGTTACCCGAAAGAACCGTGGTAGATTACGGGATAAAAAGTATCCCATGTCCTACCTCGTAGTAAGATCTCAAATCATGCCAAGTTTCATTTGAATCCATTCAGTAGTTTCGGCGTGATGCACAGCCGTGATACAGACAGACAGACACACAAAAATAAAAATAAATACATTTTTGGATTTAGTATCGGTTATAGAATGCCCTCCAAACAGAATTTTCAAAATATCTTCAATGTACAGAAATGGACCTGTTACAGTTTTATTATAAGTATAGATTCTTCGTGTTCCTAAAATTCGTTCACTTAGTAAATAGTCGGTAACATCAATGGCTCAGGACAAGAATTTTTAAGAATATTACGGCATACCTACTTCTTTAAGCTTTAATTTCTTGGTTTACTAATTTCGTTGTTTTAGTTGACTGACTTTATATTTTTCCTCTACTATAGATACTTAAATATATTGATTATATATATATAATGTAATTATAGATACCAGGATCTCGAAGTTCTGCAATGATTTCCATGAACGCAGTACATGGTCCTTTCTCCAGATTAGTCTGCTGCTCGAACAAGCCTAAGCTTGATTGGACCGCTTTCATCACTTGACGTGATACCTGCCCATGATAAGTTTATTAATACTGTTGTGTTTGTAATATAATAATATGTGCATGCATCATGCCTTATTTCGGTGGTGTTTACGTAGATGATTAACAAATAGTTAATTTAATAATAAATAGTATAGCTTAGTGTTCCCTAATGCTCGACACACGTATACTAGTGCCTTTTTGATAAGTAAGTTTTCATTTTCCCAAAAAACTATTAGGAAGTACTAAGTAACTAATTAGAAACTCACTAGTGAATCAACGTATCTGACATAAGCCGGCCAGCGCTCCACTCTGAAAGCCTCAACCTCCATTTCGGCTTTTTCCGCTTCAATATCGGCTAGTTCATCTGGATCAGTTATTTCTTCCTCTTCTTCCGCCGGTGAATCTACTTCTTCTCCTAATAAGGATGATAATTCTAGATATCATAGGCTTAGTAGAGTTGGTATGTTTTATAACAGCTAGCAAGTTCCACAATATCTATCTAACATTTTTAGCAGACTTCATTACTTGAATTGTGGTTTGCTTTCATAAACGAAAATACTTACTTAATTAAGCTTCACACATCTTCATAATGTAATAGTGGTGGCTTCCACTTTGAGCCATGACTAAATATGTACATGTGAATAAGCAGAAAAAAATTATACATTTGAACAAAAAGTGAAAATAATCATTTATTAAATGTACCTTGATCCCTTCGAGATTGACGCTCTGCTTTTGCGGCTTCTTTAGCCTCTCGTTTTTCTCTCCGTGCTGCTCTTCGCTCAAATTTAATCTGTTCAGCTTCTGCTTTTTCTCGGTCTCTTTCTTCTCTGGCAATTCGTTTCTCTTCCCGTCGCTCCATTATATGTTGAAGCTTTTGGGCTCGCACCGCTTTCTCATCGTCATCTAAAGTCGCCTCATCCACTTCTTCTAACTCTTCCTCCTCTGATTCCACCTAAAATAACAATATGCAAATAACAAAGCAACTTCTGCAGCAAAGAAAATGATGATGATACAATTTTTAATATGTAGTTACCTCATCTTCATCTTGGATATTGAAAAACAAATTGTAATTTTCATGTAATATGTTTTGAAACTCTGCATGGCTTTCCAGAATTTTCTTACGCCTGAAACCAAAGATGACATGACAGTTTAAAACACCTTACATTGATGCTATAGCTGGGTATACACTAGGGAATTACCTTCTAACAAATCTAGGGTGTCGTTCAGAGACTGCGAGGAGTTCCAGTTTGTCGGGGTTTGTCTTACGGTTGTGCAGCGGCACATCACCCCATGCTGCGATGTTGCTGAGTCCGCGCTTCACGTTGTTTTGCGCAGTCAACACGCGCTCCTGCAGCGTGTTGATCGCCGAGTACACCTCCGCCATCCAGTCAGCGACTGTTTATTCCATAATTATCTTAGCTCTTATTAACAAAGAGTTCATAAGTAAAAAAAATACTGACCCTGTTATTCCATTAAATTTTACTAACGTGCTTTAATTTAAATATACCTACTTCAATTCGCAATTTTAGATGCAATAAATAATTTCCTGGGAGCAGGATGTTGTCGCCTATCTCTGGGCATCATATCATAACTTACAGTCATCATTCCATGTGAGTTCCTCGACGCCACGACCCAGCAGCTGGTCGATGGCTGAAATCTCCTTTTCTATGAGAGCCACTTCTGTCTCATGACTGCCCTCGCGGATGGCGTTGTACCACGCTATAGCGCGATTCAACCGGTTCATATCATACTGCACAGTTTTAAGTAAGAAAGTAAATAATTTGAACATAAATAATAGTTATTGAATCAATAGCTAAGAATTATTATATTGTAATACGTTTACCTGCAACTTTTCATTCCGAGCATACAATTCAAGTCCATCTGGCGGAATGCCTTGCTTATCTAAATATTTCATGTAACGAATTTCGCGCAGTAACATTACCAGCTGCAAATGAAAATATAATTTTTTCTTAGCCGAAACTGATATTTTGTTACAGGATTATGTATTTTCGAAATCCAGTATACATCTGCAATGCTTGATTTACATAGGTATTTATTTATTTAATCTATTTTCTATAGAAAACTTTTACCTCTGGACTAAAATTGTTTCTAACAAAAGGTGGTTCTCTGTAAATGAGGTTTTTGGCGAGGTGCAATTTGCAGATGGGTGGTACGGTCACACACCACTGCTTGAACTGCTTGTCCTCCAGGGCATTAAGGTAGCCCAGCATTTCATTCTGCTTCTGTTTCATATAGACGGCGTACTCAGAGTCAATTATCCTACAGACATCAGACGAGAAATTTTATCTTATTAATAACATACATAGTGTATTACATCCTATTTCAAAAACAGAATGAATGGTGTAATTTGGATAACTACAATTTAGGTTAGGTTACCTCACAACTGCTATAATTTTTCCCACTTAAGAGGTCATTAAAATATAAGTGTGGATCCATCCAGTATCACTCAGTGATAAGATAGTCACCTCACCTTCCTTAATAAGATAGTCAGCTTTTAAAGCGTCCGGATACTTACGGATCTTCAAATATAATAAAATCCTCCATTGGTGCTTGTATCCTCCTTCGTAATTTATAAATCCACCACATCATCCCGGCTACTGGTGGAAGATACGAATCCACCATTGGTCGTTCAGGTCCCTTTGTTAGTTTCTATTATGAAAACATACAACGATTTCATTGCAAAAAAATGTCTTTTTTAAGTCATTATAAGCTAATACTTGACTACAATCCCACCTGGTGAAAAACGCTGAAGCAATCGATGATGGTAAAGCACACTAAAAAGTCAAAAGTCAAGAATAATTTATTTCAAATAGGCTTAACTGAAAGGAACACACACACTTTCGAAAGGTCAATTTAAAAAAAAGAAAAGCTACCACCGGATCACAACATGGCCTCAACTGAGAAGATCCGGCAAGAAAGTCAGTGGGCTTGTAATTTTTTCAGGTTTTTTTTTAAACAGTGTGTTATGTTACAATTAGATCAGCATCAGCGACAGTGTGTCTTGCCGTTCAAAAGATCAAATAAGAGAGAAAAAAAACTACGACGAAGGTACAACAAACTAAAAGGCCAAGCCTATTAAAGCCTTGAAGATACCCATATAGGTAAAACCGACGCAACAAACGTAAGGTGCGTAGCTTAGGAAGGTACAAAGAGTAGTTTGCATGGCAATTACGGGTGCCTTCAAAACAACGCCTACACAGGCTCTTGAGTGGATACTGGAACTAATTCCACTACACACTCATATCCAAACAGAGGCAAGGAAGTCTCTATACAGACTTGCAAAAGCAGGAGCTTGGAATCGTAACAAGCCCTGCACAAAACACACTTTAATGGATCCCGTGAAAGAACTGGATGATCTAATGGACATGCCCTGTGATAAGATAAATCCAGTGTTCATGTTTAATAAGAGGTATCGAGTACACATACCATCAAGGGATGAGTGGACGCGGGGGCTCAAACCGGTTGATGGAACGCACCTCATATGGTACACTGACGGCTCTAAAATGGAGTCAGGTACTGGGGCAGGAATTCATTCCAAGGACTGCAGGGTCAGTCAGAGCATGGGGCATTATGCATCGGTTTTCCAAGCGGAGACCTATGCAATAATTGCCAGCATTAAAGAAATGCAAAGGAGAAATGTTAAAGGTAAAACCATTTACATTCTCAGTGACAGTCAGGCAGCTCTGAAGGCTCTAAACTCCTTCCGGGTTGACTCAAAACTGGTTAAAGAAGGTGTTACAGGTTTGAATGACCTGGGAAAACACAACAACGTCAGCCTCATCTGGGTACCTGGACACGAAGGTGTCGAGGGTAATGAGAAGGCAGACAGACTAGCAAGGGCCGGCTCACAAAGACAGTTGGTGGGTCCTGAACCATTTGTGGGGATTCCGTATGGAACGTACCACCAAGCATTATATGCGCATGCTAGGAATGAACATTTAAAGGAATGGAGGGAAGCGCCAGGCCTAAACCACTCCAAGACCTTCTCCAGCACAAGGGTGGACTGTGGGGTTAAATTATTAAAACTTAACAGATCACAGATAAGGCACCAAATAGGTGCACTGACGGGACATTTTGGCACCAATGAGCACCTTCACAGAATGAGGCTAAGTACTACTGATACTTGCAGATTTTGCAAAGGTGAAAAAGAGTCAATGCGACACATTCTGTGTGGCTGCGACGCTCTTGCGAGACGTAGGTTGAGTCATCTGGGAGTAGCTTATCCTACACCAGGTGATTATGCACAGCTCCAAGCTGGCGCAATCGTTGCGTACCTGAGGGAACTCTTCGACACGCCAGAAACAGAGTAAGGGCTAGGGCATGCACAATGGATCCAAATGGGTCGAAGTGCGTTCCGGTGGAAACCGGGCCCAATTTACAGCCACCAATAGAATAGAATAGAATAGAAGGTGCGTAGCTGCTGTCCGTCTCGTCGTTCGCTGATAGAAAGGGGATGGTGGAATCAAGTCATGTAATTCCTACACCTACTCTCCAAAATGTAACCTGTAGATTACTCGGCGGTAGGTGCATTCCAAGCATTCATTCCGAAAAGTTGGTGCCAAAGTGAACGGGCTTCTTTAGCGGTGAACAAACACGATTGAGTTTTGGCGGCATAGAATCTTACAAGATTGGAATCGCCACATTCTTATATGTACTACATTACATAAATCTAATCTGAATACTACATTATACTTCTTATACAAACTTTCATGCAAGATTTCTTACCGCCATTTCTTCATCGTATATTTCTTTAACATCATCCAAATTCGAATGCATCATATCAAGCATCCTTGATAGTTTTGGTTTTAATTCTATTTTTATTAATGGTCGGTGGAATAAGTCACCTATTATTTGGAAAAACTGCAAAAATGATAATAAATTCACTTAGAAGAACTTTCACTGAACAGAATCACAGCTTTTGAAGAGTTATTAAGCTTCACCTTAAAAAAATGCTCCAAGTTGTGACACTCGTCGAGGCCGTGGGAAAACAACGAAGCAAGTCGTCGATCAACGTCTTCAAGTACGCCCATATGTTTCTCGTAGTCCGCCAGAAAAGAATTGTCTTCGGGATCAGCTGGATCATACGAGATGTTACCCAAGTGTTGATATTTTACGGTATATTCGTCCAATACCTGTTATGTGTACATAACACACATCAATATCGATTGCGTTATACTTTTTATTACTTGGAAAATGATAATTTCAACCAGTTCCCTAAACGAACTTACCGTCATACACTCAGTGCTTAATGTCTTGCCCCTCAATCCACAAAACTCTACTTTCTCTAATTTTAAGATCTCCACAGTAGCCTCTAGTATATTCTCGATCATTTTAAGCCGCTTCATATACACATTAAACCTCATAAATACTCTATCAAAATCAAACGACCAGCGTACCACCATCGCACCGGCCGGGAAAAAAGTATGCACTTTGTCTCGATTCATTTCATATGTCTCTCTAAAATAATAATAAAATTAGACTTAACTATAACCCAATTTTAATCTTCAAATACAAAGAAATAAGAGGACTGATAAAAAAACAAGTGTCATAGGTATGAAAGATCCACGAGAAAACAATTGCTCATTTTTTTTTATACAACCAAGGTGACAAGCAAGCATGCGACCCGCCTGATGGTAAGCAGTCAACGCAGCCTATAAACGCTAGCAACACCAGAAGAATCACTAGCGCGTTGCTGACCCTTAAGGCATTAGATATTAGGTCTTTTGTGTCCAGTAATTTCACCAACTACAGTGCCCTTCACATCGGAATACAGCAATGTTTACACACTTCTGCTTGGTGGTAGAATATCTGCACTGCGGTGGTCCTACCTGGACGGTTCTATGCACAAGGAACCTACCACCTAGTAAAATATTTATTTCTAACATAATAAAGGATAGTTAGTCTTCTTAACGACCATACTCAGTTGAAATGTAACAGAATCAGAGCAAGTTCAGGAGAACCACATAGTAACAGAATAACAGATAGTGTACCTAATACCGCAATGTATGAGTTCGCTAGTATTTAGAACATAATTGAATGTAACCTACGTAAAATGCTGAAGAATACTAAGAGCCTTTCTTATTTTAAGCAGTTGCTCGTCGGCATCCCCTTGAAATATTGCATTAGGGTCAATAGAATTCGTGCATTGTTGTATTACTAGGTTGCAGACTTCACGCAGCAGTGCTGTAAATAAAAATATTACTAATATAGATCGGTATACGTCATCATTACAAATAATCGTCATAATGGTGTAAAAAAAATATAAAAAGATTTAACCGAACATGACGTGACACCTCACTAAAAAGTGAAAAATAACAAACATGTTGGTGCTCGTCAGCCGAATCTGGCGCTAGATTACCGAGTAGTGAGTTATTTTACACTAACGTTTTAGTTATTTTTCACGTTATAGTGTGGTGTCTAACCACAACAAAAGTCGAAATCGGTTTAATTTTTTATAAAGGTTTTTTATTTTATTCTTTTTAGTGATATTCTCTTGAAGTCTTCATTTAAATATACCGATTTAGATATTAAGGCTTTATCACTAACAAGTGTGCCTATAAGATTTGAAGTTTCCTCGATTTCTCTAGAATCCCATTATCAAATCCTGATCAGCAGGGCTATTGCGTATCTTTAGCCACCCAGGTGACTATCAAGCTTCAGTTGTCCACCGAACTTTGATGTCAACTGAAAGTGTGTTAGAATTAGTATTTATTGGTCATTCAAATTAGGCAATACCAAATGAATCATTTGACAGTTATTTGATGGTCACTTTGATAGCAAAGTGACCATCAAATAACTATAGAGTGATCATCACTTTAGTTGTCAAACGAGATACGTAATAGGGGGGCTAATAACCATGGGACTACCTAGGGAGTATACCCTTTCAAATAAAAGAAGAACTCTTGAAATCGGCATCTGAGTAATCGAAGAAGATCCAAAAAAAGATTCCGACAAATTGAGAACCTCTTCCTTTATTTTAAAGTCTTTAAAACTACCGGTTACTCACGAATTAATTTCTCCACGTTGCAAAAGTATCTTGAGTTACCCCACAGCAGGCAAATGCAATGAAACATTGGTCGGATGAGATGCTTGGAATCAGCAAAATCGGTGCCCTCAAACGTTTCGAAATGAGATATTAGAGGTTTTTCATAAACATATATATCACGGCATTCGACTATAGCTGTAATCAAAAACAAATGATCCGTGTTATCTAAGTATTTTCTCTTGTTTTTTGATGATTGAATAATCATTATCGTTTAGCAGCTAAAGCAACGCTATGAATGCTAAAGCGCTCAAATGACTTGAGATTAGCCAAAGACTTGAGATTGTAAAGCGAGCTTCCTGCTGTGCCACTGAGACTATCACTGGTAGCACTGGTATCACTGGTACGAGGCAATGTTTCTCTGTGACTCCTAAATAGGAATCAGATTTTTTTTAAAGGATACTGTATAGCATCAACACCAAGCTCACCGGCCACGACATTAGTAAGCATGGATTTGAAACAGTTGAGGTACGCGCTGCGGGTATCTTCCAGGTAGTGCGCCATCCTCTTTACACGAGGGTCTCGCAGCTGAGAATAAATTCCCTCCAGATTGCGTAGCCGATGTGTATAGAAGTCTATATCAGCGCTCGGTAAAGGGAACTTCGTCCTTTTGAATGCTGTTAAAACAAAAGTCCATAATAAGTGTCGTGTTTAATACATTGTTCCTAGTTCTATAATTAATAATAGAAACATGAGTGGACATTGTATAGGAAATTAGGTAGGTACCTACTAACCTACGTAAGAATCTTCGGACAATAAGTCATGCACTTGTTGTGCCCATTTTATTATAGCACCCTCAATATTCGTCTTCAGATACAAGTCCACATCTTCTCCATCACTGTAGGATACAATAACATTTATGGTGTCAGACAGTTACGCGAACGAAACGACAAAGTAGGTATCGATACGACGCGACGTGGTAAACTTAAATATGAAAAATGTGTAGAAATGTGGAAAATAGAATAGAATATGTTTTTATTTCACACAAAATAACACTTCAGCAGAACAATAACTTAAATAACAAATTGATGGATTTTGTCCGTGTGAAACCACCGTGAGGCATAACCACAATACAGCGCTGGTTTTCAGTGGTAGCCCCGAGTGACCTCACGCACAGCTTACAATTACGTAGATAGATAGGTAATACTTTATTATTCCACCATTATTAAAAACACAAAAATACAAGAGAAAAAAAAACAGTAAAATAGAATGAAACAATGGGCGGCCTTATCACTAAAAGTGATCTCTACCAGGCAACCTTACGTATTAACTTTCTTTAAAAAAAAGATATTATACATAATCTTTTTAAATCTTTAAAATTACAAATAATCACTTTAATTTAAATGGATTTTACAGTATATACCTTTCTTTGAGTCTAGTTTCGGCATGGTAAATATTTTCTACCCCAGCAGGCATCGGCAGTATTACTTGACTTGACATTTCTCCTTTGAGCTGATGAGAAAATTATTAAACGAATTAAAATATGTACCAATTGCTATCAATAGGTATCTTATAGAACACTTTAGCAACTTGCCTGATGCATCAAGTTTCTTAACTCGTTAACGTGTCGTTTCATGTCGTGCTGCACTATTTTAGGCCATCCCTTTTGATTTTCAGGGTTGCAAAGGAGAGGGCCAATCACTTCATCGGCCATCACACTGAGATCCATCAATACATTCCCAGACATTTCACCGATTGTGATGGACTAAAAAAATATATTACTTATAGGTAAAACATAAGCTGAGTATAAACAAGCAGGACCCCTGCCTAATTGTAGGCTACATGTAATTTTTTTTTGGATTAATCCCACCACTCATTCCCACCTCTGTGACTCCTGTAAGCCAGGATCTACAGTGATCACCAGTGATGACACCGAGGTTTGACCCTCGGCCAGTCCCGGGGAAACGCTAAATTGTCTTGGAACCCGCATCGAATTTAATCAGAAAAGTAAACAGGAGGAGTAGGAAAGACAAATTCCACTTCCCTCCTTAACAAAGCGGGAGACAAACAACAAATTTATAAGCCGGTTTAACCGCAGAAATGAAGACTCTTACAGACTGACTAACGATTTAGTCCATCTGCAAGGCACCACGGATTGTACTAAACTTATACTTGGTTATGATAATAGGTATGGCAGAATTGTTTTGCCAGGGACTACACTCCCAAAGTATTGATGGGCAGATTGTTCGTATTCATAATTCACCGTGAAACATTGGCACAAAGGTGAATATAGGAAAATTGTTAAAATCAATAAAAAGTATCCTATGTCCTACCTCGGAGTATTAACTCAAATCATGCCAAGTTTCGTTTCAATCCATCCAGTAGTTTCGGCATGATGCTCAGCCGAGATACAGACAGACAGACAGACAAAAATAAAAAAAAATACATTTTTGGCTTTAGTATCGGTTATAGAATGCCCTCCAAACATAATTTTCAAAATATCTTCAATGTACAGAATTAGACCTGTTACAGTTTTATTATAAGTATCGGATTACCTAAACGTTTACACAGTGCTGCTAATGTCTGTTATCTCTGAACGAGAGCCCAAACCAAGACAGTAACTACATGAAGTGGTCTTTCGCTCATCGCTTCCTTTTCATCTCTGTCTAGGTACTAACTGTAGATAAGGATGAATAATATTTCGGGTCCGTAAAAGCGTTTGCGGGCTTACGAACTACAACACGCAGAACATCAATTAGTTTACCTTACGGAAGTTTCCTTGTGTAAGCTTATCATCATTATTTCGCAAGAAATACACAACTTTGCCCCTGCTTATTGGTGGAAATGTGAGTGAGCAGGTGAGCATCCCTGCGGTGTTCATGCGAAAGACGATTACTTCGTACTTTGGTGTGTCGAAATAGCGATACAGTATGTGCTGAAATAAACGTTAGAATTGTATTTCGCATACTTCACTACATAAAAAGTGGAACATTATTATTTTAGTTGTAGTATTTCTGTTAAACATTTTTATTATTATTAGCCCTATTTCTTCTACTCTAGAGCAAAGGCCTCCCTCCTTTCCCAACCCCGCGCTCTTTTCCCTCTCACGCGCCTCTAGACATCTATAAGGAAAGCATCCAGGTGTTCTTCCACCATCTCTAATAGCAGTATTGCAGTAATCTTACCTTCTTGTTAGAAAGTGACGGAGTATAACTTCGTATAATGACGTGTCTACCTTGTGCCATACTAAGGTTATAATAATACAGCTTTAGACGTACTGGTAGGGCTGCAGGTCATCGCGCCATTGTTCTTTTCCGTGATCTCATGAAACCTTAGCTGATGCCCGCGGGCCGGCTCGTTATTTTGAAATAATCAAGAACCACTTCGATTGAATTTTTTTGTAGAGACGTATAAATTCAATTTAATAATACCTTTATTATGCATAAGCCTCACGAGGGCACTTCGATATTGTCAACTTTTTCACAATTACCTACCACCAGATCACAACGCGGCCTCTACTGATAAGATCCGGCAAGAAACTCAGAGGCCTTGTCATTTTTTAATTCATGTATTTTTAACAATAAATATCTTTTTTACAATAGATATCTTAAAATTGTAAGCTTACATGAAGCTCACAGGAGTATCACAGTATCACCCACGCAGCTTTATCCTCCAGGTAATCCGAGATTTTATAGTAGCCCTTTTCAGATAACCGGCTTTTAATAGTGCTACTGAGTTTATTAATTGGTAGGTCTCGGATATCCTGTGGAAGTTTATTATAGAAACGTATACCTTGGCCCATGAGCGAATTACCTACTTATTCTGTGGAGACGCGTGGAGTGTGCACTATGTTTATTTTATCCGCGGCGACGTAACTGCTAGAGTGGCCGCTGCGGTGGTGGAGGCAAAAACGGAAGTGTACAATCGAACTTAGCGGAGTTCGACGATAGAGTAAATTAGAACACTATATTTGATTATGGGTTGTATTTCCAAAAATACTTTCTTTTTGTAGATGCACATAGAGGAGGTTTATGCCGTTTGGGTTGCGCGTTGATGTCTTTTGTTTGGAATATCCGATTCCGATGAAATAAAATTTAGGTTACCTCGAGATCACTTATTCAGTAGTTTTTCGTGATACCATTTCCAACAGACAAAAATAAATAAGCATTCTCCCTTAATATGTTTTTGACAATTATTTACAACGTTGTAAAATGTTGTAAATGCGTATTATAAATTTTGTAAACTTTTATTTTAAGTACTTATAGAAAATATAGATTATAAGTACCTACCATGTTATTTAGCGAAAAATACCTAGTCATATTTTAGTTAGTATGTAACTGAGATTCACAACGCACTCGTCGATGGGCTCGGCAATGGGACCTGCTTGGCATGAAGTGAAGCGCCGATTTGAACCACCATGACTGTATTAATGTGTGTGAATCGCGTGTACTTATCGATGAAAAATTTACCATTGCCTTACGTTAAAGGAAACTTAGTAAGGAAATCCAGGTACACCCCAGAAATTATCTGTGTTTTTTGGTGGTCCCAGGATTTTGACCCATTAATAGGACCAAAAGAGAGACCTATTTCTCGTTGTCCCATTGTTTGGTACGGTCTGCCAAGAAAGTGCTTTACCAGTTTTGACAAAACTTCCTATGCAATCAAAATAACACTAAGGTTAAAAATAAAACTAGGAAACCAAGTCAAACTGTTGACGTTAACGATAAAGAGAGCATTAGTAACTGTATGAATAATTGCAACGGAAAATCAACCTTATTGTTTTATGATGTGCATATAACTTCAACCGCAGGGTGGTAAACCATATGTTTGGCTGACCGTATGTCTGATCCAAAAATCTGTACGCGGCTCGTGTAGTGAGTAGCTTAGGCTAAGCCCTCTCGTCTCTCTTATCGTGGAGGAGTAGGAGCCCAGCAGTGGGGTTATATTATTATTTGTAAACAAAAAAGTTCAAGTTTTTTCAAATTAGCTCGTTTTCTATAGTTTCTTTAGGAAATGAATTTGGTCGTATTGCAAAGAACGGCGTAGTGTAGCATCAATCAGCCAAATTGGCCTCTGACGCTCTATGCTACAAGGAATTGAACGTAGAGGCGAAAAAAATTATTACAAAACTTACCCTCTCGTCCCCAGTAATAAACTTGTTCCATTTTTCAATTTTCTGTTTAAGTGTTTTAAGTAAATATTCGCTCATAAACTCTAAGCGAGTATCAACATCGCTTTCGCCTTTCTGGAAATGTACAATGCGTAGTAAACGTACATATGTATGGACTCAGAACAAGAATATTAGTTAGTATATTTTTCTAACATTTAATTGAGGAGATAAGCTGCTAATGCCTGCCTGTGCATTTCTGCTCATCACCCCATAAATTAGGTACTTATTACGTTTCTTGAGGCTAATTATTTCACAGAAACAATCAATCCAAAACAGTACGTAATCTTTACAAATATCTGTTATGGAGGCAGCAGTTGCCTGCTGTTACCACCCTTCTTGGACGTGCAAGGGACCTCCCACCTAGACGTGTGACATAGTACTACCATTCGTAAGTACTAGTAACCTCCTTGCCATGGCGAAAACCACTTTGCAAACCGGAGCTCGCGGGCTCCAATCCCGCGACGAGCAACAACTTTGTGTAATTGCTCTCTACTACCTGACTGTCCGAATAGTAAGATGATCCATGCGTCAGATGGGTATGTAACAATTTGGTCCTACGCATGACCTCTCCCCGGTCGTATCGGTCTTCCGTCATTGTTAGAGTCGCCACTGGGAATATTTGCCCATTTCTCACTCAGTGGTGACAAAGCCAGTGGATACAACTGGGAATAGACCGAGCCATCGGATTGTTAGAGTGTAAAAGGAAGACAGAGTGCACTTGTGTCTACGCAAGCACTTAAGCTTGTGCACTATAATATCTCCCGCATGGATGGCTGATCTCGTGAAAAAGATAAGCCGCTGTGGTGGTAAGGAATCCCACATTCCGGTTGACCCCATAGAGTCCCAGATACCTTTTAAAGGTTTCCTTCAAGTGAGAAAAAAAAACTGAGAATTTCAGGTTTAATATACGATTTTTCTAGTGCATAATGCATTAACTTTTAATTAACAATAATAGATTACTTACATCAGCCATCCTTGAAACTGTTTACTTACGACATTTGCCGTTGCTATAGAAACATACATAGAGATAAAGTCAGTTGTTAGGGAACGTATCTTTTAGTTTTGATTCGAATAAAGAAGCATTAAATATTTACTATGCGTTTCAATTAAGAAGGTGGCCGCCATCTTGCCATTTCAAATATAATATAATTACTTACTAAAAATGATGTTATAACAAAAATAGATAGCAAAATAAGACATTACATTAAATAATCAAAACCGGGGCGAATTTTTTATTTTGTGTTTACTCTGCTGCCGGCTGCCGGTAGGTATAAACATCGTAAAATACGAGTGAAGTTCCGCAGTCGCGATCATCATGGCAGCCACCTTCTTAGTTAAAACGCAAAGTACGACCCTCTACTCTCCGACCTGCGACCCTACCATCAGCTTTAATGGCAGTGTTAAAATAATCTTACATTTCCGTAGAAAAGTGACACAGATAGGTATACGAAGATTATAACTCTGTTATTTCTCTCGCAAAAGTAATATTACAATAATAGTACTCTAACAGATGATGGTAAGCCACCGTTTCATCATCGTCATCAACAGCCGACCATGTCCACAGCTGGTCAAAAGGCCTTCCCTTTAGAAGGGAGTGGTTGCCATAATCCCCACGCTTGGCAGGCGGCTAGCCGCAGCTTGGGGATCGCAGTATAGTTGGTAGGTAATTCAATAGAAAGACGCTACTGCCCGTCTTCTTGTTTTCCCATAGTCGCCTCTTACGGACACCCAACGGGAGGAGATGGGAGGGTGCTATTCTTACCCGGACACCCCACGGGGTAGCCACCGTTTATTATTTATAATATCTGCCAAATATGATAATAGTAATAATTTCCTGGGACAATCCATACACGGTCCTCTGATCCAAAACTAGGCCAATTGACCAATATTCCAGGGGGTAGTACTAGTTCTGATAGTTTACGAGATTGATCAAACTGAGACTTGGGTACTTACTCTGAGAGTTGGGTATCAGAAACACTTCATTTGCACATCTCCAAACAGATTTTTATTTTGGTTTATGTCACGGAGTTTTTGGCTGATAATCAAAAAAGTAAAAAAAAAATACCTATAAATACCGTTATTGGCAGTAGGGATTCTATTCTATTCTATTCTTGGTTGCTATAAATTTGGGCCCGGTATTCCCGGAACGCACTTCGACCCAGTTGGATCCATTGTGCATGCCCTAACCCTTACTCTGTTGCTGGCGTATCGAAGAGCTCCCTCAGGTACGCAACGCTTGGAGCTGTACATAATCATTTGGCGTAGGATAGGCTACTCCCAGATGATGCAACCTACGTCTCGCAAGAGTGTCGCAGCTACACAATATGTGTCGCATTGACTCTTTTTCATCTTCGCAGAATCTGCAAATGTCACTAGTACTTAGCCTCATTCTGTGTAGATGCTCGTTGGTGCCAAAATGTCCCGTAAGTGCACCCATCAGGTGCCTTATTTGTGATCTGTTTGGGTTTAATAATTTGACCCCACAGTCCACCCTTCCGCTAGAGCAGGGATTTCCAAACTGGGTTCCGCGGAACCTAGGGGTTCCGTAGAATAGTCATCAGGGTTCCGCCACGTTTCTTAAAAAAAATGTTCTTATAGAAATTTCAGTGTTGATTTGTAATCATTTGACATGGGGTTCCATAAAATAAAAGGTATTTGGTTGGTGTTCCGTTATCTTAAAAGTTTAGGAACCCCTGCGCTAGAGAACACTTTGGAGTGGTTTAGGCCTGACGCTGCCCTCCATTCCTTCATGTCTTCGTTTCTAGCATGTGCATACAATGCTTGGTGATATGTTCCATACGGAATCCCCACAAATGGTTCGGGGCCAACCAAATGTCTCTGTGAGCCGGCCCTCGCTAATCTATCTGCATTCTCATTGCCCTCGACGCCTTCATGTCCAGGTACCCAGATAAGGCTGACATTGTTGTGTCTTCCCAGGTTGTTCAAGCCTGTAACACCTTCTTTGACCAGTTTAGAAGCAACTCTGAAGGAATTCAGAGTCTTCAGAGCTGCCTGACTGTCGCTGAGAATGCAAATGGTTTTACCTTTGACATTTCTCCTTTGCAATTCTCTGATGCTGGCAATTATGGCATAGGTTTCCGCTTGGAATACCGATGCATATTGCCCTGTGACTAATACTACAGTCCTTGGAATAAATCCCTGCCCCTGTACCTGACTCCATTTTAGAACCGTCAGTGTACCATATGAAGTGAGTTCCACCAACCGGTTTGAGTCCCCTCGTCCACTCTTCCCTAGATAGTATATGTGAGTATTTCTCAAAATACACACATCAAAAGTGTCTAGGGATCAACATATATTTTTGCAATAACTTTTCTCCTGATTGATATTAATTAAAATTTTCTTTAAGGATTCATCAAATAAAGTGTTTTCGTTTGTCACAGTAACGATAAACCAAGTCACCTTTGCATTAATAAAGAAATTTGCCATTTTCCTAATAAAGGGATTTTTGACATTTGAACCACTAACACAAAAGTTCGAAAAAAAGACTGAAATAACAGTTTTCTTTAAAATTTTATTGGGTAACTTAAACAATTAATAATCCGTGTTTCTACCGCGAACACTAACAACACAAGAACATCGGTTTGGCATACTCAAAATGAGTTCATCCAAATCACGCTGTGGAATGGCCGCCCATGTTCGTTGCAACAACAAAAAAAGGTCTTCTTGCGACTGGATACCCTCCATATTCGGCAGAGCTCTTCTCTGTAGCATATCCCATGCATGCTCCATCGGGTTCAAGTCTGGCGACTGAGCAGGCCAGGGCAGGACATTGATGTTAGCTGCGGCGAGAGTCTGTCTTACAACTCTTGCGGTGTGCGGTCGTGCATTATCATGCATTAACTGAAATAAGGGACCGATTTGCACTTGTAGAGGAACGATGACGTCTGATACAATCGTCTCAGCATAAATTTGAGCGTTGAGGTTGCCTCTGATCCAAATCAACTCAGTTCTTCCGCCGATCCAAATACCCGCCCATACCATGATGGTTCCACCACTATAAGGATGGACTTCCTGGCAGGATTTTAATCGCTGTTGGCGTCCAGGGGTTCTCCAGTGTCGTATACGTCTTGTATCCGGTCTCATACCAAAACGAGACTCATCAGAAAAGCACACGAAACGCCATTGTTCTTCTGCCCAATTTCTGTGTTCAAGAGCCCATTGATATCGAATCCTACGATTGTGCATTGCGGTGCATAGGTGGTACCCGTAGCGGTCTTCGGGAATGAAGGTTCACTTCATGCAAGCGGTTTCTGACTGTTTGGTCGCTAATTAAGTTCCCTGAAGAGTGATGAAGCCTCACGGCTAACATCATGGCAGTTATTGTTGGAGCTCTTCGAGTTAAGATTTGAATATATCGGTCTTGTCTCCGTGTGGTGCAGCGATACCGTCCTCCATGGCGCTCAGCCACGGTACCAGTGCTTCGGTAACGTGTCCAAAGTCGACTGATAACACTCTGACTTGTATTCAGAGCTAAAGCCACAGTACGTTGCCGGGAACCAGCTTCTATCATTCCCACGGCTCTGAGCATTTCTTCCCTGCTTAAATGACGTCGCCGCTCCATAATAACGTTGGTTTTAATCAGTAGTAGGGAAACAGTAGCACTAATAATGTCTTCAATGCGTTGTATGTTTTTATAGGGAAAATATTGACAGCTGATTTTCATCTTTTACTCGAATTTGATTCACAGTTCCTGATTCAAATTATGAAATGCACCAAAAAGGATCCATATAAATTTATAAAATCATAAATGTATTACAAAGCCACATCTCAATCTCAAGAAATCCGCTTAAAAATGCTTGATCCCTAGACACTTTTGATGTGTGTAAATGTACATTTGTGAAAAAAAAAGTGTGCCTCGTAATATTTAAAAAGTTACACGTTTTTATTCAACTAGCTGACCCGCGTAGCTCCGCCCGCGCTTTTATTACATTTTGCTCCCCTTTTCTCCTTCCTCCCTAGATTTATCTCTCTCCATATCTCTCTCTCTTATAAAAAAAATCTAATTATATGCTCTTTCTCTCCTCTCTCTTTCCCCTCCCGCTTCGGTTTCCGTCACACTCCCCCACTTCCTCTCCCTGTTGTCCCCTCTCTGAACCCTCTCCCCCTCTCTCTTCTACGAACTTGCTCCTTCTCACTCCCTCCTTACTCCACCTAACTCCCCCGATCCCTCACCCCATCACCCACTCCTCGAATCCCCTCTCCCTCTTTCTCCTCTCTTGCACCCTCCTCTCGTTCTATATATCCTCGTCAATCATGGTATCAGCGGCATTAAATATACTTTATGACCTATTCTCAGACCTCCCCGATATGCACACAAAATTTCATACATATCGGTTCACCCATCTATTTAATGACTTTGTCTTATGTTGCTTAACCTTAACCTAGTGGCATGAAATATACTTTACGGCCTATTCTCAGGCCTACCCGATATGCACACAAAATTTCATACAAATCGGTTCACCCATCTATTTAATGACCTTGCCTTATGTTGCTTAACCTTAACCTAGCGGTATGAAATATACTGTATGACCTATTCTCAGACCTACCCGATATGCACTTTTCATACAAATCGGTTCACCCATCTATTTAATGACCTTACCTAACGTTGCTTAACCTTAACCTACCGGGATGAAAAGTATCCTATGTCCGTTTCCTGGTTCTAAGCTACCTCCCCACCAATTTTCAGCTGAATCGGTTTGGCCGTTCCTGAGTTATAAATAGTGTAACTAACACGACTTTCTTTTATTTAGCTAGATTAAAGTTCTATAGTGATTGTATGTTCAATTTCACCGATAGATGGCGCTGTTCATAATTATAAATCACGCTAACATCGTAAATTACTGTATAATGATATTCGATAATGAAAGTTCTTAGTGTTTCGCATATTTTATTGTTGCGACTGTGATACAATACCTATACACTACCTGGACTTGGGGAGTTTCATTAAAATTTCATGAACGACAGATTTTACAGATTTTAACTTTTCAAAGATATAATGTCATATTGCTATCAGCAAGGTACTTAGAACAATACAGAAATCTAATGAAAATTTCCTGGGTTTACCGGACCGGCTTACCCCTTACAAAAATTGACCCTTCGCCACTGCCATATCTTCATGCAAACTAAATGTCTGCTCAGTCCCTATTGTATATAGCGTAATAATACATATCTTAATGATTAACTGATCAGTCTATAATTACCCTATTCACATACAAAGGAAATTACGTGGTAATATGTGCAAGTAATGTTTCACTGCTTAGCCCCTATAAAACATAGCGTGATGTTTTATATACCAATTTATACCTAGACTTCTACACAACACATCAGTGAAAGTCCTATCAAAATCCATCCACGGGTTTTCAAATGATACCTGGACAAACAGAACGACAGACAGACAGACAGACAGACAGACAGACAGACAGACAGACAGACAGACAATAATTCCAAAAAAAATTGTTTTGGCCTCTATGTCGATAGTAGAAAAATCAAAGAATCCCCACATAGAAATTTTGAAAAAATATTCAATGTACAGAAAAAGTGCTCTTTGAGTTTTATTATAGTATGTAATAGATTATGAAAACATTATTGTAAAGTTAACATATTAAACTTTAAAATTACTATACATGATTAGTATAATCTATCATCCAACTAATTATAAAAAACTTTTAACCATGTTTTTTGCTTTTCATACAAAAATAAATTGCAACCCTACCGGGTGGTAGGGTAGCAATTTATTTTTTGTATGAAAAGTATTATACTACATAAAATACGTTATGTCACGTCAATATTGTCCACTTTTGTGTATTACAAGTCCATATTAAATGTAGTTTCTATTGAAAAGTAATTTTATATGGGTTTCCATAGTAAATTAATTAATTAAATGAGAAAAACAACATGAGTCATGCCCGTTAACTTTTTCGTTATTACTCTTTAGTTACGTTTTATTTCTACTTCCATGTAATTTCTAAATGAATTTGTTAAATTTTAAGATGGGCAAGCCTAGCTTCTTTCAGATTGGTTGTTGGTCTGGCGTCTCAATCATATCTTTGAATGTGAAAATCAGTTAAAACCGGTTTCATTTTTCAACTACTTTTTCGTAACACAAATTATTACCAGCAGTTTTTCACAATGTGGAGAGCCTTGATTTATTTTTCTTATTATAATACCTGTGGTATGAACATAGAAGCGTATATATATAATTGCAGTTTCATGGTATAACATACTGTTAACTTTTTAGAATCCTGTTTTGTCTAATCCTTTTTAGAATTTCGTTACGTTTTCGTAACGTTACGAAAAAGTAAATTATAAAGCTGAGTGTATACAGTTACAACCTAATTATGCATAGTAACATTAATTGCCAACATGAAATAAATACACTTATGCTGAGAATAATAATACGATAGAAAATAACACTAAACCTGAACGTAATTATATAAATAATGAGAATGTCATGCATATTGAAGATACTAATACAATCTACAGCAGAATACGTGGCCTATTTTTAAAGAAGAAACACTGGAAATTATATTACCTTTTTGTTCAATTCTTTAAATGAACAGATCTTGATGTTTCTTAAATTGGCCGTATTTATGCAAAATGGAACCACACAGCTAATACGTATTAGCTGTGTGGTTCCATTTTGCATAAATACGGCCAATTTGGATAGCTTTTTTTTATAATAACATGAATAAATGTATACTTCCTTGTTGTATTTTAAATGTTCAAAAAGACAGTAGAAAATATAAATAGGTAAATATTACAAAAATAAATAAGAAGATAGGTACTTACGAAACATCAAGAATATTCAATTAAATAAATTATGTTTCGCCATCATGTAACAAGCCTTACATTTACTATTTAATTACATCTTAGACTATTTCGTAACAGTATTTCGTAACAACTATTTCGTTACGTACATTAATTTTGAGAAATACTCATGTACTCGGTACCGCTTGTTAAACATGTACACTGGATTTATCCTATCACAGTGCAGGTCCATTAGATCATCCAGTTCTTTCACGGGATCCAATAAAGTATGTTTTGTACAGGGCTTGTTACGATTCCAAACTCCTGCTTTTGCAAGTCCGTATAGCGACTTTCTTGCCTCTATTTGTATGTAAGTGTGAAGTGGGGTTAGCCCAGTAACCACTCAAGAGCCATTGTAGGCGTTGTTTTGAAGGCACCTGTAATTGCCATGCAAACTACTCTTATACCTTCCTAAGAGAATCCTTGCAGATCCTTAGTTTGGTCTTAGGCCCCATACAGCGCTGCCATATGTGAGAATAGGCCTCACCATCGTAGTATATAACCAATACATTACCTTTGGTTTGAGTCCCCAGGTTTTGCCATACGCAGAACTGCAGATATTGAAGACACGTAAGACCTTTTGAAGTGAAACTTCTTATGCGACTTCCAAAAAAGTTATCACATAACGCGTCAAGCATTAAATGAGTCACCTTAACGCGTTATCGCTTAACGCGTTAAGTGATAGGTGTTAAACGATAGGCGATAGGCGTGGGCGAGTTGGTTTGAGTTAGTTTGAGTGTTGGTTTGAGTGTTGGTTTGAGTGTTGGTTTGAGTGTTGGTTTGAGAGTTGGTTTGAGAGTTGGTTTGAGAGTTTGTTTGAGAGTTGATTTGAGTTGGTTTGAAAGTTGGTTTGAGAGTTGGTTTGAGAGTTGGTTTGAGAGTTGGTTTGAGAGTTGGTTTGAGAGTTTGTTTGAGAGTTGGTTTGAGAGTTGGTTTGAGAGTTGGTTTGAGAGTTGGTTTGAAGGTTGGTTTGAGAGTTGGTTTGAGAGTTGGTTTGAGAGTTGGTTTGAGAGTTGGTTTGAGAGTTGGTTTGAGAGTTGGTTTGAGTGTTGGTTTGAGTGTAGGTTTGAGTGTTGGTTTGAGTGTCGGTTTGAGTGTCGGTTTGAGTGTCGGTTTGAGTGTCGGTTTGAGTGTCGGTTTGAGTGTCGGTTTGAGTGTCGGTTTGAGAGTCGGTTTGAGAGTTGGTTTGAGAGTTGGTTTGAGAGTTGGTTTGAGAGTTGGTTTGAGAGTTGGTTTGAGAGTTGGTTCGAGAGTTGGTTTGAGTGTTGGTTTGAGTGTTGGTTTGAGTGTAGGTTTGAGTGTTGGTTTGAGTGTTGGTTTGAGAGTTGGTTTGAGAGTTGATTTGAGTTGGTTTGAGAGTTGGTTTGAGAGTTGGTTTGAGAGTTGGTTTGAGAGTTGGTTTGAGAGTTGGTTTGAGTGTTGGTTTGAGAGTTGGTATGAGAGTTGGTTTGAGAGTTGGTTTGAGAGTTGGTTTGAGAGTTGGTTTGAGAGTTGGTTTGAGAGTTGGTTTGAGAGTTGGTTTGAGAGTTGGTTTGAGAGTTGGTTTGAGAGTTGAGTTGAGTTGAGTTGGTTAGTGTGTGTGTGTGTGTGTGTGTGTGTGAGAGTGAGTGAGTGAGTGAGGGGCCGACCGACCGACCGACCGATCGACTGAGCGAGAATGAAGTTTCACTTCTTCCGCGCGGAGGGACTCCACGCACGCACATTTTTTTTTTGTTATGTTTTCAACATGACCATGCCACGTTAGTTTACTATCGAGAGTTACCCGAAGACATTTTACTTCCGTAGCCCATTTTAGTTTGGTGCCGTACATTTCTGGGCCTCTAAGGCCCTCTAAATGTCTTTTCCTCGTGAACGGTACTATAACCGTTTTGCTTGGATTTATGGAAAGGTTATTGTCCATATACCATCTTTCCACCCTAACTAAAGCACCCTGCAGCAAATCCGTTACTACGTTTGGAAATTTGCCATTTACCTGTATGACTATATCATCTGCATAGCCTACAGCTTGAAATGGTCCACTCTTTAGTTCCACTAACAACGAATCCACCACTAGACTCCACAGTAATGGGGATAGTACGCCTCCCTGTGGACATCCTTTAGTTGCCTTTACGGTAACCATATCACCTAATAAACTAGTTTTAATGACACGTTCCTGTAGCATAGTGCTAATCCATTTAACAATTGTCGCATCTATGCCATGATTTTGTGCTGAAGATCTTATTGAAGCGAAGGTTGTTCGATCGGACGCCCCCTCAATATCCAAGAACGCTCCAGCACAGATTTCTTTTGTCTCCAATGCATGTTCTGCTCGGTTGACCACGTAGTGCAGTGCCGTGTCCGTAGACTTACCCGGTTAGCACGCGCATTGCATGTCATGGAGCGGTCGTCTCCTTAGTGGGCCATCTCTTATATACCTGTCTATCATCTTCTCCAAAGTCTTCAAGAAGAATGAAGTAAGACTGATAGGGCGATAGGATTTGGCATCTTCATAGTTCTCCTTTCCTGGTTTGGGAATGAAGATTACTTTTGCCTGCCTCCAGGCTGACGGGACAAGTCCAAAGGCTAGGCATGCCCTGTACAATCTGCACAAGTGAGGTATAAGAATACTTTTTCCCTCCTGTAGCAAGATGGGGTATATATCGTCAGGTCCTGGTGATTTATACGGACTGAAACTATCAATTGCCCATCGTACCTTGTCTGCGTCAACTACTTTCTTTGCTGTACGCCAGTCGTCTTTGGAAGTTTTCGCATTTTGTTCTTTCACAGTGATGACATTCCTAGTCACATCTTGTATCTGTACTGAATCCGGGAAGTGCATTCATAACATAATGCGTCAGAGTTTCCTTCCTTGGCAGTAGGGATCCTAAAAATAGAAGTTTTTAGGGGTATAATTGAGGGACTTGAGACTTAGGGGAAAATCTTTCCCCTCAGGGACCGATGGTGCATATTTCACCATGACATCTATAAAGGAAAAATTCTCAGAGACCGATGGTGCATATTTCACCACGACCGTTATACCGTTTTTATTGCGTTTTATCGGTAAATTTTGTTCTATAGTTATTTTGTCTATGGTTAGCCGAGTGTATTTCCGCCTTTATTGGACCATCAGTCACTTGTCATTTTGACTTTTTAATTCAAACTTCAAGTGGCAAAAAAAAAGAAAAAAGTCGGCGGTAGTAGTCATAATGGCGGCACATAGCGGTCAATGAATGTTTATTTATTTAATGTAAATAGTGTCTTATTTTCAGGTGAATGATATTATTTAGTTGTGTTTAGTGTTATGACGTATTAATAATGCAGTGTACACGTTATTTAGACCGTATTTTATCAAAAAATTGGATATTTTCGAACTGAAATCTGACCCGGGTGATTCATTGTTTGTTTGTTTACTTTTGATAAATTTTCGATATTTTTTGTAATGTAATTGTTGTAAATACATCGTAATTACATGATAACGATAATAATTCGAAGATAAAGGCATAAAATCCAATATAACTATCGAAAATTTTGCATACCATGACGTCATAGCGCGCGATGACGTCAGTTGAAAAAAATTTTGATTTCATTTCGATTTTTTGTATAGTTTTATGTTTAAACTTGTATGAAAAGGAGTTTGGATGCAAAGAATGGATCTTTATGAGTGCCTGGGTCAATATTCTATCCTCAAAATCAAGATCAAAAATAGGTAAAATCAACATTGCCAAAAATTCATCTATTTTGACCTTTTTCTTTAAAAAATCGATATTTCTAATTTTAAAAAAGGGTATATATCATTGCTAATACTTTTATAAATAGAACTCAGTTTACAGAACCCAAATCGGTTAAGTATTTATTTATAGATAACGCTCGTAAGTGGCCCGTAACATGATATCCCGCCGCGCGATAAGCATTGAGCGCTTACATCGATGTGTGCGTAAAAATGCCGGTCCTCCAGGGGTTAATGTTTGGCATCCCCGCAAAAATCAGTCACAGTCTCAGAGTAATTATGTAACTCCTCTAAGGTCACAGTCATGTTTCCAAGGTATTACTTTTCTCTATGCAGTCATCCATCCCTAATACGTCTGTGGTCACAGTATTGTCAAGTGTCAATGTTAATGTCAGGGCATGGCATAATAAAAAAAAATTGTTTTACGCGCCAAAATGCCCATTGCTTTGGTGTTCGTGTTTTGAAATATTTTATTATTAAATTACAGCAATAGGTACAAAGCTTTAGTACTTTACTACTACTTAATTCATCATTAATTGAGTATGGAAGGTTTCGATGATCCCGGTGTATTCTTTTCTGATAACTTTGGTGTAGAGGACAACGAATCACAAGATCAAATTAACCTACAAGCTGTTAAAAAGAAGTTCAAAGAATTTATTCGACAGTTTCACACAGGAAACTTTAATTACAAATACAGGTACTAAGTACTTAATAACTTTTCAATATTGTTCCATTAAGTTTGGCTGGTAGTAACTTGCCTTTGTTTTCAGAGATGCTCTCAAACGTAATTATAACTTGGGCCAATTCTGGGTTGAGATCAACATCGAAGACTTGTCGAGTTATGACGAAGTACTAGCTGAGAAATTGTATAAGAAGCCTACAGAACATTTGCCGATTTTGGAAGAAGCAGCAAAAGATGTAGGTTATACTAAGACAACTCCTAAACTATGTAGAATCTGACTTCTTGGCCTTTCACTATTTTGCTGGATTTTGTATATTATCCACAGCAGGGGAGTAGCTACCGCCGTATCAGCCGTATCAATGATACGGGGCCCCCGGGCTACAGGCTGAACATGTGTAAGCAACAATTCGTAAAATCCATGATCTCACATAATCTCTTAGGCCATACCATCATTTGGGCCCCCCAACAAATTTTGATATGGGTCCCATCTAAGGCAAGCTATGCCACTGATACATAGTTACTACAGATCCCAGTTAATTATGGAATTATTATAGTTTATTACATAAAAACAAGTTCTTTAATAATATCTAATTTATAAACCTTCTACAGCTTGCTGATGAGCTCACAGCCCCCAGACCTGAAGGTGAGGAGAAAGTTGAAGACATCCAAGTTTTATTGTCATCTGATGCACATGCCTCCAATTTGAGAGAATTAAAAGTAAGTTAATTGTTTCTAAATACAATGATTAAAAATAAATAATAAATTATTAAGTTGACTCACAACACTGGAAGATTATGTTTCAATCATCATCAGCAGCAGCAGCCGACAGACGTCCACTGATGACGAAGGCCTCCCCCAAAGACGGAAGGGGTTTCCATAATCCCCAGGCTTGGCAAGCATCTTGGGTATTGCAGTATACGTGGTAGATACTCCAATAGAAAGATGCTGCTTCCCATCTTTTTGTTGTCGCCTGTTACGAACACACAATGGTAGGAGATGGGAAGGTGTTATTCTTACTCAGACACCTCCCACGAGCAACGTTTCAATGCTATGTTATTAGTTAGAATAGTGCCACTATTCTCCTTGCCTAGTATAAATGTAGCCGACATTTATACTAGACATAGATTCACATTCATCATCATCAGCCGGAAAACGTCCACTGCTGAACATAGGCTTCCCCCTTACAACACCACAGTGAACGACAATTGGCTATTTGCATCCACCGGTTACCTGCGACGCGCACAATGTCTGTCCACCTAGTGGGAGGCCTGCCAACGCTGTGTCTTCCGGTTCGTGGTCGCCACTTGAGAACCTTTCTTCCCAAGATTCACATGATTTTTTTTATTATAATATTTTTTTTTGCAATACAATGCATGTTTTTGAATGTTTTAGTCAGAAACAGTCTCCCGTTTGGTCAAGATACCTGGAATTGTAATCTCAACGTCAGGCATCAAAGCTAAAGCAACAAAAATATCAATCCAGTGTCGATCATGCCGAAACATAATTCCCAATCTTCCTGTCAAACCAGGTCTAGAAGGATATGTGATGCCAAGGAAATGTAATACGTAAGTGAAAATGTTAATGAGCCATTGGCATACTGCCAATACCTATTTGTTTATTAATTTTATTATTTTCTGTTAAAACTGTTTATCATGCGTGACTTGTTTCCAGAGAACAAGCAGGCCGTCCGAAGTGCCCTTTGGATCCATACTTCATAATACCGGACAAGTGCAAATGTATTGATTACCAGGTATTATAAGCAGTTTTATTGCAAACTTTCATTCATAAAGGTGTCTGCCAGCCTCTACCCTGGACCATACTAAAGACATAGGGTATTGGGTAAAAAATATTTTTTGTATGAATTATTATCATACAAGTCCCAACAGTCTTTTTATTCCAGTAGGAAACCTTCCAAAGGAGAGCTGTGGGGCTCAACCCCTGCGGCTGTCGCATCGGCACATGAGAGGGGACACTCGGGCTCTCCGGTGGAATCCCCTCAGTGCCTTTCCTTTGAACCCGCCGCCGGGGGGCGCATTGTAGCCCCCCGGGAACCAGACACTGTGCTCTCGGGGACGGGGGTCGCAACCCCGCCGCCGTCTGAGTCGCCGCCGTACTGAATAGACGGATCTAGGACTCTCGCCCCGAACGTCCAGCAACTCTGAAGGAACAGTCTATTCTATCACTGTCCACCACCATGCATGTTAGACGGAGATGGAATAATCCATATGCTATGCTCTGCTTTCACATCATATTCACCAGTAAATTAAGTTCATGGTATACAACGTAATTTACAGCATAACTATGTACAGTTACCAACTTTCATTCAACTGATGATTGTTTCACTTGTCTTATCACATCACTAAGTTGCATGAAAAGTTTAAGTAGGTTTTAAAAAGTCAATTCTCGCAGGTATTAAAACTGCAAGAGGCACCAGAGAACATACCCCAAGGCGAGATGCCGCGACACCTGACAGTTTATTGTGAGCGGGTGCTCTGCGAGCGAGTGGCGCCCGGTGCGAGGGTCACAGTGCTCGGCATATATTCTATCAAGAAGATCGCTAAAATTGGTGTAAGTATTTTTCGTCCTTACTGCAATATTAAGAAATCAGCCATCTACTGTAATACTTTACATTTTAAAAGAATTAGTTTTTATAACTTGAAGACAGTTTGAAGAATATCAATATATCATCTTAGTGTTTGAGAGAAGTCTTTTCAGCATCTGTATGTACTCTCGCTGTCACAAGCGGTGTATCACCTTTAGGACGATAATCGCTCGTACGAGCCGGCCCAACATACGACGGGCACGTAACGTTGTTCAAACGATTTTGATTGAAAACTGGTGCACAGGTCGTGTCCGTTCTTCATATAAATTATGTAGGTACTTAATAGCTGACCCGCCCAGCTCCATCCGCGCTTATTAGCGGTATAAAATATACTTTACGACCAAATATACATAAAAAGGAACATAAAAATCGTTCGAGCCGTTTCGGAGAAGTGCGACCACAAACACCGTGACAAGAGATTTTTATACATAAGAGAAAAGATGTATTTGTTGTGTAGTCATATAAAATGATTTCCACAGAGAGAGGGCCGTGAGAAAGGTTCAGTGGGAGTACGCTCATCATACTTACGCGCCGTCGGCTTGACCGCCGAGGAAGGCGTCACGGGCGGACTGCGGCCCTTCACCGCCGACGAAGAGGAGCAGTTCAGGCGGCTTGCGGCCTCCCCCGATATATACGAGCGCATTGCCAAGTCCATAGCCCCGAGTGTGTTTGGTGCTATTGATATGAAGAAGGCTATAGCTGCCCTTTTATTTGGTGGTATGTAGATTGTTTTTGCACCATATAAAGTAGGTATATAATCTCTATGTCAAAATTATTGATAATAAAACGAAAATTCCTATTTTGATTACTTACTGTTTTTAGTTATTAATGCAGAGATTTGAGCTGAATATTAAGGTATTTTTTTCCTTTATTAATCATAGAATCAACACCACATTGTATTATTTAAAATGTATATAGGTATCCTACCATATTGCCAGTAACAGATTCTTCAGGTCTATAAAGATCCGTTACCTACCGTTAAAAGATCAATAGATTAGTATTTTCAAATTAAATCTGTATATTTGCAGTTATTGACTTCAACATTGTAATATAATTTACTAGGACCAAAGGCAAACATATTTCACTGTACCTATTGTCCTTTTTTCTTTTTCAAACAGGATCTCGCAAAAGACTACCAGATGGATTAACCCGGCGAGGAGACATCAATATTTTGCTCCTCGGTGACCCAGGCACAGCAAAATCTCAGCTGTTGAAATTCGTCGAGAAAGTCGCACCTATCGGCGTTTATACTTCAGGAAAAGGATCAAGTGCCGCTGGTCTCACCGCTTCCGTTATAAGAGACCCTGGAAGTGTAAGTTTAAAACATTTTTAAAAGATTCTCACTGTGACCATAGCAAGAATGTCCTGACAGGGAAATTATGCCCCAGCCTTGACTGAGGAAATAATATCCCAGGCTGACTAGGGAAATTTTGTCCCAGTCTTACTGGAAGCAGGATTATTGTTCCCCACTCTCAGCCAAGACGTAAAGGCACTTTACATGAAGGGAACCAACCGTATACTCCATTCCAAATAAACTTGAAAACGAATACAACTTTATTATAAAGTAAGCGTTAGGTATTGATGCGTAAACAACGAATTTGTAATCGTTTACAAGTTTATTTGATATTGACTGTAACTAGCTTTCTTCTCCTTGTGGTGCCTCTTCACTACTGCAGGTTGGCCGTCAGCTCGTCAACTAGCTTTAACTGATTAAAAAGAAATACACATATTTTTACTTTAATGAGTCGTTATAATCACTCACCCTTCCTGCCTTCTACCCCTTTGTTGTGGGTGTTGCGGATTTACATTAATTTGAAACTAATATCCAACTGCATAGCGATCACATTTTCTCAGTCATAATTGATTTCAGGTCTTTTGATAATTTTTAACTTTTTATTTTTCTTTGCAGCGTAATTTTGTAATGGAAGGCGGGGCGATGGTGCTAGCCGATGGGGGCGTAGTATGTATCGACGAGTTTGACAAGATGCGAGAAGACGACCGAGTCGCCATACACGAAGCTATGGAGCAACAGACCATATCCATCGCCAAGGTACTGCCACAGTATAAAAAATAAATACAGAGCATTCATTATAAACAATGGCTCTAATCGCCGGACTCACGCAGGCAGGCGCTTCTACTTGAATCGGTACTCTGATGTGACTAAACTAAGAGATAAAAATAAAACTTGCTTCTGTGTGGCGCTGTGAATATGTTTGTAGTGATTTTACTGTATTATCGTTCAATTATTATTATTTTTTTTATTTATCCTATACTGTCCCACTGCTGGGCAAAGGTCTCCCCCATGACCACCCACATATCCCTGTCGTGAGCGATTCCAGACCAATCCTTCTTAAATGCGTCTAAGTCGTCACGCCAACGCTTTTTAGGCCTTCCACGACGACGACGTCCATCCTTCGGCACCCATTGTGTGACAACCTTGGCCCATCTGTCTGCTTTCATGCGATAAATATGTCCCGCCCAATCCCACTTCAGCCTGGCAGCTTTTTTACCTACATCGGCAATTCCTGTTTGGGAACGTATAACTGTATTTCGAACTCGATCGGTCAACTTAATGCCTAGCACGCTACGTTCCATTGCCCTTTGGCTTGGTATTATCTATCATGCAGTTTAATTCATCGATTTAATATCGTATCAAATATCTCATACATACATTTAATAGCAACGCGAATAATTACTATACGCATCTGATAGGGGTTTTCTAACACTCTGTAGTAGATTGGCAATCACCAAGGTCTTCTAAGGCTGATTGTCGAGCATTTTAAAATAAGACTTAAGCACTGTGAAATAAGGTTGAAAACATTTTTCAAAATAATTTGTCGTCTAACATGTCCCCAGGCCGGTATAACCACGACGTTGAACTCACGCTGCTCGGTACTCGCTGCGGCGAATTCAGTGTTCGGCCGATGGGACGACACAAAAGCCGACGATAACATCGACTTCATGCCAACTATCCTATCGAGATTCGACATGATATTTATCGTGAAGGACGAACATGATCAGACCAGGGACATGGTAAGTACTATGTAGTATAATTATCCGCTATTGAGGCATCATAAACACAGTAACTACTGACTGGAATAGTTTGCCTGCTTCAGTTTTCCCCTCCGATGATAATGTAATAAACTTGTGTGTACGCCATACTCACACACAACAATTAATCTTAATTATCGTTAATCCATTTCTTGAAATCTGATTATTTTGACACTCGATTATCTCGTTCTCAATAATGGAACATAACATTAAAATAATGGCTAGATGAGAATTAACACTAATTACTGTTTGTGAATGCAGCAGTTAAATTTTCTAAGATGAATTCTTAAAATGGTGGCTAAACTTTAAATGCTAGAAGAAACTAGAAAAATCACTAGAGTATTTGAAAAAAAAAAAAGAATAATTTAGAAGATTATTAGTTTCATTTTAAGCAATAAAACTGGTGATCTGTTATCATGTTCAACCTACATCAGACACCATATCTACCAAGAACATTGTAATTTTATTTGTAATAAGAAAGCAATAAAGACTTGAAAACTATTATAATTTAAACTATTTGCACACCGCAAATAGTTTAAAAAACTAGTAATAAGTATGAATTTGGGACAATCCACACACATGAGTAGCAATGAAAGTTTAACACATTTACTAGGGTATGTATTATTATTATTATTATTTGTTAATGCACAAGCAGCTTAAAGCTGATGCGTGCATATCACTGTTCACTTGTGTTTAATTTGTTTAAAGTGTTTATCTAGTCTGTTTTTAAATGCATTAACTGAGGGCGCACTGATTACTGTCTCGGGCAAACTGTTACACATTGTCACTACACGATTGCCTAGGAAGTGGTGTCTAGGGTTGCTAGCGCTTAAGGAGCGTGACAGCTTTAGTGAATGTCCTCTCAATGTTACATTTCTGTTTTGTAGAAATATTTTAACAAGCTCTGGAACATTGTAGTGTCCTGTCAGGATTTTATACGTCTCTATTAGATCTCCACGTTGTCTCCGCGCTTCCAGTGATGTCAACCCTAATTCTTCTAATCTCTGCTCATATTCTTTATTTCGGAGAGTAGGTACCAGTTTTGTTGTTCGTCTTTGTACTTTTTCCAACAAAGAGATGTCCTTCTGAAAGTACGGACTCCAAACTTGAAAAGCATATTCCAATAAGGGCCTTATATATGTCTTGTACAATGTGATAAACAAGATTTTGTCAATGTAAGAAAACGCCTTCCGAATGATGTATAAGAGCGAATTAGCCTTTTTAGTTATTTTTATTAAATGCTCTTCCCATTTAAGATTTCCTGTTATTGTAACACCCAGGTCATTTTGAGAAGAAACACACTGTAGTTTTTGAGGTCCTATGTAATATGTATGTTTAGGATTGTTGTTACCAATATGCAGAATTGTGCATTTTTTCGTATTTAGTGATATGAGCCAATCTTTTGTCCATGATAGAATATTATTTAAATCATCTTGTATAATGTTATGACTGATTAGCGGATTATCCATGATTTTAGTGTCATCGGCGAACAAAAACATTTCGGATTTAATAACATGTTTTAAATCTGTTAAGAATATTCCAAACAGTGTTGGTCCAAGTACGGAACCCTGAGGAACTCCACTATGGACATCATATGGATCAGATAAATGCTCACCAACTCTCACTCGAAATTTTCTTCCCGTCAAAAAATCTTCAATCCATTTAAGCAGGTTTCCACGAATTCCTAAATGTTCCAGTTTTTTTATAAGCCTTTTTATTGGAACGCGGTCAAAAGCTTTTTCGAAATCCAGGTATATTACGTCAGTTGGAATTCTTTCGTTCCAGTTCTTTGTCCATTTATCTACACAGCAGAGCAGGTTTGTTACAGTAGACCTCTTTTGAACAAATCCATGTTGCTCATCAATGATTATGTGTTCTCTAGTGATAAACTCCCGTAGTTGAGTTGTAATAATTTTTTCCATTGCCTTGCAGGCTATACAAGTTAAACTTATTGGTCTATAATTTGCCGCCAACAACTTATCTCCTTTTTTATAAATGGGTGTGACATTAGCTTCTTTCCAGTCTGACGGTAAACGATGTTCATTAAATGACAATCTCATAATGTGAGCTAATCGGGGAGCAAGGGACTTAGAACATTTTTTAAGTAAAATAGCAGGTATCTCATCTGGCCCTGTAGATGTGTTGTCGTCAAAGCTTTGAATAGCCTTGTTGACCAGCTCTGATGTGAAAGTGATACTCTCAATTGAGTTTAGTACTCTCGGAACAGTCACATCAGGAATTTGCACGTTAGGTGGCTCCCTTACATAAGATTTTTCAAATTGTTTTGCAAACAAGGTGGCAATTTCTGAGCCATCGGATGTTAATTCTTGCGAGTGCTCATTTCTCAAGGTGAGTGGAACTGACACTTTCGATGAAAGCTGATCCCGTACATAACTATATAAAGCCTTAGGTCCTCTGTCAACTACACCCTGCTCAAAGCTTTTTCTTGCACTTCTCACAGCTGATACAATTTTATTGTTTAGTTTGCGATAGATGTTATAGTTGTTGTCTGACTTTTCAGCTATATATAAATCCCATGATTTTTTCTTTTCCCGTAACATCTGCATAATATGTTTACTAATCCAAGGTTTCTTAAGGTTACATTTCTTTTTAGTTCGTTTTAAAGGTACATGCAATTGAATAGCATTTTCCGTCTTGTTCCTAAAATCCTGCCATGCGTCATACACATTTGAGCAAACCAAAACAGTATTATCAGTTTCCAAAGTATGTGTCATTTGTTCATAATCTGTACTGAAAAAATCCTTTCGGGGTGGTTTTTTTACTATATCTGATATAGACTGTAGATGGACCTGCACGGTTGCTATTAGAACGAGGTGGTCACTTTTCCCTATGCTCGCGCAGTACTCAACTTTAGTGCATAAGTTCTCTTCATTACACATTATTAAGTCAAGGAGAGACTCCTGGTCGTTCCTTTTCCGAGTAATTTGTGTTACTATCTGACATAAACTAGTCTCCGTTAACATTTCAACGAACTTCCCATGTAGCATATTATAACCATCTATTCTTTTCAAAGGCCAGTCTATATCAGGCAGATTAAAGTCACCCATAATTAATACCGTCTGGTTACCATTCGATGCTTTTTTAATATCGTCAAACAATATCCTATCTGAGTCCTGAAAAGTATAGTGTGGGGGTCTATAAACTCCCGCAATAAGTAGATTTAGATTCGCATAGGTTATATTTAACCAAAGGGTCTCAATTTGCGGATTACAGTTTAGAGTTGGGTGAAGTCGTATGTATAGGTATATTAAGATGAAAGTGACTTACATATATGGCAACTCCCCCCCACCCTTTTGCATCTGCTCTGTCTCGTCTGTATAGCACATATCCATTTATGTTCACTAAACTATCACTTATCTGTGGCTTTAAGTGAGTTTCAGTTAAAATAATAAACGTGGGTTTTAATTTATCTATCTCTACAAGCAGCAAATCTCGTTTAGCCATTAGGGATGCCAAGTTTGTGTAAAAGAAGGTGAGATCAGTAATTTTGTTATCTACTTTTTTGAAGCAGATAATTGTACCTTCACAATCCTAGGTGAGTTATCTACATATTTAATTTTCAACTGTGACTCACCATTCTTTGTGCGCAGGTCCATTTCCGCTTTAAGCTTTCTATAGTACTCACGTTGATAAGGAGTCTGATCGTTTTGAGCTCTGATTCCAGTAGGTAACTTACTCCAGTTCTTCAGTATATGCACTGCATTCTTCTTCCCGGAAAATACTATCTTGACAGGACGAGGCGGTGCAGTGGAGTTAGTTTGCTGTTTACCTAAGCGAAGAACTACTATTGGATTCTCACTAGCAGGTACAGATGCCAAAGTGTTCTTCACCTCATCATGATCATGCTGTTTTCGTATAAGCGGGTTGTCACTAGGAGACTCAGGGATTCCAAACATAATAATATTTGAGCTCCTTCTTTTCCTTTCACCCAATTCTTGTAGCACTCCCTCCAGATTTGTACCATCATTACGGGATTTTTTCAGGTCTTCAATTTCATTTTTCAGCTCTGACACTAACTTCCGAAGCGCTGGGATCTGACGGACTCCAAGTACACAATCAGGACACAAGTACTTGAGTGTTGGAGATTGTAAACAAATCACTCTTAATTCCGTAGCTAGCAACCCACTGCACTTGACACAAATTTGTCGCTCACAGCCATGGCATATTATTTTAGGATTCTTTTCATCAATATTAGGAATAATATTGCACTTCAAATATGAAGCCATTTTAAGAAAAACGGAAGGGTTATGTTTTATCACTGTATACAAATAAGATATAATTTAGCCGAGATAACACTTCCACTATGATTTTACACTAAAAGCTATTAATTAACACTGAATTTATTAATGTTTAGCCTAGTTTAAAATTAATTTTCGTAATATATTGCAAGACGTTCAAAAACACAAGTGGACTCAAAACCGGGGGTAGGAGGAAAAAAACTGTATCTTTATAACGAATTAGAATGTGGATGTTTCAAGATCATGAGATGACAGATCACTAGTTCATGCAAAAAGAAGATTATTAAAATTTTGTGTAATTAAACCTATACTCACACAACCTTTAATTATTATAATTATTATTTAAACAAACCCGTGGAGTGTCTGGATAATAATAGCACCCTTTCATCTCCTCTCGTTGCGTGTCCGTAAGAGGCTACTAAGAAGACGGGCAGCAGCATCTTTCTATTGGATTATCTACCACCTATACTACGATTCCCAAGCCACCTGCCAAGCGTGGGGATTATAGCAACCCCTCCCTTTTTAAGGGGGAGGCCTCTGTTCAGCCGTGGACATCTTTTGGCTGCTGCTGCGGATGATGATGATTATTTATTATTGCATAATAGTTGTAACAGCTCAGTGGGCGAGCGCTTGCCTTGGAAACGAGGTGCGCAGGTTCGATCCCCGGCTCGCACCTCTGATTTCTTTAATTAATCATGTGCGAATCGTCTTTGTGCGATTGTTACTAGCTTTCGGTGAAGGAAAAACATCGTGGGGAATCTTGCATGTCTGAGAAAGACTAACTAGCGAATGACGTGTGAAGTCCGCCAATCCGCACTTGGCCATCCTGGTGGACTTTGGCCTAAGCCCCTTCATCTTGAAGGGAGGCCCGTGCCCAGCAGTGGGACATAAACAAGGTATTATTATTGCATAATGTATAGTAGGTATTATTGGTATAGACTAGAGCTACATACTACATCTAAAAGTACATGACCCTATTACTCAGAGTAATTAGAATGGAGGTAGTAACACGTCGATTCCCCGAAAAAAAAATCGTGGCACTTTTGCGGGGTGCGGGAGGCGAAGTAAACACACACAGATACAATTTCACGCATACCCACACTATAATAAACTCGCAACACATCCAAAAACATACGCACACAAATAAAGAATGACCTGAACATATGAACAAAATTTGGCAGAGGGGTTAGCGCATCATGATCTCTCCAGTGGTATCTCCTCTAAGCCCTATTAGGGTGTCGCAACTAGCCCTCTAGTTGCGACACCCTAATAGGTATAATAATTTTTAAATGTTGACTAACAGATTATTTAACACTGTGGTTGTTCGTAGACGCTAGCGAAGCATATAATATCGGTGCACATGGGCGGCGACAGCGCCGAGCGCACGAGCGCGGCGGGCGAGCTGCCGCTGGCTCTGCTGCGGCGCTACGCGGCCTACTGCCGCGCCCGCTGCGGCCCGCGGCTGGCCGCTGCGGCCGCTGAGCGGCTGCGCGCGCGATACGTACTCATGCGCACGGGCGCCTCGCTCCACGAGCGGCAGGCGGACAAGCGCCTCTCCATACCCATCACCGTCAGGTAATTTTGGATTTATTTATGTAAATTACTTTTTTTTTTGACGCGGGGGAAATTATCGAATGATCCCTGGGAGCTGTGGGGCTCAACCGGGGTATGTGGGATTCTTACCCACTAAAACTCCCGCGGCTGTCGCATCGGCAGATGAGACCAAGGTCTCCGGTGGGATCTGCACCAGGGGCCCCTCAGTGCCTTACTTTGAGCCCGCCGCCGGGGGCGCATTGTAGTTGGCGCCGGGATCGCAACCCCTCCGCCGTCCTCCTCGGAGTCGCCGCCGTACGCAATGGACGTTCTAAGAGCCCACATCCCGAAAAATTTTAATCGAAAATTTGGTCCACGAGTAATATGTAATGCTTCGCAAACTCAATCAGGGGGAGGCCTTTGTTCAGCAGTCGACGTCTATCGGCTGCTAATGATGATGATGAAACCTATTTTTTTAATTTATATTATCCATTAGACTGTACACGTGATGCTTAATCGGAGATGTGGGACAAAATAAAAATAATAAACAATATTCCCGCTCCTCCTACCAATCTGAGTTCCGATCGGAGGACTGGGAATGACCCAATCATTTTACGGTCTCTTCTAGGCAACTGGAAGCTGTCGTTCGTATTTCCGAGTCGTTGGCCAAAATGCAGCTGCAACCGTTTGCAACAGAGGCGCACGTCACTGAAGCCTTGCGTTTATTCCAAGTGTCTACATTAGATGCCGCGATGACGGGGAGCCTTTCCGGTAATTATTATACATATATTTTTTAACTTAGTAACAAAACAGGTAAACGTTCGCCTGATGGTGACACTGACACTACCTAACAGCAGCATTGCACTACCGCTCGTCACAGAAGATCTTTTGTGTCTGGAAATTTCACCAGTGTCCTTCACACCGGAACAGCAATGTTTACACACTGCTGCTGGGACTCTACCACCACCTCTAATAGCAGTATTATTATCATCTTATTTGGCACGAGGTAGAGACGTCAATATACGTAGTTTATGGTTCTGTCTTTGTGCAGTGTGTGTTTCTATCGAGAAAATAAGGTGAAAATAATATTGCTATTAGAGGTGATGGTACAGGCCCAGCAATCACCCTTCGGACTCGCTGGACGTTCGTGGTGTGGGCCCTTTGAACGTCCATTGAGCACGGCGGCGACTCCGAGGAGGACGGCGGCGGGGTTGCGCCCCCCGGCGGCGGGCTCAAAGGCAAGGCACTGAGGGGCCCCTGGTGCAGATCCCACCGGAGAGCCCTGGGGTCCCCCCTCTCATGTGCCGATGCGACAGCCGCGGGGGTTTTAGTGGATAAGAATCCCACATACCCCGGTCGCGCCCCACAGCTCCCGGGGTTCTTTGGAATTCCCCGCGCCAAAAAAAAAGTCCCAGCAATCACATCATTTCTGCAACATATGTGTTCAATCTGTTTTGATTAGACTTTGCGGAAATCGAACCCACGACCTAGGGCAGTGGCTAGCGTCCCTAATAACTAGACCAACAGGATTGAGTATATTATGAATCTGACGTAACTATAAGGAATTGACTCTGAATGCTCCTAGGCTAGATGACTAAAAATTCTATTTAGTCCGTCCATCGAGAAAGTAAGGTAAAAATAATATTACTCTTAGAGGTGGTGGTACCAGGAGACCATAGGGGCAGAATATCTGACACTGCGATGGTGGTATCTGACACCTACCTGGACGATCCTGACCTACCAAGTTAAACTATTACTCCATATTTCTTAGCTAAGCTGTAAGCGCGTGTGAATTTTCAAAACTAGAATGACTCATTTGTATGTAATTTTAGGAGCTGAAGGATTCACATCAGAAGAGGACCACGAGATGCTGTCACGTATTGAAAAACAGTTGAAGCGCAGGTTCGCAGTTGGTTCTCAAGTTTCGGAACAAACTATCATCCAAGATTTCCTCAAACAAAAATACCCAGAGAGGGCTATCATCAAAGTTATTCACACAATGATCAGGCGAGGTGAACTGCAACATCGATTGCAGAGGAAAATGCTCTACAGGTTGTCATGAATCCGATTATAATTATTTTGTTTTAAAAAATCTGAACCAATACAAATAAAAAACTTTTCACTTTAAATTTTGTATTTATTGTCTTAATCAAGAACAGTATTATATGCTTTAAGCATAACATAAATTTTAAATCAGTTTCACTGATCTATAGAGTTAAAGCTGAGTGCATGTCATAAATACTAATTACATAATAATTTAACACATAAAATGCAGAGGTAGCAGTTGACTAGAATGATGGTATTACACTATTAACTTAATTTTGAATTACCTCAGCAATTACTTCCTTAAATGGATATTCTGGATGATTCTCTACACCTTTCCAGAATAAAAAGTTGAAAATACGACCCTTTTCCTCTTTATCCAGCATCTTCAGAGTATTCATTTCATCTGGTGTCAGCTCGAAATCATATATTTGAATATTTTCCTAAATTATAAAGATTAGGTAATTAATTCGATACTTATATTAATATGAAATAATATTTTAAGAAATATTGAGTTAACCTTAAGTCTGTTTTCACTGGTACTCTTTGGAATCACTACGATTTTTTGTTGTACCAGAAAGTGAAGCAATATCTGAGCTGGTGTTTTTCCATAATTGTCGGCAATTGTAGTTACTTCCGGCAGGCTTAGCAAATCAGGAAATACATCAGGGCTGTAAATGTATAGGATTAATATATAATGACCCCACTTGTTAGTAAGCAGTATACATTTGTGGATGCTGTGAGAGTACTAGTGTAGTGCACTACCTGGTACTATTGAGTACTGCCCTACCTGATACTGGGGTAGTACTGCACTACCTGGTACTAGGGTAGTACTGCATTGCCCCAGTCAGACTTATCCAATTTTTAGTAGGCATTATCGCTTGATCCATCCTCAAATAAATCAGATATAATGTACACACCTGTAATTATATTTGCTTACAAAATGTTCTTTAGCCCCAGGGCTGCCAAGTGGCGCGTAAGCTGTTACAACAATGTCATTCTCTTGACAAAACCTTCGAAGTTCCTCCTGTTGGAAATAAGCATGGAGCTCCACTTGTAACACTTGAGGCTTCAATGTGACACAATCCATAATATTCACCATTTGACGTACATTGAAGTTTGATAAACCAAGGTTACGTACAAGTCCATCCTTTTGGCATTGTTCCATCGCCTAAAATAATGTAAATAATTTTTATTAGACAAGAACCACATTTGTAATGAAGTTTAATTTCATTTGAAAAAATAATACCTTCCATGTTTCAACATGGTCAGTTTCTATATCTAACTCATATTCACCATTGCCCTTGATCATAGGCGTAAGTGTCTCAGGATTGCATTTGAAAGCAAAAGGCACATGTATTAAATACAAATCCACATAATTCATTTGCAATCGGGTAAGCTGCATTTGCAAAAATTTTCTTACATCAGATGCCCTGTTGCCTACATGTGGGAGCTGCAACATAAAAGCAATTAATAAATCTATGGGTCCTGCTTAGCACACAACACAACCCAGCCTTAGCAGTACTTACCAATTTTTACTATGTAAAAATTATTTACTAATAGAAAGATTTACCATTTGCTAACAGGGAAGGAATATTGTGAGGAAACCTGATGATGGGTTTGAATATATTCTAGGGTTCCCTCACTCATGACAAATTTTAGTACCATGATGGAACCCATACAATCCATACTTGGGACTGCATTATGGCCTAAGCCCTTTTATGTCAAAGACAAGACCTGGCCTAGCCCTGCACCAGGATAGAAAAAAAACATATAAAATGTCGAGTACTTACCTTGGTGGTGATAAATAAATCTGTCCTTACCCCTTTGCCATCTAGAAACCATTTTTGTATAGCATTACCAATTGCTTCTTCATTATTGTAGTTAAAGGCTGTATCTATGTGTCTGTAACCTAGGTCTAAGGCTTTATATACGGTAGACTCTACCACTTCTGCGGGAGCCTTAAAAATATACTTCTGATTAGATATGACGATCGACTACAGAAAACGTTATACACTTATAAGATCCGCCTACCTGCCATGTGCCTAAACCTATTGTAGGCATTAAATCCCCTGTTTGGGAAAGCTTAATATGCTGCATATTTCTAATATTTTTGTGGTAGTAGCGTGCAGAAGAATTCAAAATTAATCTCACTCGTGTCGCACAGTTCATATATTACAGCTAAAACAAGACTTGACAAGAGGCAAAATTGGCAAGAAGCCAAGATATTCGAGTAAAACGAGTTTGTATAAAGATTGAGACGAGTCGTAAGCAAAGTCGTAAGTATTATAACAGCAAATTTAAATGTTATTTTTGAACACTCGTTATAATAAAGTAAAATATCAATCCGTGGACGAAGTAAAATATAAATCCGTGGTTATAATATAAACATAGACGTACTTATTACGAATATAAACAAATTATTGATTTTCACATAATTTGACATCCTTCCTTAATGATTTCAAATTTCGCGGCCAGTGGTAGCTGTTTGCTTGAGTGGCACTTTTTCTGTTAAATCGATTATTTGAAAAATCGACTAAAAAGAGTTCGATAGATAAAAAAATCATTATAATTGCCTATTCCACGATCTAGATTTAGCAGTCATTTAAAATTTTATTCTCATTGAATTCTGTGAAATTATCCAAGAATATAATATATTTACATAAAAATCTCCAAAAAAGACAGCAACTTGACACGAGATCTTTTGATTGTGGATCAAGGATACACTGTAAACTGGTTCCATTATTATTATAATTTAGATGCTCTTTAGTACTGTTGACAACGTTGATCATAGGTATCGTAATCAATAGGTATTGTAATCAATAGGTAATAGGTAATAAATATGTAGGTATTTTAGGATTTGTTGGACATTGGAAAGGAAGATTAAATTGGTTTAGATAACATTTCGTTGGTCCATGGTAAACCCAAAGTTATTTATTTCATAAATTGTTATCAGTGCAGTCGTACGTATCGCTATCTTGTATCCTTAACGAAGTACAAGGCTAATTTAAGCTATCTTTATTCTGTTTACCAAAATACAAAGGATAAGGCTTAAAATTGTAACCTAGACCTTGGGGAGAGGATTTGGTACGATTGAGTCATTACTTAGCGATTAACCCTAATATCTTTTTGAATTATTTGCAATATTTTTTGTGTGTTTTAAAACGTTGGAACAATAACGTATTATCTTGCTAACCTAACCTAGCCTAACCTAATATAACATAGTCTAGGTTACTTGTCTAGTTATAAGCCAAAAAGGTCTCGTGAGAAACATTACCTACGATTCTACGTTGACGTACGACCATGCGTTCCCTTTTCAATAGTATGGGTTTTGATAGAGATCAGAAAAAGGAACGGTGTTTGAGACCGAAGAAGGAACAGAAAGGTTCCTTTTTTGCAAAATCGCTAAATGGCGATAATTAAATAACAACGATAGATCATTTAAAACAAATTTGCTCAACAAACAAAAATAAATGAGGAATATATAAACTAAATGCCCGCAACACATGGTTGATTATAGTTTTTTTGGATTTTGGTCACATTAATCAATTCGCAAAAATTGTTCCCAAATTGGTCCAAACTGCTTTGACGGCATTGTTATTATCAAAATTAATTTTGTAATCAAATCCTTCTTCAAGCTCCGTGTAAATGACGGGAACACGAGTGTTCTTAAATACATCTGTTAATTTGTCTTTATTAACAATTGCAAACGCGTTACCAAGTAAAATTGACTGACATATGTGTAGATTTAACAACGATTCATTCATGGAATGAACGCCCATAATGCCTACTGGGCGCTCTACAACCGTACAAACGTAATCTCTGCCTATTTCAACTAAGGCATTTTGTATCCCAGTCATCAGTTGATTTTTCAGACTTAAAACTGTGGCTGCTTCTGAAGACGATTTTATACATGCTACGTACGTATCTATAGCATCACACATAATCTTATGACGTTCTTTAATATCTAGTTTTAACCACGACTCAGAAAGTTTATTCAATTCGGAAATGCTGTTGGTCTTCTTAACCCATCTTGTTTGTGCTCCATCATAAACCGCGTCAGAGATTCTAACAGGACCACGAAACTCAGCGAAACTGTTTAACCATACGACGTTCGATTTCACAGTATAGGCAATTTCGTTCGATTCTGCGACATCGTTTGACCACAGTGATAAATAATGAGGTTCATGTTTTTCTATCAAAGATAACAACTCTTTATTTGTCCTGTATGCTTCGACTATCACCTCAGGAACAGCTTGACTTGATGGTGTGCCAATGTAGTCCAATAAAAATACTCTATCAATGTATTTAAAAACGTTCGTGCTTAAGCTTTGGTAATTTGACACTTCGTCTTTAACGCTGTTAGTTTTTAGACTACATTTCCAAGATAGTGCATTTATGAATTGCGTATATACGCTTTCTTGCACAAGAATTGTTTGCAATTTCCATGGCAGCTGTAGAAATAATTTCACAACGAATCAATAATTTTAATGGCAAGGTTAAATAATAGAGTAATAATACATTTAGTCTACAAGATAAAATAAAAAACAAATTTTCATCAAGTGGGTTTCCTTCTACTGTATAAGCACCGGGATGGTAGCAGTCATTACAAACGTGAGCGATTGTTTTTTTTTATCTTACCTAAAAATAAAACTGTACTGTTTTCGTGTATAAGTAAGGTTGTGGGAATGAAACTGACCTGAACAGAACATGTTAGAAATACGTCCACTGCAGAATCTACGTCGGAATGTTCAGTAATGATGCCCAAAGCATCTGTTTTAATACCTGAAAAGAAATCTACATTGACATTCGTTTATTAAACAATAATGCGCAATATGATACGAATAAGAAGATGTGAAAACATAAAATCTGTTTATGTCTGTACTGTTCTGTCCCTAACTACCATTCGCGGCTGGATATGTATGCCCCTTGACGCTTGAGGTCAAATAGTTATAACGCAGAAGTACTCACCTTTATGTAAATAGCAGTCCAAGAAACTACATTTTTCAATAGATTCATCAGTTGAGAGTATTAGGTAAAAATTATCAAGCCTGTAAAAAAAAGTGAAATAGCACTTTAAATTGACATTTAAATACGTACTAAAATAACTAAGCACCTATAAGCTATATATTGTTTATTATTATTGAACATTACAATAATTTACCCCACTTCATGGCACAGTTTTGTAAACAGGTACGAAATAACAGCAGTATCCTTGGTGGCACATATAATAATAACATCAGCTGAGGATCTCTTGACTGCATATCCCAAATTAAGTAGTGGTGCTCCAGTAGTCATGGCTAGAGTATCTTTATCTGAAAATAATAATTATAAAAGCACTAAAACCGTGAGTGCGAAATATAAACAAAAAAAAAACACTACTAAGTCGAATCTAACGAAATATCACTAGTCAAATGAAATAGACATACATACAGGATTATTATATATATAAATAGCATAAGCTCTAAAAACATAATCCTCCTTCGGACGAAGATGGGTAAAAAGGTTAGATTTTTATTTCATTTGGTCCGAAGTTTGTGGAGGGAAAAATCTGATATAATCACAGGTAGGAAATGTTTATGTAAATATTACAGGATTCATAAAGCTATGTTTCTAATTAGCTCAGTTTTTTTAATCATCAATAATCTAGGACAAATAAACATATGTCAAAGACGGTACGGAACCCTCTGTGCGCAAGTTCGATTCATTCATGACCCGTATTTATTTATTTATAAAACACTTAAACAGTACACAGATGGAAAATAATAAAATATTTTTTAAATATTAACATTATAAAACTGCAATTCCAATTGTAAACAGAGATAAAAGGGTCATTATGTCATGCTTATCAGCAAGTTCACACACACACACACACACACAGTTTTTAATCATTTCATTATGTTATATGATGATATTAGACAGTTGTATTATAATACATGTACCCCTATATTGTTCATATACATACTAACCTCTGTTTTCATAAATACTGACACAATTTAGTTGCTTTATCAGTAGCTCTATCTGCAACCGAGAGTCATCTATTGGCTTTTTTCTCAAAAGATATTCCAACTGCTCAAATAAGTTTGTATTTCTCTCTATTAAAACAGATAGAGTCTTTAATTGAATGTTGCGACATAACATTCTATCTGATAATTCACTATTGTGTGGAGCTTCTATATTGTGTATTTCACTCTCCAAGTCTAATACATGGGTAATTTTGTAGTCTTGCATTGTTATACTCTGTACAGGAGCTGTGACTTTATAAGCAGAAGGCCCAATTGAATGAAAATCGTTGATCGTCTGCAGATATTCCTAAAAAAAACCGTAATATTGGTTCTTAGTTAAACCTACCGTTTCATTTAAAATAGGATTTCATTATGTTTTTGGTACCATAATCGAAGAAAAAAATTATCGTTGCGTTGTTGTATACCTTCTAGCACATTATATTTTGAGAAATAAATATTATGTATTTATCAGTTACTTATAGATTATAAATTATTTATTGAACAAGCTTACCTTTGCAAGATCTGTATCTATTTGCATGTTGTCAAATTTAAGATCCATAATCAGTGAATGCAAGAAGAAGCAAATAAAATGTTTACAATACAATAAATAATTTTAACCGAAATATTAATGTAAGCTTCTGACTAACTCAGTTTCCTGACTAACAGTTATCAAAAAGTTTGAAGTGGTTTCACTTCACTTCAATGATTTGCTTCAGTGAGTGACTGATTATTGCTATTGCAGAGTATTTCTGAGATATGAACTTGAAGTGTCAATGTATGTCGAGTACTCCTATCATCTATGAATTAATTGTAACTCGTCCGTCGATTGATTATGATCAATCATCGATCAATAATTGATGGAAGACATATTTTTGTAAAATTATATGATATGAATAGTATATCGATGGATATGAAGAAGAAACAAAAAAACTAGAGAAGTGGTCAAACCATAAAGCAATGATTTTTTAGTTTTTTAGTCGATTTTAGTTGTATAATAGTCGATTTTAGCAATTTAATAACAACCAAATTACTTATCTCATAGATTATTTATTTATTTATATTTAAGGAAGACTAGCAGCTTATAAAACTAATTACATTTCACATAGTAGAAACTAGAAGCCATTTATAAGTCTCGACTGGTAGAAACTATACTTATATACCATTAAAACTAAAATCCCAACAAAAAGGAACTACTATTAGGTAGGTAAATACTTAGAATAATAACGCCTCTAAGGGTACATATAATGTCTAAGAATAGGTATTATCTACTAATAACATTAAAAAATATTGAAATTAACATATTTCTCATCTTTTTCACACTACAACAAGAAATATCAAGATCACTGTTAGTACGAGACAAATTGTTATACTTATCACATGCTCGATGTATAAAACTATTCTGACGATAATTTGTAGAAACTAAAGGTATGGAAAAGAAAGGATTGAAGCGCAAAGTACGGCGGGGAGTGCTTACCTATACTAATTCTACTAAGAAGTTCTGAACAATCGATAGCCGCTGAGGTTACTATTCTAGTCAGGAACACAATATCAGCAATATCGCGACGTTGGTGTAATTGCAAAAAATGATGTTTGCGACATGAAAGACTATAGTCTATTCTTAGATCATACTAGCTGACCCGTGCAGCTCCGCCCGCGCTTTTATTACATTTTGCTCCCCTTCTCTCCCTCCTCCCTAGATTTATCTCTCTCCATATCTCTCTGCCTTATAAAAAAAATCTAATTATATGCTCTTTCTCTCCTCTCTCTTTCCCCCTCCCGCTTCGGTTTCCGTCACACTCCCCCTCTTCCTACCCTGTTATCCCCTCTCTGAACCCTCTCCCCCTCTCTCTTCTACGAACTTGCTCCTTCTCACTCCCCCCTTACTCCACCTAACTCCCCCGATCCCTCACACCATCGCCCCTTCTCGAATCCCCTCTCCCTCTTGCTCCTCTCGTGCACCCTCCTCTCGTTCTATATATCCTCGTCAATCATGGTATCAGCGGCATTAAATATACTTTATGACCTATTCTCAGACCTCCCCGATATGCACACATAATTTCATACATATCGGTTCACCCATCTATTTAATGACCTTGCCTTACGTAGCTTAACCTTAACCTAGCGGTATGAAATATACTGTATGACCTATTCTCAGACCTACCCGATATGCACACTTTCATACAAATCGGTTCACCCATCTATTTAATGACCTTACCTAACGTTGCTTAACCTTAACCTACCGGGATAAAAAGTATCCTATGTCCGTTTACTGGTTCTAAGCTATCTCCCCACCAATTTTCAGCCGAACCGGTTAGGCCGTTCTTGAGTTATAAATAGTGTAACTAACATGACTTTCTTTGATATAATATATAGATTAAAGTTCTATAGTTATTGTATGTTCAATTTCACCGATAGATGGCGCTGTTCATAATGTAAATCACGCTAACATCGTAAATTACTGTCTAATGATATTCGATAATGAAAGTTTTAAGTTTTCCGCATCTTTTATAGTTGCGACTGTAATACATACATAATCTAGTTTCGATCCGCTCGGGATTTACAGATTTTAACTTTTCAAAGATATAATGTCATATTGCTATCAGCAAAGTACTTAGAACAATACAGAAATCTAATGAAAATGTCCTGGGTGTACCGGACCGGCTTACCCCTTACAAAAATTGACCCTTCGCCAATGCCATATCTTATGCAAACTAAATGTCTGCTCAGTCCCTATTGTATATAGCGTAATAATACATATCTTAATGATTAACTGATCAGTCTATAATTACCCTATTCACATACAAAGGAAATTACGTGGTAATATGTGCAAGTAATGTTTCACTGCTTAGCCCCTATGAAACATAGCGTGATGTTTTATATACCAACTTACACCTTGACTTCTACACAACACATCAGTGAAAGTCCTATCAAAATCCATCCACGGGTTTTCAAATGATACCTGGACGAACAGAACGACAGACAGACAGACAATAATTCCAAAAAAAATTGTTTTGGCCTCTATGTCGATAGTATATACATAGAAATTTTGGAAAAATATTCAATGTACAGAAAAAGTGCTCTTTGAGTTTTATTATAGTATAGATAAATAGTCTAAGAGTCTGTTATTGTTGATTTAGTACAGTAGTTGAGGTATTTTTTTTATAAATTTCTTCTGAATTTTTTCAATCCGGTTTATATAAACGTTGTATCGGGGATTCCAGACTTGCGAAGCATATTCCAGATGACACCGTACATATGAAGAATACAGTATTTTAAGTGTCTTAGGTTGCTTATAATCTTTACAGGAACGTATAATAAAACCAAGGGCTCTAGATGCCTTCTTGACAATAGATGTTATGTGGTTATCAAATAATAATTTACTGTCGTGAATCACACCTAAATCTCTGACCTCATTCACAGAATGCAGTTTGCAGCCTTTCAGGGAATAGTCAAATTTGATAATATTCTTTTTCCTCGTGAAAGTAATAGCTGAACATTTACTAGTATTGAGATCAAGCTTGTTTGCAGCACAATATGCGTCTAATCGTGTAAGATAATCCTGCAAAACTTCGGAATCCTCTTTACAAGTAATTGATTTAAAAATTTTCATATCATCAGCGAAGTTTAATATGGAAGAATTATGAAAGCATCTATTTATATCAGAGATAAATATTAAGAATAGGAGAGGTCCCAACAACGAGCCCTGTGGCACGCCACTGGGTATATTCATAGGGCTAGATGCATAGTTGCCTAAAACAATGACTTGACTCCTATTATCAATGTATGAACTAAACCATCTCAAAAGGTCACCCCTAATTCCAATACGTTTAAGTTTATGCACTAATATTGAATGATTTATACGGTCGAATGCCTTACTGAAATCAGTGTATACTACGTCTACTTGCTGCCCCTTATCCATAGCATTGGTCAAAAAGTCATTAAAAAGAATAAGATTAGTTGATGTCGATCTACCTTTAACAAAACCATGCTGTGTAGGTGGAAGAAGATCCTTTAGTGAGTCGTAAACTTGGTTAAATACAATTTTTTCAAAAACTTTGGCAATGATACATAATTTAGATATGGGGCGGTAATTGGAAACTATATGTTTGGGGCCATTTTTATGAATAGGAGATACAAATGCAGATTTCCAGATGCATGGCATGTGACCATCACGTAATGATTTTTGCATTAACAGTGATAGGGGCAATGCTAAGCTATCAGCGCAACTAATAAAAAAGACTGGTGGAAAACCATCAGGACCTGCTGATTTACTAACATCAAGTTTCAGCAAAAGTTTTTTTACAAGAGTTTCCGTTACCTCTATATCTGCAATGTTTGCATCTAGCCCTGTGTCACCCGTCGCATTTAATAGGTCGGAAGAAGTAGTATGTGATTGCTGAAAATTAGAAGCAAAGTATGAAGCAAATAAATTACAAATATCGTTTCCTGCAGTTGCTTTTTCATCCCCATACGTCACACTACTAGGAGGTTGAATTGGATAACGACTTTAAATGTGTCCTAAAGGCTCGTGGGTTTTGTTTAATAGAACTTTCAACATTGGCTAAATACGAAGAATAGCATTCTGCTTCCAACTTTTGAGCTCTTTTTTTAAGATAGTTTAAAGTATGCGCGTCCGATTATACATACACTATTATGTCCCTGGGACCTGTGGGATTTAACCGGGTATGTGGGATTTTTAGATAAAAGGGGGGGCCTGGGCTCTTCGGTGGGATCTGCACCAGGAACCCTTCAGTGCCTCTTCTTTGAGCCTGCCGCCCCGCCGCAGGGGAGAGCATTATAGCCACGGAACGGAGTGGGTGAGTTTAGTGAGTGTGTGTGTGTGTGTGTGTGTGTATGTGTGTGTGTGAGTGTGAGCGTGAGTGTGTGTGTGTGTGGGCGTGTGTGTGAGCGAGTGTGTGAGCGTGTGTGAGTGTGTCGTGAGTGTGTGTGCGTGTGAATGTGTGTGTGTGTAAGCGTGTGTGTGAGTGAGAGTGTGTGTGAGTTTGTGTGTGAGTGTGAGTGAGTGAGTGAGGGACCGACCGACCGACCGACCGACCGACCGACTGACTGACTTACTGACTGTAGAAAGAGACAGAACGAGAATGAAGTTTCACTTTTTTTTTTTTTTGGGAATGAAAGACGCTGTTGGCCGCAGATGGCCATTGCAGCTTCACCGGACAATAGGAGGCGAGCGCTTAAAGCGCTCTAGCCTTTACGGCAGAAGTAGCGACGAGCTCAAGGGTACCTCAGGGAGGCACGGCCTCGGCTTGGGCTGTCGCTTAAGAGAGGGCCGAGTTTACCACTGGTTCACAACGCGCCCCCACTGAGAAGAACCGGCAAGAAACTCAGTGGGGTGATGCACGTCGTTGCGGTCGCATACGTACGACCCTTCGGCCTCGCCGGCGAGACCGGTGTCTGATAGCTAGTGTAGCATACGGTTGTCGGGGAGGGGTCAGCGCATCCCGGTCCAATAGGACCGTCATGGGGTCAGGAGGGTCGAGCAGTACGTGCCGTGGTCTGCGGCGCGAGTCAGAAGGACTAGGGGCGTAATCGGCGGCGGCGCGGATTAAACTGTTTGCGTGACGGGACGCGGATTCAAAGTAGCGTTTCGACGCTTCTTTGAGGAACTTACGAAGGGGATCTAATTTGAAATCGGAATGCAGATCTACGTTCCGCATGTACCACGGGGCACCGACGGCACGTCGGAGGAAACGATTCTGGATAACCTGGCTATCGATATGGGTGCGGGCGGCGTGCGCGAAAACTACACTCGCGTAAGTAAGTCATGATAGCGCGGAAGTTTCACTTCTTCCGCGCGGAGGGACTCCACGCACGCACATTTTTTTTTTACTTATTATTTTTTCAGTGCCTTCAATCAACAGACTAATTATTAGAAAGTGTAAATCCAAGGTTCATCATCCCAGAGTTTTATTCTTCATGATTCACTGCCGCACTCACTCAACGTTAATTAGTGATAATCATCAATTCGGTTCTTGAAATCGAAGTATTTCGACCATTAATCTGTGATTTCAACCAAGAATTTCGACACTCCCTCGAATACAATTTAATACTCTGTACTCTGTTAGTGAGAGTCTTCTATAGGTATTATCTTGTTTATTTAGCTATAAAGGGAACAAGCGCATTTATAAAAATGGTTTCATGAGAATTTAGCTACTTGACGTTTGTTAGTGCGGCAGTTATTTAATGAGTGCCACTGCCAAACTTAGAGGAAGCCGCCAAATAAGAGAACACTCCCAAATACATGACGGCTTTTTTTTCACGGGGGAAACCTTCTTATGGTCCCTGGGAGCTGTCGGGCTCGACCGGGGTATGTGGGATTCTTACACACTAAAACCCCCGCGGCTGTCGCATTGGCACATGAGAGGGGACCGCAGGGTTCTCCTGTGGGATCTGCCCCGCAATACCTTGCCTTTGAGCCCGCCGCCGGGGGGCCCGCCGCCCGGGGGGCGCATTGAGAAATGCACCCCCGGGTCACGGTGCTCACGCCACCACGCCGCGCCGTCTTCGTCGGAATCGCCGCTGTACCCAATGGATGGACGTCCTATGCTAGGGCCAGGGCCCACACCCCGAACATCCAGTGACTCTGAAGGGAGGAAATACATGACGCCTAAGCCAATTCTTCATAATTATTTTGTCTTCATTTCGGGCGTTCTAGTGGATAACAAAACAAAGTGCAAAATTGGGCCAAAATCTAGAGGAGATATTCTCCCAAAGAAAGAATAGTATTCTCCTTTCAACTCATAGATTTAAGATTTTTTTCACTACGTTCAAAAAGATGAACATAGCGTGGGAAGGAGAAGTTCTAATCAAATACAAACTGCACGAGTGCAACAGAGGCAGAGATAAAATTCTTTTTTTTTATTCTGCATCACTTTTGACATTAGCCACTGCAACGCTGCCTCGCGGTCTGTTTACTGTCAAAGTAAATCATAATAATTTAGCACGATCTCAAATTTATAATATGAAATATCATTGTTCCATTAGGGTGGCTTGTGCAATAAGTGCATGTGATGTTACAAATCGTAATAAAACGAATAAGTAAACATTTCACAGGTAATTGATTACTATTCCTGACTGCATTTTTGCTTGCTATATTTTTATGGTTTTGGTTGAAACTTTGGTTGAAAATCGTAATAATATCGTAGAATACATCTTTTTCTTCAAACTGATCATAATTTATTACTTCTATAAGAAGAATAGCGGGATATTTTGTGTAAAATGTAAAACCATTTGTTTACAATAGGGCTTGAAAAAGTCCTGACGTCATGAGTATCGATATCGATAATAAAGCAAATAGTTTTAATAGAACAAATATAAATACTACGTCTTTTTGTTTTAGTTTCAAGGAGTTTATATTTATTCGGTCTAAAAATATTTTGCCGTCTCTATATTCTTTATGTAAATTGATATGATAATAATAATAATTCAAATGTATTCTTTCAGATTATCAAAATAATTCTTTGTTATGACAAAAATAGATGCGGATTAAAGACAATGATGGGTGGAATCCCTACAATATTCCAGTGTCTGTGATACAGATTTTGATTTCTGTCTGTGATATCCATCCATATCATCGGTTCTACAGCCAATATGACCAGCCACTCCAGTCTGGTAATTCGTTGACCTACGTCGGCAAGTTTGATCCTCTGGTGATAACATTTCTTATTTGATCCTTCACAACAAATAATTTACTTCGTGTTCATGTGGTTTAAATAATATTAAGATGTTACCAGATAAAACGTGCTCTATTACTGTCGTCACTAAGAAGCTGACGTATATATTTACAATATATTTTTATGAATGCTGAAATAAGTAAGGTAAGGTGCTAACATACTTTACTGTCGGACAAACAAACTGTATTTTTCTGACTTACTTTTATGCCCTACCTTTAAGACAGTAACGCCACTGGTACATTAACACTATAAGCTTATATAAAACAATTAATACATTAGCATAATTGCATATACAATCGAAAACAGGGGTGTAAAACCTTTGAATTGTTTTTTTTTTATCGACATCAAAACCTCATTGTCTCTATGAAATAGTTCAGCTATTAAAGTATGAAGAAGGAGCAAATACAAACTCTCACAAACTTTCCTTTAAACAATATAGGAAGCTTTCGAAAGAATGCTATATGCACATTTATAAATGCGTATGTATCTCTGTCTCTCTGTTGTCATCAATTTTCTTAATTGTATACGTGAGTAAAAGCGCGGGACGTCACTAGTAGGGTTATTACAATTAGTTTTTCTAGGTAGCAACTAATAATTATTTTTTAGCACCTAGTTAAAGCCGATACCCGCTTTGAAAATGTTTAGAATATCTGACTTGGGGCAAGACTAACATACGTTTGTCTTGCCCCTGGTAAACTGATAGTCTTCCCCCACTTTGACATTTTTATATTATGGTTTTATTTTGTTAAATATTAAGGAAACTTATTTGTTTTATGTGATAATAACAAGATAATTTTAAACTCTATGTTGGTATGATGCTACTTACAGCAAAGATATCTCAATTTAACATTTAATATCACAAATTTTTTAATGTTTTTTTCAGATCCACCAACTAGCCTTTTTTTTCTTACAGCTGACATTTTAATTTTGTGATATTGACCAAATAGTTCAGCAGAAGTGACAACTGTGTTTTGAGCCGAGAACCATTTCATGATAACTGTTTTATCGACAAGTTAAATTGGAAAAAACGCAGAATTTTTCGAGTTATTTGAAAGTGACAGTCTTACCCCGGTGACAGTCTTAGGTGGGGCCCTTACCTTATGTATTTTACAATAGAAGTATATTGTTTGTCTTTATAATAATAACCTGGTACGATCCACACATGGTGATCTGATCCCAAACAAGGCAGAGCCTTTACTATGGAAACCAGACAACTTTTACTAATACATACTCATATACTTTTATTTGAAAATACATACTTAATAGATAAATAAAACCCAGACACCTGGTGGAAATCGAACCACCAGCTGGCTACTCAATAAGCCAGCCAGGATGTTGAACTGTTAGACCAACACGTCCGCCAAATGTTTTGGTTTTATACTATTTAGAAATATTGCATACTTCTCAAGGATCTCAGGGGATACTCCTTCACCCATACTGAAAAACGTTAATAATTATTGTTTATAATGCATGCTGATTTGAGTAATTTTATCATGCGTAACGATAACTTATTTACATGATCTAATTTACGATGTTTCAAGCAAAAATAAACTTTTTTTTGTTTAGAACGACTGTTTTACCACTTTTGACAATTTATCATTATAATATTTGCAATACTAAAGGTTATTAAGTAGTAACTTGTTATAAATCAACATCAATTTTAAATTAAACAGATAATCGTGTAAATCTTCACACAAAATATCATCGATATCGATTACGTACGTAGTACTTTTTAACAACACTTTTTTTCCTTTACACATAAACAATTCACTCACACATAGGTTTTTCTTTTTTGGTTTCATTTTTTATCGGACTATGTTTATCTTCTATATATAATATCTTTGTTTCAACTCCTTTGGCAGAAATCACAGATTAGATACTAGTATTCTTTAGCAAGGCAGGCTCAGGAAATTGATTGAACCATAGAGTAAAGAAACGTGTTGCACAATCATTTGAAAAAAATCCCATAAATTAAACAGAATCAGAATACTTACCTCTAAAAGTCACAAAAAAACATTTTCGTTGGAGTTTTAATTATTGTCTGATTTCTGTGGTTGAATAGAGGGCAGTCAGTAAAGACTAAAGAGCACCGCCGAACTTGATTGGTCGACAGTCCAGGTGGAAAGTCACAAGTGAAATGCAGGCCGTCGACACTGCCTAGAAACCGATATTTGTATGGAGTTATGAACGTACTTATTAGAAATAATGGCACTAATTAGGTAGGCAATATAAAGTTACCAAATTAAAATGACTGCTAATACGTATTGGCTTCAACTGTATGAAGTTCTGTTTTAATTTGGACGTATTATATTATAATACGAATTTGTTATTTTTTTTGTTGTCTAACCTGTGGATGTAACTTGACATTTGAAAATTTTATTCTGGTTTGAATTTTGGCGGCTAATAAGTTATTATATTATTTACATTTATTTAAGCCTTAATGGGCGTTGTGATAATATTATGAGTGGTAAATCGTTAAGAAAATGTGAAATATGTGGTGTTAGGCGATTCACAAAAAGGTTTTCTGAGATATTTTTGGCCAGATTTCCACATGACCCGGCAAGGTAAAATTTTATGATAAATATAAAAATGTAAATATTTCTTGTGGTGTAGCAGTTAGGTACATTACTTTTGAATCCTATTTAGTAGTCGATCGCAAGTTTTGTAATGGAATTATGAATTTATTCATAAAACTTAGTTGTTGAACAAAATTAATAGTGATGTACATATTATATACTGATAAGTCCATAAATATCGATATTTTTGCCTGACTAGCCCGGAAGGAGGGCTATATTTTTCAAGTGTGTGTATGTATGTTTTTATTTGTAGTTGTTTTTGTGCTTTTATAATATTATGCTTTTTTCTTCAGATGGGTGAAGTTAATTGGAAATGAAGACTTGTTGTATTTATCCATACAAATATATGGCACAACGTGTTATCAGGATTAAGAATAACTAATACAGTATATAAATAAGCATATCTAGTATGACGACTCCATTGTGAATCGAATTTTGAGATTAATGATCGTAAAGCATTCAAAAATCATAAATATTTCTTTATTTTATTTGTAAAAATTGCTTAATTTTATTTTGAAAACATATTTATTGTACATAGGTTACTTTGCATGAATTAAACTTAACAATAAACACACCCGTATATTGTGTTCTTTCATTTTCATCGATATCGATAGACAAACATACTAAGGGGTGGCAAGCCCTAGTGGTATACAATATTAAAAAAAATGGCAGGTTGGCCAACTTGTTGCCATTAAATTTTATGTTTGTTAAGTTAGGAAAAGTACGTTCATGATTCGCTTCAGGGGCTTGTATGGGAGTGCCGACTCTTATACGTAGTGTTAAATCCTCTTTGGTGAAATGAAGTGGGAAAGTCTTGTCTACCAAAGAGAAAACCCACCGGACATAATTGTGCATCTCGCTGGAATCTTTGTCTGGAATGCGAAGTCACAGCGCCTGGTGCACAATTATGTCACACGGGATGTAGAATACTGACAATATTAGTGAAGGTGTGCGGCTAGCCACACAAGAAAATTATCGTTTGTTAAAAAATAAACTGAATATGCTCTCTTCAAATCTTGCAGAATATAATTGTGGGAGAAATTTTGCTGGCGGTATTGTGAAGTGTAATTTATATTTACATAATCGCTTGTGGGTGAAACATGTCCGTTTCTACGCTCTTCAAGAAGGCAATTGAATATCACCTCGATCGGTTTCCAGATGAGCTCCTGGCATACACAGCACACCGCAGATTGTCTTATGATGGTCATCATTGTTAGAAAATAACTAAATGACAAGTAGTAATGGGTTTGATCTGTCCTGTCACAAGCACAAATAAAGTCGTTAAATACATTATAAATCTATGATAAATACAGCTGACCATATTATATTATTACCCCCGTGGGGTGCCGGGTTAGAATTGCATCCCCCCCATCTCCTTTCGTTGGGTGTCGTAAGAGGCGAATATGCGAGAACGGGAGGACGGGCAGCAGCGACTTTCTTTTGGATTAATCTTCCACCTATACTGCGATCCCAAGCCGCCTGCCAAGCGTGGGGATTATGGCAACCCCTCCCTTCTAAGAGGGAGACCTTTGTTCAGCAGTGGACGTGTTTCGGCTGCTGATGATGATATTATATTATACTACGTTCTTACTCGCCTACGGTTCTTTCTTTAAAATAAACATTCCATAGTACTTGTACTACGGCCAAGAGTAACATCAGCCCGACTATTGTGATCAATCAAATATAACTTACAATATATTTTTTAAATTATTTTTATCGGTTAGCGTATTTTATATAATTACAATAACCCTAAAATATTATACACCTAAAAAACCCCACATTATACATACCCACGATAAACATTTTTTTCCTAATTCTAGGGGTAAAACCCCCAAGTTGGAAGCACTGATTCATGTTGTCAATTAGATGATAGTTACCATAGTTACGGACACAGACGTATTAGGGATGCTAGTTACGGAGACGCGATGATGGCTGGGTCCAAGGCCAATCATGGAAATAAGCCTTATTTTCGGCAAAACTGCAAAAGCCAAAACAATCAACACATTTTTTTTTGTGTTTCGTCGGTTTTGTTTCCCGCTATTTGCTAAATTTGATTGTTTTTTTTTTACAGACACAATTTTAGTAATACAGCCTAAAAATGGGGGTAAGTTTTATTCATAACTAAAAAAGTTTAGTTGTTGCGGCATGTATTTATGTCCCGTTTATCTTACCTAACTAACCGTGTTTCAGAAAAAGACGCAAACTGTTAACAAGAATAAAGAAAAGCGGCAAGCGAGGAAATTAGAACAACAACGTATAGCGGATGGAATGTCGCATGTCACTTCTGCAAACAAGCTTCAAGACATGGCTTCGTTGTGTAAGGAACTACTTGTGTATCGGAGTCACGAGCTCGAAGTGGATATGTATATACAGCGGGTCGCTCAGCTCGACAAGAACGTGCATCAATGGGCTATAGATCTAACAGAAAGGAACATGAAGAAATTGTAAGAAGTTTACACCTAGACATTCATTACCTATGACAGACTATCAAGACCTTTTACTAAGTGGTAGGTTAGTGGTAGTGGTAGGCACAAGCAAGGATTCGTCCAGGTAGGTACCACCACGGCGTCAGATATTCTGCTGCCAAGCAGCAGTGTATAAGCATTGCTGTGTTCCGGCATGAAGGGTATCTAATGTAGGGCTGGCAAAACTCTACTGATTCTTCTGGTGTTGTCTGCATCTATAGGCTGTGGTGGATGCTTACCATCAGGCGGGTCGCACGCTAGCTTGCCAACTTGATAGTATAATAAAGAAACCCAAGTTAGTCTCTTGTGTTCGGCATTTTCACCTCCTTAAAACAGCAGTGTTATTTATTTATAGTGTAGTGGTATATCAGTAGTGGTATTGAATGTGGTATTTATTTACTTATATATGAATATGAATATTCAAAAACAGTGTACAGTTATATCAGTTTTCTGTCTGACATATTAAAAAAAAAAGAATATTTATTGCCTTACAAATTGAACATAAAAATAATTAAAACATAAACAAGGTAACTTAATAATAAACGGTTGTGGCAAAGGGCAGTGACTCAGCTTGTACTGCTAGCGATCGAGATCACTAGCAGCACTGATTTTCAGTCACTCCCATCTCTCCCGCTTGAAGAGCAGGAGTTTCAAAGTAAAGAGAGAGGCCACCATCTATCAGAAAAAAAAGAAAAGAAACCCAAACCAAGACTTTCGCGTAATTTAATATTCCACAGTAAATGTGTGCGTTTGTGTGTGTGTGTGTGTGTCAGTGTGTGTTTGCGTGTATGCATGTTGCTCTTTAGATGATATATTTTGTGCAGCTGTAGCATTTGAGTGCTCTATTATATAAATGGGATTAAACAGTTAGTTAAGTACTTTCTTTAAAAAAACTGTGTTAGGGTTAATTCTTTCCAATAGGAATGCCTTAGATTTTCTGCAGCAAGCTGCTTCTTTAATACTTGGCTTTAAAGCTTTCACCACACATCTTGTTTCTAAGAGGTGGTGGGAGATCATTCCAGATACTTGCTGCAACAAACCTAAAACAACCCCGGTATCGTGACGAACGATGCGAGGGCATTTTTAATTTATTAAATGTGGAGAAACTACGGCTTCGGTTAGAAATGTCTTTAATCCAAATAAGTTTTTAAAACAAGTACTCCGGCTTTTTATTCCAGATCACTCTATGAATGAGACAAGCATATTGCAGCTCCATTCTAGCTTTCATATTTAGGATAACTTTTCTATTTAGATAGGGTGTAATATATATTCCTTTTTAGGCACATTATAGCAGAAGCGTATGTAAGCGTTTTGTACACGCTGTATCACTCTCTCAGTGTAGGCTTTAATTCTGCGGATGAAAATGCTATTGCACTAATTGAACTGAGAGAGCACTAAGATATCTGTTAGGATTACACGTAATTCTTGACTTATATAAGGTCTAATTTTATATAGTGTTTTTAGTTTAAAAAATGCATTTCTTATTTTGCCGTTGACATGCTGTATATAATTTTGTTCTGCATCTAATACTAAACCAAGATTATGAGCGCTTTTAACTTGCTCTAGTACAGTGTCGTTTATTTTAACCTTTTCTTCGCAAGCCGTAACTTGTTGTTTTGATGTTTGGTACCTATAACTATCATCTGGGATTTAGAAGGGTTGAGAAACAGAGAATTTCTCCTTGACCACTCGCATATGCTTTTCAGGTCTTCATTGATATTTTCAATTGCATGTTTGGTATCTTTAACATCGAACACACATTACAGACTAGGTGGATCTTGTGTGTGATCAAATGGCTGTGTGGATTGTCTCAGGATATTATTATTATTAGTAACTATGGTCATATCAGGGCTAGGCATTGGGGGGACTAGTCTGACTACTATTCCATTGACCTTTTAATTTGTTGTTTTTCCCCTTTATTTTATTTCTTCCTTTACGTTTTATTCTTCAAATGGAAAACACACTGTCACGAATCGTATGATTGTAATAAGAAAAAATATCATCAGCCCACATCAGTCTACTGCTAGTTATAGGTCACCTCTTCCTGCAAGGCATACCATTATGTAATTTAGCGGTAACAGCTCAGTGGGCGAGCGCTTGCCTTGGAAACAAGGTGTGCAGGTTCGAACCCCGGCTCGCACCTCTGATTTATTTAATGAATCATGTGCGAATCGTCTTTGTGCGATTGTTACTAGCTTTAGGTGAAGGAAAACATCTTGAGGAAACCTGCATGTCTGAGAAAGACTAACTAGCTTTCGAATGACGTGTGAAGTCCGCCAACCCGCACTTGGCCAGCGTGGTGGACTATGGCCTAAGTCCCCTCATCTTGAGGGGAGACCCGTACCCAACAGTGGGACATAAACAAGGGCTGGTATTATTATTATGTAATTTAAATAACCTTAAATAACACATTCACAGTAAGTTCTTGCAATATTTTAATAAATTTAATATTTAATGTTCTCACTTCAGATATGAAACTTGTGCATGGGGATGGAACCGAGATCGCAAAGTGGAAGAGATGTCAGATGATGCGGCGTGGTACCTCATTGCCAAAGAAAAGAAAGGAACACTGTTGGCATTTTCACACTTCAGATTTGACATGGACTTTGGGGAGCCTGTGCTATATTGGTAAGATATAAATTATATATTTTTGCCTACCCTGTCATAAAAGTGTGCACTCCGTTGAACTCCTTGTTACTGGGATCTTCAGGAAAGCAACGGTTAACAATATACAGTATATTAAGATTGACCAGATTACAACAATATAATAACGCGACGAGACAGGTAAGTTACTGGCGAGCCTAATATTTAATTAGGCTAATTTGCGAAAAATGCAATTTATTACTCGCCTCAAGCTTGGTCCGTTGCTACATCACACCTCTTTCATAATTATAGTAATAATGGAATATTTTGAATAAAAATACTACGTCAACGATTACAGTGGTAATGTGAGAATAAATTGGCTCCTTACTTAATCCATACGGACATCCCCCGTGCGCCCCACTGCGTATCACGTGGTATCACACTGTATCATGAGAGTTTTTATTATTAATTTTAAGACCAGGGCACACCGTATGCGTACACGTAGACTTGCGTGTGTACGTGGACTTACCATTGCGTTGTAATGTATAGAACTATATGAGAGACGGCACACCGGGTACTATACCACAGAATACATATAATAAACTATACTATTAAAAAGCAGGAATTGCGGAAAACCTTATTAAGAAATATTAATTTTGTATTTTGACAAAAAAAAACAAACACCCATCCCATACATGTGTTTTCATCATCAGCCGGAAGACATCCACTGCAGAGTCTCCCCTTTAGGGGGCGGAGGGCATTTCCATAATCCCAACGCTTGGCAGGCGTCTTAGGGATCGCAGTATACGTGTAGTTGGATAACAGAAGACGTTGCTGCCCATCTTCTGGTTTCTGCTTAGTCGCCTCCTGCGACACCCAACAGAAAAAGATAGAAGTATGCTATTTTTACCCAGAAACCCCACGCGAAAACCAGAAGTGAGACCAGTATTCAGAAGAGTATAGAAAATTACAACAATAATATTATCAGTAGTAATAAAATGTATTTATATAAATATCTTACTTATTACTATGTACATTTACTTTATAATACAATAAGTTATGACCATTCAATCACTAGCATACCTATTAATTGGTTTTTATTTTATATTTCCACAAACCACATAGATAGAATATGATATTGTTTTTAAATAGTGTCTTTTCGAATGTGCGTTTTTCCTTAGGCCACCATCGAATACATCTTGTGCATAGGTATCGAAACAGTTTATGCAATATGAAAAAAGTCATTAAAGCTATGGTTGCACTAAGTATAATTACATCCAGTAGGAGATATTGAGGTAACGTTAGGTCGAGGGCAGGCGAGCGCAGGTGCATCGCTCCTTTATGTCGCAGTACATATTCTATCCAATATACGGCGGTGTCTAAGGGTTTCATTGGGCGATCGAGGAATATATCCCTCAGTTGTAACGCATTTTCTTTATACCTGAAAAAACAAAAGCATAAAATTAGCGATAACAGTCAAGGAAATGGCCCGTCTCGCGTCGAATACAGAACCTTCTTTTTGAAGCCAGTTAAAAAACATAATAATTGTAACATCTTAGGTCACTCCCCACAACTAAAGCTAGACATACACGCGCAGGTTTACCTGACAGGTATACCTGTGCAGTTAAACTGTACAGGTATAATTGAGCTCCATAGAGACCATACACGTAGCGGTAAACCTGCACAAACTCTCAGTTGAAACCATGGCTCCGACAGCGGCGCATGACCGCGACGCAGTAGCGTTAATAGATTAATAGTTTGTTTTATTCAAGAAAAGGATATTAAACGACGACACCGTGAACAGTGGTGAAAAAAAAACAGTACTCTTATGTCGACCTATTGAAGGAATTTAAATTTAAACCGAATTATTATTACCGCAATTATCTACGAATAATAATAATATTCTGGGACAATCCACACACGGATCACAAATTAGGCAGAGCCTATACTATGGAAACTAGATGACTTTTTCTTGTAAATACATACATAAATAACACCTAGACACTTGGCAGGAATCGAACCCACTACCTATTGGGTAGCAGCCGGCGTGACCACTAGACCAACAGGCTCCTAATAGATGAAAAGACGTTTCTCGATGATTTTTTTCTTACGATTTATTATAATTGCTGCTACTTTTTTATTTTTAAAAGATTAAGAATCATTATTTGTCAGCATATTTTTATGATACAATAATAGATGGTACCAAGTATTCTACCGTTTCCGGCGTACAAATGTTTTATCGTTACAGGGTGACATAATCATGTCAAGGAATAAAATTAGTTAAATTTTATCGTGATAATCTTTACACTTAATATGCCATAAACAATGCTCCGACTTGTACATGTTTATAAATTCTTCCATTACTACATTCCGCTTACGAGACGACATATTGTATTAGAGCGCCGCACGTCCTTTCCCTCTAACAGTCATCGGACAACTGACGCCTGCGCAGGCGACCGCCACACACGCTCAGTTTTGCCTGCACAGGTAAACTGCACAGGTATACCTGCGCAGTTAAGAATATGAAAATTCATATTTTTTGACTCGCCTGTACAGGCGTGGAAACCTGCACAGTTTTGCGGCATACACGCTCAGGTTTACCTGCGCAGTTGAACTGTACAGGTATACCTGTCAGGTAAACCTGCGCGTGTATGGCTACCTTAAGACGAATCGAAGCCGTATTAGCTATAGGCCGTGGAAAAGAAATAGAAATACATACATACATACGAGTACTCTCGAAATACGTAGCGTTTCTTTTGTGACATTTGGTCAAAAAGATACTAAATAATGCCTAGTCAGTAAAAAATGACTAGTCAGTAATCGTGCGCCTACTGCAAGGCTACGATTACTGACTAGTCATTTTTTTCGTTATATATTCTTTTTCTTGTTTGTACATAATCCCTCCCTTCAAGATGAGGGGGGGCTTAGGCCATAGTCCACCACGCACGTTTGTACATATGTTATTTAATTTTTTGTTTGTTTGTATGTTTTTGAATTTTTTGTGTCTTGTGACGTCACCAAGAGGTCTCAACGGAAGACCGACTGATTGTTCCCGACCAGCAATGTCCTGAGTTGGGTTCTTTTCGTGGCGCATTAATTATTATGTGCTATTGTCTAGTGTCTCACAAATAAACGATTTTCTTCAAGTAAATACAGCCACAGTTTGTGGGACGTTGGGTTACTGCATTGCCACTCATAGAGCACTTACTCCTCAGAGTAACTGTGCTGGCTGGGAAACAGCAATACCTACCTTAAACGTGTGTCTTTTTTTATGTTGGTAATAAGTGCGCCTTCATCAATGGTTATAGAACCACTTACCATCAGATGGGATCTCGGTTAAATTATTTAGTAAAAAAATATATTTCTGTAAGCGCGGTCCATATACATGATAATTATTTTTCTTTTTTTGTAATTCACCCTCATGAACCTTTTGGACTCTCCTAAACGTCTTAGCGCTACGAATATAGATTTTAATAAAAATATTTTATTATATTCGATTACCAATTTTTTTAAATAATAATATTATCGTAACTACTGTATTCTATAGTTGGAACTTGGTACTCACTTCGGATTGGTTAGCATTGCCCGAAGAGTCTGTCTCCAAGTGTCTTTGTCAGCTTCTTTTAGTTTGAGTGTTTCTGCGACGCCACGGTCCTTCATGGCTCGTGCATTAAGCGCCTGATCCGCGTACAGGGGGACCATAAGCATAGGAACACCGCAAGCTACTCCCTCTTGTGTTCCGAGAAGACCGCCGTGAGATATGAACAGCTTTACATTCGGATGGCCTGGTGGAATTTTTAAAACAATTAAACCCTTAACCAATTTATCCTTAAACCTTTAAACGCCCCAATGCTGGGCAAAGGTTTCTTTTGTTACGAAAGCTGAGTTAAATGTCAACAGTATTAATTTCATGAGGTCTGGAACTACAAATTCATGCCATAGAAATACTATAATTATAACCGTAATCGATATTATCGGCGATTTTGGGGCTGCTGGAACGAATGCCTAACTAAAGATATAGAATGCGAATGTTGATAGATGGAGGTGGCAAGAAAGACCAATACTGACATCTTACGATTTAAGTGATGTAGTGTCCGAAGGTGAAATCTTAGAGCAATCGTTGCAATCATGAGATGAAATAGGAATGTTGAGGAAGTAAAAGTATATATATTATTAAATGTAAGGAAAGCTTAACGTGATTAAGTAAGTTCCTGCTAGCATCGTCAAAGCGTGGGTGTAGTATGAGTACCTACATAAGCGTGATGCTGCCATTGAGGTATTCTGTACTTACGTATATCTCAATGGATGCTGATGATATAAAAACATGGAAAACAAGTATAAATTTAAAGAAAATTCTACTATAATTTCCACCATGGGGTACGGGGAAAGTGTCACTTGGCCTTGCACAATATTCATGTAGCAACATAAAAAAAAGGAAGAAGACAATAATGCAATCGTTCATGGAATACCAGATTTCTACTAATATTAGAATCAGGTCCATGATTCTATCATTTCTATTTCTACATCCTCTACCTAACTAGAATTAAACACAACAAAGGCCTACACAACTCAAGCACGCCATTCCACACGCTTGCGCTTTTCGATGCTTATCATGGTCTGACAACCATTTGGATGCGTCATAGATAATAATATCCTCCTGGCCGATACGACCACAGCAGCCAATCTTTCACAAGGTCAACCATGTACCCAGGAGATATAATAGTGCACAAGCGTTTGCGTAGACTCAAGTGCACTCTCTCTTCCTTTATAGGTACCTCTCATGGTCCTATGGGACCGAAGACCGACACCGTCTGACCGGGAGAGGTTAGACGCAGGACCGACTTTTACATGCCCATCCGACGCTTGGATCATCTTACTTAACAGACAATCGGGTGATCGGCCTGCATTGTCCTAGCACAACAACACAAACAACACAAATTATTATTAAGGAACAACTACACAAATTTGTTGCCCCCCGCAGGATTCCAACCCGTGACCTCCGGTTTACAAAGCAAGCGGTATTCCCACTGCGCCACGAAGACTACAACAAGACGGAGGCGTCATAAATACTTACATAACATAGCATGCTGCGGTATCCATTCCATAGCGTAAATATTGTCAGGTATGGAGAGGTTCTGCGCTAGCATCTGCCGGTTCATCTTGACAAACACCGTTTGAGGTAGTTCTGATATGACGTCGAATATTCGCGACAGGATTTCGATGGGGATAGTCTCGATTCGGGACATCGATCCGAAGCTCCAGTAGATGACCCCTTCCGTGGACGCGTCCAGCAGCTTTTTCATGTCCTTTAATAATAAAAATATCTTTTGTTATTAATAGATTTCTTTTTGTTGCTTAATATTTCAGTTTTTATGTATGTATAATATATCTATGTTCTTCAGTTTTTATTTCACACAATTCGGCACCTACCACAAAATATTTCTGCACTCCCCTAAGGTAGACTGTTAGAAAATGCCTAAGGCATTAAGTCCGCCTTGTACTATAAGTGCACAAAGTTAAATAAATAAATAAATATGTTACGCTTTAGAATTATTTTTCTAGACCTCTTGAAATATATAAATGAACGGTTCCACAAAGTACATTTGTAGTTAGAGGAGTAGATGAGAATGAATAAGCTACATAAGCATGCAATTTTTCGAAATCTATTATGGTGGACGGCAGTCGCTTTATTTATTTAAAAAATATCTTAAGTATGTATAAGAATAGTTACTCTTTAGAACTGTTTTTCTAGATCTCTTGAAATACATATATAAATAAACGGTTCCACAAACTACATTTGTAGTTAGAGGAGTTGATGAGAATGAATAAGCTACATAAGCATGCAATTTTTCGAAATCTATTATGGTGGACGGCAGTCGCTTTATTTTTTTCAAAAATATCTTAAGTATGTATAAGAATATCAAATCTAAGTCCCTTATGCTGGTAGGGTAAGGTAGGGGTGGTAGCTTTTAAAAATTGACCGTTCAAAAGTGCTAGCGTTAAGCCTATTTGAAATAAAAAAAATTGAGTTTTGAATTTTTTGAATTTTATGAGGCCAGATGAAATATATATATGAACATGTGTATGAGTTTTACGTAGGGATGTAATAATGAAATTTGAGTCCATTTAAAGATGGCCATCGCTGATTTTATTTCAAGGCATCGCAAATGGTCTTTATCTCGGTCTGCCCTCTTTATTCGATCTCAATCACAGAAAGGGCATATTATTAAACACAGAAACGGTATATAATTATGTATATAATTTGGCAAATGATCTACTTGTCACTATCTAGTATCAGAGGTCCTGGGTCAGTGCGATAGTCGATTTCCCGTTGTTCCCGATATTTAGGTTAACAGTCTATTGGCCGTGCCAGTCAATTGTTTTCCTTATCTGAACAATACTTGTTGAATAACAATCGTTAGTTTAGGAACTTACAAATTTCTTTCGAAAGTTTTGACTGCAATATTGACCCATATAATGTAGGAAAGTACATTATCAATTTCATTATCTATAGATGTTTGTTTGCTTTGCGTTGTTTTTGTTGACATCATTTTATTTCTCGGATATATAATATATTAATTACACTGGCGGTGATTCATGAACTTACGATTACGATTTATTACTTAGCAATAATTAAATAATAATAATGAAGTCGGTTAAAAAAGAAGCTGTCTGTTTCTAAGGTGCCTACGTGATTCGTAATCTTGATTTCAAAATCAATAATCATAATAATTTTTATAAATTTACATAATTTCTTTAAGAAGTCGTTAAATCAGAAGAAGGTATTTAGTTATTGGTATCTGGTCATACAGAACTGTGCAAATCGAAGAGTGCGAGAGTGAGAACTCTCGCACTCTTCGATTTGCACAGGTTATAATTAATCAATTACTACATACAAACAGCCCACATTAGTACTTTGTTTTGGGCTCATGAGTACAAAGCAAATACCTATTATATTGACCAAAACAAGTTTTTTTTCATTGTTAATATAGCACCTATGACTCACCCTGTTCAGTGCTTGTGAATCGGTTAAATGAAGTCCTCCAACTTCTACTAGAGCAGGTACTAAGGGACGGATTTCGTTTATACTGAAATGGCTGTTGGATAATACTAAACTGTAGTTCTGAGCCAACATTTCTAGTTTCGGTCCGGGTCCGAATAGTCGATTAGCTATTGCCTGTAATAAAACAAAAATATCATATAGAAATTCTTAGAGAAATCTTCTACTAAAATGTTAAATGGCTGTTCAGCATAGCTCTGTTGTATGAACTCACCTGCGAAGGAATTTGTGATTTGAATTTGTACATGATCTTTGCTATGATGACCGCCATCGTGTTAATAAGTCTCTCCCATAGCGTCATCTGTTGTCCGTAACTGACCATATAAGACGGCACATAGGCGGTTGCGTCTGGGTTACCCAGCTGCTCATTGACCCATGGTAGGGGCACGCTCGACAGCAAACCGATCACTGGAGCATCGAATCTTCTACCGAGTGGTACAAAACAATCGCTTCCGAAAACTTCAACGAGGACCAAGTCAAACGTAGTCGTGGAATTAAGTAGCGCCCTAACTGCGGGTACTTGTGAGGCCGTTTCACAAGCATCGACACATTCCTTCATAATCTGCTCCAAATTGCGGATGAAATCTGGCTTTATGGTATTATGTTCCCTTGAGAGATCGTTCATGATTTCGGGTATCGTGCCCGCGAGACTTATTTCTTGCACATTGGGAGGTGGATGTTTCTGTAAGAAAACATTACTTTGAAATAGTATAATTCATTAAACTAAAATTGCCTGTGGAAGTTCGCTTAACGCTGTAGAAATAAATGGAGCAGCGTTGGACCTTGAGGCTTCAACTGTGTTTTTACTTTTTAGGTATAACAATTGACGTTAAACTACAATGGGGCTTTAGCGATGCGTCGGCGGTGGTGCTAAAGGGAGGATCCTCCGACCGAGCGAGTTGTGATGAGAGGGATGTGCTCTTCTTACAAGAACCGGCCGTAGTGCAGGGGTGCTGGGCCAAGTTGTGGCCGAAGGTTAACCAGGCTTGCATCTGCAGCTGCAATGCGGTGGTCGTCCGATGAGGCCGGGGTACTGGCTGGCTTGTGACTCGCTGGTTGTAGCTGGAGAGTTGCTGCTGTGGGGAGAGAGCGATGTTGTCCGGATCTGAAGGCTGCGACGATGTTCTGTGCGGAGTCACCAGTTTAGGGATGCAACGGTGGCGGTGCTAAAGGGAGGATCCTCCGACCGAGCGAGGTGTGATGATCGGCCAGGGCCGAAGCCCCCCGACAGTTGTTGTCGGGATGTTGTATATATTCTCCGAGTTGGAGAAACTTCGCTTGCGAGATTCAGGATTTGGAGGTGGCGCCATCTATCGCGTTGTATGAGGTACTACTCGCTTCTCATCGCGTTAAACCACATGTGGCGCCATCTGATTATGTCGAGTCGGCACAGGGCTTACAAATTAAGAAGTTGTCGGGTAGGCTTAGGTCCGCGCGGCTTATGCAGTCAAAGAAATTAGACGTTTAACTGATGTTGAAACCGCTAGAATTGATTATTTCAGCTATTTTCACATTGTTATGTTTGTCATATGGTGTATTACTGTGGGGAGCTTCTGCCGAACTTAATACTATTTTTATTCTGCAGAAAAGAGCTGTCACAGCCATTTAAAATCTGGCTCCTATTGATTCACTTAGAGAGAAATTCAAAGAGTTAGATATTCTAACGGTTGTCTCACATATTTGAAAATTTAGTTTACGTAAAAAAAATATCAGTTCTTTTAAAAAGTATAGTGATACACATAATATTAATACCCGGAATAAGCACGATCTTGTTGTACATGCCGCGCATCTCTACAGAACAGGCAAATCATTTATGGGCCAAAGTATACGCTTTTATAACAATCTGCCACAGGATATCCGAGATCTTCCAATAGAAAAATTTAAACCTTTGATAGAAAGCCGATTGTCAAAAAAGGCTTATTATAAAATATCTGATTACCGGAGGATAAAGCTGCGTGGGCTTGAACTGCTCAACTTGAACTTGAACTAGAATTTGAAGACTAATTATATATAATTTGTAAAACTGTTTACATAATTGTTTAAAAAAATATATGTCAAAAAAGAAAGACAAGCCCCGCTGAGTATCAAAGTATTCGTCAAGACGAATCAAATGAGCCCAAACTCGATGGGGTTACGTCGTTTAATTACGGAGTTCCTATGGTCAGCTTCCAGGTCCATCATCAGATCACCTCTATGTCACAATAATATTGCATTGTCATCCGATTTATACATGCATGAAAAATTTCAGCTCAATCGGAAACCGGGAAGTGATCAAATTTAACTTGAAATATTTGATTACAAACAACGGGACAGGTGGAGTAAATAAAAGCTTGTAAAAATGGTTTTTGTTTATGTGCCTCCGTGGGGCCTATAGTACCCATATAATAAAGATATTTTGACTGACTTTTGACTAACATTTATTTCGGTAAATAAGAGCTGGGTATTTATTAAAGTGTCATTATAGTTTTTAGGCTTAGACTATTATATGATCTAAGTTTTTAGGTTATAAATCTGCAGAAAGTGTAAGCCTATTTGAAATAAATGTTTTTGAATTTTGATTAGTTATATCCGTGTATTCAAGGAAATTACTTTTACCTACTGTATTTATGATTGCGCGGGTTCAATGCGGAAGCTTATTGCGCGTTGTATACACTCGTATAAATAATAGATGTATGTCAACCATCCGGTGTTATTAAACATAATAGTCGACGACATTATTTATTATAGAATTTTCTATACTTATCAGTGATATCACTGCGATATACGAGTACGACAGACAGAATGAGGTTAAAGGGCATATATACAGACAGATGAGTTCGCAAACTCATAAATAAAAGTGTGCTCACTACTTATCAATCTTATTATCACACCAACCAAGTCCATTACGGACTTGGCCTTGATAACAAACGCCAATAGGATTCATTGTTACAAAACTCAACATTCTATTTCGTTTAATGAATGCCCTTTGAGCTCTAAGGCTGGTGCTGACGATCATTCAGGTAGTTAGATATTAATGCTGCAGTGTGCTGCTACAAAGCAGTATTGTGTAAAAATTGCTGTATTCCGGTGTAACTGCACACCGGCTGGAGAAATTACTCGGCTCAAATGTTTCATCTGCAATGCACAAACAACATTTTACGGCAGATCTTTCGCTTATCATCAGGCCAAGGTCTAGTTCGTACGACTAAATTTATTTATTTCTTTTTATTTCTTTCTTCTGTCCATTTGTAATCCTTTTACAGTGACCCGTTTTCATCAATATTTTTTAGGAAAAAAAAACATAACTACCTACTTACTTAAGTATACAGGGTGTAAGGGACCGCATACCGATTTTTTTTTATAAGACGTTAAATAATGTCAGTTACAACATTACAGTAACCATTTATATGGTAAATGACATATGACTAACTCGTTAATTTTCGAGCATGTAATGAATATATGCGGTATAATATTTATTTTTCACATAACATGGCTATTTTTTTTAAATAATAATAGTTTCTTGCCTATGCACTGTTTAGAATAAATAAATTAAAAAAAACATAAATAATTAATTTATTGTTTTTAAATTAAAATTAGGCTTTCTAATATACTAATAATGATGTTATACTAATTTTATTTAAAAAAAGTGAAATGTTGTTTTGGAAAATCATGAAAAAGCCGATGAAAAATTTCAACAATAGGATGTTCAGAATCATGTACTGGATCCCTGGTATCGGTTTTCGGTACCATGTCCCTTACACCCGTTATAAAATTATGTAGTTTTTATTACAATTTGTTGTCTACATCTACATACGCGGTAACCAGATTTAAAACAATAGTTGAACGTAGACTATATAATGAATACCATCTTATTATCAAAGCCGGCGCCAAGAAGCCGGTAAACAAACGATGACTGTCCCTGGAGGTATGGACTGCGCTAGACTCGCTCACATGCCCATGTCCGTGGTTAGATTAGTTAAGAGGTTTATCCCGGAAAGTGAAAGCTTTCCTGCGGGAAAAAAAGGATTTTGATAGGACCAGAATCTATTAAAAGTCAAAGTCAAAAATCTTTATTTCAAATAGGCTTAACGCTAGCTAGCACTTTTGAATGGTCATTTTTAAAAGCTACCACCGGATCACAACGCGTCCTCAACTGAGAAGATCCGGCAAGATACTCAGCGGGCTTGTCATATTTTCACTTTTTTTAAACATTGTTTTGTTAAAAATGAATCGACATTAGCGGTAGTATGTCCTGCCGTTCGAAACATAAAGCAAGGGAGAAAAGAAGAAAACAATAAATTACGACAAAAATTACAACAAACTAAAAGGCCAAAGGGATAGTAGTCGGACCAGTCCCCCCAAGCAGCACCCGCGCACGAGTTGACTCAAGCAGCAGCAATCACTCCCCTCAACCATATTAGAGGGAAGGGGGTGACCCACCACACGAAGCCGCCACAAGCAAAGACTTTTCGATGGCGAGCATGACCGAACCAAAATCACAGTGGCTCACATTTAACTTCTGCTGTTAAGCAGTACGTTTACTAAAACATAGTATGTTTTGTTAAATCGTTAAATAATGCGAAAACATTTAATTGGTGTAGCCCGCGACTATAAATACATCTATACATATTATAAAACAAAGTCGCTCTCGCTGTCTGTCTGTCCCTATGTATGCTTAAATCTTTTAAACTACGCAACGGATTTTGATGCAGTTTTTATTAATAGATAGAGTGTTTCTTAAGGAAGGTTTATATGTATAATACATGCATAATATAGTAGAGAAACACTGATAATTTTTGAGGTTTCTAATGTGATGTCGTAAATAAGCACATTTTTTTGCGCTTACATTGCAAACGCTGGCTGAACCCTACGAGATAGATCAAAATAATGTACTACAGTATTGTACATATTAACAAGGTCTACAAAAAAGTTCGCGATGGTATATGTTTATCTCGTAGAGATAACCCACAATAACCATTTTTTATCCTTTACTTTTTATGACAAATAATTAACTATTAATAAATTGTTGTTAGCATGAATTTGTCCCTTCTTCAATATAACATAAACTTCACTAATATATACACCAATGACAAAAAAGCTGTGAATGTTATTCATACCGCTAGGTTAAGGTTAAGCAACATAAGGCTAGGTCATTAAATAGATGGGTGAATCGATTTGTATGAAATTTTGTGTACATATCGGGTAGGTCTGAGAATAAAATCGTAAAGTATATTTCATGCCGCGTCATTACATAGATAGGTGACGGGCGGCGGCGACTCCGAGGAGGACGGTGACGGGGTTGCAAGCCCCGTCCCTGTGATCATGGTGCCAGGTTCCCGGGGGCTATAATGCGCACTGAGGGGTATTTGGTGCATATCCCACTGGAGGGCCCAGGTCTCCCCTCATATATGGCGATGCGACAGCCGCAGGGGTTTAAGTGGCTTAAGAATCCCAGATACCATGATTAACGAGGATATTTAGAACGAGAGGAGGGTGCAAGAGAGGAAAGAGAGGGAGAGGGGATTCGAGGAGAGAGTGATAGGGTGAGGGATAGGGGTATTAAGGTAGAACAAGGGGAGAGTGAGGGGGAGCAAGGTGGTAGAAGAGAGAGGGGGACGGGGTTCAGAGAGGGGACAACGGGGAGAGGAAGAGGGGGACTGTGACGGGGACCGAAGCGGGAATGGGGAAAGAGAAAAGAGAGAATTAGAATTAGATTTTTCTTATAAGTGAGAGAGAGATGGAGAGAGAAATAAATCAAGGGAGGGGGGAGAAAAGGGGAGCAAATTGCAATAAAAGCGCGGGCGGAGCTGCGCGGGTCAGCTAGTATTTTATAAATCATACATACATACTATGATACTTTATAACTCATACATACTTTGTAGATATACACGAACCGATATCTGTTTAATAAATAATAACTAGTTTAATCTTGATCATTATAATTAATATGTTATTACTAAAACACATAACAAAACCTGCTATCTACTACTACATTATATGCTATACCTATACAAGTGCATAAATGTAGGTATAATTGACAGTGGCGTGCACAGAGTGTAGGCAAAGACACTAATTCGGCTTGTTTAACCTATTATATGTATATTATTAGTATACCAGTTTAAATATCCATAAGTTAGCATTTTCTATAGACATATTAATTTGCATTTAAGAACTGTAATAAGATCTTTCAGAGGGTCCATACACACAAAAAGACTTTGCCTACCCTACGATTTCTCTAAATACTTAATCTTAATTTAAAAATATTTTGTATTGACATGGTATTAACATGATGTTTTTAAATGTAAATGGATACGTCTGTAATGTTAGTTCATTTAAGGATATTTGTGGTGGCACACTAACAAATAGCTTAGAGTACAGATAACTTGCAGATATTTTTGCTTACTTTCTGTGCACGCCACTGATAATTGATTACGTCCATCAATTACGTTACCCACTTGAAGTTTCATGCGTTTATTTTATTTATTTCCGGCATCGATCTGTTCTAATAAATGTATAGTATCCGGGGCGTCCTAGAAATGGGGTATCAAGCCGGTAATGACGCATTGTGTTACCCAAAAATAATCAATTTGTGAAAGAAAATAATGAAAATAGTCAACAGTTGTAGTGCAGCTCAAAATTTTTGCTAGCTATACTCAAACTCAAACTCAAACTCAAAAATCTTTATTTCAAATAGGCTTAACGCTAGCACTGTTGAATCGTCATTTTTTAGAAGCTACCACCGGATCACAACGCGGCCTCTACTGAGAAGATCCGGCAAGAAACTCAGCGGACTTGTCATTTTTTCACTTTTTTTTTTAAACATTGTTTTGTTACAAATGAATCGACATTAGCGATATTGTGTCCTGCCGTTCGAAACATAAAGCAAGGGAGAAAAGAAGAAAACAATAAATTACGACAAACTAAAAGGCCAAATGGATAGAAGTCGGACCAGTCCCCCCAAGCAGCACCCGCGCACGAGTTGACTCGAGCAGCAGCCATCACTCCCCTCAACCATATTAGAGGGAAGGGGGTGACCCGCCACACGAAGCCGCCACAAGCAAAGACTATAATGGATGAAAGTCTAATTAAACATGGCAAGCACGTAATCAGTAAGAAACAGTTGCTCCTTATGAGTAGGCAAGATGACACAGGTTGCTTAGAATCAGTTTTTAGAGGATGTAAATAAGTTTGATTTATTTATTTATTTTAAAGAAAGCTTACAGACAAATATCCAATTGGATTGCAGATTAGATAAATATTAAATATGTTCCTAATTACAAGCTTCCACAAATAGGTACTTAAGTAATTTGTTTTGTCATCATCATCAGCAGCCAAAACGTCTACTGCTGAACAAAGGCCTCTCCCTTAGTAGCCTCTCCCCTTCTGCCCCCCTGCCATAATCCCCACGCTTGGCAGGCGGCTTGGGGATCGGAGTATAGGTGCTACCACCTAAAAAGTAATCCAATAAAAAGACGCTGCTGCCCGTCTTCTTGTTTTCCCTTAGTCGCCTTTTACGGACACCCAACGGGAGACGATGGGTAGGTGCCATTCTTACCCGGACACCCCACGGGGAGTGAAATAAATAAATTTTGTATGTTATGCTAAATATAAGTTTTTTTGCCATATTTTTCGGGATCTTTGCTATCAATACTAAACATACCTTTTGGCTTGATATACCCTTTCCGGGACACCCAGTAGTACCTTACGTTAATTTAATAAATCGATAATTTCCGGTATTCGCGATATTTATACGCTGGTTGCTATTCGATAATTTTGTTAATATAAATGTCGCCATAGTAAAAGTGAGTTTACTGAAACGTATTTTTTGCTTTAAGTATCATAAGTATTCATAATTGATAAATAATCGTTCACTCATTCGAACACAAAAACCGTCCTCGTCTAACTTCGTCTTTAACCGACTTCAAATAGGAGACGCTTATTAATTCGTTGCGTAGGTATACGTCGTAGGTACATTACTGTGACAAATATAACAGATTTACATGTTCCTTTTTTATCGAGAGTAAACTATTACAATCGTTCCATACAAATTTTATCAAGACCGGACAAGTAGTTCCTGAGGAATATGAATGTTGATAATTAACACTTTCCAGACGATATCACTCTCGACCTGAGACGCATAAGGTCGAATCATCGTAGAATAAGGCTTGATAACAACAAAATTTTTGGTAAAATCATGGTATAAGCAGGACGGCGAACATTGACTTCAGTTTTTTATGCTTTTTAATTATATTACGCGTAAAGCAGGGACTATTTTGTCATTCGACTTTATTACTCAAGGATTCTTGAAAAAAAAAAATATTGTCAGATAGACCTTTATGCTTCTTGATTAATTTAATAATCATGTAGTACCTTGAGATATTCCGATAGGTCCCGATTTTTTTTTTTTTGGTCAAGTTCGACAAACACATGAGACCCTATGCTTTTGAAAAGTGCTTCTTAATATTTGTACAGAAATGCACACGTTTAAAAGAAACGTTATGCCATTGAACTCCTGCCCACCGACGCGATAGAGTAACATCGGATATTATCGCTCGTCTCTCGGTGGTTATCGGCGCCACGGTGGCTTGACCTACCTATTAAAAATGCACAGCGTTATAATCGTAAAATTAGTTTTATTTTGCGTAATTATCAAAAATCATTATGAAAATATTTAATGAATTTTGGAAAAAGTGTACCAGCTGGGATCAACGTCGCCAGTTTATAGTATCTTAAGTCACAAAAAAATAAAATGCATGATAAGAACAGAAGGGAACCTATTATTTATTACCATCGATATACTATGTTACTTATTATATATCGATGTTTATAACTGTCAATTCTAAGAGCAAAAAAAATATGTCGGACGTTTCTCAATACGCTATGTTTAGGAGAAAAAATTGTGAGTTTGGAGAAACAACTTGACGGAGGGTTAGTAGCTCCAGATCAGAAGGGAAAGCATATTCCTGCTAATAAATCATCAGATATGGTAATCTAATTAGTTATAGACTATATTAACTTATATCCATGTTATAAGAGTAATTATTCACGACAAAATACCGACCGAAATTTTTAAGACCGGACTTGAATATCTCTCCTATGTATAAACAGTACGGGAACTAAAGAGATCCCTCCAAATTTGGTAGCTAAAGAATGGTTGTACCGAAATATTTTATCAAACTTGTGATGATTGCGACGCATTTGAGACGCTTTTAGATGTGGTAGATGAAGACCTGAAAAACAATATAGATAAAGAAAAGGAAGTTCACGCAAAAGCTGCTGGAGAAAGATATAACTTGAAGAGAAATGACAAAAAGGGAGCAGTAGCAAGTTCAGGTGAAATTTTTTTTATTAATGTTTGATTTATATTGTGTTTGGCCACGCCGAATTTGACTAATAGTAAATCTTTTTATCTTCGAAAGCTTTGGACATTAAATTTAACAATATGTGATTCTACAGCTAATAAAGCTGCAAATATTTTATGGTTTGAAAATATACCTAGGTGGCAAAGGAGGAAACGAAATAGATCCTTGTTTGATGGGTTGAAAAAAATAGTGAGAAACTTTCTAACGTGAGAGAGCTGACTCTATGGTCTGATAACTGTGTGGGCCAAAACCGAAATTTGATGATTGTGATGGCTTACATGTGGATATTGCACAAACAAAATATTAAACCACAAATTTATGCTGAAGGGCCATATACACATGGAAGGTGATCAAATTCACACACAAATCGATAAAAATAATTAAAAACAATGCAGATTGCGATACCCCGAGATTGGTCTCAGTATATTCGAATTTGTGAAGGAAGGAAAACTTTTCACGTGTATCATATGCAACTTCATAATTTTAAAGACGTTAGTTCTTTGTATAAGAGAAATTGTACTTTTGTTGCCAGAAAGAAGGATAAAAATGGTCAAGATTTTAAAATATCAGAACGTGTGGTTTCAGGTTAAACAAGACCAGCCCAGAATATTATTTAAAATACATTTGCAGATTGTTCCGTAATATCTTTCATCCGAAATACTTCGAAGCGTCAGTTCCGTGAACAATTACCAAGTATAAAAGCTTAAACAGTGCAACAAACACGCGTCGAGTGCTGCGTTACATTACTCAACCGGCACAATAATGATGGGGCTTTAAATCGAATCGGAAACGCTCTTCATAATGGTTGAACCCAGGACCCTGCCCCAAGCGAAAGTTGATTCAGAAAAATGTATTGGTGAGTGTTTGGTGGACGAGGGTGTCATATATTACACCTTCCAAACATATTACCACGTTTTCCTGAATTTGTACAACTTTCTGCAAGGAAAAAAAATCCGACAGTCCAAACCGCCCCCGAAAACCGCTGAATTAGGTTCTAGTGTTAGAGGTTTTAGGAATGGCGAAAAATACTAAAAAGAGTCAGTAGCCTAATTTTGTCGATGGAAACTAAAACTGCATCATGTGATTTTTTAAATATCAATATTTCCAGCCAGGGAAGGACCCGCTAATTTTGAAAAATAAAAACTTATTTTATTATACCATCCATTAATACAGGGCGTGTTTTTTTTTAAATCAATGGGTTATATTTAGGAATATTGATTGACTGATTTTCATCAAAATAGAGCGTGACTCCTTTTAGTATTTTTTGATATTCCATTTTCGAATTTGGCCGTCCCCACCCACTTGAAAAATTCACCTAAGTATATAGTTTTGTTCCGATCGCCGAAAGGAGAGTCATATACGCACTTCTGCACTTTTATAACGCGGTGATATAATGATTTATCTACGTACCATTGGGAAGTGTGTAACAACAGTGAGATGGTGGTCCCTCTTGGCGAGTGCATCAACCAGTCGTCCGTACATAGCATAATGGCTCTTCGTGTTGGTAGGAAACACGGCGAGGATGCGGGCGGCGCGTGCCGCCGCCGCCCAACACATGACCAACCACATCAGCCGCGCCTGCATCTCGCTGCTGTTCGTCTCGGTTTGCCTGTCAGTCTAGCCTGCATTCGCCAAGCTCACGATTGTCGATAAGAAGTGACGTCACCTGCACTGGGTGCCGATAACGCTAGCCGTCTGCCGCCCTCATGCACACAATCTGTATACCCCGAAGTGGCCTATAAGAATCTCACCGTTCGCTCTCACGAAGACCATCGCTGTACGTCCGATGTACTGGCTTAGGGACATCGTCAAGTTGGTGCAATCTCGGGTTATAATAATGTGAAGATATTTTTTTTTGTGTCATTTAACAGGAAGTTCTTGTGTAGCGATTATCTCTGTAGGTTTCCATTAGCAATAATTGTTTTGAAGTGAAAATAAATTCTGCGAAATTTGTAACTATGTCGTTATGCGTCTGCGTACTAAAAATAAACAAATGTAAAATACATTCGTGTTCAATGAAGTAAATTTTATATGAAAGCAAATAAGTATTTATTTAGGCTATTAAAAAATCATAATCAATACACTTAGCTACTAGTACCTACTTATCTAAAATTGCATTAGACGTACAAACAAAACTTTTTAAAATAGCAAGGTGTCCGGCGTATTTAACAGATCTATCTGTTTATAATTAACAATGTTTTGATTTCTATCAATATTCAATATCAGCCGTGTACAGATTTGCGAAATATAGCATGCAATGTAACACGCAATGAAAGAATTTGCCGTCCACATTGTCGTAATGTAGCTGCAATGTAACAGAATTCCCATAGTGTGGACGGCTTGCGCGCACGAACCGAGCTCACTACGCGCACGAAAAGAGCATTTCAACTCATGCGCGTCGCGATCCGCCCTTTGTCGGTTTTTTCGCCGAACACCTTAGAGATATTCTGTCTACGCCGAACCCAAGGGGCGCGCAGAGTGCACGGAGCGCCAGTGTGGACGGCTTGTGTGAACTTGTGTGTGTCTGCATATGCGCGCGTGTTCTCAGCAGACTGAGCCATGATCGCCGCGCGCATGCCGGAAACAGACAGAACGTACATGTTCGGTTCGTGCGCGCCCACACTTGTGAAATGCTCCTTTCATGTTACATTGCATGCTACATTTCGCAAATCTGTAAACGGCGTAAGTAATTATCTTTCATCTGTATATTTAAGATATACTTTTCGAATTTCAAATAATGTACCTATGCAGATGGACTGACGACATTGAGCGAATTGCAGGCAACCGGTGGATGCAAATATCCAATTGTCGATCATTGTGGCGTGCCCAAGTAGGAGGCCCAATGTTATACTATTGGGGAAGCCTATTTTCAGCAATGGACGTCTGCTGGCTCATCATGAATATATGTTCTTCAGGGTCAGAAATAATTTCAAATATTTACATATATTCACATAGTATCGATTATCAATAAAGTCTTCTTCGAGGAGAATAGCTACACAAAAAAAATCATTCAATGTTAAGATTCAGAAGAATACAATAGACTATTAACATATTTATTATGTAACTAACTGCCGCACCCACAAATGCCAATTAACTTTAATTCTAATGAAGTCACTTTTGATATCTAATTTTTTCGACTGTCGGAGCCATTTACGATTAATTTCGATTATTGAACACGAGACAATTAATATCGCTACTCACTATCTGCTTATTAGGCATTAATTTAGCTTCGATTATCGAAATAATCCGATTTCAAAAAACGGATTCTTCATCATCATCATCATCATCAGCCGGAAGACGTCCACTGCTGAACATAGGCCTCCCCTTTAGAACGCCACAATGAACGACAATTGGCTATTTGCATCCACCGGTTACCTGCGACGCGAACAATGTCGTCTGTCCACCTAGTGGGAGGCCTGCCTACGCTGCGTCTTCCGGTTCGTGGTCGCCACTCGAGAACTTTCTTCCCCAACGGTTATCGGTTCTTCGAGCGATGTGGCCTGCCCATTGCCACTTCAACTTGCAGATTCTGAAAGCTATGTCGGTGACCTGGGTTCTTCGGCGAATCTCCACATTTCGGATTCTGTCGCGCAAAGAAACTCCGAGCATAGCTCTCTCCACAAAACGGATTAATGATCATTAACTTTAATTAATGTTTGTACGTTCGGCAGTTAGAAAATTAAATAATAATTACTAAATTAATTTTAACCGAGACACAGGTCTCAGGTCCCTCCGGTCAGGGTAATTTAATGATGTCTACTATACAGATAGTAGGTAAGTATGTTATATAATTTGCGAAGAAACAATAATAAAATTTAGACTTATTTTCTTTCAAATCAAAGTTTCAAATAGGATTAGAGAAGGTACTAACAACACGTGTTAGTTTATATAGTTACGGATTCGAGAACTACCTATTATTATTGGTAGGTACCTATTTTACAAACGTAAAATGATATATCTAATTGTGTTTATCTACATTTATCGCAAAATGTATTTTGTAATTAACGACGCGTGGCGATCTCAGTATACATTGTACATGCATTGATAGATACGTATCACAGCTGTAGACACATTGTAAATAGTAACTACTGCTATTGTCCTATTGAATAAGGTCAAATCGCCATTGCAATTATTGATAACACCTATCTAGAATGAACCATTAACTGTATCATGCTTAGAAGCAGTGCTTTAATTACATTTTAATTCTCAATTAGGTAATCAATAAAGTCGACTAAAATGTTTTCATTAGCGTCAATGTTAAAAATAATCCCATTCATATTTACTTGTTCCCAAATATTTAGAGATCTTTTTTCTATCTAAGTGTCGCCGCACACGGGCCACCGGCCACAACCACAAAACGCAGCCACCCACCTATTTCCTGTTGTTTTCATACATTTTGCATGGACTCGCCGCACACTGTAAACGCCGGTGGTCGCCACACGCCACAAAACGCCGACACAAACCACCAGTGGTTAGCTCGGCCACAAAACGCCGACACAAGCCACTCGTGCGATACCCCACCCATCTCTCCCTTCATTTCACTGCAAGCACGAGTTAAAAAAGTGGCGGCCACCGACCACAAGTAATAATAATAATATAATATATCTTGGGACAATCCACACACGGTCATCCGATCCCAAACTAGGCAGAGCCTGTACTATGGAAACCAGACAACTGATACTAATACTTATATACTTTTTTTTTTTTGTAAATACATACTTAAATAGATAAACAACACCCAGACACTTGGCGGGAATCGAACCCACGACCCATCGGTTAGCAGGCAGGGTGTCTGACCACTAGACCAACGAGCCCGTCAAGTGTCCCAACATGGACCACAAGTGGCTGTCGCGCGCGTCAGCTTCTTTTGTAGCCGCTTCTAGCTTCAAGTGGCGGCGTTTGTGGCTGTGTCTAGTGGCCCGTGTGCGGCGACACTAAGTAGTTCCTTTTTCTCTGATGGTTACCGTCGCAATTGAGATCCTATCACAATGTAGTAACAGAGTAACTTAGAGCAGAAACGCCTCCATAGCTTGTCTCCGTTTAGGAGTATAAGCCCTCATAATATTTTCCATCCCGAAATCCCAAGGGGCATAGGTACTATGGTTTATTATTTTTCATATAACAGCGAAATCAGCGTATGGATACATCACTTAATTTATAAACGGTTTTATACACATTAAATGCGTGATCACTAAACGCCTCTACAAATGCTAAACTTACTTTTTAAAATTGTTCACCTTCCGGGCTCTGTATTACAATTTGTGTCATGGCAAGGTAATGATTATCGCACTGCATTATATAATACGACCCATTTTTATATTGACCCAATGTTGGGTGCATTGGACATGGATGAACGTAAACAACATTCTGTAGTATATGCTAGGCAAACAGATAAACTACCTAATTATAAATTATAGTTATCTGTCTACAAATTAATTTACACGTGCTGACGATGGCTTTAGATTGGTATAATCTCTAAATACACTTATAAAACAGCAATTATCCGGCGGAGGATTTTTTCCCCAAATCTGTACACTTGTTGGACGGGCCTATTGTGGTTAGACATCCTGGCCGCTGCCCAATAGGTCGTCGTTATCTATACGGGGTGTAAGGGACATCGTACCGAAAACCGATACCAGGGATCCAGTACATGATTCTGAACATTTTAGTGTTGAAATTTTTCATCGGCTTTTTCATGAATTTCCAAAAAAACCTCCGCTTTTTTAAATAAAATTATAGGATAATATCATTCTTGGTATAATAATAAAGCTTAATTTCAATTTAAAATAATAAATTGCTTATTAGTGCAAATTTAGCAATCATCAGCAGCCGAAAAGTCCACTGCTGAACACCGAGGCTGAACAAAGGCCTCTCCCTTATTTTTATTTTTTTTTTATTTATTATATTGGTTCACCATCAATTGCTTACACTTATGCAATACCTAAAACTGAAGTACAGTCATACTTAGTCTAGTGTAACAATCTATTACAGGCGAACACCGCATGCACTATTTATAAAAGTTAAATCTTTAACAACAAAAAAAAACACTAATCGAGAAATGTAAATTACTTAAACAATAAACAATCACAACTGACAAAAGAATACAAATATAAGACACTTAATTCCTTAGCAAGATATTGCGTAACTTGTTTGGTGAGTCAGCATGGAGGTCGACTAGATCACTGTAGCTGTTTAGAATCTTGCAGATCCGTGGAACAGCAGAATTCGCTCCAAGAACGGTCCTACGAAGTGGAGGATGCAAAGGAGTAATGGTAGCACGGGGATATCTAGCAGGCGCACGAAACTGGACCTTGTACAATAATTCTGGACAATCAATTTTACCCTGGAGTAACTTTAAAAAGAAAAGTGCATCAATTATATTCCTTCGTGTTTCTAAAGAGACCATCTTAAAATGAGAGAGCCTAGCGTCGTACGAAGGTTTCTGCTTAGCTATTTTAGCCGCGAACGCTAAATGCCAGAGAAACCTTTTCTGAATCCGCTCGACTCTTAAGTGGTGTGTAGCATAATGGGGTCTCCACACCACACTGCAGTACTCCAAGACACTACGTACCAGGCTATTATAAACTATTATTTTTGTTTTACTGCTTTTAAATCCAGAAATGTTTCTTAAGACAAACCCTAATAGTCTTGAAGCCTTTTTTATTATATTTTCAACATGCGGCACAAAAGATAATTTTTGGTCAACAATTACCCCCAAATCTCGGATTTGATCTACCTCTTGAATTTTTTCGGAGCCTATGAAGTAGGAAGACTGTATCAAATTTTTCTTTCGCGTATATTTAACGTGGAAGCATTTTTGGACGTTTAATTGCATATTATTGTTACCACACCACTTGACTAGAGTATTAACGTCCGTCTGGAGTAAACTGACATCATCAGAGGAATTTATTGTTCTACAAAATTTTAAATCGTCCGCATACATGAAGCATTTAGAGGAACTCAAGCAATGAGGAATATCATTGACGAAGACATTAAACAGGATTGGACCAATATGTGAGCCTTGTGGAACGCCCGATGTGATTTTGTAAGTCCCTGATTGGAAGCCATTGACTACGACAAAGAAGAAACGGGATTCTAGGTACGATTTCAACCAATCAAGAAGTTTTCCGGTTATGCCATAAGCTTCCATTTTTTTCAAAAGTGTACAGTGAGGAACTTTGTCAAAGGCTTTGCAAAAGTCGGTGTATATGACATCCATTTGTTTACCACTATCAATGGCCTCTACTAACGTTTCTGTAAAGGTCACCAAATTTGTACTTGTTGACCTACCGCCCACAAAGCCATGTTGCGAACCATTCAAATAAAGTTTTAAGTGTCTTTGTATATGGGGACAGATCATTGACTCAAAGACTTTGGCTATCGTGGATAATATAGATATTGGTCTGTAATTAATTATATTGTCACTCTCATCCGATTTGTATATTGGTAATACCATGGCTTTTTTCCAGAGGTCAGGGAATACTCCGGAGATGAGTGACATATTATAAATCAATAATAATGGATCTACTAAGAAAGGGGCGCACTTAGAAATAAAAATAGGAGGAAGCCCATCAGGGCCGGCGCCCTTGCAGTTGTCTAAAGTTTTTAATTTATGTAATAAGCTATCACGGTCAATTACTGGTGCAGTTAATGAAGAAGGTGTTGCCATAATCTCCACGTGGAGATTGAATTGGCTTGATTGAAATTAGCAATGTAATTTGAAAAATAAATATTATTTTCCGCACGTATTCGTTACATGCTCAAAAATTAACAAGTTAGTCATCTGTCATTTTCCATATAAATGGTTTATGTAATGTTGTAACGGACAATATGAGAAATCTTATATAAAAGTTTTCGGTACGTAGTCCCTTACACCCTGTATAAGTATATATTTCCAAAAAAACATATACCTAAGTAGTAGTATCAGTTGTCTGGTTTCCATAGTACAGGCTTTGCTTAGTTTGGGATCAGATGACCGTGTGTAGATTGTCCTAGAACGTTATTATTTATTTAATTTACTCGGGCTTTTAAAAGACTTGCGTGGCACGAATCCAACACGTAGACGCCCAGTGGAAGGAATTAATAACATGGAACACACATGCCAGGATCAACTGCTGGAAATAAGATATAAACAGCAGTTGACTCTGGCAGTTGTAGGGACTATTGTAAGTATATGAAAAGATTTCTAGATTTTTATGAGTGAGCATTTGGTGGGCTATTGCAAAAGGCAGGTCACTTATTATACTAATTATATTTTGGCAAGTGGTGATTAATTACTTCAGTTATGTTTATAAATATTTCAGTCCACTTATTAATTAAAAAAATATTGCCTTATTATAAGCAAATTATTACAATATTTTCTGATAAGCTAAGCATTAGCATCTTTATTGTTTTACGAGTTTGTTTCCCTCTGCGAACACAATTATATTGCGATATGAATTAATACAGCAAATAAAGACCTGTGATCGGTAACGGAGGCGATGCAAATTACATATAATAACTTATTAAGCAAGTAAAAATCATGCAAAGTCACCGATTCAAATATTCATCAGACCCTAGGTCAGAGTCGTTTAAATTCCTTAACCTTGAGTAATTTCACGCGTTTATATTTTTGTATGCTATGTAGGATTACTTCGAAAACAAATACAAACGTAAATTCAATCCGACTTGAAATTCTACCAATCAAGTTACACATCATTTTGCAACCAACATTCTGTAAATATAATTAAGGTTCTATATGGTAGTCTTTTTAGAAAAACGTATTTTATATTTGTTCAGAGAGGCAAGTCACTCGTTGTATAGTGTTTTCAATCTTGTAATAACTGGCATAAAACAATGTTTCGTTCGTAATTATAAAGTATATTTTGTTTATTAAATTCTTAAATAAAAAATCGAAAAACAAGTTAATACTCGTAGGTCAACCATGAAGCTATGGGGATAAAAGTGGAGAAAACACTTGGAATACTTCTCTGTAGTCCTAAGTCTCTTCCTGATACCGGCAAGGTTACCCTATTAGAAAGCGAGTTCGCAGCCCAGAGAACAGGATACCTATATTAGACCTTTGCTTCAGGTACGTTTTAAAAGTATTTTCTCCATTTTTACCCCTATAGCATAGAGTATATATATTAAGAATAGAGTATGCGTTTGTCTATGGTTAAACAAAGCGTAGGCAGATTTTCCTCTAAGAGGCAGGTGAATTGAATTATTTAACGTCATATTATAAGAGTTATATTAATATGTAAGTGATAAGTAGTTAGTTATGGGTCTATCTGTCACAAGCGCAAATGTCGATAAATACAGCTGACAGTATTCAGTATAGTACCTATTATCGTTTACCTGATATTTATGTATTTTGATGATCTTCTCGTAGCTAAATGTTCTTACTTCAATTAAGCATTCTATAGTACTTGTATAGTACTGATTCATATTCTAAGCCCTATAGCACAAAATACTGAGAGTACAGAACGCAAGCTCATGTACTTATGTACCTTACCTACCTTGCTTTTTCATACCTACGTCCGGTCGCGCTACGCTAGGGTTATCAATTCTGGCTTATGCGAAACAACTATCGTGATAGTGGCACTCGTATGTAGTTTTTTGATTGATTGTTGAGAATAAAACTGGAAGAATGGAAATAAAAACTAATAATAACTAAAATAATTCGCTCGCACTAAACCGAGATAGACCGAGATATCATGAGCGCTGTCTATGTTTGCGTTGCTCGAACGCCCGTTGTATGAAGCTTGCCTTCTGTACTCTCAGTATTTTGTGCCTATAGCTTCATGGTGTCAACACCCCTATACTGGCAACACTGTTGGATTGTTGCAGCTACGAGGTGCAAGTGGAAGCGGAGGGGCGGCGGCGCGGGCTCGGGCAGCGCGTGCTGCGCGTGCTAGAACGGCTAGCGGGTGCCACGCGCATGCGCTACGTGCGCCTCACCGCGCTCACGCATAACCCCTCCGCCTCCGCCTTCTTCAGAGCGTGCGGGTAACTATCGCCCGCATACATATTATAAGCAGCCCCGGATCAACGATTTTTTCGAACCGGGGTAGAAACTTGATAGTGGTGCCCCTCTCTCTAACGTCTCAGATAAATTAATATACGACGAATAGTTGGCATTTTTCATTAATGAGACATCAAGAACTCTTTAATGAATTTGTACCCTTTACTATCTATTACCTACTTACGCTTTGTGGAGCCAGTTTTTTATTTTTAATCATATGAAATTACGATTCTGGCGCCCCATGAAACTGCCGCCTGGGGTGGGTGCCCGTGTTTGCCCCATATATAGGTCCTGATTATAAATAATAGATACGTCACCTACTAAGTATATATATATATATATATATACCTAGGGTATTGTATAGAATACCTGAATTATACAGATTGCCGGTAACATATATATACCTACGAATCGACGATTAAAAGTGGCACAGCACTCACACATATTGCAACATCACACTAATGCATCTATTCTAGAAAATTTGTTTGTGTATTTCGATAACTTACATAATTGTATTATCGATTGTTTTGATGCGATTATTCAATAAAATTAATACGAAGTGACACTGTCAAGAGAGGTCCGGGTAAGAATAGCGCCCACATATCTCCTTCTGTTGGGTGTCGGTAAGAGGCGACTAAGGGAAAACAGGAAGACGGGCAGCACCGTCTTTCTATTGGATTACCTATCACCTATATTGCTATACCCAAGACTCCTGCAACGCGTGGGGATTATCGCAACCTCTCCCTTCTAAGGGGAGGCTTTTGTTCAGCACCAGGGAGGCGATTCTCGCACTTTCGAATCAACCACGAATTCGAAAAAATATTCGAATTCGAAATATTGGCGACTAAAAATCACGTAATTGTATTCTCGACATGTCGAGCCCAACATGTATCGAACGCTATTCGCTCGAACTGCTTCGTATGGTCAAGACCATTCGAATCGTCATCTCGAGTTCGAATCACAACAAATGTCAAACCTTATTGATTATAATTTTAAGATGAGTACCGTATTCCTAGATTATTTTATTCAAAATAACATTATTGGATAGTTTTTAATGTGTAACTATACTTTACGAAGTCCTCGCACTTTATTATAACTTAATTCATTACCAAACAAACAATCAACAACACAGACTATTAATTATGAGAAAGGTACTACGATCGACAGCCAATTAAGATAACACCTAAACATCGCATAAACGCCTTTAAGAATACGGGCAACAATAATAAAATGATCATTCAAAAGTGTTGAATGATCATTTTTTTTAAAAGCTGCCACCGGATCACAACGCAGCCTCAACTGAGAAGATCCGGCAAGAAACACAGCGGGCATTTTCCTCCTTCGATTAGAGATTATTTCGAAGTTTACTTCGATTGTTGCCCAGAATACAAGACTCGAGAAAATCACTTCGAGTTACGAGATTTCTTAGTAGAGACAGGCTTCGAATTGCAGATTCGAAATTGAAGTCGATTGGAAGTAGGCGAGAATCGCCCCCCAGAGGCGACCAGACAACAAAATGTTTCTTGACGTCAGGAATTGTACCCTAATGTCAAGGAAATAGAATACATGAAATACACTACACGCTGCACGAATGTTGACTTATTTTAAAAATACCGCTTTCTGATACAATATTCAAACAAAATGTTAGGAAATTTAGTTAAAAGTCAGAGTCTGGTTATGCAGCAGTAAACTTGAATATATGCAAGCGCGCACCTGGTGACGTAAATCATAGTGATCTTGATCTTTGATCCTAATTTACAATTCACGATACTAAGCGTTAAAGAATATCGTGGAAAGAATGTAGGTGACCGTGCATTAGCTTGACCTTAATTAAATCAACAAACCCGAGTTCAGGACTTTGTCCAGCAATATATACTTTTAGACTTTCGCGTTCCATTATCAAACTTTATTTTAATCGGGAATTAACGCGATTTACCTTATATTTTCCAAATCCCAATCACTGGATTGAGTTTCATCGCCCACAAGTCCTTTCCACCGATCGACACTTTTAAGAGTGGTTCGTGAAGCGATTGAAATTAAGAAATATAAAATTTCAACCGGGAAGATGGCTTTAGATTATCAGCTGCTTGGGAACCAGTGATCAAAATGACAAAACCTCGATATTTGCCGGCGGTTACATATACAGATACTGTGAGTGTAGTGGGCTTAACGTTATAAGTGAAAGAACGGGGGTAGACGAAGATATTTCTGACTCGCGCACGGAGCGGTCTCGCTGACTGAACCAGTCTGCTTATGATCACGGCTGGTGCAACCCGGCCGAAACGTCAAGCCAAAATATAATGTAAATCGCGTTAATTCCCGATTAAAGTTTGTCCAGTAAAATAGCTATTAGCTAGTCTCCTAATATATTGTACCTAACATAGTAGAACGTTACTAGTAAAGTGTAAATGTTTTTTTTTACCCATAAAAAGAAAGTTACACGTAAAAGATCTCTGCCCATTACCCCGTTCCATATCATGACTGTGCTTTGAAAGAACGCATCGGGCACAAAAATAGTGACCGAGACTATTACGCACGCTAAACTTATATGTATACTAAGAGTTCAGTAAGCGTACTACACGGGGTTGTCATACCTCCCAGCACCGGCGCGCAGTCGTTCGTAAAAATAATATTTTACTTGATTCGATCATAGCACGGACATGGTATGTTCCGGGTTGATGAGCAGACGCCCCAAACCTTTAATCTGTCCAACAACATACCTATATTGTCAACAGGTACAGCTTAGACGAGACCAGTCCGCCTAAGGAAGAGGCGGCGCATTACGAGATATTGAGCAAAGCTACAGATAGCGAGTCCGAGCGGCCTGACACAAGCGCACCGCACTGCGACCTCAGCGACGGTATACGAGCCCTGCACGTCGCTACACCACATTGTTGTGAAAAATGCTAGTTAATTGCATTAGGGACAATTACTACTAATAATATCCTGGGATAATCGGCTCACACGGCAATCTGATCCTAAAGTAGGCAGAGCCTGTACTATTGTAATCAGAAGACCGATAATAATTTTTTTTTAAACCTACCAACTCCCAGGTACAAAAAAAACGGAGGTGTTATATGCACACAAATGTTTGTTAAATACATGGGAATCGAACCCATGACTATTATGGGTAGCAGCCAGAATGTATAACTAGTACACGAACAACGAGTTTGCTAGGCACGTGTGCTCGCAAATCGGACATTAGGAGTAATGTCCGATTCTTATATCTAGGAAACGCATCAATTTATTATTTGTATTAAATTAAGTGTGTCAACTCGAAAAACGGTCACAATAATAAGCAGTAGTCCTGAGTGTGAGTGATCGACCTATCAATGCCTAGCCAAAATGGCTGAACCTAGGAATATGAAAGGAGAAAAAATCCGAGCCCGGCGCAGAAGTTTTATATCTCAGATTTGAAAGTTATTTTGTATTCCTTCGGAGTCGCTGGACGTTCGGGGTGTGGGGCCTTAGGACGTCCATTGAGTACGGCGGTGACACTGAGGAGGATGGCGGCGGGACCCCCGTCCCCGTGAGCACCGTGGTTACCGGGGGACTACAATGCGCCCCCCGGCGGCGGGCTGAAAGGCAAGGTACTGACCCCTGGTGCAGATCCCACCGGGGGTCCCCTCATCGCAAATGAAAAAATATATTTTTTGTTGGGGTTGGGTTAGTAAGATCTAAAACTATTCCAAGTTTTAAATCGATAGCTTCAGTGGTTCCTGAAATAGGTATGACAGACAGACAGACGAAGTCAGACCATAAGTGTTCCTTTTTTACCTTTTAGGTAGGAACCCTATAAACACGATTTTCCTTGAGCGCCTCCGCAACTTTAATGAGCAAAAAACATGTTAGCATGTCATGTTAATTGAGAATAGCTAATATAAGAAATAAAGATACTAACAATAAGAATACTAATTTAACTTTAAAATCTGAGATATAGTTCTTTTGCGCCGGGCCTGGTTTTTTTTTATATGGGCCGTGGCCATCCTTTGTGATGTGGTAAGTAATGCACCGGATGATCCACCTTGTTAGTAGATCGTTTCACTATTTCTATTATTCTCCTTTAATGTTTTATCATACATTAACAGTGTTTTTTCATCAAGTCGTTTGATTAAATCGACTAAGGGTGAACTCAAATATGCAGCGCGACAGCAGCGCGTCTTTTTTCTTGCGTCGTATGCAATGCGTGTATAGTGTATTATGTATTAGATTTTCTATTAGTTGTTATTCGTCTGAAGAAAAGATGCATCTTCTCGTGCTGTGATTATCTTCACCAAGTGTTTCCTTACTTCATTAATTGAATTGTTAGAGGTATTCATTTTTAGCTTATAGGTTAAATCTTTAGAGAATTTCTCAAAGATCAAATGACGCAGGTGATTATGATTGACATCTTCCTTCTATGATTCTAGTACCCTTAAATGTCTTTCCAAATTATTCAAGGTATTCTGGCAATCGTTTATTGTTTTTCCAGCAGGCTTTACCCCGTATAGAGCCGCATAGTGAGCATCCGCCAAATGGGAAGGCTTAGTGTATCTATCTTTCAATTGTTTGTAAGACGATATGATAATTTTTGTTGGTAGTCTCAAGTCCATCAATGGCTGTTTTGGCTTCTCCTTTTACCGAAGCTTTCAGGTACAACTTGTTAACTTTTGCCATATTTCTTTTCGCTTCGGCCGTCTACGGAACCGGAGTTTCGGAACTGGTTCCGATCGCGGCTTTTTATTTCCTTGTATGGAACTGGTTCCGATCGAGGCTTTTTATTTCCTTGTATGGAACTGGTTCCGATCAAGTAATTATCGTATTCCACCAGCCGTGATCAGAACTGAAGTAGAGACACAGACAGGTCTATAACAGAAGGTATAATCCTACTCCTACTAATATAATAAACGTTAAAGTTTGGATAGATGGATGTTTAAGCTTGTTTCGCGCAAAAACTATAAAACGGATTTAACCAATAACTAGGTAGGTACTTAACCCCATTGTATATTAGAAATAATCATACAACTATAAAGTAAACATGAACATTTATTTCTGTTTTAACATTTGGTCTTACCAAGTTATTAACCAGGAAATCAAATCTTCTAATCTATATCTTATATTTAAATATAAAGGAGGATTCCATGAGTGACGTGATTTTTGGAAATTTAATCCTTAAGTGGGTTAAATAGGGTGTCATCGTATTCGAAACTTTACGAGTCGATTGAATCGAAGCTCACTGAAAATATTTTCCGAACAAAATAAAGAAAGATATCCCGCGCGCGGTTGCGCTAGAGGTTAGTCAAGTTTGTATGGAAAAAAATATTACACTATTTGCACGCATCATCAAAAACAACGGAAGTCTTTATCAAAGTTACGAGTATAGATGGGGACAGGAATAGAGAGAGAGAAGAGGGGGGAGAAAAATAAATAAAAAAATACCAGAAACTAAAAATTGTAGTGCAGGAAAAAAATGCGGGCGAAGCTGCGCGTGTCAGTTAGTATACCTATATAGGGTTACTTCCAATTAGCAATTACCTAGTACCACATTAAAAAAAAGGTGAAAAGAAACAAATGAATCCTATTAATTACGTTTCAAATTTTGCTAATTAACAAAAAATATCCATTTTTGGGTGAACTGGGTCCACTGGTTACGTAAAAGTAAATAAAAAGCCTCGATCGGAACCAGTTCCATACAAGGAAATAAAAAGCCTCGATCGGAACCAGTTCCGAAACTCCGGTTCTGCAGACGGCCGAAGCGTTTCTTTTATCTATATAATAGCTCAACTGGTCCCAAAATTGATGTCATCTGAGTATGTCTCCACAAAATTTTGGTAAATTATGTTTGGGTAACCGGCTGCTTGGAGACTCAATTGAAGTTCGCAATGGCTGGGTATACAGACATCTTCAATTTCACCTCTAATTCAGCCGGGTTTTATTCAGCCTCTAGTTGAGTTACGGCCGAACATCAAAAGATCTAATAATACAATCATTATAATTATTACTGGCGTCCCTAATAAAAAGTACAAGTATTTATTAAGAAATCAACAATAGTTGAAATATAACCAGTATATCACATAAATATACTCGTAAAATTGTACATTGTTCAAATGTGTTTCTGAATTAAGGTAAAATAGTAAATGTAATTATGAGTTTGCGCTATGCTAATTCGTTTACCTTGACATGACCTTGACAATGATAAATAAAACATCAGAATAGTTTGTCCTTTTAGTGATACTAGTCAATGTCGAATATTTAAGTTGTTTGTTAATCAAAAGACAATAAATTATTGTATGAAGGAAAGTCCGGATTTACTGTGAAATTGAACGTATCTACAAACAAAAAAACATACAAAGTTGAAATAAATAAACGATGTGATAAAATTAAATATTTGTTTTCATTACCATAATATTTTTGAACACAATTTTGGTGATATTTTATAACTACTAACCTACTTATAATACATACTTAGACCATATCTAAAATATTGATGTGGTTCTATGAGAATATCATTTTCATCAATGCAAAGACATTTAACTGTCGTAGTCACAAGCGACGGTTATCGTTAATTATAATAAAGCCATTTTCTTAAATCTAATCAGGAATATTTCGACTCGGAGCCGTTTATGACTATTTTCTATTTCTCTATTCTCTGTCAAAGTATATAGTATTAACTAGCTGAACCGCGCAGCTCCGCCTGCGGTCACCCATCTATGTAATGACCTTACCTAACCTTGCTTTAGCACCGTACCTACACCACATACATACGCTCCGCCAGATTATACAGAAGGAGGAGGAGTATAATCGGCCATTATGTCTCGTCTAGCGTTTGTGGACTACGAAAAAGCCTTTGATTCAATCGAGACATGGGCGGTGTTGCAGTTCCTCCAGCGGTGCCACATTGACTATAGGTACATTGAAGTGTTTGTACAGCAACGCCACCATGTCGATCCGACTACAGGACGAGAGCACGAAACCAATCCCATTGCAGAGAGGTGTGAGACAGGGAGATGTTATTTCTCCGAAACAGTTCTCAAACGCACTGGAGGACGTTTTTAAGCTCTTGGACTGGAACGGATTCGGCATCAACATTAAGTGCGAATACATCACTCACCTTCGTTTTGCCGACGATATAGTCATTATGGCAGAGTCGCTGGAGAACCTCGATAAGATGCTCAGCGACCTCAGTACAGTTTCCCAACAGGTGGGTCTTAACAGTGGCGTGCACATACTTTTTTTGACAGGTTAGGCAAAAAGGCAAGTTTCTTTGATTATGTACTTTGTACGTATTTTGATCATTCAGAGAAGTCCTAGGGTAGGTAGGCAAAGTCTTTTTGTCTGTATGGACTGTACGCCACTGGGTCTTAAAATGAACATGGACAAGACGAAGATCATGATGTCTAATGTCCATGTTGCACCCTTACCGGTAGTTGTTGGGAACGATACACTCGAAGTGGTTGACCACTACGTATCCAGTTAGGTCGGTCCAACTTCGACAAAGAGGTCGCCCGAAGAATCCAACTCGGATGGGCAGCGTTCGGGAAACTACGCGATATCTTCTCGTCCGAAATACCGCAGTGCCTGAAGACGAAGGTTTTTAACATAACCAGTGTGTGTTGCCAGTGATGACATATGGTACTGAGATGTGGTCCCTAACTGTTGGCCTTCTAGATAAGCTCAGAGTCACACAACGAGCTATGGAGAGAGCTATGCTCGGAGTTTCTTTGCACGACAGAATCCGGAATGAGGAGATTCGCTGAAGAACCACGGTCACAGACATAGCTCTTAAAATCTGCAAGTTGAAGTGGCCATGGGCAGGCAACATCGCTCGAAGAACCGATAACCGTTGGGGAAGAAAGGTTCTCGAGAGGCGACCACGAACCGGAACACGCAGCGTAGGTAGGCCTCCCACTAGGTGGACAGATGACATTGTGCGCGTCGCAGGTAACCGGTGGATGCAAATAGCCAATTGTCGTTCATTGTGGCGTTCGAAGGGGAAGGTCTATGTTCAGCAGTGGACGTCTTCCGGCTGGTGATGATGATGAACGTTGCTTAACCTAGCGGCATGAAATATACTTTACGACCTATTCTCTGACCTACCCGATATGCACACAAAATTTTATACAAATCGGTTCAGCCGTTTCGGAAGAGTTTGGTAACAAACACCGCGACACGAGAATTTTATATAAGTACTAGCTGACCCACGCAGCTCCGCCCGCGCTGTGTTTACGTTAACTAAACTTTCAATAATATACATTCGCATAGAATACAAACCCTCCTTTTTTAAAGTCGGTTAAAAACTTGGACCCACTTTGTACTTGTCCTTCAAAGCACGAAGACGTTTAGTTCAAATGGCGTTAAACGGTCACTCATCTATTTAATGACCTTACCTAACGTTGCTTAACCTGATCGATTTCCAAACATTGTTAACAACTGTCTATGAGTGTTCCCTTACAAATATTTATTATAATTATAATGAAAAATTGTTAAAATCGAAGCAAGCGTATAACCAAGTACACATTTTGACTTTAGTCCCCTCTCCCAAGGGAACCGTGCCGAATGTCGGGATAAAAAGTATCCTATGTCCTACCTCGGAGTATTAACTCATATCATGCCAAGTTTCGTTTCAATCCATCCAATAGTTTCGGCGTGATGCTCAGCCGAGATACAGACAGACAAAAATAAAAAAAATTACATTTTTGGCTTTAGTATCGGTTATAGAATGCCCTCCAAACATAATTTTCAAAATATCTTCAATGTACAGAATTTGACCTGTTACAGTTTTATTATAAGTATAGATAGATTGGCTGCAATGATATTTTACTATATTGATTGGCTGCGTGTGTCGAAACAATCCGATTTCAAGAACTGTATCTATTAATAATCATTAACTCTTAACTGACGTTTGTAAGTGCGGCAGTTCGTAGCTTATATAATGAATCACTGCATCAATATCATTCACTAATTTTGGTCGCTATGCATAATAACTCCGTAGGTACTTAGGTAAGAATATTTTATTTATCCATGTCATGAACATAGGAAATATTTTGAAAACGGAAATAATTTAATATCTAATATTTTATTGTACAAGCTGTAACAGCTCAGTGTACGAGCGCTTGCCTTGGAAACAAGGTGCCCAGGTTCGGACCCCAGCTCGCACCTCTGATTTCTTTATTTAAACATGTGCGAATCGTCTTTGTGCGATTGTTACTAACTTTCGGTGAAGGAAAACATCGTGAGAGAAACCTGCATGTCTGAGGAAGCCCAACCAGCTTTCGAATGACGCGTGAAGTCCGCCAACCCGCACATGGCCAGCGTGGTGGACTAAGGCCCAAGTCCCCTCATCTTGAGGGGAGGCCCGTACCCAATAGTGGGACATAAACAAGGGCTGATATTATTATTTGTTATATTTTATTGTAATTTTTTCTTTTACGTATACTACATACATATATCACAGTCAGTTATTATAGCTAGATATGATCCCATTCCACGATCTTTATTCTTCAAGAGCTTCTACGTCTAATGGAGTGTCTGGTCTATGATTATCAGAGTCTAAATGGAAATTCGATTCTAGTTTTATTTCTATTCCGTTAGATTCGATATGAGACTCGGTCATGGAGAAACTGATAGGATGGCCGATTTCTCTGTGGTCTGGATGCCATTGAGACGTGTACAGCATTGGCGCGCTCGTTGTAGCCGGCAAGGCGATCGCAAGGGGAGGGGCAATATTCGCGCTTTTCTCTTTTCTCTCGCGGGCGCGGCGATTTTGGAACCAAATCTTTATCTAACAAGAAAAAAAATCTATTAAAGTAAAGGGTACATTTTTTATTAAACTTATTGACAAGCGAGACGCGTGCCCATTAACACACACACACTGTCGATCGTTATCCGTGACATTAGTTATAATCAAGTCTTTTGAGCCAGGTAAATTCAGCAGCTACAGTGCCCTTCATACCAGAACACAGCATTTTTTACACGCTGCTGGTTCTCGACAAAATATCTGACACTGCGGTGGTATATAGCTGGAGCATTCCTTGCTAATGGGGCCAATCAGTAAACATTACTTTTAAGAACTTCCATCATCGATATAATATTACATACTTACCTAAATAGGTACTATATCGATGACTTCAATAGTAAAGAAGTAGGCGGGATAACGAGTTATCATTAGGCAGATTGGAGAGAGCATGATGCGCTAACCCCCTCTGCCAAATTTTTGGTCATATGGTCAGGTCATTCTTTATTTGTGTGCGTGTATTTTTGAATGTGTTGCGAGTTTACTATAGTGTGGGTATGCGTGAAAGTGTATCTGTGTGTGTTTACTTCGCCTCCCGCACCCCGCAAAAGTGCCACGAAAAATTTGTTCGGGGAATCGACGCGATACTAACTCCTTTGGTACTTTCTCTGAGGCAGATCATGATAATTCGTTATACCGCCGTCGCCGCCTTTTACACACAATTATGGTAGGCTACTCTTCTGCGATTACAACCGTAAAAAATATGAATAAAGTACTTAATTATTAAACAGTTACAGCCCTATCGCCATTTGGTTTGTTATTTACTTGCCGGCAGGTTTGACTAGGATAGTCAAACCTGCCGGCCGCGGCGGCTAACCTTTTTGCCCGACTGCCTATGTATGCTTTAAAAAACATCAACATTAGCCAAATATGCATGAGGTATTAGATCATCATCATCCTTATTTTGAATTTTGAGACGTACAGGTGATTGCTCTGTATTGTACTACCTGAGAAGGAACAATTAGGTACACGGAGTTGTGACTCACCGCAAGGTTTGAATCACGGAATAGCGCGACCTGGGGCTTGGATAGGAAGCGGTTGCCCGCTGCGCCACGGAAGCTAGTAAGGCAAATGCTTCAGAATATTCCACGTAATCAACGAGCAAGTTAGTTGGGATACTGGAATGATTTCCTAAGGTATGTACTCTTCCTTCGGAGTCGCTGGACGTCCGGGTTGTGGGCCCGTCGCCCATTGAGTACGGCGACTCCGAGAAGGACGGCGGCGGGGTTGCGACCTCCGTCCCCGTGAGCACCGTGTCTGGTTGCCGGGGGGCTACAATGCGCCCCCGGCGGCGGTCTCTAAGGCAAGGCACTTGGGGCGCCCTGGTGCAGGTCCCACCAGAGAGCCCTGGGGTCCCCTCTCATGTGCCGATGCGACAGCCGCGGGGGTTTAGTGGGTAAGAGTCCCACATACCCCGGTCGAGCCCCACAGCTCCCGGGGACCTTTTGAAGGCTTCCCCCGAGTCAAAAAAAAGGTAGGTATTCTTAAAAATAACTGATCAGACAATTGTCAGGAGTAGAATAGAGGATAACAAATCCCGAACCCGGTCGTCTCGAAGTTGTAACGCGGCAGCTAGCGCGCGCAACGCTGGTGGTGCTAGGTACGGCGCCCGCGCATACGCAGCCTCCAACGCGGCCGCCTGCGCCGCCGTGAAAGGCACGCGTGCGTGCCGGCCCGCCCGCCGCCCGCGACATCCGCCACCGTTCACTGCGCCTATCACAAACAACCGAAGGTTATTTAAATATGCAGCATATCTCTGTTAAAACTTCACTTGTACGTTGCGCGTTCATTACATCCGCCGAGAATAATGTCGCTGAAAACGCCAAGTGGGAAGGGACGCTATGCGAATAATTGTTAGCTAACTTTATATTTTTAAACAAACCGGATAGATGGAAAGATGTGATAATAAATCTACTATCAGCTATCTAAAGAGAAGGCTTCGACTATATTTTTAGAGACAGATCAGATGTGACAGACCTGAAGGTTTTGACAATGGTTATTTTTTGGATTAACTGATTTGTTTTTTCTGAATTGTTTAAAAGTTTGTTTGTTTAACACTAGTGCACTCTCTCTGTTCACTTCATGTACGTAAATTTAATTATTGGTAAAACTTTGTTGGCTACACGTTCTCATTGTATGAGCCGATGTCGATATAATGAGCTATTTGTTTCTCTATAAACTAAATAAATAAATAAGTAAAATAAAACAAGCTAACGTGGCAGACGGGGCGGTCGATACCGAGTGCAGCAAAGCCATTCTGGAACTACAATACTCTCTCTTCTGCTTCTAGAATCACTATTCAATATCCGGTCGATGCTGAAATCGGAACCGCACTTTGAACTCGATTGTCTCGGAGATGTATCCATGGCCGAAATCTCAACACGTTATGTCAGTCCCTTATTTTCAAAATTACGTGTGGTGTGGAAGGTGGGCCTTAAATAAGCCACGCCTTACTTAATATCGCTAACCACTTAATACTTATATTACGCATCCCCAACAGATGAGCATCATAGATGTTATCAGTGACCGCATTCAATGGGGTGCACGCACCAATGAGCTCCTGAGTGTTGTGACGTTGGCTCATTCATACGTCCCGCAAATTGAATGGTAAAGAGATACTGTTTGCACACAAAAGGATGTTATTACTTTAAGGGTATGTGGGAAAATTAATTTGTAATTCTATTATGTTGCCTTTGTTGAAGATTAATCGGTATGTAATGTGATATAGGCAATGATAGCTTATTTAATTTTCATTAATTTTAGATAAACTAAATATGATCGGCCGGGGCGGATTTGGCCGGCCCGTTGGTCTAGTGGTTAGACACCCTGGCTGCTACTCGATGGGTCGTGGATTTGATTTCCAACAAGTGTATGGGTGTTATTTATCTATTTAAGTACCTATGTATTTACAAAAAAATATGCATAGGTATTAGTATCAGTTGTCTGGTTTCCATAGTACAGGCTCTGTCTAGTATGGGATCGGATGACCGTGTGTGGATTGTCCCAAGATATCATTATGGTCGCACATAAATAATCTTTTCACTTTGCGGTTAGAGATATTTAAATTGAGAGAAGTTAAAAAAGTGGTTTTGCTCAAATGAGACATTAGTTATTATGTTGGTTAGGTCCAGAAACACCAACTACTTATACAAGTAGGTACTACAACAGTAGTTATACAAGTAGTAGTGGTAAGTATTACTATACAAGAAGTTGGAGTTCCTTCACAAAGCAAATTTTAGACACTGCTACTTTGTAACAGAATAGCACACTCTAAGATGGTACCAATATTGGTACTTAATAGCAGACACTGAGATGGATGGTAGGTACCAATATTGGTAGGTACTTACTTACCTAGCAGGGACATGTTTTAGGTACATATACGCCACAACGTCTTCGGTCAGATGGTTTACTCATATGGACTCAATGTATGGACTACATGTTTTTTGTCCTGCGATTCTATCTATTTAAATTATAATACAATCAATATCATTGAAGTGGTCACCAGGCTTACGACACCTTTTGATTTTTTGAAAGATTACAAGTTCCCGTTGCGTTTACTATTGAAACGCCACGTTGTCGCATTGTATGATGGTTGCACATAACAATAGACTAAGAGAGCATTGAATGTCTACAATTATATCCACTTACAGTGGCTACATCGGAGTCCACCTCAATGACACAGGAAATACGCCGTAGATTTTAAATGTAATTATCCAATTGCGTGCTTTGAAAAAGCAAGGAAACAAGTAAGTAGTTATTTCAAAGGCACTGATAAAGTGGTTTCATTACTTTTGTAGCATAAAAAATTCTCAACTAGACTCAACGGTGATATGAGGTGGTACTGAACAGTCAGTGACGACTACGAGGAGGACCGCGGCAGGGCTGCTACCCCCATCCCGTGACCACCGTGACGGTACCCGGGTGACAACAATACGTCCCCCGGCGGCGGGATCAAAGGTAAGGCACTGATGTGTTCCTGGTGCAGATTTCACCCAGGTCCCCCTCTCATATGCCGATGCGAAAGCCGGAAAGGTTTTAGTATGTAAGAGGAACATACCTCGGTTGACAGGAAGCCAGGGACCTTTTGTAGGTATCCCCTACGAGAGCAAAAACAGGGACTAGTTAGTCTCCACTCCTTGTATTTGCTGGACGTTTGCGGTGTGGGGCCTATAAGTTCAGGCTATTGTAAGTTTATCTGCACATAGATATTTTTATAGACAATTAATAGTAAAATGTGAATAGCATGTGTGACATAGGTACCTTTAAAGTCTTCGGAGTCGCTGGATGCTCAGGGTGCGGGCCCTTTGAGCGTCCATTGAGTACGGCGGCGACTCCGAGGAGGACGGCGGCGGGGTTGCGACCCCCGTCCCCGTGAGCACCGTGTCAGGTTCCCGGGGGGCTACAATGCGCCCCCCGGCGGCGGGCTCAAAGGCAAGGCACTGAGGGGCCCCTGGTGCAGATCCCACCGGAGAGCCCTGGGGTCCCCCCTCTCATGTGCCGATGCGACAGCCGCGGGGGTTTTAGTGGGTAAGAATCCCACATACCCCGGTCGAGCCCCACAGCTCCCGGGGATCTTTGGAAGATTTCCCCCGCGTCAAAAGAAAAAAAAAAAGGTACCTTTACAGTAACACAAATCAGTCGTAGCTCGACAACAGTATGTTTGAGGCCTTTGTTTTCTTGTACTGTTTTTTTCACACCAGTCTGAAGGTTAGGCAGTTGCCGGAAAAACGAGTAAAACCGATTGATGTAGGTGCGAAACGGAGGTCACGGGTTTAAATCCTATGGGACGCAACAACTTTGCGTATTCCTTTCGTTCCTTAATGTTGAGGCCAATTAATTGATCTGAAATAAAATCTTTTTAAAAAAAAATTGAACCGACTTCAATATCACTGAAAAGTATAAAATAATTTAAATATTATTGAAGTTGGTGTTAGCTTACCGGCTGTGTATATTTGGCACCAACTTCAATAACATTTAAATTATTTTATACTTTTCAGTGATATTGAAGTCGGTTCAATTTTTTTTAAAAAGATTTTATTTTAAACTTTTTAGTGATATTTTCATATATAAAGATTGAACCATCGAAAACCGTAAAATTATCTAGATAGGTTATGATCACATTATCGTCTACATAGTTTTACATAATTCATGTTTCTTCAGAAACTCAGAACCTATTTATCCGGTCGTAATGAAATTTGCATGGAATCATCATAGTAGTTTACTCTCTCGAATAAAAAAAGAATCATCGCAATCGGTTCATAATTGTCAGAGCAATGTAATGGAGAACATCAGTTTTATGGTTTTTACCAGATAAATTCCTCCACATCGTTCATGTTCCTCCAGGAAGTTCTTATCTGGTTGTAATAAAATTCATACAGATTTAATAAAATGGTTTCTTCTTTCGATTAAAAAAAGAATCATTGAAATTGGTAAATATTTGCCAGAGTTATGACTATTTTTGTCCTTAAAAAGCGACATAAAGTCATCGATATAGGCTTTCCTGCAGCTCTCAGTGCGCAGTCACCATTCTTGTTTTTCAGGAACTACTTATTACTACGCAATAATTTTTTTATGGGACCCAATCAATGGATTGAAGAATGGATGGAAGAAAGATTTTTTCAAATCGGTTCATAATTGACAGAGTTATGCGCGAACATACATAAAAAAAATATATATATATATATACAGACGAATTGAGAACCTCCTCCTTTTTGAAGTCGGTTAAAAAGCTTCTACGCGTCGTAGAAAGGATCAGTGTCGGTGATGGTGGTGGTTGGGTAACATTGAAATTTGTGAAGAGAAAATTCTGGAATAATTACACGTAATAAAGGTTTATGTGAATTTTACAGGAAAAATAAAATGATGTTTCTAAGTGGTACAGTTTTATAGAAATCCTAAAAAAAAACTCGACAAGCAAACTTACGGTTAGGTACTTTTGCGGTTTGGTCTTCTTGCTGTCTAAGGAAAATAATTTTAAAACGTCCAAAGTCCAAAGAAGGTATGGAATAATGGAACCCTCAGTGCGCAGTGAGTCCGACTCGCACTTTACCGGTTTTATATCAACTTATTGACGAAATAAGCATAACGTTCGCCTCACAGTAGGTAGGTACTTAATAAAGCGCCACGTCTATGAACCTCTATCAGCGTTCATTCCTAAAAATAAAAAAAAAACTGCGCTTGTCACCCGACATTAATGTGTCTCTTGAAAACACCCACATTTTAATCGGATAAGAAAACAGACGCAGGCAAACCATTTCAGTCCTTAGCTGTAGTAGGTAGGAATTGTAAATGACGTTGAAAATCGCTTAGTCTGGACTGATGGGTCATTCAGAACGTAAGGGTGCGTTGCCGCCGCCCGTGCGTCTAGTTGCCCGATGGTAGAATGGGGATGGTGCAATCAAGTCATATAATTCCTGTAAAATTTACACTCTGAAGACATCAATGTTTACACATTGCTGCTTGGCGGCAGAATAAGCACTAACCTATGTAGCACTAAGTGGTTGTTCTGAACTGGACGATCTCTTGCAAAAGGATTGACCTATGACCTCCTCATCAGCAGCCTAAAGATGTCCACTGCTGAACAAAGGCCTCCCCCTTGGAAGGGAGGGGTTGCCATAATCCCCACGCTTGGCAGGTGTCTTGAGGATCGTAGTAGGTACAGGTAATCTAATAGAAAGACACCGAGTTCTTGCTTTCCATGCTGATTAGATACTTCGTAGGACAACCAACGGGAGGCCATGCTATTCGTATCCTAACACCACAAAGTCCTGGATCACTGGATCTATTAGTAGGATCTATTTTTACATAATACGATAATAAACCGTGGTGACATAGGCCTTGCTGACCTCTTCGGAGTCGCTGGACGCTCGGGGTGTGGGCCCTTTAAGCGTCCATTGAGTACGGCGGCGACGTCGAGGAGGACGGCGGCGGGGTTGCGACCCCCGTCCCCGTGAGCACCGTGACTGGTTCCCGGGGGCTACAATGCGCCCCCCGGCGGCGGGCTCAAAGGCAAGGCACTGAGGGGCCCCTGGTGCAGATCCCACCGGAGAGCCCTGGGGTTTTAGTGGGTAAGAATCCCACATAACCCGGTCGAGCCCCACAGCTCCCGGGGATCTTTCGAAGATTTCCCCCGCGTCAAAAAAAAAAAAAAGGCCTTGCTGACCTACTTATTTAGGTACTCAAAAATTTGCCGCTTTGGCGGTATTGGTCACAAAAAAAAATTATAAGGCCTTACCATCAGTTGAAGTTTTTAAAATTAAACAGATCATGTCTTTTTCTAAATGGTATCGCGACTATCACTTGAACCGAATAGTATTTGCAGTTAACTGTAAAATACACGGCAAACCGGTAGTTATTTGCTTCTCACGTAACAATCAAGGCTTCTCAACAAACCGCTGCGCGTATTCCACTCCCTCATTCGACTCGCATTGTGCCTTGATCCGCAAGACAACAAACACAAGTGAATAAGAAAGTTAGAAGCAATTTAATTAAGTGCTCTTAAAGTAATTTAAATACAATGTCTCTCCCAAAATATTTTGAACTGGCGAATGGTGATCAGATGCCACGGATTGGATTTGGAACTTGGCAAGTGAGTTTAACTTCGAACTAGAAAGTAAATACAAGATTTTTTGCTGTAAGCAATGATATTTCTGTAAGTAATAATTTAATGTGTAAGGTAATGTACTGTTCTTATAGGTAATTTACTTAGGCTAATTTTATATTTGTTACCTACAAAATAACGTAATATTATGTAAAATTGGTGATATAACCGGTATAGGAATTTTTGATACTTAATTCAGTGCAAGCCATAAATATTAGATGGAAAAAGCAAGTAGGTACGTACGTACCTACTTAATTAAATTATATTCAGTGTCAACGAACTCGTTTGATCCTACTTACTCAAGGATCTATTTTTGCATAATATGGTAATAAGCCGGTTTATAAATAGGTAGGTAGGTACATGCGTTACGGTTAAATATAAGTTTTCTGAACCACAAAGCACATACGTAAATACACGTAGGTACTTTCCGTAACTACGTCCTGAATAATTTATTAGCTGGTAACAAATAGTAGCCAGGACGCATTTGATTTCTTCAAATCATCAATTTCATCTGTGTGTTTCAACTTTTCCACGTTTGTCGGCTACCAGCTTTCCTATTTTCAACAGCATTGAATGTTTTTATCATAACAACATAAACTATTTTTTAACCGACTTCAAAAAGGAGGAGGTTCTCAATTCGTCTGTATATATTTTTTTTTTTTTTTTTTTTTTTTATGTATGTTCGCGCATAACTCTGGCAATTATTAACCGATTTGAAAAAATCTTTCTTCCATCCATTCTTCAATCCATTGATTGGGTCCCATAAAAAAATTATTGCTTAGTAATAAGTAGTTCCTAAAAAAACAAGAATGGTGACTGCGCACTGAGAGTTGCAAGAAAGCCTATATAGATGACGTTTTAGTCGCTCGGACTCGCTCGGTCGGACAAAAATGGTCATAACTCTGGCAAATATTTACCAATTTCAATGATTCTTTTTTTATTCGAAAGAAGAAACCACTGTATTGAATCTGTATGAATTTTATTACAACCGGATAAGAACTTCCTGGAGGACCATGAACGATGTGGAGGAATTTATCTGGTAAAAACCATAAAACTGATGTTCTCCATTACATTGCTCTGACAATTATGAACCGATTTCGATGATTCTTTTTTTATTCGAGAGAGTAAACTACTATGATGTTTCCATGCAAATTTCATTACGACCGGATATTATTTTCTGAAGAAACATGAATTATGTAAAACTATGTAGACGATAATGTGATCATAACCTACCTAGATAATTTTTCGGTTTTCGATACTTCAATCTTTATATATGAAAATATCACTAAAAAGGTTAAAATAAAATCTTTTAAAAAAAAAATTGAACCGACTTCAATATCACTGAAAAGTATAAAATAATTTAAATATTATTGAAGTTGGTGCCAAATATACACAGCCGGTAAGCTAACACCAACTTCAATAATATTTAAATTATTTTATACTTTTCAGTGATATTGAAGTCGGTTCAATTTTTTTTTAAAAATATTTTATTGAAAAATAGATACTAAAGAAAAATATCTAAAATGCATTAAATAGGTATGAATGTATAAGTGTGGGGCCTATATTGAAGTCAGTGCTTTCTATACTTACAGGTATACCTACCTTACATTATAATATAGGTACTTCAAATTAGGGAAGAGTACAAGTTTCATCGAAATCGGTACAGTAGTCTAAGATACCTATAGACTTTTTATATTTTCAGTAAGTTACTCTAACGTAGACGTTCAAGTAGCGTAATAGTGCTGATAGGTACCAAGGTTATGAGGTCTTGATCTTGGTAAAATAAAGAGCATTAAATGACGAAAACATGTAAGTATTTTGAAGTCGGTGCTAGGACATCCTGTTAATTATGATTGTATGCTGGATGTGAATGCATATCTATACGTATTTGTACCTATGTGTGCGTGTATGCATAAACGTAAATTAAGCCTTTGGCCGAGCAGAGGGCCAAACAAGTCAAGGTTAGTGTGACTGGTTTCTTGAAAGATGCGTTACGTGATATTAATGACTAAAAAGACTTTATTGTACTTATTTAACACTTGCCAACCTAATCGATAAAAAAGTAAATAACGTGACAATGGTAACTTGGCAAAAGACCCAATGGGATGGGATGTGTGAGATAAGTAGGTACTTACTTACCTACATATTTGTTGTTAATAAGTACAATTAATAAACTTAATTTATACCAATATGACAATCTAATTTCCTGTTAAATGATAACATAAAATCTTTTTTAAAAAAATTGAATCGACTTCAATATCATGAACCACCGAAAACCGTAAAATTATCTAGGTAGGTTATGATCACATTATCGTCTACATAGTTTTACATAATTCATGTTTCTTCAGAAAAAAATATCCGGTCGTAATTGCATGGAATCATCATAGTAGTTAACTCTCTCGAATAAAAAAAGAATCATCGAAATCGGTTCATAATTGTCAGAGCAATGTAATAGAGAACATCAGTTTTATGGTTTTTACCAGATAAATTCCTCCACATCGTTCATGGTCCTCCAGGAAGTTCTTATCTCTCCTTTTTTGAAGTCGGTTAAAAATAGATGGGATTCCTAGTGTTTTTCTCTCTCTTACTCTCTATTATAATCGGTGTATTAAAGCTGCTGCCCGTGGTGTGTCCGGGTAAGAAAAGCACCCACCCATCTCCTGCTGTTGGGTTTCGTAAGGGGTGATTATTAAGTCGGTGCTAGCACATCATGTTAACTAAGACTAGCACGAGCTGACACTGACTTCAATATACATATTTTCGTTATTTTATGCTTTTTAGATACTTAATTTACTTTGAAATCGGTTTATAACACTTTTTAGTGACTTTTATTTTAGCAAAATATGTATCAGCACTATCACGCAACTCGAACGACTACGTTACAGTAACTTACTAAAAACATAAAAAAAAATATATCTCTTAAACTACTTGACCAATTTTGATAAAACTTATACTCTACACTAAGTTGAATAATACTCTAACTATTGCAAAAAGAATTTTTGAAATCGGACTTGTAGTTTCTGAGAAATCCGCGGACAAAGCTACATACATACATAAATATATACATACACTCATAAAATTTGGTAAATTTGTTTAGAAGCCCACATAGATTTACATATATTAATATTACGCATTTTTATTAATATTACATACATACGCGTCGAATAGAGAACCTTCTTTTTGAAGCCGGTTAAAAATAAGAAGTCGGACAGCAGCGTCTTTCTGCGATCCCCAATAATACCTACGCCTGCCAAGCGTTGGGATTATGGCAACCCCTCCCTTCTAAGGAGGAGACCACTGTTAAGCAGTGGACCTATAGAGTTTATACAGTAAGTAGTTGTACTAATAAATATTCTAAGAGTGGACCTCTTTCGGCTTATTATGAATACAGCCCTAGAAATTCCTTCTTGGCTAAATTCCCTGATAGTATAAAACCTGGAATACAGGCCGCTGATGATGTCCTCGAGAAAGCTGTAGACGAAGCTCTGGAGGCAGGGTACAGGCACTTCGACAGCGCTCGCGTATACGAGAATGAAGCAACACTGGGCCGCGCGCTTAATCGGTGGATTGGTGGAGACCCCGCCAAGAGGAAAGAGTTGTTCGTTGTAACCAAATTGCCACCTGGAGGTAAGGATCTTCCCGTTACTCAATCATACCATAATAAATTTCACTTTTTTTATACAAGCTAGTGACAAGAGAAGCAAGACGCAATCGAGGATGGTAAAGCACACTAGCTAAAAACATATTATATAATCATAAAATAATAATGTCCTCCTGGCCGAAACGACCACAGCGGCAAATCTTTCACAAGATCAGCCATGTACGCAGGAGATATTATAGTGCACAAGCGCTTGCGTAGACACAAGTGCACTCTCTCTTCCTTTATATAATACCTCTCATAATCCGATGGGACGGAAGACCGACACAACCGGGGAGACGTTAGGCGCAGGACCGACTTTTTACATGCCCATCCGACGCATGAATCATCTTACTTTACAGACAATCAGGTGATCGGTCTGCATTGTCCTAGCCAGTAAGGAACAACTACTCAAATTTGTTGCCCCCCGCAGGATTCAAACCCGCGACCTCCGGTTTACAAAGCAAGCGATTTCCCACTGCGCCACGGAGGCTACAATATAATATATTATTATTAGCCTATATTGATATAAGTTATTAAGCATCTTGCTTCTTTGCAGTAATTTCACCAGCTAAAGTGCCCGTCACCCCGAAAAACAGCAATTTTACACACTACTGCTTGGCGGCAGAATATCTGATACTGCGGTGGTACCTACCTACCTGGACGGTTCCTTGCACAAGGGATCTACCACCTAGGAAACCCTTAAAGGTTCACAAGTGGGAAAAAATATTTACTTGCAGGCATCGATCTTGCAGGTCTGTAAGTGAAAGCTATTGGGTTCTCGTTACGTATGTTAGTACCACCTATCTTTTCGGATATAAACGCAGAAACCTCATCATTAATGATATTTGTAAGTGATAAGTTGTGGGGTAACTACCAAGTAATAATCTACATCGGTAGGTACACTTTGTGAGTTGGTAGGGCCATGTCATTGCCCTATGGTGCATAGTACGATAAGGCTTGTCTTCTCGGACGTTACAAAATGCAGGCGTGTATTTAATGTAAAAAGTATCCTAATGAAATTATCACTTATATTAAAAGAAAATCTGAAGCAGATCGAATTTGCTGGCACCTCGAAATGTTAGGTGTAAATAATCTAAATGTTCCTATTTTAGGAGACATAACTATAGGTTTTAGGTAGGTACCATCATGGCATGTTTAAATGAATTGCTATAGATATTCATATCTAATAATTCCTGCTGGAGAGAATAGGTGTAGTGCCACAAAGCCATTTATAACGCCACATGATTCGACGTATCTCATTAATTATTATAAAAATCTCGTTGTTACGCAGGTAATAGAATAGAACGGGTGCAGGAGTACTTCGACGGATCCCTCCGAGATCTCGGACTTGATTATGTAGATATGTATTTAATCCATACGCCATTTGCGTTCGAACATGTACCCGGTGACATGCACCCCAAGAATCCAGATGGCAGCATGAAGGTAGACCATTCTACTGACCTGCTTCAGTTATGGAAGGTAAAAAGTTTATGTTTAGAAATAAATTTAAAAAAAATGCTTATAAATATGCCAAATATTTATGGCAGCGTCATTCCATCAAAATCTTTTAAAATATACTTTATAACGGGATTTATACATACAGCAGCTATTATTCAGCAAAAAAATTCAGTGTATTCGTTGATACTTATAATTATAAATAGAAACCTTTAAATATATCTAAAATAAACAACTGTGCCATGGGTATTTCATTTACCGAAAACTTTGATACATACTCGAATCAAGTGGATGGACATAAAGATGCAAAGGAAATTAACACAAATGCAATTTATAGATGTGATGCCGTGTACAAAGAGTGTAGTTTCGAACCGTCCAAGAAAATTGGTATAAAAACAAAGAACAAAAAATCTAAGTTTCTGACCAACCCAATATTAGCTTTACAAGAAATGATGAAAGAACCACCAAAGAACAAGCAAGATTTATATACGAAGTATTCATGGTCAAAGGTGTATCATTCGCCAGTGAACAGAAGACCGTTGCAAGAAAAGCTAACCAACCAAAATGATGAACCAGTTTCAGTAGAACCTAATTTAGATAGTATTGAAAATCAGTACACAGAGATAAAAACCATCCCCGATCAGAAATTGATGCACACAATTGGGACTTCTGTAACATCAATTCTGAAGCCAAAACCAGCCACAAAAAAACCTTTGAATTGGTATAAACATGTGTTGCCAAGGTTAATGTGTCCCTGTTGCTGCGGTGGAGAAGACGCCCTTCCAGAGCGCAGTGCTGCTGAGTCTTACGAAAGCATCGATATAAAAACGGTTTCGAATAATGCTTTCCCTGCCCTTAATTTAGACGCATCTCTGATGAGCATCATACATGTTAAGATAACGGAAAGCAGAACATAATATTAAATAATAATGAATTTATTATTTTAGCAATTAGTGACAATTATGTTATTAATATGTATCCATGGTTACCAAAAATATATTGCTATAGAGGTAGTCTACTTAACATCCACTCTTCTTTTAAAGACTCATACCGAGGCTTGTAGTCAGTTTTTCAAACCTGGGTCCATAAAGGGGCTTCGTTAAACAGTCAGCCAATTGGGCTTCAGTCGTAACTTGTTTAACTTCAACAAGTCCATCTGATACACACTCTCTAACAAAGAGATTTCTTCTATGTATGTGTTTTGTACGGTTATGTTGCTCATATGGTGGATTGTATGCCAATCTTATGGTAGACTCATTGTCGATGTAAAGACACGGAGGCTTTTCAATCTCAGTAATTTCTTCTAGCATCTTCTCTAGCCACACTATCTCACGTGTAGCTTCTGAGGCGGCTACTACTTCCGCTTCTGTTGAAGATAAAGCAATGGTCTTTTGTTTTTGGCTTTGCCAGCTTATTGGACCATAATAACGGCATAATATTCCAGATGTTGAATGGGAAGCTGCAAAATCTGCATCACTGTAACAAATCAACTTATTTATTGCATTTTGCTTACTGAATACAAGGCCTTTGTTCATAGTGCCTTTTAAATACCGTAATATTCTTTTTACAGCCATAACATCTGCTTTACATGGATTATCTAAATTTCTCGAAGCAGAGCTGACTGCAAAATTAATGTCTGCTCTTGTAGCAACCATTAAATATGCTAAAGATCCTACAGCTTGTCTATAAGGAAACTTTTCTTTTTCATTTGACGAGTCTTCTGTCCCAGGGATCTCTTTTATGATTGGAGTTTTCACTGGTTTACATTCAATCATATTATATTTTTCCAAAACTTTCTTTGTATAAGCTTTCTGACTTAGTGTAATATTCCCATTATTAGACTTTTCAATTTCCAAACCAAGAAAATATGATGCAGGCTTCGTCACAATTTTAAAACGATTTTGGAGTTCCTGGATAAACCTTTCTCCTTCAGTTTCTGTCGTTGACGCCACTAGTCCATCATCAACGTAAAGTGCAATCAGCACTTTAGACTTTCCATTTTCTCGAATGTACAGGCATGGATCAGTAGAACTTTGCTTAAAGTTTGAACTTACTAGAAATTCATGTATACTGGCGTTCCAGCATCTAGGGGCTTGTTTAAGCCCATATAAACTCCTTTTTAGGCGACATACTCTATTCGTTCCATCGCTGTATCCCTCTGGCTGTTTCATGTATATTTCTTCCTCAACTTTACCATTTAAAAAGGCTGTAGTCACATCAAACTGGCAAAGGGATAAGTTCTCCTTTACCGCTATAGCTAGTAGTGCACGGACGGTAGTAAGGCGTACTACAGGACTAAATGTTTTATCATAGTCTACGCCTGGCTTCTGAGAAAATCCTTTTACTACTAATCTTGCCTTATATCTTTCGATGCTACCGTCTGGATAGGTCTTTACCTTATATACCCACTTGCACGGTAATGCTTTCCTATTCTCTGGTAGACGAACAAGTTCCCATGTCTGGTTCACGTTTAGGGAATTGATTTCACATAACATTGCTTCTAACCATTTCTCTTTATCATTTCTTTCCAATACTTCTCGAAATGTTTCAGGTTCTTTGTAATCGCGGAATTCTTCTCCTGCAATATTTACAAATTCATCAAACCTGACAGGCTTTTTGAGACAGCTACGATCACGAAGTATTCGCTGTTCATTAGAGGGTTCAGTCGGAATATTGTCTCTTGTATTTACTTCTTCAATAACTTCAATAACATTTGTATCTGGGATAGATATTTGATCGTTTTCATCTTGTATTGACTCATAATCACTACCATCATCTTCTTCAAAGAAACTTATTTCTGCATAGCATTTAGCGTTATTTTCGTTTGAAGATTCAGCAGTATTAATGGTTGATTTTGTAGTCTCAGTGTAAAATAATTTGTTAGTAAACTTAACATCTTTAGCAGTTATTATTTTCTGCTTAGTAGGTACCCAAATCCTGTAGGCTTTTGAGGTATCTGAGTAGCCAACAAACATCCCAGGTATAGCTTTTGATTGAAATTTATGTTGCTTTTTATCTTTAAGAAGAATAAATACCTTTAATCCAAATTGATGCAAGTGGAAGACGCAAGGTTTTCTTTGAACCCATTTTTCAAAAGGTGTCGTAATTGTACCAAAATGTGTAGAAATAGTTTTGTTGACACTACGATTGGAAAGGTAGTTAGCAGTTTGGATAGCTTCTCCCCATTGGTTCTGAGGTGCTTTCGATTCAACCATCATGCTTCTAGCCTTTTCCAGCAAGGTACGATTTTTACGTTCTGCTATTCCATTTTGATGTGGAGTATATGGCGCTGTTAAGCGTCTAGTAATACCACTGTCTTTTAGGAATTTATCAAAATCTCGGTTGCAATATTCCAAACCATTGTCTGTTTGGAGACTGATTATTGTATCGCCCGTGAAATTTTCCATTTCTGCCTTATACAGCTTGAACTTTTCTAGTACATCGTTCTTATTTTTCATGCAGTATACGCGACTATATCTACTGAAGTCGTCAATAAAAGTCACAAAATATTTATTACCATAATGGGTTTGTGTCTTCATTGGACCACAGACGTCGCTATGTACTATTTCCAGTCTTTTTGTAGTTCTTGGTGAAGTTTTGAATTTACTAGGCAGTCTTTTTATCTTTGCTTGAATACATATTTCACAATCTCCAAGACTCTCTTTTGGATTAAAATCCAAACCAACTAGGGTCTCATTCTTTAAGGCAAGCTTCATATCAGACTCATTCATATGCCCTAAGCGTTTATGCCATTTTTGTATATTGGTTTCTTCTTCTACTAAATTACACCTATGCTTGTTTCGCCTATATGATGCTGGATTTATATAGTACAGACCATCTTCGTCCCTTGACGCATTAAGAATAATACCTTCTTTATGATGTCTCACTGTAGCTTTTTTGTTATTAAATAATACAGTACATCCAGATTCTGTAGCTTTACCAACAGATAGTAAATTTGAACACAGGCTTGGTACATATAGAGTGTCTTTTAGAGTAATTTCTCCACTCTTGTTAGCACCACTGTCGTTAGCATTTACGTTGAGAGTGATTTTACCTTTACCTTTAATTTCAGCCGTTGCTTCTGTTGATGCTAATCTCAGCGACTGATGGTTCGGTTTACAGAGTTCTTCAAAATATTCCTTATTATGTGACATGTGCGATGTACAACCGCTATCAAGAATCCACTTGTTATTTTCTTCGTGTGGGTTCTTGTTCTTAGAATACATACATACACCATACGAATTTTTAGGTTCTTGCAATATGGGCTTATTCTTCTTTTTGTATTCTAATTTTCTGCATTCTTTAATAACATGTCCTTTTTTTTTACAAAATTTACATATTTTTACATAGTAAGACTCTTCTTCTTGTTCTTTAATGTTTGAATTATTGTTTACTTGTCTTGCTTCTGCCTCTTCCAAAATTTTTATTTTCAATTCTTCGGGTGTGGGAAGTGTGTCTCTGGACTCAATCGCTACCCGGAAGTTGTCATATTCTGATGGAAGACTGTAGAGCATCATGACTGATAGTAGATCATCATGAATATGAATATCCATATCTTGCAATTTGTCTACTATGTCCATAAATTTATTTAGGTGATCTCTGACATTTCCATCCTGCATTTTGGAGAGTATCAACTGCTTAAGAAGGGTTGCCTTTCTAGCAGGCCCCTTACTAGCATATATTGCTTCTAGTTTTGACCAAATATCATATGCAGTTTTACATTTTTTAATTTGCTTAAGTTCGCAAGGCGAGATTAAAAGTACTAACTCTGATTGAGCAAGGAGGTCTTTTTCTTTCGTCTGCTCGTCGGCTTTTTCAAGATCTACTGGCTTCTGAATACAAGTCCATAATTTATTTTTAATAAGTATGGCTCTTGCTTGAATTTTCCATGTCTCGAAATTTTCTTTGTTTAGTGACTCAATTTTAGTGCTTGAGCCTGAAGCCATTATTATCATATACTATTTTGTTTTACTCTGCTACCATGTTAAGATAACGGAAAGCAGAACATAATATTAAATAATAATGAATTTATTATTTTAGCAATTAGTGACAATTATGTTATTAATATGTATCCATGGTTACCAAAAATATATTGCTATAGAGGTAGTCTACTTAACAATACATTTTCATAGAAGTCTAAAAAAACAAAGAACACCGAAATTCTATGCAAGAATTTTAAGTGGTGTTATGCGTAATACCTACAAGAACACGGTGTGTTTGCTCAACCCTCTAAAAATAATATAGCATCCATTAGTTAAAAAACATTAGATTAAAAAATAATTATCAATCATAAAAAAAAAGTTCATACAGAAATTGTATCAAATACAATAAGTACCTAATATCAAATTGCTTAAAAAAAGTTTGTCATCAGAAGTAGACAGAAGAAGATATTGGAACGTCAAAATGACACGTCCTAACTACAAAGTACAAAGCTGATAAATAAATAATACTTCTAAGAATGTAGTAACTTTTAAACCGAATTTCATATAAATTTGAACATGTTACCGGTAAAAGAGCAATAGAACATTTGATATTTACCAAACACAATCAACCTAACTGCCGTAACAACGATAGCTTTGGAGCTCTTCTAGTGTTCTAGTCTGTGTGTAGGAGTAGAGGTGAATAATAATGCAGGCTTTATAAAGTAAGTGTGATTTGCCTACATTGATATGGATAGTTGGGATTATTTTAAACCACAACGCCTTGAAGTACCAATATAAATTTTACAGAGGGCAATTTATCAATATGTAGAATAAATCTCTAAAAAACAGATATAAAACAAATAAAATGAAATGCTAACCTAATCAATGGATCGAAGTTTATCTAAATTACAACACTGGAAAGTTGGATTTTTATTCAATATGCCAAAACCAGCATACACTGACTAGTTAGTACCGAGAATGAATTCTAGCGATGAGATTAAAACAAGTTACAAGATAGCTCACAGTTTGATTCAAGAACATTTCGATTTGTCGCTGCGATGCATTTACGCACACGAACAACGACATCAGAATATGGATAGTCATTTGAATGAATTGTATGCAAATATTAACACCCGCACATTCGGACAGTCATGTGTTACTCCTTTAAAACATAATGCTCCAAATGCGACGGAAAAGGCTAAAAAGAATACCTTAGCAGATATATTTTCCTGCTGCACAACGAACACAAAAAACAAAGGAGTACGAAGTCTTAACGTGAATAACTCAACAAATCATGGACATTACGTCGGGACTAGCTCAAAATTCGCCACTTACGCGTTGAATACTGATATTCATAGAAAAAGCTCTTTTAACAAACAAGCATTTAACTTTGGCTGCCAGTACAGTGTGAAATCAAATCAGAGCCTCGAAATAATATCGCACATGTTCTCGAAGCCCTCGTCCCAGTCCTCGTCGATAGAAAGTATCTACAGCGTAAAATGGAGGCGACGTCCCAAGAAAAAGAAAAAAGCCCCAAACGTGTTTCAAGTTATGATGTACACTTTGGCCAGAAAAATGAAATCAAAGCGACAGACGAATCCGATAAGAAACAAAAAGAATACTGTGGTGGTTCTTCGCTTGCCCAAGGCTTACAGCAACACGTCGATTATCAACAACGTATCTTGCTCACGAAAATGCAAATATCATGTTACGACGGAAAAGCCGTTAATTATTAAAGATGAACCACATTGTCCAATTATTGAACGCTGTACTACCCATACATCTACAAAAATATGTCGCCCGGGGGAAATCCTAGTTAAAAAGTCCTAACTAAAATGACCCAAACTAGGATTTTTTTGTCACCTTAATAATTGTTTTGGAAATATAATATGTATTTGTGATTTTAGACAGTGTTGAAATTAAAAGAATCTGGGCGTGTACGTCATGTGGGAGTGTCTAACTTCAACGTGGAACAATTATCGCGAGTATGCCGCATCGAAAAACCCGCGTGTCTCCAAGTGGAAGTGCATGTTCTGTGCCAACAGCAGCCATTGATAGCCGCTGCCAAAGAACTTGGCATTCCTGTAGTAGCGTACTCGCCACTCGGATCCAAAGCCCTTGCCGATGCCTTAGCAGAAAAAACGGGGTATGACAATACATTTATTACTTTTAAAATATACTTAGCTTCTGTCATTAGTCGTATACGTAGGTATAGCAAGCACAAGTTAGTAATAGGTAGTACTACCTAGAGAATTCAAATGACTTACTTTATAATATAAAATTGTAGTAAAACAGGAACCCTGAAGCATGTGCGCCGGCAGCAGGGTGCAAGGGGGAGCACTTGCACAGTAAAGAAAATACATAAAATTACATTTTTTTTATTAACTTACTGTTTAAATCTATACTTATAATAAAACTGTAACAGGTCCAATTCTGTACATTGAAGATATTTTAAAAATTATATTTGGAGGGCATTCTATAACCGATACTGAGGCCGAAAATGTAATTTTTTTAATTTTTGTCTGTCTGTCTGTCTGTCTGTCTGTCTGTCTGTCTGTCTGTCTGTCTGTATCACGGCTGAGCATCACGCCGAAACTACTGAATGGATTCAAATGAAACTTGGCATGATTTGAGATCTTACCACGAGGTAGGACATAGGATACTTTTTATCCCGTAATCTAGCACGGTTCTTTTGGGAGAGGGGATTAAAGTCAAAACGGGTACTTGGTTATACGCTTGGTCCGATTTTATCAATTTTTCTTTATAATATAATAAATATTAGTAAGGGAACACTCATAGAGAGTTGTTATCAAGGTTTTGTAATCGATCGGGTTAAGCAACGTTAGGTAAGGTCATTAAATAGATGGATGACCGTTTAACGCCATTTGAACAAAACGGGTCCGTGCTTCGGAGAGCAAGTAAAAAGTGGGTCCCAGTTTTTAACCGACTATAAAAAATGAGGTTACGTATTCGATGCGAATGTCTGTTATTCAAAGTTTAGTTAGCGTAAAAATTGCGCAGGCGGAGCTGCGTGGGTCAGCTAGTAAAAACTAAAGACGTCTTAATTGGTGTCCGTCAGGATGACCGGACCACAGCACGGATTCACGTGAAACTTTGCCAAGATTTAGTACCTATTTTGTACTATTTTGTACCTATGTTTAAATATTTTGTACCTCAGTAATAACAAAGTTATTTAATAAATAAAGTGGGAAGCCATTCTGACGTCAGGATGGCTTCCCACTTTTTACTTTGGGTACTTACGGTCCATATATTGCTGAAATCTTTGCATAATAATTTAGTACCTTTTTTGTACCTACGGTAAATATATAAATACTTAATGTATTCCATTTAAAAATTACTTTTATAACATTATAAACAATTATATATGGAGCATCATTCATCTGACATATTATATTTCACAAACCATGTAGTCCCCTTTCCTGCATCCAGGCAGAGGAGTAAAACCCTACATTTGTTAGTTCTAACATTGACGATAACAACTTCTGCCACCTGTTTCTCTGGGAACTTAAACTTTGTCTACAGTTTGGGACGGATGCGTGACCGGCCGCGGGGCGCGTGAGCGACCGGTTGTGTATGTGGCGCGGGCACTTACCACAGCTGAAAAACGGTATTCTCAGATTGAACGCGAGGCGCTGGCTGCGAGTCGGTTACAGCGGTGGGCTATTAAATTATCAGCACATACATACGACATAGAATATGTAAAGTCAAAAGAAAATAGAGCAGATGGGTTATCACGATTGCCAGCTTTGACTAAAACTACACAAAGCGTTTGCGTTCAGGAACAATCTTATTTACATTTTGCGCAAAGTGCCATGTTACTAGATTATAAGGATATAAAACAGCAAACAAGCCGTGATCAGTTAATAAGCAGAGTATTAAGATACATACGGGACGAAGGGCCCACTGAGAATGAAATAATGTCTCTTCGGCCTTACTTCAATCGCTGGAAAAAACTGTAGGAAGAATTAGGTTGTGTGATGTGGAGCTATAGGGTTGTTGTGCCAGAAACTTGTAGATATAAAGAAATCTTTCTCTAGGAGCTACGTGTGGTGGCAAAGTATTGACGAAGCTATCGAAAGAATCTGTTGCGATAGTTGGATCTGCATTGCAGAGAGTGAAGCGCCGCCCATGCCCTGTCTCTGGCCATGGCCTGAGAAACCCTGGGCTCGCATACACATGGATTTTTTGGGCCCTATCGAGGGACGAACATTTTTGGTCATTATCGATGCATATCGATGAACTCGATATAAAATGCGCACTTTGAAATTTTGACAACCCATTTTGACCTCCATTGAAGATAATTTTATGTTTTTTATTTGCTTTGAGGTTGGGTAAGTACGATCGAAATTACAAATCGATAGCACCAGTAGTTCCTGAAATATATAGGTGTGGCAGACAGATAGACGAAGTCATACCATGCACAACCATAAGGATTCCCTTTTAAACGACTTCAAAATGAGTAGTTCTGTATTCGACGCGTATGTATGTAATATTAATAAAAATAAGTAATATTTACTTAATATGTTAATCTATGTGGGCATAAACCAATATTTACCCAATATCATGAGTGTGCGTATGTATGTAGGTTTATCCCCGTATTTCTCAGAAGCTACAAATCCTATTGCGATCGAGTGATATCAAAATCGGTTCAGTAGTTTAAGAGATATAGACTGTTTAAGTTTCCAGTAAATTACTCTGTCATAGCCAGCCATAGTTATTGTAAGTCAATATAAGTGTACTAGTTTATGTTGTTATTAAATAAATTTTTTGTTGATTTTTTCCTAGTAATATTTTTTAAAATAATTTCCTGAAGTTTACAAGCACATGAGAATGTGCCCTTTACATCGTAAAAGATTATATACTATATTGCTAGAATTCTATAATATATTCTGTATAAAATGCTATTCTATAGTGAATAATTTTTAATTTATACATTATTTTTTTTTTATTTATGTACTTTTATTTATATAAAACTAGTTGTCCCGTGCAGCTCCGCCCACCTAATTAACTAATTTACTGCGCAACTTTTTAAAATGTTTTTTCGTAAGAACCTTCGCCTCATAATAATGTAATGTGGGTGTCTTCAAGGGAGTAAATATCCTTTTAATAAGTTTTCGATCAGGTGGGATTGCAGCCAAGCTAGTGCTTATGACTACAAAAAAGACTTGCCACCGTATTTGATGGACGTTTAGGACCCACACTCGAAATTTCCTAGCACCTCGGAAGTGCAAAACTTACCTAAAGTAGGGCCAATTTAATAGATCACATTTAATATCTGTCAGTCTCTTTTGTCATTATTACAATAAATATGTATGACGGGCGTGTTGGTCTGGGATCTGATGACCGTGTGTGGATTGTCCCAGAATATTATATTATTATATGTAATCGTAATTGAAAAAAGTTAAGAAATTGTGCAGTTCTAACTTCAAAAACAATTAATAATATTATTTGCCCACCGTTACCAGGTTACGTTGTTAAATTTTGATGAAGTTTCAAATGTGATCTATTAAATTTCATCAGAGAGGGTCGAATGTAGCACATAATTGTTACTGCATGAATGTTTGCCGTGATGGAGAATTATGAAACGCTAAGCGGGGTCGGAATATCCTAAAGAAAATATGCACTGAATACTTGCTCTGTTTCGCAGGATAGGGGACTACATGTTACATTATAATATGTCAGATAAATGTCAGATGAATGATGCTCCATATATAATTGTTTATAATGAAATAAAAGTAATTTTTAAATGAAATACATTAAGTATTCATATATTTATCGTAGGTACAAAATAGGTACTAAATTATTATGCAAAGATTTCAGCAATATATGGACCATAAGTACCCAAAGTAAAAAGTGGGAAGCCATCCTGACGTCAGAATGGCTTCCCACTTTATTTATTAAATAACTTTGTTATTACTGAGGTACAAAATATTTAAACATAGGTACAAAATAGTACAAAATAGGTACTAAATCTTGGCAAAGTTTCACGTGAATCCATGCTGTGGTCCGGTCATCCTGACGGACACTCTTAATTGCAGTCCAATTATACTGCGCGATTTGAATTTGTCCTTACATTTATTTACTTATTAAACATGTATAATTTTATATTAGTTAATAGTATAATTTGGGAGGTGCATCTCCATCTACTACATATTAGATAAAGATGCACCCCCCTGAAAAAAATCCTGACGGCACTCATGCCCTGAAGACATTTTTAATACGATGTTCATAAATTGCATATAATAAATCTATAATCTAATCTATCTATAATCTAGCTAGAATATAATAAATCGAATTCGACGTTTGAAAGTTAAAACGTATGCTTTAGAAGATTAATACGTACAAAATTTATGGAAAATAAAATTTTGCCGATTTCTGTCATTTCTAGTACTCATAAGTAAGTACATTAAATGGTCCCATAAAGTTTTTTGATACACGAAATACTACATACTAAGTACATGAAATAGGATAGAGTGAAGCATTTTTTTTTTTTAATTTTAGCATTTTATCGCTAACTGTAATTTTTTTTCAAAATCTGTAAATGCAGTTCAGAATATCTCAAAAAGTTATGGATGGTCTCCTAGGGACGTTTTCTTGTAACTATAACGATTACAGTAGCTGCCCGTACTGTCCCGTCTCAAAAAAGCACCGTGTATATGTACTTACGTATAATTTAATTTAAGACCATTTCGTTTGTTTGTTGTTAGAATTTTTTGTGCTTATATAATTATTTATGCTTGTTAAATGTTTCTTTTATATTTGTGTTCAGTCGTGACTACCCTGACCTCTTACAACTGGAAGTGGTACAGCGCATTGCGGCGGCGCACGGACGCACTTCGGCGCAGGTGCTGCTGCGGTACACGCTCCAGCGAGGCCTCGCGGCCATCCCCAAGAGCACCAACCCAGGACGTATTAAACAGGTGAACATTCCACTCTCTAACTTTTTAAGGTTCCGTACTTAAAAGGTATAAAAGAAACCCTTATGGTGCTACTTCGTCTGTTTGTCTCACCCATGTCAGTAACATAAATCTCATTGCAACTTATTTTCTCTTCAATAGTGCCCGAAGTGGGGTGTCGTAAAGTCACGGCTTATTACAATTAAAAATAACTATCGAAAAAATACTGCTTCTGATAAATGTCCTCTGTCGTATTGTTTTCCTTCGTAATATGTATAGACTACTATGTCACTGGGGCCTTGATTAATATTTGATTGACACCTCATTCATCAAAATAGGATGAGTAGTTTCGGCGCTATTGTGAAAGATAGACAGGTGCGAAAATTTTAAACAAACATACATAGATGGACTGCTAAAATCATTCCTTTTGGCTTTGCCGAAGTCGGGTAATAATGGTACGTATAGTTTAGTTTATCCTTTTTGTCTTTATTTTCTCGCAAGGAAAACCTTTAAAAGGTTCCCGGGACCTGGACCTGTCACGGGGTTCGGTCATCAATCGGGGTATGTGGGAATCGTACCCACAAAAACCCCGCAAGACAGGGCTTTTCGGTAGGATCTGCACGAGGAACCCCTCGGTGCCTTATGGCGGAGGGCGCATAATAGGCCGGGGGTCCCAAACCCGCCACCTTTCTCCCTGGAGTCGCCGCTGTTCTCAATGGACGACACTACGACTAGGATAGTTTGTTCTGTGACACACGGACTTTTGATCCCAAACTAGACTGTCTGTACTATGGCAACCAAACATATACCGCCTTTAGTCATAATTATGTATTCTGTGATTTAGTTTTGAACATAATATGTAAAATATGATACTAAAATGCTTATGCACAGCTAAATTGCAGAAACAGATTTTTAAACAGGACAAGCTGTGTCGTGATTAGATCATAATAGCCTCTTGGCACAAAACGTGAACGTAAATACTTAGCCAGGACATAACAAAAAACAGACAAACAATCTACTTAACAAAAACTATAAAAAATGCAATTCTTTTAAACTATGGCCTCAACAGAGACAGACAAAAAACGTTAAGTACTATAATAATTTCCTGCTAGATGTGTAGGTAATTTACGTTTTTCAAGCATAATATTCTACCCATCTCCTTCCGTTGGGTGTCCGTGAGAGGCGACTAAGGGAAAGCAAGAAAACGGGCAGCAGCGTATTTCTATTGGATTACCTACCATCTATACTGCCCCAAGCCGCCTGCCAAGCGTGGAGTTTATGGCAACATCTCCCTTCTAAGGGGGAGGCCTTTGTTCAGCAGTGGATGATTTTCGGCTGATGATGATAAGCATAATATTTCGTTGCAGAACATCTCAGTGTGGGATTTCGAGCTGAGTGACAATGAGATGAATGAGCTCGCTGCGCTGGATCGCGGCGAAAACGGACGTATATGTGACTTTAGCTTCTTCCCCGGTATAGAGACACACCCAGAGTTCCCGTTCAAGAAGTAGTACCTTAAATAATGCCTATGCAAATATTTAATAAAGTTTATACCAAGTAAACATTTCGTTTTTTTTACATTTACTTTGACCTGCGGAAATGTGCTAAGTAACTTATCCGGAATACCAAAAAATAAAATGTAAACAATTCATAAAAAGGGTTCTTGGGGTGTACTTCCGCTTTACTTTTTTTTCGTAGGTACTGTTACTCGTAGCCGATTAATACTTAATACGCAGGATAATGAGTAGAGAATATCGAGATAATTTACCTATTATCTCGTATTCAATAAACGAAAATAATCATAAACGGCTCCGACAGCCTAAATAAATAGATTGTTAAATGTGACTTAATTCGAATTAAAGTTAATTGGGGTTTGTGAGTGCGGCAGGTAATCTTTTTCTTCATTGCTGCCGGGGAGGAAACTTTCAAAAGTTTTAGCACTTAAACCTCTCCGGCCATCGATTATATCGATGTCCCCGGTCTAACATTCATCCGACGCTGTGGAGAGACTGAGCACCTCATCCGTTCGGAACCTCCCAACATATGGACTGCGTTACGTGTCAAAAGAACTAATGGCTATCTCCTAGCCTCATGGTGGTCACACATGCAATGGTTGATCTACCTGCCAAGAAAGCTTCTCGCTTCCTGCAGATATAACTATCAGATACTAAACCAAAGAAAATTTATACCTACGTACTACGTAGGTACTCAAGGTGTATTCAGATTACCAGTCATGCCGCCATCGATATACATGCCGCGGTTAAATAAGTAGGTACCTGTAATTTGCGCAGACATGTCTGTGAACTAAACATTAAACCGTTGCGTAATGCTTGCCAACGTCACAATGACACTGTTTTATTTAAATCACATTTAAATGTACAGATTTAAATATTAAATATAACTACAGGATGGAAAAAACAAAAGGGGACATGCGAGGGAAAGTAAGTAAGCATCGATATACTATAGTATATCGATGTAAGTAAGTGCAAGAAATATTTAAAATACCTATCAGTTATTCTTAAAAACTAAACAATGTATTCTATACTTACTTAATTCTTTTGTTTTAAAAATAAGATTCCATAACCAAATTCAAATATTTTTAAAAAAGCTTACCTGAGTCACCACTCAACAACACCTTGTCTATACATAATTTTCATTTTTAATTGTCAAGTCACTTTTTTATTGAATTATAATCGATAGAGGCAATGATAAGAAAAGGTCTCGCTAATAATCCTAGTATCTTACAACAAAAGAATAAACCTGAAGGGCACCGTATCTAGTCGTTCCAATTTGTAAATTACATTCACTACACCATTGACCAATTGAAATGTTTGTTCAAATGTCAAATATTGTTTTTTTAACACTTATAAGCTAGTGCTTGACCGCAGTCCCACCTGATGGAAAGCGGCGACGCAATCGAGGATGGCAAAACACACTAGCTTATTGAAAGCCTATTCACTCTAGTCTTAAAGACATTAACATTATAATCGGGCAGGAAAACCGACGCAGGCAAACTGTTCCAGTCCTTAGCTGTCCAGGACAGTTTATGATAAGGACAGCCTGTCCTTAATAAAAATGAAGAAGCAAACCGCTTAGCCCGGACTGAAGGCACTTTCACCACATAAGGGTGTGTACGTGCCGTGCGTCTCGTCGTCCGATGATGAAAGGGAGATGGTGGAATCAAGTCATGCAATTCCTGTGCACACTCCAAAATGCAACCTGTAGAATACCGAGAGGCTGGCTACTCTGCGCCTGTGCTCTAGGCTTTGTAAATTGGCCGCTACTAACTCTGCGTCACCAATAAGCCTCTTAGCCCGCCTCTCCACTGAGTACAAAGCTGCAAGATGACATAAAATACATTTGTTCCACTAATTTAAGTATTTCTCGAGTCTAGATTCCTTCAGATTAATTATATTGAGTTGGCTTTATTTCAAAGAAATACCTAACCTTTATTTGAGAGATTACAACCTTTGCTTATCGTGATGACATATTTAGTTGGTTTAATTACCGCGGCTCAGATAAGTAGGTACCTAATTAAGCTTCACGTTTCAATGCGGTTGTTCTTATTTATTTATAAAAACAAAGTAGTCGTTCGTTTTGTCCAGCCTGTATACCTAATTACCTATTGGTATACGGGGTGTAAGGGAAACCGTACCGAAAACCGATACATGATCACCAGGGATCCAGTACATGATTCTGAACATTCTAGTGTTGAAATTTTTCATCGGCTTTTTCATGAAATTCCGAAAAAAAAGTGCCGCTTTTTTTATTAAAATTAGGATATCATCATTATTGGTTAGTATAATAATAAAGCCTAATTGCAATTTAAAAACAATAAATTACTTATTTGTGCAAAGTTAGCAATCATCATCAGCCGAAAAGTCCACTGCTGAATAAAGGTCTCTCCCTTAGAACGGAGGGATTGCCATAATCTTCCACGTTTGGCAGGCGGCTGGATTGAAATTAGCAATGTAATTTGAATAAAATCTTTTTAAAAAAAAATTGAACCGACTTCAATATCACTGAAAAGTATAAAATAATTTAAATATTATCTGTTTAGTATCAATATCCGGAATCCATCTTGAGTCAAGCACCTGTCTTTCAGCCAATAGTGTGCGTTTCCTATTCCCTCTCTGATGTAAGCGCCCTCTAGAGTCTTAGTTTGGAACTACTTACGAGGCGCGCGAGCACCGGGTGATGTTTCATCATTATAGCGTCGTCTTTCGTGCAATGCACTTCAATACTTATAATAAATTCAAATCAGTGTATTCTAGTTAAGTATTTTAGTATAGTACCTCTCTAATGAAAAATTCAACGAGTAGTGAAAGTGTGTAGCAGAATTCACGCCGATCCGGAAAAGAAGATCAAACCGTGAGTTATGTACATTGAACTATTATCCCGACGAGTGGCATTTTAACGGATTTAATATCGCCGTCCATAATAATTATAATACAGACTGTTTATTATTATGATTATTAGGATATATTATGTTATTTTATTTATTATGATTTAAATAACCTGCGGCAGACTAAGCAAATACTAAACTTAATTGCCGTGCCCCTCCCTGTTTGTAAAGATTTAATATAAAAAATTACAAGATACCTGCATTTTGTAAATCATTTTTTATAATTTTTATTTCACATGAAGATTGTATACTATTAAATTTACGGGAGTTCCAAAGAATTTAGATAACTACCCTCTGTTTTGTTGAATCGAATGTTGTTTTAACGATACTTAGTAACTGTTTAAAGCATTACTTAACAAGATAGAGACGTTGTTTTCTGAAGGTTTACAGTACAATAACGTAATGGACGGTTTACTTTAAATGGTTTGCGGATGGCGAGCGGATTTGATTAAACTACGTCAAATTTCTGAAAAATTACATCGTGATGTTTTTATGAAAATACCCCCTAGTTCTGCAGTGTTATTTATTGACGAATCTGTTCAAAATTACCTTCAAAAAATTTGGGGGGGGGGGGGGGCAAGGAAAAAGTTTAATGAACCCCGGCCAGTGTCTCAATCACAATCAAAATGCTTTTCTAAATATAAGCAAAAACCGGCGACAAGCAAACAAGCGAATGGAAGCGGTATCAAGTACTCGGGGAATCTGGGTGACCAAAGAACATCTGCAAGCTGCCAATTGGGGCGCGACTTTAAATTTTTTTTCGTAAACCACTATTATTTTCAAATTCCTTAGTCATGCAAAGTTATCGAACAAAAACATCGCTCGATACGTCAGCGCAGATCCAACTACATAATTTGGAGTTGGGTTGCTTTCAACAGGCGGAATGTACACACAGCTCAATCTACATTCTTCCTGGTACCCAAGTCAAACGGTAGCCACCGCCTAATTTTAAATCTTTAAACAATTGAAAGACTATATAACGAAACCGTTTCGTCTATTAAATCTTATTCGTGTCCTAGCATTTTGCAGGACTAGGACTGGATAATGAAACTAAACCTGAGCCTAGCTTAGTTTTAAGTATCAATTGCTCATCATCGTAGATTCCGGGTTCGTATGTCATCACGGTCAAAACCAACACTAACTTTCTTCAGCGCCAAGTACCTTCGCTTCATTAACCGATTGGGTGGCGAAGCGAAGTTTCGGTGTCATCATGGTATCCGGTGCGTGGTATACTGGCAAGATTTTCTTCTGGCAAGAGAATCTGTATATCAGCTAAAGGACGACATAGCTTTTACCATTAAAATCTGTAGGATACTGGGTTAGACGAGAAATCTGTTTTGGTACCGACATAATGCCTCGAGTTTCTCGGCATAACTTGGGACGCAAAACGCAACGCAAAGTCCCGGTCGGTACCACAGTGCCATTCGCTACGCAAAGCACTTCACGAACAGCTCGTAAAAGGCAGTTGTTCCCTCAAACAATCAATCTCTAATGGGGAGTATTGGGGAGACCCAACTTTGCCACATTGTTTTTGTACCGACATAATGCCTCATTTTCGCGGTATGACCTGGGACACAAAACGCAACGCAGTCCCTGTCTGTACCGAAATGCCAATCGCTACACAAATCACTTAACGAACAGCTCGAAAAAGGTAGTTGATCCCTCAAACAATATCAATCTCTAATGGGGAGACTCAACTTTGCCACATTGTTTTTGTACCGACACAATGCCCCATTTTCGCGGTATGACCTGGGACACAAAACGCAACGTAGTCCCTGTCTGTACCGAAATGCCAATAGCTACACAAATCACTTCACGAACAGCTCGAAAAAGGCAAGTGATCCCTCAAACAATATCAATCTCTAATGGGGAGACTCAACTTTGCCACGTTGTTTTTGTACCGACAAAATGCCTCATTTTCTCGGTATGACCTGGGACACAAAACGAAACGCAGTCCCTGTCTGAACCGAAGTTCCAATCGCTACGCAAAGCAGTTTACGAACAGTTTTAAAAAGGTAATTAGTCCCTCAAACAATATCAATCATAGACAGGAAGACTCAACTTTGCCACTTTCGTCACACCGAGAGGCCAGCTTCACTGTCGCACACTTCAGTAGACAGTTGCTAGCGAACCAACCTTACCCTCAAGTTCGCATTCCTTAGCCATTATATGATTGAGAAATGCTATCGGAGAACTTCTGCTAGTATACGCAAGTGCAATAACTCACTTGTTAACACACACACACACACACACACAGATGCGACCGATTCGGCTGGATAGCACGCCTGGACGAAAAAGACATAGTAGGTACCTGGACAGAAACCCAAATGTCAAAAGTCCAAAAGGAAATATTCGCCGTATAGGCAACCACAGTGCAGAGGCAGCAACAACTAGTGAATGCTCATATACTTCTCCAGACAGACAATCGGACCGTTGTCTTATATAACTAAGGAAATCGGGACCAAATCAAATGTTTCTCGAACAAACTCAACTTCTTCTTTTTTAGACAAACTGAACATTTGCCTTCAGGCTCAGTATTTTCCAGGCATGTTTAATGTACGCTCTTACCGAAAAGCTCTTCCCGTGCTGTGACATCTCACATCAATAGCAACAGAAAGAGTAGCTATTCCAGATGTGTGGCACACTGAAAATAGATCTGTTCGCCTCGAGAACAGCACGTGTCACACCAAAATATGCATCAGCAGACGTCCAGGATCAACATGTCTTATGATGCGTTTTGCCACCCATGGCATTACAGTCTTGCAAGGTTATTTCCACCTTTAAACCCTATTTCAACAGTAGGTGCTGAACCACCTGAATCGAGCCAGCGGACTGTATCTACTGATAGTGGAATAATGGATTTTGGTTTCTAGATGCATAACGCAGAATTTTACATTCGTATTATCTGATTTCATATCTAGCACAGAGCATCTAGCCTATACACTGTCACAGGCACACATCCACCAAAGATTAAGACTTCCAATTTGAAGTATGACTGATTTTGGGAGCAATACTCATTATCTGGAAGGACAGATCAGGAACAAAAACTTTTAATGTGAAGCTGGCGGAGTTGAATAACCAGCTGGAAGTCGAAGTTCAAAATGGTACGAGTTGAATTCTATAAAATATATTTTCAAATTTCTTTAGCATATGTTTAAAGCTTTTACATTTGCTCGTGAAAAGCCTATTCAGCCTCCTAATGGGAATCTAAAATTGCTGTTATATTATAATGTTCTAAATGAAAATATATTCACTAGAAATTAATCAAAAGTAGCCATGTTACTGCTATTAGCATCAGATTTTAGAGTACATAATGCGTATTGAAAGCGATAGTTTAATAATTATGTTATTTTATGGCCAGTTTTTGGTTCGAAAACCAATAGCGAGAGACAGTCTGATAGAAATTTAAATGCGGTGTTATGGATCAGACAATTGTTGACGTTAACCTTGACTCGACATACCGAAATTAATAATTTGTCTATCCAGAAACATTATTGGCGGCTGGATAAATTCTCTAATGGCATATGCTAGAATCAAAGCCTCACCAGGCTCTGTAGGCCCAGCTGTAGCATCCCTAAACGGGTGACAGTTTAGTTATAATATCTTTTATTTGCGCAAATACTACACATTGTTATTGATAAAATCCTCATATCAGGAAACTGGAAGACTACTGTACACCTTCCAAAATGACTATCTGAAGATCATATTTTATTATTGCCATTTACCTTACTTTGATCCCATTCATTATTATTCACACAGTAGGTAGTATTATTTTGCATTTACCAACTTAATTAGTGTACATACTTAGTGCCTAGTCGTACTTCCTAAAATAAAAATGAAGTATGGATTTTTAATTACTATTATTTAATCGAACATAATAATTCATGTTATATCTGATTTAAATTTTAGGATTTTTAATAATATAACCTATTCTTACACATTATAGCGTCTATTGCAAGCTACATAGCTTACACACCAGGTGATACCAAACAAATCACTCAAGATGGATTCCGGATATTGATACTAAACAGATAATAGAGAGTTTTTCATAAAATAAAACTTACCTATTATCTTTTCATCAATATCCGGAATCCAGGTAAGCCCTACCTGGTGCATCATGAGTGCCATAATGATGAAACATCACCCGGTGCTCGCGCGCCTCGTAAGTAGTTCCAAACTAAGACTCTAGAGGGCGCTTACATCAGAGAGGGAATAGGAAACGCACACTATTGGCTGAAAGACAGGTGCTTGACTCAAGATGGATTCCGGATATTGATGAAAAGATAATAGGTAAGTTTTATTTTATGAAAAACTCTCTATTATTGAAGTTGGTGTTAGCGTACCTGCTGTGTATATTTGGCACCAACTTCAATAATATTTAAATTATTTTATACTTTTCAGTGATATTGAAGCCGGTTCAATTTTTTTTTAAAAAGATTTTATTTTAAACTTTTTAGTGATATTTTCATATATAAAGATTGAACCATCGAAAACCGTAAAATTATCTAGGTAGGTTATGATCACATTATCGTCTACATAGTTTTACATAATTCATGTTTCTTCAGAAAAAAATATCCGGTCGTAATGAAATTTGCATGGTAAACAACAATCATAGTAGTTTACTCTCTCGAATAAAAGAAGAATCATCGAAATCGGTTCATAATTGTCAGAGCAATGTAATGGAGAACATCAGTTTCATGGTTTTTACCAGATAAATTCCTCCACATCGTTCATGGTCCTCCAGGAAGTTCTTATCCGGTTGTAATAAAATTCATACAGATTCAATACAGTGGTTTCCTGAAAAAAAAAATATATATACAGACGAATTGAGAACCTCCTCCTTTTTTGAAGTCGGTTAAAAATAATGTTATTCCGCACGTCTTCATTACATGCTCAAAAATTAACAAGTTAGTCATTTGTCATTTTCCAAATAAATGAACCATTTATTTGGAAAATGACAAATGGCTGACATACGGACAATATGAGAAATCTTATAAAAAGTTTTCGGTAAGTACGTACTTACTTAGTCCCTTCTGTATACCCACACTTATTTAATACTACACTTGTATAATACTTGGATAATACCTGAGTACATAATTTATAATTTGTTAAGGAGGTTATTTCCAAAAACAATGACCACCGGGACTGTTACCTCATGAATATGCTGAAGTTCAGAATCATTAAGTACCTACCTACACAATTATGTGCATAATAAGGGCACAATCCACATCACAATTTAAATCGCACCGGTCGTGGCTCCACCTGTTTGTCGCTACAATTTAAATTCAGTTACGTGCTGTTATAGTGCTTATAGTTATAGGCTATATCCGCCATGTCCGTTATAATTAACGGAACTATAAAATTGTATCACTTTTTAAATGAAGATCTTGCTGGTAATGTATTAATTTTTCTTCATTCTGGGCATCTTATTTTTTTTTCTTTTTGGGAATGATAGACGCTGTTGGCCGCAGATGGCTCTGAGGCAGATGGCCATTACAGCTTTACCGGGCAATATCGTAAAAAATGTACATTAGAGATGTCAAAGCGCAATACTTTAATTAGCTTATGTTAAGCGTCAATTGTCACTGTTAGGTAGTAGACATTCTCTTGGCATTTGTCCGTAGAACCGAATACACGTAATTCTACAAGAGGAGGGAAGGAAGTCCCTACAAGAGATGATTACTCTTAGAGAAATGACTATGTTTCGAAGTGGTACCCATGTGCCGCATTGTAGGCTGCAATGTTATCCAATTCGTGCCGGTTCTAGCGTAAAACGAGAACATTGCCGGGAAACGAGGGGAACGAGAACAAAGCCAAAGGAAGCAACGAAAGGACTTACTTATGTAGGCAACTAATAATGTTCTCCTGGCCGATACGACCACAGCGAACGGCCAATCTTTGACAATCATTTACGCGGCCTACGCGGGAGATATTATAGTGCACTCTCGCTTCACAGTAGGTAATTATATAAATAGACACGCAGAAATCGTAGCATTTCACAAACATACTTACTAGTGATTTAGTGTCGTTAAAATTTAAAAAAAACTCCGTGAAAATTCACATTATAATTTGTATGTTTACTACAGATCCTAGGACACAGGAATGGTTCCTGATGAAATCTCCATGGACAGGCTTGGCTATACTAGCCGTGTACCTAATGTCAGTGTTACGATGGTTGCCTGATTACATGAAAGACCGACCTGCGTATGATCTACGCGGTGTCATAATAGTATTTAATACAATACAAATTGCCGGATGTTCTTATATTTTTTATAAAGTAAGTAAACAACATCATCATCATCATTAGCAGCCGATAGACGTCCACTGCTGAACAAAGGCCTCTCCCTTAGCCATAAATAGCCTTATGCTTATGCTTAATGGCCTTAGCCTTAGCTTGGGGTTGCCATAATCCCCACGCTTGGCAGGCGGCTTGGGGATCGCAGTACAGGTGGAAGATAAATCCAAAAGAAGACGCTGCTGCCCGTCTTCCTGTTCTCGCTTAGTCGCCTCTTACGACACCCAAGGAGAGGAGATGGGGGGAGATGCAATTCTAACCTGGACCCCACGGGAATAGAGATTCCATAATATACCACGCCCTCCTGACGCGACGCATGCGATTATACCATCCAATAAATCCAACTTAATTATAATTGTGTCTCTCCTCGTCATGAGAGCTGGGAGAGCTTAGGTTAAGTTCGGATTGATTGTTCGGATTAGGAGTTGGGCGTTTCAGCTGTGCACCATAGACATCCAAAGAGGTCAGCGGTGGGGTTGTGAACCTCGTCCTTGTGTTCACCGTGTCTGATTCCCGGGCAGCTATAGTACGCCCCCGGCGGCGGGCTCAAAGGCAAGGTTTCTGAGAGTTCCTGGCAGATCCGGAGCCCGTAGCCCAGCTCTCTCTTGTGCCGATGCGACAGCCGCGGGGTTTTAGTGAATAAGTCTAACGCCTAGCAGCATTGTGTGTTCCGGTGTGAAGGACACGTTGGGCAAACTTTTACATGCCCCTCCAACACATTTTATTACCTAATCTTTGTTTTTAGACAATCAGGTGATGCAATAGAGACGAAACTAATAACAAACAACTACAAAAGTACCTAAGTAAATTGTAATAGGTAGGTGCTGTCTAAATATGGAACTATTCCTGTCCCATTGAGTTGAGAGTTTTGCTTGGAAACAGCTCCAGCCTGATTATCAAAAACTACAGTTAAATCCATAGTGTTACCCATTATCTCTATACCTACTTTACTTGCCGGTCTCTGCAGCGGTCTTTCAAATATCCTGATTAATAATAGGACAAACCCAAAATAAATAAGAATCTGCCGATGTTGATCTTTGTACCATACAAGCGAATTAGATAATAGGGAACCACCTATTGTATTCTCCTTCTGTCTGGCGTGATTAATCCCAGCTGTTGCCCAGGTTCCACTTACACTGTACCTAATTCTTCCACTATATTGCATTGCATATCTACTAATATGATTATTTTTTACAGAGTTTAACACTGGGTTGGTTAAATGATTACTCTCTTGTATGCCAACCCGTGGATTTCGGACCACAAGGTGTTGAATACGCGTGGACCGTCTGCTACGGATACTTTATTTTCAAACTGCTTGATCTTTTCGACACGGTATGAAAATTATTGTCAAAGTTATATTATATAAGTTCATCTGTTTATTTCATTAATATAAAGTGGTTCATCGTGATCCCCTTGGTGGTAAAACGTGAGGCAGATGGCTGCCTCACCATCAACCAGGGTGTTGAAAGCGTTGAAAGAAAATGGATCCTTGTCACTGTAAGGCTAAGTTTATATGACCGGAACTAGTAACCGCGCGATTCAAGTTCTACGAACCGGCATTGAACTGTTCAGATGAACCGCGCGTTTTGAGACGGAAAGACGCATAGATGCAGGAAAAATGGAGATGAGGTGGCGAAGACGACATTGTACCTATCGATTTACTAATCGACGAATGAAATGAAAGGAATCGAAGGATGCAATCGACATCCTGAAATAGTTAAAAAAAAATCTTCATGTAGTCTCAGGTTGGGATATAAAGTGATTTGAAGAAAGAAGAAAGAATTTCACTTAAAATAAGATGCACCCATAATCATCTTTGTCTTATTCTGCGACGTCTCTGCCTTCGGTATAAAATCCATAAGCAAATTGCCTCCTCCACGTCCATTGTCAAGCAATGTTTTGCCCTTAGACTTACTCTGAGGTTATGCCAGACTGCCGCGCGGTCATATAAACTTAGCCTAAGAGGTAACTTCTCGACAGCAGAAGAGACCTCCCGGAGCTCACACAGCCATATAAGCCAACTGCTCAATGAGTAGTACTTACACCCTTAGGATACAAGTACCTAGATGCACATTATGAAGTGAATAAATTAGATAAGTATTAGGTACTTAGTTACACCACAAAACAATAGATAGGTAAGCTAGTTTGCTAAACCACAGAATATATGGCTAAACTAACATGTCTTAATATATTTCACAACAATTCGACTAAGGGAAAACAAGATCACATACAAGATCCCGAATGCCCCAGGAGAAGGGCTATGTATTTCAAGAGTATATAAGTATGTATGTGTCTATTTCTTTGGCCCGACCTACTACCTAAACGGCTGGATGGACTGTGATCCGTCTTAGTTGTGGGAGTGACAGGTAAAGATTTTTTTTGGAATTTATAAGTAAGTACTTATTTGTTTTACTTCCAAAAACCTCAATATGGGTATCAAATGAAAGGTCTTAACGACAGGATTCGAGTTGAAGTATACCTAAGTATATACGTGTGTTTGTATTATAAGTATGTAAGTATAATGTAAGATAAGACCATTTTGTTAGTTCGCTGTCGGGGGCTTTTTGTACTTTTATAATTTAAAACTTATTGTTGTTCACAGATATTTTTCGTTCTTAGGAAAAAACAAAGCCAAGTTTCTTTCTTACACCTTTACCATCATTTTGGAATGACAATACTCTCCTGGGCCGTCGTTAAATGGTTGCCAGGTAAGTGGAATTAAGTGAATACCCAGTTACTAAGGTTTCTTTACTTATTAGCCGCTGACGAATAGTTAACATGAGGGCAAGGTGAGTAACGAAATTGCTTCGTGAGGGGAGGGGCGATGTGTAAGTCGGTAGGTACCTTCCTTGCTGTCGGGGAGGAAACCTTCAAAAGGTACCTGGGCTCCGTAGAGGCAGAGACCCAGGTTAACTAAAATAATAATATCCTCCTGACTCCTGGCCGATACGACCACAGTACCCATCTTTCACAAGATCAGCCATCTACGCGGGAGATATTAGGCTCAATCCACACCAAGATGGCAGCGGCCAGCAGCGACCAGAAGAGCCGCGACTCGGCGCGTAAAGCGCGGTCACCCGCGCGCCTTGAGTCTAGTTCGTACATTCTACAAGGAAACTCCGCCCTAGAAGCCGCGAGGCGCAGCGGGCGGCCGCTTACGGCCGCGTTGACCAAACGCGAGTCGGCGCGCGACTGCTCGCAGCCTATCTGACGCATGGATCATACTTTACAGACAATCAGGTGATCAGCCTGCATTGTTCTAGGCACTAAGAGGAACAACTACACAAAGTTGTTTCCCCCCGCGGGACTCGAACCCACGACCTCCGGTTTGCAAAGCAAGCGGTTTCCCACTGCGCCACGGAGGCTTCAAAACTACAGTGATAATGATAACTAAAATAGACTGATAATGAAAGTAGGTACCAATCATGAGACTTACCAGTGTAACAATAGCGTCCTCCCATCTCCTCCCGTTAGTCCGTATGAGGCGGCTAAGGGAAAACCAGAAGACTGGCAGCAGCGTGTTTATATTGCACTAGCTGACCCACGCAGCTCCGCCTGCGCTATTTTTACGTTAACTAAACTTTTAATAACAGACATTCGCATCGAATACATAACCTCCTTTTTTATAGTCGGTTAAAAACTGGGACCCACTTTTTACTTGCTCTCCGAAGCACGGACCCGTTTAGTTCAAATGGCGTTAAACGGTCACCGATCTATTTAATGACCTTACCTAACGTTGCTTAACCAGATCGATTACAAAACCTTGATAACAACTCTCTATGAGTGTTCCCTAACTAATATTACCTACCACCTATACTGCGAGCCCCAAGACGCCTACCAAGCGTTAATTCGAATTATGGCAACCCCTCCCATTTAAGCGGAAAGCCTTTGTTCAGCAGTGGACGTCTTTTGGCTGCTGATTGTGACTTTTACCAAATGATTTGAACGGACTAGTGGTTAGACAGACACACTGGCCGCTATTTTCAAGAGGTTGCGTAGGTTCGATTCCCCTTCGGAGTTGCTGGACGCTCGGGGTGTGGGCCCTTTGAGCGTCCATTGAGTACGGCGGCGACTCCGAGGAGGACGGCGGCGGGGTTGCGACCCCCGTCCCCGTGAGCACCGTGACAGGTTCCCGGGGGGCTACAATGCGCCCCCCGGCGGCGGGCTCAAAGGCAAGGCACTGAGGGGCCCCTGGTGCAGATCCCACCGGAGAGCCCTGGGGCTCCCCCTCTCATGTGCCGATGCGACAGCCGCGGGGGTTTTAGTGGGTAAGAATCCCACATACCCTGGACGAGCCCCACAGCTCCCGGGGATCTTTCGAAGACATCCCCGCGTCAAAAAAAAAAAAAAAAAAAAAAAGTCCCACCTCTGGGAAAAGCAAAGTATAGGGTAAGTAGGAGGAATAGCGCTCACTGGGTAATGGCGCTCACCTCTGTAACCTTGTCAAAATGGAAGATATGAAAACGCCGCAGCGCTTGAAGTGCGGGGCTTGAGGACTTATAACAGGCAGCGACGCGTACGGGCAATCAGCTCGCGGCATGTGACCGTAAAGTGTGTTTCTCCGTATACGGCAGCGCTGATCTAATTTTCCATTTGGTCTATACTGCGTGGCTGCGACGCTCAAGTCTTCTGGGAGTAGAGCCTATCCTACACTAGAAAGAGGTTTATGTATGGTTTAAGGTTGATTTCACGCTTAGCACTGTAATTTAAATGGATCTTACTAGATATTTTTGCAAAAAACATATGTGATCGTCATTACCCGTTAGCCTGAGCGGCATTACCCAAAGTCAGGGGCAATGGCACTCAAACCTGTTTTTTTTTAAAAACAACTTCCCACTACTTATAAATCAAGGATAAATACGTTTGGTGTTGAGATCTTAATTGCTGAATTAGTAAAGAACATGTAATGCTTTAAAATTTTGAAGTAAAATCATTATTTTGAAAAATACAGCGTATTTTCCATAAGTGAACGCCATTCCCCCTCCCTCCCCTACCTAAGTATTTGTATCAGTTGTCTGGTTTACCATAGTATAGGCTCTGTCTAGTTTTGGATCGCATGTCCGTATGTGGATTGCCAAATTCCTTGAGTCAGCTCGTCAACACTTATGCACATGAGCTTAAACCTTGTTTTATTATTTCAGGTGGCCACGGGACGCTTCTCATAACGATCAATTCATTAGTCCACATTATTATGTACTCGTACTACCTACTAACAGCCTGGGACAGCAAATATAAACAATCTGTTTGGTGGAAAAAACACGTAACACAAATACAAATTGTAAGTAAAACATGCTAATTATTTTGTACAGTAGTCACACAGATCTTTGTATGGCTGCAAGACGCTCCGAAGTAGCTATTTTTGTGTTTTTGTACTCATAACTCACGACTGTAGCACAAAATACTGAGAGTACAGAAGGCAAGCTTCATACAACGGGCGCTCGAGTAACGCACACATAGACAGCGCTCACGGACACGAATTCTTGGTTAATCTCAAACTCATGTGACCGCGGTTGCCACCCGCATCACGCGTCCATCAGGTGCACCGCCTCACGGAGCACATCCTGACCGGGCTCAACCAGCCCAACCCCGTCTACACAGGCGCCCTATTCTTCGATGTTGCCAAAGCCTTCGACAAGGTCTGGCACAACGGCTTGATATACAAGCTCTTCCAGTTAGGAGTCCCCGATAGGCTCGTACTCATCATACGAGACTTTCTCTCGAATCGTACCTTTCGATACCGGGTCGAAGGTACGTTTTCTTCGCCCCATCCTATACAGGCCGGAGTCCCCCAGGGCTCTGTGCTCTCTCCCCTCTTGTTCAGCCTGTTCACGAACGACATTCCTCGTTCGAACAGAGTCCAACTCGCCCTTTACGCGGATGACACCGCTCTCTATTATTCCCATAGGAACATGTCCTATTTGACGCGTGCTCTTCAAGGCGCAGTCGACGCCCTGGGTCAATGGTTCCGTACGTGGCGCATAGAGGTGAACCCGGAGAAGAGTGCCGCGGTGGTCTTCTCCCGGGGTCCCGCCAATATGTTCTCCGCGCGGAGCCTTCGGCCCAGCAGACGACTGGCCCCAATATCCCTATTCAATCGCCCTATCCCCTGGACTAGGAAGGTTAAGTACCTCGGAGTCACCTTGGACTCCGCCATGACTTTCGGCCCGCACATTAGGTCCGTCCGCAACCGAGCGGCTTTCGTATTAGGTCGCCTGTATCCCCTTCTCTGCAAGCGGAGTAAAATGTCGCTTAGAAATAAGTTGACATTATACAAGCCTGCATTCGCCCTATCATGACTTACGCGATTGTAGTTTTCGCGCACGCCGCCCGCACCCGTATCGATAGCCTCCAGGTTATCCAAAATCGTTTTCTCCGACGTGCCGTCGGTGCCCCGTGGTACATGCGGAATGTAGATCTGCATTCCGATTTCAAGTTAGATCCCCTTCGTAAGTTCCTCAAAGAAGCGTCGAAACGCTACTTTGAATCCGCGTCCCGTCACGCGAACAGTTTAATCCGCGCCGCCGCCGATTACGCCCCTAGTCCTTCTGACTCGCGCCGCAGACCACGGCACGTACTGCTCGACCCTCCTGACCCCATGACGGTCCTATTGGACCGGGATGCGCCGAACCCTCCCCGACAACCGTATGCTACACTAGCTATCAGACACCGGTCTCGCCGGCGAGGCCGAAGGGTCGTACGTATGCGACCTCAACGACGTGCATCACCCCACTGAGTTTCTTGCCGGTTCTTCTCAGTGGGGGCGCGTTGTGAACCGGTGGTAAACTCAGCCCTCTCTTAAGCGGCAGCCCAAGCCGAGGCCGTGCCTCCCTGAGGTGCCCTTGAGCTCGTCGCTACTTCTGCCGTTAAGGCTAGAGCGCTTTAAGTACTCGCCTCCTATTGTCCGGTGAAGCTGTAATGGCAATCTGCGGCCAACAGCGTCTATCATTCCCAAAAAAAAAAAAAAACGCCTCACGCGGCTTGTGATATTTTTTTTGAGCAAAGATGGAGTATCAAATAACATGGTTATTGCACCTGTTCAGTTAATGGATGTTTAAATTCTACTTTAAACGCGGTGAATTGTCGTTTTTTAAGCTACCATTTGTATCACAGAGGTAAGTAGGTATTTGATGTCCGGAAGTCTGTCTGTCTATCTGTCGGTCTGTCTGTGGGTCTGATGATGGTGCAGGCAGGATGGCCACGGGAACTCTGCACCAATAAACGTAGACCCACCGAATTTGGGCTCGTTGGGTAGGTCCCGACAAGTAGTTACTAGAAAAATGGTAATCAGGGTCTGATGATGGAGCTGAAAGGTATTCACGGTATCTCTGCACCAATAAATGTAGATCCACCGAATTTCACTCGTTGGGTAGTTCTCGACGAATAGCTGTTAGAAAAATAGTGATCAGGGTCTGACGATGGAGCAGGAAGGTGGTCACGGGAACTCTGCACCAATAAACGTAGACCCACCGAATTTGGGCTCGTCGGGTAGGTCTCCAAATACGAATGTCAGTACGAAACGATAGTACAACACGTACACGTCTTAACAACGAGACGTCGAAAGTGTAATAAATTCGAAAGTGTACTTAAACAATTACATTAAAATTGAATTATTTTAGTAGTTAATGGTATTTATTTCCGTTCTTCCTGTTTTATTCTCACCAATATCAATTAAACAACAAGGTGTATACGAGTGCCACTACCACGATAGTTTTTTCGCATAAGCCAGAGTTGACAACCCTAGCGCGACCACCGAGCGTAGGTATGAAAAGTGAGGTACATACATGAGCTTGCCTTCTGTACTCTCTATATTTTATGACTGTAGGTACTTGCGCAATGGTTCCTCAAACCTAACTTCAGACACACAAAGATCCGCTGTGAGTGAGTGCTGTACTAAAACGTTAAAATATCTATACGCGTGGCGAAGGTACTCCAAGTGTGTCTGCTTTTCTACCACCTAACAATAGTTGTGACTTGGTCCTATGCCATGCTTTAAATTGTCCCGCCGTCAGACCACCCAAACCACTACGCCAAACCTACAATAGTCGTCCGTCAGTTATATTATCAAAAAATATTGGACACGTATTTTTTATTTAACAAATAAATTAAAATTGCCAAAGATATAGAGCGTCTAATTTCAGGAGTGGGGGTACGTCACGCCTCAGTAAAAAATGTTACCGGAGTGACGTCACGCAACATTTCAAAGCACTATATCTTCGTCATTTTAGGTTTAATCGACAAAAGAAAAAACACGTGTCCAATATTTTTTGATAATCTAAATGACGAACTAAAAAATTTTTTTTAGTCATCTAGCCTATTAGTGCCAGCCCAGGAGTCAGGCTTCTTTGAATGGAGAGAGAACAAATAATATAACTGTCACTTGCCCAGTGAATATATTATTTAGTTTAGAATTTGTATGAGAAGACTCTGGTTCAGCGCCTATAATTTTATTTTATACATGTAATAGCACCGTCACGAACGCTGTAGTAAAAGTTTTCAATCAAAATCGTTTGAACGATAAGCGCTTACCCTACCCACAGTATTTTGCGCTAAAGGTGACATTCGTGACCGCGCCCGTTACCAATATGTTAAAAAGTATACGTACTAAATATTAATGTATTGTTTTCCAGATCCAGTTCACAATCGTTCTGGCTCATTTCATAGCGCTGGCGGTATCACCAGATTGTGCTTACCCCCGCCTGCCCGCCTACCTACTGATACCACATAATTTGTTTATAGTGTTGCTATTCTCCGACTTTTATTACCGTGCATATATTAAACCGAAAACTGCCTAAATGTAAAAGAATAGTAGGAAATACTCAAAATAAAACTCTCTAAAATACATTTGTATTTCTGTAATTTCAAACCTTATATCTATGCATTTACAACTAGAATACTTATGATAGAAAAAAAAAACATTGTCTTTTTATATGAGACGATTATCTGCTTAGAACTGAACTGCTAACAGCTAAAAGATTAACAGTTATATAATAAAAAACAAGGGCCAAAAAAAAACTGAAAAAACTCTTCAATCTTTATCTTCCTATACAACACCAGCGGTCTTAGCACGATTTGCCAAGACTTCGTAATCTTGACAGTTCGGTGTGGTGTATGACGTAGTTATCGACGTAGAAACGTCATTTTCAGTATTAGTTAGGTCGATAACTACGTCATACTCCACGCCGAACTGTCAAGATTACGAAGTCTTGGCAAATCGTGCTAAGCCTGCTGCAGGCCTAGCCTTGACAACTCGATGTGGAGTAAGTATAATACGTAGCAGGTTTACTGCTGCTGTAACAATATTTAAAATATAAAATTTTCAACTACTTACAATAGTATTTCCTAATATAATCAATCAGTCAACAATATCACATTGCAAATCTAACATCTCTCTTGTCTAATAGAATACAAATCTGCCACTGTTAAAAATTCACAACTGGCTCTTCCACCAAAGTAGAAAATATCCTCCAGGTTACAAAAATGTACTCTGGAGGTACGAACGGTGTACCCAGACTGGGATCGGGATCGTTCGAGCGCACGTTGACTCGAGATTGAGCCGTCGGGTCAGCTCACAGACAAGTTAACATAATATATGTTAACATGTCTGTGGGTCAGCTAGAAATATTTTGTCGCACTAGCTTGTTCGTGCTTCAAAGTTAGTTTTTGCCCGACTACCCCAGAAGGAGGGTTATGTTTTTCGAGAGCTTACAGCCTAAACGGCTCGATTGATTTTGACTTATCATATGTCGTTAGATTCGTCTTAGTTGTGGGATTGACATAGGCTATAATCCAAACATTACATTTAAAAAATACAATAAATCAAGGCTATCAACACGCGCAGTTTTTTTTTTAATCTGTCAGATTACCCTCAAAATAATAGTCAGACTTTAGGCTACTTAGGTAACTGGGACCTCAAGCTGAAACTTTTGTATAATAAACACGCTCGAGTATCACAATATATATATATTTTCATTTTCAAACATACGATACAAGCTTGCGTCACTGCTGAATCGTCAGAAAGGGACACTTAACATCCTTTCTAAATATCTGACGCACTGGAGGATTTCTTCTTATTTTTTCTATTTTCTACATCCAGGAGGGTATGCCCACCCCCACCACGCAAGTCAGCAGATGAATATACTTACCTTTGGTATCAGAGATTCGTTGGGGCATCTAAACTATCAATATCTGACACGGTTACCATGAAATGATTTCTTTTTATTTTTTTTTAAATCTTTTGTCGCTTCAACCACCACTTAAAGGGGAACATTATACGTATAAGATTTTATTCTTCCCATCAACTAAACTACAAAATCTATTAGATCTCCACGACGCTCGAGTAAATCCCCATTTAGCATCCCCAGCCATTACTAGATGGTAGGTATGTTGTGCACAAAGGCTTGAGCCTGGTGCAGATTCCATGCGAGCCCAGGTCACCTCTTATGTGCCGATGAGACAGACGCGGGGGTTTTAGTGGGTAAGAATCCCACATGCCAGGCAAACTAACTTGTCACTAACTTGAGTAAAAAACAATATACTTTAACATAATGACGACAAGCCTGTTGGTCTAGTGGCTAGACACCTTGGTTGCTACCCTGGTCATGGGTTCAATTTTCACCAAGTGTCTGGGTGTTATTTTATCTATTTAAGTATTGATTGCTTTTTAGCGACAATGCCGCTTTTGTATGTAAAAAGGCGACATTATATGCACGTTGCATATGACGCACGCAGGCACGTTGAAGATATCAATGTTGATATCTTCAACGTATTGTTCATTATACATGTAACTTTTGGTGTACAATAAAGTGTATTTATTATTTATTACTATTATTCACAAAAAACATAAGTAAGTACATACATATTAGTATCAGTTGCCTGGCTTGTAGTACAGACTCTGCCTAGTTTGGGATCAGATGACCGTTTATGAAATTGTCCCATGATATCATTATAATAATGACGTAGTATTAAACTACGTCATTATGTTACGGAAGAGGAAAGAGACTTTATTTACTAGCAAGCTGTACAGTTTTGTTAATCAAAATAAATTATTTGTATATACTTGCTACCGAGCGGTGACTAAAAATCAGACTTGTGCAATTGTGACAGTGTTAACTATTGTAGCAATTATTATACAAAATCACAACTCGATGACCTTAGTATTTAAGATAATAAATATTACTACTTACGTGTTTTCCATTAACGTTTGCATTAAAGCACAAAATTTAATTGGCCGTGGATAAATAGATCTATATTCTGCTTATAATTAGTAGAATTTCAGGAACTACTGACGCCTACACGAGCCACTGTTGAGACTAGATCATATGTACGTACAGTCTTATTTTAGTGTACCTTGTACACATAGACCAATAATTTACTTAAAAACTAAAAATATAATGTCGTCTTAGTGAATAGCTCGAGAATGCAATTTTGGACATTTATTTTTATTACATTTTTGTACAGAACTCTCGACGCACGCGTTCTTTTCCCACAAAAAAAAACAATGTGCAACATATGGTGTTACAGAGGCAATTCTCCCAAAGTCGAGTTTATTTTTGTCATTCTCACTATTCCCAAAATAAATAATTATAAAGACTTAATAACTATTCTAGGACTTTTTATAGATTTTTTCCATACTCTTTTATCGATAATAAACTGAAATATGTACGTAACTTATGCATTTGAAAAAGTATGCAAATTGGACAGTATCTAAAAGACACAGTTGAATAAGCTGTAAACAAAATTTACAGGGCGCAGTTTTTCCCCCTACACATATGAGATTTTCACTCTAAAACGACGATAATAGAAAAAATATAACTGAGTACTATGTACTACGTATTCTCGCTACCCGAGACGAGCAAATAAATTTTGCTTAACAAGATCTATCACATTGGTCTCACTAAAAGCATCGACAACAGCTTTAGTCAAACAAAGCGACGTTGTCGTACCATCTAATTCGTCGTCACACAACGGCCGGTCCTTGTTGGCATATATTCTAAGATTATCTTTTATTATATTAACTAGCTCCTCACTTGTGATGGCTGCGGCGATTTCTAGATTGTTCGCGTTGTCATTAATCAATGCTTGTAAGTCGTAGTCTTCGGGCGCAGTGGAGGCTGGCTCGTCCTCGCGGGTTCTCTGGCGCTTAGCGCGTCGCAGTTTACGCCTGCAGTCTAAATACGTTTTGGTAACTGTCTCTAACTGCAAGAAAAGCACAGACAACGGCGTGTCTGCCAGGTCGTCCTGAAATAAGGTAATCAGAACATCAGAGATCCAACAAACTATACAAACATTTATTTTAAGATAGTATCCATATTGTTATAATTGTGGGTGATCGTGTACCGTGACCAGGTGGCAGTGTAGGTCACAGAATGATGACATAGGGTGATGTCATGGCTTGATGTAACCTGTAATCCTGACTCATCTACCATAAACACTTATTACACATGCTAATGGCGTGTATTGCAACCGGATAAAGGTCACGATAATGTGTGTGAATACGAATTGAACCACTGACTGCAATGAAAAAACTGCGTGAATCCATTTCAGAAATAAAATCCTATCTTTGTACACGAGTTGTACTTAACATAAAATGTACCATATTACTATTTGAAATTTACGAAAACAATAAATACGTCTTGCAGTATCCTTGCATTTCTGGCCATCAGGTGTCTAGGCTTTTTATTCGCGGCGGAAACCTTCAAAAGGTCCCCGGGAGCTGTAGGGCTCGACCGGGGTAGGTATGTGGGATTCTTACCTACAAAAACTCCCGCGGCTGTCGCTTCGGTAAATGAGAGGGGACCCCCGGGCTCTCCGGAGGGATCTGCACCAGGGGCCCCTCAGTGCCTTGCCTTTCAGCCCGCCCCGGGGGGCGCACTGTAGTCCCCCGGGAACCAGACACGGTACTTACGGGGACACCACACCCCACACGTCGAACGTTTAACGAAGCGAATGCGAAGGCAGGAGTCTCGCTTATATTAACAACTACACAACGTTGTTGCTCCCTACAGGACCTTAACTCGCGACCAAGCAAGCCTCCTGCGTGCGCCACGGAGGACTAAGCTGTTACTCTTCTATGGCGCAATTGGCGCAACACAATATCAATATTTAAGACAAGTGTACATTATTTTTTTCTAAAAAACACCCTACATCGTTAAACGCACACTCAAATGACTTTCCTGTTATATTATTATACCCTGATCATTATCTGTCTACCAACGACTCGTCAGCTCCCTACTCCATGATCAAAAGAGCCAGATGATGAGAGCGAGGATTATAATTATTCTACCAACTACCTACTCTTCGAGACCTATCTAACGACTCCGAATTCGGTGGGTCTACATTTAATGGTGCAGAAATCCTGTGACCACCTTCGTGGTCATCATGATGGTGAAGTTTCCAACATATTTAGGTTGCCTGGCAGAAATCGCTTGTCAGCGATAAGGCCGCCTATCTGCACTGTATTGCTTTTGTTTCTGTTTTGTGTGATCTATTTCCTGTTTATTGTTTGTGCAAATAAGTGTAAATAAATATATATTTTTTAGTATCATAGGATTTACACATGTAATAAATTTCATGTATTTCGGACGAATGGAACTAATAGAAAATGTTTATTGTACCCTTACATCAATTTGAAAAATACGGATGGTCTTTGAACGGCAGAACCGATTTTCATGACACATAGCTAAAAACCAAGTGGAATAAACCAGAGCGTTGATATAAAAAAACCGCATTCAGATCCGTCCACTCATTGGGGCGGTACGATGCCACACACAGACCACCCCTCGTTATTGGTCACGGGTTAAAAATCCGAAAATACAGTGTAAATAAATTTTTAATTGAAATCATAACGGCCGTTACCGATTGTCTAGGATTACATATATTCAGAGCATAGCAATCATATACTCACTTCGTTTGGATTAACAATAAATTTAGCAGTTTCCTGTGGCAAATCTTTGCATATTTGTGCAATGAATATTTTTATAAGTGCTTCCGATACACGCGTGGAGCCATCCTTTTCCTGTGGACAGAGCTCAAATAAATAAATTTAAAACAGGTATGGTATTAGTGATGATAAATTTACATACATGAGGTAGCCAAGTATTGAAGGCTATGTTCAGAGGCTCTGTATTCTGAACATAGTGCCACCAGCCTCTCGGCACCAAAAGCGCATCACCTGCACATAATTCCACCATACGGCCGCCAGTTAATCCTGCAAGGACACAGACTCCGTTAGTTCGGCTCACCGTAGTCCTTGTCAAAAGGATGGAAAGATTTACTCTATAAATTATATTGGAATCCGATTGAATTCCGCGCAGAACCATTCGGTTAGCGGTTAATAGCGATTACATTACTTTGTGGTCTATAAATATGCCATCTTTATATTAAGATCCCAACGCAAAAACCGTTTGGTAATGGCTGGGGAGGGATGCTAAATGGGGATTTACTCGAGCGTCGTGGGGGCCCTACCTACTTACTAGATTTTGTAGTTTAGTTGATAGGCAGAATAAAATATTATATATGTTCCCCTTTCGTGGTAGGAAAAGCGACTACAGGTTTTCAAAAATGAAAAAAATATAACATGGAAATGCTCTAGCGTGTCAGATATTGATAATTTAAATAATAAATAAAATAAATAAATAATCTTTATTTATCACAAAAAAAATTACATGACATAGATAACATTTGAAAAGACGTCAAGAAACAAGTGGCCGTACATAATAATGGGTCCCCTGGCTCCCAAACTAGGTATAACCTGTGAATAGATGCCCAAATGCCCAAATGTATGTCTGATACCAAAGGTATGTTCATCTGCCGACATGCATGTTGGGGAGGCCGCCCGGCCGTCAGGAAGGGTAGAAAATAGAAAAAAAATACTCCAGCGCGTCAGATATTCAGGGGGCATGTTAAGTGAACCCTTAAAATTCTCCCATTCAAAATACTGACGATTCGGTAGTGACGCAAGCTTGTAGTGAATTTTTGAAAATGGAAAAAAAATGAAATACTCGTGTGTCAGATTATTCTAAAGAAGGTTTAGCTTGATGTCCCAGTTATGGTAGTCTAAAAATCAGATGATTATATTTAGGAGTATTATTAATCTGACAGATTGAAAAAACACTATATTTTGTCCATTTTATTATTGGTTTTTTGACAGTTCGACGTTTGAAGTTTAAAGGAACGTGAACATAGTAAATAAACGAAAGAATCGATATCGAAAAATGTACATTCGATTAAATTTTTTTTTTATTCTGACGACTCATGTTAATGTTTCAACCTTAAAATGTTGTCTTTCTTTGTTATATTATGCATGAAGCCCTCAAAATAAAGTAATCTGTGGCACAATCGTAGTAATCGTTATGTGTGGCAACTCACTAAAGTGCGGTACGCGTCCATGAAGTACAATATTATTTCTGTGAATTTGTAACTTTAACAATACGAAACTTTATGGGCGTCAGCTGTCAAAAAACCAATAACAAAATGGACAGAGTATAGGCGTGATAATCTTGATTTATTATATTTCTTTAATGTAATGTTTTAAATTATAGAGTATGACACTTTCACAACTAAGACGAGTCGAACGACATAATAATTATAAGTCAAGATCAATCGAGCCGTTTAGGCTGTAGGCTGTGCCAAAGAAATAGACATACTTACATATACCCTGTTTTCGTTACAAGATTAAAAATTGAACAATAACTGTATGAACGCAGGCGTGATGGCTGACCGGTGGCAAGCCAAAGACAATTGGTACGGTTAAATATGTCATATTCGACCCTACTGACCCTCCCTAGTTGGCTGGCAATTACGCCTGCGTTTATACATTTGTTATTTAATTTTTGATCTTGTAAAGAAAAACAGAGCATACATTCTGGGGCAGTCGGGCAAAAACTAACTTTGAAGCACGAACAAACCAGAGCGTCATTCAAAATATTACTAGCTGAACCACGCAGCTTCACCCACGCTTTAATTTTTGTTACAGTCCAATTTTTAGTTTCTTGCTAATAGAGATGGTGGTAGAGCCCCTAAACCTCAGATACCAATAATATATTCACCTTGCTTTCTCGATAGAAAGTGAAAGAGCTATAAATTACATATATTGATATCTCTACCTTATGTCAAGTAAGATGGTAATATGATCATCATCATCATTGGCCACAGCATCTTTACAGATGTTTGTTGCAACGTCTGTCTACGTCATCTGGAGACATCTGCATTTATTTAGTCATAAACCAATTGCGGCACGACAAATCTTTCGACACTTATCACACACAAATACAGAATTTTGAGGCGGCGCAGTAGATTTCCGAATTTTCTTTTGCCTAATCATCTACAGCCAAGCCGCATCGTGCTTAGAATCCCACTCTTGATGAGTCTCCGCCATTCTGATCTTGATGATACGCATGCCTCCCAATTGTCCAGGTCTATTCCAAAGTCACTCATGTCACGCTTACAGGAATCCTTGTAGCGAAGGCGAGGTCGACCAACCAGACTCTTGGTGTGGTCAATCTGACTCAGCATAATCTGACGTGACTCAGTGACTCGGCATAATCTGACGAGGCAATTTCTGACTATCCAGTCATTGTATTTGACCAAGCCATTGAAGTCTCTTATGTTTAAGTAAAATCAAGCAGTTTGCATCGCTTTTTAGTCAACCGAATTTAACAATGTTTTTTTGAAAACTATTCAAAATCTCGAATTTGCGATCGCGAGGGATTGCATTCCCTAGTTACCCTATCCTTTTTAACCGACTTAAAAAACGAGGAGGTTCTCAATTCGTCGTGTATGTTGTTTTTTTTTTATTGTACCATAAAAACTGTTAATAAGAAAAATACATTACCATTAAAAACTTCCAAGTTAGCAGGGCAATAAAAATTCAGTTCGCTGTATACACTGGATTCTTCGTAAGGCACTCGGGTTGGCTTTAAGCCCCCTGTCTCTGGAGGAAACAGTATCCATCGTTTTCTGCAAAAGAAATTATTTTAATGAACACAGGTATTTCACTTTTAATGGCTTTGTTAGTTTTTATTATAGTCTGAAACAGATTATAAAGTAAAACAAATTGGAATTGCTACTGTTCACCCCAGTGATTATATTCCATGTAGAACAAAGCACCCCAATCCACTTTGATCACCTAGCTAAAATCACCCAGGTGTTTTCATTCCAAGGTGATCAAAGTGAACTAATTAATTTCGCTTTGACAATTCAGGTGATATCACCCAGGCCAGGCAATCAAAGAGGAATAAATCAGGGCTTTTACTTCTTTTAACTAGAAAACATGGTGTTTAAACATACAACAGTTTATTACGTATTATTAGTGTAAGTACATTTGTTTACATGTTTTCCCTGTTAAGATCCAATGGCGTATCCCTAAATTAAATAGATTTATATAACATTCATGAAGGCATAGATATAAGCATTTGTGTAATAAACAAAAATGAAATATTAACTTACTGTAACAAACAAACTTTTAACATAAACTTACTGCCCATATAACTGTGCTACTATGTTGACTCCGTATGTATCATAATGTGCAGGTGTGTGAGCTCCTCCACTGCCCACCCAGAAAGTGCTGTCTGCTGCACCCTTTTCAGGGTACCCAAACTGTTTCCATGAAATTGCCTAGAAGTGTATTTGTTTTCGCTGTTTATTCATACTTAACTGATATTATGCTAAATGCATGCAAGAGTACTTTTCTGTTATTTATGGGATGCATATAATATATTTTACTAGGTGGTAGGTTGCATATGCAAGGGACCATCCAGATAAGTGCTACAGCAGTGCCAGATATTCTGCAGCCAAGCAGCAGTGTGTAAACATTCCTTGTTCCGGTCTGTAGTTGGTGATATTATCGGACACAAGATACTTAATAACTAATATCTTGGGTGACGAACTGCAGTGCAATGCAGCTGTCTATAGGCAGGCGTGTTGCTAAACATCAAGCGAACATCTTCCTTGTCTCATTATACATATTGTTTATTAATTTTTTAGGTTACAAAGTTTGCTTTATATTTTTAACAAACTTCAAAAAAGAAGGTTCTGTATTCAACAGGTATGTATGTAATATTAATGCTAAACTAGTTATAAATAAAATAATACCTTGCTTATTTCATCATTTCCAGTGAACCACTCGTGAACATAATTATAATCAAAATACATCCATTCATCACCAGTGACAGTCTTCGAAACGAATTCTCTAAAGGTCATTATTTTAATGCTGCATCTTCGTTCCCAGCAAGGTTCATCTGATACGAAGTCTTTTTTCAAACAGCGGAACGGTATTTCTTTCTCGCCGAATACTGAACACCACTTTTCTATGTTCCACTGGCATAGTGACCAATTTTTAACAAAGCCACGAAGAACCAATGGTGTACTGCAATTAACTACAAAGCTTTTAACCAAATCTTCGCTGAGCACAGACATTTAAATCATATATACATACACCACGGAGTAAATAATTTCAGATAAACACCGTAAAAAAACAAAAATAATAATAAAGGTCGAAAAAAACTGAAAAAACATTTAATTCGGGGCTTATTTCCATGACTGGCCTTGGACTAGGGATGTAAAATATAATCGATATTTATAAAAATCGATTATTATATTCTCAATTCATTCAATTTTTTATCATCGATTTTTATAATAATAATTGTTTTTGAGTAAATTGAATAAATAAATCACGTGTTTAAATCGATTTTTAGAAACAGCTCGTATTTATGCGATGGATGAAAAAATCGTGCAGTAAGTTTCAATTTTATAATCAGGGCCATCTATACGTGGCGCCATCTGTAGGTATGTATGTATGCATGTAAAGTAGTTTCAGTGTAGTGTGACCAGATTTAGCAGAATTCTGCTATTTTAGCAGAATTGAACCCTCATTTTAGTTTATCAGATTATGTCGCAGAATAGTTTTTTTTTTATTTTACAATCCACACACGGTCATCTGATTCCAAACTAGGCAGAGCCTGTACTATGGAAACCAGACAACTGATACTAATACTTATATACTTTTTTTTTGGAAATACATACTTAAATAGATAAACAACACCCAGACACTTGGCGGGAATCGAACCCACACAACAACAATTTTATCAGTTTTTAGCAGAATCTAATGAATTTCAGCAGAAATTTAACAGAATACGGTTGTTAACCAATAATTAACAGGGTTTTACTTAAATAGCTGCTCAAAACACGTAATTATATATAAATCCAATTTCAATTCCAATTTTTTCGTCTGATTATTCTTCATCTCAAGATGCTAGGCAAAGGCCATAAATCACAACATTCCTACAATACATACGTTGTTCAATTTTTTTTTTTTAATATTCGTGGTAATTTAAAGCGGCGCTTACCTCAATTTCTAGTTTTATATTCAACTTTAGCCAGTACGATTACGAGTAAACCTGATTTTGTATCATGGGCTAATCTATTTAATTTATAAATAAAACTGATACTAATATTTATAAACATGTTTTTGAAAATGGATATGTACTTATATCTTAGAGGAGATACCACTGGAGAGAGCATGATGCGCTAACCCCTCTGCCAAATTTTTGTTCATATGTTCAGGTCATTCTTTATTTGTGTGCATATCTTTTTGAATGTGTTGCGAGTTTATTATAGTGTGGGTATGTGTGAAATTGTATCTGTGTGTGTTTACTTCGTTTGCCTCCCGCACCCCGCAAAAGTGCCACGAAAAATTTGTTCGAGGAATCGACGCGATACTAGCTCCATTCTATTTTTTTTTTTGCATTTAGCATGTACTTTTATATAATACGCATCGCAGTAATCGATTATTTATTTTTATTAAAATCGATTTTTGACAAAACGATTAATTTTAAATAAAGATAAATCGATTTTTATTTAATCGATTCTTTTCCATTAATCTCACATCTCTAGCTTGGACTTATCCATCATGGTGGCGTCTTCGTAACTATGGCAACTATCGTCTATTCCCCCCCAGGTTGTCCATTTTTCCTCCGTCCCAGGGTCCCAGGCCTCAGAGTAATTAGAAGTGGTATCCAGTAGTGGTATCTCCTCTAAGCATCTCTAAGTCCCAGATAGGCAGAAATAGCTAGCTACTAGTATCTAATCTGTGGGCAGAAATCAGGATTGACAGCTAGATAGCAGTGTTTTCAACATGGGGGATTTACCCCTAGAATATGGAAAATAATATTTGAATGGGTTTTCTTAGGAGTATAATTTTTTAGGGCTATTGTAAATACATAAAAACTTTATGTGCTATGTATTAATAAGTAAGCTACTTACATTAATAGAATAACTAAAGTAATTGTTGGTCAATCGGCTTGATTTAAATGTATTTCCACGATTGTAAAAAATACGTCTTAATTAATAACTGTAAAAACAACACCCCAAGAACCCATTTTACGATTTGGTTCAATCTAAAACGTAATGAGTATATACTCATTGGTTCAATCATGTGTAGTATCCCTTATACGTCTGTGGTTCAATCATCAAAATAGACTCGGCGGGCGGACTGTCTGTCTAGTGTTCTGTGGTCTGTCTTGGTTTCTTTCTCTAATGTCTGTCTGCTACGTCTATTTTTTTTTAGATTATTAGCTATTTTTTGGCTATTTCTCTGGATTTATTTGGTGTATTTTGAGTAGGTATTTTTGAGAGACTGACTATCAGAAAATAGTAATTTGTACTTATTTGATAAGGTACAGTAAAGTTATTAAAATTTGAATAATAATGTTTGAACAAAATGTTGTGTCGACTTTCTTTTCCAAAAGTAGTCTGCAGGCAAGTTCCGAACAGGACCTTTCCGATGAGTTCTTACAACTGATAGATCGTTTGAATAAATCTCTAGAACACATGAAAGTACATAAAAGTATTGACTGTATTTACAATCCTACAATTTATGCTAGATATACATTTGAAAAGTATGTGCGAATGTACTGTAACAACAAGAAACCCATAATGTATTTCGGAATGAATCCTGGACCGTGGGGAATGTCTCAAACCGGAGTAAGGGCTACCAAATATTCTCTACTTAAAGAATGAAACATAAATAAATGTCTATTATCCTTCAAATGAAGAGCCAAGTTATGTCAGACTTAATTAATTTTGATGACAGACCAATGCATTTCAGGTTCCTTTTGGTGAGATAAGTTCAACAAGGGATTGGTTAGGAATAGAAGGACCAGTTGGTAAGCCTGAAAAAGAAATTGATGCAAGACCTGTTAAGGGGTTCCAGTGCAGTAGAACTGAAGTATGTTAGAAGTATAAAAATAACAAGATTTACAGTATTTCAATCACATAACCCGCTGTTATTTTCTTTGGTTCCAGGTCAGTGGTAAAAGATTCTGGGGTCTGTTCAAAGATTTGTGTGAAACACCAGAAAACTTTTTCAGAACAAGCTTTGTATATAATTATTTACCACAACAATGGATGACAAGCACGGGATGCAACCTCACTCCAGGAGACTTCAGAGTAAGTAAAGTAAATTAAAGTAAATAATCTAAACTAAACATATTATATTGTAATTATCAATTCCTCATTCCAGGTTAGTGAAATGGAAGAGTTGTACAATATTTGTGATCCAATATTCTGCGAAGTTCTTAAACTCTATGAGGTGGAGAAAATAATTGCTGTGGGGAAATTCTGTGAGACCAGGGCACAGAAAGCTGTTAAGAAATACCTCCCGTCAATGTCTATTGAGGTACATTTGGATCATTTATATCAATATTTTCAATGTTAATTTTTATATATAGTTAACAATAAGTATTAAATGTAAATTAATGAAGAAGATCAAAACTAAAAAATCTCTAATTTATATTCAGTCTAAAAAAAGTATGGCTACAAATAATTGAACCTTCAGTGTATAATGTGAGATTTGCAAACGCACCATGCAAATAATGGTGCTCTGTTTGTTCTGCCTACCTCCCCAAGGGGGTTGTGATACATTTGCCAAACTTATTTTGTATCTTCGTTCGTCAAGCTAGCATTAACAGGTTTTTCCTTTGCATGAATTTTCAGATTCTTTACTTACCTCACCCCAGCCCTAGGAGTGTCAACAATAATGACTGGAACCAAAAAGCAATTGAGTGCTTGAAAAATTTGAATGTGCTACATTATTATAAGGACTCCATAGCTGCTACTTGAAGAATTCAAACTTAAATTATAAATGAATACTTCATTATGTTCTACAGTGGACAGTATCAGGCATTTATTAATTATCAGTAATCAGTGATTGACTAATTAAAAATATGGTTGATTTTATGAACAGAGCTCTTGAGTTAGCTTCAGAAGCTCTAGCAGCTCAAGAGGTACCTGTTGGGTGTGTTTTTACTATAGATTCAGAAATAATTGCAGTATCTAGAAACAGTGTTAATGCTACACACAATCCAACACGCCATGCCGAAATTAATTGCATAGACTATGTTTTAGAATATTGTAAAACCAACAACATAAATTACAAAAAATACTTTCAAAATGTTAAAGTTTTTGTGACAGTTGAACCATGTATAATGTGTGCAGCGGCACTCAATAGTTTAGGTGTAAAAGAAGTTGTTTATGGATGTGCTAATGATAGATTTGGTGGAAAAACTGTTTTAGATGTAAGTAATTTTTATGAAAATAATTATAAATTAACTGGTAATCTATTGGCTAATGAAGCAATGGCTTTATTGAAACAATTTTATAAAGGCACTAATCCTAATGTGCCAGAATCAAAAACAAAAAAGTAAACCTTTTGATCATGTCAACTAGCCTCTTGAAATGTAAAGAGTCCTTGTATTGACATCCTTGTATTTAACTTATTATGTACATAAGTCCATATTTTCCAGTGTTTTCTCGTGGACCCACTATTTTGTCCCACCAGTGGGTCCACGAGAGAGAACTATTTCTCGTGGTCCCACTGTTGTTTATTAACAACCTATATATAGTCTATTCTTCTCAGTTTGGTTTAGTATCTTATCCCTGGATATTATTATTTTTTAGTAATGTGTATTAAATATATTATTATCTCAACACTTTTGAATGAAACAAGTTTTGTAAGTTATTATAGACCTCACTGTCTAAAATAAAGTTTAACTGTAAGTACCACGTATGCTTTTATTTTTAAGGAAAAGGATCTTATCATACATTTATCACTCCATATTTTTTTACTGTATTTTAATGGTGCAGCCAAACAGAACATTATAATCCCTGTTCACATTTATGTATGTATGTATGTACTACTTCGTTATTATAATATAATGGTTACACAGCACTAGTATCTATGTAGTACCTACTTAATAAGTTTAAACATGAAAAAATTAAATATGGTCACTTAAGTTAAACAGATATCTTAATTAAATATGTAAAAATAATAATTACCCAAATGATTTGACACTTACATTTGCTTAAAACTAAATAAATAACAATTATACCACTGCATCAACATAAAAGTGAGATTATTGCAAAAATCTAATAACTACAGGTAAAATATCCCACATGGATATCACAGATTTTTTTCTTAATCTATAACAAGATCTCACGTTTACACATTTACAGTGTTTAAAAAAAGCTTTATCTGTATACATTTACACAACAGTAGAGTGACAGGTATCTAACTAGATAAATGCATACAATTACCACCAGAAAATACTCATTAACATAAAAGTAAGCACATAAAATTAAATACTGTCAAAAATATTTACAAAAGCATAATTAAGTTTGTAAAGCAAGCAGGAAAAAACTTAATCATTTGAATCATGAGACCCATTAACCATGGGGTATGAAATAGACTCCTCAGGCTCTGCAGCTTGACCATTGATGTGAACATGAGTTTCATTTGATACATTTGCTGCATCTACCAGACCTTCACTTTGGCTTGAGGTGTCACTGTCAGAAGTAGAAGAACTATCACTTTCGGAGTCTTCACTCGATGAATTTTGGGAATGTTGTCGTAAGTGTTCATTTTCATGTCTCAACTTTTCATTGTCTGTTTGTAAGGCAAGTATCTGCTCTTCTTGATCTTTCATCCTCTGCATCAATTCACTTAATGATTGTTCATCAATAGCACTTGACCCAATGGAAGTTCCTGAAGTATCTCTGTCTGTTACCATACTATCTCTGTCTGTGAAAGATGTATTGTCATTAACTATATCATCTCTGTCTTCTTCTGTGCACTTTGTTTTTGAACGTTCAGTTCTTTTTACAAGATTCTCATACTTAGCTTCGAGAAGAAGATATTCTTGGATGAGATCATTCTTTGACATGTTTGATAATCTTTCACTCTGAGCATCTTCATAGACACTAGAAAACTCTTTAGTCAAATATTCCTCCTCATCTTCGGGCAAAGAAAAAAAGTAATTTTCCTCTGAATCTACACTGAAACTGGAATCTCGGGTGCGCGCAGATGGAGTTTGTAAAATATGAAACGAATTTTCTGGTTCAGGCTTATGAATTTCCATAAGGAATTGGTTGTTGTTAAAAGGTGCATGTGTTTTTGCCAAAACTATCTTCCTGAATCTATTATTTCTTTTAGATTTATCATTTCTTCTTCGCTCTTGCCAAGGAATTTTTGTATACGGTTTCATTATCTTTCGTTTGGATTTCCCGCGTCTCCTCTTTTTCCTGACAGATGTTTCAATTTTTTGCTTTGGTTTATCCACAACAGAGGGCGTTTCAACTTCAGCAGATCGCGTCAAGTCGCCATCTTTTATAGCGATTATTATGTTGTTTTCGTCCATTTTTGAGAGTTTGAACATTAGCAGATGAGAAATATAATGTTAATACAATAGAAACACTTATATACACTTGTAATAGCAATCTAGGACCACACAAGTTGAACAAAATCGTCACCTAAATTTAATATTCCACGAAGTACTACACCAAATTCTGGACAATGGGCCATCTTTCTTCATTTATTTATTTATAGTTTTACTTAAAATTTTTTATGACATTAATAGGGTTGCCTGCTTAAACTAACTGGTTTCCTTGAACCAGTGTAAATTAAATAATATAAAAACCCGACTTTGGTGCAGTGGATCTACGTTTATTGGAGCAAGGTTTGGAGCCCAATCTCCATCTGTCTACCAACTACTGGTCGAGACCTATCCAGCGAGTCCAGTTTCGAAGGATTTACTTCGAATGGAGTAAATTTTCTGTAACCGCTTAACAGTCACAGTTGTAAGTTTTGGAGGAGAATGTTGTAGGTGTATGTAATATCCAATGATTGGTATTCCTCTTTTGGAGAAATAAATAACGAGTAATCGAAACGGGTGTCAGGGTCATCATTTCGTGCCACTGATGTAACTAATAGTACAATAAATATAGGCAAAAATGTGTACCTCCGAAAAAGTAATTTAGGAACCTAAGTTCCTGTGATCGCGTTTCTGTTCCATTATCAGACATTAACCGCCATCTGTCTAATAACTAATCAACCAAGTTGAAAATTTGGATTCGTTGGATTTCTCAGAGAAAGTACCAAAGGAGTTAGTATCGCGTCGATTCCCCGAACAAATTTTTCGTGGCACTTTTGCGGGGTGCGGGAGGCGAAGTAAACACACACAGATACACTTTCACGCATACCCACACTATAATAAACTCGCAACACATTCAAAAATACACGCACACAAATAAAGAATGACCTGACCATATGACCAAAAATTTGGCAGAGGGGGTTAGCGCATCATGCTCTCTCCAGTGGTATCTCCTCTAAGTTGGATTTGTCTCACGAATCCAAACTCAGTGTGTCTTCGATTCATAAAGAGTCCAGACCATAGATAATACACTATATACTTAAGAATAGATGGGTCACTCTGGTTCATCTTTTAATAAACTAATTTTACCCTCGCCTAAAGATGGCGTAACTTTACGAGAATCCAAAATGTGCCAACAGATGGCGTTTTTTAAAATAATCACTTTACGTATAGGTAAATGAAGCATGAATATTTGTAAGGAACATGTTTAAAGGCAAACCAAAGAGATATTTATTGTAAAAGTTTATTTGGTAACCAATAACTTTATTCAACATAAAATATCTGAAGCATAATCGTACTCTATTAATTATATAGTCCAATCCCCTTGAGTTTCTTGTTTCAGTACAGCTTTGCATTAAATTTTTCCAATTCAAGCCATTGTGGTTAAAGACAATGATGTAGTGGACCTGAAATAGTTCACGAGTAGTATAAATATTATTATATTTATATACTTATGCTAGGTGCATAATGACTTGTTTGTTTAAGCTTTTGTAAATAAGTACATACCTACATAAGTAGATAAATAACACCCAGACACAGACCAAACAGAATTCTTCAAAAACATATTTGTAAATAAACTGTAAATATTTACGGTCTTATTCATAAAAAAAGCTTATCAAAGGTTTTAAGCACTGATTAGTTATAGTGTTCTATAAGGTTATAAAACGTTCTATAAAGTTGCTTATTCATAAACGTTTCATAAACCATCTATAACTAATACGTCTCTATAGAACGTTTTTCAATCAAAGTATTGCCATTATAATGAAGTTGGTCAACAAATTGACCGAATACACCCAATCGCCCACAGATAATATGTGTCTACACACCGCCTAGGTGTGATCATAGACATTATTACAGATTATAAAACATTTTATTGTCTACGAAACGATGACGACTGTCGATTTGACGGGCGTGTTGGTCTAGTGGTTGGACACCCTGGCTGCTACCCAATAGGTCGTGGGTTCGATTCCCGCTAAGTGTCTGGGGTGTTATTTATCTATTTAATTATGTATTTACAGTAAACAAAGTACTTATATAAGTTTATGCATCAATTATCAGGTTTCCATAGTACAGGCTGTGCCTAGTTTGGGAACAAATGACCATGTGTGTATTGTCTCAGAATATTTATTTATTTATTGTATTTATGACGCCCATGCGGAATTCATCATACATCCATCGATCATTGTCATTGTTATTTGATTGTTATAGGTTTGTTTGGTAATGTTGTAACAAGCGCGTAATAATAACTAACCTAAAATAAACTAACTTATATTAAAATATATTAAATTGTATAATAATAATAATAAAATAAACGTTAAGTACTGAATAAAATAATAAATCCTAATAGTTTTTAGTGTGTATACTGCTATTTTGATTTCTTACGAAATTGAACGGATATGAAACCTGTATGGGCTAGAACTCTTTGCCTTCCCAATGAGGCTCAACTAAAGAAAAAAATTTAACTGATGGATGTGACACTGGCACAAATGTCATTTTCTTAATAATTAATAATCAGCTGTTGAAAGTCGGCCATTTTTTACCTTATATCACGCTATAGCACTGTTATAGTAGGGGTCTGCCTTCTATAACTTTAAAACGTATCTAAAGAACGTTTTAGTGCTAAAATGCGTTTATGAATAATACTTTTTGAAAATCATACTATAGCGAGCCTATAAGTGTGTGATAACTTTTTATGAATAAGACCGTTAGTTTCAATAAAATTTATAAAAGCTTTATTATTATAGTTTATCTTCAATGAGACAAGTTATTTTGAAAAAATGACACAACTTAGGTTACCATAGTAACCGCCAAAGGCAATTTACAATAGTACCTGGTAACCTCCTTGAGTAAAACCATAGTGTTTTATTAGGCATCCGTTAAGGCCGGCTGCTTAGAGGAGATACCACTGGAGAGAGCATAATGCGATAACCCCCTCTGCCAAATTTTTGGTCATATGGTCAGGTCATTCTTTATTTGTGTGCGTGTATTTTTGAATGTGTTGCGAGTTTATTATAGCGTGGGTATGCGTGAAAGTGTATCTGTGTGTGTTTACTTCGCCTCCCGCACCCCGCAAAAGTGCCACGAAAAATTTGTTCGGAGAATCGACGCGATACTAACTCCTTTGGTACTTTCTCTGAGGCCGGCTGTTGCATAGGTTTTATTACATTATGGAAGTTTACTAAAAATATACGAAATGTATCAGATTTACTCAAATAAATTGAAGATATACAATAACAATATTAAACTAATTAAATAAAAATATATAAACTGCATTTTTAACGCCATCTAGGCAAATTATAGTAGAATCTTAAAATTTAGTTCCTTCCCTTGCCTGAAGATTGTGCTAGTTTCCATACATTAAAATTTTGTCAGCTGTTTTAAGGAGAGTGCCACTGGCATGGTCCAGACTCAGTGAGTCAACGCAAGTCAACGTTTAACAGAGCTGAGTCCCTGTGATTACCTTCCTGTTCAATGCAGGCAGCAGGAGCTGATGATAATCTGGCGGTGGTGTGCCACCCAAATACCTACTCCGAAATTAATTATTCCGAATTTCAATGTTCCGAATTTCAAAAGTCCAAATTTCATTTTAGTGGGTAAGAATCTTAGAGGAGATACCACTGGAGATAGCATGATGCGCTAACCCCTCTGCCAAATTTTGTTCATATGTTCAGGTCATTCTTTATTTGTGTGCGTATGTTTTTGAATGTGTTGCGAATTTATTATAGTATGGGTATGCGTGAAATTGTATCTGTGTGTGTTTACTTCGCCTCCCGCACCCCGCAAAAATGCCACGAAAAATTTGTTCGGCGAATCGACGCGATACTAACTCCATTCTAATTACTCTGAGGTAAGAATACCACATACCCCTTGGCCATACCCCGGCTGTTTCCCCCGAGAAATAAAAAAGTCAGAACAGTACTCCGAGGAGGATAGCGGCGGCGTTACGTACGACCCTGTCCCCGTGAGCACCGTGACTGGTTTCCGGGGGCTACTATGCGCCCCCCCCCCCCTGCGGTGGGCTTAAAGGCAAGTCAGTGGGGGGGGGGGGCTCCTGGTGCAGATGCCACCGGGAGTATCGATAACGTGCCAGGTCCTCTCTCAGTGCAGGTGTGGCAGCCGCGGGGTTTTAGTTGGTAATACTAATATTACTACACTTCCGGGGCCTCAACTTGGGCTCTCGCGTTCAGAGGACTGGCTTTACCATCAATGACCACTTGCCCTCACTGAGATCGGGCCAGAAACTTGGTAGGGTGGTCGAAGCACGCCAAGGTCGCATTAATACAACCTTCCAATCTTATCTAAAATAAAAAATATACAATATGGTGGGTGACTGCAAATGCAGCATCAACTCAAAGGCTAGCCATACACGCTCAATATCAATAAAACTGTAAGGGAGTAACTGTAAAACTGTAACTGTATCATCGCGCGAACGAACGACGCGACCATCGCGCGATGATGGGCGAATGTACTGGCGGTCGCGCAATTCGCGCGACCGCCAGTTAGGACACTCGTTCGACGTCCATATGTTTGAGATTTCATCGCGCGATGGTCGCGTTTAGTTAGGACATCGCCTAAGGCGATGACGCGATTATCGCAAGTCGCAGTCGCGCGAACGGAATCTCAAACATAAACGGTTATTACACTACACGGTATTCAGGGCCCGGTGGCAAAGGTGGGCGTGGCCCCTAACTAGTGAGCCGCTTATTAGTTATTACACTAGCCGGTCGATTTGGCTCTAACTCAGTCAGTGTTGCTAATTTAGCGACTTTGTCACCACTCTCTTTAAGTAGGCGCACACTCAGAACATTTGTGAAATTCGCATTACGCATTTGCAAAAAGCGTTCTTAAACGATTGGTACTAGATCCTTGAATTGCAAGAAAATAACTGAATACGTATTCCAGGGGTCGTCACAGGGACACACGAACGAAACGAAACACGAACAGTATGTGTTGGCAGTGATGACATATGACACTGAGATGTGATCATCAACTGCTGGCCTTTTAGAAAAGCTCATAGTCACAACCATGCCAGTGGCACTCACGAACCTGTGTTTTACGAAGTAAAATATAAATCCGTGGTGGCACTCTCCTTAAAACAGGTGACAAAATTTTAATGTATGGAAACTAGCACACCTTCAGGCGAGGGAAGGAACTAAATTTTAAGTTTCTACTATAATTTGCCTAGATGGCGTTAAAAATGCAGTTTATATATTTTTATTTATTTAGTTTACTATTGTTATTGTATATCTTCAATTTATTTGAGTAAATCTGTTATATTTCGAATATTTATATTAAATTTCCATAATGTAATAAAACCTATGCAACAGCCGGCCTCAACGGATTATCGTTGTGTGTGGGCCCCAAGTGGAACGCGCTCCGTATAGTATTGTACTATATCTGTGGTATTGTAAATTGCCTTTGGCGGTTACTATGGCAACTTAGGTTGTTAAGTAATTTTTTTAAAAAGACTTGTTTCATGGAAGATAAAAAGCTTTATACATTTATTGAAACTAAATATTTACAGTTTATTTACAAATATGTTTTTGAAGAATTCTGTTTGTTCTGTGTCTGGGTGTTATTTATCTACTTAGGTAGGTATGTACTTACTTATTTACGAAAACATTTATAAAAGCTAAAACAAGTCATTAAGAACATGGCTTAAGTATTTATTTATAATAACATCTATACTACTCTAGAACTATTTCAGGTCCACTACATCATTGTCGTTAACCACAATGGCTTGAATTGGAAATATTTAATGCAAAGCTGTACTGAAACAAGAAACTCAAGGGGATTGGACAATATATGTAAATAAAAGAGTACGATTGTGCGTCAGATATGTTTAGATAAAGTTATTGGTTACCAAGTAAACTTTTTACAATAAATATCTCTTTGTTTTGCCTTAAACATGTTCCTTACAAATATTCATTCAACATAGTTTCATTTCCCTATACGTAAAATGATTATTAAAAAAGCGCCATCTGTTGGCACATTTTGGATTCCTGTGAAGTTACGCCATCTTTTGGCGAGGGTAAAATTAGTTTATTAAAAGTTGAACGAGAGTGTCCAATCTATAGCTAAGTATATAGTGTATTATCTATGGTCACAACGAGCTGATTAATGAGCTAAGCTCGGAGTTTCTTTGCGCATCAGAATAATATAAGAAAATTCTGACATAGTTCTTAGACTTGAGAGTCGTAAGTAAGTCAAATAGTAGCACGCCTAACTTAAAAATCTCGAGTGCAGTGTCGTTTACAAAGTAATTGACAAACGAAAAAAAAACATTTCGTTCGAAAACCAGTATGGCATTTTGATCGTTGTGTGTGGGCCCCAAGTGGAACGCAGCCATTATAATTTTTTATGTCAGTCAATCTGACATGTGTCACGGAATGACGGAAATCAATGTTCTCACCAAAGAGTAAAATAATATATACTAAAAAAGAGAGGAAAGTTGGCGTTATTTCTGTCACCCTCGATCATGCGAATGAAGTGGCGCCATCTAGTAATTTCTTCCAGCACTAATATCAAGTACAGGTACCTAGGGTGCAGTCGTATCCTTTAAGCTGCACTCAAGAGTCCTTTAATGAATCATATCCCGTCTAATAATGTAGATTTTGTATTAAAATCTACATTATGAGACGAGACAATGATCCATTAACGGACTCCGAGCGCAGCAGCTAGATTGATATAGGTAGGTAGGACTTGTTAAGGATTGGTACTTATATTTCAATTATGAAAAGAGCAAAGTTTACAGTCTGTAAATAAAACTAATATATAAATAGGTATTCTAATGTTGATGTATAAAATACCTGACATTGATTATATATTTACCAAATCCTAAACAAAAAAAGAACTAACTATAATTATTTGAATTGAGACTATTTATTTCCATGTTTAGAATGTTTGTTGTAGTATTTTTGGGCAATAATTTTAAATTCATCATCACCATCGTTCGCATAAGTCATCTTTCCTGATAAAATCCTGTTAATTGTCCTGCACCAACTATATATTAATATGTCAATAGTTTTATCTTCAAAATATTTTCTTAAACCATCCTTATGTATTTCACATTTGAAAGGGAAGGTAACAAATATATCGGTAAAAATTTTTATTGTATTTTTAATACCGTGTGTAGTTACATTTTCTTTCAAATGCGAAACACATATGCTTTGCAATTCTTCAAAACATTTTATTAATTCCACAGAAGGATAACATAGCCATTTTTTGTTCCCATGATATTCTTTTGCTCTCGTAAATGCATTGTCCTCAGTGTCTTCAAAACTTATCAAATCTTTCCTACAATGTTTGCATGCTTTGCATATATTTTGTAAGCACTTCCTCAAAACCCAGCCACAAACATAATTCCTTTGTCCCTGATCACCATCAATTCTTTCCGAAATTACGTTATCCTGTATTTTAATTTGACTCTCTTCGGGAAGATCAGATGATATTATTTTATCTTTTAGAAAGAAATCTAAATTATTGAGACAATCATTGTCATCCTTCTCACAATTTGCTTGAAGAGATTGCGGGCTATTATAATTATTTAGTAAAAGTGACTTAAATGCCCCTTCAAACGCAACACAATTTGGGGCTGTGTTTCTTGCACCATATGATCTGATATTCCCGAAAAAATTTTCGACTGGGTCTTGGTTGAAATGTCTTGTTAACATGGAATCAAAAGAATATTTTTTAGACAAAATATTCCAAAGGGCTTGAAATCCTTCTATTGTCTTAATAAAGTTTTTTATAGTTGGCACAACAGATTCAACTAGTTTACTTTTATCATTGATTTTCTTAATTGCAACAAATTTTACAGTTTTCAACACTTTAATACTTTCTTGCCACAACTCATGGTGATCTGAATTTCGCCTTATTGGCCATTTGTATGTTTTACCATCTTCCTTACTTAAACTACTGACATTTAGAGCATCAAATAAATTGTCAATCAATGATACAAATGGTATCAATGACCGGCATTCTTCTGGCAGGCTCCCATTTCTTAAAAGGGTTAAAGTGGCAACAGCGACACTGTGACTAAATATTTGTGCCGCTGTTTTAACGCGCATTTTTTTTATTTTCTCCGGAACTACGTGCTCCTCCGTTAATTTTGGGAGACATCTTAACTCTCCTGATGATTTATCTGCAGAATACAACATTTGGAAGTAATGCCATTTAATAATTTTTTCTTTACCGTCGTTAGGATCTACGTATTTCAGATTCTTTGTTATTAAATTATTTCGTAACCCTTTTAATAAATGTGGAGTATCATACAAAGGTATTATCTTTTGTGAATTACATTCAAAATATTCATAACGCATTTCGATATCTTTCCGTAAACACTTAGCTTTAGTATCATTAACTAAATCATTAATGGCACTAACATTAACTGTGCTTTGGTCACATACCGTACACAAAACAACAAGACCAGTGTTCAATGTTTCATTAAGGACATTCTTAATCATTAATTTCAAATCATTTTTATTTAGACTATTTGTGAAATAATATGCCACAGGCTGTTTAAATTTTTTTCTTAGTCCCTTCACCATGAATACGAGTGCATGATTGGCGATATTTCTCGAACCATGGCTCACAAGACCTTTCAGTTCGTCTTTCGACGAGTTATATTGTATTTGAGGATTTAAAGACATTTCGTCAAATATGAGGGAACAGAGCCTGTCTTCCAATTTTAATTTTTTAACAGTATTTTTCAATTTATCGAAAACAACTTTATTTATTCCTGGGTTCAATTTAATTTGAGACAGCAAGTTTTTTAATGTCTTTGGTGATGGCAGTACAAACATTTTTGCCATAAAAGCATAGCATTTAGGACTTTTTTTAAATAATGACAAAGAGAGAATCTGCTCCTCAATACTAAATCGTCTGCCTTTAGGTTTTTTATTTGAATATTTCAATTGCATTGTAGTGAATATCTTAGCCGGTATAGGTAATGTCTTTGCTATATGCATAAACACAGATTTATCATATAGACTGGCCGCATTCTCGAGTCTTGTTTTCAATGTTTGACCTCTTTTTCTGAGTCTGCAAACCTCTCTCCTCAGATTTTTAATTTTTTTCTGAGTTTCTCTATTTAAATGTGTTGCAGAAGCCGCTGTGATTCTCGTGACAGCTGAAAAAGATTGATATAAAATTTATATTTACAAAAATATTTCAATACGCAATTATAACTATCCTTGACAATTTAAGTGCAGTAGACCATATTATGATCTCAAACAAAAAGTTTTATGACAACCAGACAAATGATACAAAATCATTATTTATATTAAAATAATAAAAATAATATTCTGGGACAATTCATACACGGTCATCTGATCCCAAACTAGGCAGAGCCTGTATTACGGAAACCAGACAACTGATACTAATACTTATGTACTTTTTTTTTGTGAATACGTACTTATATAGATAAAACACCCAGATATTTGGTGGGAATCGAACCCACGACCTATTGGTCAGCGGCCAGGGTATCTAACCTCTAGACCAACAGGCCCGTCAAATAAAATATGCTTATAAATAATTTTAGAGTTATCTAGACTGTTTTTTCTTCTTACAGAGGACCACAACCAAACATTTAGTTATGTCTTTGAGCTTAGTTCTTTTTGCTGCCAGCTAATTAATCCCTCTGACACAGGTTCAAGCCAAGCACTTGCTCTTATTTAGTAAAAAAAAACAAGTGTACTTACAATTTTGCACACGCTTCTTATTATTTGAAAAAGCGTAGTTGTGTTCTCTTGCGACCACATTGTGCACATCCAAAGGGTTTACTAAAAATAAAAAACATAATGTTAATTAATGTTGTCATTTACTTACGCGAATATTACATATTGAAATCAAACTACTTACAAGGATTTTATCACGTTTAACATAATGTTAATTATTTCAATCCAGTCGCAATACAAATAAGTTATTTTATATTTATAATATACTAGCAGCTGTACATGCAAATCTATACTTATAATAAAACTGTAACAGATCTAATTCTGTTCATTGAAGATATTTTGAATTTTTTTTTGGATTATTCTATAATCGATATTGAAGCCAAAACTGTGTTTTTTTTTTCATTTTTGTCTGTCTGTATCATGGCCGCGCCCCACGCCGAAACTACTGAATGGATTCAAACAAAACTTGGCATGATTTGAAATATTACTACGAGGAAGGACATAGAATACTTTTTACCCTTTTTTGTAGTTATCAATGTTCGGCAATCAATCAGGTTAAGCAACGTTAGGCAAGGTCATTACATAGATGGGTGACTGTTTAATGCCATTTGATTTAAGGGTGCTTCAGAGGGGGAGAAAATAGAATTAGAATAATACTTCGTATTTCAATGTGGGTGTTTGAGGAATTTCATCTATTACCTAACACACTGTACATTTATACAGTGTTAAAAAACCTTGTCCGATCGCCGAAGGCATTAAACAGTGTCGCAATACAGTCATACATATATTATAATACATGTGTTGTATATCTTATACATATTTTTCCGCGAAATGCAAATATTCCCCTTATAAATCCAACAGAGGTTCTACATAAACATTATACACCTTTATTTGATAAACCATCCAGAAATATAGGTTTAACTTACCAAGGGAAGGGATTTGAACATCTGTATTTGTATCTTTAATACTCTGGTCATTGAGTATGTTAAGATTTAAAGATACATCTTCCACACTCATCAAATCAATAGTATGACCTGTAATTTATAGTACATGGCTTTAGTTTACTACTTTTGTTATAAGTTTGTTTATAAATATTGGTGCGGATTCTGTTGTCACCACTAGACTAAGCTAGACTAAATTTTAGTTTAGTGGTGTCAAACGTTGATTAAGTGCTTAATTTTATTTTGACAGCTACTAAACCGTACATGTAACTTTTGGTGTACAATAAAGTGTATTTATTATTATTATTATTATTAAACCGAGTTGATAGTGAGGTTTTCATTGGTCAAATTATGTTAAGAGAAAACAATTCTCTTGTTCATCTGATTACACTAAACTAAGCCAAAATAATTCTCCGGCTACGATACTTATACGGGGTGTAAGGGACATCGTACCGAAAACCGATACCAGGGATCCAGTACATGATTTAGAACACTCTAGTGTTGAAATTTTTCATCGGCTTTTTCATGAATTTCCAAAAAAAAAATACTTTTTTCAAATAAAATTAGTATAACATCATTATTGGTATAATAATAAAGCATAATTTTAATTTAAAAACAATAAATTACTTATTTGTGGAAAATTTATTTAATCATTTATTCTTTATGCACTAAAACAGTACATAGGCAATTAATTATTAAAATTTTAGAAAATTAGCAATGTAATTTGAGAAATACATATTATTCCGCATATATTCATTACATGCTCAAAAATTAATAAGTTGTCATTTGTCATTTTCCATATAAATGGTTTCTGTAATGTTGTAACAGACATTATTTGACATCTTATAAAAAAAAAAAGAAAATTATTTTCTTCTTCTGTTCAACAATAAAAATTAATTTTTATTGAAGTGCACCATCAACTGCCCATTATGTTTCTCTCTCTCATTTTCTAGTTAGGTTGCCTGGAAGAGATTGCTTTTTAGCGATAAGGCCGCCTTTGTACATTGACATCTTCAACGCATTGTTCAATTTACATGTAACTTTTGGTGTACAATAAAGAGTATTTATTATTATTATTAAATCCCCTTGTCCCTTACATCCGTTATACTTATATTAATTTTAATATTTATTTTATTTTAATATATTTTTTATTAATATTTATTAATAAGAAATATTTCATATTTAGTATTTTAATATTTTTTTAAATACTTATTTTAATATTTATTTTGCTTTATTTTAATATATTTTTATTTATTAATATTTATTAATAAACAAATATTAGCCATTAATATTTTAATATTTATTTTAACATTTCTTTTTTAATTATTAATATTTATTAATAAAAAATGTTTAATATTTAGTATTTTAATATTTATTTTAATATGTATTTTAATATTTTTTCTATTATTTAATTTAATATTTATTTCATTATACTTTAGTCTATTCTATTTTATTTTTGTCGACATCATTTGAAGTTTCTAATATTAGGCATAATTTGACATAAACTGTGCGCAACAGAATAGCAAAATATGATTAAAACTAAGTTGAGTAACTAAAACCAATTATATTCTATCAAACTATACCTAATTTAGTTTAAATCATGGATCTCTGAATAGGAATCATCGTTTGACACGACTAAACTATAGTTTAGTCTAGTGTGTGACAACAGAATCGGCATCATTGTACCAAAAAAATATTGTTTTACTCACCAATAAAAGGAATCTGAACATCTTCTGTATTTGTATCTTGAATATTCTTATCATTGAGTATGTTTAGATTTAAAGATACATCTTCCACACTCAGCAAATCAATAGTATGACCTGTAATGTATAGTACATTATTTTAGTTTACTACTTTTGTTATAAGTTTGTTTATTATTACATTGACAATGATTCTGATCGGACTAGAATGCCATGCAAATGGTCCAACTTATTTATCAATTACTCTTACAAAATCAATGAGTGCTCAAGATATTTTATAGTGCACATGTACATATGATTTAACATTGCTGGCACATTCACAGGTCCATTCTCACTTCCTTTACTCTCAGAATCCATACATGGTCAACAGATCCCAAACTAGGCAGAACCTGTACTATGGTAACCAGACAGCTGATACAAATACCTATTATTATCCTACCCATTGCAATTGTTTGAAAACAGTTATTACATTAATAGGTATAATTTTTTTAAGTGTCTGGTTTTTATTATTTAGGTACAGGACTCTTACACTATAATATGTAACTAAGCATGTATGTATTAACTAATATGTATTATTAACTAAACAGTAATTTAATAACTATATTGTCACTTACTTGTAGAACAATGTGCAAACTGCTCTGTTTCAGAAAGTAATGCTGATGTACCAATGAATAATGATGGCACAGCTAAAGCATTCAACCGGTGATTACGATTATGCTCTTTGTCTGTGAAATGCCGATCACAAACTATCATGTTGTGATCCAGTTGAGAGTTTTCATCACCCGCAATAACCTTACACCATGCCTTATATTGTTCAGGAAAACGATTCGGATTTGGGAGTTTATGTGTTATATTATCTGAAAGAAAAAAAGAGTTTTCATATAAGTACAATATGTTTCAAATTGAATTCATAATATGGAACATAAAACAGGCAGTTGCAGGCTGCGGCAATAGGTCGTGGAGTGTTCACGACACAATAATCACAATGCCATATTCATCACTTGACTCTTGCTGACCCAAACAACACCCATACCAATTCTTAAAATAATTTCTCAATTTTGTTTCCCAATTCACTGAACTTGAAGGCTAACCAACTTGTAAATGAAGTTGATACATTCACGAGTATGAATTAGCATCAAATTTTGCTTGTAGGTATTATGAAAACAACGCTTGCCTCTGCTTGCCCAAATTTTGTAGTTTATAGACAAGAGGAAGGCTTTAAAACTTTAGAATGGTAAAATGTAACTTACGTTGGGGCTGACAGCCAAAAACACAGCGTCTAGGCATCTTAAAGATTATTTTTCACTATCAAGCACTATTATAACACAACACAAACACCAGCGTCTTTTCGCAAAAGTTTACAATCTCAGCATAAACTAAAATGGGCGGAGGAATTAAAAAACTCGACTACAACGCACAAATTAGAAAAATAAATACTGGAAAACTGAAAATACCAAAAAACGCGCACACGCCGACCAAAGCAGATTGCGAATTTGAAATGAATGAAGTTGACAGATAACCGAAATTCTCCAAAGTATACCGACCGATTATTCTATGCCGGTGGCAAAACTAAGAACTAACCAAATGACTGCAGTGTTGGATAGACAGTAGCGACACTGTCACGGCAAAGATAAATTGGTCGGCTTGTATTGATAAACGAATTATATGGTGATGCCATATTGAATAATCTTAATCAACTCAATTTATTGTTTTTATATAATTTTTGACACTTTTTTTATTATTATTATCATGTTTTCAAATAATTACGATTTACTGTTAAGAATTTAGTTATGTTATTATTCGAAATAATGGGCACCCTGGACTAACGCCATCTTGTGAGACAATTTAGTACAAGCAACTCATAAATTATCAACAGAAGAAAACGGTAGATGGCACAACATAAAATAAAAAGTCACTAATGTTCCTAAGTTTCCTCCCCCTGGTTCTCACTCAATTTATTTTGTTGAATTCTGTGGTGGTGTGGATTGAATAATTTGAATATTACTTACATTTATAAGTGTGGTATAATATCCTTGTAAATCTGTTAATCCATTAAATTAAATGGCTGACGATATTTTGTTTGAATTATTACATTCAGAATTGGTGAATTATGCTTTAGATCAATCGAAAGACAATAATGACAAAAAGGTTTGAGAGAAACTATTTCGTGATACTATCACCCAAGTATTTTATAAAATAAACACGATATACGATCAACATTATTCTTGCAGGATGTAGACCTATCAGTGGTTGAATATATTGGATTTGCAGCAGGCTATAAAATAATGGAAAGACTAACGAGAGAATGGCCTAGATTCAAAGATGAACTAGACACAATGAAGTTTATTTGCACAGATTTTTGGACTTGTATTTATAAGAAACAGATTGATAATTTACGAACAAATCACCAGGGAGTTTATGTATTACAGGATAATGCATTTCGCTTCCTCACAAACTTTTCAAGTGGTCATCAATATTTGGAATTTGCTCCAAGAGTATGCATCATTCTAAAAATGTGCTAGTTATAGATTCTGGTAATCATTATAATGTAATCAATTTTATTTTTCAGTATGTTGCATACACATGTGGTTTGATAAGAGGAGGATTAGCCAATCTATGCATAAATAGTATTGTCACAGCAGAAGTTCAGGCTATGCCATCTTGTAAATTTCATATACAGGTTCAAAGACAGTAGGTAAATATCTATGCTATTTATCAACAGATACAAAACTTGATGTTGAGTTAAATATATTATTTACATACATACTCAATAATATTTTTAAAATGATTGTGACCAAAATTTTAATCAACTTCAAGATTGACTAATAAGCTTCATAATAGTATACATATTATATACCAGCTGACCCACGCAGCTCCGCCCGTGCTGTGTTTACGTTAACTAAACTTTCAATAATATACATTCGCATAGAATACAAAACCTCCTTTTTTAAAGTCTGTTAAACACTTGGACCCACTTTGTACTTGCCCTCCGAAGCACGGAGACATTTGCATTTGCACGGGCGTGATGCTTAGCCGAGATACAGGTTGACAGACAAAAATAAAAAAAAATTACATTTTTGGCTTTAGTATTGGTTATAGAATGCCCTCCAAACATAATTTTCAAAATATCTTCAATGTACAGAATTGGACCTGTTACAGTTTTATTATAAGTATAGATATAGATATAATTTCTGTAAGTATTGGTAAAATAAATGCTCCATTTATACAATTTTGTTTTAGATTTATAGGAAAACCATAAACAAGATGAAGTGGCCCATGAGTTAATCAATTGAAAACTCCAAGAGGATGAATAAGCTTATGATTATGATTTATTCAATGGAAAACATCAACAGGACAAATTAGTTCGATCGGTGGACAGCATCAACATTTACCCTTATTCATTGGAATGCTCACCCTCTTTAAACCATAGATTGTATACTATTTTTGTGTTTAACAATGTTTTGAGTAATATACATGAAACACATTCGAGGGCCTTAGGGTCATCAAATAACTCCTTTACTATTCAAGCTTTCAATTATATAGGAATACTCAATCATTACCAACTTATGGTCAGAGACCACACCTATATGGTTACAGGAAAAGTCGTGCTAGATCCGTTAAGGGCGTGGAATACCCATCATTTCTGACTTATTTCACTATGAAACACCCCACCCTAAACTTAACCCTTTACGAGATTTTCGACTTTAAATTTTTTATTGAAAATTGCCGATTTTTAGGCTATTAAATTTTATTTTGTTTAAGTTAAGTTTAAGTAAATTTTTTTTTACTTTTTTTTTATTTTGGTTAAGTTTAGGGTGGGGTGTTTCATAGTGAAATAAGTCAGAAATGATGGGTACTCCACGCCCTCAACGGATCTAGCACGACTTTTCCTGTAACCCTGTATAATCATTGGACCACACTCGGTCACTAAGCTGGTTCTAATTTGTTTATAGGTGCGTTATATAATAATTATTAAATTATATTGCCGCAGGATATAAATATCCCAAATGTATATACAATGTGTTAATGTAATAATACAAACACAAAATAATTATATCTAGGATTTTATTTAACATCATATTATTATTATACTTGTTTAGCACAATTATTTATTTTCGTATGATAATCTTTTTAGCCTGTTTGTTTACAATGTCAGAAACACTATGCATGCTGTTGTGTCGTGTGTGGTGACGCGTCAAAAAGCATATCGGTTATGACTTATGGCGGCTGTACACGCGCGTAGAAGGAAACTCCGCGAGACAGGCTGTACTCGGTCGGAGACTACTCCGACTGCCTAATTGGTAGAGTAGAATTAGTACTCTCCACCAATTAGGCAGTGGGGTGGTATGCGGCTTCCCCGCCCGCGCAGCTTCTCTATATTTTGTGGCCTCGGGTACCGCATTCGTCTCGATTCGCAGCATCATATTAGTATGTTGTACTAATGATAATAGAAAGTAAAAAGACGTACGCAGCATCGATACCTTAGATCGATACACTCGCACGTGTTAGGCGATGTCCTAACTAACACGACGCTATCACGCGATCATCCCAAGTTCGCGTTGTGTTAGGTTAGGTATCGCCTCTCCCTTCGGAGTCGCTGGACGCTCGGGGTGTGGGCCCCTTGAGCGTCCATTGAGTACGGCGGCGACTCCGAGGAGGACGGCGGCGGGGTTGCGACCCCCGTCCCCGTGAGCACCGTGACAGGTTCCCGGGGGGCTACAATGCGCCCCTCGGCGGCGGGCTCAAAGGCAAGGCACTGAGGGGCCCCTGGTGCAGATCCCACCGGAGAGCCCTGGGGTTCCCCCTCTCATGTGCCGATGCGACAGCCGCGGGGGTTTTAGTGGGTAAGAATCCCACATACCCCGGTCGAGCCCCACAGCTCCCGGGGATCTTTCGAAGATTTCCCCGCGTCAAAAAAAAAAGTATCGCCTCTTGTGTACGGCGGCGTCTCCGAGGACGGCGCGGCAGAGGGGTCGCGACCCGTGACGGGTTCCCGAAGCTATAATGTGCACATTATAGCTTCTACCCCTCTGCCGCGCCGTCCTCCTCGGAGACGACGAAGGCGGGCTCATAGATAAGGCACTGAGGGGTTATCTGGTGCAGATCCCGGCGAAGGTACCCTTTTATGTGCCGATGTGACATCGCCGGGGGTTTTAGTGGGTAAGAATCTCAAATTTTGACCCCCAAAGGTCCCGGGGACCTATTGAAGGTTTCCCCAGGTTCCAGGGGGAAACAATGAATCCCCCAGGGCGGCGCGGCGGAGGGCTCAAAGGCAAGGCACCGTACATACGCGTGAAAATGTGCATGCTGCGTGCGTGCTACAACGATGTTGTCTATGCAACTATCATACGACATGCGGATATGGAATAAAGAAGGCCCCGCAAAAATATATGAACTCTAGCCTAATGCCTAGGCATTAGGCTAGAGTTAGGGTCGTATTATAGAACTTGACTCAAGTAGCGCTTAAACTGCATTCAACTGATCACTGCTTGATCGAAGAATCAAGACTTGAGCACCCAACGTATTACAAAACAATCCTCAAACTCAAATCAACTGAGTCGAGTACCCGTATACTATAATACTCTGTGGAGTCGAGTCTTGCTTGAGTAGAGATTTTGATCTCTGCTTACTTGAGTTCTGAATATATAAGGCAACACTGCAATCAGTCTGTTTTTTCACAAATAATTTCTTTTTTCTATTATTTATATTCTGTTTTCTATTACAAATATCGTTTTACGCAAAACACCTATTTGAAAATGTATAAAAACAAACAATGATCTTGAATTTTGGCGTTTCTATAATTTAAGATTTTTAGTAAAATTGTTAAACCTTATATTAATTGCTCTGTTTAAATGATATTTCTAGAAGTAATCAATTTATTAAAAGTAAAATACTGTTACGACCGGGACATAAAAGTGTTAATTACTCCGTTAATTATTACTTAATTGCAATGATCTCAAAACGCATTGTTAGTCTATAGGTCTACTATCGATTCGTACCGAAAAATCTGGAATTCTCAATAGAAAGTAGTTCCCTCAAATTCGGCAAGTACTTATGTACCTACCGCTCGCTCACTCTCGGTTCACTGCCCCCGCCTATTGTTAGTTCATTCTCGAAGGTCGCGCCGCTATTGTATCTCGCGAAAACGATAGAATAGGTAAGTACATACGAGTACATTCGAGAGACTTCCACCCCTCTGTTAATTTAGGTATATAAGCCGACGCATAGTGGCGTCCGGACAGTTTGTGTTTACAAGCGACAGCGGAAACATCTTAGGGAAGCGATCGAAGAGAATTGTACCAGCGACCCTTGCGAAGACTTTGGACTACTGTGAAGTACTGTGCGACTCGAACTACTGTGCCTTGTGTGTATACAGTGTGAGTGTACGTGTAATAAAATCTTCTTTTACGTTAATCGGCATTTAATTACCCACCCGCACGTAACAATTGGTATCAGAAGTGGGATGCCGATTCTGCCGCGTGAAGAAGAAGTGCGTACTCCGCGAACAAGAAGACAGGTGGAGATGGATGCTGCACGTCGCCGTGGTCAAGAGGAAGAGGTCCAGCCTGAGAACGCTACCTCGTCTGGTACCGCACCACCGGGGGACTCGACGGAGCTAAACTTGTCAACCCTGCTGGCCGCTATCCAGGGTATGCAGGAGGCTGCTCGCCGCGAGATCCAGGCGAACCAGGAGGCTACTCGCCGCGAGATCCAAGAAGCTATTCAGGCCAACCAAGAGGCTGTTCTGTGCAAGATTGACGCCGGCATTTCTGTACTCGGTGAGAAAGTCACAAAACTGGAAGTGGACGTCAAAGAGGTTATTCTTAAGACGGAAAACCTGGAAGGCCGCATTGATGAACATGATAGCCGTATTAATGTACTGACTAATAAGGTAACGAAACTAGAGACTCGCCAACCACTAGCCGTGGCTTCATCATCACCATCAGCAGCGAAACTCGACCTTCCGCACTTTGACGGGTCTTCCTCGTGGACAGCCTTCCGCTACCAGTTCGAAACACTCAAACTCAAACTCAAAAATCTTTATTTCAAATAGGCTTAACGCTAGCACTTTTGAATCGTCATTTTTTAGAAGCTACCACCGGATCACAACGCGGCCTCAACTGAGAAGATCCGGCAAGAAACTCAGCAGGCTTGTCATTTTTTAACTTTTTTTTTTTTAAACATTGTTTTGTTACAAATGAATCGACATTAGCGATATTGTGTCCTGCCGTTCGAAACATAAAGCAAGGGAGAAAAGAAGAAAACAATAAATTACGACAAACTAAAAGGCCAAATGGATAGAAGTCGGACCAGTCCCCCCAAGCAGCACCCGCGCACGAGTTGACTCGAGCAGCAGCCATCACTCCCCTCAACCATATTAGAGGGAAGGGGGTGACCCGCCACACGAAGCCGCCACAAGCAAAGACTTTTCGATGGCGAGCATGACCGAACCAAAATCACAGTGGCTCACATTTAACTTCTGCTGTTAAGTAGTACCTCGAGGGGCATGACACAAAACACTTTCACATAATCTTTATATTATCAATCAATTGACTTGTGAAACAGCCATCAGTAATCCACCAGATTAAGAGGTGTTACAAACTGTAAGCCTACAATTCTAAGCTTGCATGAGTTGAGCAGTTCAAGCCCACGCAGCTTTATCCTCTAGGTAATCCGAGATTTTGTAATAAGCCTTTTTCGACAACCGGCTTCTTATCAAAGGTTTAAATTTATTCAGTGGAAGATCTCGGATATCCTGTGGCAGTTTGTTATAGAAGCGTATACTTTGGCCCATAAACGATTTGCTTGTTCTGTGGAGACGTGTGGAATGTAAAACAAGATTGTGTTTGTTCCGGGTATTAACACTATGAATCGCACTGTACTTTTTAAAAGATACACTATTTTTCTGAATACAAACTAAATTTTCAAATATGAATTGCGAAACAACCGTTAGAATATCTATTTCTTTGAATTTTTCCCTTAGTGAATCAGTAGGAGCCAGATTGTAAATGGCTCTCACAGCTCTTTTCTGCAGAATAAAAATGGTATTAAGTTCTGCAGAAGATCCCCACAGTAATAAACCATAAAACATAATACTGTGGAAATTGCTGAAATAAACAATTCTAGCGGTTTAAATATCAGTTAAACGTCTTATTTTTTTAACTGCATAAGCCGCGGAACTCAGTCTACCAGACAATTTCTTAATGTGTGGGCCCCATTGTAGTTTAGCGTCAATTGTTATACCTAAGAACACAGTCGACTCCTCAAGGTCCAACTTTTCCACATTGGTTGCCACCTGTCTTACATTTGGTGTTACAAATTTCACACATTTGGTTTTGTTCTCATTAAGTTTCAAATTATTAACATTGAACCAATGGACAACTTTAGAAAGTACATTGTTTACTTCGTCGTATTCATAGAGTTTACGCCTGACTTTAAATAAAAGAGAGGTATCATCAGCGAACAATACAACATTTAGTTTGTCTCCTACGTAGTAGGGTAAGTCATTAATATCCAACTGGCCAACGGGAACGGTTGGACTGATGGCCAATCTTTTATGGCCCTGACGCTTGCCCTGCGAGGAGACGCTCTGATGATATTGGAAAACCTGCCACTTGAAGGACGGACGTTGGAGGCTCTTCTAGAAGTATTTGATACGCGTTATGGTGAGAGTCACCTGGAACACGTATACCGAGCACAACTCCGCGAGCGTACACAGAAGGTTGGTGAAAGCCTTCAACAGTGGGCGCTTGAAGTGGAAAGGCTGGTTCGTCGTGCGTACTCTTCGGCACCGGCGACAATTGAAGTGACGCTGTTGCAAGCATTCGTCGATGGCATACGGGACGCGGAAGTCAGAGCTGCTGTTCGTTTGGACCATCATTCGACTTTGAAGAGCGCTCTGGCCCATGCTCTCGAAGTAGAAGCTGTACGACGGGACACTCGGCTATATAAGATCGAGGAAGTGGTGCCGGATAAGACAAGGCCCCAGTATGTCCCCACTTGCTATGGCTGTGGAGCAAGGGGGCACATAAAGCAGAGTTGCCCAGTAGAGAAGACCAAAAGTGTTTCAAGTATTGGGATACAGGTCGAACCTGTGAAGCAAGATACGCGGGCACATAGGGTAAGTGAGGTCGTAGCCGTCCGTCGACTCGGTATCTCGCGACGTCCGAGTTTTGGGCCCCTGTGTTATACCTGCGGGAAAAGGGGACATATACAGCTAGAGTGCCCGAACCGGAGAAAGAATAGCGCCTTCAATGCTGGAACCCAAGTGGATAACAGTCGAGTAGTACGACGGAGGGAGCAACCGCAGAATGTCTACTACGTAACGGAACATCGCAACGGGAAAGGACATAGCACCGTGGATGCTGTGATGCGAAGACCTTGTGCTGAAGTCTGCAAGCACTGTCCTAAGAATGAAGTCCGAGAAGAAGTCAGGATTATAAGGACGCATGGCTTAGAAGACGAGTCAACTGGCCCCAATATGAGGAAGGCACAGGAGGAAGATGACGACCTTGGACCTATACTGCGCTGGAAGCAACGTGGGAGCATACCCCAATGGAAGGATGTGTCTGCTTACAGCGCAACCACTAAAAGTTATTGGGCACAATGGGACAGCTTAGTCTTAGAAGACCATTTACTGTACAGGAAATGGGAGTCCAGCAATGGAAAAGAAATAGTCATGCAGGTGGTGATGCCACGAGTTATGGTGCCTACTCTTTTACGGCACGTTCATGATAGTGTATCTGGTAAGCATCTTGGAGTCAAGAAAACCCTGGTGAAAGTGAGACAGCGGTTTTACTGGCTGCGATGCCGTAAAGATGTCGAAGACTGGTGCCGTAAATGTTTGGTGTGTGCCACAAAAAGATCACAAACTGGAAGTAAAGGAAAACCTAAGACGCAAAATGTTGTGCCGGATGGAGTGCACAACAGGGCACGGGAAAATAGCCTGGTGACCAGGGAAAGGATGAAGACCAGCGAAGATTGGAACGCCAGTACCAACGGCTTCGATGAAGGGACGTTAGTGTGGTGTAAAGGAGTGTTATTACAAGGATCAACGACGTCACCTACCGCATTAAGAAGGGACCCCGAGGGAAACCTAAGATAGTTCACCTGGACAGATTGGCACGTTATCACGGAGTAATGATGCTCGGGACGAGCATAACTAAGAGGGGGGTAGTGTTACGACCGGGACATAAAAGTGTTAATTACCCCGTTAATTATTACTTAATTGCAATGATCTCAAAACGCATTGTTAGTCTATAGGTCTACTATCGATTCGTACCGAAAAATCTGGAATTCTCAATAGAAAGTAGTTCCCTCAAATTCGGCAAGTACTTATGTACCTACCGCTCGCTCACTCTCGGTTCACTTCCCCCGCCTATTGTTAGTTCATTCTCGAAGGTCGCGCCGCTATTGTATCTCGCGAAAACGATAGAATAGGTAAGTACATACGAGTACATTCGAGAGACTTCCACCCCTCTGTTAATCTTCTATACTATAATAAAACTCAAAGAGCACTTTTTCTGTACATTGAATGTTTTTCCAAAATTTCTATATGGGAATACTATACTATCGACATAGAGGCCAAAACATATTTTTTTGGAATTATTGTCTGTCTGTCTGTCTGTCTGTCTGTCTGTCTGTCTGTCTGTCTGTCGTTCTGTTTGTCCAGGTATCATTTGACTACCCGTGGATGGATTTTGATAGGACTTTCACTGATGTGTTGTGTAGAAGTCAAGGTATAAATTGGTATATAAAACATCACGCTATGTTTCATAGGGGCTAAGCAGTGAAACATTGCTTGTACACATTACCACGTAATTTCCTTTGTATGAGAATAGGGTAATTATAGACTGATCAGTTAATCATTAAGATATGTATTATTACGCTATTTACAATAGGGACTGAGCAGACATTTAGTTTGAATAAGATATGGCAGTGGCGAAGGGTCACTTTTTGTAAGGGGTAAGCCGGTCCGGTACACCCAGGACATTTTCAATAGATTTCCGTATAGTTCTAAGTACGTTGCTGATAGCAATATGACATTATATCTTTGAAAAGTTAAAATCTGTAAATCCCGAGCGAGTCCAAACTAGATCATGAAATTATTCATGAAATTTTAATGAAACTCCCCAAGTCCAGGTAGTGTATAGGTATTGTATTACAGTCGCAACAATAAAAGATGCGAAAAACTTAGAACTTTCATTATCGAATATCATTAGACAGTAATTTACGATGTTAGCGTGATTTACATTATGAACAGCGCCATTTATCGGTGAAATTGAACATACAATCACCATAGAACTTTAATCTATATTTTAAAAGAAAGTCGTGTTAATTACACTATTTATAACTCAAGAACGGCTCAACTGATTTGGCTGAAAATTGCTAGGGAAGTAGCTTAGGAGCAGGAGACGGACATAAGATACTTTTTATACCTGTAGGTTAAGGTTAAGCAACGTTAGGTAAGGTCATTAAATAGATGGGTGAACCGATTTGTATGAAATTTTATGTGCATATCGGGTAGGTCTAATAATAGGCCATTAATTATATTTCATGCCGCTAGGTAAAGGTTAAGCAACATAAGGCAACGTAATTAAATAGATGGGTGAACGGATGTGTATGAAATTTTGTGTGCATATCGGGTAGGTCTCATTCTATATATCCGTCAATCATGGTAGATTGACGGATATATAGAATGAGAGGAGGGTGCAAGAGAGGACAGAGAGGGAGAAGGGATTTGAGGAGGGGGTGAGGGATCGGAGGAGTTAGGTGGAGCAAGGGGGGGGGGGGGTGAGATGGAGCAAGTTGGGAGAGAGAGATGGGGGTGATAGGGTTCAGAGAGGGGCAACGGGGAGAGGAAGAGGGGGAATGTGACGGGGACCGATGCGGGTGGGGGAAAGAGAGAGGAGAGAAAGCATAGAATTACATTTTTCTTATAAGGCTTCAATCCCGGCTGGGTTTGTGTTTACAGTTTGTGTTTACAAGCGACAGCGGAAACATCTTAAGGAAGCGATCGAAGAGAATTGTACCAGCGACCCTTGCGTAGACTTTGTACTACTGTGAAGTACTGTGCGACTCGGACTACTGTGCCTTGTGTGTATACAGTGTGAGTGTACGTGTAATAAAATCTTCTTTTACATTAATCGGCATTTAATTACCCACCCGCACGTAACAATACAATACCGGTAAATTTAAGGAAAATTCGTTGAACGGATCGGACCACAGACGTATTAGGGATGCTACGCATAGTTGACATCAAATGAATTCAAATGGCCTGCGCGTAAACTGCAACGGTAGTAGGTACATATTACATCCATGACTGCAACCCACAGATTATTAGCAACTTGTGCTGTGGGCCGTCATGTCGTCTGGGTATCTTATTTTGTATTTGACTAAGTATGAAGTTGAACCAGTAACTTGGATACCCTCGACCCCAACGAAACAAGTTAGGTGCCAAACACAATTTGTAAAAGACGGAGTAAATTTTTGTGAATCTGGGGAGTCTAGTATGAGTTCTGATAATTTACGAGCTCAATCAAACTTTCAGTTCTTTTCCGTACATCTTACTAGTTTTTGATAGTTGCCGCTAGGAACGCTGGTGTGAAATGTAAGGAGAAAACTGTCAGTTTGATCGAGCTCCTACACTATCAGAACTCGTACCAGACCCTCCAGTATTTGGAGCACAGGAGCGATATAGGCAGCCCACGCTGGTCTAGCTTTACAAAATAGCCTGCGTATTTTTTCCAAAATCAAATTTTTTGGCTATGTCTTGGTTGAATTTATGTTTTTTTAAGTATATGTACTTCCATGTTACATGGATCTTGCGCGTCTTTCAATATATTTCTCGGAATTCTAATATTAAAATCATTGAATCTATTTTCATAGAATCGATTGCATCAAAAATATCCTATTTTACTTGCAAAATCTCTACTCAAGCGTGGTCTAGACCACACTTACGAAAACAAAGATCAAATCTCGACTCAAGCAGAGATTTTGAGTTGATTACTTAGAGGAGATACCACTGGAGAGAGCATGATGCGCTAACCCCCTCTGCCAAATTTTCGGTCATATGGTCAGGTCATTCTTTATTTGTGTGCGTGTATTTTTGAATGTTGCGAGTTTACTATAGTGTGGGTATGCGTGAAAGTGTATCTGTGTGTGTTTACTTCGCCTCCCGCACCCCGCAAAAGTGCCACGAAAAAATTGTTCGGGGAATCGACGCGATACTAACTCCTTTGGTACTTTCTCTGAGGTTGATTACGATTCAATAATAAAGAAATCGGTAGTCGACGCTCAAGTAATGTTCAAAATAAATCATAAACGTCATCACGCACTGACAATGCTCAGGTGATTCTTGTTTGACTTGACAGTGCTCAAGTAAGGTTCTAAAATTAAAACTTCAACTCAAACTATTATAGTACTTGAGTCTTTTTTTTTTTGGGAATGATAGACGCTGCTGGCCGCAGATGGCCATTACAGCTTCACCGGCCAATAGGAGGCGAGCGCTTTGAGTATGGTTCTGTAATACGACCCATACCTAATGAATGCCTGATTTACACGTATTAAGCGCTTCGGCCGTCTACGGAACCGGAGTTTCGGAACTGGTTCCGATCGAGGCTTTTTATTTCCTTGTATGGAACTGGTTCCGATCGAGGATTTTTATTTACTTGTATGGAACTGGTTCCGATCAAGTAATTATCATATTCCACCAGCCGTGATCATAACTGAAGTACAGACACAGACAGGTCTATAACAGAAGGTATAATCCTACTCCTACTAATATAATAAACGTTAAAGTTTGGATAGATGGATGTTTAAGCTTGTTTCGCGCAAAAACTATAAAACGGATTTAACCAATAACTAGGTAGGTACTTAACCCCATTGTATATTAGAAATAACCATACAACTATAAAGTAAACATGAACATTTATTTCTGTTTTAACATTTGGTCTTACCAAGTTATTAATCAGGAAATCAAATCTTCTAATCTATATGTTATATTTAAATATAAAGGAGGATTCCATGAGTGACGTGATTTTTGGAAATTTAATCCTTAATTGGGTTAAATAGGGTGTCATCGTATTCGAAACTTTACGAGTCGATTGAATTGAAGCTCACTGAAAATATTTTCCGAACGAAATAAAGAAAGATATCCCCCGCGCGGTTGCGCTAGAGGTTAGTCAAGTTTGTATGGAAAAAATTATTACACTATTTGCACGCATCATCAAAAACAACGGAAGTCTTTATCAAAGTTACGAGCGTAGATGGGGACAGGAATAGAGAGAGAGAAGAGGGGGGAGAAGAATATATAAAAAAATACCAGAAACTAAAAATTGTAGTGCAGGTAAAAAAATGCGGGCGAAGCTGCGCGTGTTAGTTAGTATACCTATATAGGGTTACTTCCAATTAGCAATTACCTAGTACCACATTTAAAAAAAAGGTGAAAAGAAACAAATGAATCCTATTAGTTAAGTTTCAAATTTTGCTAATTAACAAAAAATATCCATTTTTGGGTGAACTGGGTCCACTGGTTACGTAAAAGTAAATAAAAAGCCTCGATCGGAACCAGTTCCATACAAGTAAATAAAAAGCCTCGATCGGAACCAGTTCCATACAAGGAAATAAAAAGCCTCGATCGGAACCAGTTCCGAAACTCCGGTTCTGTAGACGGCCGAAGCGGTATTAAGTTGCAAGTTGGTAACAAAATCTTTACTAAAGTTTAAGTAAATTATTGCGTGTAAACAAACACTTCAGTAGCTTACTACTGAAGTGTTTGTTTACACGCAATAATTTACTTAAACTTAAACTTTGGAACTTATTCCAAGTTAAAATTTAATACACAAGTGAATAAGTAAAATTTTTCGTTTACACGTATTAAGTTGGTAACTAGTAAAGATTTTACTAATGTTTAGTATATTATTACATATTGTAAAGAATCACTTTAGTAGAAAGTCCCAAGTTAAAATTTAGTACGCAAGTTATGAAGTAGAATAGAAACTTCTATTTTTCGGGTAAGTAGGTGGGCGTGGTTTATTCTTGATACGTTTGGACACACACATGTATAATGCACCCCCGTGGTACATGCGGAACGTAGATCTGCATTCCGATTTCAAGTTAGATCCCCTTCGTAAGTTCCTCAAAGAAGCGTCGAAACGCTACTTTGAATCCGCGTCCCGTCACGCGAACAGTTTAATCCGCGCCGCCGCCGATTACGCCCCTAGTCCTTCTGACTCGCGCCGCAGATCACGGCACGTACTGCTCGACCCTCCTGACCCCATGACGGTCCTATTGGACCGGGATGCGCTGAACCCTCCCCGACAACCGTATGCTACACTAGACACCGGTCTCGCCGGCGAGGCCGAAGGGTCGTACGTATGCGACCTCAACGACGTGCATCACCCCACTCAGTTTCTTGCCGGTTCTTCTCGCCGGCGCTCGCCTCCTATTGTCCGGTGAAGCTGTAATGGCCATCTGCGGCCAACAGCGTCTATCATTCCCAAAAAAATGTATAATGCACGTTTGCAGGTAGCCATAGATCATACCATAGATAATATACAAATATAATAGGAGCAAAGTCGTTTTCGTTGTACCAACGTATATTTAGGGTTGCCAGAAATACGAGATTGTTCCAGAATTTGTATTGTCCTGGAGTTTTCAAATGCCTACTACGCTGTAGGTGTTAATATTTGCAATTAAATGGTTTTTTTTTACTTTTCCTAGTATACTGCCGTATAAATAAGTGATTGAGAGCTATTTGGCTAATAGTCTCGGGAATTTTTAGTTCAACGCAGAATTTTTGGGGTAATTTAAGCCTGTATCTGGCATCCTTTTTTTTCTCGCGGTGAATACTCTACGGTGGTCTACGCTCGTAGTACCCTCATGCGGCGTGTTTTGCGACTTTTCACTGTTCGGCTTACTTTAGAAATAAAAATATGATGGTAGATCGGTAATAAGCAACTGTTAAAACTTATAGGGGTCTTGGTAGATAGGTTGAGTTTAAATTAATATGAGTTCTTGGGTTCGAATCCCAGCCCGTATGAATTCTTTTTATGTTTGTATGTCTAATACATTACGCACGACGTCATTAATGACGTCCGCGTGCTTTATACGGATACTACTTAGAGTCCTATCAATATAACTTGGCGCGGCTGTGCGCCACTGTGTTCAAGACGAATGTCCTTTTCTAAGTGCTCGTATTACACCAATTTTAATCACTTTACGCATGATTACGGTATATAATTTTTCAAAATATACGCACCGATTTCTACAATGAAATTGCAAGCATTAAAGTGACTTTTCTAGTTGGCATTTTTAGTTCCTCAAATACGCCACCTGCCAGCTTATACTGGTCGGACTGTAGTTTTAGCTATTTTTTTTTTAAATGCTCGAAGCTATTTAAGAGTTTCAAAACCGTCCGCTGCAGGCGCTGGTGTTGGGGGGCGGGCACGCTAAGCACGTTTTGACGAGGGAGTTACTTTACTAAAGTAACTAATATTAATAGTAAATACTAATAGTAGTAGTTAGTAATAATAGCAAAGTAACTCACTCGTCAAAAAAAAATCGGTAAATTACCTACTATTTTTACTCTCGAGATTTCTTTAAGAGCGCGTTCCACTTGGTCACACAACGATCACGCTCGCACACGACTCGCGACGACCGCAGCTTTTCCCCCTTAGAGAAAGAATCCAATAGAGAGCTGGCACTTTCTTTCTCATTCGCGCAAGAAAAGTATGCATTTATATATATATTATATGTGATAGAAAGAAACAGAGCATATGATTTTTTGTCCCTCAGCGTGTGTTCAAAATCTGGCGCACCTACGGTGCGTTTTCTTCGAGTACTCATGAAATTTTCTAGTTCACGACCTAGCTTTGGAGTTTTAAATTGAATTTCATTATGAAATATCGTTTAAACTACATAATAGGCGCATTTGAATAAATATCCATAACGTGTGTTAAGTGTACGAATGATTATTTTCTGTCCTTATCGGCGGCACGCTATCTAGATGTCTTGTTATATTCTGTCTACGTTTTCCCCGTTCCACTTGCTTGTGAGCGTTACCGTCGCAAACTCAAGTGGAACGATCACGACCCATATCACGATAATATAAATGGGTTGTCGTGAGCTTCGCGAGAGTGACGTAATCATGACGTCATGAAAGAGTGGCGTTTTCGCCGCGATCACAACGGCCGCGGTCGCTATGTGGAACGACTAAAGGAGCGTTTTGATCGTTGTGGGCCCCAGGTGGAACGCAGCCTAAGTAATATACTCTCTCTTATCTATGCTCAAGACAAGACCCAAGACCAAACAAAGTCGAACGAAACGCACAGCGCCCACAAACTTTTTGATTGGCGTTGGCGCTCTTTTGCCTCTCAATCCTTTCATTTCCAAGATTTCCATTCGGTTCGGTGATCATTCGCTCGCTCTTTCAAATTTCAATTTACAGAAAATGGCTACCGAAGAATTGGTGACTGAGCAATTTCAATTTCTGGGTATAGATTTATCAAAAGAAGTTTTAACGAAATGTGAGTACCCATGTGGTAAATAAATTATCTTTTGCAGCAATGTATCCGTCATCATTATAAAGATCAATTTTTAAAAACACACAAACTTAGACCGCTACGAAAACTGTTCAAGGTTGTTACATTATTCACTTCTTTTTCCGAAGGCGTAAGTTTATGCGAGGAGCACGACATTGACGCCGAATCTTTCATAGAACAATGGATGGCCTTTAGTTTAAACCACTTGAATGGTTCATCGCCGGATTTAAACAACTTAGATTTGTTTGCAAGAAAGGAATTTTCCAAGCGGGCGGCGGCGGACCGTTGTAGCGCATCCACTAAGGACCCTACACGAGCTGTTACCGGTGCTGGTTTGACGGTTTACGGGGCGCCTATTTCAGCTCGGTATCCTTTTAAATTACTGCGCATGCTCCACGTGTTCTTGAAAAGTTCACTTTGATTTAGTTTTGAACTTTGAATTTATCATGAATTTAGATTCAACTCGTTCTCTAAGCTATCACTCAATGTTGATTGTTTGTTTCTAACATTGTTAGTGTTTATCTTCAATTTTATTCCTGAGCAAATGAAACTATCAGGTCAGACAATGAAGTTTTATCAAATTACATGGCAACAACACCTGCAAAGGTATGATCTTGTTTAAGATTTTTCTAATATCTATCTAGACTTATTTTCTTTTCTGTTTTTATTAGATAGATATACATAAATGCCACTGTTACCAGTACAAAGAGAGAAGTTAAACTACTTGCAGTTAATGGGTATAAGTCTAGTGGTACAGTTTTTATACCTGTGACTAGATCTACACTCATTGATTGCTTGCAGTATAGTCAGCAGAAGAAACACCAAAATTATTTGTTTATGGGTACTTGCTGTTTTATTACATTATTTTTACAGGTTAATCTACAATCTATTATTCAGATAAGATGGAGTAAACATGGTTTTATTAAACTTGATGATATTTGTGGGCGAGTTTGCTTCTGGTTCATGTTGTTCATAGTCATGACTAGATCCATACTCGTCTGCAGCCATCAACTATTTCTACACAAAATACTGCTTTATTTTAAAATGACTATTGTTTGTATATTGTTTACAGACTGAATCGGTCACTTTTGTATGGAACACTTGTTTTTTTTGTTACTGCAATACCTACTTATGGGTCTAGTCCGGTAGCTGTCGTTGACGTTTAATTTCTAGGGTTCTATACCCAAAATATAAGAAGGAACCATTATGATGCAACTTCATCTGTATAAGTCTGTCTGTTTGTCACACCAACATATTTCAGCACTCACTGATGCTATTGATTTGAAATTTGGATTAGTTTTGAATTTGAATAGTTTTTTGCATAAGACTTCTTACCCAACTTCACAGCAAATAAGGTTCAAAGTAATATGGGTGATAATATGAAAGGCCTTTATATGTACATTTCAAAACAGATTTTTATTTTATGTCACATTGTTTTTTATTTATAGTTAATAATGTAAATAAATATTGTTCTCCTGTTATCTCCCAAAGTTGGTGAAGGGAAAATATGAAATAACTATAGATAATAAATGTTTATGTAAATATTACAGAAGAAATAGATAAAAATAATGTCACAAAGTAGCATAGTCTTTTTAAGTCACCAAAAAAACTTAGTTGTGTGGTTAGGTATTTTTAGCTAAGGGCTCCCACACATAACTGCGAATTCGCATCGCATCGCAAATATCTGCGATTAACAAATGAATTTTTGTATCGCAAATTAATTTGTTTCTAACTGTGTAAAGATGGAATAGCAAACTATAAAAAATACATGTATTTCAAAAACTGATAGTGTTGAGTAGGTATGAAATATCAATTACCATTGTCTTTGAAGCTCTCCTGTATTCAAACAGTTATTGCTACGATTTTGATCTTGTAAAGAAAAACAGTATACATAACCCTTGGTTCGCAAGTCATTCTTTTGTTTAATTTTGTTAAAAAATGTTTAATAAACATTAAGACATTATTCGTAATTTCACTTAAAAGACTTAAAGAAACTTTTATCATTTTACTTGCAGTGGCATTTAATTTTCCCTAGTTAAAGTTGCTATTTTTAATGTTTACTTTTCGTTTCTGTAACTGACTGTTTTTAAAATATAAGAAAAATGAAAAACTAAATTGTTACTGTGTATATTTTAAGTAAAATCTTAATCTCAAATCACGCTACCTAGAGCTCATGGACGAATATTTGTTGTATTAAAGATGAGATGACATTTATGAATCTGTGATGTATAATTACAGTATTGGAAAACATTAACTTAATCATGTAAGTTTTTTAAAACTGGACTAGTCGAAATAATAGTAAGATAATTAATAAATAATAATAAGTATTAGCTGCACAAAATACTGAGAGTACAGAAGGCAAGCTTCATACAACGGGCGCTCGAGCAACGCACACAAAGACAGTGCTCACGGACACGATATCTTGGAATATCTCTGTTAAGTGCGAGCGCGAATGCCGTCCGTTTCAAACACTCGTCTTCCGTTCTTCCTGTTTTATTCTCAACAATCAATCAAAAAACTAGATAGGAGTGCCTCTATCATGATAGTTTTTTCGCATAAGTCAGAGTTGATAACCCTAGCGCGACCGCCGTAAGCTCGGCGGTCGCGCTAGCGCGCTATGAAAAGCGAGGTAAGTACATACATGAGCTTGCCTTCTGTACCTACTCTCAGTATTTTGTGCACTTAGTCTGACATCAAAATCATATAATGTATCCTTGTAGTTTCACCACTTTGTCGTCGACATTTCTACTAAACTCTAGTGCTTCTCTTCCTCATTTCTTATACACACAGAGAATCTTTGGAATTCTCTCTTGGACACCATTTATCCAGAAATGTATTATATTCAAATTTAGAGAGAACAACTATCTTATGGGCCACTGGTCACCGGTCTATCCTAGACCACATCTTCACCATCACATAAGATTGTGGTCAACTCATTACTAATAAAAAGGAAGTTAAAAGAATCCAAAACACAGTCTTGCTTTGGGTACCAAAGCTTGAATTGATAACTCATATAAATAGATGTAATATGCTGTAACGATAAATAAATAAGTTTCATAGAAAAAAATAGTTAAAAATTAAATAAGGAAATGGATAATAATAATACTTACGTCTTTTTCAGAAAGTTAAAGTAGAAATCGAATCGAATTCACAGAATGATCTATGTCCAGCTACATACTCCCCAACAGTGTAAGTGTGAAGATGCTACTAATGTAACCAATCATGTTAGACACCCTGGCAGCTAACCAATAGGTTGTGGGTTCGATTCCCACCAAGGGTTTGGGTGTTTTACCTATTTGTTTATTTACAAATAAACTATTTTAAAAAGAAATACCGACTTCAAAGTAAATTATCTAAAAAGCATAAAATAACGAAAATATTATTGAAGTTGGTGTTAGCGTACCTGCTGTGTATATTCTGCACCAACTTCAATAATATTTTCGTTATTTTATGCTTTTTAGATAATTTACTTTGAAGTCGTTTTTTTTTTAAATAGTTTATTTAACACTTTTTAGTGACTTATTTTACCAAGATAGGTATCAGCACTATCACGCAACTCGAACGTCTACATTACAGTAACTTACTGAAAACATAAAATGTTTATATCTCTTAAACTACTGGACCGATTTTGATGAAACTTGTACTCTACCCTAAGTTGAAAAATACTCGTAACTATTGCAAAAAGAATTTTCGAAATCGGACTTGTAGTTTCTGAGAAATCCGCGGACAAACCTACATACATACATACACTCGTGAAATTTGGTAAATTTGTTTAGAAGCCTACATAGACTAACATATATGACAGTGGCGAAGGGTCAATTTTTGTAAGGGGTAAGCCGGTCCGGTACACCCAGGATATTTTCATTATATTTCTGTAATGTTCTACTTTGCTGATGGCAACATGATATTATATCTTTGAAAAGTTAAAATCTGTAAATCCCGAGCGATTCTAAACTAGATTAGGAAAGAAATAGGTAGGCAAGGGGAAAATACCATTTTATTTAATTTAAAAGCCAGTGATTAGGTCCGCTGCACCACCAAGGCTACATATGTATCGGTAGGTAACTTGAAATTAAGAATACGAATATGCTAAACTAAATTACTTCGATAAATCTCATCGATATATGACCTAAAATTACTCATATCAATGAAATGATCTAACGCAATAACATGTAGGTACAATGCACACTACACACAATAAACAGCTCTCCCAAAAAAACGCTTCAAGGTCAGGGCTCACTGCTCAGAGGTTCATTTCATGAAATGTAACTCTCTCTCAAGTCCAGGTAGTATGTATACATATTGCAATTGCAACAATAAAAGATGCGAAGATATTGCACGTTTCATTAACGAATATCATTAAACAGTAATTTACGATGTTAGCGTGATTTACATTATGAACAGAGCCATCTATCGGTGAAATTGGACACGCAATCACTATAGTACTTTTATATTATTAAACACATTAAAAAAAACTTTAAACAACCATAGAACCTATTTGATTCTAATTATATTATAATATTTAGTAGAATTAAACTGTCATGTACCGTATATGCGATACAAAATAAATATCAACGAAGACGAAATATTATAGTCGATCGAAATATGCGTACGCGATACTACACTCTATTTCGTTCGTATACATGTCATTTTTCTATCCATTAACATAACCACGCCCCATTAAAACCCGGTGGTCACCGGCTTGCCGTCGTTCGTCGTTCCTATACTAAGCGAGTTATGCGCGGGAACGTTTTCGGTACTGATTTTACATGGTACTTGCGCATGCAATTCCTAATCTTGCGAGCGGCTTGCCGCGCCACGACTTGCGCGCGGTTGAAGTGAATGAAAAGTGTAAGTTTTTGCTATTAATAAAAATGTATTATAAGGCGATTTTTAGATTAATTTTATTTGATGGTCTATTAAATACCTATGTTTTTAACGTTATGTTAGTAAATAAATGTCTTATTACATCGTCGTAACAAACGCCTGTTTTCAAAGGGAAGCCGGTAGGAATCGAGTTATATGGAGCCTTCGCCACTGATATATGAATATCACGCATTTCTATTAATATTACATACATACGCGTCGAATACAGAACCTCCTTTTCTGAAGTCGGTTAAAAAAGAACTAAGTATTTGTATCAGTTGTCTGATTTTCATAGTACAGGCTCTGCCTAGTTTGGGATTGGATGACTGTGTGTAGATTGTCCTAGAAGATTATTATTGTTTTTATTTTCTCGGGCTTTCTGCTCCCCTCTCTCTATCTCTATGGGGCATCGAGATGGGTGCATCTCAGCTCGTGCCTTTGACATGGACTTGCGCTCTGTTTTTGATGAGGTGTGTCAGCCCCGGATCTATGACTTTCGAACCGGGGCAGAAACTTGATAGTGGCGCCCCTCCCTTCAGGGTTTGAGAAATTACTTAAAAATACTCAAATCTTAAATCGGCATCACTTGTTCACTTGTGGTGTGGGTCTGTGTAGCGCCTTTTTCTTACTAGTCGAAAGTGAGCCAACCAGGCTTCCGTATGCTAGCCGCTTTGTGGAGCAAGTTTTTTATTTTTAATCATGTTATATTATGATTTTAGCGCCCCCTGAAACTGCGGCCCGGGGTCGGTGCCCCGGCCCGAGATGTGTAAATAGTGTAATAATTTTCCTCCATACAGAATTCCTGCCCTACCCTAAGGGTAGTTTTTGAAACTACGTGAAACATGTTTTTTATTATCTTACTTGAAGAGACTTTTCATAAAGTTTTGAGTCGAACAACCTGTAAAGTAAAAAGTTTTATACAAATTGTAACACCCCATTTGGGGTTGATTTTTCCTAAAATATCCTTTTTAGCAAATATATACCTAGGACGTAATGAACCAGTGTGCTAAATTTTAATTTGAGAACTTTCTACCCCCTTTTTATCTAAGTAGGGGTAGGTTTTGAAAAAAAAACCTTTTTTTTTAGGATAATAATCTGGGACAAACCACACACGGCCATCTGATCCCAAACTAGGCAGAGCTTGTACTATGAATACCAAAAAACTGATACTTATACTTATGTACTTTTTTGGTAAATACATAATTGATAAAACGCCCAGACACTTGCCTGTTTTAGTCAAACATGTTATTATTCTATTTGTATACAAATAAAATCTTTTAAAAAAAATTGAACCGACTTCAATATCACTGAAAAGTATAAAATAATTTAAATATTATAGAAGTTGGTTTTATCGTACCTGCTGTGTATAATTGGCACCAACTTCAATAATATTTAAATTATTTTATACTTTCCAGTCATAGAATAATAACGCCTAGAAACCGAGAACATGCACGCACAGTGAGGCAAGTAAAACTCCTCGGAGTCACCTTGGACTCCCGCATGACTTTCGGCCCGCACATTAGGTCCGTCCGCAATCGAGCGGCTTTCGTATTAGGTCGCCTGTATCCCCTTCTCTGCAAGCGGAGTAAAATGTCGCTTAGAAATAAGTTGACATTATACAAAGCTTGCATTCGCCCTATCATGACTTACGCGAGTGTAGTTTTCGCGCACGCCGCCCGCACCCATATCGATAGCCTCCAAGTTATCCAGAATCGTTTCCTCCGTCGCGCCGTCGGTGCCCCGTGGTACATGCGGAACGTAGATCTGCATTCCGATTTCAAATTAGATCCCCTTCGTAAGTTCCTCAAAGAAGCGTCGAAACGCTACTTTGAATCCGCGTCCCGTCACGCGAACAGTTTAATCCGCGCCGCCGCCGATTACGCAAGCTAGTCCTTCTGACTCGCGCCGCAGACCACGGCACGTACTGCTCGACCCTCCTGACCCCATGACGGTCCTATTGGACCGGGATGCGCCGACCCCTCCCCGACAACCGTATGCTACACTAGCTATCAGACACCGGTCTCGCCGGCGAGGCCGAAGGGTCGTACGTATGCGACCGCAACGACGTGCATCACCCCACTGAGTTTCTTGCCGGTTCTTCTCAGTGGGGGCGCGTTGTGAACCGGTGGTAAACTCAGCCCTCTCTTAAGCGACAGCCCAAGCCGAGGCCGTGCCTCCCTGAGGTGCCCTTGTGCTCGTCGCTACTTCTGCCGTAAAGGCTAGAGCGCTTCAAGCGCTCGCCTCCTATTGTCCGGTGAAGCTGCAATAGCCATCTGCGGTTAACAGCGTCTATCATTCCCCAAAAAAAAAAAAAAAAAAAAAAAAGGCAAGTAAAACTAAGCCAGAATGGCTTGGTATCGAACAGCCCGCGTCAGTGCTTATAGTCGAGTCGTAGCGCTGGTAGCTCCCGATATTTTATTTTAAAATGATGGTTTGTGGAATAAATGGAAATCACAGTACATCGGAAAAACTTAAGAAACGTTGTAACATAAAATTTCACCTGCAAGTATTACGTTTAACCTAATATTTTAACATAAAACAATCGCCAAAGTGAAAACAATAATTTTAAATTTCAACAGACGACATTATATCAAAATGTTGCCAATAAAAGGAAAATTGCTACCCCAAATTTGTTTAGTAAGAAAAGATTTATTTAATTACTTGATGATCCGCACATTTACGTTTTCAAATGACATTAAACGGTCACCCATCCATGTAATGACCTTGTCTAACGTTGCTTAACCTAGCGATATGAAATATACTTTCCGACCTATTCTCATACCTACCAAGTATACATTAAAAAATCATAAGAATCGCTCGAGCTGATTCGGAGGAGTGCGACCACAAACACTGTGACGAGATTTATAAATAGTAGATTTGTTATTTCAGATTTATATCTTTTAATTTAAAAAGTATTTCCTTACTGACAGCAATAATAGTAGTTTATTCTAAAAATTATATAATGACCTCAGGAAGAAGCAATTCCAATTTCCGTAATTTTAGGGAAAATCTGATTCCACTAACAACATTATTTGCTCACTTGTGTGCGTGACACAGAGCGTCAATACGCGTGACTTACGCCTACATCTATGCTATTGTGCCTCAAACGAGACAGTTTTTTCGTATGAAACTATCATTCTAGGCGTTATTATTCTAAGTTTCCAGTGATATTGAAGTCTGTTCAATTTTTTTTTAAAAGATTTTATTTGTACTTTTTAGTGATATTTTCATAAATAATGATTGAACCCTCGAAGACGGTAAAATGATCTAGGTAGGTTATGATCACATTATCGTCTACATAGTTTTACATAATTCATGTTTCTTCAGAAAAAAATATCCGATCGTAATGAAATTCGCATGGAATTATCATAGTAGGTAATTTACTCTCTCGAATTAAAAAAGAATCATCGAAATCGGTTTATATTTGTCAGAGTAATGTAATGGAGAACATCCGTTTTACGGTTTTTATCAGTTTTTATAAATTCCCCCACATCTTTCATGGTCCTCCAGTAAGTTCTTAGCCGGTTGTGATAAAATTCATACAGATTCAATACAGTGTTCCAATCTTTCGAATAAAAAAAGAATCATTGAAATTGGTAAAAATTTGCCAGAGTTATGACCATTTTTGTCCGTAAAAAGCGACATAAAGTCCTCTATATCTATACATGTATAGGCATTCCTGCAGTTCTCCTGCGCAGTCACCATTCTTGTTTTTTCAGGAACTACTTATTCGTAAGCAATATTTTTTTATGGGACCCAAGTAACGGATTAAAGAATGGATGGAAGAAAGATTTTTTCAAATCGGTCATAATTGCCAGAGTTATGCGCGAACATACATAGAAAAAAAAATATACAGACGAATTGAGAACCTCCTCCTTTTTTGAAGTCGGTTAAAAAACAAATACATTTACATTATAATTTAAAAAATAAGACATGTCAGGCGAGGTTAATTCAATTATAAGTTTTCTTCCAGCTAGCCCTCATAATAGAAGCATTTAGATGTAAAATGGGGAGTAAAACTAGTGTACAACATAATAATAATAATATCTTGGGACAATCCACACACGGTCATCCGATCCCAAACTAGGCAGAGCCTGTACAATGGAAACCAGACAACTGATACTAATACTTATATACATTTTTTTTTGTAAATACATACATAAATAGATAAATAACACCCAGACACTTGGTGGGAATCGAAACCACGACCTATCAGTCAGCAGCCAGGGTGTCTAACCACTAGACCAACAGGCCCGTCATAAATATTATACATACTAAATCAATACACATAGGTACACAAATACTTCATGCATACACTTCATACACTAAAAATGCATAATCAATTATAGCGATGTTAATAATAATAATATATAATATCTTGGGACAATCCACACACGGTCATCCGATCCCAAACTAGGCAGAGCCTGTACTATGGAAACCAGACAACTGATACTAATACTTATATACTATTTTTTTGTAAATACATACTTAAATAGATAAACTACACCCAGACACTTGGCGGGAATCGAACCCACGACCCATCGGTTAGCAGGCAGGGTGTCTGACCACTAGACCAACGGGCCCGTTTAGAAATGTTCTTTTGTTCTTATTCTGAAAACTTCCATAGAAGAGCTGGGTTCTGATGGAGTGTGGTAGTTATTCAGTTAATATGTATGTAATAATTATGTTCTGTATATATTTTATTTCAACAGCATTTTCGCTGAATTTCCAATCAATCGAACAACGTAATAATTTTACTACATACAAAGTTTACTGACCCCTGGCGCAGGGTTATTTTAGAAATTTCGTGAAACAGGACCCTATTTATGTTATTGGAAAAGTAATATCAGTAAAGTGTAAAGTCAATCGATCAGTAGAATAACGAGTTTGATAAATACGAAAACACCCTATTTAACCCCCTTACGGGCTGAATTTCCAAAAATCCTTTCTTAGTGGAGTCATAAATCATAAAATCTACTGTTCATATTTCCAGGTTCAGCCGTTTGAGCTGTGCGTTGATAGGTCAGTCAGTCAGTCCACTCAGGACATCCTCCTTTATTATATAATATACAAGGTGGAGGGGAGGGGAAAAAATCCTGTAGCACACATCTATATGAAAAAAAAAACATAACGTCTTTTTTGAGGATGTGAATATATGCTTTGGTCAAAAATATGGTAATAATAGCTTTTCGTTTATACTGTGGGCTTTCAGCGGTTCTGTTAAGTATGCATCGAGAACTAACCCAGGTGTTGTAGTGCACTCTTATGGCGACGAAAAGTTATTGCAGGTTATATCCAATCCCTGCAGTCCAAGTGACACAATAAATCTCACAATATCCCAAGTGCCTAATGAAGATGGGGAGATATATACAAAAGCTATGTAAGTATTAACTGGGCTAGTTCTATATTGTTGTATGGTTTGTTGTGGTAAGGCATTAGGATAAGGGTTTTAGGGCTCCCGCACATAACTGCGAATTCGCATCGCATCGCAAATATCTGCGAGAAACAAATGAATTTTCGATACAAAAAATCGAATTCGCAGTTATGTGTGGGAGCCCTTACTCATTATAATTAAAGTGCTTAACCAGTATCCTCCATGCCCCCTGTACTCCTGCGAGTTTGTGTTGTGAAATTTATCGGCGTAACTTCTTACCATGAAATTTATCAGACCAGAGCGCCTGTAGCGGTAACTATTGGACACGGCTGAAATGTATATACGTAGGACTCTCAGCCAGTCTCAGCTGGTGAACTTTCCCATTCTCAACATTTGTGTTCTACAAAGTCGATCCACCTAGGGCTACCTTTAGGTCAAATTCAAAGTTCAAATTGTCATAGTTTTCGCGGCTCTCGTATCCTGCATTCTCTCAACGCGACCCGCCCATCTCAGCCGCTGCGATTTGTAAAACCTAAGGCCCTTCTAACACCAGCTCTAATGGCAGTATTTTACTTTTACGTGGGAAAGAGACGCAGATATAAGCAGTTTATAGCTCCGTTCCTTTCTCTCGTGCAAATAAGATTACAATAACACTGCTCGAACAGATGGTGGTAGATAGACCCCCAGATGTTGATCTCGTGCCAAATAAGTGTATCCAGCTCGTAATTCATCCGCTGACGATAGGTGCTGCCTCGTTCGTTTACAGTACCAAAACTTTTCTTGAGTACTTTCCGAAGCCGGTTTGGTTTTGATTTCTGATTTTCTGTTGTGTGTAGTATCTTTTTCCTCTTCTTATGGTTAAGACCTAAAACAGTATAATAATATGTACCTACCTACCCTGTTCTGTTTTTCTTTTCAAGATCAAAATCGTAAAATAAATTTATGAACACAGGAGTGAATTATTTTTGGTTCAATATTTCTGACCTTTTAAAGAAAAACAGGGTATAGTTAGTTTCTGCTTTCATTTATCAGTAAAGTGGTGATAATAAAATGTTGATGTTTTTTAGGTTCGGTTTTGAACTACTTCATGAGAAAGCTAGTATATTTGACAACCAGATTAGTTACATATCACAGTGTATCATGAAAAAAGCTGGCATCACTGATGTAACCTCAGTCAGACACAAAACACAGGTACGATTGTTTAGCATTGTCTATTAGACTAGGTATAGGTATTAAGTAGCTTGGCTAAAGGTGCATCCTCACCGAGATAAATCGCGCGTTAGGCTCAATTCACACCAAGATGGCAGCGGCCGGCAGCGCGCGTGCGCCGCGCTTATCAAGCGATACTGGTCTTTTACGTATTGTAGATAAAGTTTAAAAATCTTTCACACTGAAAGTGCGCTGCCGGCCGTTGCCATCTTGGAGTGAATTGAGCCTAAGGAGCATTTGGCCTCGCGCATTTGTGCAGTGAATACATTGAGCCGATATTTAGAAAGTTCACACGCCCGAGCTCGCAGTTCTTTCGGTGAGATCCTTGTAACGTGCATTGCCTAAGAAGTCAAGCGCGCGAATCCGACTCGCAATAATTGACCTTTTCTTTATTTTCAATGCGTAAATTGTAACGATATTTGTGTATTCGTAGCTCGATAGCATATTCAATACATTTGACAAATATCTGCATGCAGACATTTCACTGTAAATCACTCGATAAGTGCGATAGAAACCACAAAATCAAATTTCGCACGCGATTAGCTTCCAGTTTGAGCAAAAACAAGTATTGGGCAGGGAAAACAATGTATTCTAAATTCAATTTTAAGACTGATGCCCGTTATTGATCGGTCCATTAGGTATTAAACGCACGCCATAGCGCAATGGTCTTAACAATAGGTATTGCGGTTTTCGTCGGACGCTTTTTTTAAAATTACAATCTTTGTTGCCCTACGTAATGGTTTAATTCTGTCACTTTGCAGGCAGATGTATCAATAGCGGGTCGAATAGAATGCGATGCTGATGCTAGACTCAATCCGAAATGTGTGGTTCTTCAGGGCACATGGGATCAATCGCTTAGTCAAACTGTACCTGTTGAATTGGATAGGTATGCATATGTTAATATTAATACGCTGCTCTTTTATTATATTAACTAGAAACCGTGTTACGTGGCCTCTGACGTCCATTGAGTACGGCGGCGACCCCAAGGACGGCGGCAGGGTTGCGACCCTCGTCCCCGATGCTCACCACCGTGGCAGGTTCTCAGAGGACTTAAATGCGCCCCACGGCGGCGGACTCAAAGAAAATGCAATGAGGAGTACCTGGTGAAGATTCCTGAAAGCTCAGCTTTCCCCTCATGTTCCGATGCAACAGCCGTTGGGCTTTAGCGTTCCCCGTGGGGTGTCCGGGTAAGAATAGCAACCACCCATCTCCGTTGGGTGTCTGTAAAAGGCGACTAAACAAGAAGACTGGCAGCAGTGTCTTTTTGTTCGATTACCTACTGACATAACCAGATGGCGCCACATGTGTTTCAACAACGCGATGAGAAGCGCGTAGTATCACATACAACGCTATAGATGGCGCCACCGATTTCTGAATCGTGCAAGCGAAGTTTCTCCAGCTCGGAGAATATATACAACATCCCGACAACAACTGTTGGGGGCTTCGGCCCTGGCCGAGCATCACATCTCGTTCGGTCGGAGGATCCTCCCTTTAGCACTGCCGCCGATGCATCGCTAAACTACCACCTATACTGCGATCCCCAAGCCGCCTGTCTACCGTGGGGATTATGGCAACCCCTTCCTTCTAAGGGTGAGGCCTTTGATCAGCATTGGACGTTTCGGCAGCTGATGATGATGATCTAGACATTCCCTTGCACGAGATACACGGGCTCTTACACATAAACATGATGCGATGCCGCGTCATGCGCGTCGTGAAAATCTATGCATTGTAAAAGCTAACAAGAATTTCCGTTTTCAAAAAATTTTGAGGATAAGCGTGTTTACGAGTATGAGCTCTGAGCCCTAAGAACCTTACGACCTAGTTGTATCTTCGGTTCTAGTACCTGCATTTACTCATGTGGTATAAGCTAGTGGCTGACCACGACACCACTTAATGGTAAATGGATGGAAGCTTTTATGTTCCATGCGATATGTTTTCGATTTGCCTTTGGTTGCCTAGAATGTTGGGGTGCACGGAATTACAATAAGGTCGTACAATTTGTACAAAGGACTTTTCCTTTTTAAATCAAATCTTCTTTATTTGCTATTTATTTTATTTATGTGTTTATTTACACAATGTGTTATACGCAGAACCTGAAACTACTTCGATCAGTATCTGGAGCAGACTTGATGACACTACATTATAGTATGGGCTTATTTTGGTTATATTTCCATTTTATTTATCATGCCGACTCTAGACGTTCATGCATTCCGACCAATACGCGTGTGGAGGGATACCTATTATCCTTCAGCAAACACATACGACACGCATTAGTATAGAGTTAAGAACCAACGGAATAGATACGATACTAAAGAATGACAAATATCTTCAATAATAATTTATGAAAATAAATAGTAGATATGAAATTAAGCTGGGGTGTCTGAGGTTTTGCGTTATAATAACATTAACATGCTGTATGTGTTCAATAAAGAGTAATAAATTAATAGTTTATCAACTGCACAAGGAAAACACACCCTGAGTGGGTGCTATTACCCGAACACCTCACTCGCTATGGTTATATGGCGGGGTAAAATAATATACAACGTGTTATTGAAGTAACGCAATATCTCGAGACGCTCCAACCTAATTATTAAAATTTATTTATTTTCATAGGTTTTAGTTAAAGATAACTAAGAATAGTTAAGATACTATAACTATTCTCTGTAATCGTAACTCTACACTCATTACAGACTTGTCGTATCTGCCCCCCTAGACAATGTAACATTCTACAAGCGCTATCGCTAGTAAAAAGTATAAAAATGTATGAGAATGACATAAGTCATCGAAAAATCACGTGACAAATTGTAGGGAATTGACACCGTTAGCGAATGAAGAAATAGATTCGCTATGAAGCGATTGCATCTTGTCTAGGCCCTCTGTTCACTTTTTTAGGTTAATGCATATTGAGTTGGTTGCCTGTGCTTTGACTTTGTTATAAAAATAGAAATATAGTACAAATTAACCTTTAAAAAGTAGTGTATACTCAATCTGCTCTTGATACTGGACAGGTAAGTTCAGGTTTTACGTTAATTCGGTAACACTTTGTATATTGTATTCATTTCCAACAGTGTGAAACAGTATTCTCTATTTCCTGGCCAAATAGTGGTGATGAGAGGCGTAAACCCGCGCGGCGACAAGTTTATGGCGCATGAAGTATTCTGCGATGCGTCCCTCCCGGTTACGGATCACAGAGCAGACATGATGAATACTTTAAATGGTACAATACTAAAACAACTTGCAGTCAATTGCTAAATGTTAATAAAATAATAGATAGAAGAATAATGTTGGTCATCTATTTTATTTTTCAGGGAAATTGTCAATGTTCGTAGCAGCAGGGCCATATACGACCTCTGACAACATGGCGTATGAGCCTTTGAAAGATTTGATAGCATGCATCAACACTCACAGGCCACACGTGGTGATAATGACGGGACCGTTCATGGACTGCGACCATTCCAAAATAAAAGATAACACTATGGCAGAAACATACAAGTCCTTTTTTGACAAATTAATTGATAGTTTGGGCGAATTAAGCACTACAAGGTAAGCATTGATTGCCAATACAAAAAAAATAGAGTGAGTTTTGGTTGGTTAATTTCTAAGACGTAATAAATTTTTTTCAGCCCTAGTACCAAAATATACATAATTTCTAGTCACAAAGACTCATTCCACGTCAACGTTTACCCGACTCCACCATACTCTAGCAGACGGAAACACGCGAACATCACATTCGTGCCAGACCCGTGCACACTTAACATCAACGGAATTATTGTGGGAGTGACCAGTACAGATATCCTTATGCACATCAGTCAAGAGGAGATATCTTTGTAAATATACTTATTTTACTCTACACATAGCCCTTTATACAATGTGGTAGGATAGTTGCATGTTAACGTTCTGTCAGTTATTTTGCCACCAAGCAACAATATGAACAGGCACTGGCAGGCATGTCTCTTACCATGAGTGACATCTTGCTCGTCTCGTCACTATACGTGATAGCTGCTGCTCGAGTCAACTCGTGCGCGGGTGCTGCTTGGGGGGACTGGTCCGACTACTATCCCTTTGGCCTTTTAGTTTGTTGTACTTTCGTCGTATTTTTTTTCTGTCTTATTTGATCTATTGAACGGCAAGACACACTGTAGCTCTGATCTAATTGTAACATGAGTCACTGTTTTAAAAAAGTAAAAAAAATGACTAGCCCGCTGAGTTTCTTGCCGGATCTTCTCAGTTGAGGCCGCGTTGTGATCTGGTGGTAGCTTTTTTTAAAAAAAACATGACCTTTAAAAGTGCTAGCGTTAAACATATTTGAAATAAACTATTTTTGACTTTTGACTAAAATGCTGTATAAACTCTGCTAAAATAAACGTACAGGATTTTGGGTAAATAAGCATATTAAAACCTTTGTACCATTCTTTCCTATATTTCCGTGTTTCCTGTAATACTATTGTGTGTACAAAAATTATAAAATAAAAATAAAATAAATAAAATGGTGACACTTGAAAATTGTTAGTAGATACTTAGGTATATCAACTGCTTTTCTAGTCAAAAAGATTTATTAAAACATTTTCCGATAATGTACAAACGACTTGCAAGTCTTGCCAGTTCGGTGTGTAGTGTGTAGAATGACGTAGCTTTCAACACTGAAAAAAATAACATTATCTGTCAAGATTTACACGTCGTGCTAAGCCTGCTGAGGTTAATGTTTGACAAACAATACGTAACCACTGCGTTAGCGTTTCTCCATTTAGTTTGAATGGACGTCTCACTTACGAGATTGGTACGTATTGTTTATAACACAAATACACTCGGGCCTCTAAAGCTACCCGGCCGAAACGTCAAGCGAAGATGTTGGGTAGATCACGTTAATTCCCGATAGAAATAATGTGTGCGTGTTCGTCAGTGGTCCATGCGGCGACAAGTTGTCGCGTCTGGCGGCGCACGTGTTGTCGCAGCGAGCGTACTGCGGCGCGTGGCCGGCGCCGGCCTTGCCGCGGGACGCGTCGCTCGCCTTTGCGCACGCGCACCTGCCAGTCGCGCCGCATCTGCTACTCCTGCCCTCGCGGTTCAGATACTTCGTCAAGGTACGTGAGCCGCTGCTCCCCCTATACTGTAGCTGCCCACTGTTCTACAGATCCCCTGCTAAAGTACGATCGCTGAGCAGGAAGAATTTGTTACGTTGACGTGTCATTACACCTGTCTCTGTCGCTCATGGGTGGGATGTGTTGCGGTACGCTTGCACAGATGCAGCTGCGAGGTCATTGCATCTGTGCGAGCGTGACGCAATGTATTTTGCCCGGGAGCGACAGAGACAGGTAACAGCAGGTTAACGTACTAAATTATTTCTGATCGGCGATCGTACTTTACAATAGCATATTATTCCCCCTGCTCCATTAGCATGTAATTTTATTGCTACGATAGCAAGTTATTTCCCTGCTAATATACATGTTATTCCACCTCAAACATTAGCGTGGTATTCTCCCTGCCATCTTAGCATATTATTCTCCATGCTGTTAGCCAGTTATTCCCCTGCTTAAGTACATGTTATACCATCTGAAACACTAGCATGATATTTTCCCCGTTATCTTAGCATGTTATTCCCGTGTCCGTATCGACTGCTAGGCCACAGTGTCGTAAACAAAAACGATTATGTCAAGATTACGAAGGAATTTGCTAAACACTAACGATGAAGGTCGCAAAAACGCAGACCTAATATTCAGAGAGTATGAATTCATAACCGTGTGGAGAACTGCGTGGCCACGCAGCTCTCATAAACGGGGCTCAGTAGAGGTCTCATTCTTTTTCCTAATCGCTGATACGATTTCGAAGAAAATGCAGAAACTATAAAAAAAACCCAAATCTATTGTATTAGCAAAAATAACTTAGTTATCTCAGTGCCGGTGGAACTAAGGTAAGCAATCACTGCAGGATCATGCATTTATTGCCATTTCTTAAATTATAGGCGTTTTAACACGAAGAGATTTATGTACCGTAGGCATCGATATACTATACCAACTAGATTAGCTGTCACGAACAAAATGACATCGAAAATGTGGTCGCGGTTACGTATACTTACACAACTATACACGTAGCTAGAAATTGTAGAAAATAGTTTGAAATAATTCGGAACGTCCGACTAATAGAAGCCTTCACATGTAGTAATAAAGTCTAATTATGTATGCAGTAATGTTGGCACATAAAACCTTTACATCGGAGACAAAGAAAAATCAATAAAACCGCCAAACCTATACGAAAAGAAGTAGTTGTTTTGACTTAAACAAAAATGTACTCATTTAAAAGAAAATCTTAACCACTATAAAATAAGGTTCAAAACAGGTGTGTTTCCATTGTGTGTGTACTGACTTACAAACTTATCCGTGCTGGTCAGTGCCGGATTAAGCCAACCCGGGGCCCGTAGCAAATATGAACGCGGGGCCCTTGACTTGCATAGTTTTTTTGTTATTATAGTGAGGTTATTTACACGTTCTCAGAAGACAAACAATTGCACCTACCGCATCTATTTATCGCTACTTTTTTTACTATATCATAGGAGCTAGGTAGCACCCTAGGTTATAATAACTCTATTTAATCTAGTCTTGAAAACACAAACAATTATAATTGACTGGGCAACTGGCACTAAAAACATGGTATTCCAGTCTCATTTGTAAATATTTACCAAGCAAACTGCTTTGTCCGTTCAGATGGGACGTTTACAACGAAAGAGTGCGTAGCTACACCGTGGATGTCATCGTCCAGTGCTGAAAAGGAGAAGGTGGAATCAAATCCTGTAAAAATCCTACGCACACTCTAAAATATATTCTGTAACGTACCAAGTTTTTTTTCTTTTTAAGTGGGGCAAGCCTCATGATCTTTTTTTTTTTTTGGGAATGATAGACGCTGTTGGCCGCAGATGGACATTACAGCTTCACCGGACAATAGGAGGCGAGCGCTTAAAGCACTTTAGCCTTAACGGCAGAAGTAGCGACGTGCTAGAGCACCTCAGGGAGGCACGGCCTCGGCTTGGGCTGTCGCTTAAGAGAGGGTTGAGTTTACCACCGGTTAACAACGCGCCCCCACTGAGAAGAACCGGCAAGAAACTCAGTGGGGTGATGCACGTCGTTGAGGTCGTATGCGTCGTAGCGTCGTAGGCGAGGCTGAAGGGTCGTCCCTTCAGCCTCGCCGGCGAGACCGGTGTCTGATAGCTAGTTGTTACGGTACATACGGTTGTCGGGGCGGGTTCGGCGCATCCCAGTCAGGAGGGTCAGGAGGGTCGAGCAGTACGTGCCGTGGTCTGCAGCGCGAGTCAGAAGGACTAAATCCTCATGAACACCCATACTGGTGTAGCAGAGAGTGTGATGTCATGTCATGAGATGTCACTCCTATTGACTAAAACTCCATGGTGACCTCATCCCGTTATGTTGACGGGCCCCGCCCGGACACGGACATGTACACTCGACCAAGTCCCACCAGCGGCTATTCGCTTGCGGCAATTCCTACTTCAAAGGCTTAAAGCCCCGCAGACTATCATCCGGTAGCGTGCCGAGACCCCTTAGCACGCCAGCCTCGTCGAAGGCGACTTATCACTGTGCAGTGCACAGGCAACAGTTCATCCGATCTTGCTGCCTGGCTACGGGGTCATAAAGGTAAGCATTGGCCTGCCTTCTGAATAGGATGCCTGCCTGCACAGGCCTCCTGCGGCATCGCGGATCAGCAACTGGATCGCTCTCTCTAAACCGGTCCATTGCTTCCTTCTGCGAAATAAGGCTTTCCCAGATGAAGGTCATTGTCAACCACGCCCTTTCACTTCCTATTTGTCTTTGTGTATCAAGGCGGACAGTGACATGTCGGTCCCAATTCAGGCGCACAGCTGACGCCCCACCGTTCACACCGTACAAACCTCAAATGTGTGCTGCGCCAAGATCTTCAGTGCAGTTACTCTTATGGCAGCTGGGATTCTCCGATCCGGGTGTTTTGTAATAGTAGGCTGGAGTAACTATGCCCCGACAGGATCTACATGAGCCGCTGGAATGTGAGGGTACCGTATTTTCGCTCCTGTGACCACACAAGGGAGTCGTCTAGTGCTTTCCTTCGCCACCACTTAACTTCACTAGGAGGTACTCCATCCCGGCTCCGTACTTCTGTGTTCTGTCAATAAACTGCGGTCAACACCAGCGCGTCCAAGCCCCAGGGTAGCGCGCCTCGACAGCCCGCACGAAATTGTGCGGTATCCTCGTATCACCCGTACCACCATGACTCTCTGTGGTCGTGCACGGGGTCTTGATTTAGGCAGTCAGGATTTCGGCCCACACTGGTGCGCCATAAAGGGACATCATTCGTACTACCGCGATATACAGGCAACGGCAACTATCACTCAGGCCACCCGGAATCGGAGGGAGCCACAGCTGAATCAGCTTCGCCTAGACCCTTGAAATGGACGACAAATCGCCATTTCGGGTCGAGGACAAGACTCAAATATTTCATATGGCTCCCGATTTAGTTCGTGTCACTCTCGGCAACTGTTCCGGCCCATGAGGGTGGCCTCTTCCTAGTTCCGTGGAAACACAGGGCCTAGGTCGTAACAAGTCAAGTCAAAGTTCAAATCAGACGAGCTGGAGCCCACAGTGTAAATAGTTATGGAGCACCCAGACGCATGCGATGTTCCACAAAAGAGGGCCCCGAGCACCGTGCCTTGCGAACACCACGCGCCATGGGAAAATGCACTAGACCGTCACTTTCAACGCAGACGACACTTCGGTCCTCGAAATAGGACCCTACTCACCTAAAATGTGCCGAGACCTGATGGTAAGATACCATAGCCGTAGCCTCCATCACACATCTGAATTGAAGTCTGAAGAGGGCCCTGAAGTGAAGGGACGTGTCTATGTTAGACCGATCCTCTCGGAATCCGTATTGGGTGTTGGAGACTCGGGCACTACTCTCTAATAGGAAAGTAGCAGATAGACTATCAGAATACTATTCTAAATGGTCGGTTTATACGAACATCCTGTAGCTAACAGTAAGGGCTATGTAACTTCCTTCGAAGGACAGGTTTGAACACCAAGTTGAAAACACTAGTTAGTATTGTATTGTCGTGTTGTCAACTTCTAAAATCATAATAATAGATGCGGCCAATGATGACTTTTAGAATAACTAATGATGTCGGTTAAAAAAGAAAAGAAAGAAAGTAAATTTTATATGACTGATATAGACTCCAAATAGACGGCGGATGGTATAAACATTATCTTATTTACTTGATTTTTTTTCTTTGCTATATGTGCGGGGCCCTCCAAGGCGCGGGGCCCGTAGCATTTGCTGACCCCTGCTATATGGCTAATCCGGCACTGGTGCTGGTGGCAAAAATGAGAACTAACTTTTTTATTATGGTAATGACGTGTAGTTTAACAGTTTCGTATAGACAGTGGCGACACGCCTATCGGCAACATTAATTTTGTTAGTCTCTAGCGGAGAAAATATCAAATAAATAATTTTTATTTCGTATTATAATGATATCTTACTTATATTTATTATTTAAACTAGTAGTAATAAGAACACGAAACGAAAAAAAAAATCTCCATCTGCAATTTTAGTATTACGATAAGTATTATATTATTTGGACAGTTTATAAACGCGCAATAAGGAATTTCGATACATCCTGTTGTCGGCTCGTACTAATTTGAAATAGAGCGACAACCGTCTCCGTAGTTCTATTTTCGTGACCACTTTTCGGGTCGTGACAGCTAATCTAGTTGGTATAGTATATCGATGACCGTAGGTCGTAAAGTACAAACATTTGGGGGTTTTCATACTGACTGCATTTTCTTCGAAATCGTATCAGCGATAAGCAAAAAGAATGAGACCTCTACTAAACCCTGTTTATTAGAACTGCGTGGCCGCACGGTTCTCCATTGGTCGACCGAGCGGCCATGGCATTTAAGTCCCGTATGTCGTAAAGTTCAAACATTTAGGGGTTTTTTTATACTTTCTGCATTTTCTTCGAAATCGTATCAACAATTAGCAAAATGAATGAGACCTATACTAAGCACCGTTTAAGAGGACTGCGTGGCCGCGCAGTTCTCCATTGGTCGACCGCGCAGCCACGGTTATGCCTTCATAACTCTCTGAATATTGGGTCTGCGAATTTGCGACCTTCATCGTTAGTGTTTAGCAAATTTCTTCGTAATATTGACGTAATCGTTTTTTTCTACGACACTGTGGCCGAGCAGTTGAAACGGACACGTTATTCCCACCGATATTAGCATGATATTTCCCTTGCTGTTAGCAAGTTATGAGTCCCTGATACACTACCATGTTATTCCCTCTGCTATAGGGCTATGTCTCTCCAGAATTATCGTGTAAGCGTTATTCACAAGTCCAATAATTTCTATGAAACAAGTAAATATAAATTATTAACTCATATTAACATATACATAATGTATATATATTTCGACTCGTCTCGTTAAGACCTTTAATTTGATACCCATATTAATGTTTTTGGAAGTAAAAAAAATAACAAAATGGCGTCTGACGCTCGCCATTTTAACTTTTTTTTTAAACTGTTGTCACTCCCACAACTTAGAATCTAAAGACATATAACTTATATACTTATATGATATAAGTCAAAAATCATCAAGCCGTTTAGGCTGTAGGCCGTGCCAAATAAATAGACATACATACTCTCGAAAAACATAACCCTCCTTCTGGAGTCGGGCAATTAAAAAGTAGATGTATCATTTCGAATAGAATTGTAAAAAAAATATTTAGTATTAGCCCTTAGTTGGTCCCATTGTTGAAAAAGTATCGAGTTATATTTTTTTTCTGTTTACAGGAGGTGAACGGCTGTGTTGTAGTGAATCCTGAATACTTAAGTAAAGGTACAGGCGGGGGCACTTTTGCTCGTATGCTGATACACAGTGACAATGAATCGCCTCTAAGCATAGCGGCACAGATTGTACGCATATAAAACACAAATAAAACAACATACAACCATATAACGTTTTATTTTTTAAACATGCATTATTGAAAAATACGATGATATTTTTTAAAGAAATCCTCATACAGTAGTTTTACGAATATTTAACAGAACGTAAAAAAAAACATTTATCCAATACCCTTAGTGAGAGTAGGTAATGATACTATAAAAATTCGCTCGACACATGCTTCTTGTGTTGTGGAAAGTTTTCTTTGTTGCATCCCACATGATTTCAATACATTAATTCACTAGAAGCGCTGTGTGAAATGGAAAGAAATCTGGCTCACCACGGTAACTTTAACAAAGTATGGGGACAGTTATTACATAATTCTGCACTGTTATACACAATCTGGTGCAATTTATTCTCAATATGTTATCAACACAACATCGTTAGAAAGAAGGAACCTATGCAACAGAAATGACATCGTTGATTGAAACTATACCGCCGGGCCCGCTCCGCAGCGCCATCTGCACGCCCATGCGGGGAGAGCTACCCGCCGTTCTGCGAACCATGGGGTCCTCGATTTGCCGGTAACTGAAATACATACAAAGAAAACATTTTGTTACCTCCTATGTTGCATATGTTGGTAACTACAGAAAAACTATATGCTTAATAAGTGTTAAAAATGTTTCTGTGATATATTTTTCGGTGTTTTCTCGTGGTCCCATTGTTGTTTATATAGTTATAGCTAGGGTTGGGATAATAGCAATGTCTAGTCAATTGTTTCATGTAATTAATATCGTGGCGTGGATTCTGCGGAGAGCAGCAACGTCGTGTAGTTGAATAGATAGGACAATACAGGTCGATCCAACAACCCTTTGAGTTAATACTTAACCAACTTGGTTTTATACTCAAAGCAATCACCCAATTTTATGGAAATTAAGATGATCCATGCGTGGGATGGGCCTGTAAAAAGTCGGACCTGCGTCTGATCTCTTCCTGGCCATGTTCGTCATCCGTCCCATCGGATTATTGTGAGAGTAAAGGAAGAAAGAGTACACTTGGCACTTGTGCAGTGTGCACTCCCGCGTAGACAGCTTGATCGTGAAAGATTGACCGTTGTGGCCGGTTTGATCAGGACACAGGTTACTCTTGCTTAGCAGATGCTTTTCTTTAATTAAACTTCAAGAACTTGTTATTTATACCTTTTCAATGTTTCCAGAGGCTCAGTTTTTGTGTTACGCACTCCTGTCTCTGGATCTATAGTTGTCATTATACACCTATAATGTGGAAACGAAAAATATTGTTAAGCTTAAAAATAGGTAAGATACTAATGTGAAAATTTCATAAAAGTATTTCGGTGTAAGTACTTACCTTGTGCACGGCTTAATAATTTCAAATATATTTTCGCCTATTTTAACGAATTTCCAGTTATCTTCTGCGTATGCTTTGGCCCCCGAGAGCAGGAAGTTGGGTCTGAAGTTGCGTTCAGTGACCCGGCAGTCCTTTAAACGTGCGTTGAGGTCATCTACGGACGCTTCGTTGATTAGATTGAACGGAACTTCATCTGGCAGCGCACCCTAATAAGATATACCTGAGTTATATGGGAGATTTCTAAAAGTCGCTAGTATCTAGCTAGATTATGTAGTGTCTGTTTCGACTGCTCGGCTAGTGTCGTAGATGAAAAACGTCAATAGGTATTACGAAGGAATTTGCTAAACACTAGCGATGAAGGTCGCAAATTAAAAGCATAAAAAAAAAACAAATGTTTGGCCTTCACAACCTACGAAACGTCGTCGTCAACCTACGTGAAGTCCAAACATTTGGTTTTTTTTATCCGTTTAAGAAAACTGCGTGGCCGCGCGGTTCTCCTTTGGTCAACCGCGCGGCCATAGCATTTAAGTTCCGTAGGTCGTGAAGTCCAAAAATTTGGGGATTTTTTACACTTTCTGCATTTTCTTCGAAATCATATCAGCAATTAGCAAAAAGAATGAGACCTCTACTGCGTGGCCGCGCAGTTCTCCATGTGTCGACCGCGCGGCCACCGTTATCCCTTCATAACTTTCTGTATATTGGATCTGCGAATTTGCGACCTTCATTGCTAGTGTTTAGCAAATTCATTCGTAATATTGACGTAGTCCTTTTTCGTCTACGACACTGTGGCCGAGCAGTCGAAAAGGACACGATTATGTATGTATACTAAAAGATGAGAAAAGAAAACTATGGTGTAAACTAATAATATTTTATGTAAAAAGAACTTTAATTATCATTGGTGTAAACCAAAGTTCCATACCATAACGGCCTCGTTGGTGTAGTGGTTACATTAGCTGAACTCAACTTACTGTGTCGTTCTTAGTAAATTTATAAATTCTATTTGTAGTTCCTCGCAAAGTTCGACTTTTTTGAGAAGCGTAGTACACTAGGCGGAAGTTAACTGATGATCGATCTAAAAGCCTGAAAACAAGTGTAAATTTGAAAAGAGTCCCTATATACATGCTAAAACGAACACTTATAAAAACACTTCTGCAATCCACCTCTAGCAACTCGTTATCCATAGAGTTCAAATTCTGTGGGTCTACGTAGAAAGGTACGCGTCCATTGGTCCGCGCCGGACGCACCGCACGCACGGCACGCAACGGATTTTAGTTTGCTTTCTATGATTTGACGGCCCGCATCGGAAAATGACGGCGCGGATAATAGACGCAGCGCTATGTAAAATCATAGAAAACAAACTACAAACATAGCGCTGCATCGATATAATGTAGCGCTGCGTCTATTATCCGCGCCGTCATTTTCCGATGCGGGCCGTCAAATCATAGAAAGCAAACTAAAATCCGTTACGTGCCGTGCGTCCGGCGCGGGCCAATGGACGCGCACTTTAAAAGAGCGGTGTACACCTTCCTGCTCCATGATCAGACCTTGATCACCATTTTTCTACAAACTACTCGTCGAAACCTATCCAACGAGTCAAATTCGGTAGGTTTGTTCGTACAGTGATCCAGTGACCACCTTCCTGCTTCATCATCAGAACCTGGTGAAGGTTACACCTTTCTTTAGTATCATCGGATTTACAATATAGGTACTAAATTTCATGTCTTTGGGGCGAATGGAAGTACTTAAATGAAAATATTAATTGTATAAGTATCTTATTAGGTACCTACTCCTAAAGGTAAAAAAAAGGAAAAGGTATACCTACCTTTAGGTATTTAAACGGCTGTACCGAGTTTTATGAAACATAGCTCGAAAAACCATCTCGATTAAACCAGCTTTCAAATATTTAAAAAAACTATACAAATCAAAGGATAGGCGCAGAAAAAAGGAATCTAGTTCAGTGTCGTTAAAAATAACTAGACGGCGTATTTATTTCTTTCTCAATTAAATGCTTGTACAAATAAGAAGATTATTAGGTAAGTAAGTACCTACTCCACAAAAGAAAGTAGATTAGATAAATGGTGACTGACTTAGAGGTCACATTTGATAAACTTTTACAATTCTTATTTTACGATAACGTAACGTAGGTAGGTATACTACACAGTAGGTACATCTGTCTATGCTGTCTATGATCATACATGCTTACCACTAAGGCTTACCATCAGTCTTGCTTGTCTCGTAGCTAAAGCTAGTGTTTTAAAAACAATAAGCAACAAAGCTTTGTATAATTTTAAAGCTAAAAATTGGGATCTTGTGCTAATTCCTCTTATTCGTAGGTAATCGTCATTTCAACCTTCAAGCACATTAGATTACATGACAGCGAAAACGGAAGCAGAATTAAAACAAATTTTACGTAGAAAGAAGCACTCGCCTTGAAAACCACTCGCTGGCTTCCCAGCCACAATCGTATACAGGTACGGGAACACTCCATACGTATGCTGTCTTGGGTTTTTGCAGAGCCACGACCTGAATATTTACACAGCATAAATCAGTGGCATCTAGACATACTCTAATAAATATCTGCTGCTAAACTGCTTCCAAATGCTGCTTAACAAATGGATATTCGATATTCACGTAGTACTTAGTGGGTCAATATCATCACAAACAGCGGCGGCGGTCAGCGGTTCTGGTTTTACAAATCGCGGGTCGGTAGGTGCGAGGGTATGGTGTTAAAAACGTTTTATAGTTTGCAAAATTTTGTACAGTACCTAATGTTTTGTAGTCCACGATCCGACTCGCATGTTAAATGAAGCCTCGAAAGTAGGAGATAATAAAAGCCAGAAGAAATATATAAATAAGCCTTTGTTTAAAAAAATCTTCTATAGAAATTAGAAATTTTACACAGAAATTAACTGACCTCAGCTAAATTAACTTGGAGCTGCTCCATATCAGTCTGTTTCAAACTTAATATCGAGTTTCTTACACTCGGCTGTACAGTAAGCAGTTCGGGGTAGGATCGAGCTGTTATGAAGTTATTCTTGTCATCAACCACCATTAACACTCTGAAATGAAATGAAGACAGAATGATGCCCGACTGCCCCAGAAGGAGGGTTTTGTTTTTCGATAGTATGTACTTATGTCTATTTGGCACGTCGTACAAACACGGGGTAGAAAGAAAGAACAGCTTCGATAATTTATATACTTATTGCTTTTTAGTGCAGTATACCTTATAAAAGCGTATTTTAGTTGTTTAAACTAAGTATTCATTTATTGTAATTATAATGAAAAATGGACCACGCGTATAATAACCAGTAAACCTTTTGACTTTAATTCCCTCTCCCATAGGAACCGTGCTGAATTACGGGATATAAAAAGTATCCTATGTCCTACCTCGTAGTAGTAACTCAAATCATGCCAAGATTCATTTAAATCTATTCACTAGTTTTGGCGTGATTCGCGGCCATACTTAATACACAACTGTACAGGCCATACTTAATACACATCACTTTCGCTGCTGAAAACTATAGCGGTGAGTCGAAGAAAATATCACGCGTGTGCGCAATTACTCACCTGTCTAGTCCAACGAAATGTCGGAACACGAGTGCGCATCGACTATCGCCGTGAGTCCGTGAAATTGTAACGGCTGTGCGCGCCGACTTGCCTGTATAGTTCGGCGCTAAAGCAATACGCCAGTGCGCTCAACTAACGCGGTGCGTCCGCCAAGTTTAACGGCTGTGCGCAATAACTAGACAAGTGAGTTTCGCCGTGGCAAGACGGATATGCGGCTGATAGTGACCAGATGAGTCGAACGCGTGGCAAAACGGGTGTGCGAATTAACTATAGAGGTGCGTCCGTCGAACTAAAACAGCAGTGCGCATTGACTCACATGGCTAGTTTATAGGTACAATAGTATTTTCAGAAGGTTCTAGTTTCAGAATAAAGTAAATATTTACTCATTATAGTTTTATTTATTCAATAAATGGACGAGACAAGCAAGTCGTTCACCTGGTAGTAAGCGACACACCTGCCTATGTCTGGTAATTTCGAAAGTAAACTACTGTGCCCTTCATACCGGAACGCAGCACTGTTTACACACTGCTACTTGGTGTCAGAATGTGTCACACTACCTACCTGGATGGTTTCTTGCAAAAGATATCTCATTCATTAGTCATTAACAGCCCAAAGGCATCCACTGCTACACACAGGCCTCCCCCTTAAAAGTGAAGGGTTGCCATAATTAATCCCCACGCTTGGCAGGCAACTAGCTGACCAGCGCAGCTGCGCCTGCGCTTATGTTATAAGTACCGCGATAAAAAAATTGATACATAATACATTATTATGAAATACTTTAAGCGAAACCATAATCTGCATTCTCAGTATATTAAATCTACTAAGTAATCTATTGAGCCGAATCTATATTAAACGAAACCATATCGCGATTTAGAAATGGTATAGCGCCATCTAGTGGGATAAATGGTTTAGAGTGGCTAAGAATAGTTAGAAAGCCTTTTACTATATACATTTACGGATCCAGAAGGATGTAAGTAGGTACCGTGATAAGATTTTTGTAATTTATACGAAATACATTAAGCGGAACCATATCGTACATGCCACCTACTGAGTGAAATGGTAGGCACTGACTAAAGTCGTTGTTAGCTCCAGCTTGATTGCAAAACTGAAGACGACATAAATAACCTTACATAAAGTTTGTACATGTGTAGAGAATGGAGTATGTTAAATTTTATATTTATAAGTGGTCAATTAGTTCTTATACATTTTTGTATACTTAGTTTACCTACCTATCTTTTGAATTTTAAGATTTACTTCAATAATTTTGATATGAGTATTTCTCAAAATTAATGTACGTAACGAAATAGTTGTTACGAAATAGTAAATTTAAGGCTTGTTACATGATGGCGAAACATAATTTATTTAATCGAATATTGTTGATGTTTCATAAGTACTATCTTCTTATTTATTTTTGTAATATTTACCTATTTATATTTTCTACTGTCTTTTGGAACATTTAAAATACAACAAGGAAGTTATACATTTATTCATGTTATTATAAAAAAAAAGCTATCCAAATTTAAAAATCAGCAAGATCTGTTCTTTTAAAGAATTGAACAAAAAGGTAATATAATTTCCAGTGTTTCTTCTTTAAAAATAGGCCACGTATTCTGCTGTAGATTGTATTAGTATCTTCAATATGCATGACATTCTCATTATTTATATAATTACGTTCAGGTTTAGTGTTATTTTCTATCGTATTATTATTTTCAGCATAAGTGTATTTATTTCATGTTGGCAATGAATGTTACTATGCATAATTAGGTTGTAACTGTATACACTCAGCTTTATAAATTTTTTTTCGTAACGTTACGAAAACGTAACGAAATTCTAAAAAGGATTAGACAAAACAGGATTCTAAAAAGTTAACAGTATGTTATACCATGAAACTGCAATTATATATATACGCTTCTATGTTCATACCACAGGTATTATAATAAGAAAAACAAATCAAGGCTCTCCACATTGTGAAAAACTGCTGGTAATAATTTGTGTTACGAAAAAGTAGTTGAAAAATGAAACCGGTTTTAACTGATTTTCATATTCAAAGATATGATTGAGACGCCAGACCAACAACCAATCTGAAAGAAGCTAGGCTTGCCCATCTTAAAATTTAACAAATTAATTTAGAAATTACATGGAAGTAGAAATAAAACATAACTAAAGAGTAATAACGAAAAAGTAAATGGGCATGACTCATGTTGTTTTTCTCATTTAATTAATTAATTTACTATGGAAACCCATATAAAATTACTTTTCAATAGAAACTACATTTAATATGGACTTGTAATACACAAAAGTGGACAATATTGACGTGACATAACGTATTTTATGTAGTATAATACGTATGAGGGTGGTAGGGTTTCAATTTATTTTTGTATGAAAAGCAAAAAACATGGTTATTAAAAAAGTGTTTTATAATTAGTTGGATGATAGATTTACTAATCATGTATAGTAATTTTAAAGTTTAATATGTTAACTTTACAATTATGTTTTCATATATGAATAAAAACGTGCAACTTTTTAAATATTACGAGTCACACTTTTTTTTTCACAAATGTACATTTATTTTGAGAAATACTCATATATTAAATAATGATAATATATCACATCAACATAGTAGGTACAGAAGTTTCAGATTTAATGGAACCATTATATTTTTTTACACTATGACGCCATCAATAAATTGAAACCACCACAAAAAACAACTATTTATTAAAAATATAAAAGAGTTGGATTCGAACCTGGGACCTACTGCGTTGATAAGATGCTTCAGTAACCACTTGGCCACAATTCGCATGCGATATATTGCGAAATACCTTATGAAAACTAAATGTCTGCTTATTCCCTATTGTATATAGCGTAATAATACATATCTTAATAATTAAATGATCAGTTTTATAAATTATAAAGTGACCTATTCACATACAAAAGAAATTACGTGGTAATATGTGCAAGTAATGTTTCACTGCTTAGCCCCTATGATACATAGCGTGATATACTAGTTTATGCCCAGACTTCTACTCAACACATCAGTGAAAGTCCTATTAAAATCCACCCACGGGTTTTCAAATGATACCTGGATACCCAAACAGAGAGACCGACAGACAGACAATAAATGCAAAAAAACTCTATGTCGATAGTATAGTGTCAATATAGTATAGTGTGTACAGACAAAGTGCTTTTTGAGTTTTGTTATAGTAGGTATATAGATAGAAGATAGATTACACTCTTATATAGGTAAATCTTATCTAGGTGTTACTAGACATACTTAATAAGACAAACAGACACAAATGTTTGTCCTGGGTGGGACGAACATTAGTGTATGTGTTTTTCGAACCCACGACCTATAGGATAGGATAACCACGAGGGTGTCTACTTGACTAACAGGCCAGCCAAATGTTGCCTGGTCACCATGGTTTAGGCTCTGTCTTGTTCGGGATCAAATAACCGTGTGTGTAAGTTTCATGTTGGTTGCACATACAATAAAGAATGAACTATCTACTTACTATGTTGTTTGCTACCGATGGTACCTAAATAAACTAGGGCAGTAACATATAGATATGAGGATCCGGTACTCTTAAATAACATATTTAGATTGTTTTATTACCATAAAACTAACAATAAGGCTATAATTAGGTAGGTAGCTATTTGAGTGTTGTTCAAACATTATTAAATATTTCACAAGTTTTGTTTCAAATAATAATTGGAATCCTTCTAATGTATGCAGGTATTGTTAACTGTTTTTTCTATGACCAACAACTATACTATTGCATGAATATATAAACACAAAAGACCAAGTTATTTAAGTACTTATAAGTACCTTTTTTTTTGTAAATTTGCAAGTAAACCAATGTTGTAGTTTTGGAAGTTACGACGTATAAATAGCTATGCTCTATTGTTCGATGTGTACACAATTATTGCCGGCACTTTCACCCTAATTCGTTAGTAAAAAATACCGCCATTTGTTTATGGTGCTCATTAGTGCTTCTGTTTTGTTATTTAAACAGTGGCGTTTTATTACTACTACTGGAGGCTATACATACTGGTACTAAAATGTACGTACTTACGCGAGAAAACGTTTTCTTTTAACAATCAAATAGAATAGAAGTAAATCAAATAGAATAGAAGTAAACTATTGATTACAAAAGTCGTAACGGGGTTTGCAAATATTTTATTAGTTATCAACAGGTTTATGGCTCAAGAGAAGTGGTATTATTTTCCTATTCGAGTTTGGAAACGCTCGGGAATACAGCCATAAACAAAAATGTTCCTAACGAATCATATTGCTCAATTCGAAAACCCATGATTCATTTACTAGCACCAACAAGAAACTCAGTGGGGGAACGAGAACATGTCGAGGTTGCATGCCTTAGCCCTACATCATGCGGATGAACCTTCTGCCAAACCCGCGGGACTAGTGTATAGTATTAGTCGTTATATTCAATAACATTTAATTTATGCATTATTCTTAATATTAATATTCTTTATTTTATTATTAAATAATTATCATTATTAAAAATAACAGACATATCGATCTGCCAATAGTAGTCACCGACATTACAATAACCCAATCAAAAAATCAAGTTTATTGTCAAATTGACCTTAATGTCTTAAGGCTACAATAACGTATACACGTACGATTATATAATATATATAATGTTGACTAAAATAGAAGGGAAAAGGGGAAGAGGAAGATCCAGACGAAGTTTTATGAAGCAGGTAGCAGAAAAAGTGGGTGGAATGTCGTATCAGGAGGTCAAAATGAAGGTATATAATAGAGCAGAGTGGAAATTGCTTCACCGACAAGAACCCAGCTCTTAAGTTGGAGAGAGATAATGTTTACGTGTACATACGTACGATTATGGTCAATCAAAATACAGCAATACAGCTTTTTTTTTTCAAATTAAATTTTACACCTTAGTTTAAGCGTTATTGTTAAATTATAGCTCCTTTACTTCACCGTGTACTCATATAATTATGATATTTTACTACATGGACATAAAATTCCGTTTCGTTTAGAAACACAAAAATAGTTTATTTCAAATAGGCTTAACGCTAGCACTTTTGAAAAACATGTTTTTTTTTTAAAAAACAAGAGCTTGCACCGGTTCACAACGCGGCCTCAACTGAGAAGATCCGGGAAGAAAACGAACATAACATCCAGGGCATTTGTTATAATTTAGCTCTGATGAGACTAGCTACTTGCTCTGCGTTGCATACGACTGTAATAAAGTTTTCAACACACTTGCTCGTAAAGTGAGCCTTATTACATCGTTTTTAGGGTCATAAACATAGCTATAAGACACGCGTGCGTAATGACATTACCGCACTAATGTATAATAGAATTATTCCTACAAAGTTAAATTAGTACATTACCGCACTCTAATGTATAATAGAATTATCTTGTCCAAACACCAAAAAATTGGCATTTGCCTAGCATTGGCAATTAATATAGTCGTTTATTTTTAATTTTTTGAACAATAAAATAGATCCATTTGCGTCGAATACATAACCTCCTTTTTTGTAGTCGGTTAAATACTAAAACCCACTTTTGCATGTCCTCCTAAGTACGGAGACGCTTAATTCAAATAGAATTAAACGGTCACCCATCTTTGTAATGACCTTGCCTACCGTTGCTTAACCTGCGATTGGCAAAATTTGATAACAACGTCCTCACGCGCGGAGAGCCACGCAACGACTGAGTTGAAATTCAGTAACTAAATGCGATTACACCTTCCTAAATGCGTTTCTAATTAGGATTCTAAGTGATTTAGTCAGTTAGAAACCATCCTTGCCTCTGAATTTAGAATCCTAACTTCCTAAATGCGATTACACTTAATTGAATTCAGTGACTAACTCATTTAGCTACCTAAATAACGGACGGTGTAATAAGCCTTTAATATATTCGTTAGTAACATCGCCGCGTCGTGGCAGGCGGCTGTGGTGGTCGTACAATATCTATGTAATTTAAATAAAGGATAAAAAATAACGCTTGCCTAAGATAATAAATAATAAGCGATTTGATTATTTATAAATAATAGATTATTTTTTTCAGTTATAACGAACACTCCTAATCGTAATATTCAAATTATGAACTCAAAACTAGTAGTCTAATGACACACTTTATTCACATGCCACTATATTTTTTTTTAAGTGCAGGTCTCCCGAATTTAAAATTTTCGACAAAATGCTTTAAGTCTGAGCTTTCAGTAATTAGGAAACGCTCCTGAGAGAGAGGTCGTGGTGGCTATCATGTCGCCATATCTCGCTGTTTGCTGAATCGGTACACTCATTCAAGGGACCACCCACCGCTGTTGATTTGGTCGGTCCATTGCATAAGAGGTTACATAGATTTTATATATAAATTACAACTAAAAGTAATTCAAGTGAATCAGACAAGTTCAGATGCAGGCCGATGAAAAGACCATTCCCTTGAACCACTTGACCAGACTTCTATACAACCGTCACCTTCTGATTGATATAAATAAATATGATAAGTATAATTATTTAACGTAGTTTACAATAACAATTCGAAAACTGAATATAAAGTACATTGATGCTTAAATATTTACTTTATTTTGAAAACTAGCACCTACCGAAAGCACTATTGTTTACGACTAGCCAGGTGAGGCAATGCGCACTGCTGTTTTAGTTCGACGGACGCACCTCTATAGTTAATTCGCACATCCGTTATGCTACGCGTTCGACTTCCCTGGTCACTACCAGTCGCATAGCCGTCGTGTCTCGGCGGAACTCGCTTGTCTAGTCGAAGCCGCATACACGTAATGCCACCGGCCGACTAGCCTAGTGAGTCGATGCGCATAGCCGTCGCGGCACGCCCGTCTCGACCGTGTTAGTCGGTTAGCACACGCGTTGATTGAACAAACGGCTGTGCGCAAGACTCACCTTGCCTATATTGAGCCGTATACGTCGTGCGCATACGATATTTGCTTAGCAGCGAAAGTGTTACATTCGACTAAAACAAGACAGTATAGTTCCATTCTATACTTTGTGATCTAATTGGGCATAAACTAGTTTAGTCTTTTCGTTTACGATAACCGATCGGTGGATCAACGAATTTTATTTACAAATTGAATTAAGTATATCGTGTCTTTTTTCAAGTCTACATATGTAAATCATCATCACCATTCATCATCTTCATCATCATCATCATTCACATCTTCGTCACCATTCATCATCTTTAACACTATTCATCATCATCACAATACACATCTTTAACACCATCATCAAAATTCATCATCATCAATATTCACATCTTCATAACCATCATCACATCAACACCACACATCACCATTCATCATGATCATCATCAGTCACATCTTCATCACCATCATCACACATCATCACTATCCATCATCATCATCTTTGACATCTTCATCACCATCATAACACATCGTCACCATTCATCATCATCATCATTCACATCTTCATCACCATTCATCATCTTCATCATCATTTACATCTTCGTCACCATTAATCATCTTTAACACTATTCATCATCATCACCATACACATCTTTAACACCATCATCAAAATTCATCATCATCATCCACATCACCATCATCATCACACATCACCTTTCATCATGATCATCATCATTCACACCTTCATCACCTTCATCACACATCATCACCATTCATCATCATCATCATTCACATCTTCATCACCATTCATCATCTTCATCATCATTTACATCTTCGTCACCATTAATCATCTTTAACTCTATTCATCATCATCACCATACACATCTTTAACACCATCATCAAAATTCATCATCATCATCCATATCTTCATCACCATCATCATCACACATCACCTTTCATCATGATCATCATCATTCACACCTTCATCACCATCATCACTATCCATCATCATCATCTTGCACATCTTCATCATAACACATCATCACCATTCATCATCATCATCTTTCACATCTTCATCACCATCATCATTTGAAATTCGAAATAACCCCCCACACATTTCCTTTATACGGGGTGTAAGGGACATCGTACCGAAAACCGATACCAGGGATCCAGTACATGATTCTGAACATTCTAGTGTTGAAATTTTTCATCGGCTTTTTCATAAATTTCCAAAAAATAATCCACTTTTTTTAAATAAAATTAGTCTATTATCATTATTGGTAATAATAATAGAGCATAATTTTAATTAAAAAATTTTCAGTAGAGGCCGCGTTGTCATCCTGTGGTATTTCAAAAAAACTTGACAATAATGTATAAGTGCCATGAATATATAGTATATCGATTAGTGCTCTCGTAAGGGCTATGCGAAATGATAAAGTAATTTTGAATTTGAATTAAAACTGAATAGGTACACAAATACATTGATTCGTAAATATTCGAACTGAAAGCACTAGACTATAAACTAGCCACGTGAGGCAATGCGCACTGCTGTTTTAGTTGGACAGACTCCCCTCGATAGTTAATTCGCACACCCGTTGTGCTACGCGTTCGACTTCCCTGGCCACTACCAGTCGCATAGCCGTTGTGTCTCGGCGGAACTCGCTTGTCTAGTCGAAGCCGCATACATGTAATGCCACCGGCCGACTAGACTAGTGAGTCGATGCGCATAGCCATCGCGACACGCCCGACTCGAACGTGTTAGACACGCGTGTGCTAACCACACGCGTTGATTGAGCAAACGGCTGTGCGCAAAACTCACTTTGTCTATATTGAACCGCATACGCCGAGCGCCCGATTTTTGCTTAGCAGCGGAAGTGTTAATACACAACTGTACAGACAGACAAAAATTAAAAAAGAATACAGTTTTGGCTATATCCAATACTGGATTGGATACAAAACGCCAATCCAAAAATAATTTTGAATGTATCTTCAATGTTGGACCTGTTACAGTTTTATTTTAAAAGTGTAAATATAGATGAAACGTTGAAATATATATTCTTACATGTACCTAAGTAAGTATATACGTTTTATGTAATTTAAGACAAGTTATCGTGCCCTTATAATTTATATTTGTACTTATTTATAGCGTTGCGGCATTGCAAATCTTTATTGTTTTCCATACAATGGGGTTTTAACTTTTATTGAAATTTATGAAATAAAAGTCCCTCTCATCGCAGTACATCACAAAAAGATAAGTGCTGGGGACGCAAACCTACTTACCTATCTCGTAGCCAAGCATCTCTCAGTCCTAAAATACTGCACTCGGCTTGATTCAATATCACAGGGCCGCATGACTTTATAGGGTAAACGTAAATATTTTTCAGCTTTCCTACTTCGGTCCATTCTTCTGGTAGTTTATTTTGTTCTTTGTATAATTGATACGCGTAGTAGGCGCCGCTGCCAATGACTCCGGCAGCGGTGATCGCCGCTGTTGCGTAGTATGGGCCTGCAAGAAGAACAAGTACTTACATATGCTGATATAGACGCTGCATATCTTGGGAACTACTTTTGTAATTTCTATAATAAATTAGATACAGGTCCAAGCTGGTATTATGGGGATTGTCCAACTGGTCCAAGTCCATATCTAAAGATTGGAAATGTTCAAGTCCTGAAGTTTCCACTTACCTACGGACAGGCTTATGTCTTATATATAGGTAAGTACTTACTTACCTACACTTTACGGTAAACATGAGTTATTTCTAACATTGAGTTCCGTTGCGGTTAGAAAGTAGCTTAGTGATTTAGATTAATCCGACCATCTATATAATATTTATATCGATGAATCGATATAAATATTACGAATAGCACGTATGCATCTTTGTTAATTTTTACCTAGCTGCTGATGCTGTTATTTTAACTAAAAGTAAAAAGTCTTTTAGTAAGATTTTGTTATATTTGGTTGGACCCAGTCGGCCCTACTAAACAAAGGACCGAATTTATAAATAAATATGTATGAATATTATGGTAGGAGTTAGATAAATGCGCTGTTTTCTGGTGGTCCGTCCAAGTAACATAACGTGCCCTTAACCTTTATCTATCACTATAATTTGATAACCTAGTCGGTTTTGATTTCCTAAGTTTCTAATAATAGATAGTTGGAACTAACATGTATGTACTACTAAGTACCTAAACCCAATACTTCACCTGAAGCTAAAAATAATATCTGTGCAAAGACTGATAAAGTCATAAAAGTATTTGTTGTCGTATTAACTCAAGTGCTGTGCTATTGTTTGATGTCATGCGAACCCTCATTTTGTTTGCCTCGGTTACTGAAACGAGAAGATGAGACCTTCTTCAAAAGGAAAGCGGGATACCCACTTTCTTGGTGTAGGTACCTATATCTCTGCAAATTTTTATAAACCAACGTAATATAGGTATTGCCGATTGCTATACGAGGTCATACGTGCGTGGCGCGCCTGCCTTATAATTATTCTAATACTTACCTCAGAAACCCGGTTTCGACAGAGTTGGAGAAAGTATCTAAGTATGTTTCTACAAATGAAAATCGATCGGCATCACAAGGTTTGGCATAGTTGGTTTTAAGAGTTAAAATATTTGCAGTATTATGGGCTACGTTACGTTACATTACCTTACGTCCCTACTCTAAGGATTTCTGGAAAATCTTACCGTTTAGTCAAGTAGGTACCTACTTTATTCAATGTAGTGTATGTTCTGTATTAATAATTGTCTGCAGGTACTTTTAGGTAAAATATTACCAATTAAGGCTTAATTAACGGAGTAAGTAATAACAATGTAAGTTAATTACAAATTAAGGAGGTACTTACCGTGACTAGACATCCTATCAGATTTATGAAAACAACACTATTTAGTTAAGGAATACAATATAACTGTCGCGTATAAGTAGGTGCTGTGGGATCGCGTGATGCTGTGATACTAAATAAACACAGTACAAGTGCCTTGTTTGTTGGTGTATGACGTGACCCTACGTTCCGTTTTAAACCGGACAGTCCCGTTTTCTGGTACTCAGTCCCTCGTACCGTATGCCACCCCGTACGATAGTCCCATTTTTAAAAAGTTAGCAATTGCAACATTGATGTTATACAAAATTACGTTAGAACTTATTCTAACTTTGTTTCAAAAACAACGTAATTTAATACTAAATTTCCGCGATGCACAGCTTGTGTGTGAATTTCTGTTTTCATTGCTTTTATCTCTGTATGCAGGATAACTCTACAATTTTTTTAACCGACTTCATAAAAGGAGGAGGTTCTCAATTCGTCTGTATATATATATTTTTTTTTTTTATGTATGTTCGCGCATAACTCTGGCAATTATTAACCGATTTGAAAAAATCTTTCTTCCATCCATTCTTCAATCCATTGATTGGGTCCCATAAAAAAATTATTGCTTAGTAATAAGTAGTTCCTAAAAAAACAAGAATGGTGACTGCGCACTGAGAGTTGCAAGAAAGCCTATATAGATGACGTTTTAGTCGCTCGGACTCGCTCGGTTTGACAAAAATGGTCATAACTCTGGCAAATATTTACCAATTTCAATGATTCTTTTTTTATTCGAAAGAAGAAACCACTGTATCGAATCTGTATGAATTTTATTACAACCGGATAAGAACTTCCTGGAGGACCATGAACGATGTGGAGGAATTTATCTGGTAAAAACCATAAAACTGATGTTCTCCATTACATTGCTCTGACAATTATGAACCGATTTCGATGATTCTTTTTTTATTCGAGAGAGTAAACTACTATGATGTTTCCATGCAAATTTCATTACGACCGGATATTATTTTCTGAAGAAACATGAATTATGTAAAACTATGTAGACGATAATGTGATCATAACCTACCTAGATAATTTTACGGTTTTCGATGGTTCAATCTTTATATATGAAAATATCACTAAAAAGTTTAAAATAAAATCTTTTTAAAAAAAAATTGAACCGACTTCAATATCACTGAAAAGTATAAAATAATTTAAATATTATTGAAGTTGGTGCCAAATATACACAGCAGGTACGCTAACACCAACTTCAATAATATTTAAATTATTTTATACTTTTCAGTGATATTGAAGTCGGTTCAATTTTTTTTTTAAAAGATTTTATTATTGCTTGACATTGCTATAAGTCCCGTTTTTAGTAAAAATACAATTGTCACGCTGTGCATACATTAAATGTTTGAATTTAAACAATGTTTAGTGATTACGTACTGTAGACTGTAGCATACCGTTCCATTGACTGCAAAGAGGACATTGACTGGGGTATATAGGTAATACTACTATTACCTTCTTCTTATTTTCGTGTCGACTTGATAACATCAAATTTCATCGGCCTGTTTACCGGCTCTGCCCAGTTTGGGATCAAATGATGAGTGTATGGATTGTACTATTTTTATAGACAGGTTAAATAGAACAAAATTATCGAAGACTCAATGACGAGATTAAACTCTTCGCCGATAATGTATAAGTTAGTATAAAGTATTCTGGAAGGGTCTATATTTGGCACAAGTAAAACACATCCGTTCGCACTTAGTATTTATTCCGGACTGTCCGCTCGTTTTATTTTTTTTTAACCGACTTCAAAAAAGGAGGAGGTTCTCAATTCGTCTGTATATATTTTTTAACCGACTTCAAAAAAGGAGGAGGTTCTCAATTCGTCTGTATATATATATATTTTTTTATGTATGTTCGCGCATAACTCTGTCAATTATGAACCGATTTGAAAAAATCTTTCTTCCATCCATTCTTCAATCCATTGATTGGGTCCCATAAAAAAAATTATTGCGTAGTAATAAGTAGTTCCTGAAAAAACAAGAATGGTGACTGCGCACTGAGAGCTGCAGGAAAGCCTATATCGATGACTTTATGTCGCTTTTTAAGGCCTTAATAACTCTGAACGACCTTGAGCATTTGAGCCCGCGGAACCCCGCCGCCGACGTCAACGCCATCTAGCAATTTCACTCGGTACTGCTTACACAAAGTCTAAATTTGTTCGAAGAATAAGAAACTGCAGAGAGAACAATCATTTTAAGTAGGATATTGCCTATTATTGTAACGCATCACTGAGTCTTATCATGTACACACGATTTAAAGTGTTTTTAATTCCAATGGACGGTTTGCTGCTGGAGCTTACAGTAGGCTATCATGCAAGTGTCTGTGCTTGATGTGTTTTTTTTTGTATGCACAGTTTAAGTAATTTAAATTGTGTAATATTCAACCTCGTGGTAGTATGTCTTTATTCAACCTAGTGATGAGAATAGCAAGATGTTCGCCTGATGGTAAGCGAAACGTCTGCCTATAAACAACTGTATAGTTATTCTCTTGAGCCCAGTAATTTCACCAGCTACAGTGCCATTCACACCGGAACAAGGCAAATTTTACACTATATGATTTTTGACACTGCGATTGTACATTTCTACCGGATGGTCTCTTGCACAAGGGACCTACTATCCTACTAACAACATAGTTTTACAGAGTAATTAGTAGTATTAGTAAAATAAAGTATAGTAGGTAAAAAATATGTGTCATTTTGTAGTGTGTGTATTTGGGAGCGTTTAGTATGAGTGAGCTGAGCATGTATGTCTAAAGAACGTATGAGAATACATGATATGCAATGCAATGCAATTCCGATTGTTTGTTATAGATATTTATGATTCATACAGATCGGATAAAATCATTTGGAGGAACATAAACGACATGGAAGAATTTAACTGGTGAAAACCATAAAATCGACATATTCCGTTATAACTACTCTAACGAATATGAACCGATTTCAATGAGTTTCTTTATTTGTGAGACTAATCTACTGCAATGGTATCATACCAAGTTCATCACGACGATTTATGAATGAAAAAAATACTAATAAATTATTTAAAAAAATTAACCCGACCAGTATACAGCTCACTAAAAAATATAAAATTATTTGGTGCTAAACTTACACAGTAGGTATGTACGCTCGCGGTCACGAACGGTGTACCACCTTTAGGACGAGAATCGCTTGCACGAGCCGGCCCGAAATACGTGCGGACGAGATAATCACACGTAATGTTTGTCAAAAGATTTTGATTGAAAACTGGTACACCTTCCGCGATTGTACGTACAACTAACACCAACTTTAATCATATTTAAAATACTTTATACTTTTTAGTGTGCTGTCTATTGAAGTGCTGTTTTTGATATTTTTTATTGTTTTTTTAATGTTCTATTAAAAGGCTAATTGAAACCCCCGACCAAAAACGAGGGGAGCTATAACTTTAATGCCTATGTCTGGCTGGAAATGTCTGTCTCTCTGTATGGCTGGCTGTGGCATCGTAGAGCTCCAACCAGTGGATGGATTTGAATGCGGTTTTTTTTAAAGCTAGTTTAAGCGAGATGGTTCTTAACTATGTTTCATGAAAATCGGTCCAGCTGTTAGAAGACCATCACCTCTTTTCCGAGTCGAGGTAGGGATATTTCGTATATAGACATCTTTCATTATTTCTATAAGTCCAAAAGATCTGAAATTTAGTACTTACATATATAAATCCGATAATAGTATATAAAATGGTAACCTTCACCAGGGTCTGATGATGATCAGCAAGTAGGAGGAAATAGGATCTCGGCCCCAATAAACGAAGACTCATCCAGTTTGGGCTCGTGGGATAGTTTTCAACGAGTAGTTGCTAGAAGAATGGAATTCAGGGTCTGATGATGGAGCAGGAAGGTGGTTACAGGATCTCTGCACCAATAAACGTAGACCCACCGAATTTGGGCTCGTCAGATATGTCTCGACAAGTAGTTGCTAGAAAAACGGTGATCATTGTTTGATGATGGAGCAGGTTGGTGGTCACGGAATCTCTGTATCAATAACCGCATTTGGGCTCGTTGCGTACGTCTCTACGAGTAGCTGCTAGAAAAATGGTGATCAGGGTCTGACGATGGAGCAAGAATGTGGTCACGGGATCTCTGCACGAATAAACGTAGACCCACCGAATTTGGGTTCCTTGGGTAGGTATCACGAGTAGTTGCTAGAAAATGGTGATCTTTAGATGGGGGCCTGATGATAGAGCAGAAAGGTGGTCAAAGGATGAGGTGACGGGCCCGTTGGTCTAGTGGTTAGACTCCCTGGCTGCTACTCGATGAGTTGTGGGTTCCATTCCCTCAAGAAGTGTCTGGGTGTTATTTATCTATTTAAGTATGTATTTACAAAAAAAAAGTATTAATATCAGTTGTCTGGTTTCCATAGTACAGGCTCTGCCTAGTTTGGTATCGGATAACTGTGTGTGGATTGTCCCAAGATATTATTGATATTATTATAAAGGACCAAAAAACGTATACCTACCGAGTTTGGGCTCTTTAGATATGTCTCGACGAGTAGTTGCTAGAAAAATAGTGACGAGGGTCTGATGATGAAGCAGGAAGGTAGTCACGGGATCTCTGCACCAATAAACGCAGACTCATTGGATAGGTTGCTATGAGTAGTAGGTAGAAAAATAATGATAAGAGTCTGGGGATGGGAGCAAGCAGGACGGTGGTAACAGAAACTCTGCTCCATAAAATGTAGGATCCATCGAATTGTAAATCGATAGTTAAATCTTGCCGAGTAATTAGTAGACAGACACTGATCAGGGTAATGGCGCAGGAAAGTCATTTTAAGAGTTCGTTCACCCATGTCGGGGTTTATTAAAAAAGTTTAATTTATACTTTAGCCTGAATTAAGTATACACATACATACTACAAAGTCTAGTTAGGTACTTAAAATAACAATAAATATAAAAATATAAAACATTAAAGTAATGAATTTTATCTATACTCATATCGTAATATTTAAATTATGAATACAAAACTAGTAAGTACTCTAATGACACACTTTATACACATGCAACTCCGTTCTAAAAACTTTTTATTTTTTTATACACAAAAAAATGGGCTGCTGAGGGGCAAGACCGAAAAAAGTGTAACACTGTAACAATGAAAAACGACATCAAAACTTAATGTTTATACAGATTCAAACGGACTTGAACTGTATGTCAACGTATTAAAGTCTCAATTTTTAACCGACTTCAAAAAAGGAGGAGGTTCTCAATTCGTCTGTATATATATATATATTTTTTTCTATGTATGTTCGCGCATAACTATGGCAATTATGAACCGATTTGAAAAAATCTTTCTTCCATCCATTCTTTAATCCGTTAATTGGGTCCCATAAAAAAATATTGCTTAGTAATAAGTAGTTCCTGAAAAACAAGAATGTTGACTGCGCAGGATAGCCTATATAGATGACTTTATGTCGCTTTATAAGGACAAAAATGGTCATAACTCTGGCAAATATTTACCAATTTCAATGTTTTTTTTTATTCGAAAGAATAAACCACTGTAATGAATCTGTATGAATTTTATCACTACCGGATAAGAACTTCCTGGAGGACCATGAATGATATGGAGGAATTTATCTGGTAAAAACCATAAAACTGATGTTATCCTTTACATTTCTCTGACCAATATGAACCGATTTCGATGATTCTTTTTTTATTTGAGAGAGTAACATGAATTATGTAAAAGTATGTAGACGATAATGTGAAATCATAATGATGTCATAACCTACCTAGATCATTTTACCGTTTTCGATGGTTCAATCTTTATGTATGAAAATATCACTAAAAAGTATAAAATAAAAAATTAAAAAAAAAATTGAACCTACTTCAATAACACTAAAAAGTATAAAATAATTTAAATATTATTGAAGTTGGTGCCAAATATACACAGCAGGTACGCTAACAGCAACTTCTTTGATATTTAAATTATTTTATACTTTTTAGTGTTATTGAAGTCGGTAAATTTTTTTTTAAATATTTTTCTTATAAATATAGACATGGCTGGTTTGATTATTGCATTACAGCTCTCGACTTGCTCTCCTAATAGTATATTTGTTTCTGGCGACGGTACTATATTATGTATAATTGGCTCAGTGGTATATGAGCTTAACTAAGGTAATAACGTGATGTTAGACGTGGGTACAAATCCTAGCAATTCATTTGCTTTAATGTCTTTTTTATCATCCAGCAGCAGAAAAGTCCACTGCTGAACATAGGCCTCTAGCTTAGAAGGGAGGGGTTGCCATTATCATCACGCTTGGCAGGCGGCTTGGGGATCACAGTATAGGTGGCAGGTAATCCAATAAAAAGACTGCTGCCTGTCTTCTAGTTTTTCCTTAGTCGCCTTTTACGGACACCCAACGGGAGGAGATGGGTAGGTGCTATTCTTACCCGGACACCCCACGGGGGTCTTTTTTATATTTTACTATTCTCATTATTTATTTCATAAATTGTTACAAAAGGAACATTTTAAGCATCTTTATTTTATAATTTTAATGTTTAAATACCCTTTATCTACACTCATATCGTAATATTCAGATTATGAACTCAAAACTAGTACTCTAATGACACATTTTATACATGATGCCTCTTTACAAAAATCAAAAAGTTTTTTACGGTACACGTGTATCGTAAAAAAACGTTTGATCAAAACGATGCCGTAAAATCTGCTTAAAAATATATTGTAATAGAGAACACAAAAATATTATGAACAAAAGATATATTATACATATACTAGCTGACTCGCGCAGCGCCTCCCGAGCTCTTTTACGTTAACTAATTTTTAATAGCATACATTTGCGTTGAATACATAACCTCCTTTTTTACTTGCCCTCTGAAGCACGGAGACGCTTACTTCAAGTGGCATTAAACGGTCACCCATCTATGTAATGACCTTGCCTAACGTTGCTTAACCTGATCGATTGCCAAACATTGATAACGACTGTCTATGATGGGCTTCTAATTTTTTTTATTAGATACATTTGTGTTGAATACATAACCTACTTTTTTAAAGTCGGTTAAAAACTGGCACCTACTTTTTACTTGCCCTCCTAAGCACGGAGACGCTTTACTTCAAATGGCATTAAACGGTCACCCATCTATGTAATGACCTTGTCTAACGTTGCTTAACCTGATCAATTGCCAAACATTGATAACAATTGTCTATGACGGGCTTCTCATTGTTTTATAGTATTAGATACATTTGTGTTGAATACATAACCTACTTTTTTAAAGTCGGTTAAAAACTGGGGCCCACTTTTTATGGCCTTCCGAAGCACGGAGACGCTTACTTCAAATGGTTATTTTTAATAGTATTAGATACATTCGCGTCGAATACATAACCCCCTTTTTTAAAGTCGGTTAATAACTGAGACTCACTTTTTACTTGCCCTCCGAATCACGGAGACGCTTAATTCAAATGGCATTAAACGGTCACCCATCTATGGAATGACCTTGTCTAACGTTGCTTAACCTGATCGATTGCCACATATGGGTAACAACTGTCTATGAGTTTCTCTTTATTTTTAATAGTACCTACCTATTAAATACATTCGCGTCGAATACATAACCTCCTTTTTTAAAGTCGGTTAAAAACTGGGACCCTCTCCCAAGGGAACCGTGATGAATTACGGTATTTAAGACCGTTCCGAATTCACAAACCGACGTCACCCACCGGCGGCCCCAATGCATTGGCATAGTTTTCTTAGTCTTTGCGTACTTAAAAAGTTAAATTATTTCCAAAAAAATGTTTACCGATACTAATGTATAGATATTAACTAAACTAAGTACTTCTATTAATTTCAATATTTACAAATGCGCATAAACTCATAAAAAAAATTAAATGAGTTTAACAATATTGCTCCAACACCGACGTGCAGTCCTCCCTCGACAATGCCGCGAAGCGGACTGAATCAGAGCTCGGAGAAGGCATGCTTGCGCAGATGTACTAAATTTTGGGAAAAATAGATATTTCTCTAGTAAAATACGGAATAAAAATAAATCTTTCAAGTAAAGACATTCGTATTTTCAAGACCTTTTTTCCTGTGTAAACGCCAACACCATAGCTTGAGCGGTTTTAGAGAACATTTGCAAATTATGACATAAATAGGTCCTTTTTAGATTTTTTTTTCCTAAAAAGTGGTTATCAAAAATAATTTTTTATTCAAGTAAACGTTTTTATCGAAACTTTAACTAACGTCTTATATTTTTTCTATACAGATTAAATTAACAGTTTTTGTGAACATTTAACTTAAAATAACAAGAATTCAGGCATTTCACCGTTATTAGCGCCTTAAGGCGCTAATAACGGTGAAATCTCTCTCTCTCTCTCTCTCTGGCAAATATTTACCAATTTCAATGATTCTTTTTTTATTCGAAAGACGAAACCACTGTATTACATCTGTATGAATTTTATATCAACCGGATAAGAACTTCCTGGAGGACCATGAACGATGTGGAGGAATTTATCTGGTAAAAACCATAAAACTAATGTTCTCCATTACATTGCTCTGACAATTATGAACCGATTGCGATGATTCTTTTTTTATTCGAGAGAGTAAACTGCTATGATGATTCCATGCAAACGACCGGATATTTTTTCTGAAGAAACATGAATTACGTAAAACTATGTAGACGATAATGTGATCATAACCTATCTAGATAATTTTACGGTTTTCGATGGTTCAATCTTTATGTATGAAAATATCACTAAAAAGTTTAAAATAAAATCTTTTAAAAAAAATAATTGAACCAACTTCAATATCACTGAAAAGTATAAAATAATTTAAATATTATTGAAGTTGGTGCCAAATATACACAACCGGTAAGCTAACACCAACTTCAATAATATTTAAATTATTTTATACTTTTCAGTGATATTGAAGTCGGTTCAATTTTTTTTTTTTAAGATTTTATTGGGAATGATAGACGCTGTTGGCCGCAGATGGCCATTACAGCTTCACCGGACAATAGGAGGCGAGCGCTTGAAGCGCTCTAGCCTTTACGACAGAAGTAGCGACGAGCTCAAGGGCACCTCAGGTAGGCACGGCCTCGACTTGGGCTGTCGCTTAAGAGAGGGCTGAGTTTACCACCGGTTCACAACGCGCCCCCACTGAGAAGAACCGGCAATAAACTCAGTGGGGTGATGCACGTCGTTGAGGTCGCATACGTACGACCCTTCGGCCTCGCCGGCGAGACCGGTGTCTGATAGCTAGTGTAGCATACGGTTGTCGGGGAGGGTTCGGCGCATCCCGGTCCAATAGGACCGTCATGGGGTCAGGAGGGTCGAGCAGTACGTGCCGTGGTCTGCGGCGCGAGTCAGAAGGACTAGGGGCGTAATCGGACTGTTCGCGTGACGGGACGCGGATTCAAAGTAGCGTTTCGACGCTTCTTTGAGGAACTTACGAAGGGGGATCTAACTTGAAATCGGAATGCAGATCTACGTTCCGCATGTACCACAGGGCACCGACGGCACGTCGGAGGAAACGATTCTGGATAGCCTGGAGGCTATCGATATGGGTGCGGGCGGCGTGCGCGAAATCTACACTCGCGTAAGTCATAATTGGGCGAATGCAAGCTTTGTATAATGTCAACTTATTTCTAAGCGACATTTTACTCCGCTTGCAGAGACAGGCGACCTAATACGAAAGCCGCTCGATTGCTAACGGACCTAATGTGCGGGCCGAAAGTCATGGCGGAGTCCAAGGTGACTCTGAGGTACTTAACCTTCCTAGTCCAGGGGATAGGGCGATTGAATAGGGATATTGGGGCCAGTCGTCTGTTGGGCCGAAGGCTCCGCGCGGAGAACATATTGGCGGGACACCGGGAGAAGACCACCGCGGCACACTTCTCCGGGTTCACCTCTATGCGCCACGTACGAAACCATTGACCCAGGGCGTCGACTGCGGCTTGAAGAGCACGCGTCAAATAGGACATGTTCCTATGGGAATAATAGAGAGCGGTGTCATCCGCGTAAAGGGCGAGTTGGACTCTGTTAGAACGAGGAATGTCGTTCGTGAACAGGCTAAACAAGAGGGGAGAGAGCACGGAGCCCTGAGGGACTCCGGCCTGTATAGGATGGGGCGAAGAAAACGTACCTTCGACCCGGTATCGAAAGGTACGATTCGAGAGAAAGTCTCTTATGATGAGTACGAGCCTATCGGGGACTCCTAACTGGAAGAGCTTGTATATCAAGCCGTTGTGCCAGACCTTGTCGAAGGCCCTTGGCAACATCGAAGAATAGGGCGCCTGTGTAGACGGGCTTGGGCTGGTTGAGCCCGGTCAGGATGTGCTCCGTGAGGCGGTGCACCTGGTGGACGCAAGAGTGTCTGGTTCGAAAGCCAAACTGCTCGTCAATAAGGATATTATTAGAGATGACAAAGTCTTTGAGTCTCGCTAGTAGCAAGCGCTCATAGAGTTTGCCGAGAGATTTTAGGAGACTGATAGGCCGGTAGCTCGCAGGGCTGCTGCGAGGCTTCCCCGGCTTAGGGATACCTACTCTACTACTTCCGCGTCTTTCCATTTGGCAGGAAAGACGCAGTGGGACATGGCTGCGTTGAAGATAGTCACTAAAAGACATATCAGATGGACAGGGAGAACCTTGAGGACGCGATTGGAGATGCCGTCGGAGCCCGGTGCTTTCTTCGGCTTAAGGCCTTTGATTAGGTCTTCCACCTCGGTCTGCGTGACCGGGGAGAGGGATTCGGTGGGAGGGAGTGAGGACCTGCGCTCTACTTCCCTATCCACGAGATCGAGGTGCGTCGATCGACGGGAGCGGAGCTGGGTGTGCCAGAGCACACCCAGCTCCCTCCCAGTTCTCGCTGACTCTCTAGAGAGTCAGCGAGAACCTCAGCCTTCTCGTCGTCCTCGAACGCGGGTGGGTCGCCTGAAGGGCGGGTCAAGGGGGGCATGGTAGCTACTGTGTCGGTTTTGAGGGATCTCGCGAGCCGCCAGTAAGCCTGGTGTGACGACGAGATCTCCTCGAGAAACCCTCCCCATCGAGCCTCCCTGAGTTCCGCGATGCTGCGCTTCACGTCCCTCTGCAAAGCACGCATGCGAGCCCGATTGGCATCGGTGGGTTAGGAGTCGTACGCGCGAATAGCCGCGTTTTTAGCGCGGACTAATTCCTTAATGTCATCGGGCAGCTTGAAGCGCACAGCGTAAAAGTTGTCCGCTTCAACCTGCGCCGGGAGGACTGGCTGATGACCGATTTAAGATGATCGGTGAAAGCGCCGATCGCTTGGTCGGTGTCCTGAGGGGACGAGATTTGCGCCGGGAAGCGGGCAAGATTGGGAGAGTCGGCATCGGCTAAACAGGTGTTTAGCTGATGCCAGTCCAGAACGGTCCTAGTGACCGGCTGGGAAGTGGGCGGGGGACCTAGTTCCATTAGGACCGGTCGGTGGTCAGAGTCTAGCTCATGGAGAACCTCTAAGGAGCGCAACCGGAGGGTCACACCCTTCAGGAGAGCCATGTCTAAGACATCGGGGCGGTGATTGATATTATTGGGATAATGGGTCGGGCGCATAGGTGCGATGACGTCAAAGTCGAGAACGTCGACCAAGGCGTCGAGGCACCTGCCGTTGCCGGTGGTGACGTTACAATTCCATCTGACATGCTTGCAGTTGTAGTCGCCGGCCAGAATGACCGCGCTGTCCAAGTCAAGGAGTGACTCGATATCACTCCTGAGGGGCCGCTTATCAGGTGGAAGATAGATAGAGGCGATAGTGACAGCCGAATGGCCGGAAAGAGAGAGGCGGCAGACCGAAGCCTCTATATTAGTGAGCGCAGGGGGATCGATAGGGATGCAGTGCAGGGCCCTTCTGTAATAGATGGCAGTGCCACCTCCGAGGGAGGTGTCACGGTCATTTCGCACAAGATGGTAGTTGGCGATATTCGGACTCCTATGAGAGGGTTTCAGGAGGGTCTCCTGCACCAGCAAGACATCAACTTGGTGACTTCGCAGGAAGTCAGCAACCTGATCTCTTTGTTGGGAGAGGCCATGCGCAATGAAAAATGCGAGGAATAGGGAATGGGGTTTTTGCCTACTCTGGTGTAAATCCATTTACGGGCCTACGTTTGAGTTTACGGGGGACAGGGCGTAGTAAACGTCCTCGAAATCAGCGATAGCTATTATCCTATCACCGGGGGTCTGTGCGCACCGAAGGCGGTTCGCGAAAAGGCGTATTCTATCGATGTTAATACCATCTATAGAGCGTCGGACCTGTCCGCTCGTGTCACACAATATCATGACGTCTTAAAACTACCCGCCACCCGAACTTATGCACCTATACATCACAGTTAGCAGGCGTAGCCGTGCGTGTCTACGGGTTTACGAGGGTGCATGATGTCTTGCGGTCTCAACCGTGGTCTCTACTATCATCATCATTAGCAGCTGCAATACGTCCACTGCTGAGCAAAATTCCTCCCCCTTAAAAGGGAGGGATTGCCATGATCCCCACGCTTGGGAGGCGTCTTGGGGATTTCCAGTTGGGTTCCAAACTGGTAAAGACACTTAAAAACCCAACCAGCCGGCGTGGCCACCCCTTCTGATTTTTGTCGGGGCTCCTCAGTGGGGAAGGGATCCGGGGCTAAACCTAAAGTCAACCCTTTCGAAATCAATGCAGCCTAAGCAGGGACCAAGTGTCAGTGACACATGGTCCCAGCAATTCAAGGGGGAAGGGTGGCAGGAGGTCCCCAGACCTTAGGCTTGAGTACCTGCTCTACTTATGGAGCTGTCTTGGCCATCTACAGCAGCAGTTTGGAGTGGAGTGGCAAATTCAGACTGGTCTACTCTACTCACTTGGTAGGAGACCGCGTGAGCACCCTGCCACCCCCTGAATTTTGACGGCCCGGTCATAGTATGGCCGGAGACGAAACGGGTTAATGAGCGTTGCTTCGTATTAATTCATGTGAAACAAATCCTAAATGTATACATTCAAATAATATTCTTGCGTTTACAACACGATTATGATGTAGATGTATACTATACCTACTGGGCAGACACCTTTATGTTTAAAAATAATTTAATGAGGGAATTTGAGTGCTCGATTTTTTTTTATCCTCAACATGTCAACATGGGATCATCTAGCAAGTTTATAATTTTGTATATACTACCGCGGACACCAACGGTGTGCTTACCAGTTTTCAATCAAAATCATTTGAACGACGTTACGTGCGCTTAACCCCGCACTGTCCGCACGTATTTTGGGCCGGCTCGTGCAATTGATTATCATCCTAAAGGTGGTACACCGCTTGTGTCCGCGAGAGTGTGTACGCCTGTGAATTTAACTTCTATTCGTGCGCGGCCACATTGTCAGAATTCGGTGAAGGTTCGCGTTGTCGCGGTAAGTCTGGCCAAACAGTTCGTCATTGCGTGATGTATTCGGGTGAACACAAATTCGTATCACGGTATTGTCGGTAAATTGACACGCATCAAAGGATTTTGTCGTGACAAACTTCGCCCTACTGACCAGGCGCGGTCGCAGCCAACGATTTTGGGGGGGGGTCATATTGGATGGATCGTTGGTAGATACCCTGGCCGCTACCCAATTGGTCGTGGGTTCGATTCCCACCTTATGACTAAAGCCGCACTTACGAACATTCATTAAAGTTAAGTATCATTAATCCAGATTTTAAAATCAATTTTGAAACGAATTTATACTTTATACTAGCGACCCGCCCCGGCTTCGCACGGGTGTAATTGAGAAAAAAAAAGAAGTGAATAATTTAAAGCTACTGCCTTTGATTATAGAATTTCTTGGAATTATTTATCAGTTTGTAGCTGACTTTTCGTAACGCAATATGAACAAATTTTGTATAGAAGTGACGCGTGAAAGGGCTACGTATAGCTGCCTGTCCATGGGCAAAGTACTCAACGCTTAGGTTTAAGCCTGCAACGTTGAATCTCTGAGCTTGTGATTTGTTAATTGTATTTATAATTTTAGAAACTGCAGACGTGTACGGGTGCACAATTTGGGTGGATTAAGGACACCATTTCTTTGAAACCAATTTATGGAAGCAATACGGGCTTCCTTGTTCGGTTTCATCGTTAAGACGTAAACGGGGGTCAACCGGGGAATTCTTACCCACTAAAACCCCCGCGGCTATCACGTCGGCACATTAGAGGGCGGACCTGGGCTATCTGTCGGGATCTGCACCAGCTGATACCACTCAGTGCCTTGACTTTGAACCCGCACCCGGAGAGGCACATTATAGTTCCTCGAGAACCTGTCATGGTGCTCACGGTTACAGGGATCACGGGGAAGCCTTTAATGGGATTTACGGGACCCTGTTGGTGGTCAACCGGGTATGTAGGTTTCTTATAAACTAAAGCCCCAACGGCCGTGCAATCAGCACATAAGAACCCCTTCTTGGGCTATCCGGTGGGATCTGCAACATTATACCCTCAGTGGCTTGCCTTTGACCCCGCCACCGAGGAGCACAATAAAGCCACCTGGGAACTTTTCACCGTGCTCACGGTTACAGGGGTCACGGGGGAAGCCTTCAATTGGTCCCGGGACCCTGTTGGCGGTCAACCGGGTTATGTAGGATTCTTATACACGAAACCCCCAACGGCTGTTAAATTAGTACATAAGTAGGAGACCTGGGCCATCCAGTGGGATCTGCACCAAGATCCCTCAGTGACTTGCCTTTGAGCCCGCCACCGGGGGGCACAATAAAGCCACCCGGGAAACTATCATCGTGCTCAAAGATACGGGGATCGCGGGGGAAACCTCCAATAGGCCCCAGGATCCTGCGGGCGATCGACTGCAGTATGTGTCCCCCACGGCTGTCCACACAAAAGAGTGTGCACCGTGTACCCCTCAGTGTAAGGCAAGGGCATTTGAAGCCGCTGCCGGGGGCGCATTATAGCCCTCCGGGAATCTGTCACCGTTGTCACAGTTTAAGGGAGTAGCGGGGGAAACATCCAATATGTCCCCGGGATCCCGTGGGGAAGTCAAACTGGGTATTTGGGATTCTTACCCACTAAAACTCCCGTGGCTATCACATCGGAACATGAGAGGGATACCTGGGTTCTCGGGTGGGATCTGCACCAGGTGTCCCTGACTGACTGACTCGGACTGGCTGAATCCGAGTCAGTCCCGGTCAGTCCCGTCAGTCCCTGTCAGTCCCGGTCAGTCCCGGCCAGTCCCGGTCAGTCCCGCTCAGTCCCGCTCAGTCCCACTCAGTCCCGGTCAGTCCCGCTCAGTCCCGGTCAGTCCCGCTCAATCCCGCTCAGTCCCGGTCAGTCCCGGTCTGTCCCGCTCAGTCCCGGTCAGTCCCGCTCAGTCCCGGTCAGTCCCGCTCAGTCCCGGTCAGTCCCACTCAGTCCCGCTCAGTCCCGCTCAGTCCCGGTCAGTCCCGGTCTGTCCCGCTCAGTCCCGGTCAGTCCCGCTCAGTCCCGGTCAGTCCCGCTCAGTCCCACTCAGTCCCGGTCAGTCCGAGTACCACACCGTACCACACCGTACCACACAGAACCACTCACACACTCACTCACTCACCCACTCGCCCGCTCGCCCACTCGCCCGCTCGCCCACTCGCCCGCTCGCCGACTCGCCCACTCACCCACTCACCCACTCACTCACTCACGGACGGCATAGGAAGTCGCATAAGAAGTTTCACTTCAAAAACCTGTCACCGTGCTCAAAGTTTCGGGGACCACGGGTAGACCTCCAATAGGCTTCCAGGATCCTGCAGGCGGTCGACCGCGGTGTGTGGGATTCTTACCCTCTAAACCCCCCATGGCTGTCCGCAAAAGATATGGGGCTGCACCGGGTACCCCTCAGTGCAAGGCAAGGGCCTTTGAAGCCGCTGCCGGGGGCGCATTATAGCCCCCCGGGAATCTGTCACCGTTGTCACAGTTAAAGGGGTGGTGGCACGTTTAATATGTCCCTGGGATCCTGTGGGGGATTCTTACCCACTAAAACTCTCGTGGCTGTCACATCGGCACATGAGAGGGGGTTCTCCGGTGGGATCTGCATCAGCTGTCCCTCAGTGCATTGCCTTTGAGTCCGCCACCGGGGGGCGGGTATATTATATCCCGGATATTTACCTACTTTATAATATATGGAATTAATGAAATTCTCTAGTACTTGATTGATAACTATGTATCTCTTTAGGTTTAGTCAATGTAAGCTATGTAAGTTTATTTACTTAGATAAAACTTAAAACCTTCAATGAAAAATTATCTAAGCGATGGTGAAAATCGCTGCGTGGTTTAGGAGGTGCTATCCAATATTGACAGACTCGGATAGCGACTTTGTTTCACACTATTTAAAGATACTTTGATGTCGTTGGTCCCCAACACCAGCCAATCTATAGAAAAAACCCTGACTGACAGACAGACAATAATTCCAATAAAGTTTTGGCTTTTTTTTATATCATACGTACAATAGGTGCATGCATATTGTATTCCTACCCAAACAGACATTTTGAAAATATATTTTCATTATTTTATTTTTAGTTTGTTATATTTGCGAAACAAACAAATGATACCACTTATTACTAAATATAAGATCCAATAGTACAAAAATCAATTTAGTTTCCACTAATAACTAAATCATAACATTAGAGAGAAGTTAACTACGTATGCATGATTTTAAATTTTAAAAAAAGTATTAAATATAAAAATATATTAGAGATAAAAAGTGCCGGAGTCAATATGAGTTAGATATTTAAAACATCGAATCTTAATATAAATAAAAAAATCAAAACAAAAAATCCGCACACGGGTAGCGAACCCCGACAGTCCGCACTTAGAGGACGCTTCCGTAACCACTTGGCCAAGGAACTCTTATTTTATCTTTCGAATTATCGTATGTTATTGTGGTAATATATTTGTACCGCCATCGGTTAAGTAATAATACTTCTTTTTTACCCTGTAAATGGATAAATTATAAAAAATATGAAATACCAATTCAATTAATTTTCTTAACGAATGTCTGTGCAAAATTTCAAGTCAATAGGACCAAGGAATCGCGTTCTCCCATACAAACTTTGCCCCCCTATTTGACCCCCTTAGAGGTTGAATTTCACAAAATCGCGTCTTAGTGAGCACCTACGTCTTAAAAGGAACCCCCATGCAAAGTTTGAGACTCCTAGCACTTGTAGTTTCTGAGATTTCGTGATGAGTGGGTTTTTGCCTACTCTTTTATATAATAAGATTAGTAAGTAGAGATAGATATTTTTCAAACTCAATATCTGAACATGACGAGATTTCTAATTACTCTGAGCGAGACTTGGAGATTCGAAATAATCGGATTCAAAAAAAATGTCCTTTGTGGAGCAGCAGTTAGTGTTTATGTATATATTTTCAATCACCTTGGCAATGAACTTAGAGGAAGAAAACAATAGAGGGCTGGACACTTTCTTTCTCATTCACGCAAGAAAAGAATGCGTTTATGTAGGTTACGTGTGATAGAAAGAAACAGTGTATATGATTTTTTGTCCCTCAGCATGTGTTCGATTTTTCCGCGCCGTGGGTGCGAAACAAATTTGACGTTTGCTCCCACTTTGCTCCGTGACAATTTTATCGTGGTTTTAATATTAAATAAATAACTTAAAATTCAATAAAAAACTAACTGTGACATTACTGTGTGTTGTGGAAATCCTATAAGAATCGTGCAGTGCAGTATTATAGGCTGTAAAAGTGACAGTGAACGTAAAATTAGTGGAGTATCGTTACACAGATAAACGTGAATTATTATGGCCAATTTAGAGATTACATTTAGAAACTAATAAATGTAAACGACTTATTTAGATCTTATTGCTCTAAATTAGTTACTATTTTACTTGAAAGTTACGTGTAAGATCGATAAATTCTTGTTTTTCATCCATAACCTAAAATTTTCAGTTTATTGATCGCCATTATCAGTGTTGCCAGTGTATAAAAGAGAGACTACCATAAATAAGTGGTAAATTATTATTAAGTGCATCATACACGATCCCACATGCTGGGTGCATCGAAGAATTTCTCAGATTTCCCGAATTTATTTTTATGATTTCCTGAAAATATGGATATTTGTATACTGTGGATAGCAGCAACAAAAATAATTAATTAGGTTGCTAAAAGTTATTCCCGAATGCTTAAATATTCAGAAATAACGTAAGCGCTCAAGTAATTCGTCCAAGGCTGCGCAGGACGTATTCATTCGTTATTTATAGGCACAATGGTCATTGTACATTTAATCGTGCTTTTACTATATGCATGTTGTTTAAATATATGTATGTATGTTGTTGGTTACAATTTATTGGTAAATTTGTCTGAATTATAAATAAATAGTACCGACGTTGAATAGTTTGTTTCATTTGCCCCCCTATTATGTACCTATCTCGTTTGACAACTAAAGTGATGATCAATAAAGCAAAGTGACTATTAAATAACTATCAAATGATTCATTTGGTATTGCCTAACTTGAATCACCAATAAATACCAAACACACTTTCAGTAGACATCAAAGTTTGGTGGACAACTGAAGCTTGATAGTCACTTTGCCTTATTGATCATAACTTTTTTTTTTTTGTAGGACATTTTTTTTTTACTGTTTCACCGGACAAGAGGGCGAGCGCTTAAAGCGCTCCAGCCAGAAAGGTTTGGGTAGCGACTAGCACAAGGGCACCTCAGGGAGGCACGGCCTCGGCTTGGGCTGCCGCTTAGAGAAAATGAGTTTACCACCGGTTCACAACGCGCCCCCGCTGAGAAGAACCGGCAAGAAACTCAGCGAGGGGATGCATGTCGAGGTCGCATGCGTACGGATCCCTTCGGCCTCGCCGGCGAGACCGGTGTCTGTGTGTTGATGTGTTTACGACTCTTGACATCGTTGTCGGTGTTGGTGTTGGTATTGTGGCATGGTCCAGGAGGACGGACATCGGGTCGGGTGGGTCGAGCAGTACATGCCGCGGACGGCGGCGATGTACGGCTGTTCGACGATCTGAGGGACCTGGCCGCTGCCCAATAGGACATGGGTTCGATTCCGAAGGATTCCGAACAATTGTCTGGGTGTTATTTATCTATTTAAATATGTATTTATACAGTTTACAAGTATTTGTAATCATTTATCTGGTTACCTTACTAAAGGATCTGCGTAGATTGAGATCAGGTGGTCATTGGTCAAGCGTAGATTGTCCCAAGATACTAGTACTATAGATTTGTATATTGGAGAAATTTACTAAAACTTACCCGGTAAATGGCCATAGTATGTATTATATTAAGTTATAAGAAAGCCAATTTTTGCCTACCTCTCTGGGAAATAGCATATTATTGTTTTTATCTCTTAACTTTTTTGTATGAGGCTAATAATTATCTACAGCTCTTAGCCACTTTAATCACCACGTGATATCACCCAGGTGAACAATGTGGAATAGACCTTACCTACAGCATATATGATATTAAGTGTACATTCACTTTGTAGCCTCCGTCGTGGGTTCGAATCCTGCGAAGGGCAACAAATTTGAGTAGTTGTTCCTTACTGGCTAGGACAATGCAGGCCGATGACCTGATTGTCTGTAAAGTAAGATGATCCATGTGTCGGGATTTGCGATAGGACGTATGCCCCACTCCTGTCCGTCAAATTAAAACACCGAGCTTTGGTAATAAACACTTATAATCAAATTGAGAGAGAACAACTTATAATACAGTGGAGTAATCGTAATAATTAAAACATGTCTCTGCCATAGATACTAGCGCGCTGTCGTCTTTTTGACAGCCCCTTTGGCGTTCCGAAACCGTGATCCGAGATACGCCACACATGCGTCGGATGGGCATGTAAAAAGTCGGTCCTGCGCTTAACTTCTCCCCAGTCGTGTCGGTCTTCCGTCCCATCGGATTATGAGAAGTACCTATTATATAAAGGAAGAGAGAGTGCACTTGTGTCTACGCAAGCACTTGTGCACTATAATATCTCCTGCGTACATGGCTGATCTTGTGAAAGATTGGCCGCTGTGGTCGTTTCGGCGAGGAGGACATTATTATAACAATCACTTTCGTACTTTTTGCAGACTGTCATAGATTAAGACGATATAATGTAAGAAAAGTAAATGTTGTGTCAAAAAAGTGGTTTTTGGTTAGGAAAGAAAATATAGTTTACAACAACCTCCGTATTTGCTTTACACAAAGGGTAAAATTTCCCTTACGTGGCAACTCTAAATTTAGTATGTACTTATTTTTCTGTCCTTATCGGCGGCACGCTTGGTATATGTCTGTATTATATTCTGTCTACGGCAATGAAGTAGTAACGTTATACTCGTATGAGGACATATCAGCACACACATAGAATGGCGACGAGTTGAGAGTGAGGTCGTATGGGTAGAGGCAGAGAAACCAAAGGAGCCAGCGGCTGGTCGACTTAATGGAGAAGGAGGGACTTTATGTGACGAACTCCTTCTCTTCTTGAGACGACAATCTAGGAAGTGGACAGCCAAGAATGAGATCAACTTTATTATGACGACTTTAACGCATACTTCTATCTATTCAATTATGTTAGAGGCATATTGAATATCAATGTCAAGCTTGAGAGGTCTCGTCTGGTGAAGTCCACGCTCCGGGATCCAGTACTCGAACTTGAACTTCACATAAACTTCACATTCGCTTCCAGTGCCTAGCTGAATGCAACTTGCGGAAGAGTTATGGATTGGGGGTTAAAATTATGGAGTTGGTGGAAACTGTCCACGCAGTGGCATCAAAGACCCCACGTGGTAAAAAGCCTCAGAAGCTCTCCGATAAAAATATTAAATTAATGGAAAACTGGACTGAGATCTTTAGTTAAGCCGGAATATGCTGAAATCAATAGACCAATCTCAAAATTACTGCGAGACTACTAGTCTTTCAATAATTCAGCATGTATTGAGAACGCAATTGAGCAAAACCAAGGATCTAAAGTATTTGCGAAGAATTCGTCTATTGAGCGAAGCCAAGTGACCAACCTTTAGGTTGGGTTATGATCTTCAGATCATAACGGTAGTGTCATCTCATCGAAACCGGAGATATTGAGAGAGCTTGAGAGGTTTTGCACCTCGACATAAAAACCCATCGCCACTTTAGCTCAGGACCCCAGAGCCGAACGAATCCGAAGCTACACCGAGGATATCCCAGATCATCAGAGATATCATCAGACTGTCCCCCTACTTTTAGTCCCGTAGAAGTTATTTAATTCCGTCTAACTCAATGTTACTACCCCAGAAGCATGGCCTTGAAGTGGGGTGGAGCTTTTTTTTTCAAAAAAGGCGTTAGCACCTTATTGAAGAATTTTAGGCCTATCTCACTCCTAACTCCTAAGCCACGCGTATAAGCTGTTTTCCAGCCTCCCGAACAAGTCGGCTATCGAAAAGGCTATCCTCGCCGAGGAGTATAATTGACAAATATGCCTAGCTTTGGTGGACTACGAAAAAGCTATGACCAGACTGTCCACTTAGGTCGGTCCACAGACATACTAGAGTAGAGATGGTCTGTCCTTTAACAAAGGTTGTCCTGTAACTTTAACAAAGAGGTCTATTTAGAAGAAAGAATTCCGGAGAGTATTTAGATGAGTTAAACCTTTCAGTCTCCCTTCTAACGTGGTTTCTCTCAACCAAGTTTTTAATTATTATTATACTTTAATTACACCTATTTTTGACATAATCGTTTAGACGTTTTAAAGCAGGAAGCGTTTCGTTTGTCAATTTGACGTGTACTATTTTGGGATTTTGGGGGGGGTCATGACCCCTACGACCCCCCCTCTCGGACCGCCACTGCTACTGACTCAATGTACTGACTACACTTCGCCCTTGCAGTTGCAGCGTAGATTTTCACTGTATTTGACGTTTGATTAGTGGTGCAATTTGAGTGCAATACAATTACGTTGTTCAGTTTTTATGAACATTAGTCATTCACCACCTTCTCTTTGTTCTTTTTTTAAATTTCTTAGATTTCCGAATTCCGACGAATTCGCCTGAACAGCACGTGCATTTGCTAGAACGATAATAAATATAGACAGCAACTTCGCTGATTACCGAACACGAAGTTTTTATCGCGACCTTAGAGCGACAGTCTGACTAAGGTCCGACACGAGTATGAAATTCCCCGTTAATGTAACCGTAGCCTAAGGTACCTAGTCTATTGTAGTCATCGATATACTATACCAACTAGATTTGCTGTCACGACCCGAAAAGTGGTCACGAAAATAAGAGCTACGGAGACGGCTGTCGCTCAATTGTCTGCAATTATTATTGAACCTTATTTTATAGTATGTAAGTTATCTTTTTATATGAACATATTATTGTTTTGCGTGTACGTGTATAGTTGTAACCGCGACCACATTTTCGATGTCATTTTGTTCGTGACAGCAAATCTAGTGGGTATAGTATATCGATGATTGTAGTCTACAATAGACTAGGTACATACAACAATAGACTAGGTCAGGCCTACGTCACTCCATGTACTTACGCGCAGGCGCGGTCGCAGCCAACGATTTTGGGGGGGGGTCATATTGGATGGATCGTTGGTAGATACCCTGGCCGCTACCCAATTGGTCGTGGGTTCGATTCCCACCTTATGACTAAAGCCGCACTTACGAACATTCATTAAAGTTAAGTATCATTAATCCAGATTTTAAAATCAATTTTGAAACGAATTTATACTTTATACTAGCGACCCGCCCCGGCTTCGCACGGGTGTAATTGAGAAAAAAAAAGAAGTGAATAATTTAAAGCTACTGCCTTTGATTATAGAATTTCTTGGAATTATTTATCAGTTTGTAGCTGACTTTTCGTAACGCAATATGAACAAATTTTGTATAGAAGTGACGCGTGAAAGGGCTACGTATAGCTGCCTGTCCATGGGCAAAGTACTCAACGCTTAGGTTTAAGCCTGCAACGTTGAATCTCTGAGCTTGTGATTTGTTAATTGTATTTATAATTTTAGAAACTGCAGACGTGTACGGGTGCACAATTTGGGTGGATTAAGGACACCATTTCTTTGAAACCAATTTATGGAAGCAATACGGGCTTCCTTGTTCGGTTTCATCGTTAAGACGTAAACGGGGGTCAACCGGGGAATTCTTACCCACTAAAACCCCCGCGGCTATCACGTCGGCACATTAGAGGGCGGACCTGGGCTATCTGTCGGGATCTGCACCAGCTGATACCACTCAGTGCCTTGACTTTGAACCCGCACCCGGAGAGGCACATTATAGTTCCTCGAGAACCTGTCATGGTGCTCACGGTTACAGGGATCACGGGGAAGCCTTTAATGGGATTTACGGGACCCTGTTGGTGGTCAACCGGGTATGTAGGTTTCTTATAAACTAAAGCCCCAACGGCCGTGCAATCAGCACATAAGAACCCCTTCTTGGGCTATCCGGTGGGATCTGCAACATTATACCCTCAGTGGCTTGCCTTTGACCCCGCCACCGAGGAGCACAATAAAGCCACCTGGGAACTTTTCACCGTGCTCACGGTTACAGGGGTCACGGGGGAAGCCTTCAATTGGTCCCGGGACCCTGTTGGCGGTCAACCGGGTTATGTAGGATTCTTATACACGAAACCCCCAACGGCTGTTAAATTAGTACATAAGTAGGAGACCTGGGCCATCCAGTGGGATCTGCACCAAGATCCCTCAGTGACTTGCCTTTGAGCCCGCCACCGGGGGGCACAATAAAGCCACCCGGGAAACTATCATCGTGCTCAAAGATACGGGGATCGCGGGGGAAACCTCCAATAGGCCCCAGGATCCTGCGGGCGATCGACTGCAGTATGTGTCCCCCACGGCTGTCCACACAAAAGAGTGTGCACCGTGTACCCCTCAGTGTAAGGCAAGGGCATTTGAAGCCGCTGCCGGGGGCGCATTATAGCCCTCCGGGAATCTGTCACCGTTGTCACAGTTTAAGGGAGTAGCGGGGGAAACATCCAATATGTCCCCGGGATCCCGTGGGGAAGTCAAACTGGGTATTTGGGATTCTTACCCACTAAAACTCCCGTGGCTATCACATCGGAACATGAGAGGGATACCTGGGTTCTCGGGTGGGATCTGCACCAGGTGTCCCTGACTGACTGACTCGGACTGGCTGAATCCGAGTCAGTCCCGGTCAGTCCCGTCAGTCCCTGTCAGTCCCGGTCAGTCCCGGCCAGTCCCGGTCAGTCCCGCTCAGTCCCGCTCAGTCCCACTCAGTCCCGGTCAGTCCCGCTCAGTCCCGGTCAGTCCCGCTCAATCCCGCTCAGTCCCGGTCAGTCCCGGTCTGTCCCGCTCAGTCCCGGTCAGTCCCGCTCAGTCCCGGTCAGTCCCGCTCAGTCCCGGTCAGTCCCACTCAGTCCCGCTCAGTCCCGCTCAGTCCCGGTCAGTCCCGGTCTGTCCCGCTCAGTCCCGGTCAGTCCCGCTCAGTCCCGGTCAGTCCCGCTCAGTCCCACTCAGTCCCGGTCAGTCCGAGTACCACACCGTACCACACCGTACCACACAGAACCACTCACACACTCACTCACTCACCCACTCGCCCACTCGCCCACTCGCCCGCTCGCCCACTCGCCCGCTCGCCGACTCGCCCACTCACCCACTCACCCACCCACTCACTCACGGACGGCATAGGAAGTCGCATAAGAAGTTTCACTTCAAAAACCTGTCACCGTGCTCAAAGTTTCGGGGACCACGGGTAGACCTCCAATAGGCTTCCAGGATCCTGCAGGCGGTCGACCGCGGTGTGTGGGATTCTTACCCTCTAAACCCCCCATGGCTGTCCGCAAAAGATATGGGGCTGCACCGGGTACCCCTCAGTGCAAGGCAAGGGCCTTTGAAGCCGCTGCCGGGGGCGCATTATAGCCCCCCGGGAATCTGTCACCGTTGTCACAGTTAAAGGGGTGGTGGCACGTTTAATATGTCCCTGGGATCCTGTGGGGGATTCTTACCCACTAAAACTCTCGTGGCTGTCACATCGGCACATGAGAGGGGGTTCTCCGGTGGGATCTGCATCAGCTGTCCCTCAGTGCATTGCCTTTGAGTCCGCCACCGGGGGGCGGGTATATTATATCCCGGATATTTACCTACTTTATAATATATGGAATTAATGAAATTCTCTAGTACTTGATTGATAACTATGTATCTCTTTAGGTTTAGTCAATGTAAGCTATGTAAGTTTATTTACTTAGATAAAACTTAAAACCTTCAATGAAAAATTATCTAAGCGATGGTGAAAATCGCTGCGTGGTTTAGGAGGTGCTATCCAATATTGACAGACTCGGATAGCGACTTTGTTTCACACTATTTAAAGATACTTTGATGTCGTTGGTCCCCAACACCAGCCAATCTATAGAAAAAACCCTGACTGACAGACAGACAATAATTCCAATAAAGTTTTGGCTTTTTTTTATATCATACGTACAATAGGTGCATGCATATTGTATTCCTACCCAAACAGACATTTTGAAAATATATTTTCATTATTTTATTTTTAGTTTGTTATATTTGCGAAACAAACAAATGATACCACTTATTACTAAATATAAGATCCAATAGTACAAAAATCAATTTAGTTTCCACTAATAACTAAATCATAACATTAGAGAGAAGTTAACTACGTATGCATGATTTTAAATTTTAAAAAAAGTATTAAATATAAAAATATATTAGAGATAAAAAGTGCCGGAGTCAATATGAGTTAGATATTTAAAACATCGAATCTTAATATAAATAAAAAAATCAAAACAAAAAATCCGCACACGGGTAGCGAACCCCGACAGTCCGCACTTAGAGGACGCTTCCGTAACCACTTGGCCAAGGAACTCTTATTTTATCTTTCGAATTATCGTATGTTATTGTGGTAATATATTTGTACCGCCATCGGTTAAGTAATAATACTTCTTTTTTACCCTGTAAATGGATAAATTATAAAAAATATGAAATACCAATTCAATTAATTTTCTTAACGAATGTCTGTGCAAAATTTCAAGTCAATAGGACCAAGGAATCGCGTTCTCCCATACAAACTTTGCCCCCCTATTTGACCCCCTTAGAGGTTGAATTTCACAAAATCGCGTCTTAGTGAGCACCTACGTCTTAAAAGGAACCCCCATGCAAAGTTTGAGACTCCTAGCACTTGTAGTTTCTGAGATTTCGTGATGAGTGGGTTTTTGCCTACTCTTTTATATAATAAGATTAGTAAGTAGAGATAGATATTTTTCAAACTCAATATCTGAACATGACGAGATTTCTAATTACTCTGAGCGAGACTTGGAGATTCGAAATAATCGGATTCAAAAAAAATGTCCTTTGTGGAGCAGCAGTTAGTGTTTATGTATATATTTTCAATCACCTTGGCAATGAACTTAGAGGAAGAAAACAATAGAGGGCTGGACACTTTCTTTCTCATTCACGCAAGAAAAGAATGCGTTTATGTAGGTTACGTGTGATAGAAAGAAACAGTGTATATGATTTTTTGTCCCTCAGCATGTGTTCGATTTTTCCGCGCCGTGGGTGCGAAACAAATTTGACGTTTGCTCCCACTTTGCTCCGTGACAATTTTATCGTGGTTTTAATATTAAATAAATAACTTAAAATTCAATAAAAAACTAACTGTGACATTACTGTGTGTTGTGGAAATCCTATAAGAATCGTGCAGTGCAGTATTATAGGCTGTAAAAGTGACAGTGAACGTAAAATTAGTGGAGTATCGTTACACAGATAAACGTGAATTATTATGGCCAATTTAGAGATTACATTTAGAAACTAATAAATGTAAACGACTTATTTAGATCTTATTGCTCTAAATTAGTTACTATTTTACTTGAAAGTTACGTGTAAGATCGATAAATTCTTGTTTTTCATCCATAACCTAAAATTTTCAGTTTATTGATCGCCATTATCAGTGTTGCCAGTGTATAAAAGAGAGACTACCATAAATAAGTGGTAAATTATTATTAAGTGCATCATACACGATCCCACATGCTGGGTGCATCGAAGAATTTCTCAGATTTCCCGAATTTATTTTTATGATTTCCTGAAAATATGGATATTTGTATACTGTGGATAGCAGCAACAAAAATAATTAATTAGGTTGCTAAAAGTTATTCCCGAATGCTTAAATATTCAGAAATAATAAGCGCTCAAGTAATTCGTCCAAGGCTGCGCAGGACGTATTCATTCGTTATTTATAGGCACAATGGTCATTGTACATTTAATCGTGCTTTTACTATATGCATGTTGTTTAAATATATGTATGTATGTTGTTGGTTACAATTTATTGGTAAATTTGTCTGAATTATAAATAAATAGTACCGACGTTGAATAGTTTGTTTCATTTGCCCCCCTATTATGTACCTATCTCGTTTGACAACTAAAGTGATGATCAATAAAGCAAAGTGACTATTAAATAACTATCAAATGATTCATTTGGTATTGCCTAACTTGAATCACCAATAAATACCAAACACACTTTCAGTAGACATCAAAGTTTGGTGGACAACTGAAGCTTGATAGTCACTTTGCCTTATTGATCATAACTTTTTTTTTTTTGTAGGACATTTTTTTTTTACTGTTTCACCGGACAAGAGGGCGAGCGCTTAAAGCGCTCCAGCCAGAAAGGTTTGGGTAGCGACTAGCACAAGGGCACCTCAGGGAGGCACGGCCTCGGCTTGGGCTGCCGCTTAGAGAAAATGAGTTTACCACCGGTTCACAACGCGCCCCCGCTGAGAAGAACCGGCAAGAAACTCAGCGAGGGGATGCATGTCGAGGTCGCATGCGTACGGATCCCTTCGGCCTCGCCGGCGAGACCGGTGTCTGTGTGTTGATGTGTTTACGACTCTTGACATCGTTGTCGGTGTTGGTGTTGGTATTGTGGCATGGTCCAGGAGGACGGACATCGGGTCGGGTGGGTCGAGCAGTACATGCCGCGGACGGCGGCGATGTACGGCTGTTCGACGATCTGAGGGACCTGGCCGCTGCCCAATAGGACATGGGTTCGATTCCGAAGGATTCCGAACAATTGTCTGGGTGTTATTTATCTATTTAAATATGTATTTATACAGTTTACAAGTATTTGTAATCATTTATCTGGTTACCTTACTAAAGGATCTGCGTAGATTGAGATCAGGTGGTCATTGGTCAAGCGTAGATTGTCCCAAGATACTAGTACTATAGATTTGTATATTGGAGAAATTTACTAAAACTTACCCGGTAAATGGCCATAGTATGTATTATATTAAGTTATAAGAAAGCCAATTTTTGCCTACCTCTCTGGGAAATAGCATATTATTGTTTTTATCTCTTAACTTTTTTGTATGAGGCTAATAATTATCTACAGCTCTTAGCCACTTTAATCACCACGTGATATCACCCAGGTGAACAATGTGGAATAGACCTTACCTACAGCATATATGATATTAAGTGTACATTCACTTTGTAGCCTCCGTCGTGGGTTCGAATCCTGCGAAGGGCAACAAATTTGAGTAGTTGTTCCTTACTGGCTAGGACAATGCAGGCCGATGACCTGATTGTCTGTAAAGTAAGATGATCCATGTGTCGGGATTTGCGATAGGACGTATGCCCCACTCCTGTCCGTCAAATTAAAACACCGAGCTTTGGTAATAAACACTTATAATCAAATTGAGAGAGAACAACTTATAATACAGTGGAGTAATCGTAATAATTAAAACATGTCTCTGCCATAGATACTAGCGCGCTGTCGTCTTTTTGACAGCCCCTTTGGCGTTCCGAAACCGTGATCCGAGATACGCCACACATGCGTCGGATGGGCATGTAAAAAGTCGGTCCTGCGCTTAACTTCTCCCCAGTCGTGTCGGTCTTCCGTCCCATCGGATTATGAGAAGTACCTATTATATAAAGGAAGAGAGAGTGCACTTGTGTCTACGCAAGCACTTGTGCACTATAATATCTCCTGCGTACATGGCTGATCTTGTGAAAGATTGGCCGCTGTGGTCGTTTCGGCTAGGAGGACATTATTATAACAATCACTTTCGTACTTTTTGCAGACTGTCATAGATTAAGACGATATAATGTAAGAAAAGTAAATGTTGTGTCAAAAAAGTGGTTTTTGGTTAGGAAAGAAAATATAGTTTACAACAACCTCCGTATTTGCTTTACACAAAGGGTAAAATTTCCCTTACGTGGCAACTCTAAATTTAGTATGTACTTATTTTTCTGTCCTTATCGGCGGCACGCTTGGTATATGTCTGTATTATATTCTGTCTACGGCAATGAAGTAGTAACGTTATACTCGTATGAGGACATATCAGCACACACATAGAATGGCGACGAGTTGAGAGTGAGGTCGTATGGGTAGAGGCAGAGAAACCAAAGGAGCCAGCGGCTGGTCGACTTAATGGAGAAGGAGGGACTTTATGTGACGAACTCCTTCTCTTCTTGAGACGACAATCTAGGAAGTGGACAGCCAAGAATGAGATCAACTTTATTATGACGACTTTAACGCATACTTCTATCTATTCAATTATGTTAGAGGCATATTGAATATCAATGTCAAGCTTGAGAGGTCTCGTCTGGTGAAGTCCACGCTCCGGGATCCAGTACTCGAACTTGAACTTCACATAAACTTCACATTCGCTTCCAGTGCCTAGCTGAATGCAACTTGCGGAAGAGTTATGGATTGGGGGTTAAAATTATGGAGTTGGTGGAAACTGTCCACGCAGTGGCATCAAAGACCCCACGTGGTAAAAAGCCTCAGAAGCTCTCCGATAAAAATATTAAATTAATGGAAAACTGGACTGAGATCTTTAGTTAAGCCGGAATATGCTGAAATCAATAGACCAATCTCAAAATTACTGCGAGACTACTAGTCTTTCAATAATTCAGCATGTATTGAGAACGCAATTGAGCAAAACCAAGGATCTAAAGTATTTGCGAAGAATTCGTCTATTGAGCGAAGCCAAGTGACCAACCTTTAGGTTGGGTTATGATCTTCAGATCATAACGGTAGTGTCATCTCATCGAAACCGGAGATATTGAGAGAGCTTGAGAGGTTTTGCACCTCGACATAAAAACCCATCGCCACTTTAGCTCAGGACCCCAGAGCCGAACGAATCCGAAGCTACACCGAGGATATCCCAGATCATCAGAGATATCATCAGACTGTCCCCCTACTTTTAGTCCCGTAGAAGTTATTTAATTCCGTCTAACTCAATGTTACTACCCCAGAAGCATGGCCTTGAAGTGGGGTGGAGCTTTTTTTTTCAAAAAAGGCGTTAGCACCTTATTGAAGAATTTTAGGCCTATCTCACTCCTAACTCCTAAGCCACGCGTATAAGCTGTTTTCCAGCCTCCCGAACAAGTCGGCTATCGAAAAGGCTATCCTCGCCGAGGAGTATAATTGACAAATATGCCTAGCTTTGGTGGACTACGAAAAAGCTATGACCAGACTGTCCACTTAGGTCGGTCCACAGACATACTAGAGTAGAGATGGTCTGTCCTTTAACAAAGGTTGTCCTGTAACTTTAACAAAGAGGTCTATTTAGAAGAAAGAATTCCGGAGAGTATTTAGATGAGTTAAACCTTTCAGTCTCCCTTCTAACGTGGTTTCTCTCAACCAAGTTTTTAATTATTATTATACTTTAATTACACCTATTTTTGACATAATCGTTTAGACGTTTTAAAGCAGGAAGCGTTTCGTTTGTCAATTTGACGTGTACTATTTTGGGATTTTGGGGGGGGTCATGACCCCTACGACCCCCCCTCTCGGACCGCCACTGCTTACGCGCTATAATTATCTACCGCCCGGTCAAGCCGTCGCGGGCCGTTTGCGGACCAAATTCAGTGCGGTTTTCGCAAACGAAGCGTATGCGCGTTGTTCAATTTTTAACTGACTTCAAAAAAGGTGGTTAAGTTATTTTACACTTTTTAGTGTGGTGTCTGTTGAAGTCGGTTTTTTTTTACATTTTATATTAGATCCATTCGTTTGTACGCGTACCTACGATGCCGTCTGCCGGTGCCTTATGTGCAGTAGATGGGTGCAAATCAAGTAAAAGAAGGGATAAACACCTAACATTTTTCCATGACCTCTATAATTATGTTTTAGATGTATTGCACAGTCAGCACCAATTTATAAAAAAATATTTTTCACACCACCTGCTCGGTAATGCTCCATTATGTGCCATATAAACATGTTTTTTTTTTTTGGGGAGGACAGACGCTGTTGGCCGCAAATGGCCATTACAGCTTCACCGGACAATAGGAGGCGAGCGCTTAAAGCGCTCTAGCCTTAGCGGCAGAAGTAGCGACGAGCTCAAGGGCACCTCAGGGAGGCACGGCCTCTGCTTGGGCTGTCGCTTAGAGAGGGCTGATTTTACCACCGGTTCACAACGCGCCCCCACTGAGAAGAACCGGCAAGAAACTCAGTGGGGTGATGCTCGTCGTTGTGGTCGCATACGTAGGTACGACCCTTCGGCCTCGCCGGCGAGACCGGTGTCCGTTTGATAGTGTAGCATACGGTTGTCGGGGAGGGGCAGGCTCAATGCGATGGTCCAATAGGGCCGACATTGGGTCTGGGGGATCTATCAATATTCAATACGTGTGTCGCGGACGGCGGCGCGAGTCTGAAGGACTAGTAGCATAATCGGCGGTGGCGCGGATTAAACGGTTAGGGTGCTGAGACGCGCATTCAAAGTAGCGTTTCGACGCTTCTTTGAAAAACTTTCAAAGGGGATCTAAATCGAAGTCGGAATGCAAGTATAAACATGATATAAAGTACCTCATTATACCCCTATAGTGTAGCTGGATAATAATGTTGTACTGAACTACCTTGGGTAATAATGTGATTTGAATTTCGAATGTCCTATCAACACTTTTAGCACAGGTATAATACCACAACATAAGCAGAGTCTTGCACGAAAAAAAACATTTGAAAAAAAAAATCGAACACTGGGTTGGGAAAGGAAATCGCTGCTAATAGCTAAGTAGGTATGTTGATATTATTTTTCTTCTATAATATAGCAATATTTATATTTTACTGCCGCGCAGTTACTAGAATCCTTCGTCTTGCTCGCGATTCAATTTCACGCCCGCTACATAAAACACTTCTTTATCCCCTTGTTGAATAAACTACTAATAAACGATACAATTTTAAACTACCACCTATAGTCAGAACATATTCACAGTTCTCAATAAAATAGACACAAATAGTTATTTAAGTTAGTTAAATTTTATCGAAGCGGCAGCCCTGCGATTGCTCTGGAATCGCGCGATACGAAGCAATCACAATTGTACGCTTGAGTATTTAGGCACATTTTAGCATGCAGCGGTTGCTGACGCGACAGGGTAGGCTATTATAGCAGTAGGTATTGGTAATTTTCTTCCGAGTGAAGTATCTGTTCCTTATTAATCTGTGACTAGGTAGTCTACGGTGATGTCCTATCTAACTAAACGCGGTTGCACGAATGCCGTCGCGCGAATTCTGTTCGCCAGTTAGGACACTCGTTCGACGTCCTTAAGTTTGAGATTCATTCGCGCGATGGTCGCGTCGTTCGTTCGCGCGATGATCGCGTGATCGCGTTTAGTTAGGACACTCCCTACAATTTGTAGACTTTCTCTAAAGCCAGAAACACATTAGGCTGGCGTGTCGTGACTCAACGCGTCAGCAGGCATATCCGTTACATACATTTTGTATGGTTAGAGCATGGAAGTAATATGTACCGTAGTACATACTCGTATTACTTCCATGGGTTATAGATAGAGACCATGAAGCTATAGCTACAGAGACCACAGAACACTATTAAGATAGAGACACATTATTATGGCGTGTCGTGGCGCAGTTTTAGCTATCTGATTGTGCCTACTGGTTTTTACTTGAATTAATCATTCATATTACTTGTGAGTATTTCTCAAAATTAATGTACGTAACGAAATAGTTGTTACGAAAAAGTCTAAGATGTAACTAAATAGTAAATGTAAGGCTTGTTACATGATGGCGAAACATAATTTATTTAATCGAATATTGTTGATGTTTCTTAAGTACCTATCTTCTTATTTATTTTTGTAATATTTACCTATTTATATTTTCTACTGTCTTTTGGAACATTTAAAATTCAACAAGGAAGTTATACATTTATTCATGTTATTATAAAAAAAAAGCTATCCAAATTTAAGAAACAGCAAGATCTGTTCTTTTAAAGAATTGAACAAAAAGGTAATATAATTTCCAGTGTTTCTTCTTTAAAAATAGGCCACGTATTCTGCTGTAGATTGTATTAGTATCTTCAATATGCATGACATTCTCATTATTTATATAATTACGTTCAGGTTTAGTGTTATTTTCTATCGTATTATTATTTTCAGCATAAGTGTATTTATTTCATGTTGGCAATGAATGTTACTATGCATAATTAGGTTGTAACTGTATACACTCAGCTTTTTAATTTACTTTTTCGTAACGTTACGAAAACGTAACGAAATTCTAAAAAGGATTAGACAAAACAGGATTCTAAAAAGTTAACAGTATGTTATACCATGAAACTGCAATTATATATATACGCTTCTATGTTCATACCACAGGTATTATAATAAGAAAAATAAATCAAGGCTCTCCACATTGTGGAAAAACTGCTGGTAATAAGTAATTTGTGTTACGAAAAAGTAGTTGAAAAATGAAACCGGTTTTAATTGATTTTCATATTCAAAGATATGATTGAGACGCCAGACCGTCGCCAGACCAACAACCAATCTGAAAGAAGCTAGGCTTGCCCATCTTACAATTTAACAAATTCATTTAGAAATTACATGGAAGTAGAAATAAAACGTAATTAAAGAGTAATAACGAAAAAGTAAATGGGCATGACTCATGTTGTTTTTCTCATTTAATTAATTAATTTACTATGGAAACCCATATAAAATTACTTTTCAATAGAAACTACATATAATATGGACTTGTAATACACAAAAGTGGACAATATTGACGTGACATAACGTATTTTATGTAGTATAATACGTATGAGGGTGGTAGGGTTTCAATTTATTTTTGTATGAAAAAACATGGTTATTAAAAAAATGTTTTATAATTAGTTGGATGATAGATTATACTAATCATGTATAGTAATTTTAAAGTTTAATATGTTAACTTTACAATTATGTTTTCATAATTGAATAAAAACGTGTAACTTTAATATTACGAGGCACACTTTTTTTTCACAAATGTACATTTATTTTGAGAAATACTCTTGTACTGATTTTTGTTTTGTGCTTGTATTGTATGTAATATACTTTTTTAGTAATACTAATCTATCTATGGTTTTATTTTTATATCTTACCTTGCAACACTTTTGACAGATGTCTGTTTTGTCAAGTCAACGTGTCCGATGATCCGAAGTAGGGATGCACGATTTTTCTCTTCGAATCGATTTTTTGGATCGTAATGGATCGTAGGCCTCTGAATCGATTCTTGGATCGGATCGTATTGTGTTGAATCGATCTCCTAAAAATCGATTCAATAATCAAATCGAAATTTTCAATAGTTTGAACAAATAAAACATTTCTTTTTATTAAATACAAACTAATGAAATTTCAAAAAAATAGGGAAATAACATTGGCCTTGAAAATTGTTTCTTTTTTCAATCTATAGGAAGTTAATAAAGACAACAAGTTTCGCTTTACGTATATTAAAACATACAAGTTACTTACATTTTATCCAATGCATTTTAATCTTGATTTTTCGTTTCATTACTTTGCAAAACTTTGCAAAAGATGATGTCTTTTCATATGGTTAGAAAGGTTTGTGGTGTTACCTTTTTATTTTACGATACAATGACATATTTTCCATTTTCCTCCAATATCAGTCTTTACGAAATTCGACAACACACTGAATTTAATAGGTGGAGCCATCGGTAAAATCACAATAGGCACAATTATTAAAACACGGGCGATCAAAGCAAAATAAAATCAACGAGGACTTTTTAGAACTACCTGCATCATGTTTCATTATTTTTGCCTATCGACTTGCTTCGCTTTGTACCGTCATAAACATTCAAAATTCAAAATTCAAAATTCAAAAATTTTTATTTCAAATAGGCTTAACGCTAGCACTTTTGAACGGTCATTTTTTTTAAAAGCTACCACCGGATCACAACGCGGCCTCAACTGAGAAGATCCGGCAAGAAACTCAGCGGGCTTGTCATTTTTTCACATTTTTTTTTAAAACAAAGTTTGTCTTTTTACAATTAGATTAGCACCAGCGACAGTGTGTCCTGCCGTTCAAAATATCAAATAAAATAAAAAATACGACGAAAATACAACAAACTAAAATGCCAAAGGGATAGTAGTCGGACCAGTCCCCCCAAGCAGCACCCGCGCACGAGTTGACTCGAGCAGCAGCCATCACTCCCCTCAACCATATTGGAGGGAAGGGGGTGACCCGCCACACGAAGCCGCCACAAGCAAAGACTTTTCGATGGCGAGCATGACCGATCCAAAATCACAGTGGCACACGTTAAACATTTACCTTCTGCTGTTAAGCAGTGCCTCGTCAGGCAAGACACAAAGCACTTTAACATATTACCAACTTTTGTCACAAGTCGTCTAAGTTAGATACATACCAAGAATAATTTACAAGCTCAAGTGAATTGCCTTCAGAACGTAAATAAAGTAATAATCAATTTTGCTGCTAGACTACAAAAGAAAAAAAATAAAATAAAAAAGGATAAAAGGACAGCGGCCGGACCAGTCCCCCCAAGCAGCACCCGCGCACGAGTTGACTTGAGCAGCAGCCATCACTCCAGCCATTGCAAACCAATAATGTAAATAATTATAGTGTCGGCATTCGTTTGTAATCTATCTTTCTTGTTTACAATACAACAGTTTCTATGATACCTTAGGTATTACGATCTAAAGGATTCGATTCACTTAACTTATGAATCGATTCGAATGAAGATCGTATTGAAGTGAATCGATTCAAAAAATCGCTAGATCGTATTCAATTGAATCGATCTTCATAAAAATCGAATCGTAATGTACATCCCTAATCCGAAGTACTGTGCGAGCGAGCAATTCAACATAGATTTTATTCGTAAAATGTGTAATTAATACCGAAGCTAATGGTTATTTACTATATTATAAAGACAGGCTCTAAAAGAAATATCAATAATATACTTAAATAATGGTTTTGTTAAGTAACGACGAGGTAAATACAGTTTGAACTTTTTGTGTTTAGTGTTCGCATATTTCAGTCATTAAATTTTTTATTATATTTTGATTTCAGTTTCTTGTCGAGCTCACGAAATTGTTCCAAAAAGCACGAGCCGCTGGATCAGTAACAATGACAATGAAAAGATGTATGTAAACGGCAATATAGCAACTAAATTCAGTGAACAAATTATAGTTATGTTCATTATTACTCGTGTTTTCAGATGACGGTCGGACTAAACCACAACCACGAGATGGGACTCCAGCCGTAAAAAATCCAGAATACAAGTGTTTAATAAGGGCACAATCTAGGAGTAGTAAAATTTCAACAGTCATAGAACAACAAGACGTTGAAAGGTTCAGTACTGCTTATTCAAACTTATTAAAAACGAGTGTAAATGGATTGAAACGTTTAAAGAAACCTAAGAAGAAAGCCGTGGCAACTCAGTAATCAAGTTCAGACCCTGAGGCAATGTGTCAAGACTGATAATAAAGTGCGCTATATAGTGTTATGAACAATAATTATGTGAACTTTAATGTATGTACCACCATGATGTCCTAGCTTGTAGGATGAGGTCCATTGAAGCGTGCTCTTCTCTCTATGAGATTTGAAGAGTTGGAGTCTTGCCTGCCAGTGCTAGAGCAGCAGGCGCAACTGTAGTCATTGACCATCTGTCCAATGCCAGTTACTTTTTTATTCATTTATGGATTTTGTTGCATTCTTCTAATAAAATTTTATTACAACTGGAAAATTGTATTATTAAAAACACATTGTAGAGGGTTATTCTCTTTATTAGCAAGTCATGATAATATGTATTAACAATAATATTGATATCACAATATGAGACCATAAATTTGTATGTAATACAATAGCAATATGTAGTATTATTTTATAGAAGATATAGTTACAAACCTATTCTATTAATATAAAATACAATTTTTGATTTATTAATATGAAATTTCAATAATACTGCTAGCCTACATTTGAAGAAAAATATACAACTTAAAAATATTAATTCTGCTGTCAAATATAATAAATTTTCACCTTGTTTTCCAATATTATCACAATTTAGTTACTAATTTATTGCACCAGTTTGGAATAATTAAATTGGCATATCTGCCCAAATACCTACACAATTAAAAATTGAGTAAGAACAGGCCTATATTGTACAATATTATCTTTGCCTTTATTTAAACTACTACACATTTTATCATTTCCGACCTGTGACGGTTTGCAATATATACTTTTAGACTTAATGACTTGATAATGGAACGCGAAAGTCTAAAAGTATATACATATTTTATGAAGTGATTTACTGAAATCAGTTTTCAAGTCAATGAAGCTGTCTGACATTTTTTTGTTTTTAGTAATCATACGTCACTACATTATCTATATACAAAAAGAATACATTATTTATATACACAATTACATAATGACCACACAATATTATTGTATAAAATACTTACAAAGCTATATATAGCTATAATTATGATTAAAAATGCTAAGAGTCTAGGTTGGAAGCAAACAATGATGTCCTATGCACGGAATTAAGTTTTGCGTAGTCATAACAGGTTGCGGAACCACCAACCAGGTGTATTCTATCCGTGCCAAACAAATAAATTTTAGGGTTGCACTATAGAACGTTTTTAGAGGTGAGTCGCTTAAGACAAGCGTTCCTGACTTGTTCGTTACCCAGTCGCTCGGCCTCTTGCAGAACACGCCTCAGGTCATTCGTGCGGTCATTACGCGCTGCGAGAATATACGCGCTGCTGACGTTACGACATACCAGGTAGCAGGATATCTGTAAAGAAAGAAGAATTATTGAAGCCTTCTACGAAACAGAATCGTTACAATAGAATCAACAGCTTAGAAAAGCCCTTAGGGGCAAATCCCTCCGGATTGCCGTCATCGACACGCTTGGCATGCGTCTTGGGGAACTCAGTATAATTAGTGCTAGTTAATCCAATAGGCAGCGGTAACAGCTCAGTGGGTGAGCGCTTGCCTTGGAAACAAGGTGCGCAGGTTCGAACCCCGGCTCGCACCTCTGATTTCTTCAATGAATCATGTGCTATTGTTACTAGCTTTCGGTGAAGGAAAACATCGTGAGGAAACCTGCATGTCTGAGAAAGCCTAACTAGCTTTCGAATGACGTGTGAAGTCCGCCAACCCGCACTAGGCCAACGTGGTGGACTATGGCCTAAGCCCCCTCATCTTGAGGGGAGGCCCGTACCCAACAGTGGGACATAAACAAGGGCTGGTATTATCTATTTATTATTAATCCATTAGGAAGATGCTGTTTCACTTCTTGTTTTCCCTTAGTCGCCTCTGGGGGAGACACACAACGGGAGGAGATGGATTGATACAATACCGGGCAAACAACTTGAACATTCATCGGCGTAGTGGGGGAAAGTTCGCGCACGTACACTTCCGTGCAAAATAATTGTCACATTTTAGTATTTTTATTATAATAAGTGATAGTTTAATTTTTAGGTATTTTAGGTATCTTCGATAAATAAATAAAACGCATATTTTTACAATGAAATAAGTTTAATTATGTTTGCATCCGCGGTTCTTTGCACTATGTCCATTTTTTTCGAATAATCTACTTTCTTATAACAGTAAACGTCATTAGACTATTTTTCTAGCCTGCCTCTATAGAACCGTGTTACTTTTTCGCGGCAATAGCTTTTAATAGATTTTTGGTAAAAATAAAAACAAAACACAAACAATAACAGAAAACGATAACATGTTATACTGCGACCCAGTATGAAAAGTGCAAGTCTGCAGCGACCCTAATATGGTGGTTACACGCGCCAGCTTACACGTGCCGCCGAGTCAGCAGCCCCGCGCCGCCGCGCCGCCTCGTCGACGCCGCCGTGTCGATGCATTCGACACCACCGATTGCGCAGTTGCATATTTCCATGCAACGCGTAACTTAATATTAGAAACACATTCTGTTACTTGCATCGGGCACGATCAGACGTTAATTTTAGTTATAGAATTTTAACTGTAATTTTTATCTCTAATAAATTAGTATTAGAATTTTGTTTTTTTTAAGTCCTCTGGCAGCAGCCTACGTAATTGGCGCAGTCGGTAGGATACTCGCGGGGCGGTTCGCGAGACGCGTTTTCAAAAAAAATTAAATCAAGAGTTCGCGAGTCGCCCGGGTGACTTTCTAGCACCGAATCGAGTATCCTGAACCACGAGAGCTGCAGCCACGAGGAGGAGAGTATCCAGCCTTCGATACGCAGAGGAACCAGAATATGAAGTTGTGAGTTGCACAGAATCTTTCTTGTGTCGCTTTCCATCACTCCCTTAGCATAGATAAGTCCTAATTTAGTTTTAAACATTTTCCGTGCGGAATCCACGGGACCCAGCGAGCCTGCATTGAGGCAGACTCGCCGGCAAAGTAATTTAGATTTACATAGAAATATAAGTTCATCCGAAAGTAGTTCTAGTATATCAGAGGAAATTGAAATGGCGCACGACCCGGATACTATCTATAAGGCGTTGCGCCCGGTCCCCGACTATGACGGGAACCCAAATATACACGCTTTATTGCGATTTGTGATAGAATTGTCATCACCTATATAAGTACAGAGCCTGGAAGTGAGCTCGCCAACTTATGTCTTTTAAATGGAATCCTTAACAAAATAACAGGCCCGGCGGCGAGCATCATAAATTCTAATGGCATCCCGGATAATTGGCTCTAAATAAGAAATAGCTTGATAAATAATTTTGCTGATCATAGAGACAAAATCGCCCTGTATAACGACCTCTCTTTGGCCACTCAAGGAGACCGTTCTCCGCAAGAATTTTACGACCATTGCCAGACATTATTCAGTACCATTATGACTTATGTAACCCATCTTGAGACTGTAGATACTACCATTGAGGCTAAGCGCACGTTGATAGGAAACACACTATGCAATCGTTCGTAAGAGGATTACAGGAACCCCTAGGTTCACGTATTAGATGTATGAGACCACCCACAATAGAAAAGGCTCTGGAATATGTCCAGGAGGAACTTAATATTTTATACCTACAACAACGCAACGATTCTGTAGCTAAGCAGATGGCTAGCACGTCTAAGACCGCACAGTCAGTTCCTGCACAAGTTCCTGACTGGCCCGTTGGTCTAGTGGTTAGTGACCCTGTCTGCTACCCAACAGGTCGTGGGTTCGATTCCCACCAAGTGTCTGGGTGTTTTATCTATATAAGTATGTATTTACAAAAAAAAAAGTATATATGTATTAGTATCAGTTGTCTGGTTTCCATAGTACAGGCTCTGCCTAGTTTGGGATCAGATGACCGTGTGTGAATTGTCCCGGGAAAAATAAATAATAATAAATAAATTCCAAAACCTCACCCCCTAGCACCAGCAGCGTTCTGGCCATTGCCGGGAATGCAGCGGCAACCACCACCAGCACCGCAGCCATTTAGGTTCGCACCTCAGCCACAGCAGGGCTTTAGAGTAAGCCCCGGGCAGAGTCAGCATCAACAGCAACAGGTACGCATGCCAACTCGTACACAGCAAATGCTAGGCGCTAGACCACAAAACTATAACCCCCCAGCAACGTATTTCGACTTCCCCCACGGAATCAGCCAGCTTCATCGTACCCTAGACCCATGAGCGGTATACAAAATTTCACTCCTAGGGCCTTACCACCTTCAGGCGGAGTTCGCGGACACGATTGGCGTATTCACGGGAATCCACCCCCAAGTAACTATTTTAAGACACGACAAGAGATGAATATGAACGAATGCTATGACGTAAATTACTATCCTGACTATTACTACGACTATGACGACTCATACTACTCACCTTACGAAGAGACTTATGACTATTCTAATTATGACTATCACGGAGAGCCGTCTTGTTCCTACTCCGATAATTCTCACAATCTTGTTGAAGTTGCAGAAAGTACTAGTGACGATAACCTAAATTTTCACAAGGACATAACCTTAAGAAAGCCAAAATAGAAATTAATCTACATACGCAGCGGCAGTTACCTTACATTCAAATAAAAGATCCACCTTTAAAACTCTTGATTGACACAGGTGCAAACCAGTCATTCATAAGTCCACACGCAGTTCAGAAATACTTTTCTGACATGCCACTCGAGTACGACCCCTTTGAAGTTACTAATGTCCATGCAACCACCAGAAATGACTATTCTATCACGATACCCGGTTTCCCGGAATTTGACGATAGTGACTTAAAATGTTTTGTCTATAAGTTTCACGACTATTTTGATGGACTATTAGGACTCGACTTACTAAATGGGAGGCAAAAATTGACTTAAAAGACGGAACATTGACTACTCGTTCTATGGTTAATCCGATTAGCATGTATAACTCCCGAAACGTCAACTTATACGAAGATATAATACCTGCTCAATGTTCAAAAATTATTAGAGTACCCATTAACGCCCCTGCCTGACGGTGACGTATACATTCCAGAACAAGTAACATGTAATTGCATAATATCAGAATGCATTACAACGGTTATTAATAGTCGCGGTATGTTAGAAGTTACCAACCCGACGGAGAATGACATAATACTTTCGTTAGATCACTCTGTAAATGCCGAAGTATTTAATGTTGAGTGCACGCGCACTGAACAACAGTCGTCCCACGTTCTAGATGTCTTATCTCGTTTAAGAATCGATCATTTAAATGAAGAGGAAGCCGCGAATTTAATTGCATTATGCTTAAAGTACACGGATGTCTTTTACATTGACAGCGAACCTTTGACTTTAACAAATAAAATAAAACACCCATTAACACCACCGATGAAAATCCAATGTATACAAAGAGCTACCGGTACCCCTTTATCCATCGTCAGGAAGTTAAAGACCAAATAGAGAAAATGCTCACGCAAGGAATAATTAGACCCTCGGAATCAGCTTGGAGCTCACCTATTTGGGTGATGCCAAAAAAGCTTGACGCATCCGGTAAACAAAAGTGGCGTCTTGTAATTGACTTTCGGAAGTTAAATGAAAAGACCATAGATGACAAATACCCTATCCCCAATATTACTGACGTATTGGATAAGTTAGGCGAGTGTCAATACTTCACGACCCTTGATTTGGCCAGTGGATTTTGGCAAGTTGAGATGGATCCCAAGGATATTCACAAAACAGCGTTCAGTGTAGAACACGGGCATTTTGAATTCCTTAGAATGCCCATGGGTTTAAAAAACGCACCATCTACCTTTCAGCGGGTGATGGATAATCTGCTAAAAGGCCTATAAAACGAGATATGTCTCGTTTATTTAGATGATATCGTAGTTTACAGCACTAGTCTTCAGGAGCATATGATCAATCTAGAGAAAGTCTTTCAAAGACTTAGAGAGTCCAATTTTAAAATCCAAATGGATAAATCGGAATTTCTTAAGTTAGAGACCGCATTTCTAGGACATATTATAAGTGGGGACGGAGTTAGACCAAACCCTGATAAGATAGCATCTATAGAGAAGTATCCAATACCAAAGAGTCCAAAGGAAATTAAACAGTTTTTAGGATTGTTAGGATATTATAGGAAGTTTATACCCGACTTTGCCAAAATCACAAAGCCTTTAACTCAATGTTTGAAGAAAGGAAATAAAGTTAATTTAAATAGCGAATACATAAGTTGAGAAATGTAAGAAATTATTAACTAACGATCCAATACTCCAGTATCCCGACTTTAGTAAATAATTTATATTGACCACGGACGCATCTAACTTCGCAATAGGCGCTATTCTATCCCAAGGGCCAATAGGCTCTGACAAACCTATATCGTACGCTTCCCGTACCCTTAATGAAAGCGAGACCAATTATAGCACAATAGAAAAGGAATTGCTCGCAATTGTGTGGGCAACCAAGTATTTTCGGCCTTACCTTTTTGGACGTAAATTTAAAATCATGACCGATCATAAACCACTTCAGTGGGTTATGAGTCTAAAAATGCCCAACTCCCGACTGACCAGATGGAAACTAAAACTAAGTGAATATGACTTTACAGTCGTATATAAAAAGGGAAAGAACAATACAAATGCCGACGCCTTATCTAGAGTTGAAATCCACAACGAAGAGATAAGCTCAGTCGTTGTAAATTTGTCGGAAAAACCACCTACTATAGATGAACCTGCTAGTAGCACAGCTCACACTAGTCAGGAACAACCTATCTTAGAAGTCCCAATTACAGACGAGCCCCTCAATAAGTTTCATAAACAAATTTGCTTAACGATTGTAGATGACATTACACGACGGCCTGTAGTGACGAAACCATTCGAGACTCATACTAAGATGACTATACAAATTACTGAGAATAACTTAGATGACCAATGCGATTAAAGAATTAGTGAATCCGAAAGTAAAGACCGCTTTATTGATTACACCCCCACTAGCTATGTACCAAATCATACCAGTTATTCAAGAAAAATTTAGAAGCTCATCTATGAACTTAGTTTTGGCTAAAGTAGAATTAGAAAACGTTAAAGACTATTTAAAGCAACAGGATATTATTAGAAATTATCACGACGGTAAGACAAATCACCGAGGCATTAACGAATGTTATTTGGCATTATCAAGAAAATACTATTGGCTTAAAATGAAAGATCATATCACGAGATATATAAATGAATGTAGTATATGCGGACAAGGCAAATATGATAGGAATCCAATTAAACGGCAATTTAACATTGTGCCACCGGCAACTAAACCATTAGAGATCATCCACGTGGATTTGTTCACAGTACAGTCAGACAAGTACATCACATTCATAGATGTTTTCTCGAAATACGGACAAGCATACCATCTAAAGGATGGCACCGCTATTAGTATTTTACAGGCTTTCGTAACGTTTTGCACTCATCACGGGCTTCCCCTGACCATAGTAACGGACAATGGGACTGAGTTCACCAACCAACTCTTTGCAGAATTTATCAACCTCCATAAAATCATTCATCACCGTACAATACCAAATTCACCCAATGACATTGGTAACATAGAACGTTTCCATTCGACATTGTTGGAACACTTGCGACTCCTGAAGTTGCAGCGCAAGGATGAGCCAATAGTTAATCTAATGCCATATGCGATACTTGCTTATAACAGCTCTATCCATAGTTTTACCCGACGTAGATCACATGACATAATAAGAGGACACTGACCCGAGGGACCCAATAGAAATTGACCTTACATACCATCTATTACAACAATATATACAGACTCATCGAGAACAGATGAAATTAGTATATGACATTATTAACGAGAGTTCACTTGCCAACCGAACCGCATTAATAGATAATCGAAACCAGTCAAGGGAACCTGAAATCGATTATCAACCCCAACAACAGGTCTTTATTAAAAACCCTTTCGCTAGTAGGCGTAAAGTAGCTCCACGGTATACCCAGGACAAAGTACTGGCCGATCTCCCCATTCATATATACACTGCTAAGAAGCGCGGCCCTGTAGCAAAATCACGCCTGAAACGACCACCCAAGAACGTTAAATTGTTACAGGATACTACTGGCGTTGACCCTTCACCTGATGCAAGCTCAAGAGATCCGACTTGACTACTTAGGAGGACTAGAACTTCTACCTTTCCAACTAGGACCGACTAGACTAACTACTCATTATCATACGTTCCTACAGTTCATTGACTTAGACAGAATCGAAACTGAAGTGTCCGAATTAAGAAGTCAACTCCATGACTTTGAAAATAGACTTACTAACGCAACTTATATACTATATGAATTACAGATACAGACAGATAACATTCTAGATCATCTTCATAGTTTGGAACCGAGTCGAGCAAAAAGAGGTCTGTTAGATGGTTTAGGATCTATAATTAAAAGTGTTACTGTAAACTTAGATTATCAGGACGCTATTAGATATAACGATGCCATAAAGTTCTTACAGAATAACCAAGACCAGATTGCCTTAGAATTAAATCATCATGTTAGCTTAAATAAGGAATGGATATCGGAACAGAGTAATATATTAAATAAAATTATTCACAATCAAAAGGAAATTAATGATACAATGCACATATTATTGGATGAGGAAATATATAAAGAAAGTGGTCTTATTAAATTTGGCAAATTTGCACAAACTTTGGCTATTATTACAGAAAATACTAATGATTTATTAGAGGAACTTATAGATATAGAAAATATGTTAGCTTTTACACGTACTACTACGACTCATCGATCGATGATTAGTATCAAAGTACTTAGAGTAATGTTAGGTAAATTAAGATCAATTTATGGTAACGAGAGAGTAGTTAATTTAGAGTTAAGAGATTATTATAACGTTATATGATCGGGCTCATATTTAATCAAAAGGAAAATAGTTATAGTTTTTAAAATTCCCATTGTTTCTGAAAGCACTTATACTCTGTATAAGTTATCCTTAGCCCCAAATAAGTTTAGGCAAATCCTTATCCCTCCTTATCCTTTCATAGCGACTAATATACAAGAATTCGTGTACATAGAGGCTGAATGCCCGAAGTATGAATACCAATTTCTCTGTGAAGCGAGATTCCAACAACAGCTTCACAGCAAACCACACTGCATACAAGACGTCATTCTGAAACAAACTATCAACGGAACGTGTAATCTGTCCACTGTAAACTTAACAAACGAAGCAATTGAACGTTTAGATGATCGCAGCTACGTGATAACGTTTCCCCGCGCTACAAAGGTCCAGCTCAAGTGCAGTACCGAAGACTACAATATACTAAACGGAAGTTTCCTGTTAACACTGCCACATCACTGCTCCGTACATTCTCCGGAATTCGCTATAGCAAACACCGACGATGTTATACGAGGTCATCCATTGAAAATCATGAAAATCGACTACCCAGCTGACATGAAACCCGCCGAGCCTACACAGCTGCACCTCAGTACAATCAACCTGGAGGCCCTACATAAGATCCAGGAGATGACCATACATCAAGCTCCGGTACAACTGAAAACCGGCCTGAATCGTTTTACTATCATACAACCATACCATTCTACTTAGTTTTATGTAGCATGGTTATGCTGGCAACAGTTACACTGATTTATCGCTGCAGAGTACGAAGATGTAAAGTAGATGAAACAACCCAGGAAGATCCAGAAGATACAGAGAACCCTAAAGATCATACTTATGAGAAGCCATCAAAAGCAGCATTTTTTTCTCTCTAAATCGGAAAATAATTGCTGATCTGAGGGTGGAGGTGTTATACTGCGACCCAGTATGAAAAGTGCAAGTCTGCAGCGACCCTATTATGGAGGTTACACGCGCCAGCTTACACGTGCCGCCGAGTCAGCAGCCCCGCGCCGCCGCCTCGTCGACGCCGCCGTGTCGATACATTCGACACCACCGATTGCGCAGTTGCATATTTCCATGCAACGCGTAACTTAATATTAGAAACACATTCTGTTACTTGCATCGGGACGGATTAGACGTTAATTTTAGTTATAGAATTTTAACTGTAATTTTTATCTCTAATAAATTAGTATTAGAATTTTGTTTTTTCTTTAAAGTCCTCCGGCAGCAGCCTACGTAATTAACAATACCAATGACAGTAACTAACAAAAACAATAACAAGAACCAATAACTTTTATCGAAAGTGCGTCAATAACACTGAACGCATGTGTACTCGGTAGCGACGGGGACGTAGGCGCAATGCGGGACGCAGGGGCCGGCTAATCAACGAATCACGTGGACTCGCGCGCTCGCAATCCCCTCGCGCCCCTTGCGTACCACCAAAGAGACCTAAAAATCGACTTCTGCGCATTCATCGAAATTTTTCAAGTTGTTTGCCGGGCACTGTACTTTGGTTGCATCATATAAATTCTGCGTGTTAGTCAAACTATTGTTATGAATGTTAAACTTTTAAACAAAGTAAATGGAAAATAGATGATTTAAGACTGAAACAGTGAAAATAAGCAATTTGCTTCTTCATTTATAATGACGGTTAAGGACTGGAACAATTTGCCTGCGTCGATTTTCCCGCCCGATTATAATGTCTTCAAGGCTTTTAATAAGCTAATGTGCTTTACCATCCTCGATTGCATCGGAACACAAGCACTATCTTATACCTAAGCAGTTAAAAAAACGTGGTTACGTATACAAACTGACTCTGCAATGCTTTTCGGATTCATTTTAAAAAAAATCATTTATTATGGTACGTGGGAGCACTAAAAGTTTCCGGAATGAATAAGAAAAATATACTATTAGAGGTCAAAAATGAATTTATTGTTTCTTATGCGATTAAATCAATTTTGAAAACTTTTGTGCCACTCCTCCGTGGTGACCTCTTCGACAGCCTCTTCTGGAGACGAAAATCGTTGACCGCGTATTGGTTCTTAATTTTTGGGAACAGAAAAAAGTCGCAAGGTGTCAGGTCGGGGCTGTATGCAGGATGGCTCATAAGTTCTACATTTTTCACCTTCAAAAATTCGTTTGTTTGTCTGAGCGTGTGGGAACTAGCATTGTCGTGGTGGATTTAGGATTTTTTCACTAGTCGTGGAACTGCACCAAGTGACGCGGTCCGATTTTTGAGCCTTGGACAAATTGTGAGGGATCCACCGTGAGCACAGCTTTCTCACACCTAAATGTTTGTGTAGGATTGATTGTATTTGACTCATGCCTATGTCTAAGGATGCGCGAAGCTCATGGTAGGTCACATGCCTGTCTGTTTTAATCATACGGCGCACAGCATCTATGTTTTTGTTGTTCACAGCGGAGGACGAGCGACCATCGCAAGATTCGTCACTGAGATTGACACGACCGCGCTTGAATGGTGCTTCATCGCCAAAAGCAGATTGAAACCGAGCGATGCTCTGTTGAGCTGTCAAATTACAGTTAAAATCGTAGAAAATCATACTACGAAAATTTTCCCGAGTTAAGTCCATGTTAATGTAGACACGCAATGTTTAAAATGGCGCCACAATGTAAAAACAATTGACAATCAGATGAAACAAACTGCATTCTACAGCCAAAGAGTTCCATTTTAAAATGTTGTAATTACTTTTTAACCGGCTTCAAAAAGAAGGTTCTCTATTCGACGCGTATGTATGTAATATTGAAAAAAATGCGTAATATTAATATATGTTAGTCTATGTGGGCTTCTAAACAAATTTACCAAATTTTATGAGTGTATGTATGTATGTAGGTATGTATGTATGTATGTAGGTTTGTCCACGGATTTCTCAGAAACTACAAGTCCGATTTTGAAAATTCTTTTGCAATAATTAGAGTATTTTTCAACTTAGGGTAGAGTATAAGTTTCATCAAAATCGGTCCAGTAGTTTAAGAGATATAAACTTTTTATGTTTTCAGTAAGTTATTGTAACGTAGACGTTCGAGTTGCGTGATAGTGCTGATATCTAATTTGGTAAAATAAGTCACTAAAAAGTGTTAAATAAACTATTTAAAAAAAAAAAACCGACTTCAAAGTAAATTATCTAAAAAGCATAAAATAACGAAAATATATTGAAGTCGGTGTCAGCTGGTGCTAGTGTTAGTTAACATGATGTGCTAGCACCGACTTCAATATATTTTCGTTATTTTATGCTTTTTAGATAATTTACTTTGAAGTCGGTTTTTTTTAATAGTTTATTTTAATATTGCTTATGTAAGTGGCAAGTTCCGGAAACTTTCTTACAACATAACTTTGAACATAATATCTAACCTTTATTGAAACACTGTGTATATCGTTAATGAGTATTTCAGCCTGTTCGTCGTACAACTGTCCTCGAGATTCGCACCGAGCTACCACTGCGCTGACTCCAGACTCCAGCACTTGGTCGCTCATCAGACTGTAGGTATTTCATAACAATTAATTAAGGTACCTACTTTTCTACTATCAGAACTTCTTAAGAATGACAAGTACTCTCGCGGTCACGAACGGTGTACCACCTTTGGGACGACCGACAGTCGTAAGCACGAGCCGGCTCAAAATACGTCCGGGCGAGGTAAGTGCATGTAACGTCGTTGAAACGCTATTGATTGAAAACTGGTATAGCGTTCGTGTACGCGATAGCATAACCTACATACAAAAAAATAACAAAATTGTTTATTTTACTATACAACTTTTTTCGCAAAAAAAATATTAGCGGTGGGACCGCACTGGGACAAGCTATGATGTGTGCACGTGACCACTAATACGGTATAACAGGAAACAAGATATCCCGGGTAAATAATAAAAAATAATAATGAGCAAAACATTATATATTATGTAAGGGACATCGTACCGAAAACCGATACCAGGGATTCTGAACACTCTAGTGTTTATTTATTTATTTAGATAAGAGAAACAAACAGCATAAATAGTTCATAATATGGAACATACAATTAAAACGTCTAGCCAACAAAGTTTCTACTAATGATTGAATTAAAGTACATGGAGTGAACATATTTATAGTGCTAATCAAACAAAAATAATTAAAAAAAAATTAAAATTGTGTTCAAATTCATATTTTTTTATTTCAAATAGGCTTAACGAGCACTTTTGTACGGTCAATTTTTTAAAAGCTACCACCGGATCACAACGCGGCCTCAACTAAGAAGATCCGGCAAGAAACTCAGCGGGCTTGTAATTTTTCACATTTTTTTTTTAAACAATGTTTGTCTCTTTACAATTAGATCAGCACCAGCGACAGTGTGTCCTGTCGTTCCAAATATAAAAAATAAATAAAAAATACGACGAAAATACAACAAACTAAAATGCCAAAGGGATAGTAGTCGGACCAGTCCCCCCAAGCAGCACCCGCGCACGAGTTGACACGAGCAGCAGCCATCACTCCCCTCAACCAATATGGTTGAGGGAAAGAAAAAGAAAGAAAAAAAGAAGGGAGAAAGAGTGATTGCTGAAATTATTCATCGGATTTTTCATGTCTTTCCAAAAAAAAAAAACACTTTTTTAAATAAAATTAGTTTGTATAACATCATTATTGGTATTATATTAAAGCATAATTTTAATTTAAAAACAATAAATTACTTATTTGTGGAAAAAATATTTAATTATTTATTTGTTTATTCTTTATGCACTAAAACAGTACATAGGCAATTAATTAATAGGCAATTATTATTATTTTAGAAAATTAGCAATGTAATTTGAGAAATAAATATTATTCCGCATATATTCATTACATGCTCGAAAATTAATAAGTTAGTCATTTGTCATTTCCTATATACTTAAATGGTTTCTGTAATGTTGTAACGGACATTATTTGACATCTTATAGAAAAAAACTCGGTACGATGTCCTTTACACCCGTTATAATGTCTCTCTATATTTTTAATTAACATTATAAAAATTAATTGCGTTACAATAATTGCAATAATTATAAACTTACTTAGCAGCAGTCTCCTTCGACGCCCGTATGCATTTAGCGAGGGTCTTCACTTCCATAAATCGGTCAGCGTGGACCAAAAATTTCGCAACATGTATGTAGATATTCATGGAATCTAATTTATGTTCCGTTATTACTCTGAAAATAATAATAAAGTTAGTTGTATTTTCACCAGTTTTAATCACTCGAAGTCGCCATTACCGTATACATAAAGTCAGAGGGCTTTTGAAAGGTTCTGAACTTGAAAAATGCCGATATGACACTCAGTAGTATGACTTGAACCGAGTACAAAATTTTCAATGTTAACTTAATCTGTTAATTTGTCTTGTAATTGCTATTAAGCTGATACTGGCGAAATCATAGATTGACGAAGAGAACTAATGGTTCTCTAAGAACTAATGGTTCTCTAATTATTTTATAAGTAATCTTATAAAATAATTAAAATAAAGAACTATGTGTGCCCTAGATATGCATTATATTTACATATAAACCTACTGCAAAATATACTCTTGTGAAAACCGCAACATGTGTGGTTAAAAAAATTTAAGTGAACTGACTGATGCCGATAGCTACTTTGTTTTATACATCTTGATACAGACGTAACAGAATAATATCCCTAGGTATTTGATGCATTAACTTACTTGAATGCTAGCTCAAATCCTCCCTCAATAGTTGGTCCACTAGCCAGTACCACAGCAACAAGTCTTATTTTGTCAGTGGTGGAGCCAAAAAGTGTCAAAGGTCTTACGTCCGTAGTTTCCGTCTCTTTTCGAACACCCTGTATCGGTATGACCTCCAGTATAACTTTCTCCGTCAGCCTGCCGCTAGTTTCGCATGTAGCCAAGAATTTGGTCAATTCCATTTGTCGCGTTATCGTAGTCATGAGATTGTCTATGGTTGCCTTGTCCAAGTTGAAGCGGAACGATCTTGTATCACTCGTTTCTGTACAAAAATACGGAATTATAATTTTAGTATATATATTATAATTATAAATTTACGGTCTTATTCATAAAAAAAGCTTATCAAAGGTTTTAAGCACTGATTAGTTATAGTGTTCTATAAGGTTATAAAACGTTCTATAAAGTTGCTTATTCATAAACGTTTCATAAACCATCTATAACTAATACGTCTCTATAGAACGTTTTTCAATCAAAGTATTGCCATTATAATGAAGTTGGTCAACAAATTGACCGAATACACCCAATCGCCCACAGATAATATGTGTCTACACACCGCCTAGGTGTGATCATAGACATTATTACAGATTATAAAACATTTTATTGTCTACGAAACGATGACGACTGTCGATTTGACGGGCGTGTTGGTCTAGTGGTTGGACACCCTGGCTGCTACCCAATAGGTCGGGGGTTCGATTCCCGCTAAGTGTCTGGGGTGTTATTTATCTATTTAATTATGTATTTACAGTAAAAAAAGTACTTATATAAGTATAAGCATCAATTATCAGGTTTCCATAGTACAGGCTGTGCCTAGTTTGGGAACAAATGACCATGTGTGTATTGTCTCAGAATATTTATTTATTTATTGTATTTATGACGCCCATGCGGAATTCGTCATACATCCATCGATCATTGTCATTGTTATTTGATTGTTAAAGGTTTGTTTGGTAATGTTGTAACAAGCGCGTAATAATAACTAACCTAAAATAAACTAACTTATATTAAAATATATTAAATTGTATAATAATAATAATAAAATAAACGTTAAGTACTGAATAAAATAATAAATCGTAATAGTTTGTAGTGTGTATACTGCCATTTTGATTTCTTACGAAATTGAACGGATATGAAACCTGTATGGGCTAGAACTCCTTGCCTTCCTAATGAGGCTCAACTAAAGAAAAAAATTGGACTGATGGAAGTGACACTGACACAAATGTCATTTTCTTAATAATTAATAATCAGCTGTTGAAAGTCGGCCATTTTTTACCTTATATCACGCTTATAGCACTGTTATAGTAGGGGTCTGCCTTCTATAACTTTAAAACGTATCTAAAGAACGTTTTAGTGCTAAAATGCGTTTATGAATAATACTTTTTGAAAATCATACTATAGCGAGCCTATAAGTGTGTGATAACTTTTTATGAATAAGACCGTTAGTATTTAACTCAAATGGAATTGTAGTACATAAGACTATTCCCCCAGCAGCTTCTATAGTGCATAAAGGACCGTTTTGCCATTGTTAAGTTGGGCAACAATGGGCAGTATCTTTGTTATCAGCCCATATCAGTCCACAGCTGGACATAGGTCCCCCATCGATCGGTCATTGATCTTCGGCACAGGCTTCAGCGTGGGGCGCGCGTACAGCGGCACGCAGCTGTAGGTACTCACTGGCGGCGGCGGGCACGCAGTGCGCCAGGTGGTGCGTGGCGGCGGCCAGGTGGTGCTGGCACGCCAGTAACGTGGCGAAGGGCGCGGCGCGCGGCGTGGGGCGCGCGTACAGCGGCGCGCAGCTGTAGGTACTCACTGGCGGCGGCGGGCACGCAGTGCGCCAGGTGGTGCGTGGCGGCGGCCAGGTGGTGCTGGCGCGCCAGTAACGTGGCGAAGGGCGCGGCGCGCGGCGTGGGGCGCGCGTACAGCGGCGCGCAGCTGTAGGTACTCACTGGCGGCGGCGGGCACGCAGTGCGCCAGGTGGTGCGTGGCGGCGGCCAGGTGGTGCTGGCGCGCCAGTAACGTGGCGAAGGGCGCGGCGCGCGGCGTGGGGCGCGCGTACAGCGGCGCGCAGCTGTAGGTACTCACTGGCGGCGGCGGGCACGCAGTGCGCCAGGTGGTGCGTGGCGGCGGCCAGGTGGTGCTGGCGCGCCAGTAACGTGGCGAAGGGCGCGGCGCGCGGCGTGGGGCGCGCGTACAGCAGCGCGCAGGTGGCGGCGGCGCGCGCGTGCTGCCCGCTGCCGCACTGCACGGCGTACAACGCCTCCAGCCGCTTGCTGAGCTCCAGCGTGCGGCACACGTGCATTATGTACTCCTGTACATCACATCCAAATTCTGATCTTAGGATTCAGTCAAATGAAACATAAAAATCCAAGCAAGCATTGATCCAGCCCTCTGAAAGGAGGAAAGGTGCAAGTAACCTACTAAAAACTATAAAGAACTAGCAATTCCCTGCGGCTTCGCCCGCTATTATTATTTTTTCATTCAAAGTTTACCATCATTTAGTTTTTGAAAATTCGCGAAATACGTATTAAAATTCATTTATTTTATTTAGAGAATCTTTTCAGGAAGTTTCAGGTTAATCGAACCATAAAATAAAAGTTTCATACAAATGAAAACACCCCGTTTAACCCCTTTAGGAGTGGAATTTTCTAAAACCCTTTCTTAGTGGATGCTTACGTCTTAAGAAGAACCTACTGTCCAAATTTCAGCTTTTTAGGTCCAGCGGTTTGGCCTGTGTGTTGATGAATCAGTCAGTCAGTCAGGACAATTAATTGTATATGTATAGATAAAGTGGTTTGGGTAAAATGGACTCGTTGGGTAAGGAGACGAACTCCTGGCTCCTCTCACAGAAAAAACTCCTTACACAACCGAGTTCTGTAAAATGAAGTTTCTATCAAATATTGCACATCCCTCTTTTCAAACCAGCCTTCCCATCCAAGTTGTCATTCTACAATACGGAACACTAGAGAATAGAAAACAAATGTATGGGGAATGAGATTCTTTCGCTAAGTCACGTGAAGTATGTTATTCCCATACATGTGTTTTCTATCCTCTAGCGTTTCGTATTACAGAATGACAACTTGGCTAAGGACAGCGTGGATCCGCCTCTGCCTTGATCCCAAGACAAATACTTACCGCCCACATGTCGAGAGTGCTATCCATATCGTTCATTGCTTTAAACAATTCGTTCACTTTATCCTTTTTCAAGCAATCCATGTAAACAGATTCAGTAAAGGTTTCTTTATCCACCATATTATCATAACAATATCTGATTACTTCTGCTAATGTGCTATGTTTCATGTAAAACGCTATGTTGGCGATGTGCGAGCCGTAGTTGGACAAATAATAGACACATTCCTTGTAGAAGAATGGGTCGAGTCTCTTATGTTGATGGTCCACTTTGGGTTCATTGTGGTTATTGTTCCTTCGGAGTAATCCTTGGGCTAAGCTTTTCTTGGGCTGGACGGTAGCTGTTTGGAAGTCGCTGTAGTCACCTTGCTTTATTTTCCTGACACTGGCTAGAGTATGCATTATATTTAAAGCTGGTTCCGTCAGTTGTATTTTCTTTTTGCTCGTATTTAGTGTTGTTAACTTTTCGTTTGTTGACTGAAAGTGTTCCAAACATATTATAATCTACAAAGTCCTTTGTCTAAATTTATTACACACTACTACATAGGGGACGTGCATTAATCACGTGATGTTTTTTAGCAACTTTTTAACCCCTCCCCCCCTCCTGGTGATATGTGGTGAGGTTTTTAAACTACCCCTCCACCCCTATCCAAAATCACGTGTATTTTTTTGTAAAAAATTTCAATATGGATTATATTGAAATTTTCGGAATATTATCTTTAAATACAGGTACTTAACTGATTAAATGTTGAAGGGGAAGTCGTTGCCGGCAACGGTGAGTCAAGGCCACGTGCCGCTGTTTGGTTTCGAAATCGTGCATTCAACGAAAAATAAATACACGTGATGTCTCATTATACCCCTCCCCCTCCTGGTGATATTTCGTGATTTTTTCGGACCCCCCCCCCTTTCGAGCCTCACGTGATTAATGGACGACCCCATAGGTACAAGTATAGCATAGAGTTTATATAAATATTAAGAATAGAGTACGCGTTTGTCTATGGACCCCCTAATCAAATCGTAGGCAGATTTTCCTCCAAGAGGCAGGTGAACTGAACTTTTTATAGTTATAAGAGTTATTATTATTATTCTTATCATGTACACAAAAAAAATATACAATAGAATATAGTGTTATATTGATATGTAAGTGACAAGTAGTGATGGGTTTGATCTATCATAAGTGCAAATGTCTATAAATACAGCTGACAGTAGTACTTACCTATTTTCGTGTAAGTACCTGATATTTATGTATTTTGATGTTCTTACTCGTGCCTACGTGTTCTTACTTGAAATAAGCATTCTATAGTATTTACTTGTACTTATTCATATTCTAAGAAGTATAGCCTACCTTAATAGTTTCTGCTTTATGCAGCAACTGTTGATTGACCGGATAGTTCATATCTTCGAGCATGCTTATAATTTCGTTTAACAATGGCGGGTTGGAGCGCGGCCGTCCGTCCGACTGCACGCTAGACACCGATGTCCTGTCCGAATACCTCATGCTGTGCAACCTTCTGTTAACGAATTGAGACTCCGAGGCCTCTCGGCCGTACTCGTAGTCTTCCGTGACCTCTGCACACATGTTGAGAGCGCTCTTGAAACAGTGCGCGAACTTGTCGCGGGCTTGTTTGAAGCAACCGGCCTTCAGGCACGCTTTGCCCCAGGCGGCTAATACGCTGTTCCGTGGCAGACCTGATTTTGTTGCTATTTCTAGTGCTAGTTCCCACTTTTCCGCTTCTAACAGTGATCGAACAATTTGACCTAAAAGTTAAATGCATTAATTACCGAGTGTAGTGAAACGTCTAATAACCAGTAAAAGAAAATTCAATCATTTAGTGTAAGTGACAGTTCAATCAGAAAGACTTTGCATATCTTTTAGTTCCAATAAAATATGATTTGAATTTGAATTTTGTATAGGAACTAGGAACCTAAGTAATACCAACTAAACAAATGTATGGAAACTTAAGGCAACCTCATTCATAAAAATTAAACCATCAGGGTAGAGCGTGATACGTATGGCAGTGGGTAATATAAGTCTCTGTACGCAAGGCAGTGTGTAGTGTAAGAGTCTACACGTATTGCAATAGGAGTAGGTACACACGGCGACACCTCAATTTAGACTGTTTGGACTTTGTTAGAAGTTGAACGAATCGTGCGAGGGTGCGATATGTTGTTGTTATTTCGTCCCACTCGGCACGTGGCCTGCGCCCGCCAGCCGCCGTGCATGCGGCGTCCAACCACTCCCTCTCCAACTATTCTCTGTGTTGTAGTTATCGTTAAATAGGGTCGTCGAACTTGATGTGTAGCCGTGTGTACAAGTATATAAATGTACGCATGGCTGTAGGTAGGTATTGTAAGCGTGGTGCACCAGTGTGTAGTAGTATGTATACCTACCTATGTACTCATAGTAGTAGGTATAGTTAGGTCAGTAATATATAGCAGTGCATACAGGCAAAAATACTTTGTCTACCCTACGACTTCTCTGGATGACTATAATATTGTAGGTGTCGCGAAACGCGAGGTAGTTTTCGATTAATGTCGCAAACGCGAGATAGTTTTAGATTTATTTGTAATTCGTACCGACAATGACGGTACCGCCGCCGCGCCAAGCGATAAATGCGCGCGCAGGCACATTTTACGTTTATTAGTGAACGAGCTGGCAGACAGGCGACATCGCCATGGCGCGCGAGAGCGACGATATTGGGTAAGCACGGAAGAGAGTGACTCGAGACGAGACCGGGCATATCCCTGGTAAGTGCTTACACTATTCTAGCTAATAAGGCCCTAACGCGGTGGTTCGATACCACGGCAGAGCAAAGATTATGGTTTGATTAGGATACAACGATTGCGTGTGACCTTAGGTCAAAGGTCCATGTCATTGGACAAGCCGAGCATTTGTAAGCTCGTACAAGGGAGTGGCCCGGGAGCACACTCACAAGGCATAGCCATAGTTAAACGATCGACTATGAAGATGGAGAAAGGGCAGGACTATGGGGAAGGTGGAGGTCCTCGTGGGCACAGACCCATGTCCAGCGGTGCCACAGCCCTGGGTAAACTGTATCGACCAGGAACCCAGGGCTGAACGATAGCGGAGTGAACTGTACCGACCAGGTACTCCGCTAAGGAAGGGAGCACCCGGGCGCAGTCGCTGCGCCCTGACTGGAGCCATAGTCGATCGGAGGGTAACTCTGAATAGATCAGGCCCTTGGATGGCAAAGCCTATTAGTCTAGTTATAAAGCGAAGCATAACTGATGGATAACTCATACGGAACATAATCTTTGTTGCGCACATACTAGTTTGTTAAGAACCTTGGCAGGAATCCCATTAGATATGAGATTCCATGATTGTAGGGCGCGACAGTAGGTATTGTAGGTTGATCTTCTTTGCCTACCCTGTAATAAAAATGTGTGGACGCCACAGACTGGGGTGTGCGCATGGCAGTAGTTACATAGATAGTGTATATTAATAGTATGGGGGTGCACTGACTGGGGTGTGCGCATGGCAGTAGTTACATAGATAGTGTATATTAATAGTATGGTGGTGCACTGACTGGGGTGTGCGCACGGCAGTAGTTACATAGATAGTGTATATTAATAGTATGGTGGTGCACTGACTGGGGTGTGCGCATGGCAGTAGTTACATAGATAGTGTATATTAATAGTATGGTGGTGCACTGACTGGGGTGTGCGCATGGCAGTAGTTACATAGATAGTGTATATTAATAGTATGGTGGTGCACTGACTGGGGTGTGCGCACGGCAGTAGTTACATAGATAGTGTATATTAATAGTATGGTGGTGCACTGACTGGGGTGTGCGCATGGCAGTAGTTACATAGATAGTGTATATTAATAGTATGGCGGTGCACTGACTGGGGTGTGCGCATGGCAGTAGTTACATAGATAGTGTATATTAATAGTATGGTGGTGCACTGACTGGGGTGTGCGCATGGCAGTAGTTACATAGATAGTGTATATTAATAGTATGGTGGTGCACTGACTGGGGTGTGCGCATGGCAGTAGTTACATAGATAGTGTATATTAATAGTATGGCGGTGCACTGACTGGGGTGTGCGCATGGCAGTAGTTACATAGATAGTGTATATTAATAGTATGGCGGTGCACTGACTGGGGTGTGCGCATGGCAGTAGTTACATAGATAGTGTATATTAATAGTATGGTGGTGCACTGACTGGGGTGTGCGCATGGCAGTAGTTACATAGATAGTGTATATTAATAGTATGGTGGTGCACTGACTGGGGTGTGCGCATGGCAGTAGTTACATAGATAGTGTATATTAATAGTATGGTGGTGCACTGACTGGGGTGTGCGCATGGCAGTAGTTACATAGATAGTGTATATTAATAGTATGGTGGTGCACTGACTGGGGTGTGCGCATGGCAGTAGTTACATAGATAGTGTATATTAATAGTATGGTGGTGCACTGACTGGGGTGTGCGCATGGCAGTAGTTACATAGATAGTGTATATTAATAGTATGGTGGTGCACTGACTGGGGTGTGCGCATGGCAGTAGTTACATAGATAGTGTATATTAATAGTATGGTGGTGCACTGACTGGGGTGTGCGCCGTGGTGCGGCACGAGGTGCTGCGCCTGGTGCGCGACCAGCGTGGCCATGGCGTCGGCGTGCGCCAGGCAGCGCGCCGCGTGCAGCGCGCCCGTCTCCGCCACCAGCGTGCGCGCGCCCCTGACGTTACATTACACCGTACACAGAATATAACAAGACATCTAGCTAGCGTGCCGCCAATAAGGGCAGAAAGTCAGCATTCTTACACGAAACACACGTTATGGATATTTATTCAAATGCGACTATTTTGTAGTTTAAACAATATTTCTTAATGAAATTCAATTTAAAAACACCAGAGCTAGATCGTGACTGACAAAACTTCAAAAGTAAAACGCACCACTGTTGCGTTTTCTTCAAGTCCGTGACAGATGCATGTATTATAAATAAAAACGCATTATTTGCTTGTGCGAATGAGGAAGAAAGTTTCCATCTCTCTAGAGATCCTTCCTCTATTACACACACTTATGCTCCATTTACATTATTTTGTCTATTTCTACATTATTTTAGGCGAGGCTATGCCTCCCTAACTGCCGCACCTACAAACGTCAATTAATTGTGATTAAGTCATATTTTGTAAATGGATTATTTCGACTTTAGAAGTCAAATAATACTTCATACGTGGACAGTGAGTAAACATATCAATAATCTCGTAATTAATACTAAAAGATAATCATAAGAGACTCGGAGAGTTGAAATAAATAGATTACAAAAAATGACTTAATTGCGATTAAAGTTAATTGATGTCTGTGAGTGCGGCCGCAAGTGTGCTTAAGCTAGTCTAGTCGCTACCATTCTAGCTGGAGCACTTTAGGCGCTCGCCCGGTGAAGCTGTTATGTTATGGCCATCTGCGGCCAACATTACTACTCATACGAAAAAAATGCTCATTTCCGCGGAGAGTTTCGCACCCGTTTTCGGGTGAGGACTGTCTTTGCCTACGCCTACGATTTGAGTCAAGAAACTGTCTCCGGGTACATGGGTCATTATACACACAAAGGCGTAGCTTCATACTCTTTATAATTATTACGTCATGCGGCCCTTTTTGCAGTCGGGGCGGAAACCTTTAAAAGGTACTTGGACTCCGAAAGGGCGGAAGCCGTTAAATGTGATTGTTTCCCAAAAAAACCTCCCCGGTGGGCTTCATCGACCTCACCAGACTCTCCAGCACCAAAAGCTCACTAGAACTCGTCTTAGGAGTAGGTAAGCAGAGAATACACGCTCCACCGGCACCTTCACTGTGCTCGCGACGCCCCAGGCCCAACACCACATCGTCGCCCGCCAAGGGGTCGCATTTAGTATGAACGGAAAGAACCCATTGTCCCCATTGCCCATTTGTCTGCGGCCCACGAGCCCGATTTAAGGCAGGTATATCGTGCAGCCTGGCTTACTAAACTTTGACCATGAATCGTATTGCAAGTGTACGTTTTTTGCCATCTATGACAATTTTTCAGACTTTAAAAAATAAATCACCTAGGATAAGCCCTATGACCCAACCTATGTCTTGTAAGAATGTCGCAGCCACATAATATGTGATGCATTGCCTCTTTTTCACTTTCACAGAATCGGTAAGTTTTTTTATTTGATAACCTCGTACGTAATTAAGGCAACAATAAATATTTAAACACTTCTTTTCATATATTTGAACAACGATGCCTAAACAAAGGAAGTCTAGTGTAAAATGAAAAATAATGTTACCCGTTCTCAGTGGGTGTTCTCGCGTAGAGCTCAGCGGCTGCTAGCAGCAGCGAGCGGCGCGCGCGCACCAGCAGACGCGCGTCGCCGCCGCCTGACAACTCGCGCGCCACCTCCTCACTGCGGTCCAGCAGGAACCTGCCCCCACACAACATAACTAGATTAGATAACTTTGCATCCATAGCTGAATTCACCTCGTCTTCTGCCTAAAAACCGCCGCCAATAAGTAAAAAAGATTTTTTGTCGTGAAGTTGCGGAAACCAGCCCATTATACCAGTACCAATGGGAAAGTAGGATCTCACTTCGACTGTTTGTTTTTCTTGTCGGTTTTACATAAAAATCGTTTTTCTTTGCGGTTTCACATCAAAATCTCGCATGAGTAACAGATTGTATAATAGAATAGTCCCGTAAAAAAAATCCATGGTCAGAAGGATAATGGGATTAGAGCGTGGAAGTCCCAAATGTGTAAAAGTACACAAGCTGCAACTACAAGTTATAAAAATGAGTAACAGTCATGGGCATCTTATCAGCTAGTCAGTGATTTGGCACTAGTTTTTCTGGGCGTACGTGAATTTTTTTAGTAACCCTGAGTCTGCCGGAAGTGATGGACTCAAGCGTGAAGTGATTGAAACTCCTGCCGCTCTCCACTCCTATTTCCCACTCCATTCATAACTCATTTGGATATAGCGTGTCTTAGACTTACCTCGGGTAATCCAGATTAATGGAGTGCATCTTCATAATAGACAAACAAAGAGTGACATTCGGTGTGAACTCAAAACTGAATTCCGTTCTGACAGCTTCATTTCTGTTGGCGTTGGTCGAGAGACACCAATCCATGCATGTGATCCCGCTGCCCGCGGAATCCGAATTACTACTCAACATGAAATTATCAGGATCAGAGCTGGACTTTTTATTCATGGTTTGAGTGTAGCAATCGTCGCAGACGCGGAACTTGACACCACTGGGATACGTCGGAACGTGCATCCTGTGTCGCGAACAAGCGTGGCATACAAGACGCCCGCAGCGCCGGCAATGGTGCCTGCGTATTATCATTGAGAATATTGACGTGTGACACAGCATGCACCGGTCCGTCGAATAGTCCTCCACCCACTGCTCCTTGCTCGGCACTTGCTCTGGCATCACGAACGGTTTATTCGCTGCTTCGAGGTTTATGGAATCTAACGATTGTAGCAACGCATCGTCGGACAGTTTTGGTGGAGTCGGACACGTGTTCCTTGGATTCTTAAGGTCTAAAGCTTTTTCAGCGTAAAATCTTAGCAGCGCGTCGACGGCATTCCGCGAAATCACTACACTTTCAATAGATTTAATGTTATAATAGAGATTATCGCCGCTCGGGTCTCGCTTCAAGTTCGGGGATATTTTATTTATAATATCAGTTAACACGTCTAATTTAGCATTCATTAGGAACTGCTCGATCATCAACAACGGATTATCTATTAGTTCCCAGAACAGGTGACGCATGTTGGCGTCGATTTCAAGCATTATCTGCAATCCTATTTTAATGTTTTCGAACGATTTCCAGTTGAATGAATTATCCGAAATAAAGTCGACGCAGACCTGTAATATTTCTACGTTTCGAACTTTTGCCAGCTCATCTTGAATCAGATCCATAGCTTGAGAAGTAGGGAGTCTTAATAGAAGCTCGTGCACTAGATCTGGAGTAGCTTGCCTGGTATATTCAAACATTTGTCTCAAAAGATTCATTACAATTAGATTTTTCATGTTTTCAGATACTTCATGCACGTCTGCCCATTCCAAGCAAAGTTTGAACTGAAAACGAACTTCTTGTTAGTAAAGACCTATCTCAAATAATAAAATTTATTTCTTTATAAAAACAAAAAAACAAACCTGTTGGCTATCCATCAGCACTTCGATAATACTTTCAGGATTTTCCATCGATTTCTCGTAAATGTTGTACCAATGATTCGAGCCCATTATTGATGATATCTAAAATTACGTAACTAGTTACAGTTGTACTAACATCGATAACTCCTTGCAAAACCACAAACAATTCATAATGTTATTTTGTTTTACCTGATCATATAGGGGTATTTTGATTATCCATTCGGTGCATCTCTCATACAAGCCATCCTCTGAAAGATCCTGATTTACTAAAAACCGCAGGTAGTCTAAAACTTGCAAAGCACCTTCTGCGGGCCAGACGCTTAAATTGTTAAGAATTAGATCCATTTTCAGTTCTGAGCATTTGAGAAATTGGCAATACTTCCAGTTATTATTCATTTTTGCATTTGTTGCCAGTTTAAAGAGAATCAAGTCTCTCAAGTTAGACAGATTCGCACTGCACATGAGTTGGCGTTCCGATAACGAATCAATAATGTTTAAACATTTCAATATTTTCCCAGATTCGATCAGTCGTGGCATAAATAGAAACAGTTTATCGAGATCTACTGTAGAATGCAGAGACGCTAAGTATTTATTATCGCCGAATAAATGTTTGGTGCAATTGAATCTATCCAACTCCATGTAATTATTCAAGCATCTAGTACGCGCGTCCATGCTCTGTTGTAAACTGTTTTCATTAGGAGATGTATGGATTTTCTTTATGATATGCGCCAACACCCAGTTGTGTAAAACAACGTATGTAAGACACTGCGGATCCGGGGACCGTGGCAACGGCGCGAAGTTTGTGACTGGATCCACAAATAGGTTTTCTTCCGGATTTTTGAAATCATATACCACTTGAAGTAAGTTATTAAAATTAACTTCGCTGGCTTCTTTGTATGGACCGGCTAGTGTAACGGATGGACAAAAATTCAGAATCAGTTTTGGTATCAAATTGACATTTAATTTCTTACATATCGGTTCCAAATTAGTCACGGGAATTTCTTTATTGTTAATCATGTTCCCAAAAATGTCGTGAAGATTCCTCTCGAGCACTGAGAAATACGGCAAATCGCTTCCGCTGTCAACAGAACGATTATCTTCCTGTTCTAATTGGGACACAGTTTTGCAATACATATAACACATCCTTAAATATGGAATTCTGGTCTTTCTGCTGCCTTGCCTCGTCACTTCGCCTACGTTGCATATATCCTTGTCCGACGCGGCAACGGCGTTCATGTAAATCTGATGATATCTTTGTAATAAATTTGGGTCCAATTCAACAGATTCTTTCGGATCTACGATGTCAACTAAATCTTCGCAGGATTGCCTCAATTCTCTAGAGAGTTGATTCAATTTGCAAAAATCTCTATGTTTTATAGGTATTCGGCAATCCGTAATCAGTTCACAGATATTATCGATAAAATCAAATGATTTTTCAGTGTTACCAAAAATTTCAAACGTTACGCTCGCTATGTCTTCCACAAAACGGATATAATTGGTCTTTTTGACCGCTCCTATATCTGTGCTATTTCTCACTTCAGCCAGCTTTCTCTCGACAACGTTTATAAGACCGTATGTAATTTCCCTATTAAGCCCGCTGCTCAACAATATATCTACCGCATTTATAAAAGGGGCATTTTGATGATTATATAATTGCAAGTGCGGATGTCGAGCACCTAACTCAATAATATCGAATGAATTTGGTGCTCTATGAGACGCTAGAAATCCTTCTACTAGCCCCATAACTTCAGTCGACACAACAGATAAAGACGAAAGTTCTTTCGTGGGATAGCGAGTATCGTCTCTATAATATATGATATTTTTAATTTTGGCTATTAAATTCCGTAGATGTTCTGTAAATGTTACTTCAGTTGCAATTTCAGAATCGGCTAAATCAAACATCTGGAAGAAAAATATTGGAACATAATTTATTTTCTTGGTCAATGTCGAAAATACCAACACTTCAGGTCATAACCCTCTTTATGGCGAAAGTGGTTACCTATGCTTAAAGCAAAAGATTTCTCTAACATTTTCTTATAATTAGTTTCGTTTTGATACTCCACTGCCGCCCTACACGTGGTCAATGGCGTGATACAATATAATTTCGGTAAGACTCAAATACATATTTAAATAATCGACTTCTTTCTTTTCTATCAATCATTATGAAAATCATCCGGATTTTTACAATATCATCTAGAAATTGTTAGAATGACAAAATAAACATGTAAACAAATGCAGAGTTCATATCGCCGATATATGGTTGGAAGATGATGCCAACAATTTGTAATGTTTTCTGATAACATTTAACAGTGAGATTAATAGTGTTTAAATCCTGCATTATTGTACTTGTTCATTTAAGTGTTATGAAAATATGAGGTAGTCACCAATGTTATATTTTACGTGTTGGCATCCCTGCTTTGTGTAAAGTATAAAAGTGGCTGTTGATGTGAAAAATAGGTCATTCGCTGTACAACTCTCGTCAGAGAATAAACTGTCCTCGTGTATTTGTGTGTCTCATTCCTTTAATAAATAAATGTCTAATAAAATATTTACCTCTTACTATCATAATACAGCCATTATTTGAAAATCACAAGACTACTGACCTACACTGACGCTGTGCACTTGCAGGCAGTTTAAAAGATTTAAACGCCTTGAAATTTATTTAAAAAGTTTTAATTGTCTTGAATTACGTTCTCTTTGTGGTAATTAATTGCAATGTCATTTTTCACGTCAGTGAAAATAATTTATTGGAAATGTTTTGTGTTTTTCTATTGTTATACAACACGATGAATACATACGGTTTTGTTACACAAGATACGTATGATGATTTATTGAAAGATAATGCCGATTATAAAATTGATCTAGTAATCAATAAAGACGATTATGAGATGATTAATCTCAACAAACTAACTGGACAGTTTGATAATATGGAGCAAAAGTTTAGTGAATTGGACAAGTTAGTTAATAAGAAATACAATGAGCATTTCAAAACGAAACGTGATAATATTAAATATAGAAACCGAAAAGTCACAACTGGTAAAACTTTATCGAAAGGAGATTTGAATACAATTCGTACAACATATGCAACACCGGTAAACATGTTGAATTAATACTTTATTTCTATTTCTGTATGTAGGGCTCAGAATTTCCTATTTTTATTTGAAAAAAAAATAATCCAATGCTATCCTGTAATCGTTATTCGTAAAGCATCATCGAATTTTTTTGACATTCTATTTGAGATGATTGTATGATTTTAGAAACGAATCGTTTGTGAATACTGCTAAAATCGTAAACAATGCCTATGGGAAAATAAATTAAATCTCGTTTGAAACGATGTGGACGGATTTATTTTATCGGATTGCTATGGAGGGTCAGGCAAGGGACTGGCAGCAGGCGGTGTTACTGGTTGAAATACGCTTTTTTATAACATATTTGCATTGGTTTCAAATAATAAAAATATCGGGAATATAAATATGTGTTCCGACGACAGCATCACATCAGACATGTACAACATCAAATCTATTAACTTAATTACCGTGATACGAATTGTAGAATTATTCAACAAGGGAAATATGTGTTAAAATGTAATGTAAATATTAAAAGCTTATGAACATATTTACAGGTAACTAAACACGTCCGAAATAAAAGAAGTATACACAGAAATGACGAAGTAGAATATAGTTATGATCTTTTAGTAGCGGAATATAACGACGTCGGCGTTCGTGAAGCAGAATCTAATGAGACTTATCGTGCAAAGAAATCAGGTGAGTAAGTGGCAGAGACAAACATAAATTTACAGGATAACGTAGAAATTAAAAATTAAACCACCGCACCGTAGGTACTAACACTACACGTGCTCCACCTATTTGCAATGGCGGTAATTAATGTAGAAGTTTAAATCACACCTATTTAAGCAGTGGGTTTGAACTGAAATGTACCAATAGATATGCATCCATAAACAATCGCCAAAACTTAATAATGTTTACTACGCAATCGCCGTTAGCGAACCGCCTTTCTGAGACGTATAATAATGAATGAGTGAGTAATAATGAATGAACAATAAACAAGCACCTCTAAAACATTGCTTTATTTACAGATACATCTAAATATGTAATAATGGATTCACTAAAAGAAATTATATCGATCAAACTCGGACGTAAAAACTGCACGGAAAATGACGTTAAGGGCATTGGTTTGAAAGCGATCAAATGTTTGTGGGACGATTACAAAGCTCAGCGACGCTCATCAACATTTATCAGAAAATCTCTTTGGAGAATTATTAAGATATGGTTCCTGGTGTATCTAGCCATGGCGGTACCTTTATGGTGTACCAGAGGTACGTGGTTGTACGCGTACAGTGAACAGATATTACCCAACCATAATGACGATATCAAAACCTGTACAAGGTGGGGCAAAAGTAATCACCCCTTTAGAAGACTCTATAACTTTTGCAAATGACGACAAATATCAATTCTGTTTTGAAATCTGTGACGTAAACAGATGCAGAATACAGGTCAATAAGCCATGGAACGCTTTACTCCTCAAGATCGGAATAATTGTGTAATGAAGAGGACGATTTTTTGTCCAAAATCATCATGAGCGATGAGACCCATTTCCATCTCTCCGGGTACGTGAATAAGCAAAATTATCGCTTCTGGGTAGTGAAAATCCGCGTATGACCCACGAAGAGCCATTACACCTGCTCAAAGTTACTGCATGGTGGTTTACGCTGGAGGAATCATCGGGATATTTTTCGAGAACGCCGCGGGCCAAACGGTTGCGGTTGCAAGCTATGATCAACGAATTGTTCCTTCCTCAATTGGATTAATTGGGACTGGAGGGCATGTGCTTCCAACAGGGCGGAGCAATGGCGCACACTGCACGAGCCACAACCGATATTCTGAAGGAAGCATTTCCGTGTCGTCTAATCTCTCGCTTTGGCGATTTGCACTAGCCGGCCGATCACCCGATTTGACTGCTCCAGACATTTTTGTCGGGTTACTTAGTCTCGGGTTTATGTAAACAAGCCTCATACTTTAAAACAATTAAAGAGTTACTCGACAGGAATGTGAAAACAGGAGTCGGTATGACCAATGACGGCCCACTTGACCGATATCATTTTCTAGACATGATGAAAAAAAAACCAATTCATTAAATAAACATAATCCGCAAGCAGAACCAAAATTTTTCATACCTAAAAAAAATCACAGCAAATCAACATCGGGTGATTACTTTTGTCCCACCTATCAGAGCCTTGACCTGAAAGTGGTCGGCAGGTATAATATATGTATAATAATATTGTGCTTCCCAGACTTAAGCTCACAGCGACTTCTAAAGCAAACTGCTTTCCGCGATCATCCCATTAAAATAGTAGTTCCATTTAAATTATTCCATGGGACAATGGGAATGCTCAGGATATTTAATTAGCTGCACTCACTAATATATACTACAACATTTATTAATATTAAGCCATTTCACAGGATGGTGTTGCTGCTGTTTGTTCTGCAAATTTTTCAAACCTCAAAAAACCATTAATGAAGCAAAGAAATATATTTCTTTAAATCCTCCTGGTGTCTTAAAAACAAAATGTAGGGAAGTACAATATGACCCGACTGAACGAGAAAAACAGAGTTACGAGGAATTCGAACACTTCTTAAGAACTTTGTAAAATATAAAATAAACATATTTCCCTAAACTGGATGTTTTTTATCATCTTTATTTAATTTACCATAATTATGTTTCCCTGCGACATGAGTTATAACCATTTACCAAACACAGCAAACTCCGGTGTATCAGGGTGATGTTTGCCTTTATGAATTAAGTGTAATGTAAGCTAACATACCCTTATATAAATGAATAAATGCAGATGGTAAATAATTTTACAGCTATATTCATTGATATATTATTTGTACCTGTACTTGTTACTAAAGTAACACCACAAAGTAAGCGTGTGTTCTTATTTTGATTCGAGTTCTTATTTAGATTGTCTTCAAATGTTTTGAACCTTATACTGCAATTCTTAAGTTTCATTTTAAAACGAGTTTAAATATGCATATTATTATGTTTAAGCAACTACTAAAACAATGTCGTGTTTTGTTTCACTTTGTAATTTAGTAAGTACTTCAAATAGTACATTGATGTCTACATCATTACATAGGTAAACTGCAAATAACATTGATAAGGTCATGTTATTTTAAAAAACTTACCTCTAAAATTTGATTTGCTTTGGAGAAGTCATTATGATACAGAGCAAGCGCGACTAAACTTGTTGGTTTTGCCAGCATAATTGAAATAAAGTCAATACCATTTCCCTGTTTTGCCAAATACACTGGAAAGTAAAAATATATTTTAATTTTTTTTATACAACCAAGCGACGAGACAAGCAAGACGTTCGCCTGATGGTAAGCGACACGCCCGCCTATAGACAGCTAGATAATTTGCACTACCGGTCCTCACCCGAGACATTAGTAATTAAATCTATAATACTAAAATAATATCTATAATATCTAATAATATAGCTACAAAAGCCCATTATCCAGGCTGACTGGATAAAGTGTGGATAATTCATTGCCACCTGACAAGTACTTTTGCGGTCACGAACGGTATGTACCACCTTTAGGGATGACAATAGCATGCACGAGCCGGCCCAAAATACGTGCGGGCGAGGTAAGCGCACGTAACGTTGTTCAAACGATTTTGATTGAAAACTGGTACACCGTACGTGTCCGCGATAGTACCTAACGTAAAAAGTAAAATAAAAATAAATTAATAAGCTACAAAGAAACCTTCATCATCATCATTCATTAGCAGCCGATAGACGTCCACTGCTGAAGAAAGGCCTCCCCCGGAGGGGTTGCAATAACCCCCCCCTTGGCAGGCGGCTTGGGGATCGCAGTAGGTATAGGTGGAAGATAAATCCAAAAGAAAGATGCTGCTGCCATTCTTCCTGTTCTCGCTTAGTCGCATCTTACGACACCCAACGAGAGGAGATGGGGGGATGCAATTCTAAACCGGCACCCTACGGCTAAAGTATACCTTACTGAAAGTGTACCTACTAGTATTGTCATAAGATTCGGAATGTGTGGACAACGCGAGGCCTGAGCAAGTGACGCTCTATGCAAACACGAAGCTTTTGACCTTTCGTATGGCCATCGTTTGCATATTCGGTTTCTACGCGCAAGTCCACTGAATGTGTTGATGAAATAAACGTAAAATATTTTAGACCTGTTTTTACGTATACCAGAATAGCATACTGAATACCTTATTTTAATATATCCATTTTTTTACCAGTCAGATAGTATAAATTTAACAATGCTAACATATTTGATGTTACTTACTGTCTTCAGAAACTGTAGACGTAAACATAGCTTGATCAATGTCATGCTTAGTATTAGTATTCCTTCTCTTAGTTTTTGGTTTCTTCCTAAACATTTTTAAGTCTAATTCACGTGCTTCATCTTCACTACTTTCATCAACCTCAACATAATCCAAACATAATTTCAATGGCAGAGGGCTTGTATCAGGGGACAGTGTTGATACCAGTTGTAACTTCCATATTGAGTGATTTACCACTTTAACCAACTTTTTCAATCTCAATGCAATATCTTGTTCATTGTTTTCAATGTCAGATTTATCTTCTAATTTCTCCAAACATAATTTTAAACTGTTCAACACAAGTTGAGTTGTGTATGAATTGCACATGAACCCTGAATTTGAGATGTTGCTGCTCTTTGAATGTTTAGATTGCTTTTTAGAATAAAAGTATGAACAATCTGAGTGGGCTCCACAGGGAGACTCTAGATTGTTGTGTTCATGGCATGAAAAATATTCACATCTTAGGAACAGACACGAGAATATATTTTCAATTACCTCAATGCAACTTTGCAAAGGCTTGATTGATAAAATAAGACGTTTGATTTCATCCAATGAAGACACAGTGTCTTGCGCTTCTTCAGCACCTTCAGATGCGTTCAATATTGTATCAATTATTTTTGTTATTGCACAGTAACTATTGTATGTCATCATATCCCAATTGGAAATTAGATTTCCTTGAGATTTTGTGTCAATTTTATATTTTAAACTTTTCAATTCAGAAACAAAATCATTATTAACATTCAAAAGTCGTGACACTTTATATCTATCTACTTTAGAAAGTCTACACACTTGAGATATTACAGCTAGAGCGCTCTGTGTTAACACCTGACTAAATATTGAAGTTGTCATGATCTTACAATTATTTTCCAAACAAAATTTAATAATAGCTAGCTCTCTTTTCACCTCAGTTATATAAAATTGTAGTTGATCATCTGCTGTTGTATATGTATCTAGAATTGAGAATATATTTGTCAACTGATGCACAAGGGATGTCAAATCAAATGTTTCTGGACTATTAGTGAGATCAATCAGCACCATTATAAGAATTTGCTTTGTGAAATTATTTATTTTGAATGTAACATTTTTCATATCGTGAAGTTGTTGTTTATACACCTGTGCTGCCTTCAATAACCAATGTGTTTTGTCTTGGTAGCATAATTCTAGCATATATTCTGGTGTTAGTTTGAATTCTTTTTGTGGTTCATTTTTCTGTATACAATCTGATGTTTTGGTCAGAAGCTCTGGTCTCTTTTGGGGTATAAGACTCAATAGAATTTGCTTTCTATACTGCCTGAAACCTTCTTCACAGATTATGTGTAAAACCTGATTAATGAATTGTGTGAGGAAATTGTCATTCCATCTCACCAAAGACAATAATGTTATAAGTTTATCTACAGAATTGTTTTCAGTTATTTCATGTTTCAAGACATCTAAATACAAGGTCTGAATTTTGGTGATATTATAGTAATTTGTGTCATTTTCTTGTATGTAAGAAAGAACACTTGTTGTAGTCACTGGATTACTTTTTAAATTTACTTTGAAGAAATCAAGGGTTTCTTCAGTGAAGTCTTTGCATGGTTTTGATTCTTCTATGTCATAATGTAATTGGATGATTTCCTAAAGAAAAAAACAATGAGAATAAATACACCACAAAATAATTTACTTACATTTGTTGTACAGTAAAAAAGAAAAGTAGTGAATGACATACTTCTAATATGCTGTCAGTTAGCTGATCAAGAAGATGAAGCAAATAAGTTAATTCTTCTTCCTTCATCTTTACTGCTCTCAGATTCACTTCTGCAAAAATAAATTATCAAATGTAATAAATGTGGCGGGCCCGTTGGTCTAGGCTAGTGGTTAGACACCCTGTCTGCTACCTGATGGGTCGTAGGTTCGATTCCCACCAAGTGTCTGGGTGTTTTTTTATCTATTTAAGTATGTAATTACGAAAAAAAAAATATATAAGTACCAGTATCAGTTGTCTGGTTTCCATAGTACAAGCTCTGCCTAGTTTTGGGATTGGATGAACATGTGTGGATTGTCCCAAAATATTATTATAGTTAATAATAATTAAATGTTGGCTTTACATACATTATTCCAACAACAAACAGCTATTATTTTATTATGTCCTGTTTATATAACATGATAAGTATTACAAACTGCCAACAAGTAAACAAATAATTGTCTTATCATTGTCTCTCGACCTATTAGTTCATGTGTCAATGACATTTACAATAATAGTAATTCTACTGTTACTAGCTGAGAAAACACACAAAAAATTTATATATGTATTAAAATAAATAAATTATTATTTCCATAATAACTTTAAAATAAAATTAATAATTTTATTTGTTCAATCATTTAATTCAATTAAAAAAAAATAACAAAAACACAAAACTAGGTTTTGACACATTTTTTTGTTAATTTGCATATTAGATGTAACTATTTCTTACAGGATTTAATAAACAGATATTAAGACACTTATACTTATTAACCTATTTCTTATTGCTACTTGACTAAGTCTGTGTGGTCATTATCATTTCAAAACAAAGAAATAAACAGGAAAATGGATTTAGCATATTCAACTGTTATTCCCAATCACAAGATTGTATAGGTACAATAGTCACAGCGGATCTTTTTGTCTCTGAAGTTAGGTATTGCAAACTATTGCGCACATACATATTATTTTCTTTCTAATAATTTTACAAGTTGTAAGTGTAGTTATTATTTTTGTTCTGAACAAAAATGTGTTTGTGTAGAGCACAAAACACGATCTTAGACAAGTTGCCATTCACCCGAAATAAGTATTCTGTATAAACAATATTTCTTTTGAACTGGTTTTGTATAAATTACGCTAAAGACCTAGATTATCTGCTAGGAGTCAACAACAAATAATGGGAATCAATTGCTCTAAAATTCCGCTAGATCTAGCTCCAACAGCACTAAAATGGCAGCACTGGTTTCCACTGACATATTATAGTACAGTGTTAAAAAAACTCTGTCCAATCACTGAAGGTTTTATTCAGTGTGGTAATACAGTTATATGTTTATTACGATTTTGTTGAGTATCTCATAAATATTTTTCCAGAAATCTATCTGCAATGGTGATATTCCCCATTACAGATTGGACAGGGGTTTTTTAATACTCTGGCACATAACAAGTTTTGTTGACAATTTAGATTGATATCTCTATGGTCTATTCCTAAGTCAAATAAAAGAATGAATGTCTTTATAACAACATTTTGAATAAGTAATATTTTGAATTAGCTAGTAACAATTCAGTTTTGGCTGGAAAGGATATTATAATAATAATATCCTGGGACAATTCACACACGGCCATCTGATCATAAACTAGGCAGAGCCCGTACTATGGAAACCAGACAACTGATACTAATACTTGAATACTTTTTTTTTTGTAAATCCATACTTATATAGATAAAACACCCAGACACTTGGTGGGAATCGAACCCACGACCTGTTGGGTAGCAGATAGGGTCAGTAACCACTAGACCAATGGGTCCGTCAAAGTGTTCATATTAAAATATACACCTATCTGTTTTTAGTGTATTAATAAGAAAAATCTTGTAGAGTCAAGTAATGAAAACTTTATTATTTTATCAATATTCATTGTTTTAGTAATAAACAAAGCAGCAAAACCATAGTATAAAAATAAATTGCAAAATAGTACGACCTATTTACCTTCTTCTTGGGCATCAAACAATGAATCACGAATTGAAATTTATCACTACAAAAGAAACTAGGATATATTAATCACACAAACAACTGAGAAAGATCATTTTAAAATTAAATATGTTTTAAGTCCATCAGCTTAGGGATGTACATTACGATTCGATTTTTATGAAGATCGATTCAATTGAATACGATCTAGCGATTTTTTGAATCGATTCACTTCAATACGATCTTCATTCGAATCGATTCATAAGTTAAGTGAATCGAATCCTTTAGATCGTAATACCTAAGGTATCATAGAAACTGTTGTATTGTAAACAAGAAAGATAGATTACAAACGAATGCCGACACTATAATTATTTACATTATTGGTTTGCAATGTTTATGACGGTACAAAGCGAAGCAAGTCGATAGGCAAAAATAATGAAACATGATGCAGGTAGTTCTAAAAAGTCCTCGTTGATTTTATTTTGCTTTGATCGCCCGTGTTTTAATAATTGTGCCTATTGTGATTTTACCGATGGCTCCACCTATTAAATTCAGTGTGTTGTCGAATTTCGTAAAGACTGATATTGGAGGAAAATGGAAAATATGTCATTGTATCGTAAAATAAAAAGGTAACACCACAAACCTTTCTAACCATATGAAAAGACATCATCTTTTGCAAAGTTTTGCAAAGTAATGAAACGAAAAATCAAGATTAAAATGCATTGGATAAAATGTAAGTAACTTGTATGTTTTAATATACGTAAAGCGAAACTTGTTGTCTTTATTAACTTCCTATAGATTGAAAAAAGAAACAATTTTCAAGGCCAATGTTATTTCCCTATTTTTTTGAAATTTCATTAGTTTGTATTTAATAAAAAGAAATGTTTTATTTGTTCAAACTATTGAAAATTTCGATTTGATTATTGAATCGATTTTTAGGAGATCGATTCAACACAATACGATCCGATCCAAGAATCGATTCAGAGGCCTACGATCCATTACGATCCAAAAAATCGATTCGAAGAGAAAAATCGTGCATCCCTACATCAGCTATCAACAACAATTTCATTTTTTATTTATATTTATTTTCTTTGTTGACACTTGACGACAATGGTTGACAAGTTTGACTTGACGTATATATAATGTACTCTTTGGACTTGACCACCGACCGAACGGCGAACTGGACCGAACACTATGGCCGCGTTCCACTTGAGGCCCACACACCACAGCCACACACAACGATCAAAACGCTCCTTTAGAGCGTGTTCCACTTGGGGCCAATAACGATCACGCTCACGACCGCAGTTTCTCCCGTTCCACTTGCTTGTTGAGCTTTACCGTCGTAAACTCAAGTGGAACGATCACTACGACCCACCTTTTTAGATGGGTCGTCGTGAGCTTCGCGTGAGCGTAAGTCATGACGTCATGAGTAACGTTTTCGCCGCAACCACAACGACCGCGGTCGCTATGTGGAACGACTACAGGAGCGTTTTGATAGTTGTGGGCCCCAAGTGGAACGCAGCCCAAGAGAGTTTGACACTTAGAGGACTCAGAGTAATTAGAATGGAGCTAGTATCGCGTCGATTCGCCGAACAAATTTTTCGTGGCACTTTTGCGGGGTGCGGGAGGCGAAGTAAACACACACAGATACAATTTCACGCATACCCACCTTTGAGTATTAAACCAAAAGGAGACGACACGCGCACTATTCGCTATGAGAAAAAGTCTGTCACTTTCTGCGCGGGGGACGAGGTAACTCACACAAATACTATCTACTACTAATGCATTCTTCGCCACGTCGCTACGCAGGCACACTACAATATTATCAAACACTAACATAATCTATACGCACACAAGTAAATTCACACACAGTGACAACACTGTCTGTACACGAGATGACGTCAATTTTAAGTAAACGAGGATAGTGCATGACACTATCGATATTTTATTGTCGATGAGTTCCGATAATATTTTTGGTGAAAGTTAAATAGGTGTAAGGTATTTTTATTAATTTAGGATCATAGGAAAAGAACCTTGGGTTGTCGTCAAAATCGGATTAATTAGGATAAGTCAGTATGGTTAAGTCTGAAACTTCAAGAAATACCTAAGCTGCATTCTTACTCTTATATTATGAAAAGTCTGCCTATAAACAACTTTGTGCAATAAAAAGAAATAAATATCTTTACTCATTCCTATGATAAAATTTTAACGGCCAAAAAGGGAAAAATATTTTGCTAAATATGTTGTATTTTTGACATAAGCTAGCGTTGGTTAAGCAATGTCAAGTAAGGCCAATACATAGATAGCCGTCGTCTGGATTTTCTTGAAGATTTGAACTGAGCTTCCCTGTGCTTCGGTCTCGGTTGCTGTAGACAGTAGTCGTTACCTTCGGAGTCGCTGGACGTACGGGGCGTGGGCCCTAGGACATCCATTAAGTATGGCAGTGACTCCGAGGAGGACGGCGCACTATGGACGGAAAAACGAAGTTCCCTTTCATAGGATTTTTTAAAAATAAATATTTTATTTGATAGTTTCAAGTATACAGTTTTGTCGAGTATATTAAAACATTGAATAAATTAGTAGTTACCGGTTTTTTTTTAATAATTTTACGGCTGAAATGCCAGATCACTATATTCGGCATTTCAGCCGTACAAATATTTACGTGAAACCCATGTATTTTAAGAACTTGTGTTAGCTACCTATATTCTTGCAAATATAAAATATCAGTCATTCATATCGCATTATTTGTTGTGTTGTGCATACGTTATGAATATGTACCCTTTTCGTCAAGATCGTTAGTCATATAGGTTTGTTGTCTACAGGGCCGTCTTTACCAGGGGGTGCAAGGGGTGCGGTGCACCCGGGCACAGGGCGCCCGGGGGCGCCTGCCGAGCGCTGAATATTTAGATATTTCATTGAACTTAACGTCATTGCACAGTTTCATATATTTGTTACGACGAATACGTTTGCGCAAAATAAAATATTAAAAAAAAATAGTCATCAACAAAAATCATTGTTTTACCACAGGTTAGGTATTAGTTTTTACTTGTATTACGCTTTCGGCGCTTGTCACACCGCTCATGGTGTGCAAGCTAAAATGACTCTTATTAGTACACAAATAACAATTTTATTTCATACAAGACGCGCGCGGCAAAGTCTCTAATCCAAAGAGAGTGTATATAACCTTTGACACATTGCCGCCCGGTCGCCCGCACTTGAAGCAAAATGATCTCTAAGTCAATAAAGTGTAAGTCGTAAATTCATTTCAAATGGGTGCGCGGTGCGGTGGGTCCGCACCTGTGCGTCTGTCATAGGCGAGTAATTGCGTCCTTTGACATAGCCGTCCGGGCACTCGCACTTAAAGAGAAATGATCTCTAAAAAATCACTACAATTAGGTGTAAGTTTATATTGAATATACAGCGCGGCGCGCAGCGCCTATGCAAGTGTCGGTCAGTGATTGATCTGATTTCTTCTTTTTAAGTAATTAAATTCGTTAGCTCATTTCATTTGCGACGACCGCCGAATTAGCACGGAAGATCTAGTGGAGAAATTCATTAATTTATATGTATAGTGTAACCATAGTGTAAGTTGTAATTGTAAGTGCATGGAAATTCATGGAATAAATGGAATTTCTTCTTCATAAATAAGAGAAAAAATATCAAGGTAAGTCAATTTTATTTTTTAAGTGTTAGGTAGCATGCAGATCTCGACCATCCTCATCCAACTAATACCTAGGCGCCTACCGACTAGCTGTTCGTCGGTCCAGCGGTGGGCTGGAGGGGCGTCCGAAGCTACGTACGTTCGTTCGTTCGTGGACAGTGGTTTCCATTCGAGAACTCGTCGGTTAACATTAAAATACAATACATAGGTACAGTACCGATACCTAAAAGTACTCATACCTAGCTAGAAAAATACATCATTATAAGTATAGAATCCAAAATTGATATAAAAATAAATGATTTAATTAAAATCTTTGCCAACTCAAAAGCAAGAAAAATTGAGTTTGTTTGATGTATGTACATACAATAAATAGATATTTAGCAAATTACGTGTTTGGGGGCGCCGAACACAGGAACTCCAATAAAATATTTGATTAAATTAATAAAGTGGTATATTTAATCTTCCACAATAGTTATTAAAATATATATAATCTTAGTATCTATCCTTAAAGTCTATGCGTCTGTTCCCACCGATCTTAGGTACGGGAAAGCCATCTCATGAAGCCGTGACGTCATGAGCTCGGTGTCCGATGCGCGGCAAATGTCCCACGGTCTAGGTATATACTGACGAGGCATACTGGCTCGTAACAAGCAATTAAATAACAACATAAACGAGAGTTGGATTGCTGGTGTTTTTCGCCATTACAATCATCTCAATATAATTCGTTCTTATTCTTTTGGCTTGGCACCGACTTCAGTTCAGTAAGTACCAAGATAAGTTAGAAAAAGTCACGCATTTTCGTCCTTGGAATTAAAAATTCTAATTATTTTTTTCGTTTTTTAGTGTTTGTTAATTTTTGTTTGAAGATTCTTTTTGAAGGCGGTTGAATATTTTTTTAAAAACGTTTTTTATTTGTATAATTGGGTTTAATTTGTATAATTAAAGTTTAATTTTCGTTTTGCATTTTAGAGAAATAAAGAAATTGACTATCAAAATTACGTGGATTGTGTTTTCTTGGTTGACTAGGACCCCTTTCATACTGCAGTGTGTCGTCGGTCGCGTGCCACGCTGCAGTGTAAAAGAAATCGAGGGCGCAGGCTGAGCCCCGCACCCCGGCGTCGAATAGACTTAAGACGGCCCTGGTTGTCTATCAGGGATCAATAAAGGGTAAAAAAATAAAACAAAACTTATTTTTGAAGTACATTACCGCGTGTTAAAACATCGTCCAAAGATTTTATTTTATTTATTTATATACCAACAGTACACTTATGATTACAACGTTCACAGTTAATATAAATTCTGATAAGTGAACCTATTACAGGTATAAACAACATTGTCGATATGCTTGCTTGTGTTCTTTAAAGTATAAATAGTTAGATTATTAAAATAAAAAAATATTGGAAATGATTAAATACAGGAAAAATATTAAAATAAAAAAGAATATCTAAACAAATCACAAAAAAAAGAGAGTATCATAAATAAATATAAATAAAATGCATTAATTATGCATTGAGTAAATATGCATTTTTAATTGATTCATATCTTTTGAACGGGGAAGTTCGGGTTCAAGGTCAAATGTCAAGTGGTTTTTTAATAGGCTCGGCAACAATACCTAAAAGTTTCAGCTTTACAATCCTAGACAGAAAAAAGTTATGAGGAAAACTAATTCCATTTTCATACATTTGAAATATAGAAAGTCATTCTTTGATGGTATAGACTCGATAAAAAAACCGGTAACTACTCATTTATTCAATTTTTTAATGTACTTGACAAAACTGTATACTTGAAAGTATCAAATAAAATATTTCATTTTTAAATAATCCTATGAAAGGGAACTTCGTTTTTCCGTCCACTGTGTGGCGGCGGGGACCCTATCCCCTTGAACACCGTGTCTGGTTCCAGGGGGGCTATAATGCATCCCCCGGTGGCGGGCTCAAAGGCAAGGTACTGACGGGCTACTGGTGCAGATCCCACTGGAGAGCCCGGGTGTCTCCTTTCATGTGCCGATGCGTCAGCGATGCGATAGGTTTACTTGCGCTTGACCACAATCTCACATAATGGTAAGTGAAGATAAGATGTGGTCTAGGATGGACCGCGCTTACCCATAAGATGCCTGTTCAATCTAGACTTGAAAACACACAAGTTATATTTATCAGGGAAAACGTTGTCCGGGAGGGTATTCCACAGCTTGACCGTGCGCATGAGGAAAGAAGAAGCGAAACGCTTAGTTCGGCAAGTTGGAGTGTCAACGTTAAAGCGGCGGAGACCCTGCCGCGCCGCCTGGCAGTCCGGTAAAAGAAAGGGGATGGTCATGAGTGCCGCCAGAGTTACTTTCAGGGGGGTGCATCTGCATCTACACATTTTACTATTAACATAAACTATAGAATTATACATGTATATGATGTAAATAAATGTAATGTCAAATTCAAAACACGCGGGTATTTGATTGAGTATGTTTCGCTAATCAAAAGCGTACTTATGTATTTTTTCTATGCATATTCTTCCGTGACAGGGGGGTGCAAGTGCACCCCCTTGCACCCTGCTGCCAGCGCCCATGGGGATGGTGGTACAAGGTCAAAAAGTGCTTGAGCGCATTCACCGTGGAACAATCTGTAAAAAACCGATAAGCATGCAACTAGGTGACGATGATCCAATTGTTGCAGTTTTTTATTTGTTAGGTCATTATCGTCAATTATCCTGCGAGCGCGTCTGTCTAGCGAATCCAAAGAGTCAAGTTGATATTTGGCAGAGCCATCCCACAGGTGAGAACAGTACTCCATGCAGGGTCGAACCTGAGCTTTGTAAAGATTCAACAGCTGTTCCTTTGTGAAATACCGCCTCACCTTATTCAAGATACCAAGTTTTTTAGCAGAGATTTTGACTTTTGACTCAATGGATCGTCCGAAATTAAGGTCGGAGGATAAATTGAGACCTAACAAATCTAGAGGATTGGATGTCAGTATAGATACACCACAAAAAGCAGGAGTATAGATGTATTCCAAAGAATTTATGATCATTTTATAAAATATATAAAAAGATTGAACCGACTTCAATAACACTAAAATGCATAAAATAATTTTAATATTATTGAAATTGGTGTTAGCGTACCTACGGAGTATACTTATTTGCATTTTTTTACATCATTCATGTTTCTTCAGGAACAATTTATCAGGACGTAATGAAATTTGCATGGAATCATTATAGTAGTTAACTTTCTCGAATAAAGAAAGAATAATCGAAATAGGTTCATATTTGAAGTTAGGCTCAATTCACACCAAGATGGCAGCGGCCGGCAGCGCACTTTCAGTGTGAAAGAAAGACATTTGCCAGAGTTATGACCATTTTTTCCTTAAAAACGACGAGTCTCATCCTTAAGGCGTTATTATAAATTTTTCTGACGCGACATCATTGTTTTTTTTAGGAACTACCTACTTATTCGTAAATCGCAATCGTTTTTAATGGGACCCGATCAGGGGATCGGCCTATCCGTACAAAAAATAATTTTTCATATCGGTCTATAATTGCCAGAGTTATGCGCGAACATACGTAAATGTAAATATATATATATGTATAGTCGAATTGAAAACCTCCTCCTTTTTTGAAGTCGGCTAAAAAGTGACACGGCATGCACAACCTCTTTTGGATATCTGATTAATAAATAGTCAGAATAACATACTGATAGTCGATATCGATATTTGATTATGAGCTGTCCCAGCGCTAACTTTGCTGCGGTGTGGCCAATGTATTTAAAAATAAATAAAAGTATTCGGAATAAAAGTGACGACCGTAAATATCTTATAATAATTAAGTACACCCAAACATAAACATACAGTTTCATAGAATCGATAATTTTTAAAGTGTTTAGTAAAAAAATATGTAGAAAATTCAAGTAAAGATACTGAATTTCAAACAGTAATCTTTAATTAATTAATTATGCATCTACAGAAATAAATGGTATTAACAATCATTTACGTGAAATAGAAGTCTTAAACTAATGTCAGTACATTCAACTTTTAAAATTACGCTCGTTACGCTTTTGTACGATTTAGTGGCAACACTTATTGATTAATAATATTTTTTAGTTTTTTGCAAATTTAGTGCATTATTTGACAATTTATAAACGAAATAATATTTACAGATGGAAAGTAACGTTATCCTTGGGTACACTAGATAAGTCTTATATTTTTTTACACGAAAACGCGCTGGCTTTCGGCATTTTTAGCTTACGTCGTTCCGCGCGCACCGGGATTTGTTGAATGGCGTGGAACGTGGGTCAACTAGTTTTATATAACGGGTATGACCGGTGCTCTCGTACTTTGACAGAGGGGAACGCCTGACAGTGGCCTCTCCGGTTGGTTTAATACTCAAAGATACCCACACAATAATAAACTCGCAACACATTCAAAAAGATACGCACACAAATAAAGAATGACCTGAACATATGAACAAAATTTGGCAGAGGGGTTAGCCCATTCTGCTATCTCCAGTGGTATCACCTCTAAGTTGGAGGAAGGTTTGACAACGTAGACAGAATATAACAAGACATCTAGCTAGCGTGCCGCCGATAAGGACAGTGTCGCGACGCGATGTCGCGATTGCGGACTTCTAAGTGAGAAGTGTGGCAACACTGAATATTGACGCGCTCTGTCCGCTGTAATTCTCTATGGTAGTGAGAAATCGTTCTTTTACAAACATGGCGCTATTATGAGAGGATCAGAAAAAGTGGGTTTAAGATTGATTTGATTGAGGGACCTAATACGACAATAACGAAAGCTAAGTATTAACTCAAGTATTAACCTAAGTAGTTAACTAAGGCCTGGATGATTAATTTCATAATATATATTTCTAACATGTGACAAAGAACTCAAGCGCATGTGACGCGCTGATGGCATACCCTCTTTATTGCGTTACATTCTTATTGGTATTGAACGCGCACATGGTGATAAGACTCGAGCAGATATGCATACTCATTATTTATTATTTCCATTTAAAGGTAACCAAAGGTTGATCCGAGCTGACGGGTGTCGGCCCGCCTCGAAGAACCTACATCGTTTATCGTTATCATTTGAAGGTTGTACCTAAGAAGGCTGGCGCGAGCTGACGGGTGGTGTCGACCCGCCTCGAAGCAGCATAGCTGTCCCAGAGTGGGACATGGTCAAATATGGTATTGTAATTTGTAGTACCTGCCGTAGGGCAGGTACAGATATGAAGTTGGAATTCCTGTGTGATGAGGATATCACGACTAACACTGTCATAACATGAGACAAGTGAACAGGCTCACATAATAATACTGCAATTTATTTATCTAATAAGACCTATTGTCTCACATTAATAATGGTATAATAATCTGATGTACACTTTATATAATCAATTGTGTTCTTGCAGTGACCTATGAAATGGCGTGGCCAAGAGGTTATGTTAACAGCATACCTACTCTGGCCCGAGGCACCGAGGTAGTCGGTGTCATCGGGCATTATTATCTTATGCAGGTGGTGTACGACTTCCCTGGACATCGGGAACCTGGAATGGCGAAGCAGATATATGGACAAGACAGAGAGAGTGATGTAAGACGAGGGCTTGACAGAGACTCTGAGAACATTTAACAGGTATGATGTCTTGTTATTTTTTTTACCCATTCGTTGCGCATACCCATTTACATATAAATAAGAGCCATAGAGTACAATCAATACGTACACAATTCACATACCAGAGATTATATGGGTGCGTAACGACATGGTGGAGATGCTGGGATCCTCAAACAAGAGAGAGCCAGCAGTGCTATCAAGATTGTTAAAAAAATATGGATATTAGCAGTGAAATTTAAATAGCGCGGGAAGCGTCTATGAATGATAATAAAACTATTTCCTATGAAACAATATGATTATGGAGTTGATCAAGATATACACCATCCTTGTATGTATGTGTATTTATAAGAAGTTAAATCTGTCGTTCCTGTTAACATTAAAAGGGGAAATTTATAGCAGCAGCGGTATGAAATTCATAAATTAATTTAACTTGTGCTCGACTATGGCGACATCAAGGAAGCTGATACGAAACTATTTCCTATTAGAATTGTTGGATGAACCCTGCACTATTAACGCTGTAAAGGGCCAATAGATGGCACTATTATTAACATAATGTTATAATAACATGGCAAAATATAATGGTGTAAATTTATATACCCACAAAAACTATGATTAATCTATCTGGAAATAATCTGAAGAATTATTTGTGAATAATTAGTACTGCTGAAATAACCGTACGTGTGTGTCGGCGGAATAACGCAACCAAGAGTCGAAGGATATCGATAAATAAATAAATCTCTAAGGTGATAGATAAATTTGTACGAAATATATTAATATTGGTTTTGATGTATCGAATAAAAGTATTGATATATCTTAAGAGTTCGTAAGAAACAGAAACTGTCAATACAGTTTGATAATTTGAAGGGTATTGTAACCGGTCTACCTCATTATTAGTAAAATAAAGTTAAAACATGAAACTGTATAGATGTGACACGTAGTGAGAGTGGCATAATCGCTACCATTCTTTATAGGCAAAAAATAATCAAGACAAAAATATATTTTATATCATTTGGATATGATTGTGATACTAGATATTTTATAAAATGAGAAATTTAATGTCACATAAAGTTATCGATGTATCTGAAGGTAGATATCGATACATTAATGTTTCCTCAACAAAACTAGTGTGTTTACACTACGAACCAGCTCACTTGGTTTACATACTCTGTGAACAGTAGTGTATTCCTTGCATGTTGACAATGATAAATCAAAACATGATTGATTAGTACATAACTATTTATTTTATGTGAAAATAAAACAGTGGAAGAAGTGGTTATAAAACTTTTAATTCGTACCACTGGTGAGTTCTCGGAAATATTATTAGAGTTTATTCTAAGTTAATACCAATGAGGTAATACGTTTTATAACAAAGGTTACCGAGTTATTTATTTACGTTATTTTTACGAAAGCCGGCCGGCTAGATTTAAGTCTACTTAATATAAATAAAGTTTAAAGAACATTAATATAAAAACGTATAATATGTGATTGATACGTGACAATGACTTAAGAATATAATTTAATACATGACAAACAGATTACAATAAGTGTCATGTTAGAAAGTTAAGTGCATAGGATGTTATTGATACAAAGTCTATTTAGTACAAAATTGTATTAAGAACTTATGTTGAAAGTAAATTTGGATACTTCATTAAGAAGACTGCACAAGCATTCAGTGATATAAATTGCATATTAAAAACAATTAATTGATTTCAATAAACTAATATTAAATTAGTTGTGCTGGTAATGTTCAAGCATACCGGAGACGTCTGGTATGTTTGTTTATTGAAGGTACAATGTCGGGTGAACATTGTTTATAGCAAATGTGTATGAGTTGTATCAATAACAGATAGCTAGAATACAAGTAAGGCTCAGTATTGACAGGGAAGTATTACGGTTTAATGAAACTTTATTGACAGGAATAGTTATTCTTGTGTCCACCATAATGAGATTATGTGAAAAATGAATATATTAAAAGGAGTAAAGTTTAACAGTAAAAATAATTGAAATGTTCATCAGCAGCCGGAGGATGTCCACTGCTGAACAAAAGCCTCCCCCTTAGAAGGGAGGAGTTGCCCGAGTTGAAAAAAAAAGCCTCCCCCTTAGAAGGGAGAGTAATTGAAATGTTAAGTACCAATCATTAAATAAAGATGAATAGTAAATAATCCACTGAGACATGAATAATAAACTTCAAATAGTAATAAAATTATTAAGGACAATACATAAATATTGTTACAAAGACATACTGTACTAATATATACAAGAGTTTTATGGTCGAACCAGGGTTAATCAATTGATAGTCAATTGATAGTGCTGAGTCCATGCTTATGTTTGGAAAGTATTGAATATGCTAAGAAGATATTGTCCTGTTGTTAACTGGACACATACTTATTACATTTATGAAGAACTTTGTTTCAATAGTCCGATGAAAGGGGCTTAATTTTATTTAAACGATTGTTTATCTATAGCACAAATCCGCTGATTGGCAGCGATCAGCACTGAAGACTACCAGCAGAGTGGACACAGGATGTTCTGAATGAAACGGATATGCTAGAGATCAGCACACATTAGCAGTAGTGTAAAACAAGTAAGAGTGTGGCATGCCTGGTCTCGTTACTTGAATTTATGTCGCTTAAATATAAGTTTACTTCTGGTTTACACTAAGTTTATAAAGTAAACAATAAGAGATAATTGTAAGCAAGCTAAATATGTGTGAAGTTAATCAAATAAGTAATAATAAGTTAAGCGCTTCCACAGGATTACTAATAATAGAATATGTTTGACACCAAGTTATTCAAAGGGGCGAGTCTTGAAATAGCTTCAAGTATAAATAAATATGTTGCTTTATTTACAGCTAAATACTTTGGCCTACTAATTGTTAGGTAGCCTGTCTACTAACGGAGAAGGATTAATGCTGAAGCTGCTTAAGGATTATTCAGACAACATGCCAATGACAAAGGCTAGTGTTGTATCTATGTTGTTATAAGCCTGCTTGACCCTATTGTTCAGAAAGAGGGTACTGGTTTGAGGCTTATGAATGTTTATGTGCATGTACATTTCCTGGCACAATTTATGACTAACAGTTTAGTGAGTTAGCACTATTATAAGAAAGGTCATAAGATAGTATGGTCTTCTAAGTAATATACACTCCATTATTTAAGAGAGAGTAAAGGCTGCCTCCGTCGATGTTTTATATTTTTTTGTGGAAGGATCGGCAAGGTGAGTTCAGATATATGCAAGCTATGTGAATATATATGTGTAATGTATACAAATGCTTGGAATTAAGTTTGTTCATTTAAACACTACCAGGTAAATTTGCCAATGGTGGCAATAGGACATTGGTAGGTGTACTAACTGAAATTGGCTTTGAGAGACAATTATCACTATTGGTAAACTAATAATCAAATTAGTAAGTAAAGTGCCTTATAGGGCACGTGATCACGTATACGAGTCATAGTTGGGAACACTATGAATAAATTATATAATAACTAAACTAGTAACAATCTGATAAAATTGACAGCATAGGTCATGTATTAATGGAGTGATTGTAAATACAAATATAGATGGACACCGCCATCAGAATGAACTTAAAAGGTATAGCCAGATTGAGTTGTCACTAAAGCTTGAACACAAGTACTGGAATTAAAGATTAATCTATATTTATGATGTTTATCAAAGGTCCTCATTTCAAAATTCGCTTGAAAACGCTCAAGGCCGGGAGTGACGGATTGTGACGTCGCTGCGTAAACAGTAAAGGAGTTGTCATGCAATGCAACCAACATGCAACGAAACGCAATGATAAGGGGTCTAAACTAGCTTTAGCTATCAGTCAATAGACGGTGGGTCTAAACATGTATATGCCAAATCATTAAATTATAATAACCACAGTATTTTATCGGTTTTGAAAACTAAAGTACCTAAAACTACGAAACAACAGAGAGCATTAATTAAGAGCAATAGTATTCCTGGAAATTTGAAGGAAAATTATATTCTTAATAATAAAGTGAATAAACAAAGGACTTATGCGAATGAGCTATATTGCCATGCAGTAGTTTTACAATAATACGATATGCGATACCGTAACACGTAAGCCACAATACATATGCTTATTTACTTAAATTCGTTGGTATAAGAGACTGACTGACTTAATACCCGTGCAATAATTTTTCGGACAGTTGCCTAGTTCGTAAGAGCCGGTATGTGGTCCTGTATAAGTACTTAAATGTCTTTGTTGTCATGAATATTTCATCAGCAGATGGATAGTGACATCCAGTAATGCTTAAAATATAATGCTTCAATTTAAATAACTAAAAATGAATAATTTGTAATACACCTTAACAATTGGTATTTAATCATAACTTTCTATTATATTTTTTGATATATGTTCCCCATTGTACTAAAGGCACTGAACAAACAGACATCTTTAAATTTGAAGTGGCCTTCTGGGCGCACAACTTATGCTAATGATTAAGTGTTCATCGGTGGAACACCATAATAGTATACTGACATTAAAAGTATGAAGAGAGGAGCAGTTATAGGCTCTCCAGTATACTACTTATTAAGCGTGTACTAATCTCGACACGCCAGGTCCTTCCTAACAAGATGGTTTATTTTTATTGCGACTTATCGTTTTTAACAAAATATAATATTAATTTTTAAACAAGAACGTATTTGTGCGTAGTTTGAAATTCGAATGAATTGACAAAGTGAAGTTGCTTGCTTGTGTCATTTATTATAAAGAGCGGTAGAAAGCGCTTGAACATTAACCAAATTAACTTTATTCGATTTTGACGGAATCATATTACAATAGTAAAGCTTTGGATACCAGGACGCTTTGAATATTTATTGAACAAGATCTAACTGACGAAGATAAACATTTCTATTTAGAACTATCTTTGAAAGAAAGCATGTAATGCTATTGAAGGGTTCGATAACCCCTGTGAAAGTATTTGCAATTACGATATCAAAGGCACATTAAGGAAAATTTTGTTGAATTATAAATGCTCATTACACTGCGTTATCTGATACGCAATCTGCCAAACCAAAAAAGGGGCTATACTGGTTAGCTCTCATCCAAGTACGACATCTACGAATATCAATATCTACGTAAATTAAATACTGTGGGAGAAAATATTAACTATAATCAATCATGGTTGCTTATGATGGAAATACTGAGGAAGCTTTAACATCGATGTTTAAAACTGGAAATGCGAGAAGACAAGAAGAGAGATAAAGGTACCCGTTACATAAGGAATGGAACTTCTTAACCAGATCACAACAGCGGAATGGATACACTCATTTGAAATAATTCGTTGTCACTTTAGTTTGTTTTAAATATATATTAATATTAAATTTGTCACGAAGAAGAATTTGTACAAATCGCAAATTGTTAACAAATATTGTATTAAACAACAAATACAACTTATTTTAACGTACAGGAGTGTATGGCAAACAGCAGTTGCATACATAAATATTCTTAATAATAGAGAATCAATATTGATCACAATTAATTTATTAAATGTAGGATCATATAGGGTACAAAGTAACAAACCATTAATCTTAATTTATTTAATACTAAAATAAAACATAACTGTATAAAAACAACCAAATACCAAGAACAGAAGCACTGTAGCAGGAAGCTACCCTTTAATGACAAATAACTAGTCAAATTGCTATAAACTATTTATTTGGGAAAATTAGAGAAAATGATTAAATTAATGTAATGAGATAAATAAAGATAATGAGAACACGATGCGGCGTGATTGATGTCCGGTAGTGACATAACATTAACGTACGATTAATGCGCTTATGGAAACTGCTTACTATACAAATGTGCGGTTGCACAGTAAAATCATTTAAAACTTTACAAAGTATTAAAGTTAAGTACAATGTTTAACGAAATCAACTATAATACAAAAAAGAATCCGGTATTGAGGGATTAAACATGGACCCGTAATTAACTAGAAAGCGACACGTTACAATAGAAGTTTCGTGATACAACATACAAACACGAAGAGAATTATATTGTACATTGTATTTTGGCTTTGTGTTAGTGAAATATACATAAACTTATTATTGAAATTTAAAAAGGATGGATAGACGGATGGATAGAAATAAAAGACCTCATAAGATACGTACAAAATACTCAAATATCAGTATGCTATGCCAGAAACATGCAGTTACCTTTTATGGATTTGTTAACCAACGAAACAAGCCTATCAAGTACGTATGTAGTTTATCATGCGAAAGAAATAAAAAGGGGATGCCCATTAGAAAATCAATGTTAAATCTGATCAAAGTTCAATATGTATACCAATGACAAATTTGTACTTGGGATTAGTTATCGGCAACTCAGTGTCGGCCAATAAGAATTTAGTAAAGGCAATTAGGGTGATCAAAGGAGATGACGTAAGAAGACTGACTCTCAGTGATGCACCGGAAACAATAAAAGTTATATTTTATTTTGGTATAGCTTGAGACTTACCGTAGTAAGATAAATGTTCTATTTAATAGATAAATAGATAACTGTATTGTACAATTTAATGGTCATTTAAGAAAAGTTGCTTGTAATCACATAGTTTGCTAGAATGGGTGATTGTTGATCCACATGGATATAGACCCAAATTAGTATTAAATAGTATGAATCCAAAGAACGTAAAGATTTAACGATATGAATATTCCATTGCATCTGAACTTGTATGGTATGGTGACTAACTCTTAGAGAAGAGATAAAGTCTATTGCTAAGAATCCCAGAATCTATATTATACTATTCATGTAGTTGGCCTTTAAAATAGACATTCATTCTCTCGCTGGGGAGGGTCTATCGAATATGAACAGAATAACCGATTCAAAGGTTATAGAAAGCAATAAATTGAACAATTATCAAAGTTGCGCTTAAAGGTGATATCAAGCCGAGTGGGTGGTTACCTACGTGGATCGGCCGCACCTGGAAGTACCGATCTAGTATTCGGTTTCATAGTGAACAAAGTTGTCTTAAAGGACAACAAGCTAGTCATAAACATAAATAATTAATAGTAGAAGTATTTGTTAAAATCAGACCATTAAACCATGTAAATACTAACAAAGGCGAGGTTGAAAATTAATGGGAAAAATAAAAGATTTATCAGATTTGCCAGTAACAATTAAGCAGCATTAGCTGATGATATAAATAATTTAAAAGAACTTTACAATTAACTATACAATAATGAATGCAACTGTCAATAGCCAAAATGACTTAAAACGAATCATTTATTTCAAGCCAAGGATAGCAGCTGCCGTAAGAAAACAACTAACTGATGGCTGGAATTGGATCATCGCACTGTACAGCAACGAGATATGGAGTTAAACATAAAGAACTAGAGAAATATTGGAAGCTTTGACATGTGGTGTTGGAGAAGAAAACGTTGAGATAGAACTACTGGAGTATGAATCTAAAAGGAATCACCATCGTATGCAGAGGAACTCCTAATATTGAGAATTTTAATGTACCTGAGCATCATGGTAATGGCCCGTGGTAATATAAACAGATAACAATAACTGAGACCTGCACTCATCGGAAGTAGTTGTGGATGAAATTGGATATGATAAAGGACTGTGTGCTCGAACATTATTGAAGACAATTAGAGTCTGAAGAAACAGACAAAAGAAAGCTGAAACTACCAAAGGAACTTACAGACAATATGAGAGAGGTCACGCAGCCGACTATAGCAAAGCTAACTCTGTCTTTCTTTCTGCCTTCTGGCCGGGAGTGTCGCGACGCGATGTCGCGATTGCGGACTTCTAAGTGAGAAGTGTGGCAACACTGAATATTGACGCGCTCTGTCCGCTGTAATTCTCTATGGTAGTGAGAAATCGTTCTTTTACAAACATGGCGCTATTATGAGAGGATCAGAAAAAGTGGGTTTAAGATTGATTTGATTGAGGGACCTAATACGACAATAACGAAAGCTAAATATTAACTCAAGTATTAACCTAAGTAGTTAACTAAGGCCTGGATGATTAAGTTCATAATATATATTTCTAACATGTGACAAAGAACTCAAGCGCATGTGACGCGCTGATGGCATACCCTCTTTATTGCGTTACATTCTTATTGGTATTGAACGCGCACATGGTGATAAGACTCGAGCAGATATGCATACTCATTATTTATTATTTCCATTTAAAGGTAACCAAAGGTTGATCCGAGCTGACGGGTGTCGGCCCGCCTCGAAGAACCTACATCGTTTATCGTTATCATTTGAAGGTTGTACCTAAGAAGGCTGGCGCGAGCTGACGGGTGGTGTCGACCCGCCTCGAAGCAGCATAGCTGTCCCAGAGTGGGACATGGTCAAATATGGTATTGTAATTTGTAGTACCTGCCGTAGGGCAGGTACAGATATGAAGTTGGAATTCCTGTGTGATGAGGATATCACGACTAACTGTCATAACATGAGACAAGTGAACAGGCTCACATAATAATACTGCAATTTATTTATCTAATAAGACCTATTGTCTCACATTAATAATGGTATAATAATCTGATGTACACTTTATATAATCAATTGTGTTCTTTCAGTGACCTATGAAATGGCGTGGCCAAGAGGTTATGTTAACAGCATACCTACTCTGGCCCGAGGCACCGAGGTAGTCGGTGTCATCGGGCATTATTATCTTATGCAGGTGGTGTACGACTTCCCTGGACATCGGGAACCTGGAATGGCGAAGCAGAGGGCCTAGACAAGATGCAATCGCTTCATAGCGAATCTATTTCTTCATTCGCTAACTCACTCAATTCCCTACAATTTGTCACGTGATTTTTCGATGACTTATGTCATTCTCATACATTTTTATACTTTCTATTAGCGATAGCGATTGTAGAATGTTACATTGTCTAGGGGGGCAGATATATGGACAAGACAGAGAGAGTGATGTAAGACGAGGGCTTGACAGAGACTCTGAGAACATTTAACAGGTATGATGTCTTGTTATTTTTTTTACCCATTCGTTGCGCATACCCATTTACATATAAATAAGAGCCATAGAGTACAATCAATACGTACACAATTCACATACCAGAGATTATATGGGTGCGTAACGACAGACAGAAAATAACGGAAAATAATCATTCGTACACACACACACGTTATGGATAATTATTCAAATGCGCCTATTATGTAGTATATACGATATTTCATAATGCAATTAAATTTAAAACTCCAAAGCTAGGTCGTGAACTAGAAGATTTAATGAGTACTCGAAGAAAACGCACCGTAGGTGCGCCAGATTTTGAACACACGCTGAGGGTCAAAAAATCATATGCTCTGTTTCTTTCTATCACATATTATATATATAAATGCATCCTTTTCTTGCGCGAATGAGAAAGAAAGTGCCAGCTCTCTATTGGTTTCTTTCTCTGTTTGACAAGGAATCAAACGTGTGTAAGCCAAAGATATTATATAAAGAAGATCGACATAGTCCGATAAAAAATGAAACCAAAAAAGAAAAACCTATGTGTGAGTGAATTGTTTATGTCTAAAGGAAAAAAAGTGTTGTTAAAAAGTACTACTTACGTACGTAATCGATATCGATGATATTTTGTGTGAAGATATGATTAGAACTTCTCCCTCCCACGCTATGTTTATCTTCTTGAACGTAGTGAAAATTTTTATATCTATGGTGTAAGCTCACTACGCGTAGTGAGCTTACACCATAGATATAAAATTAGCGTAGCTACGCTGAGATTGGGCCGAATCGTGTTGGGCCTAGACTCAATGGAATAAGGCCAAAAAAAACATTATTAAGTCAAATAACATTACTAAGTATAAATATTGAGCATGAATATAAACCTCAGATATATAAACCTTCATTAATATTGTCAATATTCTACAACCTACAATGCCTACAACCCACCCGACTTAACTGTGCACGTCGCTGGATGGAAGACGTCACAGCGCCCCATGCACACCTAAGAAGGATCTCTAGAGAGACAGACTATAGACACTTTCTTTCTCATTCGCACAAGAGAAGTTACATGTGATAGAAAGAAATCTATTTCTTATATGCTCTAGCATAAGATTTAATTTAAATCGCGCACTGATCACGTTCGCACATCGCGTTCATCGCAAGTTCGCGCGAAATCGGCGCGTTCGGGCGTTCGAATGAAATCTCAAACGTATGGACGTCGAACGAGTGTCATAACCGGCGACCGCCAGTTAGGACACTCGTTCGACGTCCATATGTCTGAGATTCGTTCTCGCGATGATCGCGTGATCGCATTTAGTTAGGACACTCCCTAAAAAGGTGGGTCGTAGTGATCGTTCCACTTGAGTTTACCGGTAACGTAGTGATGAGTAGGACAAATCATTTTGAATGTATTTGTATGAACGACTCTTTTCTAGACGTGAGGTAGGACAATGTCTCGCTTCAAATGAGTCGCACGCGACCATGTCACTATTGTTCTATTGAAAGTTCAATTGAACTAGGTACTACAAGTCAGTTAGGACAAACGTATTAATGTAAATGTATTAGTTAAAAATTGTATAATAAAAATACAGACTATATACATACATAATACAGAAGGTAAATAAATTGTCTCGTTCCTGAGTCTGCGATCCTGGTACAAACTACAACCACACATCGTAAGAGCGAGACGTAACATACATAACACAAACAACGTGCGTGAGTCTGTTTCGCCCGCACGTTTTTGAAGTGGTAGAAATTATTCATTTGAGGCGTTGGGACATTCGATACTTTTGTATGCAACATTTGAAGCGCCTCTTGTATGAGGCACACAACACTACTAAAGCTAGTGGAACGGGAAAAACTGCGGTCGTGAGTGTGATCGTTGTGGGCGCCAAGTGGAACGCGGTCCTTGACACGCAGCAAGGCCTTGTGGGCAAGGCTGTCAAATGTCAAATTCAAAAATGTCAAATATATAATTGGGTTTTTAAAGACCAAAAATTAAATTTTAATAGAAAATAAACAGTTTACATTTAAGCATTGCTAATTTATAACTGCAACATCCTACATCCACTATGAGGTCAATATTAACCTATAGTTTCGTAAAACAAATCTCAGTTTGGTACCGGCCTGCAGTTCGTGATTACAATTTTTTGATTCGAAAATACATGACTTTCTTTCCGAATAAAGCAGTTATAAGGTATCCTTCCCAATTTCTACATACGGCTTGCCTCTATTCAAATGATAATAGAAAACAGTTTATAAGTTTAGAAAAAAAAGCCAATGCTATAAAGGATGCATTTGAGCATAGAAAAGAAAAATTGAAAGTTACGGAATATAGACTAAGGCAAAAGGGCGAAGAAATTGTTAGAGACATAAAGCAACACAAGGAAATAACAGAACAGAAGTTGAGGGAAAAGAAGGATGACATTATAAAAGATATAATAGAAACCAAAGCCAAAGTGAAGGAAAGATTTGAAGAAGTGACGGAGGTTGGTAATCCATAATAAGGTTTAAAAATAAATTATATCTAATATGCATGTAGATGCATAAAATAATATTATTATTTTTTTATAGCGGGAAAATATGTACACCGTTCCAAATATTTTATGTATGACAAGGATAGTAATGTCTCCGTATTTGGGTTATATTATAATTCAAGAAAATTACAATATGGCATTAGGATTACTGGTTTTTGCGGGAATCACTGACTTGGTAAGTAAATAATAATATTAAAAAATGCATACAATTATTGTTTACACAGCTGCTTTTAGGGAGATCTGGTAACTTAAACTTTATCACATTATGAATAATATATGCGGTAAATACACAAACAAATATAGTAGTATTTAGTTATTTTTTTGTTACCTCCTCAATGATATGTGGTGGTACTTCAGTGAATGACAGTACACTCATTCGCTTATTAACAACACTGAGAAAAAGACCCTGTGGAGGTTGTCTGCAGTAAAAGGGATAAATTATGGGTCCTGAACTGCCTCTATAACAAATCCTCATAACCCTACTTACTGCAGGAAAACAATGCCACTCAAAGCCAACAGTATTTGGCTAAAATCTTCTGAAAAGTGGAAGTACATAGTTAGTTACGCTTATCGAATTTCAAGTGGGCATTCCTGTTGTACTGTAAGTGTCTGAAATGCAAATATTTCAACTGCTTATTAAATCTTGCCTAGCCCGAGATAGCCCAAGCCCTTAGCTTAAAGTTGAAATTTGTTGAATAGTTGAAACCTCAAGAGGTACCCCTAAAAATTCTACAGTAGCAGATTGCAGACCTAATATAATAGATCAATGGGTTTGTGGATTCAGCCATTACTCTCTTAATTTTTTTTCTTTTCAACAGTGACGAGACGCAAGAAGTTCTCCTGATGGTCAGCAACAGCCTGCCTATATGTAGATAGCTTTTTGCGCCAACTATCTCATTTGTAGCATATCTATGTTGTTATAATAGATATCAATTAAGTAAAGAGATAACTACAAAAACAAATAATATGAGTCCCTGTGATCATCCACACCCATTTTGCGCACCCCTTCTCTGGATAGTGAGGGTGAAACATAAGAATCAATGTACCTATTGCGTAATGTACCTTTCGAAAAACAAAACTAACAATAATTTCCTATATTATATAAAGTTAGATAATAATAATATAATAATATCTTGGGACAATCCACACACGGTCATCCGATCCCAAACTAGGCAGAGCCTGTACTATGGAAACCAGACAACTGATACTAATACTTATATACTTTTTTTTGTAAATACATACTTAAATAGATAAACAACACCCAGACACTTGGCGGGAATCGAACCCACGACCCATTGGTTGGCAGGCAGGGTGACTGACCACTAGACCAACGGGCCCGTCAGATGGGAGATTTATTTCTTCTTCTGCTTATATTATGTAAACAATTTATTTTACAGTTAGATGGCTGGATTGCAAGAAATTGGAAAGGTCAATCTACAAAAATGGGGTCCTTTCTGGACCCAATGGCGGACAAAGTGCTTATAGCAACACTCTTTACACAATAATGAATGCAACTGTCAATAGCCAAAATGACTTAAAACGAATCATTTATTTCAAGCCAAGGATAGCAGCTGCCGTAAGAAAACAACTAACTGATATGGCTGGAATTGGATCATCGCACTGTACAGCAACGAGATATGGAGTTAAACATAAAGAACTAGAGAAATATTGGAAGCTTTGACATGTGGTGTTGGAGAAGAAAACGTTGAGATAGAATTACTGGAGTATGAATCTAAAAGGAATCACCATCGTATGCAGAGGAACTCCTAATATTGAGAATTTTAATGTACCTGAGCATCATGGTAATGGCCCGTGGTAATATAAACAGATAACAATAACTGAGACCTGCACTCATCGGAAGTAGTTGTGGATGAAATTGGATATGATAAAGGACTGTGTGCTCGAACATTATTGAAGACAATTAGAGTCTGAAGAAACAGACAAAAGAAAGCTGAAACTACCAAAGGAACTTACAGACAATATGAGAGAGGTCACGCAGCCGACTATAGCAAAGCTAACTTTGTCTTTCTTTCTGCCTTCTGGCCGGGAGTGTCGCGACGCGATGTCGCGATTGCGGACTTCTAAGTGAGAAGTGTGGCAACACTGAATATTGACGCGCTCTGTCCGCTGTAATTCTCTATGGTAGTGAGAAATCGTTCTTTTACAAACATGGCGCTATTATGAGAGGATCAGAAAAAGTGGGTTTAAGATTGATTTGATTGAGGGACCTAATACGACAATAACGAAAGCTAAGTATTAACTCAAGTATTAACCTAAGTAGTTAACTAAGGCCTGGATGATTAAGTTCATAATATATATTTCTAACATGTGACAAAGAACTCAAGCGCATGTGACGCGCTGATGGCATACCCTCTTTATTGCGTTACATTCTTATTGGTATTGAACGCGCACATGGTGATAAGACTCGAGCAGATATGCATACTCATTATTTATTATTTCCATTTAAAGGTAACCAAAGGTTGATCCGAGCTGACGGGTGTCGGCCCGCCTCGAAGAACCTACATCGTTTATCGTTATCATTTGAAGGTTGTACCTAAGAAGGCTGGCGCGAGCTGACGGGTGGTGTCGACCCGCCTCGAAGCAGCATAGCTGTCCCAGAGTGGGACATGGTCAAATATGGTATTGTAATTTGTAGTACCTGCCGTAGGGCAGGTACAGATATGAAGTTGGAATTCCTGTGTGATGAGGATATCACGACTAACTGTCATAACATGAGACAAGTGAACAGGCTCACATAATAATACTGCAATTTATTTATCTAATAAGACCTATTGTCTCACATTAATAATGGTATAATAATCTGATGTACACTTTATATAATCAATTGTGTTCTTGCAGTGACCTATGAAATGGCGTGGCCAAGAGGTTATGTTAACAGCATACCTACTCTGGCCCGAGGCACCGAGGTAGTCGGTGTCATCGGGCATTATTATCTTATGCAGGTGGTGTACGACTTCCCTGGACATCGGGAACCTGGAATGGCGAAGCAGAGGGCCTAGACAAGATGCAATCGCTTCATAGCGAATCTATTTCTTCATTCGCTAACTCACTCAATTCCCTACAATTTGTCACGTGATTTTTCGATGACTTATGTCATTCTCATACATTTTTATACTTTCTATTAGCGATAGCGATTGTAGAATGTTACATTGTCTAGGGGGGCAGATATATGGACAAGACAGAGAGAGTGATGTAAGACGAGGGCTTGACAGAGACTCTGAGAACATTTAACAGGTATGATGTCTTGTTATTTTTTTTACCCATTCGTTGCGCATACCCATTTACATATAAATAAGAGCCATAGAGTACAATCAATACGTACACAATTCACATACCAGAGATTATATGGGTGCGTAACGACAGACAGAAAATAACGGAAAATAATCATTCGTACACACACACACGTTATGGATAATTATTCAAATGCGCCTATTATGTAGTATATACGATATTTCATAATGCAATTAAATTTAAAACTCCAAAGCTAGGTCGTGAACTAGAAGATTTAATGAGTACTCGAAGAAAACGCACCGTAGGTGCGCCAGATTTTGAACACACGCTGAGGGTCAAAAAATCATATGCTCTGTTTCTTTCTATCACATATTATATATATAAATGCATCCTTTTCTTGCGCGAATGAGAAAGAAAGTGCCAGCTCTCTATTGGTTTCTTTCTCTGTTTGACAAGGAATCAAACGTGTGTAAGCCAAAGATATTATATAAAGAAGATCGACATAGTCCGATAAAAAATGAAACCAAAAAAGAAAAACCTATGTGTGAGTGAATTGTTTATGTCTAAAGGAAAAAAAGTGTTGTTAAAAAGTACTACTTACGTACGTAATCGATATCGATGATATTTTGTGTGAAGATATGATTAGAACTTCTCCCTCCCACGCTATGTTTATCTTCTTGAACGTAGTGAAAATTTTTATATCTATGGTGTAAGCTCACTACGCGTAGTGAGCTTACACCATAGATATAAAATTAGCGTAGCTACGCTGAGATTGGGCCGAATCGTGTTGGGCCTAGACTCAATGGAATAAGGCCAAAAAAAACATTATTAAGTCAAATAACATTACTAAGTATAAATATTGAGCATGAATATAAACCTCAGATATATAAACCTTCATTAATATTGTCAATATTCTACAACCTACAATGCCTACAACCCACCCGACTTAACTGTGCACGTCGCTGGATGGAAGACGTCACAGCGCCCCATGCACACCTAAGAAGGATCTCTAGAGAGACAGACTATAGACACTTTCTTTCTCATTCGCACAAGAGAAGTTACATGTGATAGAAAGAAATCTATTTCTTATATGCTCTAGCATAAGATTTAATTTAAATCGCGCACTGATCACGTTCGCACATCGCGTTCATCGCAAGTTCGCGCGAAATCGGCGCGTTCGAATGAAATCTCAAACGTATGGACGTCGAACGAGTGTCATAACCGGCGACCGCCAGTTAGGACACTCGTTCGACGTCCATATGTCTGAGATTCGTTCTCGCGATGATCGCGTGATCGCATTTAGTTAGGACACTCCCTAAAAAGGTGGGTCGTAGTGATCGTTCCACTTGAGTTTACCGGTAACGTAGTGATGAGTAGGACAAATCATTTTGAATGTATTTGTATGAACGACTCTTTTCTAGACGTGAGGTAGGACAATGTCTCGCTTCAAATGAGTCGCACGCGACCATGTCACTATTGTTCTATTGAAAGTTCAATTGAACTAGGTACTACAAGTCAGTTAGGACAAACGTATTAATGTAAATGTATTAGTTAAAAATTGTATAATAAAAATACAGACTATATACATACATAATACAGAAGGTAAATAAATTGTCTCGTTCCTGCGTCTGCGATCCTGGTACAAACTACAACCACACATCGTAAGAGCGAGACGTAACATACATAACACAAACAACGTGCGTGAGTCTGTTTCGCCCGCACGTTTTTGAAGTGGTAGAAATTATTCATTTGAGGCGTTGGGACATTCGATACTTTTGTATGCAACATTTGAAGCGCCTCTTGTATGAGGCACACAACACTACTAAAGCTAGTGGAACGGGAAAAACTGCGGTCGTGAGTGTGATCGTTGTGGGCGCCAAGTGGAACGCGGTCCTTGACACGCAGCAAGGCCTTGTGGGCAAGGCTGTCAAATGTCAAATTCAAAAATGTCAAATATATAATTGGGTTTTTAAAGACCAAAAATTAAATTTTAATAGAAAATTAATTAATGTATTATATTTAGCAACTCGAAGCTTGTGGTGAATGACAGTTTACATTTAAGCATTGCTAATTTATAACTGCAACATCCTACATCCACTATGAGGTCAATATTAACCTATAGTTTCGTAAAACAAATCTCAGTTTGGTACCGGCCTGCAGTTCGTGATTACAATTTTTTGATTCGAAAATACATGACTTTATTTCCGAATAAAGCAGTTATAAGGTATCCTTCCCAATTTCTACATACGGCTTGCCTCTATTCAAATGATAATAGAAAACAGTTTATAAGTTTAGAAAAAAAAGCCAATGCTATAAAGGATGCATTTGAGCATAGAAAAGAAAAATTGAAAGTTACGGAATATAGACTAAGGCAAAAGGGCGAAGAAATTGTTAGAGACATAAAGCAACACAAGGAAATAACAGAACAGAAGTTGAGGGAAAAGAAGGATGACATTATAAAAGATATAATAGAAACCAAAGCCAAAGTGAAGGAAAGATTTGAAGAAGTGACGGAGGTTGGTAATCCATAATAAGGTTTAAAAATAAATTATATCTAATATGCATGTAGATGCATAAAATAATATTATTATTTTTTTATAGCGGGAAAATATGTACACCGTTCCAAATATTTTATGTATGACAAGGATAGTAATGTCTCCGTATTTGGGTTATATTATAATTCAAGAAAATTACAATATGGCATTAGGATTACTGGTTTTTGCGGGAATCACTGACTTGGTAAGTAAATAATAATATTAAAAAATGCATACAATTATTGTTTACACAGCTGCTTTTAGGGAGATCTGGTAACTTAAACTTTATCACATTATGAATAATATATGCGGTAAATACACAAACAAATATAGTAGTATTTAGTTATTTTTTTGTTACCTCCTCAATGATATGTGGTGGTACTTCAGTGAATGACAGTACACTCATTCGCTTATTAACAACACTGAGAAAAAGACCCTGTGGAGGTTGTCTGCAGTAAAAGGGATAAATTATGGGTCCTGAACTGCCTCTATAACAAATCCTCATAACCCTACTTACTGCAGGAAAACAATGCCACTCAAAGCCAACAGTATTTGGCTAAAATCTTCTGAAAAGTGGAAGTACATAGTTAGTTACGCTTATCGAATTTCAAGTGGGCATTCCTGTTGTACTGTAAGTGTCTGAAATGCAAATATTTCAACTGCTTATTAAATCTTGCCTAGCCCGAGATAGCCCAAGCCCTTAGCTTAAAGTTGAAATTTGTTGAATAGTTGAAACCTCAAGAGGTACCCCTAAAAATTCTACAGTAGCAGATTGCAGACCTAATATAATAGATCAATGGGTTTGTGGATTCAGCCATTACTCTCTTAATTTTTTTTCTTTTCAACAGTGACGAGACGCAAGAAGTTCTCCTGATGGTCAGCAACAGCCTGCCTATATGTAGATAGCTTTTTGCGCCAACTATCTCATTTGTAGCATATCTATGTTGTTATAATAGATATCAATTAAGTAAAGAGATAACTACAAAAACAAATAATATGAGTCCCTGTGATCATCCACACCCATTTTGCGCACCCCTTCTCTGGATAGTGAGGGTGAAACATAAGAATCAATGTACCTATTGCGTAATGTACCTTTCGAAAAACAAAACTAACAATAATTTCCTATATTATATAAAGTTAGATAATAATAATATAATAATATCTTGGGACAATCCACACACGGTCATCCGATCCCAAACTAGGCAGAGCCTGTACTATGGAAACCAGACAACTGATACTAATACTTATATACTTTTTTTTGTAAATACATACTTAAATAGATAAACAACACCCAGACACTTGGCGGGAATCGAACCCACGACCCATTGGTTGGCAGGCAGGGTGACTGACCACTAGACCAACGGGCCCGTCAGATGGGAGATTTATTTCTTCTTCTGCTTATATTATGTAAACAATTTATTTTACAGTTAGATGGCTGGATTGCAAGAAATTGGAAAGGTCAATCTACAAAAATGGGGTCCTTTCTGGACCCAATGGCGGACAAAGTGCTTATAGCAACACTCTTTACACAATAATGAATGCAACTGTCAATAGCCAAAATGACTTAAAACGAATCATTTATTTCAAGCCAAGGATAGCAGCTGCCGTAAGAAAACAACTAACTGATGGCTGGAATTGGATCATCGCACTGTACAGCAACGAGATATGGAGTTAAACATAAAGAACTAGAGAAATATTGGAAGCTTTGACATGTGGTGTTGGAGAAGAAAACGTTGAGATAGAATTACTGGAGTATGAATCTAAAAGGAATCACCATCGTATGCAGAGGAACTCCTAATATTGAGAATTTTAATGTACCTGAGCATCATGGTAATGGCCCGTGGTAATATAAACAGATAACAATAACTGAGACCTGCACTCATCGGAAGTAGTTGTGGATGAAATTGGATATGATAAAGGACTGTGTGCTCGAACATTATTGAAGACAATTAGAGTCTGAAGAAACAGACAAAAGAAAGCTGAAACTACCAAAGGAACTTACAGACAATATGAGAGAGGTCACGCAGCCGACTATAGCAAAGCTAACTTTGTCTTTCTTTCTGCCTTCTGGCCGGGAGTGTCGCGACGCGATGTCGCGATTGCGGACTTCTAAGTGAGAAGTGTGGCAACACTGAATATTGACGCGCTCTGTCCGCTGTAATTCTCTATGGTAGTGAGAAATCGTTCTTTTACAAACATGGCGCTATTATGAGAGGATCAGAAAAAGTGGGTTTAAGATTGATTTGATTGAGGGACCTAATACGACAATAACGAAAGCTAAGTATTAACTCAAGTATTAACCTAAGTAGTTAACTAAGGCCTGGATGATTAAGTTCATAATATATATTTCTAACATGTGACAAAGAACTCAAGCGCATGTGACGCGCTGATGGCATACCCTCTTTATTGCGTTACATTCTTATTGGTATTGAACGCGCACATGGTGATAAGACTCGAGCAGATATGCATACTCATTATTTATTATTTCCATTTAAAGGTAACCAAAGGTTGATCCGAGCTGACGGGTGTCGGCCCGCCTCGAAGAACCTACATCGTTTATCGTTATCATTTGAAGGTTGTACCTAAGAAGGCTGGCGCGAGCTGACGGGTGGTGTCGACCCGCCTCGAAGCAGCATAGCTGTCCCAGAGTGGGACATGGTCAAATATGGTATTGTAATTTGTAGTACCTGCCGTAGGGCAGGTACAGATATGAAGTTGGAATTCCTGTGTGATGAGGATATCACGACTAACTGTCATAACATGAGACAAGTGAACAGGCTCACATAATAATACTGCAATTTATTTATCTAATAAGACCTATTGTCTCACATTAATAATGGTATAATAATCTGATGTACACTTTATATAATCAATTGTGTTCTTGCAGTGACCTATGAAATGGCGTGGCCAAGAGGTTATGTTAACAGCATACCTACTCTGGCCCGAGGCACCGAGGTAGTCGGTGTCATCGGGCATTATTATCTTATGCAGGTGGTGTACGACTTCCCTGGACATCGGGAACCTGGAATGGCGAAGCAGAGGGCCTAGACAAGATGCAATCGCTTCATAGCGAATCTATTTCTTCATTCGCTAACTCACTCAATTCCCTACAATTTGTCACGTGATTTTTCGATGACTTATGTCATTCTCATACATTTTTATACTTTCTATTAGCGATAGCGATTGTAGAATGTTACATTGTCTAGGGGGGCAGATATATGGACAAGACAGAGAGAGTGATGTAAGACGAGGGCTTGACAGAGACTCTGAGAACATTTAACAGGTATGATGTCTTGTTATTTTTTTTACCCATTCGTTGCGCATACCCATTTACATATAAATAAGAGCCATAGAGTACAATCAATACGTACACAATTCACATACCAGAGATTATATGGGTGCGTAACGACAGACAGAAAATAACGGAAAATAATCATTCGTACACACACACACGTTATGGATAATTATTCAAATGCGCCTATTATGTAGTATATACGATATTTCATAATGCAATTAAATTTAAAACTCCAAAGCTAGGTCGTGAACTAGAAGATTTAATGAGTACTCGAAGAAAACGCACCGTAGGTGCGCCAGATTTTGAACACACGCTGAGGGTCAAAAAATCATATGCTCTGTTTCTTTCTATCACATATTATATATATAAATGCATCCTTTTCTTGCGCGAATGAGAAAGAAAGTGCCAGCTCTCTATTGGTTTCTTTCTCTGTTTGACAAGGAATCAAACGTGTGTAAGCCAAAGATATTATATAAAGAAGATCGACATAGTCCGATAAAAAATGAAACCAAAAAAGAAAAACCTATGTGTGAGTGAATTGTTTATGTCTAAAGGAAAAAAAGTGTTGTTAAAAAGTACTACTTACGTACGTAATCGATATCGATGATATTTTGTGTGAAGATATGATTAGAACTTCTCCCTCCCACGCTATGTTTATCTTCTTGAACGTAGTGAAAATTTTTATATCTATGGTGTAAGCTCACTACGCGTAGTGAGCTTACACCATAGATATAAAATTAGCGTAGCTACGCTGAGATTGGGCCGAATCGTGTTGGGCCTAGACTCAATGGAATAAGGCCAAAAAAAACATTATTAAGTCAAATAACATTACTAAGTATAAATATTGAGCATGAATATAAACCTCAGATATATAAACCTTCATTAATATTGTCAATATTCTACAACCTACAATGCCTACAACCCACCCGACTTAACTGTGCACGTCGCTGGATGGAAGACGTCACAGCGCCCCATGCACACCTAAGAAGGATCTCTAGAGAGACAGACTATAGACACTTTCTTTCTCATTCGCACAAGAGAAGTTACATGTGATAGAAAGAAATCTATTTCTTATATGCTCTAGCATAAGATTTAATTTAAATCGCGCACTGATCACGTTCGCACATCGCGTTCATCGCAAGTTCGCGCGAAATCGGCGCGTTCGAATGAAATCTCAAACGTATGGACGTCGAACGAGTGTCATAACCGGCGACCGCCAGTTAGGACACTCGTTCGACGTCCATATGTCTGAGATTCGTTCTCGCGATGATCGCGTGATCGCATTTAGTTAGGACACTCCCTAAAAAGGTGGGTCGTAGTGATCGTTCCACTTGAGTTTACCGGTAACGTAGTGATGAGTAGGACAAATCATTTTGAATGTATTTGTATGAACGACTCTTTTCTAGACGTGAGGTAGGACAATGTCTCGCTTCAAATGAGTCGCACGCGACCATGTCACTATTGTTCTATTGAAAGTTCAATTGAACTAGGTACTACAAGTCAGTTAGGACAAACGTATTAATGTAAATGTATTAGTTAAAAATTGTATAATAAAAATACAGACTATATACATACATAATACAGAAGGTAAATAAATTGTCTCGTTCCTGCGTCTGCGATCCTGGTACAAACTACAACCACACATCGTAAGAGCGAGACGTAACATACATAACACAAACAACGTGCGTGAGTCTGTTTCGCCCGCACGTTTTTGAAGTGGTAGAAATTATTCATTTGAGGCGTTGGGACATTCGATACTTTTGTATGCAACATTTGAAGCGCCTCTTGTATGAGGCACACAACACTACTAAAGCTAGTGGAACGGGAAAAACTGCGGTCGTGAGTGTGATCGTTGTGGGCGCCAAGTGGAACGCGGTCCTTGACACGCAGCAAGGCCTTGTGGGCAAGGCTGTCAAATGTCAAATTCAAAAATGTCAAATATATAATTGGGTTTTTAAAGACCAAAAATTAAATTTTAATAGAAAATTAATTAATGTATTATATTTAGCAACTCGAAGCTTGTGGTGAATGACAGTTTACATTTAAGCATTGCTAATTTATAACTGCAACATCCTACATCCACTATGAGGTCAATATTAACCTATAGTTTCGTAAAACAAATCTCAGTTTGGTACCGGCCTGCAGTTCGTGATTACAATTTTTTGATTCGAAAATACATGACTTTATTTCCGAATAAAGCAGTTATAAGGTATCCTTCCCAATTTCTACATACGGCTTGCCTCTATTCAAATGATAATAGAAAACAGTTTATAAGTTTAGAAAAAAAAGCCAATGCTATAAAGGATGCATTTGAGCATAGAAAAGAAAAATTGAAAGTTACGGAATATAGACTAAGGCAAAAGGGCGAAGAAATTGTTAGAGACATAAAGCAACACAAGGAAATAACAGAACAGAAGTTGAGGGAAAAGAAGGATGACATTATAAAAGATATAATAGAAACCAAAGCCAAAGTGAAGGAAAGATTTGAAGAAGTGACGGAGGTTGGTAATCCATAATAAGGTTTAAAAATAAATTATATCTAATATGCATGTAGATGCATAAAATAATATTATTATTTTTTTATAGCGGGAAAATATGTACACCGTTCCAAATATTTTATGTATGACAAGGATAGTAATGTCTCCGTATTTGGGTTATATTATAATTCAAGAAAATTACAATATGGCATTAGGATTACTGGTTTTTGCGGGAATCACTGACTTGGTAAGTAAATAATAATATTAAAAAATGCATACAATTATTGTTTACACAGCTGCTTTTAGGGAGATCTGGTAACTTAAACTTTATCACATTATGAATAATATATGCGGTAAATACACAAACAAATATAGTAGTATTTAGTTATTTTTTTGTTACCTCCTCAATGATATGTGGTGGTACTTCAGTGAATGACAGTACACTCATTCGCTTATTAACAACACTGAGAAAAAGACCCTGTGGAGGTTGTCTGCAGTAAAAGGGATAAATTATGGGTCCTGAACTGCCTCTATAACAAATCCTCATAACCCTACTTACTGCAGGAAAACAATGCCACTCAAAGCCAACAGTATTTGGCTAAAATCTTCTGAAAAGTGGAAGTACATAGTTAGTTACGCTTATCGAATTTCAAGTGGGCATTCCTGTTGTACTGTAAGTGTCTGAAATGCAAATATTTCAACTGCTTATTAAATCTTGCCTAGCCCGAGATAGCCCAAGCCCTTAGCTTAAAGTTGAAATTTGTTGAATAGTTGAAACCTCAAGAGGTACCCCTAAAAATTCTACAGTAGCAGATTGCAGACCTAATATAATAGATCAATGGGTTTGTGGATTCAGCCATTACTCTCTTAATTTTTTTTCTTTTCAACAGTGACGAGACGCAAGAAGTTCTCCTGATGGTCAGCAACAGCCTGCCTATATGTAGATAGCTTTTTGCGCCAACTATCTCATTTGTAGCATATCTATGTTGTTATAATAGATATCAATTAAGTAAAGAGATAACTACAAAAACAAATAATATGAGTCCCTGTGATCATCCACACCCATTTTGCGCACCCCTTCTCTGGATAGTGAGGGTGAAACATAAGAATCAATGTACCTATTGCGTAATGTACCTTTCGAAAAACAAAACTAACAATAATTTCCTATATTATATAAAGTTAGATAATAATAATATAATAATATCTTGGGACAATCCACACACGGTCATCCGATCCCAAACTAGGCAGAGCCTGTACTATGGAAACCAGACAACTGATACTAATACTTATATACTTTTTTTTGTAAATACATACTTAAATAGATAAACAACACCCAGACACTTGGCGGGAATCGAACCCACGACCCATTGGTTGGCAGGCAGGGTGACTGACCACTAGACCAACGGGCCCGTCAGATGGGAGATTTATTTCTTCTTCTGCTTATATTATGTAAACAATTTATTTTACAGTTAGATGGCTGGATTGCAAGAAATTGGAAAGGTCAATCTACAAAAATGGGGTCCTTTCTGGACCCAATGGCGGACAAAGTGCTTATAGCAACACTCTTTGTCTCACTCACGCATCAAAATCTTATTCCCCTCTCTCTGACCTTGCTCATAGTGGGGCGTGATGTTGCTCTGGTCATAGCTGGCTTTGTCATCAGATATCTGAGTTTACCCCCACCAGTAAGTATGTTCTCTTAATATATCAGCCTGAAGATGTCTACTGCTGAACATAGCCCTCCCCTTTGGGATGCCACAATAAACGACAATGGGCTATTTGTATCCACCACCGGTTGCCTTGCCTGCGTTTCTAATAAAATGATGTGACTTCACACTCTTAAATAGATCAAAAAAACTTGGTGTGAATCGAACCCACAACCTATTGGGTAGCAACCAGGGTGTCTAACCACTAGACTAGACCAACAGGCTCATACATCAATCATATTACTGCTATTGCCAAATGTGTTATGTACAAATGTTTCTCTTTACAGAGAACTCTAAGCAGGTATTTTGATGTGACCAATGCCACTGCTCAGCTGGCTCCTACATTAATTAGTAAAATCAACACAGCAGTTCAACTTTTACTGGTGAGTCTTTAAATTATCTGTTCTAAATGCCCCTCTATGTATGTATGTGCACTGTACAAATGTTTCTATTAATTAACTGTATCAAAGTAAGGTAGCCATACAATTGATTAATGCTCATGATGAATTGCTTGTTTTATCTATGCACAAAGAAATTCACTTCCCTGGAGAGCCCAACACCATTTGTTTATGGTGAAGCCGTCATTGTATGTGTGGCTAACAGTTACACAAGAAGCATATACATCTCTTATTACTCTGTGCTTATAGATAAAAGTTGAAACAACACACTAAATATCTAAGTTAAGGAAGACAACTGTCTGTGGTCAACCACTCTTTCTAAATACACACATAAAAATTGTGTTTTCTGTATCTTACTTATGTATTCACAAAGAGAATGGCCGACCAGTCTTTTTTAGGTATTCAGAGTGTTGGCTCCACTTTTATCAATAAGCTTCTTGAATATTTTTCTTTTTATTAGGAAGGCAAAAGGTCCTAGCCTATACAGCCTTGTCAGTATGCAATACTTCGTTCGAGTGATAAGTTGCTGTTAGATCTATATTCATTTTTGTTTTCGCGAAAACCTTTGATAGGTCCCCGGGACCTGTGCGAGTCAACCGGGGTATGTAGGATTATTTCTCAATAAAACCCCCGCGGCTGTCGCATCGGCACATGAGAGGGGACGGACGGACTGGCGCTCTCCGGTGGGATCTGCACCAGGAACCCCTCAGTGCCTTGCTTTTGAGCCCGCCACCAGAGGGTGCATTATAGGCTATAATGCATCCTCCGGCGCTGGGCTCAAAGCTATAATTTATAGCCCCTCCAATCCGACACACTGCTCAGGGGTCGTCCATTAATCACGTGAGGCTCGAAAGGGGGGGGGGGAGGGGTTCCGAAAAACACACGAAATATCACCAGGAGGGGGGAGGGGTATAATGAGACATCACGTGTATTTATTTTTCGTTGAATGCACGATTTATAAACCAAACAGCGGCACGTGGCCTTGACTCACCGTTGCCGGCAACGACTTCCCCTTCAATATTTAATCAGTTACCTGTATTTAAAAATAATATTCCGAAAATTTCAATACAGTTTGTACAAAAAAAAATACACGTGATTTCGGGTAGGGGGAGTGTAGTTTAAAACCTCACCACATATCACCAGGAGGGGACGACCCCTCAGCGGGATGGGGGTCGCAAGCGCAACCCCGCCGCCGTTCTCCTCGGAGTCGCCGCCATACTCAATGGATGGTGTTGTCTTAATTTTTTATTCAAGCAATGTCTAATTGTTTGCAGGTGGGTACCACATTAGCTTCACCAGTATTTAACTACGTGGATCACCCAGCTCTGGAAGCCTTGTGTGGAGTCACTGCGGTATCTACTGTTGTTTCTGCTATCAGTTATCTAGTTAGTAAGAACACATATAAATTCCTCAAGAAAAAGTCCTGATTAGAGAAATTCCAGTTTGCTAAGGTATCATGTGTATAGTCTTCCGAGTTGTTACCTAGTTAAGTGTGAAAATAACAAAAATGTAAATAAACTATTATTAATAATATAGTTCTTTTTTTTTCAAAAAGAAATACACACCAGGTACAAATGGAAACAATTTATTTTTACATTCTATTCATGTGAATAAATTGCAGTTAAATCTACATGAAAAAAAAAGTTATAAAAAAATATGTGGTAGAAAGATAACTAAATTACGCTTATTCTATATGAAGTAAAGTGGCCGTAAAAGGCCATGAGGAAATGATTAAAATGGTAATCTACTTCGAAGCACTGACTTTAAGGTTAATAGGACTGTACTATGATGAAGGTGCAGATTAATGGAGTTGTTATAATATACAAATATATTGTGGAATGTTTTTTGTTAGAACTTCATTAGGCTATTCCACAGGCTAACATAATGCTCATACACTTGTACAGGGTAGGCATATAAAAGCAAAATGTCTAAAGCAGGGTGATAATTATACTCTAGATTTTCAAGTGTCATCAGTACTAATTAATATAATCTCAAGTCATGGACTTAATGAACATGGATGGTGAAGGATTTTTAAAGGCACATACTAATCTCAAATACCTTATGTTTACCAAATAAAAATAAAGTTAACTGTCAGTCCAACTGCCGCATTATATTCCCGTTTAATAATTTATAATAGTTACTTTTTGGTACTTGCATTTAACAAAAGAACATAATGACACAATGTGTGTATATGAAATTAATAAAGTATAGTAATGGCCTCTCTAATTAGTTTTACGCCACGTTGATGGAGACGCGGAGCTTAGCGCGATGCGGAATCGCGTGATACAAAGTCGTTTATGTAGATGCGGTGCGTAAAGCGGTCTCGTGCACTCCGCTCGGGGCGACTTGCAGCGGAATCCGTTGCCGATTCTAACTACATACTCTGTTTTTCTTTACAAGATTAAAAATGGAACAATAAATGTATGATCCGAGGAATTATAGCTGACCGGTAGCAGGCCAAAGATAATTAATTGGTAAGGTGTAATATGTCATATTCTACCCTACCAATCTTCCTCCCCCTATCAGTTCTGTGTTCATACATTAATTGATCCATTTTTAATTTTGTAGGGTAAAACTACCAGAGTGTCCGCGGACTCCAAAGCATTAAGTATGCAAGACAATGCGCGAAAATCCGCATCCTCATATAAAATGGTTTTTCCTTTTTCATCATCTCAAGGGACTTACCACACCTCGCCGCGCTAAGTTCCGTGTCGACATGTATGAGACATTAATTAATCTAATTCAGTAATCATTTATACATAGAATAATCCGCTTTTTACACCAAGGTTAATGGTGTTTATCTGACGTGAATTTACAATGAATAGACTAGAAGAAATTAATTATTTTGCCTTCAATAATCATTAGAGGTTTAGAACTAAATCTTACCTAATTTGATAATATATCAAGATGATTATTTAAATTATATGTTAAGCACTCTTATAGCTTTATATAACTACAATTGCATACAAAGAATTTCAAAATTAAATATGGCAGCCATAGTTTGTAGAAGTAACTACAAAGTAGTGAACATAAAGCAATTAAGTCCTGATAATATAACTCTTTGAGGATACTCAGGCAATACCCCTGACTCGAACAATTTATCTTTATTTTATTTATCTTTGGATAAGTGTTACAGGTGCATCTGAGGAAATGTTTATTACAATACAGTCTTGTAAATAGGCAAATAAGCAAATTCAGTAATGCCAATAGGCTTTATAAAATGGGGTTTATCACATCCAAAACAATACTTATGGAGCTCTTTGCTTACAAACTGTAGTCAGGCACCAAATAAAATAGAGTAAACAAATTTTTCATTTAAATGTCACAAGGTAAAAAAACTTAATTCTTAAAACTATAAAAATTGTACAAAATTAAAGTGACACAGACAAACTGATTGCACAAAATAAAAAAAAAATACTATACTACATACTGTCATATAAAAAATAATTTTAGAAAATTGGTAACAGTATTAGATTCATTATGTTATTGTAATAATGACATTAATCTTATTATAGTCAATTACATATAAATACAATGCATGTTAGTTATGTAAATGAAAATTGAATATCATAGTTTAGTGGTCAATACTCTTAACCAACTTTATTGATTAACTCATCACAGATAGCTGTGAGTTCCTCATTGTCTTTGATCTTCTGTGCCAGTGACTCTTGCAAAGAGGAAGCATGCACTTCACTCTTTTTAAGCATAGCATTAAGTTTAAGAATCTCTGCCTGGTGGGTTTTTTTCACAGAGTCTAGCTCTGCATTAGCTTTGTTAAGCTGCTGCATGGCATGCTGTCGTAAAGTTTCATACCTTGCTTCTAACTTCTGGATAGCATCATTGTTCTGCTCAACTGTCCTTTTTAAAGTTTCCTCATTGCTTTTGTAATCTTGAATAATAACCTTACACCTCTCATACTTTGTGTGAACATCATTAAAAGCATGTTCCATGGATGCTAGATGTGCTGCAGCTTCATCTCGCTCTCTTACCAGTGTGGCTCTTTCATCCGTCCATCGCTTGGCTTCTGCTTCTCTTTCTCCAATAAGAGAAGAGATAGTGCGCTCATATTCTTCCATCACAACACTCATTTGTTTATTGTTTCTCACCTTTTCTGCTACACGTTGCGATAATGCTTTCTCCTTCTCCACATACTCCTCATTTTGGTCAGTCAACTTTTTGATTTTGGTTTCGCATTCATCTAACCTTTCTCGAAGTTCATGATTAATATCTTTCAAGTTTTGTGCTTCTTCTTCTTGAGCCGTAAGTAGCTCTTTGACAGCACGCAATTGTTCAACAGTGTGTGGATCCATGTCTGAAGGTCTTGTGATTACTGGAGGTGGTGGAGGAATATTGGCCCCCAAAGTCAAGAGCCGATCAATTGTAGCTATAGCAGGAGACACTGTGTTTGTTTTAACGGGGTTCACTTTTGTTGCGGATGATGGTTGACTTCGATTCACAGCAGGAGTTACTACTTGAGTTGGTTTCTCAGTAGAACCACTATTGTTTGGTTGCACGGATAATTGTTGCATTGAGTTCACTATATTCTGCTCCGTACCTGACATGGTACTGCACACAGGTTTCACTAATTTAGAAATGTACAGGTTTCTATTATATTATCTTTACATGGTCTCACCTGAAATACAAAAATAATGCAGATTGAGTAATCAAAACAAAATATTAAACAAGATTCATGTCTCATCAGAATTTATCAAGTCCTCGCTCCAGTATGTTTCAGTTTTCATTAAATGCAACATTATGATAATGGATAAATAGAAAAATATGTGAGATGTCCACATCCCACGCAAAGTGCAATGAATAGGAACATTATAGGAAAAAAATGCGTTGGTTGATTGATAGGATAACCTACCACTTTATCCTTGAGCCACTACGCACTTAACACTGAAAAGACACCAAATTCCCAGTTAAATATTAGGAAGACTTAACAACGTGAACGTTTTTAATAATTTAATAAGCATCTGCCGTAAATATCAAGTAAATTACAATGATGACCACCAGTGACTATTATCACAACGATGACATCAGTCTTTGACATCAGCAGTCAACTTGTCAATTAATTGGCATAGCCTTAGAGGAAGGCTTAGAGGAGATACCACTGGAGAGAGCATGACGCGCTAACCCCCTCTGCCAAATTTTTGTTCATATGGTCAGGTCATTCTTTATTTGTGTGCGTATATTTTTGAATGTGTTGTGAGTTTACTATAGTATGGGTATGCGTGAAAGTGTATCTGTGTGTGTTTACTTCGCCTCCCGCACCCCGCAAAAGTGCCACGAAAAATTTGTTCGGGGAATCGACGCGATACTAACTCCTTTGGTACTTTCTCTGAGGAGGAAGGATATCTATAGAGTACGCGATTGTCTATGGTCCCATTAAACTAAACAAAGCGTAGGTTTTTCCTCTACGAGGCCGGTTTTTTGAACTGTTTATAGTTATATTACAAGAGTTATATTCATATATAGGTGATAAGTAGTAATTTTTTTTTTTTTTTTCCCGTTTTGATGTTTCGCGTTGAAAGTTTTGGTTTTTATGTTGTTTTAGTCCGGACGAGACAAGTGAGACGCGATTTGATACGTTGTCTGTCTGTCCGGGTTGGAGTTTAATTTGCTCCGCAATAGGTGTTATGTACCATTGAATGCCTTCAGCCGATCCACTATGAAGCTGCAAAATCGGATGAAGGAATTCAATTCCTGGGGGTGATTAGTAAGTTCCTTCAAGAGGAAGGGCTCGACTGTGTTTGATTCGCATAGTGAGATGTGTCGCATACGTTGATCTATGAATTCGGGACATTCCTCCAAAAGGTGTTGAAATGTTTGTGGAGTTGCCCCACAGGGACAATCAGGATCTTGAGTAATGTGGAATCTGTGGAGGTATGCTTTATTGTAACCGTGGCCAGTGAGGATTTGTGTAAGCTGAAAGGAAATGCCGGTTCTTTGGAAGAATTTCCGGACATCGTTTATGGTTGGTAGTAGTTTCTTAGTGTGTGATCCTTGTGGGGCACTTAGGTATCTGGAACACCAGATGTCGGTGTTCTTCTTTCTCGTTTCAGCGATTACGTACGATATTGGGAACCGGTCGTAATCCGGTGCCTTGTGTGTGACTGCGGCCGCGTTTGCTGCCAGATCAGCGGCTTCATTCCCTGGTATCCCTGAATGGCTTTTGACCCTTTTGACCCTTTTGATAAGTAGTAATAGGTTTGATCTGAGTAATTAGAATGGAGCTAGTATCGCGTCGATTCCCTGAACAAATTAGTGGCACTTTTGCGGGGTGCGGGAGGCGAAGTAAACACACACAGATACAATTTCACGCATAACCATACTATAATAAACTCGCAACACATCGCACCCTTAGAAATAAAAAGATGCATCTCAAAAATCACAACTTTTGGGAATTAGCTATAGAAGTTTTGCACTTTTTTCGAATTGTCTTTTATTTAAGATTAACAATTACTTATAATACTTTTCATTACTTTTACTGTTGAAATCATAAGTTTAAACCAAGAAGCTTACATTTACAACACTGGAGTATGCAACGCAAATAATATCTTGAAGCCAAAAAATTTGGCCTTGAATCATTTCACTTATGTTTTTTGTCTCTTTCATTAGGATGACCACGACGAATCTAAGTTTAGGATAAATACATACGGATTACGTATAAAAAAAATGAAAACGTAAGATAGGAATATATCATATAAAACGTATTTTATAGTAAGGGCAGCGTTCGGGAAATCGTGTGCTGTCAGTGATACCTTAAAGCACAGAGACATAGTTGTTTACTATTGGCTCATTAGAAAGCTCCAACAAGCAATGGAGTTAGCTATGCCTAAACATATTCATCCATCCTCCATTGCCTGTTCATTTCTGATTTTATCACGTAGCGAAACCTTGGGGTTACGTAGAAGAGCCGTATATGAAGTAGAGTACCCCTATAGCTTTGAGAATATTCTAGTTGAATTGGCAGTGGGCGGAGCACATAGCTGGAAGAACCGATGGCCGTTGGGCAAAAAGTTTCTAGATAACGACCACCGTCCGGAAAGTGATGTGTAGAATGGCCCCTAACAAGAAGGTCCGATGATGGTATCACACGCGTGGCAGGAAGCCAGGGGATACGAGTGGCGAAAGTCCGTTAAGTGTGGACGTCATGAGGGAGGCCTTTGTCTGGCAGTTGACGTCATTCGCCTGATGGATGCAAGGATAGATTTTATAGAAATGAAAAACAACAATATAGTATATCATTTATTAACAATCATAAATATTCATTATTATACAAGCCAGGCCGTAATCGAAAACATTTTACAGGGAAATTTCACTAATGTTTGTAAGCATTTAATCACAATCCTAAATCAAAAGGAATAAAATACACAGATTGAAGGGTTCTGTCTAGGATTAAAACGATTATTAATATTTCTGCAAGATATAATGCGATACCAAATAAAGACACATAGTGAGCTAGTTTTACAGAGAGAGAGTAGTGAACATAGATTACTAGCAAGAGACATTGGCATCGTCATGCCAATGTCTTGACATATAGAATGACATCAGTCTGTAATGATGGTTTACACTTACAACAAAAAGCGGTTAAAGCGTTTGCTATGACTGTACATTTCTACGTAATTCTCCTTCAATTCCTTCAAGAAATATGACAACAATTATCATAATAATAATAATAATAATTGTTGTCATATTTCTATAAATGTAGTCAGGATTGACTGATGCAGCTCTGATATTTGATTGAGCTATACTTGTAGAAGAGCCTATGGTGCTAGCATAAAATATAAATAAACAGTTATTTAAAAAGTATTTTTGAATGACTGGCTTAGAACCATTTCTTACGAGGAAGCAGAGTCAATTCTACATTTTTATTAAATAAAAATGCACTCTTAATTCATGTCTCACATTTATATACACACAAACATTTACACACGTAAACGCTCACGCACACACACGTAATATTACTACATTTTTTTTCTTTTTTCCCTACTGTATATTTTTCATTTAACTTAAGCTAAAGCTTATATGGCTATAGAAGAGCGGATCCGTTATACTCAAGTATTATTATGCTTAACTGAGGGATCCAACCTTGTATGTAACTATTTTAAAGTAAGTTAATGAAATAAACATTTATATTACATTTATATTTTGATTACCTTATTCAAAGTTGACCTTAGCCAAAGTTGAAACCATGCCAGTGGCACTCTCCTTAAAACAGCTGACAAAATTTTGATGTATGGAAACTAGCACACCTTCAGGCAAGGGAAGGAACTAAATTTTATGATTTTACTATAATTTGCCTAGATGGCTTTAAAAATTCAGTTTATATATTTTATTTAATTAGTTTAATATTGTTATTGTATATCTTTAATTTATTTGAGTAAATCTGATACATTTCGTATATTTTTAGTAAACTTCCATATCATGTAATAAAACCTATGCAACAGCCGGCCTCATCGGATGCCTAATAAAACACTATGGTTTTACTCAAGGAGGTTACCGTATAGGTACTGTTGTAAATTGCCTTTGGCGGTTACTATGGTAACCTAAGTTGATATGTCATTTTTTCAAAATGACTTGTTTCATTGAAGATAAACAGTTTTTATACATTTTATTGAAACTAAATATTTACAGTTTATTTACAAATATGTTTTTGAAGAATTCTGTTTGTTCTGTGTCTGGGTGATATTTATCTACTTATGTAGGTATGTACTTACAACTTACAAAAGCTAAAACAAATAAGTCATTATGAACATAGCATAAGTATTTATATATAATAATATTTATACTACTCGTGAACTATTTCAGGTCCACTACATCATTGTCCTTAACCACAATGGCTTGAATTGGAAAAATTTAATGCGTAGCTGTACTGAAACAAGAAACTCAAGGGGATTGGACTATATAATTAATAGAGTACGATTGTGCTTCAGATATGTTGAATAAAGTTATTGGTTACCAAATAAACTTTTACAATAAATATCTCTTTGGTTTGCCTTTAAACATGTTCCTTACAAATATTCATGCTTCATTTATTTATACGTAGATTATTTAAAAAAAACGCCATCTGTTGGCACATTTTGGATTCTTGTAAAGTTACGCCATCTTTTGGCGAGGGTAAAATTAGTTTATTAAAAGATGAACCAGAGTGACCCATCTATTCTTAAGTATATAGTGTATTATCTATGGTTGAAACACAATCCTGGTATGTGTGGGTCATAGTCCCCTCTGTTTTAAAATGTAAGCTGCTGCTAATGTAAGCTGACAAATATCATGGATTAATTTATCCTTTATTGGTACATTGGCTAACCAAGTATTTCCTTTTGTAACACCTTTCGGGAAGCTGAAATATAAATATGATTAATATTTTGTTACTAAAGTCCAATCAATAATTCACTAGAGTAAATTGACATTTGCTAATGTCACTTTGTAAAATAATATTGCCATATTAACAGTAGTAGTGATGTTCCCATTCTATAGCGATGCAATTACTTGCTCAAAGTTAATTAATGAAAACATATCTAATACTAACAATAATTTTAAATTGAAATTATATTTAGTTGTCAATAGATGATAACTATAAATAAATCTAGTGAAATTGAAGAACAACAAGGCTGCATGGGCTATAATTTTCACCAAGTCGGTGGTAATAAGTTGACCTTGGCTTTACACACGCCGCGTCATATTATTCATCATTTGGCTTCTAATTTCTGGTCTGAGTGGACGAATGTTTCTTTTGCTCGCAAGTACTGACTAAGTGATCAATAGAATCATTTTGTCACTTCACTATTTTTTTTTCATCAAAAACTGGTAACACAGTAAACGTCTGTTTACTCTAGTGAATTAATGATATGACTAAGTACTATTTCTATCAGGGCTTACTTTCCAGGCAGAATTTTGATACATGTTGGCTTTTTATCATGTAGCGTATATACCTAACCATAACTATTATTATGAAGATTTTCGTTAATACATTTTCTGAATACAAAAACTGAGTCTAGTTCGCTTAATACTAAATATATAAAAATAATGTGTCGAAATTAAATTGTATTTCAGTTGGTACAACTTCGGTATATTTTACGTCTGGGGCGGCCATGGGTCCTGTTATGAGTGCAAAAATATTCTATTTTTGACTTTTAAACATTAAACTCATACTTATGTATAATTACGTATCCTTCTTCTCGACTCAGAAAATCTTAATTTCAGTGTTAATGGTCACCCTACTGATGTAAAATGTTTATTTAAAATTAGATGATTATAGAGCATAATTGACAGAATAAAATAGGTATATCATCTAAATATCGCCACACAACACTAAAATTAATCATTATTGACTTGTTTTTAACATGATTCGAAGGTAAAAATGTATGAATACATTAAATACGATTATTATCGCAAAAATGCACTAACCTGTGAAACTTATTGTCCGAATTTGGCTTCCAAACACTTCTGCAATTGTGTACAACATGTTACAATGTTTAAATAGCGAATCTAATGAGAATACAGTTTTATTTGATCTTTTAAAAACCCGAAGTGGTAGAAAACATATGACGGAGCAGCCATATTGTGTTCAATGAGAGTTGCCATAATGTTAAAACGGCAGCTACCAACAATCAGGGTAGTGAAGGGCTGGTTTAGGAATATGATTTCTATATAATTTATTACTGACGTCCATAGAAAGTACTCAAGTTGACGTGGATGTAATTTTTCTTATAATTCATGTAAAGTCTGTCAGGAGAACCCCGACGGACGTTGCGAAATCTTGGCTTATCACAATTCTCACAATCGGGATTGGGATTTTTTGTGTTAATCATGGCAATTTTAGTTAAAGTGTGCGAGGGATAAAAAACATAACTAAGGGTGAATGAACCTGTCTGCAATAATTTGTTCTAGGCTAAAAATCCATGTATATCTAAGATTCTTGGTTTAAACTATAGAGATTTTGAAAATAATACTAATAATTCACACTGAAATCTATTATAGTTGGAAAATCTTGTTGAAAAAAAAGTTCGAACTTAAATCACTTTATTCAAAAAAATCGCATCATATGTTATTTTTTTTTATGCTGCAAGTCCAAAAACATCACTTTAGATTTTAAAACAGAAGAAATTAATTTGTAATATGCCATAATATTTCATTTTATAATTATTCAAAATGTGGCGGAGAGGTTGTATGTACTATTGTATCACTTTATAATAAAAGTAAAACAGGAATTCATATATTTTGTTAAAAATGAAACTAAATAATTTTGTATAGATTGGCATTTTAATTTCTCTATAAGGCTACCAAAATATCGTTTTTGAATAAAAAAAACATGAAAACCTTCTAAAACACTAAAATACTATATAACAATCAGTTTTGGTTATTATGTACCTCACAAAATCTGTTACAATTAAGTGGGAAAATAATTAGTAGATAATAATATAAAAAATAAATATGTCTAATAACAAAAAAACTAAATTTTCAATTAATTGAATTGACATTTGAAACTTTTATGGACTTAAAATCCGACACTGCGCTGAGGACATCCAGACAGCAGCATGTACGATATTAGAATGGCTCTCAAACAGCTTAAGAACAACAAGGCACCGGGTGAAGAATCGCTGCTATTAAACTACTGTACCGTTATTCAAAGCTTATTATGAGACATGTTTGTTTTCGCCTGGTGATGCCAGTATACATGACGCCAATGTGATTGTGATTGTGTATTGTAATATCCATGTGTGAATTTTAAATAGAAATGCAATAAATTGCATACTTATATATCTACATAGTCTGCTACGAATTTCTTTTAGAAATGGGTAGCAAAGATAAGAGAACTGTATCTCAACCATTGGAATGGTCTCAACCATTGATTGGAATCAATGTTATGGGCAATTGATAATCAATAATTATTTATATGCGATGTACTTTTGACTTCGATTTTATAAAACTGTCTAAAATGTATTAAAGACCTCCAATTTCCAGGAGGTAGCTAGTATCAAAAACTTAACTATGCTTGTAGCGCATGATAGCTAACTATTTAAGCTAGATTATGATGGTAATTTTAGTCTTTTTAAACCAATCAACGGCAGCTATCGTAACTGGAATATACAAACAATTTGTTTTTGGTATTTAACGCTGATGCTTTAAGCGCAAAACAAATTTTATTTTAACGCTGCAGGCGTTGCAAGCAGGTGGTTTTCCGATTAACGCAATTCCAGGACGCGACTATGAATTACATCCTACCAGGTGCTGTTGCAATGTTTAGCTAAGCTACTGCATGAAAATTATCCTTGGACAGGAAATTCACTAAATCATATCCTATTTAAAAGACTCTTGAGGATTGACAAGTATAATCGATATAAGAACATATCGTGACAAGAAATTACCAGTAAAAAACTGGACTGATCAGTAGGACTGTACAATCGTCAGACAAATGATTTAGGCCAAATAATGTTAAATGACAATTGTTTACTTATGTTTATTATGTATTTATGTATGAATCTGCTATAAAACTGTCCAAAATGATGCCAATACTTTAAATTAGATTAGAAAAAGTCGGCACAGATTTTACAGACTAGGTTCTGGTACTATGAGAATTTCAATGTATATGTGTTTTAGATTGCAAAGTCAAGTCCTTTACATTTCCACTTTCAGGATCACGTTGTATGTTAATAGATAGCATGCCCACCTGTACGTCCACTAAGACTAAGGTTGTGAGATATGAATCAAAACTCGTTCAAGAAACGAGTCTACTCCCCAGAATACTTCAGCGATTAAGAATGTGTTAACCCACACAGTATGTTTACCTTATAACCATATACTCAAAGATTTAAACATAGATGATATTTTATGGTATACCTGCTCTGAAGTCCCGAAAATATTTATTGTAAATATTAATTTATGGACTTAGGTAAGTACTCAGTCTGTACTACTATCTCAAAAAAAATGATATGTCAATAGAATCTGTTTCTAAATGGATATTGAAAATAATCAATAAAATTTGATTTGTATTTAATTAATATTTCGTAGCGAACTTTATCTGGTATCATACCAGATAAAGTTCGCTCGAAATATTAATCAAATACAAATCAAATTTCAATAGCCTTAGTAACAACAAGGTAGCGTATCCGTTGTGTTAAAGGATTGCCGCATGACGGCTTCGAGTTCGATCCTCAGTAGCTGCAGTCTTTTTGTATTCAATATTGACAATGAAAGAATAAAGAATCTGAATCTGAATCTGAATTTCTTAGAAAACATCACACTACGACGCCAGCGTACACGCACAACATCGGACACTAATATAATAAATGACAGTGTAATATCTGAATCACTGACAAATTGCACAACGACGAGCATGAAGCTCTTAGGGTCAAAGTGGAGGAAACACTCCCAAATACATGCCTGAGGTCAACGCTATCCCTTTCATTGAGGTCGGATCTCTCTTTCTAAGAGGGCAACCTTAATGTTTCATGAAAAATCAGGACATCTTTTTAACTTCGTCGCATAATACGACTTACTTGGCTTGTTTACCAAGTGTCTGGGTGTTTTATATAAATAAGTATGTATTTAAAAAAAAAAGTATATAAGTATTAGTATCAGTTGTCTGGTTTCCATAGTACAGGCTCTGCCTAGTTTGGGATCAGATGACCGTGTGTGAATTGTCCCAGGATATTATTATATTATTATTATATTATTATTATGCTTTAAGTTTAAACCGATTAAATATGTCTAGTTGCTTAATCAGTCTGATTATGGGTTGGAGCAGCCCAAATACGGAAGAACTGTGTACAAGAAGAACAAACTGTGATTGATAGGGAAACAGATGATAAATAAATAAGGACCTCCATCTGGCCGATATGACCACAGTGGGTATTTTGAAAGATCTCAGTCTACGCAAAATATATTATAGTGCGCAAGTGCTTGCGTAGACACAACTGCACTCTCTCTCTCTCTCTTCCGTTTACCTCTCAAAATACGATGGGATGAAAAACCGACACGACCGGGGAGAGACCAGGTGCAGGATCAACATTTTACATGCCCATCTTACGCATGGAGCATCTTACTTTACAGAAAATCAAGGGATAAATAATAAGCTAATGGTTGTGAAAATAAAAGCATATGAAGTTATGATTAAAAAAAATATTGTGCTATAAAATCATTTATTCAGTACGTTTAACGATCTCCGATTAATCACAAGATACTGAATAGCAATTAGCATTATATGCAAACAACTAAAACACCTTTTAACCAACACATTAGACGATAGAAAAAGCATTCGCGGTAAATTTAGTTTTCCATTGGACCAACAGCAGATCATTGCAGCTTCATCAAATTTATTTTCCAATGGGACAATGGATAGTCATAGGTACATTCCTTCACTCAATATTTTTAGGAAATCTACAAGAAAATAAAAAATGTATTAATATTGACCAGGGGTAAATAAAACAGTATGTATATTTATGGAATGATATAGGTACTCTCGCCGATACGGCCAATCCAACCACAGCGGCTAATCTTTCGCAAGATCAGCCATCATCCAGTGCACAAATGCTTGCGTAGACACAAGTGCACAAGTGTACTTTACATGCCTATCCGACGCATGGATCATCTTACTTTACAGACAATGACCGGCCTGCATTATCCTAGCCAGTGAGGAACAACTACACATAGTTGTTGCTCCCCGCAGGATTCGAACCTGCGACCCCCGGTATGCAAGCAAGCGGTTTCCCACTGCGCCACGGAGGCTACTAGACGCGACAGGACTAGGAGGCGACAAGAATAAATATGATTTTAATAATATGTATCTAATAAGTTACAAAACTAACTGTACCTAAACTTAACCTACATACCTACACACTTGTAAAATTAATGAACATACAATATGTTTTCAATATCAATCCTTTGAACTAAATACATCGTTTATTTTTTGATCATAAAGTGGCGGTAAAAAATCCCCAAAACGGAAAGTCTTCAAAAAATCTTTACCATGGTTACTCTATTAAAATAATGTGAAATATTTTAAAATTAAATAATTCAAGTACAGATTAATATAAACTTAAACCAAATACTAACAAACGAACTGAAAACGTGTTATGTGCCTATCGAAAGAAGAACTGATCGAAAATATGGTGCATTATGCACAGGGATCATCGGTAGGTAATTATTGAACAAAATCGCACTTACGAGTGATATTCGGTATTAAATACTGGATACAACATATTTTTGCAACCAAGTACTGCACATTTTATCACCATTTTTATGATTTTAATTCACTTTATCGTGAAATTATGGTATTTAAATGTTTGATCGATTTATATGACAGACAGTTTCATGCTGACAATAAGCGACAGTGTTGCCACAAAATACGAACCCATAAAATCGGTAATTAAAATTGCATTTGAGTATAATTGGCGAAAACACAATAGAGCATTATTCTAATCGAACTCGCAGAACAGTACCAATATTTTTTTTATTAGACATGATTGTCATCGTATTTTAAGTTTTCGGGTGGAAAACATTCTTTTGATGTGTAAGTAAAGCATTTCTATATTAGGGTATCCATTTCTCGGGTAATTTCAATTATAACATGGACCACACATCGGACCTCAATGAAAGGGATAGCGTATGCCTCAATCAAGTATTTGGAGTTTGGGCTCCATTGTTGACCTACTAGCTTCATGACGACGAGTCTCCCTGACATTTCGGACGATGACGACCAGATTGGGATACTTAAGCAACAATTAGAAAAACTGACATTAGAGCTAAATAGTGCTCATAATGAAATTGAGTCCCTGTCATTACAAAATAATGAGCTTAAACAACTTAATCAGGAGTTATTAAAGAAGAATGAGTTATATAAACATGTTACAATTAGTCCATTGAAGAAAAAAATACTTACTCCAAAAAATAAGAATACTATAAAATCAACCCAACCAGCTATTAAAGAAACGATTATTACTAAACAAGATAATTCAACAATTACAAACATTACCACAAACAAAACGCAATCAATTCAGAGTAAATGTAACAGAAAGATGTGTATACTTAGTACCAACAAAACCAATAATGTATTGTCAGTTGCACAGAATAAATTTAATGCAGATAATATATGTCACTACTTAAAAACTAACTGCGGGACACAGCAACTTCTACAAGGACTTAAAACTAAATTGACTGAATACACGATGGAAGACTATTGTATTATACTGATTGGTGAAGATGACTTTTTAATTACTATGGACTACTTTAACTTAATTTATTATTTAAGAGAGACTTTGACAGAGATTACAAACACGAACATTATTATATGCCTACCTACTTTTAAATGTAACAACCGCTCAAACATGTTTAACTGGAGAATTGAAAATTTCAATAATCTGCTATATCTAGATATAATGACACATCAACATGCTTACCTACTTGATTCCAATCAGAACCTAAACTATGATACTACTATGTTCCATAACAATTCAGGAAGGGTAAACAAATATGGTATAAATATAATATTTGACGACATAAAAGAATTAATAGGAAACATTAATATAATTTCGTCTACTCAAAATACTGATTATGTCCGCCACTCAGACCAACAACAAAATAGGGAAAAGAAAGATCAAGAAATAAAGGATCAACAGTTTTTTCGATAGCTATCTAAATATACTACACCAAAATATTGCTGGATTACTAAACAAATCAGACCAGTTAGCAGTACAGTTGGATAACCTTAAACATCAAGGAACTGTCATAGACATACTCTGTATAAGTGAACATTTTATTACGGCTGGATGTGAGTGCTTACTGCAAGTGCCTGGTTTTCATCTCGCAGCATGCTTCTCTCGAAATACAAACCGCGGAGGAACGTGTATTTTGGTTAGATCAGGACAACAGTTCAGAGAACTGCCAGACGTAGCTAAACAATCTGTATCAGGCCTTATTGAAATGTGCGCAATTGAACTAACTGCCTATTCTATGATTGTGATTTGTATTTATAGAGTACCAAAAGTTAACTACTTGACATTTTATGAAAAATTAGACATAGTATTGAAAAAAATTTGTATGACCTCAAATAGAAAAATTGTTTTATGTGGAGATATTAACATTGATGTATTAAAGCGAAATAAGCTTGCGTTGGAACTCGAGTACTTCTTGCTTAGTTACAATTTGTATTTAGCCTTAAAACAGCCAACTAGACCAAAGAGTCAAACTTGCATTGATAACTTTGCACACAATTTAGGTAATAAATGTAAATCTCAAGTTACTGACCTCATCCTTTCAGATCACACATCTCAAATACTCAAAATACCAATTAAAAATAAGTGCGAATTAAAATTCTGGAAAGTAATCAAAAGAGATCTCTCGAAAGAAAACCTTATAAAATTTAGACAATGTCTGAAAAATTTGTCTTTCAATGAGGTCTATAAAATTGAGGACAGCAATGTAGCTTATGAAAAGTTTCATGAAACTTTTTCCCTGTTTTATAAACTCTGTTTCCCCGAAAGAATTATTAAAATAAAAACAAATAAAACCGCGAAGTGGATATCTCGTGGCATAAAAAAATGTAGTAAAAAACAAAGACAGCTCATGTGGACGTATAGAATGAACCCCAGTCACAATACAAAGACTAAGTTTAAAAAATACACTTTGCTATACAAAAAAATAATAAAGTTGACCCAAAAATCTCAAAATGACCATTTTATTAAAAGCTCACAAAATAAAGCTAAAGCTACATGGCAAATAGTAAATAAACATAAATTTAACCTACCAAAAGACCAAATATCAACAATTAAATTAAATGACATTACTCTGACAAAACAAATTGACATTGCTAATGCTTTTAATAATTATTTTACTGACGAAATTGAGAAAAATAGTAAACTTGACATAAAATCGAATAATAGATTAAATAACTTGACATCCCAATCGATTTTATCCATCCAGTTGTAGAGAATGACATTATTTTACTGACGACATCGCTTAAAAATACAAACACTGTGGGAAGTGATGGCATATCTACAAAAGTTGTAAAATATGTGAATGATATTGTTGCACCTGTATTAACACACATAATAAATCTGTGCATTGTTAATGGTGTATATCCAGAAACTTTAAAAAACGTTATTGTTAAACCTGTTCATAAAAAAGGTGATAAAAGCGATATAAGAAATTATAGACCAATTGCAAAAATCTCAGTCTTCTCTAAAATTTTTGAAAAAGTCATCTACAATTCTCTCTATAATTATTTCAATAAATTCACCTTATTATGCAAAGAACAGAAAGGTTTTCGTAAGAATTCTACAATTAACATGGCTATATTTGATCTGTTGCGATACGTCATGGAAGCAGTTGATGAAAAAACACCAATCTGTGCTCTGTATACAGATATGACTAAAGCTTTTGACTACGTAGACCATAAAATCTTATTACACAAATTATATTGTTATGGGATTAGAGGGAATATTCTTGAACTTATGAAATCATATCTCAGTAACAGAAAGCAATGTACAGAGATAGTAAAAGTTTGCACTAATACAACATTTGAAATTAAAACTCTATCTGAAGCTAGATGTATTAACTATGGAGTACCGCAAGGTAGCGTTCTTGGGCCGCTCCTATTTTTAATATACATTAACGATCTTCCCAATGTGACGCAACAGCGCATGATACTATTTGCAGATGATAGTACCGCCATAGTAAAATGTAATAAATGTAATAATATTATAAATTATCAAAATGATATCAATAATACGCTTAATGATATAATAAATTGGCTAACAGAGAATAATCTTGTAATTAATTTAACGAAAACTAAAATTATGCACTTTTACCAAAGGATAGAACCACCAAATATTAGTGTCAATTATAATAATGTTGAAATAGAAGAAGTAAAAGTTACGCGTTTTTTAGGTCTCTATGTAGATAGTCACCTTAACTGGAAAACTCATATAGATGAATTATGCAAAAAACTAAATAAATCAGCCTACGCACTCTTACAAATTGCAAAAAAAGTTAATAGAGATGCATTACTAACTGCTTATCATGGTCTAGTTGCTTCAAATCTACGCTACGGCATCATATTTTGGGGTAACTCAACAGATAGGGATCTGGTATTTAAAGCGCAAAAAAGATGCATACGATCTATGTGTGGTCTGAAATCAGATGATAGCTGTGAGCCATTATTTAAAGAGTTAAAAATATTGACTGTACCATCGCTATATATTCTGGAAATATCATTATTTGTTAAGACAAATTTACATTTATTTGAAATAATGACATCTGTACGTGACGTTCCACTACGCACTCAATATAGAAACGCATTATGTAATTATAGATGCAAGACTGCATTGCTGAGGAAAAGCATTTTATCTTTGGCTCCGCGTGTGTTTAATAAATTACCTGATACCCTAAAATGTCTGAATGTAGTACAGTTTAAAAAACAATTAAAATCATTATTAGTTGAGAAATGTTACTACTCAATTAATGAATTCCTAAATAATTAATTATAACCCTTGACCTATCAATTTTTTATTGACATTTTATTATTATTGTATAATTATTTTCATATCTATTTTAATAATTTTATATCTTTGTTTGACATTTGTAATATAATCTGAGTTCTAATCGCAATGATACTAACAATAATCACAATTAGCAATAATCATTATTTAGCTGAAATTAACATTTTTGTACGCCATCCGGCATAACATAGCGCTCCACACCTTATTTAACATCTAAATTGTTTTTACTATTTACACCTATGTTAAACAAAATTAATAAATGACTTATGACTTATGAAAAAAAAAAAAAAAAATAGGGAAGCGCTCGTTGTTTCCCTGGATGTCTCGAAGGCCTTCGATAGGGTTTGGCATGCTAGCCTTTTGAACAAGCGGCCAGCGTACGACATATTCCCGCGTCTGATCGGCTGGATAAGGGACTTCCTGAGTGAACGGTCTGTCCGAGTGGTTGTTGATGGTTGTTCATCTGAGCCGTTGTTGAATAATGCCGGATTTTCTCAGGGGTCCGTTCTCTCCGCAACTATATTCTTGCTGCATATTAATGATCTGTTGCAGGCTTAGCACGATTTGCCAAGACTTCGTAATCTTGACAGTTCGGTGTGGAGTATGACGTAGTTATCGACCTAGCTAGTACCGAAAACGACGTTTCTACGTCGATAACTATGTCATACTCCACACCGAACTGTCAAGATTACGAAGTCTTGGCAAGTCGTGCTAAGACTGCTGATGCGTGGTATCTATGGGTATGCAGATGACAGCACTATTGTGGAGAGATATATGCCGAGTGCTCGGGCCAGTAAGAATGTTATCTCATATACTCTGAAAAAGTAGCCATGGTGGAGCGCGCGAGTCTCACACTTCAGGCAGTCTCCGAATGGGGTGATGCCAATCTTGTGAGATTCAATGCCACCAAAACTCAAGCATGTCTATTCACCGCCAGAATGAATCCGTTCACCTTGGCTCCTACTTTTCAGAATGTATCCTAGGAATATACTGACCGCCTTCAGTTGTTGAGAGTTGAAATTTCCTTAAACCTCAACTTTGGGCAGTGCATTGAGTCCAAGGCCAAGGTAGCTGCCAGGAAGCTAGGTGTCCTTGCAAAGATCCACCGTTACTTCACACCGAAGCAGCTTTTGTTGCTATATAAAGCACAAGTCCGGTAGTGTGTGGAGTACTGTAGTCACATATGGGCTGGTGCTGCAAAATGCCATCTTGCATCATTGGACTGGGTGGAGAGGCGTCTTAAAAGGCTTATTCATGACGCAGGGTTAGTTGCAGCAGTGTTGCCAACTCTCAAAAATTTATCCCCCTAAGCTCCAATCAAAAACCCCTAAAACCATCACAATTTCTAGAGATAAAAATAAAATATTGTTTATAAAATAAATAATTAAATATTTTTAAATAAATAATACATTAAAAATAATAAAATATTTATTATATTCAATAAACGAACAATAAATTTTAAACAATCAATAAATAATTTCATTCAGAAACCCCATTTTTCCAATTTCTTTATTTATAAATAATCGAAAACTTCAACTAGAGCCATTTGCCCACTGTTTATTACTTAGTTAATTGAAGTTATAAAAATCCCTAAAAATACCCCTAAGAATTTAACACCTCTAAAAAAATCCCCACATTTTTTTCCCCTAAATTTGGGGGGAAAACCCCTAAGTTGGCAACCCTGAGTTGCAGCCAATTTACAAAGCCTAGAGCACAGGCGCAGAGTAGCCTACCCATTAATTCAAAGACAGCGAAAGTAATCCCTTCAAAGTTAGAGTGAACAGGCTCCTTCTGGGTAAGCTCGCTCCATCATAGACTTTGTCTCTGTCATCTCTGACCAAGACTAGAGTCAAGTCAAGAGCAAACCCATCACAGTTAAAAAAAGTATAATTTAAAATTAAATAACAAATTTACTAAAAACATGACTCTAAAAATAAACATCACGTTAATGATAACTTTCCTCAGGTGCATTTTGTTTTATGGGAATTATAAACAACATAATTTATTTAATTTTATTTGTCTAGCATCTTATAATTAATCATTATCTAGTTGTAGAAAAAATAGATAACATAAAGTATTTAATAAATTAGGTACGATATATCAGAATTCTGAATAGCAGAATTAAATAAATAGAGTTGTTTAGTTTTCCTAGAAGTTAATTAGTTTTGTGAAAGAATTTTTATGTTTTAGGAAAAATTCAACAACTCATGTTATTTAATTTATTTGACATTCAACTTATCATCGACCACAGTTATTGATTTATCTACTGAGTTATTGATTTTTCCTTTAAAAAAATAGTGTTTGTCTGAAGATACACACATCAAAAGTGTCTAGGGATCAACATATATTTTTGCAATAACTTTTCTCCTGATTGATATTAATTAAAATTTTCTTTAAGGATTCATCAAATAAAGTGTTTTCGTTTGTCACAGTAACGATAAACCAAGTCACCTTTGCATTAATAAAGAAATTTGCCATTTTCCTAATAAAGGGATTTTTGACATTTGAACCACTAACACAAAAGTTCGAAAAAAAGACTGAAATAACAGTTTTCTTTAAAATTTTATTGGGTAACTTAAACAATTAATAATCCGTGTTTCTACCGCGAACACTAACAACACAAGAACATCGGTTTGGCATACTCAAAATGAGTTCATCCAAATCACGCTGTGGAATGGCCGCCCATGTTCGTTGCAACAACAAAAAAAGGTCTTCTTGCGACTGGATACCCTCCATATTCGGCAGAGCTCTTCTCTGTAGCATATCCCATGCATGCTCAATCGGGTTCAAGTCTGGCGACTGAGCAGGCCAGGGCAGGACATTGATGTTAGCTGCGGCGAGAGTCTGTCTTACAACTCTTGCGGTGTGCGGTCGTGCATTATCATGCATTAACTGAAATAAGGGACCGATTTGCACTTGTAGAGGAACGATGACGTCTGATACAATCGTCTCAGCATAAATTTGAGCGTTGAGGTTGCCTCTGATCCAAATCAACTCAGTTCTTCCGCCGATCCAAATACCCGCCCATACCATGATGGTTCCACCACTATAAGGATGGACTTCCTGGCAGGATTTTAATCGCTGTTGGCGTCCAGGGGTTCTCCAGTGTCGTATACGTCTTGTATCCGGTCTCATACCAAAACGAGACTCATCAGAAAAGCACACGAAACGCCATTGTTCTTCTGCCCAATTTCTGTGTTCAAGAGCCCATTGATATCGAATCCTACGATTGTGCATTGCTATAGGTGGTACCCGTAGCGGTCTTCGGGAATGAAGGTTCACTTCATGCAAGCGGTTTCTGACTGTTTGGTCGCTAATTAAGTTCCCTGAAGAGTGATGAAGCCTCACGGCTAACATCATGGCAGTTATTGTTGGAGCTCTTCGAGTTAAGATTTGAATATATCGGTCTTGTCTCCGTGTGGTGCAGCGATACCGTCCTCCATGGCGCTCAGCCACGGTACCAGTGCTTCGGTAACGTGTCCAAAGTCGACTGATAACACTCTGGCTTGTATTCAGAGCTAAAGCCACAGTACGTTGCCGGGAACCAGCTTCTATCATTCCCACGGCTCTGAGCATTTCTTCCCTGCTTAAATGACGTCGCCGCTCCATAATAACGTTGGTTTTAATCAGTAGTAGGGAAACAGTAGCACTAATAATGTCTTCAATGCGTTGTATGTTTTTATAGGGAAAATATTGACAGCTGATTTTCATCTTTTACTCGAATTTGATTCACAGTTCCTGATTCAAATTATGAAGTGCACCAAAAAGGATCCATATAAATTTATAAAATCATAAATTTATTACAAAGCCACATTTCAATCTCAAGAAATCCGCTTAAAAATGCTTGATCCCTAGACACTTTTGATGTGTGTATTTATTATTCCATCTGTCCGACAAAAATGGTTATCATTTCGGAACGGTATAAGATACGAAAATGCCTGTAAGGCTCAAATATGCGGCATGTTTTAGGTGTTTTGAAAATAGGGAAAAGTCAATATCGCCAAAATCGGACTTATTTAATTTTCCAACTACGGGGACGATAAGTGTACAGTTTTCCTAACAGCAATTAGATAAATGATACATTTGTTTTTAATAAAATAAAAGGAATGGAATTATTATGGAATTATCTAATTAACTAACGAAGTTTATAGTAATGTAAAATACATGTACATAACATGATGTAAATAAGATAAAAATAAAACAGGTTCTAAACTATAGTTTGTACAAATTGTTGATGTTCAATTGATTGTATTAGAATGGACCTTCGTGCTGCTGACCATGTACTCGACACCGATTGTTAGGGTTCCACCTGGGTCGTGTGCGGGGACGCACACGTCGTCAGGATGGTCGATTGTTAGGGTTTGCAATTTTGTAGAGATTTATCGCTACTTATTTAATACTTTATTTTAATTGTTTAATATTTTAATATACTGGTAACTACTTTTCGAGTACTGACAGAAGCGGAAGTTAGTCATAGACTCTGCAATTGATTCGTAGCGCCGCCGCCGGCCAATCACGGAGCCGCATTAAAGAGAACTGATGCGGGCTGTGATTGGTCGTGGCGAGTCGTTTGGGGGTTTAGTTTTCGGGTAGGGATTTTTCTGATAAAAGCATGGTCGGTAGTATTGTGAGGGTATTCGAGTGTCAACCACGAGACTGTTAAGGGTTGGAAGTAACTGTTTATTGTGAATTTGATTTATCTAATTTATTGTAGTCGTGTATATTCAGTGTACAAAGTGTGTTGTAATAAAAGTGATTTATATTCTGTGATGATATCTTCTATTATTCTCCTCGGAGCAAGGTCGTCCTTATAATAATGCAAATTATTTTCTTTACAATCTACCCGCAGTTTTAAACATTTGCTGAATTATTTTGTAGCAAAGTCCTACGATGTACAGACATTTCTTACAGTTAGTTCTAAGCTTTTTTTCAGAATGAATATTTCTTTAAACCACATTATTATGCAGACAGTAGCAATACTGTCAATTTACGAAAATCTGAACAGTGAAATAGTGACTCTATTATCAACGTGAAAGACAGCAAACAAGTGTGTTCAGTTAATTAGTATCCCAGTTATACAGACGCACCATTGCGTCCATTTTTATTTTTTTATTGTGTCTTAAAACAAAAAATAGCCTGCTGGACAGTTTTCGTAATCTTCCTGCGTGGGCTAAGTAGTTTATTGCAGATATGGTCTGTGTGCCGGAAGGTGAAAATATTACAATTGCGAGTTAAATACAATTACGTTAATGTATGTTCTATGTAAAATAGTAAAATAAAATACAATTTTAGTAATAAATAAATAAAAAAATTTATAAGAAACTGTTCAAAGGACACAGTCTGAGAGTATCAAGTAACGTAGAGAGGCTATCATGGTAACCAAAAGATTAATATTCCACCTTAATCCATAAAGGTGTTCAATTATGTTTGTGTTCAAGAAAGCTGATGGTGTAGGCAATATATATTCTAGCCTACACGAAATTCACAAATCTGGCTAACCTATTATGGTTACAATAAGTATATAGTGCTATGCCATGGCACAAGTTATTATCCACCCTCGCAGGTTGGGTACACAAATAAATAACCAAAAAAGGGGGGTACATGTACAGTGGCTTCTCGAGAGGGTAAGCACCTGGTTTTCAGATAATGAAGTCCACTTCATCGTATCATCGCATAAAATAAATTCCCCACCCTCGCAGGGTGGATATACAAATAATTAACCTCCCTCGCGGGGACGGTATATGTATATATATATATATATATATTGTTGCTCATCATGAGAGCACATCTGGTTTTTGGAATTCATTTTGACAACCTTGTCAATTTGAAAATGGTTGGCTGAAAGTCTATTTCACCATCAGCGTACTTTCCTTTGCAGGGACTAAACCATTTACTACCCACCCCTGCAGGGTGGGTAAACAAACACTTAACCTCCCTCGCAGGGACGGTACATTCATGGTTGCTCATCATGGGAGCACTCATCTACTTTTGGAATCAATTTTTGTCAATCTTGTCAATATAAAAATGGTTGCCTGAAGTATATTTCACCATCCACGTACTTTACTGCGCAGGGACTGAGCAATTTACTACCCACCCCCGCAGGGTGGGTACACAAAGACTTAACCTCCCTCGCAGGGATGGTACATATGTAGATGGTTGCTCATCTGGATTTGGAATCAATTTTGACAACCTAGTTAATTAGAAAATGGTTGGCTAAAGTCTATTTCACCATCAGCATATTGTCCTTTATTGATCCCCAAGCCGCCTGCCAAGCGTGGGGATTATGGCAACCCCTCCCTTCTAAGGGAGAGGCCTTTATTCAGCTGTGGACGTATTTCGGCTGCTAATGATGATGATGATATTGTCCTTTGCAGGGACTAAATAATTTATTACTCACCCCCGCAGGGTTGGTACACATAGACTTAACCTCCTTCGCAGGGATGGTATACAAATAGCAGCTAAGCACGTATGTACCTGATTTTCAGGATCATTTTGAATATCGGGGACATTCAAAATGTCTGAAAGTTGTTTGCTAAGTCTATTTTAACATAATAATTTGACAGGCCCGTTGCTCTAATGGTGAGATTCTCGGGCTGCTAGCGCCGGGTTCTATTCCTACCAAGTGTGTGATGTTTATCGATATAAGTATGAAAAGTATATAAATATGTATTTTGTATCAGTTGTCTGGTTACCATTGTACAGACTCTGTCTAGGTTGAGATCGAACGAATGAGTGTGGATTGGCCTGAGATATTAAACAGTCCTTTGCAGGACGGATAAAGGCATTGCTGCTCTGCACAGTTGCATTCACCTCTTATTTAAGAATAAATTCAGCCTAGATACTTTAACATAAGTGCCATCGCTTGGCACATCGTCCGTCTTATTATTGACCTCTGTTTCGAAGAGCTTGCACAGAATATGACCCACTCTCGTGGGGGATGGAACACAGAGATTTACTTTACAGATGAAGGATGTATGTATATTTGCTATTCCAAATAGCACATACGTGATTGTATGAACATGAATATTTAACATATATTAATATATGTATACTTCTTAATGAGGATTCATTGCATAATTATGGCTCGCAGTCACGTCTTGGATCTTACTCTTGGTCCCCTCTCTTGACAGTCTTGGTATATCAGGACCCACCAAGCAGAAACTACTATAAGTCTACCGAAGTTTTGTACAGAATATTGTAAAAAACTCCTACAAATAATGGAGGGAAGGGCCGCCCCAAGTGCCATTCCTGGCATCTTTAGTCCTTCCTTCAAGTTTATTCGAAAACCAACATTTGTTTTTCTATACTATTACCTCATTACAAAAAAGGAAAGTATGTAATCTTACAATTATAATAGCTGTTTAGCAATTAATCATTGGAAGTTTTGAGGACCTATAATAACATAATGCAATCAATGATAATGCCTAAAAGAATTATCCAGGAGTTTCCATAATTCTGGGGAGAAAACTCAATTGTATTGTATGGTAAGTAAACCACTTACCCGAAATTGTAGCAACACTGCATCGCATGCATTTTTATCAGCCAGAAATTCACTCCTGACACAATTTTGGTAGACAAAAGCGTGTAATTTAAATTCCGATCAATGTCAGGACATTTGTAACCGAAAGAAATGTTAGCAATCCTGATTATTATCCCTTGCAATTTCGATTTTATGACAAAAAGTTGCCTTTACCTCCGCAAAGACGGGGGGGGGGGGGTCTTACCCATTCACTTATGGATATTACATTATAAGTATGTACATACCAGATAAAGTTCGCTACGAAATATTAATCAAATACAAATCAAATTTTATTGATTATTTTCCATATCCATTTAGAAACAGATTCTATTGACAGATCATTTTTTTTGAGATAGTAGTACAGACTGAGTACTTACCTAAGTCCCTAAATTAATATTTACAATAAATATTTTCGGGACTTCAGAGCAGGTATACCATAAAATATCATCTAAGTATAAATCTTTGAGTATAAGGTAAACATAATGTGTGGTTTAACACATACTTAATCGCTGAAGTATTCTGGGGAGTAGACTCGTTTCTTGAACGAGTTTTGATTCATATCTCACAACCTTAGTCTTAGTGGACGTACAGGTGGGCACACTGTCTATTAACATGTAACGTGATCCTGAAAGTGGAAATGTGAAGGACTTGACTTTGCAATCTAAAACATATATACATTGAAATTCGCAAAGTACCAGGACCTAGTCTGTAAAATCTATGCCAACTTTTTCTAATCTAATTTAAAGTATTGGCATCATTTTGGACAGTTTTATAGCAGATTCATACATAAATACATAATAAACATAAGTAAACAATTGTCATTTAACATTATTTGGCCTAAATCATTTGTCTGACGATTGTACAGTCCTACTGATCAGTCCAGTTTTTTACTGGTAATTTCTTGTCACGATATGTTCTTATATCGATTATACTTATCAATCCTCAAGAGTCTCTTAAATAGGATATGATTTAGTGAATTTCCTGTCCAAGGATAATTTTCATGCAGTAGCTTAGCTAAACGTTGCAACAGCAACTGGTAGGATGTAATTCATAGTCGCGTCCTGGAATTGCGTTAATCGGAAAACCACCTGCTTGCAACGCCTGCAGCGTTAAAATAAAATTTGTTTTGCGCTTAAAGCATCAGCGTTAAATACCAAAAACAAATTGTTTGTATATTCCAGTTACGATAGCTGCCGTTGATTGGTCTTAAAAAGACTAAAATTACCAACATAATCTAGCTTAAATAGTTAGCTATCATGCGCTACAAGCATAGTTAAGTTTTTGATACTAGCTACCTCCTAGAAATTGGAGGTCTTTAATACATTTTAGACAGTTTTATAAAATCGAACTCAAAAGTACATCGCATATAAATAATTATTGATTATCAATTGCCCATAACATTGATTCCATGGTTGAGACCATTCCAATGGTTGAGATACAGTTCTCTTATCTTTGCTACCCATTTCTAAAAGAAATTCGTAGCAGACTATGTAGATATATAAGTATGCAATTTATTGCATTTCTATTTAAAATGCACACATGGATATTACAATACATCTATATCTCACAATCACATTGGCGTCATGTATACTGGCATCACCAGGCGAAAACAAACACGTCTCATAATAAGCTTTGAATAACGGTACAGTAATTTAATAGCAGCAAGGGTTTGTTAAATATGCCCGCTCGCCCCGCTCTTGTTCATTGTGTCGAAGAATTACCAGGCAGGATTAAAAGTTAAGCTTTGAATAAGGTAAGTATTTTAATATGCGTTTTCTTTCAGGGAAAACGCTACTATTATCATCGTACGACTTTGCTACAAAATAATTCAGCAAATGTTTAAAACTGTGGGTAGATTGTAAAGAAAATAATTTGCATTATTAATATGATTTATGGGTCGTTTACTAAGAGTCGTTTTTTATCCACTTAGAAATCTCGTACGTACAAATTACCAGCAATAAACTTTACGAAAAATATCATTACTGCACAAGTATTAAAAACTAAGTTTCGAGTTTTCAAAATAAAATTGTCGGTAGACTGAATGGAAAATAATTATTTATAAAAATATTGCTTACATAGCCCAATTTACTTGCACTATATTGAAACCACAAAATATTCATTAGTATAAATATTTCATTAGGAACAAAGAAACAAAACGAACGGCAAAAACCGTTAAAATGTTTTTACTCACTGTTTGCTTGGCTTCCAACTATTTGTAACAACTATTGTTGTTCACTATTTTATTCCTTTAGAATTATTTAGAATTAGATTTGAATTCCATAAATAGTTGTAATATTGTAGCCTCGGACAGGTGTCCGTGACGGGAAATAAGACGCCAATGAACAAGAGCGGGGCGAGCGGGCATATTTAACAAACCCTTGCTGCCCTCGCCTGCCATGGTGATGCTATTTCCGGTCAAATCACAAGAAAGTTGACCAATAGGAGCAAAGTCGACGGGAAACAGGAAGTGCCGCTCTCATAATAAGCTTTGAATAACGGTACAGTAGTTTAATGAAGAATTATAGACCTATCTCACTCCTGAGCCATGTATACAAGCTATTTCCGAGAGTCATTATACGAACCGTCTCGAACGCAGGTTTGATGACTTCCAGCCTTCCGGACAAGCCGGGTTCCGAAAAGGCTTTAGCACCGTAGACTACATACGTATGTATGGCTCCGCCAGATTATACAGAAGACCGAGGAGTATAATCGGCCATTATGTCTAGCGTTTGTGGACTACAAGAAAGCCTTCGATTCAATCGATACTTGTATTGCAGTCCCTCCAGCGGTGCCACATTGACTATAGGTCGAAGTGTTTGTACAACAACGCCACCATGTCGATCCGACTACAGGACGAGAGCACGAAACCAATCTTATTGCATCGAGGTGTGAGACAGGGAGACATTATTCTCCGAAACTGTTCACAAACGCTTTTGAGGACGTTTTTAAGCTTTTGGACTGGAACGGATTCGGCATCAACATCAATGGCGAATCTTAGAGGAGATACCACTGGAGAGATCATGATGCGCTAACCCCTCTGCCAAATTTTGGTCATATGGTCAGGTCATTCTTTATTTGTGTGCGTAACTTTTTGAATGTATTGCGAGTTTATTATAGTGTGGGTATGCGTAAAATTGTATCTGTGTGTGTTTACTTCGCCTCCCGCACCCCGCAAAAGTGCCACGAAAAATTTGTTCGGGGATTCGACGCGATACTAGTTCCATTCTAATTACTCTGAGTGGCGAATACCTATTCGTTACACTATGAAGACGCGTTTTATTAGAAAATCTCCAAAAACATGAATTTTGACTTACATCTTTTTATTTTTAAGCGTGCGACATTCAAAAAGATACGCACACAAATAAAGAATGACCTGAACATATGAACTTTGGCAGAGGGGTTAGCGCATCATGATCTCTCCAGTGGTATCTCCTCTAAGATCTGCATTGCATGCTGTCATCCTCTTTGCATGCTGTGTTCTCCTGTAAAACGGCCTACACACGGCCCTAAAATCAGTGGCGATATCGGGACAGCGGTGGTGGGGATGAAATCGGCTACTACTCTACACACGACCCTACCAGTTAGTACAGAACCGACCGTGCAACAGACTGCTCGTTGATCCGAGATGCCGCCGACACTATCAAAACAGCAAAAAAAGGCATTGCCTTGGCACTTACTATGGTGCCAACAGGCGTGGGTTCGATTCCCACCAAGTGTCTGGGTGTTTTATCTATATTTTCTTCTGTTGGTCGGGTGTTCTATCTATCTAACCTTTTGAGGTGGGCGTTAATAGCTGCGACACAGTTTTTAACTAATGTAGCTATTATCGTACTTATGTTAACATCTGTTTTAGTTCCAATAAAATATGATTTGATTTAGATTTGATTTGATATAAGTATGTATTTACAAAAAAAAAGTATATAAATGTATTAGTATCAGTTGTCTGGTTTCCATAGTACAGGCTCTGTCTAGTTTGGGATCAGATGACCGTGTGTGAATTGTTCCAGGATATTATATTATACCTTATTATACCCATTCATTCGTTCATTCTTCGCACAGAGCGGAGCGCCTGCACGTCGTATCGCCGCAGCACTCGAGTGCATACTGCGTAGAAATCAGTCCCGATTTCGCTACACACGTGCCGACAACGCTCCCTAGGCGATAATCGTCCCTAAATCGGGAGCTCGCCCGAAGCGATTTCAAACCCGATTTCTAAACAATAAATATTGGATACGATTTGCCTATACACGAGGGACGATTTAGGGTCCTCCCCACTACTGTCCCGATATCGCCACTGATTTTAGTGCCGTGTGTAGGCCTTTTAAGAGTAAATGCTCAGTGACCTGATAACGGTAATCGCTTTGTTTGTATGTGACGTGTAATTTATGTTGGAGAACCAAAATAAATAAAATAAAATGTACCCGATATTTATTTATGTATTTTGATTTTCTTACTCGTAGCTACATCATACATTTCTAAGTTCGCACTTCGCGGCCGCGGCCGCCATCTTGGTGATGGTGGTAGCGTTATTTATTTGATATTCTTCTTTTACAAAATTAATTATGGCTTCGATCAATTATTGATGATTTCGCCAGTGTCAAGTATAAATAGCAATGGCAAAATAAATTTGAATATGAAGTACTTATTAATTAAAAAATGAACGTTCGCGATCGCTACCACCGAAATGGGGAAATGGTGGCCGCGAACCAAAACTTAATAGGCATAGATAATACACTATATACTTAATAGGTTTATTCCTCAGAGAAAGTACCAAAGGAGTTAGTATCGCGTCGATTCCCCGAACAATTTTTTCGTGGCACTTTTGCGGGGCGCGGGAGGCGAAGTAAACACACACAGATACACTTTCACGCATACCCACACTATAGTAAACTCGCAACACATTCAAAAATACACGCACACAAATAAAGAATGGCCTGACCATATGACCAAAAATTTGGCAGAGGGGGTTAGCGCATCATGCTCTCTCCAGTGGTATCTCCTCTAAGGTTTATTCCCACTATCCACACCACTGTCGCTCTGATCTAATTGTAACATGACACACTATTTTTTAAAAAAAAGTGAAACGAATGACAAGCCCGCTGAGTTTCTTGCCAGATCTTCTCAGTTGAGGCCGCGTTGTGATCCGGTGGTAGCTTTTTTTTTAAAAAAAAACATGACCTTTCAAAAGTGCTAGCGTTAAGCCTATTTGAAATAAACTATTTTTGAGTTTGAGTTTGAGATCCACAGTGAGTATACTAAATTAGTACACTCACTCCCGAGGGACAGTCAGTTTTTTTTTTTAGTGAACATTGTCCTTCTTTCATAGTCGAATAACCCATAATAATTAGTAATTTGAACTAGATTGTTCGCGACTTAGTCGACACCCTGTATATTACGCTCTATGTACTGAAAACACCATACGAGTACGACACCCAACGGGAGACACTCCACGGGGACCACGGCACGTGCACTGCACTGCTCGACCCTCCTGACCCCATGACGGTCCTATTGGACCGGGATGCGCCGAACCCTCCCCGACAACCGTATGCTACACTAGCTATCAGACACCGGTCTCGCCGGCGAGGCCGAAGGGTCGTACGCATGCGACCTCAACGACGTGCATCACCCCACTGAGTTTCTTGCCGGTTCTTCTCAGTGGGGGCGCGTTGTGAACCGGTGGTAAACTCAGCCCTCTCTTAAGCGACAGCCCAAGCCGAGGCCGCGTGCCTCCCTGAGGTGCCCTTGAGCTCGTCGCTACTTCTGCCGATAAGGCTAGAGCGCTCGCCTCCTATTGTCCGGTGAAGCTGTAATGGCCATCTGCGGCCAAAAGCGTCTATCATTCCCAAAAAAAAAACACTCCACGGGGAATCATAATTATAAGAAATCATGAACTGTTCTTGCTTTGCAAACCGATGTTCACGGGTTCAAATCTGGCGGGGAGCAACAACTTTGTGTAGTTTTTACTTAATGGCTAGAACAACGCACACATCGCCACTGTAAGGTGGCGCGGGCGATGTGCGTCTATCCGGGGTGTGCCCTCCCCGCGTCTCAACTCATACCCCGTATGTATGTCAATTTCTTTGGCACGGCCTACAGCCTAAAGGGCTTGATGGTTATGTCTTTGGGTTCGTCTCAGTTGTGGGAGTGACATAAGCTATATATATTTTATGATGATAAGCACTTTTCGGGGACCCGGTGTATGTATGCAATATAAATATTTAGTTAGGTACTTGAACAGCTTCAAATCAACAACATAAAAAATAAATTAATGTTATTTAATAAAATCACATGAGCAGGTAAGTTAATAAATTATACTCCGACGATATATCTCTCAGTTTTGTACATTTCATAAGCAAATTCTTCTCTGTGAGTCGGGTCAAACTCCAAACCTGAAAAATTAGAAAAATATTCCAGTGAGTGCCGTGAATACGAACAAAATAAACTATTGCTAACCATAACATGGTAACTAATACCAGGACCGACTGGCACCGACAACATATTTTCGTTGTTTATCACTCTATCATTTTCTTTGGAGTCGGTACTTTTTCCAAAATTAGGTTTTTAACAATTATATTATATTATATTTATAAGCAGTAGGTACGTGGGCCGTATCATTTCAGTTAATATGAAATGTATACAAAAAAATAAAATATCTGAGCAGAAAAGAAAAAAGAAAGCTTTTATATAAATAGATTAAAGTTATATAGTGATTGTATGTTCAATTTCACCGATAAATGGCGCTGTTCATATTGTAAATCACGCTAACATCGTAAATTACTGTCTAATGATATTCGATAATGAAAGTTCTAAGCTTTTCGCATTTTTTATTGTTGCGACTGTAATACAATACCTATACACTACCTGGACTTAAGGAGTTTCATTAAAATTTCATGAACCCCCCTGAGCCCTGACCTTGAAGCGTTTTTTGGGAGCGCTGTTCATTGTGTGTAGTGTGAACTGTAGTTGTACATTTTATTGCGTTAGATTAGATCATTTCGAGTCATTTTAGGTCTTTTACCTAAGTAAAAATTTAGCAATTTCGTATTCTCAATTTCTACCTACGTATACAAATGTTGCCTTAGTGGTGCAGCGGACCTAATCGCTGGCTTTTAAATGCAATGAAATGGTATTTTTCCCTTGCCTATTTCTTTCCTAATCTAGTTTGGACTCGCTCGGGATTTACAGATATTAACTTTTCAAAGATATAATGTCATATTTCTATCAGCAAAGTACTTAGAACAATACAGAAATCTAATGAAAATGTCCTGGGTGTACCGGACCGGCTTACCCCTTACAAAAATTGACCCTTCGCCACTGCCATATCTTATGCAAACTAAATGTCTGCTCAGTCCCTATCGTATATAGCGTAATAATACATATCTTAATGATTAGCTATCAGTCTATAATTACCCTATTCACATACAAAGGAAATTACGTGGTAATATGTGCAAGTAATGTTTCACTGCTGAAACATAGCGTGATGTTTTATATACCAATTTATACCTTGACTTCTACACAACACATCAGTGAAAGTCCTATCAAAATCCATCCACGGGTTTTCAAATGATACCTGGACAAACAGAACGACAGACAGACAGACAGACAGACAGACAATAATTCCAAAAAAAATTGTTTTGGCCTCTATGTCGATAGTATAGTACTTATCCCCACATAGAAATTTTGGAAAAATATTCAATGTACAGAAAAAGTGCTCTTTGAGTTTTATTATAGTATAGAAGATAGATAGATAGATGTACATATTTTGGAATTTTGAATACATATAAATCCGGTCCCTACTTATGATACTTACCAATGTACTCAATTTCTAAGTCAAATGTTCCATTTATTTTATCTCCGCACGATATACCGAAATGTGTCACTCTGTCAAATCGAACTCTTGTCTGTTTGTCCTGTATTCGACCTTTTGACCCCAATATAAATTTGGATAGCGGTATCTGCAAGGTAGAAATTTAGAATTGTCAAAATGAGTACCTAGCTATAAAGTTACATGTTATAAGGGGCCAATTTCACGAAATTAAAGTTACCAGCCCTTTACAACTCATAATGGATGTTTATATTGGTTGTTACAATCAATGGTGCTATGAAAGGGTTATGGTCATTAATATTTGAAGCAGCCATAGATATTTTAACTGTTATACAGAATTTTATTTACGAATTATTATAAATACTATAATATAGTTATAATAGGACCCCTTGGTTTAATTGTGGTCCTACCCAATGGGTCATGGGCAAGGGTTTGATTCCCATATATTTAAAAAGATAAAAAGTATACAGGGTGTCCCAAAACTCAACGATAACCTGGTACCGGGCGAGAGGCCAAGGTATACCAGTTATGAAAAAAATAAGAAAAAAAATCTATGTCACTTAGTCAAGCGATGATAGAAATTTTTCGAAAAACTTAAAAATTTGACACCCTTGGTCGCATTTTTAGATACTGTGATCGCAATTTTCACAATTTTACAGTGATTTTTTTAATAATGTTATCTCAAATAACAGTGCTATTAATCGTAACCACAAATGAAAGCAATAATCATTGTTAACAATGTGAAATAAATTAAATTTTGACGAGTTATGGTTTATAAAATTTATGTCAGTCAACTTTGACACTCTACGTTGGAAAAAAAATGTACTACACTACCTATGGCAAGTTTTTATTAAAAGATGGCCCATTTAGTCTAAATTTCAAAATAGTACAACACTTGCCACTTTTCTTGCCAATAAAACTGCTATTTCGTATGCAATGCGTAGGGACCCCTCATTTAAAAAAATACCTGATATTGTAATTAATCTCTTTTTACGGATTATATCGCGATTTATTTTAACCGCCCGTGACCATGGGTGCTGCAAGGCATTCGAAACGTCGGGAAAATTAAAATAAATCGCGATATAATCCGTAAAAAGAGATTAATTACAATGTCTAGTATTCGCGTAAATAAAAGACAACATTATGTAATACCTGATATTCTTTTGTTTGAAAAGTTCGAAGTCTCCATTGTTTGTAATGAACAAAAGTGATAAAAAGAAATGGATAGTAGTTATGGTTTTTGTCAAAACGAGGCGTCACTATCCGTCTCACTCACAACGACTCATCAGTCGTTCATAATAAAATTTAAACAATAACATTTAGTACGCATCGTTTCTTCGTTTACTGCGCATCTCTCGTAATCGTGTTACTTTCGTACTATCGACTTTGGCTTGCGTTACCCTGGACTTGATACTCTATCCGTACTTGACGACTCTGGCTTTGTTTTTTGGACTTTGTGCTGTGCAAACTGTGTGTGAACAACATGCCGCATTTGTACACACCGCAAGAATATGCAAATATGCATCTTATCTACGGTGAGTGCCGTTGTAATGCCTCTGCTGCAGCTCGACTGTATCGGGAGAGGTACCCGAATGTGGAGCGGCACCCAGATTATCGTGTCTTCCAAAATGTGCACGCATCATACTCAGAAGGACGATTACGATTTGAGTTGACTGAAAATTTAGATGGCGCCACCTACTTGCATTTTCTTCAAAATGATTTGCCGACATTGCTAGAAGATGTACCACTCAACATCTACAGAGAAATGTGGTATCAACAAGATGGTTGCCCAGCACATTATGCCCGGCCTGTAAGAGAATATTTAAACGAATTATATCCCGGTAAATGGATCGGACGCCTTGGACCAATTTCATGGCCCCCTCGTTCCCCAGACCTGAATCCAGTAGATTTTTTTACTGGGGATGCATAAAAGAAAAGGTCTACTCAAAACCAATTCAAAATGTAACAGAATTGTGCCAAAAAATTGATGCAGCATCAGAAGAAATCAATGCGAGGAGATTTGCAAGACTGGTGAACAGGTCATTTCTGAGGCGATGCAGAGCTTGTATTTGTGCTGGAGGGAAACAATTTGAGCATCTGCTTTAGTTTTAGGAGGATAATAAAGTGTTACGATAATTTACCGTTTTATTTTGATTAAATTTTCCATGAGTTCCTTTCGCAAACAATACGAAATAGCAGTTTTATTGGCAAGAAAAGTGGCAAGTGTTGTACTATTTTGAAATCTAGACTAAATGGGCCATCTTATAAAAAAACTTGCCATAGGTAGTGTAGTACATTTTTTTTCCAACGTAGAGTGTCAAAGTTGACTGACATAAATTTTATAAACCATAACTCGTCAAAATTTAATTTATTTTACTTAGTTAACAATGATTATTACTCAGTGGCGTGCACTGACTTTTTGATTAGGGTAGGCAAAAAAGCAAATTTCTTAGATCTCTAGTCGTAGGGTAACAGTCTTTTTGTTTGTACGTATTGACACTGTAACATAAGTAAGTCTATTTATTTGTACTTACTGATGTTTTTTTGAATAAATGAGCACTGCTATGCAATAATGAGTCAACAAAAATATAAATAATTCTGTGTTAACGCCATCTATCTCTTGTTATAGGCCTAGGCGACAAACTGCATTAAGATTTTTTTTTGTTAGATGGAGCTTTACTAACTTACTGAGCTGAATTACTGACATGGGCATTTTTTTAAACGTCGCCTGGGCCTATAACAAGAGATAGATGGCGTTAACACAGAATTATTTATATTTTTGTTGACTCATTATTGCATTATTGCTCAAATATTCCTAAATATATTCTATTTCACTCCCATAACTAAAACGAATCTTACGATTATGTAGGAAGTACCTAAGTATATTAAATTAAAATCCATGCAGCCATGGATTTTACTTTAATATGCCGCAGACCATGTTAAAAAAATAAACATACCTACTATCGAAAAATATAATATGAAAATTTTACCTTAGAATAAAATTTGTATTATGTTTCCTAAGACGTCCGAAGTCCTTTTATGAGAGAGTGCATAGTCTTTTTCTTCGCTTTGCCGCTAGATGTCGCTACCTTACCGTCACGTGACCCCCGACTACAGCGCCACAGTGGCCAAATCTGGAACTAAATGAGATTGCACAGAGCAAGCCGCCAACTTTGTCATTGTTTGGCTCATAAAATGATGCTGGTATATAACACCAGGAAGGCATTGTATGGACTTCGGACGTCTTAGGAAACATAATACAAATTTTATTCTAAGGTAAAATTTTCATATTATGTGTTCCGTTTGACGTCCGAAGTCCTTTTATGAGAGATCTGTTTGTTATCTCCTGGTGGCTTGCATAGTAAAACGCAACAATGTGATAGATTTTGTTATTAGTACAAAAGTATATGAAAAAAAACAACTAAATAAATCATAATCTGCCCTAATTATATTTTATAACTTCTTTCTTTTAACATGGTTGTCTAGAAGAAGTGGTTTCAATCGATACGACTGCCATTCGCATAATTATATCTTAGAATATTTTCTAGGTGTACAATGAAGAGCATTATATTCTATAAATCAGCTTGAACAAAAATGCACAACATAAAATAGTTCAATAGACTATTCAATTCATACAGATTTTTCAAATCAAATCACCAAATTTATCCCCACAAAAGCCCTAATAAAATAGGCTGAGAAAAAAAATGGATAGTGATTTTTCCGATTTGGTATTATTGGTAAGTACTTCTAAAATATATATTCATGAAATAAGAATTAATATCTCGTTTCTTAAAGGCGCTAGTTTACGTTAGTCAAAATATCGGTAATAGGGTACTTTTCTTAATAGTTAAGAAATAAATAGGTGATTTAAAGCTAGCCAAGTGTAGCCGCTATAACTGCTTCAGACAGAGTTCACCATACCCCAGCCCCATAGGATCGCGGTAATAGTTGATCTAAGAGGTTCCCTCGTTATAAAAATAAATTTATTCAAGGACGGAGGTGTCAATAATGTACAACTTATCTGTTGATCAAAATAGTAACGTTCACACGAAACAGTCTGCTTGAGAATCAAGAATAAGCTTCTTTTTGAGAAACAAACAGGAGGTACATGCAAATTCCTGGGAACTAAATATTGCATATAAAGTGATAGTCATGCTTGTCAATGTAAAGAGTCAAGTCATGTTACTCTAGGACCTGAGGCGAACCAGAGAAATTATTAAAACGTCTAATGAATTGGACAAATCTGGATTCATTATCATCACTGAACAACAAATTTAGGGTTGTTATTATTAAAAAATTGTATCAGTAATACAATTTTTCTGGCATCTCAGATAAGCAGTTTTTGGAGCTTATGAAATGGCTTTAACAATAAAGTAGTAAGTTAGTACAAATTTATGCCTTAACTTAATTATTTGAAGCTCTTTCGGCATCAGTTAAAGTGTCACATACTGATGGTATAACTGATTTAAGCACGAAAATAGTTCAATAAGCAAATCTTTAATTTACTTAAAAATGGGTTTGTTAAAATAATGACCGACGGACGGACGATTTTAGATGACGATAGTGCAATTTAATTTGAGTTCACCACTGAGCCCATGTTGCCTATATCGGGATATAATTATTAAGCGTAAACGTTTTCCAATATGTTGACAAGAACTGTTTATCGTCTGGTGACCCGCTTTGAGTTAGGGTATCCCAGCCGAAATGAGCCAAGCTTCCAGCTATAGTACTGTAGCTGTCGTAGTATGGGTACTTGAACTAGAGATCGGCTTGTTGCTGAATCCAACAAACCGTTTCAAAGTTCTTTCTACTTTCATTTAACACTTTCACACTCATGGGTACTATTATAATGAACCGCTCTTGTGACTGGTTGAGATGACCACACATGCACACGCGGACGCAGGAGAATTGGTGGAGAAAGATCCACGCAAGATCGTTACTCCAACAACTGCTGAAAGCGTTGTGAAACTACGCGTGCTAGTTTGACAAGTCCAGCGTAACATACCTCAACAGCACGTAAGTTTTGCGTGACGCGGAGAGGTGTACATCTGGAGTTCTCCTAAAGCTGATCACTCTGTGCCGGATCGATTAAATGAGAGCATCGATCCGGCAGTGAATGAGAGCAGGCCGGTCTACGTATTGTACACACCCGGTAGGTGCAAGGGACAAAGACCTGCGGCTGTTAGTCAAGAGTTGCTTTATTCCAAGAGCATTAAAGATTTCGTGTCGCCCTCGTTCCTACATACGGAATATAGTGTGGTTTTGCTGTCGAACTGTAAGATTACTTTGATTGAAGTTTCGATAGCTTTTGCTGTTTATAAGAACAGCTATCACAGCGTATTTTGTAATTCCCTTTAGGGTGGTACATACCCGGTAGGTGCAAGTCACAAAGAACTGAGACTGTTAGTCAAGAGTTGCTTTATTCCAAGAGCATTAAAGATTTCGTGTCGCTCTTGTTCCTACATACGGAACATAGTGTGGTTTTGCTGTCGAACTGTAAGATTAATTTGATTGAAGTTTCGATAGCTTTTGCTGTTTATAAGAACAGCTATCACAGCGTATTTTGTAATTCCCTTTAGGGTGGTACAGTACCGACCCGGTAGGTGCAAGGGATAAAAAACTGAGACTGTTAGTCAAGAGTTGCTTTATTCCAAGAGCATTAAAGATTTCGTGTCGCCCTCGTTCCTACATATCGACTTCAAGTGCCTTGTCGTTGTTTACTGACGCTGGCCATTGAATGTGTCCATGATCAAAATACTCGTAATGGACAGAGTCGCTCATGATAAATGGGAGTTTTCTGATCATAGTCTTCTAACCACCATTCCAGATCGCTTTGTACCACGTTCTGAGAGAAGCATGGACGGTGCGAAACGGATGCTGTGGGGCTACAGCGTGCGGCAATGCAACCTTCCCCGTTGGGTGATGAAGGTTGCAAAAGTTAGGCACCCTAAGAGGCGTTGCGCCTGCTTGAGGGGCCAACTGCCTGCTGTTACGATATTCAGAAAGTGTTGACGGACTTTTAATATATGAATACTTGACGTGGAGTTGTGTTCCATACTATATCGAGAACTTTAAACATCTGTTTGGGGTGAAAATTGATTTTTCTGAATCGATTTCCATGTCCAGGCTTTTGAGAAACTATGGCAATGGCAATTTGAAGTTTCCGCATCGCCTTGCACTGGTGGACTAATATAGAGTTATTCAGATATACAGACCGACAAGGACTCTTGCTGCGAAAGATTTCGGCAGTCCAAATCGATACTGTGGGGAACATTCTCGGTGCTGCTGCTAACCCGAAGGGTAGAACAGTTATCCTTCGTAACCAATGCGTAGGTAGTCTAGGACCTTTGGTTATGAGATAATAGGCCTGTCGTTGTTCGCATGACGACGACGTCGCCTGCGACCCGCGTCCTCGGCGCAAATTTATACATATAATTTCGTCCGGAACCTGGGCGTCTTCAATGGTTTGAATCTCTAAGCCGATGTCTAGAGATTCAAGTTGGAGCTTGAAAATGTTTTCAAACGTGCAGTTTGAAAACGAAAACATTTTCATGCTTCCATTTTTGGTACTAGGGGTGGTCTCTCACCGAATGGAAAGCGGGCAGCAGAAATTAATTTCAGAATAGTTCTGCGAGGAACGCATCCTTATCGCCCCCCCCCCCCCCCCTGTTTCTATTTATCGTAATCTAAATTTTTGTTTTATATTATGTATTGCTTTGCTTTAATGCCTTTGGTTCCAATACCGGGAATTGAACCCAAGCCTCCTGGGAGAGAGCCAGGTCTCTAAGCCACTAGACCATATCGGAAAAGCGAAAGGGCTTCCTATACGAGATCTAGAACACACTGGTGACTGGCCGTACCAAGATTTAAATAGTGGCGTTGGCTAGTAAAATAATCAGTAAAAGTCTTTGGGATTGCACATAAATTCTGCAGAGCGAATAAGTTTTCCACCATATCTTAATAGGTCTCTTTTAAACTCTTGAGAAGAGCTTTATAAGAGATGTACGAAATACCGAATTGGATATGTCATAAGAACTTTATTGCAATCGGAATAACAAACCAAAGAAACCTTCAACTTTTTCTAAAAAAAATCATTCTAGCTTGGTCTCCGGCTTTATCTACCATCGCGTAAAATTCCGTAAAGCAACGTTCAGGAATTCATTTTATGCACAAAAAAGCAATAGTTATGCACAAAAAGGCATTAGAAAGGGCCGCGAAACTACGTTCTAATTTACTCCACTTGAATAGAGCGGAGGATCCTCTAAATTAATTTTTGAAACGAATGGAAACGGTAACAAATGGTATGATATACGGAATTCCAATCCGGACTGTTAAATTTTTGTATTGTACGCAATAGTTTAACAATCCTGCTCGAGCAGATGCTCGAGGTACAGAAAGTTCCTCAATGGCAACGTTATGGAACCCCCGGTGCCTTCACTGGTAACCACTGCAGATCCCCGCCTAAAGGAGTCACAGTGGCGAGAATGTGTGGTAAGATTAGTCCCAAAAATAATGGGAGCATTTAATTACCACAGTTTAATATCATTTACACCAGGTAGATGTGAAAATGGGTAATATATTATTTACATTTACCGACGCTGTAGCGGGGATACCATATCCCGAAATATTTTTCGCACAAAATATATTATTAAAAGACTTACCAGATGTCCTGATAGTACCTCTAACCTTCGCCGGAGGAGGGGCTTGACCCCAATGATCTTGATGTTGTGGGTAACCTGGAATCTTCTTGGAGCGCACCGGTTATCACAGAGCCTAAATGCGTTGATTCACGATCATAAGCAAGTACACTCGTAAAATTAATTCTGTTTCCGCGGTATGAAAATTCTCGGGATTTTTAAACAATTTTACGTGACGGTTTTAATTAAATTTTCGTAAAAATAAATATTGGGTAACTTTCTACTTTTAGTCTCGAAAGCTACAATAAAATAATAATTTAAATATTTTTTCAATAGAAAAACTGTAACGACATGCGTTCGGTTCCGAAAACGACGCAACAATGACAAAGTTGGCGGCTTGCTCTGTGCAATCTCATTTAGTTCCAGATTTGGCCACTGTGGCGCTGTAGTCGGGGGTCACGTGACGGTAAGGTAGCGACATCTAGCGGCAAAGCGAAGAAAAAGACGATGCACTCTCTCATAAAAGGACTTCGGACGTCAAACGGAACACATAATAGCTAAATTATTATCTTTCGCAAAGTACGACCTACGTGCTCACACGACCTCTTTTCTTTTTCGTTACTTATTATATACCTGCACCGCTTTATATTCTATTAAATAATTTAAAAACATTACAAAAAGAAACTTCGATTCTAAGAGGATACGAACTCGCGTCTCGTGATTCGCTTCCGAACGCCTAACAAAATGATCTGCCGCTGCAATATCTATGCGTGTCAAATTAGCATTCATGTCGTAACATAAATATCTATTGGGACTAAACTATATTGAAATGTCACTTTTGGTAGGCAGTGTCTTTCTGTGTCTCTGTCCTTTGTCTGTGTGCGTGATATTTCTTCTATTATACATGTCAGATTATTTATGGGTGCGTGTATCGGTGTGAGTCTGTGTGCAAGAAATCTGTTTGAATGTGTGCATATTGAGGCAACGCCGTATCGTGTCTTTGCGTGGCCCGCGCGCAAAATCTATCTTTACATTTATGAGTAGATAGGTATAGTACAGTGCATTTATGTTAAGTTCGTCGCGCATAGGTGATTGATTTCAAATATTTTGCGTGCTTTTCTTTATTTACAATGGTGAAATAATTGAAAACGAAATATTACTATGCACACTTTTTATTGATATGTCTGATTGGGAAAATCACAGGGTAGGCAAACACTTTTTGCCTATATGGACTGCACGCTACTGTTATTACTTTCATTTGTGGTTACGATTAATAGCACTGTTATTTGAGATAACATTATTAAAAAAATCACTGTAAAATTGTGAAAATTGCGAACACAGTACCTAAAAATGCGACCAAGGGTCAAATTTTTTACTTTTTCGAAAAATGTCTATCATCGCTTGACTAAGTGACATAGATTTTTTTTCTTATTTTTTCATAACTGGTATACCTTGGCCTCTCGCCCGGTACCAGGTTATCGTTGAGTTTTGGGACACCCTGTATACTTAAGTACATAAGTATTTGATGATGTTGAACTCACTATCAGAATGGCACAAGATAATCAGACTTTCAAGCTTATTCTATCATCGCAAATTATTCTGATTAATTAATACGAGTTTTAACCAGCCGTAAATAAATATAACTACGGCTTAAAATTTATTCAGCTAAATATCTCCCCTGTGATGCCTTGCACACACAGCAATCTTCAAAGTGAATATGATACCATTCCTGTAGGTCAAGGCTATTCACTATAGAGCGGATTCATATACACGAATACTCGCAACGGTCCCGTGGTCATAACCCTGCCGCCGTCCTCCACGGAATCGCCGCAGTGGTCGATGCTCGTAAGAGTCACGGCCTAGCCGACGCACGTAGTACTTCATCAGCCGAAAGACGTTTACTGTTGAAAAAGCCCTCCCCCCCTTAAAAGAGAGGGGTAGCCATGAGGGGGGCACTGACTACTATCCCTTTGGCCTTTTAGATTGTTGTAATTTCGTATTTTTTTCCCGTTTTATCTTTCGAACGGCAGTAGGTACACACAATCGCTGATGCTGTCCAATTGTAACAAGACAAACACTGTTTAAAAAAGTGAAAAAATAACAATCTCGCTGAGTTTCTTGCCGGATATTCTTAGTTGGGGCCGCGTTGTGTAACGATGGTAGCTTTTTAAAAATTTACCATTAAAGTGCTAGCGTTAAGCGTATTTGAAATAAATATTTTGGAATTTGATCCCCAGGTTTAGCAGGCGTCTTGTGGATCGCAGTATAGGTGATAGGTAATCCAACAGATCGACGCTGCTGATTGTCTTCTTATTTTCCCTTAGTCGCCTCTTACGGACAGCCAACGTGAGGAGATGGGATGGGAGGGTGCTATTCTTACCCAGACACCCCACGGCACGGGTACGTAGTACTTGGCAGTTCTTAAATATATGTACGTAGTAGGTACAAACCTTGGCAATTTGCCAATAAGGACCACCTCGTGTATATAACACGTAGTGGTATATATCGTTCCAGGTCACATCGTAGTAGCCTTCACACGATATATTGAGTAAATAGGATCTTCCGTCGCCCCTAATTTTAAGCACCAAAGTATTATAAAGGTGCCAGTCATACGTTGTCGCACGTTTGAATGATTTCTGAAAAAAAAACAATACATAATGATATTGATTATTATCTTAATAATGGAAGTATATAAGTATATTGAAATGAAAATAAATCATTATGTATATATATTTTAAAAAAAGTAAAAGTCTACCCCGTGTAGGCAAGTAACGGTACAAGACCACCATTAATTCAGATAATTTGCCGCAAAGTAGCAATGTGTTAACATTGCAGTCAGTAGGCACTGTACCTGGAGAAATAACTGGACTCAACAGACTTGTAAATGTGTCAGATGACGAGCGACTATATAAATTCAACTGTCCATGGACATTCACCTAAAGCCCATCACACACATAGAGTCGATATATATTATAAAATATAGCTAGGCATATTAAGACATATTTTTTATACTATTAATTTTCGAGCGATCTCACACGCAGCTGTAATATACATATTATATTTATGTGATGTATCTATATTAATATATACAGTATATTAATATATATCATAGCCAGGTGTGTGACAAGCTGACACAAGACAGACATCTTTATGCACTTAAATGTTTGTTGGTCCTAGGTGGGAATTGAACCCACAACCTATTGAGTAGCAACCAGGCAGTCAAACCACTAAACCAACGGAATCAAATATAAAGAACAAATGAACAACTTACTCTAGCTCTTAATGATCTCATTGCACAGTAGCCCGCTTTTTTAATACGGCCGTCTTTAGGTACCCGCACGTCGAGATAGCCATGAAAGTGAGCTCTCCCTGCGCGGCTCATCTCGAGGCTGCATTTGCTGAACCCCTCATTGTGGTCACTGTCACTAGTTGTCACAAATTTATCTAGGACGCTGGGCTCATTGAAACACCACAATATATCTGTTTCACCTGGAACATCGGATGTTTACATAAGTTTCACAGAATGGTTCCAGATTGTGTGCATTACCCCAGCAAGAAAGATGGTCGTAGAGAAGATTGAGTTAAACGAATAATTAGAGCATAATCTGCTGTAAATGTGCGCGGAATAAAAAATTAGTGCATCATTTCGTTTTCGAGAAAAATCCGAAAAACGATTCTTGCTGGGGTAACGTTGTTCCAGCAAGAAAATTCTAAACCAATGATCGGAGAGAAACATAAACTTCAGGAAAGATAGCTTATATTTGTGCGTAATTGTGCGCTGAAAATGAAATTTGTGCGTCTTAAGATTTCAGAGTTATTACAATTCCTGCTGGGGTAACGTTTTGCAGAATCGTGTTTCTCGGAAACCAGGAATTGTGCACCTGTAGAATAAACGATTATCAGTAACTCTTAATTTGTGCGTATTTGTGCATTAATTAGATTTTCAAAAATATTTACCGTTTTAGCGTAATAATGGATTTATGAAAACCAAAAAAAAGGTCCTAGCGCTTAAACGAACAAAAATTCATACACACTGAAAACGGTATTCGGTCCTTTTTAATACTCTTAACATCCACGTAAAGTTTCAAAACATATTATGTACGCACAATTGAATAATATCACTTTGAATCAAAACTGATAATGTCTAGCTTTGACGTCAAAATACAAAAAACAAGACCAACCCTAGAGTTTTTGGTATAAACCAAGAATTAGAGCACTTAATGAAATACATATCCTGAAAATTTCAGCTTCAAATATTTCATAATAAAGAAGATACAAGCAAAAACTAGAACCCCTGTTAGATTACTGGTTATCCGACCAAATTGGAATGAACCCAAAAAAGCGAGGATTTCATACATACTCGTGACCTTCTTTAAATGACAGTATTATGTGAAGCTGTTGTCTGTACAGTTACGTTCATAATGTTTATCAACAATCGCGGTTATCTTAATAGTCCGTCAGGTGGTTATAGTTTGTCATTATTTTTACAATATATTGTTACAGTTCTGTTAATTACTATTTAATTACGATAACTACAGAATGCATTGCAAGTTTATAGGTGTAAATAGCAATGATTCGCATTGCAATAAAAAATCTATATTTCCAATACTTATAATAAAAACCGCTCTCCGAGAAAGTTCACTGACCTTTGTGTACGAACTATCGTGGACACGAACGGTGTACCAGTTTTCAAATAGAATCGTTTGAACGAACGTACGTGCTCCTACCCCGCCCGCATGTATTTCGGGGCGGCTCGTGCAAGTGATTATCGACCGACACCGTTCGTGACCGCGAGACTACATTGAGTCAAAATCAAAATTACATTGCAAGATTCCATTACCATCATACATATAGCTCAAGCAAGTAAAAGCGTGTTAAAAATACATACAATTCAATTAAATTGAGAACTTCCTACTTTTTAACCGACTTCAAAAAAGGAGGAGGTTCTCAATTCGAATTCGAATTATACGGATAGGCCGCTCCATTAATTGGGTCCCATAAAAAAATTATTACGTACGGCGTACGAATAAGTAAGTAGTTCCTGAAAAAATGAGAATGGCGACTCTGAAAAAACTGTAGGAATGCTGGAGGTTGATGTTTTTATGGCTTTTTAAGGACAAAACTGGTCATAACACTGGCAAATATTGACCAATTTCAATGAATCTTTTTTTATTCGAAAGAAGGAACCTGTATAGAATCTGTATAAATTTGATCACCACCGATTAAGAACTTCCTGGAGAACCATGATTTATTTGGAGGAATTTATCTGGTAAAGACCATAAAATTGGGGTAAGTAATATTTGATTTAATTACAAAATCTCTAATATTTACAACATATTATTATAACAAATCTATAATTTTATTTGATATAATGATCCGTTGATATAATGTTATGTATGTCGGGATTTTTTAAAATTTATACTTGTTAGTGATGAAACTGGAAAAGACATAAGCCTTGTCTTTCCCAGTTTCATCACAAAAAAATATGTCATTCTCGCTATCGAATCGCTCTGCTTGTGGCGGCTTCGTGTGGCGGGTCACCCCCTTCCCTCCAATATGGTTGACGGGAGTGATGGCTGCTTCTCGAGTCAACCCGTGCGCGCGTGCTGCTTAGGGGGACTGCTCCGACTACTATCCCTTTGGCCTTTCAGTTTGATTGTATTTTCTCGTATTTTTTTTCTTAGCGTAGCACTCGAGCTAAGCGAGCGCAACCTACTTACTTTTTAAACAGGGATCAGTGTTGCCAACTTTAAAATGGGATAAACTAGTTTTATGAACAAAATTGGTGGGTGAAAAAAAATATATCTTGTTTTATAGGCTAAACTAAGGAACTTGGAACACTATTTAACTCCCGCCCACTGAAGAATCTAATGACAAGGAAAAAGGTAACTAGATCGTCCATCCAGGTAGAAGGTCAAAGAATTTTGTAGCAAATCTTCGTTTTCCATTGCTCATATTGAATTTGCAATGCAGTTTTAATTTAATTTCTGGGTTTCCACTTCACAATTGACGGGCCCGTTGGTGTAGTGGTTAGAGACCCTGGCAACCAACCGAGGGGCGCGGGTTCGATTCTCACCAAGTGTCTGGGCGTCATAAGTATATCAGTATGTATTTACAAAAAAAGTATCATCATCATCACCAGCCGGAAGACGTCCACTGCTGAACATAGGCCTCCCCCTTCGAACGCTACAATGAACGACAATTGGCTATTTGCATCCACCGGTTACCTGCGACGCACACAATGACAAAAAAATATACTTATAAGTATTAGTATCATCTGCCTGTTTACCATAGTAAAGGCTCTGCCTAGTTTGAGATCAGAAGATCGCTCGTCGATTGTCCCAAAATATTATTACTATTTTCATGTTTTTTGTTTCACGGGATTTACCCGGTCTTTTAAGAGGCTTGCGTGGGGACGAATCCAACACAAACAACCCCTTTTTACAATTAAATGGTGTGTGGTTGGTTGGCATCTACCGAGGTCAACTACTTAATTGAAGAAAAAATAACAGTTTACCTCGGCAGCCAAGGGAACTATTGTAAATGTATGGAAAGATAGTCTACTTACTAGTCTTGGTGAGTAACGACACCAAGGACCCGAGTACTCCAGCGAGTTGGTCAGGGCCCCCACCTTGGCGTGTCTTCGTCGGCCGAGTGAAATCCGAAGGGGACCCGCGGGACTCAGCTCTGGCTTACCTTAATTGGCCGTCCAGAGAGGAGTTGTTAGAGCTATATGCTCCAGGGGTGGAAGTGCTAAAAGTCATAACGCCGCGAGTAACTCCGGAGAAAGCGCAGCATACCTCTCAACACAGGGGTGTTGACCCACCCACACCGTTGTTGCCTTCCGCCGTCTTATGACGGCCGTATGGAGAGTCCATCTAGTGGGTGGCAAGTCACAACTTGTCAAAAAATAATGAGTAGGTTTTACAACAACCCAGTGTTCAGTCAACCAAATATCCACTCAAAAACATATAGTAATCTTTCCACATACTAGCTTAGGCACTATACTTATAATAGGCCAGAGTAGTCTGCCAGAGTCAACTGCTGTTTATATCTTATTTCCAGCAGTTTATTCTGACAGGTGTCTTTCTTATCATTAATTTCACCCAACAGACCTCTACTTCTTGGATTCGTCCCCACGCAAGCCTTTAAAAAGTCCGGGTGTGTAGAGAAAATAAAACTAAAATAATAATAATAAATACACTTTATTCTACACCAAAAGTTACATGTAAATTGAACAATACGTTGAAGAAATTAATGTACAAAGGTGGCCTTATCGTTAAAAACCAATCTCTTCCAGGCAACCTACATTTAGTTTTAAAATAAAGTTTAATTGCGTAATAATATAACTGACATTGTATTGAACTCTTCACCTACATGAACTATAAGTAACTAGATACTATGCGTTTCAACTAAGAATGTGGCCGCCATCTTGCCATTTCAAATATATAATTACTAAAAATGATGTTTTAACAAAAATAGATAGCAAAATAAGACATTACATCAAATAATCAAAACCGAGGCGAATTTTTCATTTTGTGTTTACTCTGCTGCCGATACAAAAATCGTAAAAAACGAGTGAAGTTCCGCAGTAAGTATGGCGGACACATTCTTAGTTGAAACGCACAGTACATACTTTATAAAAAGAAAGGCACCAACTTTGGTTCTTGATTATATTTAAATTTATATTAAAAATAACTTCCGTTAACAGTTTTATACTTCAGTGTACCCAGGCAAAGCTGTTTGTGTGCAAAGTTAAGAAGGTCACGAGTATGTATGAAATTCTCGCTTTTTTGGGTTCATTCCAATTTGGTCGGATAACCAGTAATCTAACAGGGGTTCTAGTTTTTGCTTGTATCTTCTTTATTATGAAATATTTGAAGCTGAAATTTTCAGGATATGTATTTCATTAAGTGCTCTAATTCTTGGTTTATACCAAAAACTCTAGGGTTGGTCTTGTTTTTTGTATTTTGACGTCAAAGCTAGACATTATCAGTTTTGATTCAAAGTGATATTATTCAATTGTGCGTACATAATATGTTTTGAAACTTTACGTGGATGTTAAGAGTATTAAAAAGGACCGAATACCGTTTTCAGTGTGTATGAATTTTTGTTCGTTTAAGCGCTAGGACCTTTTTTTTGGTTTTCATAAATCCATTATTACGCTAAAACGGTAAATATTTTTGAAAATCTAATTAATGCACAAATACGCACAAATTAAGAGCTACTGATAATCGTTTATTCTACAGGTGCACAATTACTGGTTTCCGAGAAACACGATTCTGCAAAACGTTACCCCAGCAGGAATTGTAATAACTCTGAAATCTTAAGACGCACAAATTTCATTTTCAGCGCACAATTACGCACAAATATAAGCTATCTTTCCTGAAGTTTATGTTTCTCTCCGATCATTGGTTTAGAATTTTCTTGCTGGAACAACGTTACCCCAGCAAGAATCGTTTTTCGGATTTTTCTCGAAAACGAAATGATGCACTAATTTTTTATTCCGCGCACATTTACAGCAGATTATGCTCTAATTATGCGTTTAACTCAATCTTCTCTACGAGCATCTTTCTTGCTGGGGTAATGCTCACTCCAGATTTGCATTTCCATGCTCTGAAGTGTAAACTTTGGATTTTAACATAATAAGGTGTCTGTTAGATTCACCTTTTTTTAGGAGTGATCTGATTTCATTTTCTATTAAATAAGGCAGCCAATATCCATTCCTTAGTTTATTAAAAAATCTTTATTAATTTATTTAAAAAAACATCAAGGGTATCAAATGGGTATGTATTAGGTATTTAAAAGACTGTTGTAATACTTCGATCATCTATATAAGTTATTTAATATAAATAAACATGTTTTATGTAAGTATGTACTTACTTAAATAGAAATCTGTACCCAGTTTCGTTTTTTGTAATCTTATAAATTTAGACCTACTTGTTGATGGACCTGTACCTATGTACATAAATTGATTATTATGTAAATAAAAACTAAAATATAAGTACCCAAATTTATTATTGTATATGGAATGCCATAACCTTAGGACAAGTTTAGGGGAAACAAGTAATACTGTAACACAATGGACAGAGAAATAACAACTTATCTAATTTTATATACTAGTTCTATATATAAAAACTATCAACATACAACTATAATTTAGCAATTAGTAAATGTAGAGCATAATGTTTGTTGGTGATCATAAGACAATACTTTACTCATTTTTCTAAACCAGTCAAATGTTGTATACACAACAAATATATATAACAATTCCAAATCCAGACTAAGGAAAAAATTATCCACAATATCATTTTAAATAAGTGTTAATTTAATAAAACTATGTATAAACAGCATACACAAACCATAATGTAATGTCATAAAATAGTTTATTATTAAAAATATTTCAATTATATCATTTATATTTGAAACCATTAAACAATATTATGGTTTATGCCTGCATTGTAGTTCCACAACCATACAATTTTTCAAATCCAGCAATGTAACAATTGGAGTAATTAATACTTTATGGCAGTAGCAATTACTACATGATGTTAAAATTATATGATTTGCAATTTATAGTCAATCAAAAATAGGTAAAGATATAAAACTTAAAAATATAATCTAAACCTAATTAATACAATTCAGGGTCTTTATAATAAATGATAAAGGAAATAAGAATTATCTTCAAAAACTAGTTGTTACAATTTAATGACCTGATAAAAACTAAAAATTTCAATTGAGATTCATCACAGTTTGCAAGAGCTGCATTATAGCATGTTTGTCACGGAGCACCAGATAAAAGTAAAATTCAGTCAATGCACTTCACTAATAAGTTGATCATAGCACCTCATTAATTCCTCATTGTCTCTGGTCTTTTGAACCAAAGATTCCTGCAGCGAAGCAATGGTGATCTCATGCTTCTTGACTGTGGCACTCAGTTTTGTTGTTTCAACGGTGTAGTTCTTTTTTTGATTCTCAAGAGTTTCATTGGCCTTGGCAAGTGCATCTGACGTAACTCGTTTTAGGTTCTCATAGAGCTCTTCAAACTTTTTTACAGATTCCTTGTACTCAGATATGTTCTGCTCATAAACCTTCTCTCTTTCTTTAGTTTCCAAGATTATACTCTTGCACTTCTCATATTTGCTCAGAAGATCATTAAAAGAACTCTCCATATGAGCAAGATGGTTCAAAGCTTGATCTCTTTCAGATGTTAGTTTATCAATAGTACCCTGACTGGATTGTTTGTTTTGCTGCTGCTCTTCAATTAATAAAGAAATGGTCTTTTCATACTCCTCCATCACAATGCTCATCTTTCTGTTGCTTAATGCTTTGTCATTAATTTGCTGAATAAGTTTATTTTCTTTGTCCCGGTAATTGTCTCTTTCATCATTCAACTTTTTAACTTTAGTCTCCAAATCCTCTATCACCTCTGAATACTTCTGCTCAGTGTTCTTCAAAGCATTCTTAAGATCCCTATTTTCCTGTCTAAGCTGTAGTACTTCATGATCTTGTTTTTGTAGAATAAGTCTCAGAGAGTGAAGATGGTCAAACTCTTGAGAGCTGAAATTCCGATAGCGAGGACTTCTTGGGGCAGCTATAGGTGGGGTGTTGCCTGAAATGCTTATCAACCGATCAGTAGCTACCTGAGTCGGTGTAAGAATTGCAGACACACTGCGCATCAGACCCGGTGTTCTTCCTGCACATCCATTTGATTTGGGGACTTCACTATTGACCACTGGCGGTACAACTTGCATAGGCTTGTCTCTTCCACATGCAGAAGGTATTGCACCTACTGACTGTGTATGTTTGGGTGTCACAACATTGTCAGTGAGCACAGACACGGTGCTCCCAGTCTCATACCCCACATCACACTCTGAGGAATCAACAACCGATTCAGTATGAGTAGAACTTGCATCACTAAGTTTCTGTTTTGCATACAGTGGATCAAATTTAACAAACAAACTTTCCTTTCCGCGGTCTATGTGACTGTGATGATTGGATTCAGCGCATTTCACGAGGTAGTCTAGGCTGTTTGCGTCTATGAACATATCATCTGTAGTCGGTATTTCTTTCATGGTTACATCACAGATGCTATCGAATTCCGGGCCGGTGAGCAGGTCGCTGGTCTCATCCGAGAAGTCTTTTGCACGTTTTGGCGACAATGCCATTAGATCGCCGACTGACGACACTGGAGTTATGAAACTGTCATCTGAAGCTACAGTACTCGCTCGAGAAGATAACATATCGTCATTTACTTTATTACTGTGAGCGTCCGACCCACGTCCCAGTAGGTTTTGAAATCTGTGATAAAAGCTTTTTATGGTTTTGATATCAGTTGGTACAAAAGAAGTATCACTGGCGGCTAAATTATTAGAAAACATTCGATTAGGTGTCGGAATCAAGAGAAAAAAAAAATAACTTTTAGTAAAATGCGAACTAATAATTGCGTTAATTCTTTATTGTAAGAAATACCTACAAAATACAATATAGTAAAGCTATTTTGTATGTATTTATTTTCGTACAACGAACAATCAACGGTTATTTTAAGTTTTGAACATCTAGACCACAGACTAAAAAAATATGACCGAACTAGGGACACGAAAAAAGAATCGAAAGTTTGTGGTATCGAATACTTTTCCTATCAATAACGATACTTTTGTACTCGTTAATATTATTCGATTATTTTACTCAATGAGTATCGGTATCGTATCGAATAAATTTTCTGGTGATAATCTTTATTTCTTTTTTGCCAACACTTCTTCACCGAATGGGAAGAGGCAAGCGCTCTCAAGCTCAAGACTATGACGACCTTTTTTTTTTAGCCGTTACTGCAACTTTATGAAGCGAAGCGATACTTTATGTATACCTTGAAGTATCGATACTTTTTTCGTGTATGATACTCATATGATACTCATTAGTAAAGTATCGATAATTTCTATTCAATACCGTGTCCGTGCCCCCAGATGGAACACAAAACACAAAATCGACTGTCATTGCTGTCAATTCGTTTTTTAAATGTTACCGAAACAGAAACAAAATCATACAAACATTATATAGGTATAGCTAGGACCAAAGAGGACGGCCTTGACCGATAGAAGTCAAGCATCCCTCCCTACCCCCTTCCGCAATAGCCGCGTCCATACCGGGCGCACGCCACACGGGAGCGGGCGGCAGCCTCGCGAGCCACATGTGTGCTCAGCTCAGTGTGGATGTGCCACAAAATTGTTCGGGCGAACGTCGCCTCGGCTGAGCATGCCTCGGGATCGAGACGTTCGGTTGTCGGTAAACGGGACGCACTCAAAGGTGCCTCGGTGTGCGCTGTTCGTCCGGTATGGACGATGGTTTTTGGCTTGCGAGCCAGCTTAATAAGGAAAATGTTATGCAACCACTGCAATACTGTCCATTTTAGATACTCAAGGTTTTCTGATGACTCGGCCTGGCCTGGTTCGCGAGCCACGCCTCGGGGTTTCCGGGCAAACTACCGAGGCTGGTATACACAGTGAGGCTACCGCGTGAGCCCGTGTGTCCGGTGTGGACGCGGCCAATCATTCGTTCGTTCGCGTTTCGCGCACAGAACCATATACGGCCTCTACACTAGCGTAAAATACCACTAAAAGTATCTTTCAAACAAAATGTCCTTGTGGACCTTTGGTTGAATCTTTCTTAAGATTATGTTTTTTACGCGTTACCAGCTTCACATTAGTAAATTCCCGGCACAACTCGTGCAAGTCCAACCTCTACACATTCACAGTCACACACATACTTGCTGCAAAATAGATGTGGAAGCTGCTGCTGAAACTACTTTGTAGGCTGTGGCAAGAATTATTTATTACTACCTTACAAAATGAATTGTTGTATGTATTGTGTATGTGTGTGTTGTGTATGTAATCTATGTGTGTGTGTGCGTGTGTACTTATTCTTGTAATGCAGATTTTTTGTATCCTACAGTGTAGGTATTTTCAGAGTGATAAAATTTACAGAGTGGTGTAAAAGAAAAGAGAAGGTTTTAATCAGCAAATTAAAAGAGAATTAGACAGTAGTGAATGGCAGATTGAATGTCGTATAAAACGAACAATAAAATTATAGACAATGTATAATGTCGAAACTCCAGTGAGTTTCTATATCATCACAAGTTTGTATATGATTTTATCATAAACTAGTTTAGATTTCTATTCTTTAAATTGTAATGTTTTATCTTTTAACAAAACTTTAAATACTAAGATTGACTCCTGTACTCACAAACATCAATTAGCGTTGACTGTTTAGTAGCCATTTGTTAAATCTTATTATTTCTCCCAGACTCACAGTTGTTTATGTTACATTATTGTGTATCAGGTAATCAGCAGCATCAAGCAGTGCCGAGCAGTGTATTTCTGGTCATTAAAACTTTTGGTAATAGTGGGTAGTTATTACTGGGAAGTATATATTAGTTATTTATGGATTTATTGTTGAAACACATAATAAACACATCAATATAAACTTACCTGGCCGAGCAACTAGCAGCGGATCAGTTTCAATCAAATCGATAACTTCTTGTTTAAATAATTTTAATTCATATTTCAGTTCCTTGACCCCATTCTTCAAGTGTTCCAAATTTGATACTTTATTTTCTGTATTATAACCACCTTTCCTGTCCTTTTCCCAGAGAAACGAGCGTCGCGTGCTTGTTGTTGGTGAATTAAAAGACAATAAATTATTTCTTTTCTTTATAACTCTACATAAAGTTGAGTATTGATGATTTCTTAAAAAACTCGTAAATGTATTAAGCTTACATAAAGCCATAGCTTAAATTTGTTTTACAGTAGAAGCTTAACATAGGATAATATAAATTTTATTGCACTATTCTTCTTGTGACAAGAATATTAATATTTAGGTACTGATTATTTATTAAAATAACCTCTTTGAATCTATTTACAATATTCCTTGACAGTACATAATTGACTTATCAAAAAAACATATGTTTCTTTTGGTTTCTTTCAAGGCCGGCCGGCCGATTGAATGACACTATTTTCATGATTGGATTCGTACATCTGTCAATAGATAGGTTAACGTTTATGTTGAGCGCGTTCCACTTGGCGCCCACAACGATCACGCCTTAGAGAAAAAGAAATCTTAATTTTTTTTTTTTGTGTAGGAGTAGTGCTGTTGGCCGCCTTAGAGGAGATACCGAGGTCCCCGATGCATTTAACGCATCGGGGAGTGGCGTGACAATTACGAGCCGAGTGGCCGTACAATTGGCAATTGTGGCACTGACCGGGAGTGCCACGTTTGTGGGGGGCTTCGACATAGAAACCCCCGGTGAGGTCGCAGAGATGCGACAAGTCGAAAATACGCTTGCCTTCGGGGGTACGGTCGAGAATGACTGTCACCATACTGTATGGGACCTTGGGACCGCGGCCACTCGCCATGCGGTGGACTTCGTGGGCGGGGAATCCTTGGGACTGAAGGTCCTCAAGGATGAGAGAGGGCTCGAATTCCTTAGGAACTCCCCTAATGACCACTCGAAGGGTGCGGTCCTCTTCGAGGGTGTAAGTATGGAAGGAGATCTTCTCCTTCCTTAGATGGGATGTCAGTTGACGGTGGTCGTCGGACGTCATGGCGGACACACTGATACCGTTGGCCATGTTCGAGGCCTTGGTGTATCTGATGTTTTTCGCTTTAAGAGCGTTAGTGACGCGCGGCCATGCGGCTTTGTCCTGTATAATTACAGGAGGAGGCGGGCGGGGCTTGCGGCCTTCGGGTTGGCTCACCGGGGCGGCTGATGCGCGCGGAGTGGGTGAGGTGCGAGGGGACGGAGAGGCACTCAGGGAGTTTGGGGAGGACGCACAGGCCTCCTCCTCAACACACTGGTGCTTAGACGGGCGCTGGTCCCGGGGTTGACGCGCCCGTTTCTTATCGCGAACTAGCGTCCATTCGTCCTCCGAGGAGGAGATGGGACGCTTGGCGGACTCGAGTTCGACCTCTATGTCCGAGGCTGACTGAGGGTCGGCCTCGAACCCCGGTGGAGGGAACTGGGTTGGCACATCCAGGTGCGCCGGGGTGGGCTGCGGCGAAATAATCGCGGCGGAGGGTGGCGGGGTAAGCGCCGCTGGGGTCGGTGCGGTAAACGCAACGGTGGGCTGCGACTGAAGGTCGGGTGGGGTCGGCGAAAGGGTATCGCTCGAGGTGGCGGCGGCGTTCATGGCCGAGATTAACTCCGTCAAGATAGTCGGATACTTGACGGAGATAATCTCCACCAGCCTCACCGCAAATTCGGGAGGCACTTGGGAGAGTGCGGGGAACGACATTTTTCCGTCCGAAGGGAAACTCCCCGGACGGAACACGGGTGAGTGATGGGTGAGTGCCTAACGTGTGGCCCTAGTGTGTGGGTGTGTAGGGTGTGTAGCCTAACAGCCCCGGGGCAGAGGAGACGAGACCGGCAAGCCGGCGGTTCGAAACCAAACAGCACCCAAGGAATAGGAAATAGGAGGCGGAAGGGTTGGGAGGCCGGTTGCCTTGATCCCGTCCGAGTTGCCGTTTCCTGAAGGGAACCGGCGAGCGCTCGGGTCACGCTCCGCCTAGGTGCGTTAACACCGCAAGGATCCCCTAGGCGACCACTAAAAACACGTGGTTTTTAAAACGCGAAATGACTGCTTTGTTATTTGGAAACAGTAACCTGTTTTCAAGTAACAAAGAGTCACGGGCGGGTGCGCGCGACGCAGGTGTGCGGCGCGCAGATGGCCGGGCGAGCAGGTAGCCAGCGGCACAAGCCGCGGCAGTCCAAGCACGCAGCGGGTCGGTGGGCCGTCACGAAGCGACGGCGGTGACGCCTGGCGGCGAATCTGTGAACACAAACACACAGAGCGTGAGAGAGCGTAGCGAGTGCGCACGTCCGATCGGGACTTGCTTGTGAGCGTTACCGTCGTAAACTCAAGTGGAACGATCACTACGACCCACCTTTTTAGATGGGTCGGCGCTTTGTCGTAAGCTTCGCGTGAGCGTAAGTCATGACGTCATGAGTGCCGTTTTCACCCCGACCACAACGAACGACCACGGTCGCTATGTAGAACGACTAAAGGAGCGTTTTGGTCGTTGTGGTGAGCCCCACTGTGGGCCTTAGAGGAGATACCACTCTAACATACCATTCTAATTACTCTGAGCTGTGGGCCCTGCCTGTAGACAGAATATAACAAGATATCTAGCAAGCGTGCCGCCGATAAGGGCAGAAAATGGGAAAAATAAGTATTACAAAATTTGGAGTTGCCACGTAAGGGAAATTTTACCCTTTGTGTAAAGCAAATATGGAGGTTGCTGTAACTATTATATTTTCTTTCATAACCAAAAATCACTTTTTTGACACATTTAGTTTTCTTACATTATATCATCTTAACCCTTTTGGCCCGGTAAGGCCCAGCCGCTTTTCGCGCGCGCACGTTTTGTGATGACGTAATTGTTTATGTTATTCGGCGGCCCGCCGTGGTTTCAACTTACGAACGTTATATAAACACAACCACTTAACCGATTTGCGTTCTGTAAACAGAGTTCTACTGAGACAAGTATAAGCTATCCAGTATATGCTTTTATAGAGTTATAAATATCGATTTTTTAAAGGGAAAGTCTAAAATAGGTGATTTTTTGGCAAAGCTGATTTTACCTATTTTTGAATTCGATTTTGAGGGTAGAATATTGACTCAGGCACTAAGAAAGATTCATTCTTTGCATCCAAACTCCTTTTTTACAAGTTTTAAACAAAACACTACCAAAAAATTGAAATGAACTCAATTTAAAAAAAAAATGACGTCACTGCGCGATATGACGTCATGGTATGCAAAATTTTCGATAGTTAGATTGGATTTTATGACTTTATCTTTGAGTTATTATTGTTATGATATAATTACGATGTATTTACAACAATTACATTACAAATAATAACGGAATTATACCAAAAGTAAACAAACAAACAAAAAAATCACCTATGGTGTTTTTTTTTGTTTTTTCAGTTCGAAAATATACAATATTTTGACAAAATACGCACTAACTACCTGTAGAGTTCACTGTATTTGTTAATGTTAACACTAAACTATATCGGCTCGTTAACGCACACACCACGTCTGACCCGCACAGTGGTTAACACTCGACTGAACTCCCCTCCTACACTAGAGGGGCTTTTATGTCTTTCTCACATCCCCACTCAGTGCCTGCGTAGTGTGCCCGCTTGAGACGATAAACTTGTCTACCCACAACTTTACACAATTTACCAGTACACTACATCCCTTCCTTTTTAAAGAAAATTTAATTTTTAATTTAAATGTAAATTAATAATCGTTTCTCAAAATACCAAGTATGTAACTATCATAAAATGAATAATATTCATTAACTGATCTTATTATACACTGTCCTTTATACATCTCTTTCTTTTTTTTTTTTTTTTTTTGATAATTATAAGAATATTAATGTCAAAACTAGACATTCATCGTAATTTAATTACCTAGTTAGAAATTTAAGACTACTTCATAATAGCATTTCTGAAATAATATATTTTTTAAATTCTTTATTAAACTAGGTAAGTACCTATTTTATTATATATTCTCAGAGTATCTAAAGCACGTTTCGTTACTCCTGCCAGTGTGGCTTAGTGGAGTGCCCCTGAAATGAGTTTCTACCAAACACCAGGTCCCAGGGGACCTCAAGGATAAGGCTTGTATTGAGAAGGAGTGCGGGGTCACTCGGGGAAGGATATATTGGCCCGCAAGTTGGCGTGCTCTTCAAAGGAAGTTAGAAGCACTCTTAAGCATTTCGCCAGACATTCTAAATGTACCGGCTGTGGTCAACTGCACTCATGGTTGACTCACCGATGCTTGCGTTTAAAGCAATAAATAATATCCTCCTGCCACACCGGCCAATCCGGCCAATCTTGTGGGGACAAGACCAGCCATCGACGCGGGAAATAGTTCACTCGCGCGTACACCAATCTTATTCTTTCCCTCACAGCCAACCCTAGCCGACCAGCTTCCTATTCTGACTTTCCAACGGCCTAGGAACTAAAGTCACAAGAGTGTTGATCATAACTATTATATGATTTGATAACACAAGCTAGTAAGACCCTGTGATACGAACCCACAGCACTACATGAAATATCACCAGAGAATATTCCCGAGTAATAAGAAAGTACAGCGGCAACAACAACAAGACTCGTAATATCTCTTGGTCGCATTGGATCTTTACAGTAGATTCACTACCACTGCTCCCCGGATAATTATCGATTATTATGATAGACTCAGTCGATTAAATAGGTAATATTGATAACAATTGTATCCTCCACCGAAAAGTTCAAATAAGACCACCGTATTTCGCTGTCAGTCAGCCACCCGTATCAATGACATCGCTAGCACGTCCATCCTACGAGACACTGCCTCCCCGTGTGTGGATCCATAGAGGAATATACTCACATAGCTTTATTTGCTCGGTCAGTCTTGACAGAGTTGATGGACTCTAGTGAAATAAAGCCAAAACTAGGAACTAATTAGACTATTAACATTAAATGTTGAGATCAAATTCAAATCTGCTTACGACAGCCAATCAGTTCTAACTCTAACGCATCCGGATCAAGATTACCTACTGATCAGAACCGAGATGCCTAAGCCAACACGCCCTTGCAGTTAACTTCGATGAGAAGAAACCTCCCAACTACTCCGCGAGTCTTGCTGTCGAAACACTCAGTATTGTTCTGAAAATAACTCGAAAAACATAGTATTATTAAATTAAACTTATATAAAATTAACAGAGCAGATTATTAGAACTTCTAGTCACACAAACTTTTCCCCTTAAAGTATCACCCGAGTTCCGAAAGACGTTCAAGGAAACTGAAGGTTCATTAAAATTTTAGCGATGCAACGACGTACCAAAGGGAGAATCCTCCGACCGAGCGAGGTGTGATGCTCGGTCAGGGCCGAGGCCCCCTACAGTTGATGTCGGGATGTTGTATATATTCTCCACGTTTGAGAAACTTCACTTGCGAGATTCAGGAATCGGAGGTGTCATGTATCGCGTTGTATGTGATGCTGCTTGCTTTTCATCGCATCGCTGTACCACATGTGGCGCCATCCGGTCATGTCGAGTCGCCACATCACTCTCCCCGAAGACTGGAAGTCGATGAACGTCTTCATTTGCTAGCTCGTCCTTGTGTTCCAGTCGCTATGCCAATACCAGTGGATGCAGTTCCAGTGAGTCGAAGCTGATGCTGCTACGTCTTCAGTGAGTCGAGGTGTGCAGTGGGTATGGCTGACGGCTGCTAGGCGTACCGGTGAGAGGGATGCGCTCTTCTTAGAAGGACCGGCCATAGTGCAGGGGTGTTGTGCCATGTTGTGGCCGAAGGTCGACCAGGCTTGCATCCGCAGCCGCAATGCGTTGGTCATCCGATGACGCCGGGATACTGGCTGGCTTGTGACTCGCTGGTTGTTGCAGAAGAGAGCGATGGCGAAGCTGTGCTGTTGTCCGATCCGAAGGCTGCGTCGATGTTCAATGCGGGGTTACCAGTTCAGCCTCATTCTGTGTGATGCTCGTTGGTACCAAAATGTCCTGTGAGTGCACCTACTAGGTGCCTTATTTGTGATCTGTTTAGGTTTAATAATTTAAACCCTCAGTCCCCCTTGTGCTAGAGAATGTTTTGGAGTGGTTTAGGCCTGACGCTGCCCTCCATTCCTTCATGTGTTCATTTCTAGCATGTGCATATAATGCTTGGTGACACATTCCATATGGAACCCCACAAATGGTTCGGTTGTCTAAGAGCCGGCCTTCGCTAGTCTATCTGCCTTCTCCTTGCCCTTGCCTTCGTGTCCAGGTACCCAGATAAGGCAGACATTGTTGTCTTCCCAAGTTGTTCAAACCTGTAACACGTTCTTTGACCAGTTTAGAAGCAACTCTGAAGGAATTCAGAGCCTTCAGTACTGCCTGACTGTCGCTGAGAATGCAAATGGTTTTACCTTTTACATTTCTCCTTTGCATTTATTTAATGCTGGCAATTATGGCATAGGTTTCCGCTTGGTATACTTATGAATGCCCCATGCCGTGACCGACACTACAGTCCTTGAACAATCTCTGTCCTACCAGGGTAACCATCAGATCAGGATCAGTAATACTTGATATTGCTACCTCCCGATTGGCCTCCACCATACACTTTATTCTACGGTGTTTTGAACTCATTTGAGATTTAATGCAAGGTATATAAACCCTCATTCGCAATTGAATGCCCGTTCACAATCCAATGTGAACCACTTTTCGTACGATATCTAAACCCACCCCTGCGCAATTTAATGCAAGTTTGTTAAACCCTCGCAATTTAATGCACGGTATTGAAACCCTCGCAATTTAATGCACGGTATTTAAACCCTCGCAATTTAATGCACGGTATTTAAACCCTCGCAATTTAATGCACGGTATTTAAACCCTCGCAATTTAATGCACGGTCTTTAAACCCTCGCAATTTAATGCACGGTATTTAAACCATCATTCGCAATTTAATGCCTGTTCACAATTTAATGTGAACCACTTTTTGTATGGTACCTTCGCAATTTAATGCGTGGTATTTGAACCATCGCAAATGAATGCACGGTATTCAAACACCCATTAGAAATTTGACACCGCCCTACATAATTTATTGAATGTCCTTAGCAAAATTTTATACAAGTAAGTAATACCATTTAGGTTAGGTACTGCAAATTAAATACTAGAATCAATAGCACTCAGGTACTTTAAAACAAACCTTACATTGCAGATGAGGATAAGGTTTGCTAACCTTCTACACCTACACATTATAACTGAATAATTTCTTCTATTGGGACTAGTTACTTATAAGTAGTATTTCTCGTATAACAATTAGAGAGTGATCATTGAATTTATGTTTCATCTATACCCATTAATCATTCATATATGCAATTACATTTTATTAGGTTCACCTCACAACCTTAAGCAAATTTTGTGGGAAAATCTAATCTGGGATATAATAGCCCCAGGGACATTCATTGTTAATATAATATGCAAGTATATAGAAATTTTATTTAGCGTTTACATTTGTGGTTTAGCTGCGCGTATCAGGACAGGTGCCATTTTTATGAACTTTAGAGGCGTTGTGGACATACTTATAATAAAACCAACTACACGCCTTTAGGTCAGTCAATTATTAGCTATTCTATCTGTCTGGGAAAGCGCATCAAGACGCTTCTTTAAACTGCGGAAAGGGCACTACGATCTGTGGTTAATATATTATAATATATAATATTTCCTCTTTTTTTTTTAAGTCATTTCGGCTTCCTTTTCGGTATCAAAGTATTTTTATAAAGAAGCCCAGGTTCTGACAACTAAAGTTCTGATATTTTACAGAAAAGATTTTGTGTTTAAACCCGCATACTGTACGTACGCACCTTTGCACGTAATTTTTTATTTTTTTTTACCAAGCTATTCTAAAGTATTAAGATATTTCTAAATCATCTGTCTGAAGCGAAAGATATTATGACAAAATGGTCGCCATCCTTTGACCTCGTCAAGATAGAGGAGACTACTTGAGAATCGAGATAATCATGACTTCACTGTTTTTTTTTTGTAGGTATGTTCACTTTTACATGTAAAAATATAATTTACAAAAGGTAATCTTTAGACCATGTCAAGATAGAGGCTACTTGAGAATTGAGATAATCGTTTGACTTCACACTTCTGTTTTTTTTTCTGTTTTTGTTTAATTATGTTCACTTATCACTTGAATATTATTTTTCCAAAAAGTGAAAAGATTTTAATTGTATGTAATTATATGATCAAATACTTATTTTGCCACTCAATTCTACACACACACACATCACTTGAATATTATTTTTCCAAAAAGTGAATAAACTAATTGTATGTACTTATATGATCAAACACTTATTTTGTCACTTTCAATTATTCAAAAATAGTTTATTATGATTAATTTTATTAACTTATCACGTAATAAAGTATTTCGTCCACGCCACTTATTTGTTTTTAATTTAAATTGCACTTTTATTTATCAAAAATATATAATTACTCACGGTTTTCACCTCGTCGCCATGTAGAGTTCACTGTATTTGTTAATGTTAACACTAAACTATATCGGCTCGTTAACGCACACACCACGTCTGACCCGCACAGTGGTTAACACTCGACTGAACTCCCCTCCTACACTAGAGGGGCTTTTATGTCTTTCTCACATCCCCACTCAGTGCCTGCGTAGTGTGCCCGCTTGAGACGATAAACTTGTCTACCCACAACTTTACACAATTTACCAGTACACTACACTACCCTCTACACAGCTTTATTATTACGTTAAAACAAAAAAATAAAACATTTCACCTGAAATAAAAGAATACTTACGATTTAAAACTAACATTCCGTGACCACAAATTTTACTCCGTCCGACCGAGACCAGCCGACTTTCGTAACTGAATTTATGACTTAAAATGTCAAAAGAACTAATGAATAACGGGTCTATTTTAAAGATGATACTATGATGTAACCATAAAGCATAGGGTTCCCATACAAAAATTAAATTTCTACCATGAAAAAAAAATTGTGAATTCCGTCAACGGCGGATGATACAAATACGTATCACCCGGGCCTGAGGGAGTCATTGCGGTGCGTTATGTCATGATACAAATACGCATCACCCGGGCCTGAAGGGTTAAGACAATCTGCAAAAAGTACGAAAGTGATTGTACACCTAATATCCTATATACTGTAGCTAAGAGCTGTAGATAATTATTAGCCTCATGCTAGATCGAATAAAATCAGGAAAAGAAAAAAAACACAGATCTGATCTTTTAAAAAAAAAAAAATCGCGTTTGATACGTTTTCGATACATAATATTTTATATCGATGTATCGATATACCGAAAGAAAAAATATCGATATATCGATATTTTTTCAACAAGCCTATTTCGCAATATTTTATTTACTCAACCGCCAAGGTTAACTTTTTACTTTTACTTTCATTTAATAGTCGCAAACAGTGGTGGCAAATAGAATTTCCGTGAACGGGCTAGCGTAACAGTTTGTTTCTAAATCAACGAAGTGTGGATAAAAGCCACGTATGTACAGGTGGTTGGTCTCCACTGGTATCTTCAGGTTACAAGCCGATAGTAACTAACATTTGAAAAATATGCTCAGTTACTTATTATTCTAAATCGACGATTAATAGTAACTACTATGGGAATGGACAAGTACAGCCAAAATGGGGTGAGTTTTTAAATCAAGATGCTTGAACGATATCACATTTAGATGTATTTACAGTAAATTTTGTGCCTCGTTTGTACATCGGTAATCTTTACCTGCCTTGCCCATACCATTCTCTGGTATGGATTTGTTTTTTAGCTTCAATAATTGACAATTGAAGCAACAAATGAGTTATTCTATTTTTATTATTATTCTATTTATTTACTACCCAAATAATTTAACTTCCCCCAACTTCCCCACAGAATTACACAATTTTAATAATAAAAGTATGGAGAGATACAACGAAAAAATATGTTTTCATTCATATTATAATTATTTATACTCATTTGATTATAATAACCCTTATAGTTACAAAGCTAATAAAAAAAGGCCATATATAATGGTACATTCATGTTTGGTTTATTACCTTTAACTGAAAAGAATATAATGGCGACTACAAATTAGCAGCACGGCTGCAGTGCTGCAGTTGTGCTGTTGCCACTCTAAGATTTCTAAGCCTCTAAAATATCATGCTACTGTCAGTATTTTGATTTATTTGTCTGATTTATCAATATTTGTCACTATAGAAGTTTATTAACTGTTATCTCTTCAATCGTAATTAATAAATTGTTTTTAAGTGTTGTAGATAACATAGACATTTAATTTTCATGTTCGATAACATCTTAAATATAGCTTCTAAGAAATATTGTATAATGGAATATTTTATATTTGACTGTTATTTAAAAATTAAATGCATCAGATTCAATTATACCATTTAAAATATAGATATTCATAAGGCATAGTTGTCTCAGGATACCCTTATATCTTCTAATCATGATTATCAGTCCAATTTAAAGAGCTTACTCAGTATCTTGGAATCTTGGAGTGGAGTGCTTGTTTTTAGATTTAATTATATTTAACACTGCATCTTAAGTAGATGGTAATATAATTATAATTAATTAAGCCCTTTTATTCCGAATTACATGCAATTTAACATTTTTAATTTTATGAATTTTATTTCTTATAATATATCTCGCAATTCGGCGTGCCTTTTGGCATAGGCCTCCTCCAGCTCTCTCCATTGAGCTCGGTCTTCTGCAACTCTGGTCCAGTATGGTCCTAGGGTTAGACGGATATCATCACTCCATCTTGTTTTTGGACGTCCCTGTCTTCTGTTGTCCCCTCTTGGATACCATAAGGTTACTTGTTTACTCCATTTATTTATTTTGCAACGTAGCATATGCCCTGTCCAACTCCATTTTAGATGTTCTATATGAGTTATTATATCTGTTACTTTTGTCCTTCTTCTTATTTCCGAATTTCGGATTTTGTCACTAAGCCTGATACTCAACATGCTTCTTTCCATTGCTCTTTCTGTTTTAGCAAGTTTTTCTCTATGTTTATCCGTTAATGTCCATGTCTCGCAGCCGTATGTCATGCAGGGGAGAATACAAGTGTTAAAAGCCTTTCTCTTGATATGTATTCCTAGATCTTTATTCTTCATTATTTCTTTTAAGGACCAGTATTTCTTCCAACCGCAGGCTATTCTTTTGTTTATTTCCTTGGACATGGGGTCTTCAGGAGATATAATTTGTCCTAGATAAACATATTCTTTCACATACTCGATCTTGGTTCCGTAGACCTCTATGTTGCTTTCTGTTGAGTTGGTCATTAGTTTTGTTTTATCTGTATTTATTTCTAGACCTACTTCTCTGCTTTTTTCTGCTATATCTTTTACCATGTATTCTAGTTTCTTAGGATCTTCTTCTAGCAGAATAATATCATCTGCAAATCTCAAATGATTGAGGCGACTTCCATTGATTATAATACCATAATTATCCCAGTCTAATCGTCTAAATGTGTGTTCCAACACAGCATTAAAAAGCTTAGGAGAGAAGTAGATGGTAGTTGGTATAAACTTCATAGATGGGGACTAACAACAATAGTTAGATAATCTAAAGGTTTCTTGAGAAGTACTTAGACTTGAGAAGTACGAAGAAAATATGTCATCCAGCCAGTTAATAAATTAATTCCAAATATTATTTTTAGGACAGCAAAGCATCCGAGTATCTTTACCCACCTGAGATACTCAAGCGATTAGATTTTAGCAAAAGTCCAGCAATATTTAAGCCTAAAATTAGTGCAGCAGAACCTGGTGAAGACTGGATGGTAGTGAGGCCTCTGCAGCGTTCTGACTATGATAAAGGCTTCTTACAACTACTTAGCCAGTTAACAAATGTGGGAAATGTCACACAGAAGCAGTTTGATGGTAATTTGAAATACTAGTCATTTATCTATATAATATAAGTACCTACTATATAAAAATGAATGTATGTCCTTTAGAGAATCATAAACTATGCATTTGTGTAATGTTTTTCCTTCAAATTTATTTTAGTAAGTACCATAGCAACACACGCAGGGTAGTTTGTCATTGATAAAATTTATGTAACTTTGTCCTAAGTGGACATAAACCGATTAACAAGAAAGTCCAAGACTGGAGCCAGGCCAAATATCTAACCCATGATAGTGAAGTGTGGATATGGTGGGTAGCAGTTCCCACATGACAGAATGACTCAGTTTTCCTATGATATATCCATACTGCATGTTAGAATAATTCAGTAAAGTAAAAGTGTTTTAGAGTGCAGTCAGTTTATAATTTAAATGGGTATTGTAAATTGCATAATCATGATTGAAACCTTGTGTAATACGTAAGTTCAAATTTCTTCAATGCCAGTAAGCGCAAACAGAGTTGAAAGAGTGTAACCTTTATGTATGGAACCCTTGTTTGAATTTGAAACTTGTAAATAGGTAACTAGGTACTTGTTTTAGATATATTTTAAACCTGGCTGTTACCTAACCGGTTGTAGGTTCGATTCTCACCCAACTTCTACTTTGTCGTATAAATGTCCCACTTCTTGGTGGGGCAGAGAGGTTACCAATTTTCTAGAAAATAATCCAACATTGGTCTATGAGAATCATATTCAGGGCCGCACAATTATTAGGGGCTCTGATTACAGTAACCACACTTGCAACCATCAAACTACCATGGCATTCTTAAGAGGAGACATTCTTCTTCTTTAATTAAAAAAAATATAAGTATAACACGCAGCAACTGGACTGAAATTTTTATTCATCAAATATACTTTAACAGTCAATATGTTAATGAGGTAAACATGCTTTTTAAATTATGTAGGTATGTATGTAGTAGGTCTTGAATCACATTCAAACTGAATACTACTATGGAATGCTAAAAATATGGTTTGGCATTTAGCATGGTTTAGCTGGACGACCTTCACTAAAACCGGTCCCCAGTGACAATAACCTGTCTGCAAGCCTTCCTGTTTTTTTTTTCTGTAGAGTATTTTCTATGTATTGATATAGAAATATCACTTGTCCTTTCAATTACTCACTTAATAATTATTAAGATGGTGGTAGTGGGTCTCTTTTTGATCTCTGTCCTTCAAGTGGAGGATAGGAGACACTGATAAATAAACGTCGCTCATGACAAGCAGCTTTAGGGCTCCCTTTGCTTAGAAAGTTTAATTTTTAAGTTATACTTAGGTACATATGGCTAAACTCCATTTCAAATGAGTTTGCAACTGTTTACAACTTTATTTTACGGTTTAAAAATTCCATCCTTATATTGAAATACAACACGATACCAAAAAAAAACTGTTTGGTAAAACAAACTTGTTTTTGCTTCCACGTCGCTAAGTTGACGATCGGCCGTTTAACCCGCTAAGTGTCGCCGCACACGGGCCACCGGCCACAACCACAAAACGCAGCCACCGACCTATTTCCTGTTGTTTTCATACATTTATGGACTCGCCGCACACTGTAAACGCCGGTGGTCGCCACACGCCACAAAACGCCGACACAAGCCACTAGTGGTCGGCTCGGCCACAAAATGCCGCCACAAAACGCCGACGCAAGCCACTAGCGCGATTCCCCACCCCTCTCTCCCTTCATTTCACTACAAGCATGAGTTAAAAAAAAGTGGCGGCCACCGACCACAAGTGTCCAACATGGACCACAAGTGGCGGTGTTTGTGGCTGTGAAAAGATGTAGGTATCAATGTTGTCTTATTTACGCGAATACTAGACATTGTAATTAATCTATTCATCCGATCTCAGTCCGCCCGTGACCATGGGTGCTGCAAAGCATTCAAAACGTCGGGAAAATTAAAATAAATCGCGATATAATCCGTAAAAATAGATTAATTACAATGATGCCTACTATAAAGCTATTTTACCTAGTCAGATAGTCTGACAAATCTTTGTAGTGATTTTAAGTATCTTGAGACTTATAAATAAAATAAACTTTCCAGAGAGGTTCACGAAGATGAAACAATCGGGGGGCTACTATGTCACCGTTATTGAAGATACGCGCATCTCCAAGTTGATAGGCGCCGCGACGCTCACAGTAGAACAGAAGTTCATACACAACTGCTCTGTGGTACGTTGGAATATTATTTGCTTTGTTTTATGTTCCTAGAACCAGGTTAGGGGTGTTGTAAACTGGTTTTGCTATATTTTCAGCGTGGCCGCTTAGAAGATGTTGTCGTAAATGATACGTACAGAGGAAAGCAGTTAGGGAAACTGTAAGTATTAAATTTTATTGACTCAGCAAATCATCTACTGTCAGGTGTTATACTAACTGTAGGTGTAGGATGTGAGATATCTTGACCATCAATGTTGGGATCAACTGCAGTGTCAAGAGATGCTGCAACACACCAGAATAATGTTAGAAAGTAGATACGTGTGCTATGACCTTTATTAGCGACAGTGGATGGTGTTATATTAGTTTATATAATAATATCAGCAGGGCTATTACGTATCTTTAGCCACCCAAGTGACTATCAAGCTTTAGTTGTCCACCAAACTTTGATGTCAACTGAAAGTGTTTTACTTATTAGTATTTATTGCTCACTCAATTTGGGCAATACCAAATGAATCATTTGTCAGTTATTTGATGGTCACATGCTATAGTGATCTACACTTTAGTTGTCAAATGAGATACGTAATAGTTGCATACATCCTCCTTTATTTAAAGGGTGCTTTTTGTGGAATATTAATTTTTCAAAAGTTTCAGTGTTAAGTTTGTGTGTTAGGCTCAATTCACATCAAGATAGCAGCGGCCGGCGCGCACTTTCAGTGTGAAAGAATTTTAAACTTTACCTTTAATACGTAAAAGACCAGTATCGCTTGAAAAGCTCAAATAGGCCGCGCGGCGACCGTAGGCGGCCGCCTGCGGCTTCTGGAGCGGAGTTTCCTTGTAGAATGTACGAACTAGACAAAAGGCGCGAGGAGGCGCGCGGCTACTCGCGGCGCCGCAGCCTCTGCCGGCAGCTGCCATCTTGGTGTGAATTGAGCCTAACACACAAACTTAACACTGAAACTTTTAAAAATTAATATTCCACAAAAAGCACCCTTTATATAAAGGAGGATGTCTGCCCCCCCCCCCCCCTATTACGTATCTCATTTGACAACTAAAGTGAAGATCACTATAGCATGTGACCATCAAATAACTGACAAATGATTCATTTGGTATTGCCTAAATTGAGTGAGCAATAAATACTAATAAGTAATAAAACACTTTCAGTTGACATCAAAGTTTGGTGGACAACTAAAGCTTGATAGTCACTTGGGTGGCTAAAGATACGTAATAGCCCTGCTGATATTATTATATAAACTAATATAACACCATCCACTGTCGCTAATAAAGGTCATAGCACACGTATCAGTGGCGTGCACTGAAAGCAGGCAAAAATATCTGCGAGTTGTTTATGCTTTATGCTATTTGTTCGTGTTCCAGCACAAATATCCTTAAATTAACCAATATTACCAACATATCCATTTACATTTAAAAAAAATACGTTAATTCACGTCCAAGCTAAGATTTTTTAAAATTAAGACTGTTTAGAGAAATCCTAGGGTAGGCAAAGTATTTTTGTCAGTATGGAGCCGCTGAATAAACTTATTAATGTTCTCAAATGCAAATTAATATGTCTATAGTATTTGCTTGCATATGGATATTTGAAATGGTATAATAACATACTTAAAATAGGTGAAACAAGCCGAATACATTTTTTTGCCTACCCTCTGTGCACGCCACTGACACGTATCTACTTGGAAACGGATCGGCATCGTATCTTCTTTCGCTTCGCTGTCAACTAGTCGTCAACCTAACGTAAGCACTAAATAAGCAGCTACGTTGACTCCGTGACCGCTGGTTGACGCCAAAATAAACAAAATAGCCTAATCGGTTAAGTCTTTATTAAGTTATGCACTTATCAATGTGTGTATGTATGATTTAAAGTTACCAGTATACCAATCGATTACACATTACTGGGTAAGGGTTGCTGTTTTACAAAATTCGAGTCGATTTCGCTGAATACGAGATTGTAATATAACTTTTACAGAATCGTAGTGACAGTGTCATTATTGGCTCAGGAGGTAGGGTGCTACAAAATGTCCCTGGATTGCAAAGATAAACTGATCAAGTTCTACGAGAGCCTGGGCTACAAGATGGAGCCAGGAAACTCTAACGCTATGAATATGAGGTTTGTGTATTTTCCAATATTATTTGAATGAATATAATAACATAAGTTGAATTCATCAGTCGGCACACATTCATTTCGAATTAATCTCGTTTTCATGTAGACACGAAAAACGTTACAGTCTTCTTTCAAACGTAAAATGAGCTATGTTAATGTTTGATTTGTCTTACTAAAATCTTGGCTTGATTTTTTTCCTCTCTTCGTTTTTGTATTTCGAACTCTTGGTAATTGGAAATTCTCTGGTCCCTTTAGTCTCAAATTATCGAGAGTCTACTGTACACTCCAAACCAAATAAGCTTGAAGGCGTTTACAACTTTATTATGCAGTCATAAAACACCCCTGCTGTGTATTTGACCGTTAACGCGGCAGCAAAAAAAAAGATTGGTAATACAAAGTTGTTTTTGCGAACGCACCTTGTTGACGTTGACAATGTATGCGTTATGTAGTTATTGAGCCGCAAACAAACTTGTAATCGCGTTCAAGAATATTTGGGATGGAGTGTAATTATATAGTTTTACCCAACCTAGTGACGAGACATGCAAGACTCTCCCTTGATGGTAAACGACACGCTTACCTATTAGACAGCTGCATTGCACTGCCGCTCGTCACCCAAGACTTTAGATACTGTGTCTTGTGTCCAGTAATTTCATCAGCTACAGTGTCCAGCACACTGGAACACATAGCTGTGTTTACACACAGCTACTTGGTGGCAGAATATCTGACACAGAGGTGGTATCTGGAACCAAGTAAATTAATGATAGAACACATTTTAGTGGTTAGGTAAAAATAAAATAATAAGGAACTCAATTTCGTCACAGGTTCGATGATCCATCTTGACAATTAGCCGCTGGGACATCCGACCTGCGCTCTAAACTGTAAGTAGGCACAAGCAGCCGAGCAGACATCACGGCACGTCCACCAACCAGCACCGGCCCTCGTTCCACCTTCACGCACGTATCACTGTCGCATCTCACTAGCGGCACCGAATAACGGCACTTTTGACGTCTTATGGTTCGTTTACACCATGTCGTTGGCCGCATTCGGCAAGAGACTTCGGCTTGCCAAAGGCGACAAAGCCAAAAGTCTAAAATATTTATTTCAAATAGGCTTAACGTTAATTTTTTAAAAGCTACTACCGGATCACAACACGGCCTCAACTGAGAAGATCCGGCAAGAAACTCCGCGGGCTTGTTATTTTTTTTACTTTTTTTGTAAACATTGTTTGTCTTGTTACAATTGGATCGACATTATAGTGTGTCTTGCCGTTCGAAATATAAAGCAAGGAAGAAAAGAAGAAAACTATAAAGTACGACAAAAATTACAACAAACTAATAGGCCAAAGGGATAGTAGGTACGCACCAGTAAACCTAGTACCTACGACTTTCGGTAGATAATATTCATATTTACCTATAGTTAGTCGTAATATATTTTATTTTACACCAGCGTAACGCGTCTAGCCAAAATTATCGGAAGCGGGAAAAGTTTTCGTTGGGAGTACCCGAAGCGCTGTTTAACCTCAACTGCCATCGGCCACGAGCAGCAGTTTGGATTGATTGACAGTCACTTGCCGAAGCCGTTTGCGTCGCCCGATAGCGAGTTTCTCATCGGGTTCGGTTTTTTTGGTAGATATGCAAGGAAAAGCGACCTGTCGATCCCGGTGTAAACGATCAATTACAATAGTTATTGTGCAGCTATCTAAATTGAATACTTTATAACAACAGCATGTCACGATTAACTTCAACAATAAATTACTGACATCATTTATACAATTTATTATTTTAGATCCAACGTTCGGTGCCGTTAGTGTTATCTTAGCACAATTTTCATTATTTGCGATTGTATTTAGCAGATAACATCCAGCAAATATCCGGGGCTAGTGTAGTATCTGCTTCAAATTGTATTTTATAGAGAGAAGCTAGCGATTAGGTAACTGAGATTTTGTTGAAAATATTTGTTCTTTTTTTTTGTTATTTGTTGTTCTGTATGTTGTTTTTAAAGCACGTTTTAGATGACTTGTATCGGATGGGTTGTGATTTCTGTTTGGTAGTTTGCGCTTTTACAGTTGCAGGGTCAATTCTGATATCTATCAAAAGGTGTGGTTACTTTGTTAGGTGACTATTTCATTTGATAGGGTGCTCAATTGATATTGGATGTTCTAGCACATAATTTAAGTTGCATGCTATTAATAAGCAATAGCTTGTTTCACTTTTTATGCGTACTAACAAGTTAAGCAGATTTTTTTTGTGTTTGTCCATTTTTATTGTTATACTACCAGATTAATTATGTGTTACTGATCAGAATTTTATCAATTTAACATTATTTTTATTTATAGTTGCAGCGTACTTAATATATTATTAAGAATATTCCAGTTATGTAACTAACATTTTATATTAAACCATTTTTGCTTTATATTTTAGTTTTATTTGACCACTACTTGTGACCTTTTCCGAATGGTTTGAAAAATTCTTGTAGATCCTAATATTTCGTATTACGTCGCCAGATTCATGAAAACGCGGACAGCTTGGTGAAGATGTATATTATTTCCACATACTTCAGAATACAACTTACCTAATAGATAGTCCAAATCTCAGGTACATAATATCAATCGTAGTCCGTTATAACAAGCTTCAGTGATTCATTAGTTTTACCACACTATTGCGTTCAGATGCTCCCAGTATAGCACTGTAGAACACTACTGACTGACCTTTTCTAGCTGGAGCGCTTAAGGCTGCCTGTCCACAGGAGCGGAGTGAGGCAGAGGAGCGGAGAAATATTAACCAATAAGATTTTGGAGCGGAGATTTTGTGCAATCTTATTGGTTAATATTTCTCCGTTTCTCCGCTCCGCTGCCTCGCTCCGCTCCGGTGGACAGGCAGCCTTAAGCTCTTGCCCGGCGCAGATTTAATGGCCATCTGCGGCTGTCCTCTAAAAAAAAATACAGACTGACCGGCGCTGCCGATTCGCTTTTATAAGACTCGGCATATCGAAAACCTTAGGAAGTGGTAAACATTTTAAAACAATAGCGCACTTCACGGAACCAATACAAAAATGGAATAGGCTATTATTGTCCTGCAATTGGTACACAATTCACTAGAAAAATCCTGGGATTACGAATCAGCTCAGTCAGGGTCTTATTTTATTCTAGCATCCCAAACGCATAAATTAAACTACTTAAGTATTTTTTGTAAATTTTTATTTACAGAAGTGTAAACTTTAGCGGAAAGAATAAGATTTTCCTTTACCACACATTCAATTACAATATCAATTCGTACATCCTTCGTAGCTTACTGCTAGGCCTACTCTCTGAGCCTTCATGAAGCAAACATTTACCATAAGTTTCACGTTCCATATAACCTGCCAGTAATATTAAACAAGATTGATTTAGGGCAGATTTTTCTTTCGCTGGATAAAAAAGTATTGGAGGAGTTCTAAAAGGCGCTCATAGCCCGTTTTAATCAAGGATCGGTAAATGATCAGTTGGTTCAGCGAAGTCAGTTAATACAATATACAATGAATTATCTAGAGATTGAAAAATAAGCCCATAATAAAATATAATTTTCACAAGTGTATTTCAAAATACATGATTTCAAGTTGAGATACAGTATTCGTTACGGTATAAATATCTGATGTATATCTTTGATAAACTGTATTATCACTTGTTGCGTCTAATAACAGTGAAACACTTAATTTAATAACGTAATTTAGTCTTATCTGGTAAAACGACGCACAACATGCGAAATACAAACAAGCATAGCTAATAGGGGGGGGGGTACATTGGGTGATCATGGAGTAATTATATCTCGCCGGACTCCTATGAGGTTTCGCTATGTTAAAAAAATTATACGCGACGTTCAAACGAACCTCAGAGGTTCTCAAGAACCTCTTTTTGAAGATTTAAAAATGGCGTCTCATGGTGATGAGATGTAGTTACAGCATATATATGAATTTGGTATTGAAAATACAATAGTGATACAATCATTTAGAAATTACAAAACACCTGAACTGGGGTACCATAGAGCTTTTATAGTTAGTATACAATACACATAAAATGCTTTCCCTATTCAAATTAGTGGCAAAAACCTCACCTCCAATACCGGTACTTGAAATCGCGTGTAAAAGCGTTTGTTATCGCGTCCACTTCCATAAAAGTGATGTGCAATATATCTTTACTGCATATAATAATAATCATTCAATTTCAAGTACCGTACATGAAAAAATCCCTTAACACGCTTCACCATACACTTACAACAAATAACACCCTCATTTGCCGATTCCCATAATCACGGGGAAAAGAAAGATACTTTTATCTGTACATATATTTGGAATATCATACGCATTTACAAGCTAGGAAAACGAAGCAATCCATTATGTATTACTGAGATTATAACTTAAAAACTTGTCGAGTGTGGAAGCCTCTGACAGATAAATTATTAATTTATTTTATTATAATAAAAATCACCTAATCATGGCAAAATTCGATCAAGTGTAACAAATATCCTAAGAAAAAAATAATATATTTTATTTATATACCTCACTGGCGTCTATCTCACATGAGCACTGTATATTTGGTGCATATAAATTTACAATATTTGTTCCCTAATATCGGTCGTATCCCAAACAGGACACTGATTATGTAGACGTTGGTATTAATTCCAGTATTTTGATAGGATTTTACTAAGGCTGTGCTCAAATCTAGCGAACTACGAGCATTATGTAAAAATATTGGTATTACATCCCACCATACTAGTTACATGTTTCAGAATAAATAAGTATTAAGCATACTAAAATAATAAAGGAATGACTTTGGAAAAAAAAATAACAATCTCTAATACTTGGAAAAACGAGTAGAACAATTAGAATTTGTAATATCTTGGTTTTTAGACAATTCAGGTGGCAAAAAAGGCTTCATGATGCAGACCATGGCTGAAGTAAATAAATGATCTTCTTCTTTTATAAAATTATGGCTTCCATCAGTTATTGATGATTTCACCAGCGTCAAGTAGTTAAATAGTAATTGCAAAATAAATTTTAGTATTAAGTAAAATGATAAAAAAGAATATTGGAAAATTCGTGTCCATCGCTACCACCAAGATGGTGGCCGCGAACCAAATTCTTACACGATCTTCATCTTCATTCTTATAGGAAAAAAAAATTGAAATGATCCAATATCGTATTGAAAATAATGTAGTTTTATTCCTTAATGATTGCAATTGCAGAAGAAATTTAACTCTGTTCAGGCTTATTTTGACTGTTTTATGATTCCATATCAATGTCCTTCTGGGCAATCATGGCGATTCGATCGGTCGGTGACAAACATAATCGTGAGTAGATATTTTATTTGAAATTTGTGGAATCTACCGCTAATATAGTTTCGTTTATGTAACAATGTAGATAATGAATGAATACATTATTGATACGAATCTGTAAAATGATAACTATAAATACTATAATATAGAAACAAATACAGAAACTAAATCTAAAATAGAATACACAATTTTAACTAAATCACGGCCAGGTAACAGCCGACTTGAAAGATCGGCAGAATTCTCCGCAATATAATCGATTAAAATAGCTAATTTTCGTCTAAATGTTTGATTGCATGGCCCACAAAAACACCCGATGTAAAAATCGTCATTTTCTTACTAAAGAATCGATCATGTATCAAAATGTTCGGAAAATCGACGCCTATAAACCATAGCAGCCAGTCTTGCGTTGAGTCTTAACCCATTTCAATTCTGCGTGAAGCTCAAAAGTCAATGACCCAGGCCTGTCGAAACTAAGCCAAGGAACGCTGGTAAAAATTAAGTCTGTTACCGCAACCTAGCTTCGGTAGGTGTAGAGTCGATCTTGGTACAATGCCGTAGAATGGAGGGAGGTGTGACTGCATTACAACGGTGGCGCTATCTTGGTGCCAAGCTTCATGGGCCCCTGACCGCGAGCGCTTCGCCGCGCCTCCATTTCCCTTTGCCGCTGCAGCTTCCTCTCTTCGCGCTTTCGTCGCATCTCATCCATTTTCGATGCGTTGTTTTCTGTGAAGCGAATTTGATTTATATATTTTCGGGTAAGAATAGCAACCACCCATCTCCTCCCGTCGGATGTCGTCAGAAGCGACAATGGATAAACAAGAAGACGAGCAGCAGCGTCATTCTATTGGAGTAATCCAATAGAAAGACGCTACCACCTATACTGCGATTCCCAAGAAGCCAGCTACGTGTAGGGATTATGGCAACCCCCCTCTTCAGAGAGGCCTATGTTCAGCAGTGAAAATTTTTCGGTTGATGATATCATACTGATAAGGGGCAGTTTTTTGTCCAGGACGACGTAATCGCTACAACAGGCGCAGCAACGGGCGGTACGTATCGCGGGAGTTGCGGGCGGTATTGCTCTTTGGCTCTGTTCGCCACGCGCAACGACGACTCGTTGCACACGTGCTCGTTGTTCCACGTCTCTATCCCTAGTGGATGTTGCGAGCCATACCGTCTGCGTTCTCCTCGATGGGCTCGAACTCGCCGTCCTCCCAGCCGCCGAGCGAGTCGTTGCTGTTCTGGTGCGCGGCGGGCCGGTGCTCGAGCAGTCTCCGACCACTGCTCGTTGTTCCACGTCTCTATCCCTGGTGGATGTTGCGAGCCATACCGTCTACGTTCTCCTCGATGGGCTCGAACTCGCCGTCCTCCCAGCCGCCGAGCGAGTCGTTGCTATTCTGGTGCGCGGCGGGCCGGTGCTCGAGCAGTCTCCGACCACTGCTCGTTGTTCCACGTCTCTATACCTAGTGGATGTTGCGAGCCATACCGTCTGCGTTCTCCTCGATGGGCTCGAACTCGCCGTCCTCCCAGCCGCCGAGCGAGTCGTTGCTGTTCTGGTGCGCGGCGGGCCGGTGCTCGAGCAGTCTCCGACCACTGCTCGTTGTTCCACGTCTCTATCCCTAGTGGATGTTGCGAGCCATACCGTCTGCGTTCTCCTCGATGGGCTCGAACTCGCCGTCCTCCCAGCCGCCGAGCGAGTCGTTGCTGTTCTGGTGCGCGGCGGGCCGGTGCTCGAGGCGAGCGCCGCGCACGAACGTCGCGCTCGCGTTCAGTAGCGCCGGCTCCGACCACTGCGAGTTGTTCCACGTCTCCGACGGACTCACCAGTTCTGCTTCAGCCGCCTGTTGGAACGATCAACTAATTTTTGAAGTGAAACTTCTTATGCGACTTCCAACAAGGTTGCGTTAAAAGTTTAACGCTACCATGGAGGGGTTATGAAAGCGCTCACGTGACGCATTCAGTCATTCAGTGACGTTCGGTGTCATTCAATGTCGTTCAGTGTCATTCAGTGTCATTCAGTGTCGATCAGTGTTGGTCAGTGTCGTTCAGTGTCGTTCAGCGTCGTTCAGTGTAGTTCAGTCGCGGGGAGGGGGAATAGAAAGAGACAGAGCGGGAGTGAAGTTTCACTTCTTCCGCGGACTCCACGCATGCATTTTTTTTAAGTGCCTTTGCCCGCACGACGCAAAAATAGACTGCAGTAGTGGAACTTTTTTAAATCAATCGTCTTGTATGTACGGACGGTAGTGACACTCGATTTGGGGGATTTAAAATTGGAACTGAATCAATTAACAAATATTTTCCGTGGCTTTTTCCCGCAAAACGCAAAAAACAACTTATCTGCGCGGACGATAGTGTCAATCTTATTTCCTTTTTTTTTTGCTAATACAGTGGCAATGTAGCAGTAACAGCAAAATGGGCGAGCGCTTGCCTTGGAAACAAGTTGCGCAAGTTCGAACCCCGGCTCGCATCTCTGATTTCTTTAATTAATCATATGCAAAACGTCTATGTGCAATTCTCTTAATGATTAACCGTGGGTAATGTGCGGTACGTACGGGCTGCTCCTGTAGCGTGCCCCACTCCTCGTTGTCCCAGTCGTCCTCGCACAGAGCGGCCAGAACGGGCGCAGCCGCACTACCGGTGCTACCAGACTTGCCGCTCGCGACCGTACCTTGCACCAATACACAACACTTATAGCTTTCGTTTTATCTTTCGAACGGTAGGACATTGTGGCTGATGATGTGATTGGAATCAAAACAAACTTTAAAAAAAATTACAAGCACACTAGGTTTCTCAGCCCTCTCCTATTTTTTCGTATAATCCTCGGCACGTAAGTTGGCAAGATTTTGGCGTAGTGGGGGAAAGTTCGCGCAAGTGTACTTAGTTGCAACAAAACATGGTCAATATAATATATTGCAATTTTATTGCCATATTTTTAGTCATGTCATAAAAATAAAGAAAACAGAGGAATAATTGAAATATAATGAGATGTAATAAATGAAATTCATAAAGTTTAACTTACATACGAAATGTATTTTAAAATAAAATATTGTGATAATGTAATTACTGATTTAATGCTTGGCGGCCGGCATGTTACAAGATGAAAAGTCGGAATCTACTTAGTGATAAAATAACATTTTTTAAAACTTGTAACAAATACATAACAAAAACAAACTGAACTGTTTTAGTGCACGCAAGTTTACTCGGGAGCGAACGGGACGTAGACAAGTTGCGGGGAGCAAGGCTCGACCGGCTAACCAATAGCGCGCCCGGAACGATGTTACCTTGTTCCCCGCGTCTCGCTTGATAACCAAAGAGACCTATAAAATGACTTCTGCGCATCTAACGAATCTTGCCAAGTTACTTGCCGATGGCTGTACCGGGATAGAAATTTGATTGTGGCGCCCCTATGTCCAGCGTTTGAGGTAAAACTACTTAAATTAAACTCTCAAATCGGCATCTTGAGTTCACAAGTTCACTTGTAGTGTGGGACTCTGTGGCACTTTTTATTTAAAAGTCGACAGTGAGCCAGCCAGGCTTCCGTATGCTAGGCGCTTTGTGAAGTAAGTTTTTTATTTATGCGCCCCCTGAAACTGTCGACCGGGGCAAGTGCCCTGTATTACCACCCCTCCTAGAACCGGGGCTGGCGTTACATGATGAAGTGAAGATCGCTTCGAAATGTTGTTTGGCCATCGTATTCACTACCTTATCTTTGCACTACCAGGTAAACTCACTGGTTGCTGCACACTGCACGTCCTTAGTTATGATTGATAGGATTCAAAATCAAGGTACAAAATTGGATTATTATTTCAGCAGTTGGATCAATTTATGTATTGTGAATACTGTGATGGCGAACAATATTAGATACGATTTCTGTCACGCACATAGTTATGTAGTAATGGTGCGCACACACTACATTTAAAGTGTTTCTTTTGTTACATGTATCTATCACATTCTAGATAGATAGATAGATTAATACTTTATTGCACACATTTTGTTAACCTAATACGAAACAGTAACTTAAATTAATGTGAGCAAAGGCGGCATTCTAGCATCAAATTATAATTTTTAATTTAAGCATGTTTTTCTTTCTTTTCAGATTGCCATCATCAAGCTGTGAGTAACGATTTTAGATGACTAATTAAATTAGTGCTTTTAAAATTATTCTGTGATTTATCTATGAAAATTTAAATTAAATATGTAATAAATGGCCACAAAAAAAGCAGTTTTCATTGAATTTTATTCATTTCCACCGAACAAATATTAATAATACTTAATCAAAATTGTAGTAGTTAAGTTTAGGACCATAAAGCATTTTTTTTTAATCGCACCATAGTCTATGCTTTTGCCTTATGGTTGATGAGTATGATTGTGTGACATACCTGCGCTAGAGTCTATCTCGCCCCACGCGGCCATGTCCCAGTGTTCCGGGTCATAATCGGACGCGGATTCGCTGTGCTCCAGTGACGTCATCGAGGTCACCGATGACGTCGTCGTCGACATACTGCTCGACGACGGTTGTTCTGCGAATAAATTGTTGCTTGTTATACAAAAATAATCAATAATAATAATATTCTAGGACAATCCACACACGGTCATCTGATCCCAAACTAGGCAGACCCTGTACTATGGAAACCAGACAACTGATACTAATACCTATATACTTATTTTTTTTTTGTAAATACTTATACATAGATAAAATACCCAGACACTTGGTGGGAATCGAACCCACGACCTATTGATCAGCGGCCAGGGTGTCTAACCACTAATAGGCCCGTATATGATAGTAGACTCGCCAGTTTAAAGTTGTCTACGCAGGGCTCCTAATAGCACAACGTGTACAATGGCGGTCACGAATGTTGAACCAGTGTTCACCCAAAATCGTTTGAACGACGTTACGTGCTCCTACCCAGCCCGCACATAATATGGGCTGGCTCGTGCAAGCGATTATCGTCGTCGTTTGACGGGCCCGTTGGTCTAGTGGTTAGAGACCCTGTCCGCTAACCGATGGGTCGTGGATTCGATTCCCACCAAGTGTCTAGGTGTTATTTATCTATTTAAGTATGTATTTCCAAAAAAAAATGTATATAAGTATTAGTATCAGTTGTCTGGTTTCCATAGTACAGGCTCTGCCTAGTTTGGGATTAGATGACCGTGTGTGGATTGTCCCAAGATATTATTATTATATTATTATTAAAGGTGTATTAAGCGACCTCTTGACCGCGACCGTACATACTAAGCTAGTATACTATAATATACTATTTTTCATTCGAAGTTCCAATGTTTACTAACATTGGAATTGTCTATGAATTGACGAACTAACTAGTGATGTGGTATCGTAGACACTTAACGAATCATAATCGATCATTACAGTTAACCGTTACTCGTAACGACGATTTGCGTAAAGCATCACCAACAAGTGGAAGTGGAAAAAGAGTCTATTATATATTTAATAAAATAAACATTAATAATAATCGCCCATTCAGACAAAAAGTCCCATTATTAAAATACATATCTATATAAGAAAGTCGTGTTAGTTACACTATTGATAACTAAAGAACGGCTGAACCGATTTGGCTGAAAATAGCTTAGAACCAGGAGACAGACATAGGATATTTTTTATAAGGTTAGCAACATAAGGCAAGGTCATTACATAGACTGACCATTTAATTACATTCTAAGCGTCTCCGTGCTTCAGAGGGCAAGTAAAAGATAGGCCCCGTTTTGTAATCGACTTCAAAAAGCAGGTTATGTATAAGACGAGTACCTATGTATCTAATACTATTAAAAATGTGTAATACGTATTACATAATAAGCCTATGCGGGCATCTAAAAACGTGAAAAGAGCGCGGGCTGTGCGGGACTGCTAGTATCAAAATATATATCCAAAACACATAGGTTCCGTAACTAAAAATCTAACAATAATGTGTTCATATAATAGACACATAGAAATGTTTTCCTACCGTCCAAAAATTATATTTTTGGTCATGTACATATTATGTACCTATTGTATAGTGGTTGAAAGGATTAGACGGCAATAAGAAAACAATGGGCAAACTCGGTTACAGGTAATTAACATTTGGTGTATTCGGAATCTCGGTGGTCATAAAACACGTGGGGCGGTATTATGATAAAATTTAGAATGTAGGTAGAAAAAAAACAATATATGGGTCGACGATAGTATAACATCCAGTAGAGATGCTTTTTTAAGAGGACTCTCTTGTGGGCTGAAAATCCGCAGAAAGGTAAACGGTTAATTATAACTCATATTGGAAACGAAGACGGATTTGTTGAAGGTAGGAAGGAGGATATTACAAGCACAGAAAGCTGAAGGAGATTACCACGGTGAGATGGATGCTCACAGTTTTGAGAAGTGGTTTGAAAACAATTTGCTAAAAATTCCTTCTGGTTCAGTCATAGTATTGGACAACGCGCCCTATCATTCGCGTCAAATAGAGAAGGTTCCTAACATGAATTGGCGAAAGGAAACCATACAAAACTGGTTGCGCGATAAAGAAATTCAATTTAATAAGACGAATTTAATGAGACGGAAATTAAAGCGGAACTAGTCGTTAAATAGATAAAAGAAATTTAAAAAAATGTACATTGACGAGTTAGCGGCATCAAACAATATTACAGTGCGCCTTCCCACACACTGCGAGCTAAACCCAATAGAACTGATATGGGCACAAGTAAAGGGTTACGTGGGTAGAAATAGTAAAACATTTAAAATGGAAGATGTTAAGGTAATGCTGAATGATAGTTTGGCGCGGATAGGGGCGGAACAGTGGGCAAAATGTGACCCATGTTTTAAAAGAAGAAAAAATTAAGAGTCTAGATGGAATATTGGATCGGGCAACAGACTCTGTGGTAGAACCGATTGTTATTAATGTGGGTAACTCCAATGATGACACGTCAGAATATTATTACAGTGATGAAGAAAATAAAGAAAATTAGTAAAATATTGTTTTTATTACATTACCTAGCTGACCCACGCAGCTTCACTGTCCTAATTTTTCATTAATACTGGTAGCACTGCGCTTATAGTGTTAGTATTATAAAATTATACAAAACAAAAATAAAACAAAAATCTCGCGCCGTACACACATCCCTAAAAACTACATAACAAATATTATTGTTGCCATTTTTTTTTATAATTACAATTCAATTTCTACTGAACTCATAATATTTCCACTCCCCTGTTGCTGCTCGGTATTGATCATTGTATAACGGTTATTGTTATAATAACGGTATCGATCGTACGCGTTTTTCATAACTTCACTAACGTTCCATAGACAAATAGAGTTACGAAAAAAAAACAATCACAGCTCGTGTTGACGCCGTTACCTAGTTTGTGCATTTTTGGTAAATTTTGTTAGTTTTTCCTATATAATTCATAGTTAAATGCAGTGCGAGATGGACGTGATATAGTGCTAGATAAATTAAAATAAACTTCAGCTAAATTCTGCGGAAGGTTGTCGAGAAAACATGTGAAAATGGTTTTGTTTACATGATCTGTAACTTCTAATGACCAGAACTGTAGATCCAACCGTATATTTTCTTTTTGACAGTACCAATAGAACGTAACTGCGTCATGTTACGCAAAAGTTCACTTTTAAATGCGAGGTTTTAAAAATATGACAACTGCCTAAGTTTGCTCCTTGATCCCGTATAATAATCATCTTTGACAAATTGAGTCCATAAGTGCAGTAGTTTTTTTATAAATTACATAAAATAACAAACGTTTTTAAAAATTTACGTTCTATGGCTATCAACATAGTGATGTTACGATTGAGATATCGATATTGTTTATTAACTATTTTTACACGGGTATAATGTAGCATTCTAATGTAGTATAAATATAGATTGGTATGAAATGATATGAAACAATTATTGTGACTTTTACTGTTATTTATTTATTAATCAAAATCAGATTCATCGTCCCTGTCACTCGAGCTATCGCCGACATTTATAATTAATTGTTGATTCATATTATCTATCGCCACGTGTTTATCCCAATCTGCCATTATAGTTTCTTGTGTTTTTTGAATCACATTTTGTCAGTTTTCCGCAGTTACTTCCACACATGCATTTTTTAATAAATCAAGCATTTTGTTTGCCGTGAATGGGGGTTTTGTGTTATTTCGAGCGGCGTGTCCTTTTACTTGAGCCCATATTAATTCAATGTCATTGTATTGACAATGATAGGGTGGAAGTCTAAGAACCCAATGACCATGTTCTGCAGATATTTCGTCGATCACATATCGTTTTGGGAAGTGTTTTTTTGTTCGTAATATATTTAGTAATTGTACTTTTAGTAAGGAGTTATCAACATTTTCGCCATGTCGTTGAAGCCAGTCAATGATTACTTGTTTTTTGTCGGCCTGGGTCGGCATTTTATGAATTTGGCGTGAGTGATAGGATGCGTTATCCATAATAATGACTGACGGTTCTTCCAATGATTGCACCATTTCCTTAAACCAACTTTCGTAAACCTCAGAATTAATTTCTTCGTGGTACTCAACTGTTTTTTTGGATTTAAAGGCCAACAAAGCATCTGGCATGAATCCTTTCATAGACCCTGCATGGCAAATGATTAGGCGTTCTCCTTTTCCCATCGGCACTGAGCTAGTGGAAGCAGCGGTGTCATCAGTCCAGTTCTTAGACAGTGTGGTTCGCATTCAGCCAAGTTTCGTCAGTGAAAACAACATTTGACCAATCTGCAATTTTTTTGGCTTCGCTCAAAAATTCGCAACGAGCGAAAGCTACGTCGCGACGCTCCATCAATATTTTGCGTTTGTCCGATTTTTTATAAGTAAATCCAATTTCTTTCAAGACCTTTGCCAATGACGATTTTTGGCCTCGGAACAAATCACATTCACGCAAAGAAGCAACAAGTTTTTTAAGTGTTGGAACTTCTTTACGTAAGTAATAGTTATATATATGACGGCGTATAGCGTCTGCGTCAAAGTTGTCAGCCGATGTCACACGTCATGGTTGGCGTTTTTTCTTCGGCGTACGAAGCTTATTCTCCTGCATGCCGCTTGTTCCGTAGGCTTCGGTAGTAATTTTTGTAACCGTAGGTGCACTAATACCTAACGCGGCCGCAACACGCTCTCGCACTTGCGACAATGGTAAAAGCGGGCCGCCATTTTGATACTCTGCTTCAAAGTAATTACGAAGCTTGATCACCATTTCTCTCGTCTGTCCTTTCAGCACTGATCCTTTCGGCATTTTACGTTTTAAAAACCCCGCTCTAATATTTAGGAAGATTATTATTACGTGTCAAAGTAACAAAAATGATATTAGAATGACGTTCTACTACTTACTAGCGCCATTCCTACGACTGTTCTCTTTCCGCATAGACTCGATAGAAAAATGAATCGATATCGTGTCCACTATAATCACTTGGTCACAACACTATAACTGTCAAATTAGATCTGTCAAATAGAAAATAAACGGTTGGATCTATTATAATATCGCACGCAAAAAGGGCAAAAACTAGAAGTTGGCCGTGGCTCAGCGACTCTACCAGGGACTACACTACACTCACCGAGCGAGGCGGGTTTAGAGAGCACGGACTTGGCGGGGTGCTGCACGCGGGCGGTGTCCGAGTGCGAGCGGTAGAACTTGGCCGTGGCTCAGCGACTCTACCAGGGACTACACTACACTCACCGAGCGAGCCGGGTTTAGAGAGCACGGACTTGGCGGGGTGCTGCACGCGGGCGGTGTCCGAGTGCGAGCGGTAGAACTTGGCCGTGGCTCAGCGACTCTACCAGGGACTACACTACACTCACCGAGCGAGCCGGGTTTAGAGAGCACGGACTTGGCGGGGTGCTGCACGCGGGCGGTGTCCGAGTGCGAGCGGTAGAACTTGGCCGTGGCTCAGCGACTCTACCAGCGACTACACTACACTCACCGAGCGCGCCGGGTTTAGAGAGTACGGACTTGGCGGGGTGCTGCACGCGGGCGGTGTCCGAGTGCGAGCGGTAGAACTTGGCCGTGGCTCAGCGACTCTACCAGGGACTACACTACACTCACCGAGCGAGCCGGGTTTAGAGAGCACGGACTTGGCGGGGTGCTGCACGCGGGCGGTGTCCGAGTGCGAGCGGTAGAACTTGGCCGTGGCTCAGCGACTCTACCAGTGACTACACTACACTCACCGAGCGAGCCGGGTTTAGAGAGCACGGACTTGGCGGGGTGCTGCACGCGGGCGGTGTCCGAGTGCGAGCGGTAGAACTTGGCCGTGGCTCAGCGACTCTACCAGGGACTACACTACACTCACCGAGCGAGCCGGGTTTAGAGAGCACGGACTTGGCGGGGTGCTGCACGCGGGCGGTGTCCGAGTGCGAGCGGTAGAACTTGGCCGTGGCTCAGCGACTCTACCAGGGACTACACTACACTTACCGAGCGAGCCGGGTTTAGAGAGCACGGACTTGGCGGGGTGCTGCACGCGGGCGGTGTCCGAGTGCGAACGGTAGAACTTGGCCGTGGCTCAGCGACTCTACCAGGGACTACACTACACTCACCGAGCGAGCCGGGTTTAGAGAGCACGGACTTGGCGGGGTGCTGCACGCGGGCGGTGTCCGAGTGCGAGCGGTAGAACTTGGCCGTGGCTCAGCGACTCTACCAGGGACTACACTACACTCACCGAGCGAGCCGGGTTTAGAGAGCACGGACTTGGCGGGGTGCTGCACGCGGGCGGTGTCCGAGTGCGAGCGGTAGAACTTGGCCGTGGCTCAGCGACTCTACCAGGGACTACACTACACTCACCGAGCGAGCCGGGTTTAGAGAGCACGGACTTGGCGGGGTGCTACACGCGGGCGGTGTCCAAGTGCGAGCGGTAGAACTTGGCCGTGGCTCAGCGACTCTACCAGGGACTACACTACACTCACCGAGCGAGCCGGGTTTAGAGAGCACGGACTTGGCGGGGTGCTGCACTCGGGCGGTGTCCGAGTGCGAACGGTAGAACTTGGCCGTGGCTCAGCGACTCTACCAGGGACTACACTACACTCACCGAGCGAGCCGGGTTTAGAGAGCACGGACTTGGCGGGGTGCTGCACGCGGGCGGTGTCCGAGTGCGAGCGGTAGAACTTGGCCGTGGCTCAGCGACTCTACCAGGGACTACACTACACTCACCGAGCGAGCCGGGTTTAGAGAGCACGGACTTGGCGGGGTGCTGCACGCGGGCGGTGTCCGAGTGCGAGCGGTAGAACTTGGCCGTGGCTCAGCGACTCTACCAGGGACTACACTACACTCACCGAGCGAGCCGGGTTTAGAGAGCACGGACTTGGCGGGGTGCTGCACGCGGGCGGTGTCCGAGTGCGAGCGGTAGAACTTGGCCGTGGCTCAGCGACTCTACCAGGGACTACACTACACTCACCGAGCGAGCCGGGTTTAGAGAGCACGGACTTGGCGGGGTGCTGCACGCGGGCGGTGTCCGAGTGCGAGCGGTAGAACTTGGCCGTGGCTCAGCGACTCTACCAGGGACTACACTACACTCACCGAGCGAGCCAGGTTTAGAGAGCACGGACTTGGCGGGGTGCTGCACGCGGGCGGTGTCCGAGTGCGAGCGGTAGAACTTGGCCGTGGCTCAGCGACTCTACCAGGGACTACACTACACTCACCGAGCGAGCCAGGTTTAGAGAGCACGGACTTGGCGGGGTGCTGCACGCGGGCGGTGTCCGAGTGCGAGCGGTAGAACTTGGCCGTGGCTCAGCGACTCTACCAGGGACTACACTACACTCACCGAGCGAGCCAGGTTTAGAGAGCACGGACTTGGCGGGGTGCTGCACGCGGGCGGTGTCCGAGTGCGAACGGTAGAACTTGGCCGTGACGGCGGTCACCGCCCAGCCCGCCCACGTGGCCGCCGCGTTGCTCAGCGATGGGGTCGCCGTGTTGACGTCCGCCTCTGACCGACACAACACGACAAAATTATAGTGAAACATTCAACAACACAAGTTTTAAAGTTTTAAAAAGATACATAAGTATTGAAACGTTTTGTAACCATCTAAACTCAGTAACACCCATCTATTTTGAAGTCAATTTTCCGACATGGCCTAATTTATAGATGCACTTCAATTAGGATTGCTTATTATATAACAATTTTATGAATATATACCCACATCCCCTACATTTTAACCACTGAAATAATATAGTTTTATAACTATACATACATGCATATAGTCACGCCTTTTTCCCGTAGGGGTAGGCAGAGACGTGATGGGTGGCAATCCACATCGCCTCGATTTTGGTTAGTTAAATTATTTATGACCAACGATTGCGTTCTCACGAATAACAAGGGAAAGGGAAGGATAGGTGGTGTAAAAAGGAAATAGGCAAAATAGGATATTACCACCCAGGAGGGCAAGGAATGAGACAGTAATAGCTAGGGAAGCCGGGGTCGCATACCCGTATACTATACCACAACTACCGGACAGGTAAGTTGGGATGAGTATCCCATGACTTAACTATAACTACTTAACTTATAACTATAAAACTCTATAAATTGTTTAACTATAAAACCCCATTAATTATAATATAACATTTACAATACAGACAGACTAGAGAAAATAAACATTTTAAATTTATCTTACCCATTCCTTCTTTTAAACTTGGATCCTCAGACACTTTTTCTAGTTTGCCCAGGAAACCTTTTATAGTCCTAAAAGCTGCATCGCGCACCTAAAAAAGGATTATTTGCTAAAAATTCACTATAAAAGAGAAGACAGAACATTTATTGTGTCTATGATAATGCGTACTTGTTTCTCAGGGTCGGCGGTGAGCGGGCACAATGCCGGTAGTACTCTGTTCGCGACTTCGGCGAGTAGGAAGTACTGTTGAGTCGCGGCTAGCGCTAGGACCCCGGCCTGTCTCGCTGGCGGAAACGCGTCTCGCGTCGCTCGAACGAACGCTGATACTAGCACCTTCTGTCGAATTTGCGGATGGAGATGTGCCGCGATTTTGCCTAGGCACACTGTTGTGTTTGTTCTGAATGAGAAAGAAGAAGAAAGTTACTAAAGACTGTGGCATACATAGATTAATTAAATTAATTATATATACTAATTGACGTGTGATTTACTGATCAGCGGAACCGTGGGTTTTTTTTTTTTTTTTGTACTCTCGTCTATTTACAATCTGTCTCTATGAAGGACATTCAGTAATATGTGTGGTATATTTAGTGTCTTGATTGGTATGCAACCAATGTCACATCCAAATTATCTCTTAATAGCTTCTGTGTGCTATATTTGAATTAAGTCTTGTGGAATTTTATGGCGAAGCCTACGAGCTATATGTATGTCTTGCATTAAGCAGTTTGCCAGAATATTTGGGTGTTTAATAATTCTTTTCCTATATGACTTTGTATAATTTACAATTTCTTCATCTACTGGCCGAATGTTGAGGTCACGGTGTAATGCTTCATTTGGTACAAACCATGGGGCGTTAGTTATAGTTCGCAGTAATTTGTTTTGGTATCGTTGTATGATTGATATATTGGACTTGGATGCAGTTCCCCATAGTTGGATACCATACGTCCATATGGGTTTAATTATAACTTTATAAATTAAGATTTTGTTTTCCAACCGAACCGTGGGGTGACTGGGTAAGAAAAGCCCTCTCATGGCCTCCCGTTGGGTGTCCGTAAGAGGCGACTAAGGGAAAACAAGAAGACGGGCTGCAGCGACTTTCTATTGAATTACATCTACCACCTATACTGCGATCCCCAAGACGCCTGCCAAGCGTGGGGATTATGGCAAACCTAAGGCGGAGGCCTGCGTCTTTCGGCTGCTGCTGTTACAGATCAAGTACAATTGATTACAAATTATTGTTTTTTGAAGTGAAACTTCTTATGCGACTTCCAAAAATGTTATCACATAACGCGTTAAGCGTTAAATGAAGGTGATAGGCGTTGAGTGATAGGTGTTAAACGATAGGCGATAGGCGTAAATTTGTTAAGGTTATGAAAGCGCTCATGTGACGCCGTCACTGAGTGAGTGGGTTTCAGTGGGTTTGAGTGGGTTTGAGTGGGTTTCAGTGGGTTTGAGTGGGTTTGAGTGGGCTGAGTGGGTTTGAGTGGGTTTGAGTTGAGTTGAGTGGGTTTGAGTTGAGTTGAGTTAGTGTGTGTGTGTGTGAGTGAGTGAGGGACCGACCGACCGACCGACCGATCGACTGAGCGAGAATGAAGTTTCACTTCTTCCGCGCGGAGGGACTCCACGCACGCACATTTTTTTTTCATTGTGTCGAAATTCATTTCTTTTCTTTCTTTCTTTTAAATTGCCCACTGGATAACCCACACAATAATTTTTAAATTTATTTGGTACAAAATATACTGCAGTTGGTTATGTTACTGATTCTAAACAAACTGTTATCAGATTCAGGCTATACAAAAAATTATATTGTATATTGTTATATTGTATGCTCACCGTATACCACCCTGGTCGTCTTTGGACTGTAGCCTCGCGAAGTGCTTTAACACTTCCACATTCAAATTGTTGTAGTTTAGTTTGGATGCAAGGTGCACTATCGACTTGACTGTCTGCTCTCTGATTGTGGGGTTAGTATCCAGGAACCCATGCACCACTTGTGGGAATATCTGGTCATTGACCTGTGATAAGGTTGAACAATCTTTTTACCCAATACTAGCATTGCGAAAATTATATACAAATATTTAGTACATATATAACAAGGTCACTCTGGTCAACCCGTGTCATTTGTCTTACCATCTACGCGTCTGATCTAAACTACATGCTTTTAACCTACATAATGTATTTTGATGCCTTTTTCACCATCATATAGAGAATTTGGTTAGTGTATTTAAAAAAAAAATAGTGACAAGTTGAGTGGTACATTCACCTCACAGTAAGCGACACATCTGCCTATGGCACTCAGTTATTAAGTCACTTTAGCCTTGTAATTTCAATAACTACAGTGTCCATCACACAGTACCATAGCAATCTGACACTGCGTTGTTGATGCTTACTTAAGGTGATCTAGGTGGTTCAGTTCTTGCACCACCTAGTGAAATACAATGTCTAGAAGTTTACAATATTTAAACAGCGATTTCGCAGTGACTCGCTAGTGGTTGAACAAAAATAAGTATAATGTGTTTAGTATGTACTGACCTAAATAGATTATGAATGTCATGTTTCCCCTATAACGTATTGTTATCGTTCTGTACAAACTTACGGTGGAGTTCTGCAGATGCATAATGAACTGGTCCAATTGTTGTAGCAGTCGAGACCGCGTCGTTCGGTCGTTCGACGCAAACAGCTTCACCACGCAAGGAACTATTTGCTTCTGATAATCTGCATCCTCGAGTAATTTACCCAACTGTAATATGCATGTGTGATAAAAAAATAAGTATCAAACATATTCAGTGATTTTTACAAGTTCTCCCCCAATAGTATTATATAAATACAAAATATGCTTTCCTTTCATTAGAAAACAACAGCTGATGAAAAAAAAAAACAGTGTCCAGTGATTACATAACATCCCATAACTCCTTCATATCTTAAAGGTCGTTTTGAATTCTTGCATTTAACACATTCTAGGTGCTTGAGGTCATCAGAGAATTTAGAGTTGCAAATACCAGTGCATTCTACAAGCTATTTTGATAAATCCTTTTCAGTTCAGGCTGCCCGCCTGTGGAATGCTCTGCCTGTTCCTATTAGACGTGCTCAGACTCTGTTATCATTTAAACAGATGGTAAAATCGCACTATTCTTCAACTACAAATTAGACATAATTGTTACCATGTTCTACGATTTATTACACATAATATATATATATAATATAATGTACTTGAATAATTAAATATACATATAAGTATAGTATTGAGTTTATGTGTAGTATTTGTGAAATCTGTTGAGTATATTTATATATATGCATATAAGTTTATGTTTGTGTGTCCTATGTATATGTTTGTAGTACACCACCAGCTGCCCATTTATTCTGATTGTGTTTCTCCTGCAAAATGGTTGTCTGGAAGAAATTGCTTATAATAAGACCGCCATTTGTACATTTTATGTTTTAGTTCTAAGTTTATATTGTAAATATCTTCTTGGTGTACAATAAAGAGTATTCTATTCTATTCTACATTTTTCTGTCTCGAATACTAATAATAATAATAATTTTATATACTAATAATAATAATTTTATATTTTCACAACGCTGCAATTATGAAGTTAGGCAAACAGAGCGTGCACGCAGCAAAATCTTTTCTCTTTAGAAAAACAAGTTCCTAGTACTTTTAATATAATTTTGTACATTCCATCCTTGACTACAGAAACGATAAACCTATTTTTTTAATCAAATCATTAAAAATTCTAGTGGATTTGTAAACAATGTTTAGAGTCTATCAATATTACTTCTTCCGCTATCCAATAAGCTAATAAAACGAGAAGTCCGAATTTCGGGTCAAAAAACATACTATTGCCGTCGTAAAAGGTGTACTGTATAGAACATTTAGTAGTCTTTCAATGTTAGCTAAAAATAATTTCTGAACATTTCACAGAGTAAATAATAATATGAATAGTACCATAACATCTCATAATTATTATACGTATTTTAATACAAATTGTTCACCTTAAACATGGGCGCTAAAACTGCCGACCCAGCGTCTCCGTAATGGAAGGCAGTTAACAACTGCGGCAGGATTTTATGAACACACACGGATTCCGGGAAGTTATCCAGGTAAGAACTGAGGGTGGAGAAGAACTTTCCCTTCTCTGCCTTGTCCTTTATTTGTATCTCTTCTAGAAATAGCATTGTGTCTATAAGGTCGTTTTTAAAGTAGCCACCCATTTTGCGACACCTGTAATGAGATTAAACATTTACTGTTCACATTCACAAATGCCAATTTAAGTTAACTATTGTTGATGCATTTCTTGAAATCAGATTATTTTGACACTCAAACGAAACTGATTAATGCTGTATACCTACTCTGTTAGCAAGTAGATATATGGATTATCTCCTGCTCAGTAATAGAATATATGCATAAACAGCTTCAATACTCAATATAATCAAATTCAAAAATTGGCTTAATGTGAATTAACACTAATTTTTTTGACGTTTGTGACTGCTCAAGTTAGTTTCGGTTATTAAGTCAATAATCGCCATTTATTCTAGACAACCAGAAATTTGCCTAATGGTAAGTGACACACCTACGAATTGATAGCTTCATTAAGTGCCAGTTGTTGCCTTTGTCACAAACATAAGTCATTAACTGCCAGTCCCAATATCCTATTAATCCCTAACTATAAGTTATAAAATCTTTTTAAAAAAAAATTGAACCGACTTCAATATCACTGAAAAGTATAAAATAATTTAAATATTATTGAAGTTGGTGTTAGCGTACCTGCTGTGTATATTTGGCACCAACTTCAATAATATTTAAATTATTTTATACTTTTCAGTGATATTGAAGTCGGTTCAATTTTTTTTTAAAAAGATTTTATTTTAAACTTTTTAGTGATATTTTCATATATAAAGATTGAACCATCGAAAATCGTAAAATTATCTAGGTAGGTTATGATCACATTATCGTCTACATAGTTTTACATAATTCATGTTTCTTCAGAAAATAATATCCGGTCGTAATGAAATTTGCATGGAAACATCATAGTAGTTTACTCTCTCGAATTAAAAAAGAATCATCGAAATCGGTTCATAATTGTCAGAGCAATGTAATGGAGAACATCAGTTTTATGGTTTTTACCAGATAAATTCCTCCACATCGTTCATGGTCCTCCAGGAAGTTCTTATCCGGTTGAAATAAAATTATACAGTGGTTTCTTCTTTCGAATAAAAAAAGAATCATTGAAATTGGTAAATATTTGCCAGAGTTATGACCATTTTTGTCCGACCGAGCGAGTCCGAGCGACTAAAACGTCATCTATATAGGCTTTCTTGCAACTCTCAGTGCGCAGTCACCATTCTTGTTTTTTTAGGAACTACTTATTACTAAGCAATAATTTTTTTATGGGACCCAATCAATGGATTGAAGAATGGATGGAAGAAAGATTTTTTCAAATCGGTTAATAATTGCCAGAGTTATGCGCGAACATACATAAAAAAAAAAAAAAAAAAAATATATACAGACGAATTGAGAACCTCCTCCTTTTTTGAAGTCGGTTAAAAATAGTTATCATCGATAGCTATAAGGACATATTTCCGTTTCAATACTAACTTAATAGCAGCTTACTGTTGGTTGTTAAAATGACAGTCTGTCAGGGTTTTAGTTATCGCTCCATTTCGGAGGTTTATCGGATATCGATGACTTGATTGTTGATTAACTTATAGTTAGGGATCGATAGGATATTGGGACCGGCAGTAAGTTAAGTAAGTTTACAAGTTATAGAACAATGGAACAACAATGCTACACTTTGTTTGGCAGAATATATGGCAATGCATTCGCGTTAGTACCTACCTGGGCAGTCCCTTGCAAGCAACTGCCCAACAAAAAAATATAATACTAACCTTGTTATGATATCAGCAGGGTTCGGGCGGGAGGCAGGGTTGGCGCTGACCAGCTCACAATACAGAGTGCACAGTTGTTTAGGGATATTATCCACTGTCTTTAGGGCTGGTTGGTTCTTCAGGGGTCCATTGAAAGCTTCCCATATAAGGCAGCCTAGCCCCCACATGTCTGATGAGCTAAATAATAAATAATATTTCACATACAAGTTACCTAAAAAAAATGGTAATGTGTGGTGAGTTACTTGGGGTTGCTTTTGTGGCGCAGATGGAAACTGCTTGCTTTGCAAACCGGAGGTTGCGGGTTCGAATCCCGCGGGGAGTGAAAACCTTGTGTAGTTGTTCCTTACTGGTTAGCACAATGTAGGCTGATCACCTAATTGTCTGGAAAGTATAATTGTTCATGCATCGGATGGGCATGTAAACTGTCAATCCTGAATCAAGCCTCTCCCCGGTCATGTTTCACCTGATGGTAAGTGGTGATGTGGCCCATGGATGGGATACTGCATGGATTTTTTAAACTTTCTTTTACAACATGGATTGATGGATATTTATTTTTCTACATACCTCACCCTACTTTGAATTACATCAAATGTTTCCAAAATTTATAATCATATTTTCATGACTTACCACTTAGTTACTGTCTTAAGCTTAACGGTATCCTTCTTTTCTGGTGGATCATATATTTCCAGTGCTGGCAATATTTTGATGGGTATTGGGTTGGATGTGTCTTGCCCCTGTGCTGTGAGGAACTCAAACCCACCTAGCTTCCATTCCCCGGACAGTGTGACAAATACTGAGTACAAACACACATTGTTGTGCCTCATGTTGCCATCATTGTTTAGAAAGGATAATGCTCTCTGTAAGAATAAAACAACAGTAGTTGGAAGAAGATAATTTTACTTCATAGATTATACTTTCAAAATGCAGTCCATACAGGCAAAAATACTTTTTGCCTACCTTACAACTTCTCTGAATGATTATAATATAATGGATAATCTAAAAAAAATGTGTTTTTGCCTGGAGATAAAAGTGTGTATACACCAGAAATAGGGCACATAGGGCAACAAAACCAACAGATAAATAAATCCTTATTAGTTATGTGCTGACAAACAAGGGTCTGCCTCAGCATACTGTACCATAGTATATTACAGTGTATGCTCATCATATTGAGGCAGAAATTAAGAACTGGCATCACCAAAAAGTCCTAGAAACCAGTATAAGGCTACCATTGTATTAACATGCTTATGTATTCACTCATCTATTTGAGTATGCATACAAATAAGGAGTATTCTATTCTTTTAAATACATACTATAGGTATATTACCAATAAAACATTACAAATGTATACTTACAGTGATTTGAAATATTCCCCAAGCTAAAAACAACTCCTTCTGAGCCCCTTCAAGTTTCATGTCCTCTATGTGTATAGCTAAAGGCTCAATATATTCTGTAGCTACATACAAAAATTTCTCAGTTTCACAGCTATCTAAATAATGTAAAAGGCTAGGGTGTCTCATAGTCTTAAGTTTTTTAAGAGAGGATTTCGCTATATCGAATAGTGTTTCAGAATTCTTCTGAACGTCGAATAAAAATATAGATACCTCATCTTGAGTACCTCTTTTTTTGCCTTTGTGCAAGGCCCACACACTTCTGTCCTCTAATCCTTGAACTGGATCCCCTACTTCGTAAGGAAAATCCTTTGTAGGGTCTCGAGAGAAAAATGACCACATTATGTTCTATTTTAATATTTACCACATTCATACATATTTTTCTAGGACTATTCCTCGACACAGTATAATATGATAACTATTCATAACCTTTAAAAACAATAACCATACGCAGTATCCTATAATCTGTGACAATAACTTCTATTTACTTTTTCAATTACGTGTAATTTTAGATTTTTATTTCTAATTAAAAAAAGGTGACTGACTGACAAACTGACTGACTAATTTAATATGTCAATTTTGACAATTGGGCAGGGTTGCCATGCCAGGGAGGGCAACCACACAGGGCTTACAAAGAATTAAATACTTAGTCTATGGTTACAAGAATCGATGAGAAATTCGAACACTTCTAATAGATCCAACCGTTTATATTCTTTTTGACTGCACCAATAGAACGTAACTGCGTCATGTTACGCAAAAGTTCACTTTATGTGAACTTTTAGAAGTGAACTTTAAGTATAGAGTTATAGTTATAGAGTACGCGTTTGTCTATGGTCCCATTAAACAAAACGTAGACAGAATATAATACAGACATATACCAAGCGTGCCGGCGATAAGGACAGAAAAATAAGTACATACTAAATTTAGAGTTGCCACGTAAGGGAAATTTTACCCTTTGTCTAAAGCAAATACGGAGGTTGTTGTAAATTATATTTTCTTTCCTAACCAAAAACCACTTTTTTGACACAACATTTACTTTTCTTACATTATATCGTCTTAATCTATGACAGTCTGCAAAAAGTACGAAAGTGATTGTTATAATAATGTCCTCCTAGCCGAAACGACCACAGCGGCCAATCTTTCACAAGATCAGCCATGTACGCAGGAGATATTATAGTGCACAAGTGCTTGCGTAGACACAAGTGCACTCTCTCTTCCTTTATATAATAGGTACCTCTCATAATCGACATCGATGGGACGGAAGATCGACACGACTGGGGAGAAGTTAAGCGCAGGACCGACTTTTTACATGCCCATCCGACGCATGTGTGGCGTATCTCGGATCACGGTTTCGGAACGCCAAAGGGGCTGTCAAAAAGATGACAGCGCGCTAGTATCTATGGCAGAGACATGTTTTAATTATTACGATTACTCCACTGTATTATAAGTTGTTCTCTCTCAATTTGATTATAAGTGTTTATTACCAAAGCTCGGTGTTTTAATTTGACGGACAGGAGTCGGGCATACGTCCTATCGCAAATCCCGACACATGGATCATCTTACTTTACAGACAATCAGGTCATCGGCCTGCATTGTCCTAGCCAGTAAGGAATAACTACTCAAATTTGTTGCCCTTCGCAGGATTCGAACCCACGACGGAGACTACAAAGTGAATGTACACTTAATATCATATATGCTGTAGCTAAGGTCTATTCCACATTGTTCACCTGGGTGATATCACGTGGTGATTAAAGTGGCTAAGAGCTGTAGATAATTATTAGCCTCATACAAAAAAGTTAAGAGATAAAAACAATAATATGTTATTTCCCAGAGAGGTAGGCAAAAATTGGCTTTCTTATAACTTAATATAATACATACTATGGCCATTAACCGGGTAAGTTTTAGTAAATTTCTCCAATGTACAAATCTATAGTACTAGTATCTTGGGACAATCTACGCTTGACCAATGACCACCTGATCTCAATCTACGCAGATCCTTTAGTAAGGTAACCAGATAAATGATTACAAATACTTGTAAACTGTATAAATACATATTTAAATATTCAAATTCAAAATTCTTTATTATGCATAGGCCTCACGGGGGCTCTTACATATTGTCATTTTTTACAACTACCACCGGATCGTAACGCGGCCTCCACTGAGAAGATCCGGCAAGAAACTCAGCGGGCTTGTCTTTTTTCAATTATATAAGATGTTTTTAAAACAAATTTACAATAAATATATCTTAAACTATAAGCTTGCAAGAGTACTGCAGTTCAAGCCCACGCAGCTTTATCCTCCAGGTAATCCGAGATTTTATAATAGCCCTTTTTAGACAAATGGCTCTTAATGGTAGTTTTAAATTTTTTTATTGGTAGATCTCGTATATCCTGGGGCAGTTTATTATAAAAACGTATACCTTGGCCCATAAAGGAATTGCTAATTCTGTGGAAACGCGTGGAGTGTACAGCAAGATTGTGTTTGTTCCGAGTATTTATATTATGTCGATCACTAACCTTAGCGAAAGTACTTATATTCTTTTTTACATACATCAAATTTTCATAAATGAATTGTGATATAACCGTTAGAATGTTTATTTCTTTAAATATTTGTCTTAATGAATCCGTAGGAGCCAGATTGTAGATAGCTCTCACAGCTCTTTTCTGCAGAATAAAAATAGTGTTAAGGTCTGCAGAAGATCCCCACAGCAATATGCCATAAGACATAACACTGTGGAAATAACTAAAATATACAATTCTAGCGGTTTCGACATCGGTGAAAAATCTAATTTTTTTAACTGCATAGGCCGCTGAACTTAGCCTACCCGACAGTTTCTCAATGTGTGGGCCCCATTGTAACTTTGCGTCTATAGTAATGCCCAAGAATGTCGTAGAGATCACAGGGTCCAATACCGCTCCATTAATTTCAATATTGGTTCCCACCTGTCTTTACTTCCCACATTAGGTGTAGTAAACTTAATACATTTAGTTTTAGTTTCATTAAGTTTTAAATTATTTACTTCGAACCAATGGACCACCCTAGAAAGCGCATTGTTCACATCGTCATAGTTCTGCAATTTACGTTTAATTTTAAACAACAAAGATGTATCATCTGCGAACAATACAATGTTATGATTGCCCCCTACAAAGTAGGGTAAGTCATTAATATATACTAAGAATAGAAAAGGGCCTAGTATTGAACCCTGTGGAACACCTAAAGTGACCTCAGATCCAGCTGATCTTTTTCCCAGATATAGATAAATAACACCCATACAATTGTTCGGAATCCTTCGGAATCGAACCCATGTCCTATTGGGCAGCGGCCAGGTCCCTCAGATCGTCGAACAGCCGTAGATCGCCGCCGTCCGCGGCATGTACTGCTCGACCCACCCGACCCGATGTCCATCCTCCTGGACCATGACACAACACCAACACCGACAACGATGTCAAGAGTCGTAAACACATCAACACACAGACACCGGTCTCGCCGGCGAGGCCGAAGGGATCCGTACGCATGCGACCTCGATATGCATCCCCTCGCTGAGTCTCTTGCCGGTTCTTCTCGGCGGGGGCGCGTTGTGACCCGGTGGTAAACTCATTTTCTCTAAGCGGCAGCCCAAGCCGAGGTCGTGCCTCCCTGAGGTGCCCTTGTGCTAGTCGCTACCCAAACCTTTCTGGCTGGAGCGCTTTAAGCGCTCGCCCTCTTGTCCGGTGAAACAGTACTATACCTACAAAAAAAAAAGTGATGATCAATAAAGCAAAGTGACTATCAAGCTTCAGTTGTCCACCAAACTTTGATGTCTACTGAAAGTGTGTTTGGTATTTATTGGTGATTCAAGTTAGGCAATGCCAAATGAATCATTTGATAGTTATTTAATAGTCACTTTGCTTTATTGATCATCACTTTAGTTGTCAAACGAGATAGGTACATAATAGGGGGGCAAATGAAACAAACTATTCAACGTCGGTACTATTTATTTATAATTCAGACAAATTTACCAATAAATTGTAATCAACAACATAAGTACATACATATAGTAAAAGCACGATTAAATGTACAATGACCATTGTGCGTATAAATAACGAATGAATACGTCCTGCGCAGCCTTGGACGAATTACTTGAGCGCTTACGTTATTTCTGAATATTTAAGCATTCGGGAATAACTTTTAGCAACCTAATTAATTCTATGTTGCTGCTATCCACAGTATACAAATATCCATATTTTCAGGAAATCATAAAAATAAATTCGGGGAATCTGAGAAATTCTTCGATGCACCCAGCATGTGGGATCGTGTATGATGCACTTAATAATAATTTACCACTTATTTATGGTAGTCTCTCTTTTATACACTGGCAACACTGATAATGGCGATCAATAAACTTAAAATTTTAGGTTATGGATGAAATACAAGAATTTATCGATCTTACACGTAACTTTCAAGTAAAATAGTAACTAATTTAGAGCAATAAGATCTAAATAAGTCGTTTACATGTATTAGTTTCTAAATGTAATCTCTAAATTGGCCATAATAATTCACGTTTACCTGTGAAACGATACTCCACTAATTTTACGTTCACTGTCACTTTTACAGCCTATAATACTGCACTGCACGATTCTTATAGGATTTCCACAACACACAGTAATGTCACAGTTAGTTTTTTATTGAATTTTAATTTATTTATTTAATATTAAAACCATGATAAAATTGTCACGGAGCAAAGTGGGAGCAAACGTCAAATTTGTTTCGCACCCACGGCGCGGAAAAATCGAACACATGCTGAGGGACAAAAAATCATATACACTGTTTCTTTCTATCACACGTAACCTACATAAACGCATTCTTTTCTTGCGTGAATGAGAAGGAAAGTGTCCAGCCCTCTATTGTTTTCTTCCTCTAAGAAACAAAACGTAGGCAGATTTTCCTCTACGAGGCCGGATTACAAGAGTTATATTGATGATTATGTGATAAGTAGTAATAGGTTTGATCTGTCACAAGCGCAAATGTCGATTAATACAGCTGACGGTATAGTACCTATTGTCGTGTACGGTCGGCCTAGAAAGTGGTTTACCAGTTTTGACAAATCTTCCTATGCAATCAAAATAACACCAAGGTTGAACATTTCTAATAATGAAAGAGATGCACAATCATGACGTATTTTTTATTATCTGAGATGCCTAACATCTGAAGTCATGGGTTAAAGATGTTATTTTGACCTTTATTTTCAATGCAATAAGCTAAGATTTTCAACAAATATAACCATTTGTCTTTTTTCCATCTTTTAGTGAAAGTTCCATTATGTTCTTGTTTTTAGGTGAAAACCTCTTTTTAACTGAAAAAAGAAAATATCACTGACAACTATCAAGATCTGTCATTTTTATTTATATGTAATAATGTAAAAAAATGGATTAAATTGTTATTTCTCGAATTTGCAAATGCCTCGCAATTTATCAATAGCCGAAAGAGCGAGTATAATTGCACTACATAACAATGGCCTCATATTTATTTATGAGATTTTAAAATGTGTCGGTAAGTTTTATTAAGTTCACCGTGCCTTAGTATAAATATTATACATTTTCTATTTTTTCTATAAGCATTTATTTAACTCAATATCTTTAATTTTAGATACAAGTTGTTCGTCGTTGGATTACACGTGATGGCGAAGAAGGAAATTTACCTAAATGATCTTCGTCGAAGCGGCCGCGCCTGCGACGCGTATAAGAAAATAATGGTTTCACACCGACTGAACATTTTGCCGAAATATTACTTGGGTTTGCATTACAGGCATTATGCAAAAAAAAAAATACATATGACTGTCGCTAGTAAAATTGCTTGACTGAATTTTGCTAGAGAACACGATTGGAACAACACTGAGTTCTGTGTCCAACCGCTACGAAAGAACGAAGGAAGCTCTGAAACGGCAATGTAATGAGATATGGGAGGAAACCCGCGGATCTGATATCTGCTTAAGGCTTGTGGGTTCAATGGGTGACCGTCTCCAAGCTGTCGCAAATGACGGTTACACGAGCTATTAATATGACTATTTTAGATTTTTGCATTTTTTAATTGAAGGTGTCTGTTAAATTTCTTCCTTTTACCAATGCAACTAGTTCGTTCGCAATTTTTATAAGTTATGTTATTTATTTATTGTATTGTATTGCTTTAATATAGTTATGTATACTTACCTAATTGTATTTTTATTTTATTACGGATAAAGTTGTTTTTGGAAAGACTTACTCGTATTCTGCTTTTACTCTTATCCCTATTAATACATACATTAGTATTATAAATGTGAAAGTGTGTTAGGTTGTTTGTCCATCTTTCATGACTGAACCACTGGACCGATTTTGATGAAATTTGGTTTAAATATTGTTTGAACTTCGAAGGACATAGCTTACCTTTTGGTGCTATAACCGACATTCATATCGGTGGAGCTGCGGGCGAAAGCTAGTTATTATATACCTAAGTGCGAAAAAAAAACCAAAATGCTACCTACTATACCTATACTTACTACCTTTTTACAATAGAAATAAAGAGCACTATTTGCAAGAAAATTAGGATTATTTCAATCTAACCTCTTGATATAAGCTAAGCTGATAAATAGAAATGTATTACGAATTTGGCTCAAAATTCGCCTTGCACCGTATAAACAATTTTTAGACAAATGTGAGGGTTACCTATCAGTCAGATGCTACAATTTAAACTAGGAACACAAGGCAACGTGTTGACGTTTCTACAATAAATGATAAAGAGAGCAGTATGAATAATTGCAAGGAAAAATCAACCTTGTTGTTTTATGATATGCATATGAACTTCAACCGTAGGGTGGTAAACCATATTTTTGGCTGACCGTACCTGTTATGTATGTATTTGTATGTTCTTACCTGTGCCTACGGTTCGTACTTGCATTTAAGCATTCTATAGTACTTGTACTGATTTTTGTTCTGTGTTCGAACACTTGATAAAGGCAGTTGCGATCACAGAACAAAATTTGGTTGCGATACATTCGGAGGAGTATTGTATCGTTACGAATTTATCGTTGTCGATTTTGCGAGTAAGCGGGGGGCCGCTTACTCGCAAAATCGACAACGAGGCAGCCCTGCACTTCAAGTAGTTTTCGTGTCGACTGACACGACACCAAGAGCTCACGACCACGACCGCAGTTTTCCCGTTCCACTTGCTCTTTAAATGGGTCGTCGCCGTCGCGAGCTTTGCGTGAACGTGATATGACGTCATGAGTGACGTTTTCGCCGCGACCACTCACAAGGACCGCGGTCACTAAGTCACACTAAGTGGAACGACTAAAGGAGCCTTTTGATCGTTGTGGGCCCCAAGTGGAACGCAGCCCAAGGCAAGACTTGAACTATGCGTTACATCCCTAACCTAATACGTCTGTGCTTAAACTCTTCTTGAACAAGACACCATTTTGCACGGATTTATATAATTACTTCGTAAAAGCACAGGTTCGTGGCTTCGTGCCATTTTAATAGCTTGACTTTTTTTACACAGATGGCATCTTGGTCGAGTGGAATCACACCCTAATTTATGTCAACGTCAGTCAGTTTGTCTTTTATAATGTCCTAACAAGTGGATTTTAACTTTTTAAGCATAGTACCGTAAATGCATCTCTTTCGTTCCTTCTTATTTTGTAATATGCCTTCTTATTCTATCTATAACCTATATCCTTTTATAAATAAATATCAGAAGTGGTGAATGGAACGAATGGGATAATTTGTTGATTTTTATTGTGCGCTGATACTATTTTGCCGTAACGTAATTTTGATTGGTATTGTTGAGAACAAAGCATTATTATACCATATGTACTACTTTTAGTAAAACAACATGTCTAAGTCCGTGGCTCGTTTGAAGTCGATGAAAAAAGTAGCTGATAAAGTCGACCATTCTTCGAAGTTGAGAACCAATATTCCAGCCGGTATGGCTGCTGCTGGACCTCCTTTGGGTCCTATGCTTGGCCAAGTATGTGCATACCTTCAGGAATGTCTGAACCGATCAGATTGTGAAAATAGTCTAACCTATAAATTATCTTCCTCAGCGTAATATTAACATAGCTGCGTTTTGTAAGGACTTTAATGAGCGCACTGCCAATATAAAACAAGGAGTACCGTTACCAACGAGGGTTAAAATGAATTCTGATCGCTCTTACGAACTTGTTATTCATCAACCTCCAGCATCATATTTCTTGAAACAAGCTGCTGGGATCAGCCGTGGTGCCATGCATCCTGGTTAGTTATTGCTTATTATATTACAACTGCCACCTATATTATTCTTCTTTCTATGTTATATACAAAATACAAATGAAAATAAACTTTAGTTATTTTATCATAGTGAGATCGGAACATAAAATTAGATTTATCTTTAAAAAGATTTTTTCTTGGTTTAGAATGCATGCATGTTTCTACTGACTTATTACATGTGTAATGAGCAGTTATAATTATAAAGTTTTATACCATTGTATCATTAAATTTAGAGGTAATATATGAAAAAGGGTTGCCAACAAATTAATGAAATTAGACCCTATAGTGTGAAAGAACCATTTTGCCAGTTCATTCCAGCAATTACAACTTCACAAGAAAGTCTCCTGAATATTAATTTTTAGAACACTGGACTGGGTGGTTATCTCCATTACTGCATAATAATAATTTTATTGCTTACAATCATTTCAAAGAACTGAATGTATTCTTATCAAAACATAAAGTCTTAGAGACTTATATTTTTATGAAAATAGAAAGGATGCCCTGTAAACTTGTGTACTTTTCTGGTTTTTCAGTTAAAGAAACAAGTGGAAAAATAACACTTAAACATCTTTATGAAATAGCAAAGATAAAATCACAAGATCCACCTCTAGAATGGAAATCTTTGCAGGAGATCTGTGTCATGTTGATAGCAACTGCAAGAACTTGCGGCATAGAAATAGTCAAAGATCTAGATCCAAAGGTAACCTTTACTTTTTTATTTACAAATATCTAGGATATTCCTTATATCTCGAGTTGCAAGTCTATCTTATGAATAAAATAATATACTTATATAAGTTGAAGAGTTACTGTCACATTTAAAGAGTGCTGAGGAGTCATTATTGCATGCTTAAAGTTAATTACTACTAAAGTTAATTATTATTAGTACTAAAGTGTGGCAGTTAATTAGTTGTAAACTCAGATTCCACAGAGAAAGTCAAGAGGCTCTGGCCAGACTTATTCTAATTTAAATATAAAACCTTTGCTAATAACATGATGATTGGATAAAGCTTAGCATGGTGTGTCTTCATAACAGATTAAATAAGACAGCACTGATTTTGTTGGCCTATTCCCAGTAGTTCTACATGTATGACTACTAAGAAAAAAAAATCCTGTTAGTTCTACACTTATGTAGAACTAGTAAGAATGCATTAAATATTATTTTTTCATTCCTAGTAGTTCTACACGATGACGTATTAGAAAATTAGAACTTTATTAGTGAACAGAATATTTTTTGTTTGTTCACGTGGGAGAAACCTTCGATATATAGGTTCACCCGGTGGCGGTCAACCAGGGTATTTCAGATTAGTATCCACTAAAACTTCTGCGGCTGTTGCATCAGCAGCTGAGATGCCATTATTCATGAGGCTTGCTTATGTCCTATGCTACCCTGGTACTTCTGGTATATACTATACTACTCATACTATCGCCTTTCGGCCCTAAGATTGGATCGAGCTACCGGCCCAAATACCCCGGTAAAGCCGCCTGCCGGCGCCCATATAGATCAGAGCGGTTGCTACGGTGCCCCCGCCCTAAGGCCTTTCGGCCCCGACTCCACCCTGCACCACCACCGCGCTCAACCGACGGGTCCAATCGGGAACAGCTGTAGCGGTGCCCCCGCCCTACAACCCCACTGTGCCTTTCTGCTGCTCAACCAGCACTCATATACCGGGAACAGCAGTTCAGAGCCCCCCCCCCCCCCAAGGCTTCGCCACCGAGCAACAGCTGGCCACCTCAGAGTGGAGATATTACCCGGTGCCCAGTGTACAACATCCCAAGCCCATTGTCCTTCCTCTGGACGTATTCTCTGGAGTTACAATGGACCGGGCACTCGAGGAGGTGATGCCAGTACCCCGGTATGTACGAACCTAAGGTAAGAAATGGTAAGGGTAACTTGATATCACAAGAGAGATGAAACCTCTTTGTGCCCTGTGTTGTCCTAGTACTTCTGGTATAATATTTTTTAGAGGAAAAAAAGCAAACACTTAAAATAATCAAATTTGTGAAGAAAAGAATATCCTTTATAAGTTTACTAGCACACTCACTAATAAAGTTTATGTAATATTTTTTGCAGTACGTCATCGTGTAGAACTACTAGGAAGGAAAAATAATATTTAATGCATTCTTACTAGTTCTACATGAGTGTAGAACTAACAGGTTTTTTTTTTCTTAGTAGTCATACATGTAGAACTACTGGGAATAGGCCATTTTGTTTACAACCTACCATCACTCCTGTTGTCATACATTTATTGGACCAATTTTGATCTTACAACAGGGAATACTTACTAGAAATATAACTTTTATACAGCACCTCCTCCAATGTTTCTATGGTGCATTAATGCCATTTCCTACAACAACATTGACTGACAGGCCTGTTGGTTATTATTACATTTTACCTCACATTTATCCAAACTAAACAGTCATTGTTAGCAAGTATCTTTGTACAGCAAGATTTTATGACTCAATTAATTCCAATAAATGGTTCATTTTAGGAATATGGTGAATTTCTCGAGGAAAGGAAAAAGGTGATTGAAGAACAAAAGAAGCTATTACAAGAAAAACGTGAAGCTAAAATGTTAAGGACGGCATAGATTTCAAGTTTGTTATGTTAAATTGTAGATGAATGTGTATAGTATGTAGGGACCTATAGTTATATTTATTAAGGTGTTTCATTTAAATGAAAAACAGCAAGTACCCAAATTTACTTTATTATTATTAGAATTACACCCCCAAATGTAATTGTCCTAGAAAGAAAAACAGATTACCAAATTAGGTAACAAACTATTGTGTATCAGATTTTCCTGATAGTGTCCAAAATCCTAAACATGGCACAACTATGAGATTGAACAGATGATTATTATTATATAGTAGCAGATCTTTCTAGAAGTTGCAATAGTAATAAATACAAGAAACATTAACATTAATGAACACTAATTATATGTACGATATATGTATATACATGTATGTACACATCAGTCTACAAACACCTGTTCTACAAGTATGTAACAAAATACTCATCTGTTACAACTATAAATTTAGCCACAGCTATATACCTAATACCTAAATAATTTGAAAATATAGCGTCTTTATAATGTTAATAATCATCAAATGAAAACAAAGGTACAATAACTACAAGTATCACATGTGAGACAGTCTCTTAAGAAGTTACCTTACAGAGTACAACCAAAAATGTCTTAAAAATATGAATCTACAAAAATATGTCATAATTTATAATCTCTCTTAACTTCTTAAAAGTAATCAGGCCATGCTTACAATCTATTTATCTACACATTAATAACAATCAAAAAAATATATAATAATGTGAACAACATTTTAAAATAATATGAAAGCAAGCATAATACTCAGATATTCATAGAAGGAACATACATTTTCTATGGTAACTTATTCGTAAGAGCACCCCAAAAATAAATAGCAACAGTCATATTTCCTGTGCCTGCCTATACAATTTGTACTGCAAACCGATTATAAAGCTTTGTACTTTAAGAGAATACTGTTTCAGTTGCCAATGGAAATGGTAAAAGATTTAAATAGTGCAGTTAAGACAAATAGTCATAAAAATGAAAAAAACAGAGTCCACATTGTAGTCAATGAATTAGACATCAACACATCAAGGATGATGTGTGTGCAGCGCGTTTAAGTTTGGGGGAATTTGGCAAAACTTCTGGCAATTCTGTTACTTTGTCTATTGTGAAATCGGGTAAATCAGACGATTCAGTATCTTTCTGCAGTGGGATCCACACCGTACCGCCCAACTCAGCTTCTTTTCCTCCCTGAAACAATACCAATAAGTAAATGCTATAGACTGATCTCTAAAGTAGACGAACCAGAACCGATTGCTAAAGAAATTATTATGACGCAGTAGAAAGAGCAAGGTAGATTAGGACCACTACTGTACGGTCCGTTCATATCGAAGCAACTACAAGCCGTTTACGTCAAAACAGCTACGGACCGTTTATATATGAACAGCAACAGGCCGTTTACATCGGAAAAGCTTCAAGCTGTTTATATCATAAAATCTTTAAAAAACAAATTGAACCAACTTCAATATCACTGAAAAGTATAAAATAATTTAAATATTATAGAAGTTGGTGTTAGCGTACCTGCTGTGTATATTTGGCATCAACTTCAATAATATTTAAAATATTTTATACTTTTCAGTGATATAGAAGTCGGTTCATTTTTTTTTAATGATTTTATTTTAAACTTTTTAGTGATATTTTCATACATAAATATTTAACCATCGTAGACGGTAAAATGATCTAGGTAGGTTATCACATTATCGTCTACACAGTTTAAAATAATTCATGTTTCTTCAGAAAAAAATATCCGGTCGTAATGAAATTTGCATGGAATCATCATAGTAGTTTACTCTCTCGAATAAAAAAAGAATCATCGAAATCTGTTCATATTCATTGGAGTACGGTAATGGAGAACATCAGTTTTATGGTTTTTACCAGATAAATTCCCCCACATCGTTCATGGTCCTCCAGGAAGTTCTTATCCAGCTGTGATAAAATTCATACAGATTCATTACAGTGGTTTTTTAATAATGATTTCTGATATTTACGCGAATACTACAACATTGAAATGAAACTAATTTTACGGATTTTTACGCGGTATATTTATGATTTTAATTACCCGACGTTTCGAATACTTTACAGCATTCATGGTCACAGCGGTAACAGCTCAGTGGGCGAGCGCTTGCCTTGGAAACAAGGTTCGAACCCCGGCTCGCACCTCTGATTTCTTCAATGAATCATGTGCGAATCGTCTTTGTGCGATTGTTACTAGCTTTCGGTGAAGGAAAACATCGTGAGGAAACCTGCATGTCTGAGAAATACTAACTAGCTTTCGAATGACGTGTGAAGTCCGCCAACCCGCACTTGGTCAGCGTGGTAGACTATGGCCTAAGCCCCTTCATCTTGAAGGGAGGCCCGTGCCCAGCAGTGGGACATTAACAAGGGCTGGTATTATTATTATTATTATTCATGGTCACGTCCGTGACCGCAAAAAAATCCGTAAAATTAGTTTCATTTCAAGTGGTTTTTTTCTTTCGAATAAAAAATAATCATTAAAATTGGTAAATTTTTGCCACAGTTATGACCATTTTTGTCCTTAAAAAGCAACATAAAGTCATCTTATAGGCATTCCTGCAGGTTTCCTGCGCAGTCACAATTCTTGTTTTTTCAGGAACTACTTATTCGTAAGCAATAATTTTTTTATGGGACCCAATCAACGGATTAAAGAATGGATGGAAAAAAGATTTTTTTCAAATCGGTTCATAATTGCCAGAGTTATGCGCGAACATACATAGAAAAAAATTATATATACAACGTGTTACAAAATACCCCCACATGGGGGAATTTTCACTGATGTGCAAACTCTATTTCAGTAAAATTAAAGAGTAAACTACGCAGAATGTAAATACATTTCTAGGTAAGTACCTAATTCGCGGAAAGACAAAAAATTTAAAAGACCTAACCTAACGAAACAACCTAAACGAACACTTACCTTTTCATAATAAACGTCAACAGTGCTATGTGAACATTTTGTTTGTATTTATCTTTTTACTTGATAATAAATAAAAAAAACTGATTTAAAATTGACAACATATTTTTTTTTCCAACTTGTCATTTTTTGAAGCCACTTTTTGAAGTACTCGAGTATAATGACAAAAGTAGAAAAACTATTAGACAATTATTAGGTAAAATAGGTACGTAGGCCTTTCTGTTAAATAACCTGGTTCCCTGACATGACAGCTTACTAAAGTTGACAAAATTTTTGGCTTTGATAATTAATTATATTTTTTACGGGGTATTTTGTAACATCCTGTATACAGACGTATTGAGAACCTCCTCCTTTTTTTACCTTGATATCAGTTTCGAGTTTGTCTCCAACCATGATGCAGGCGCGTGGCTCGACTTTGAGCATTTTGCACGCCTCCAGGAAGATATGTTGGTCGGGCTTCTCCCACGGCAAGTCGCCGGACACCAGCAAGCAGTCAAAGTACTTGCGGAGTCCGAGGCGTTCAATCTTCTGCCACTGGGCTCGAGACGGCCCGTTCGTGATCAGACCGAGTAGATAATCCTCCCTGTGCCACATTTATTCACCGGCCTTTTGTTATTTCTTGCCAGCTGACATGCTGCAACTCAGCACACGATACAACACAAGCCAAATTGTCTTGCACCTGAGTCGTCGATTATGTCGACGACTACCGTAGTCCCAGTCGCAGCAGCTTTGCTGCGATTGGGACTAATATTTTGTATGTAAATGAAATGTTTGATGTTTTTCAGGCTGTGCAAGAGAATTTATCGATATTTTCACGTGCAATTTTGACTAAGGAAAATTGCATATGACTGATAAAAAAATCTTAAAGCTAGAGTAGTTATGTTGAAAACGAAAGATTTTGCAAATATTAGAAAATAATAGCAAATAATGTCCACATGTTCATAGGCGTTGTAATAATAAGTCTGAATATTTTTTAATCTATTTCAACATAACGCATTTTCCTTAATTTGATAATGCCCGTGGAGATATTTTTAATTTGCTACAAAGTTTTTTGTACCTAGTTATGGGAAAAGATTTTTTTAAACTTTTTTGTGATTTAAACTATTATGTTAACAAAATTATCTCCACAGTGTTATTGTATTGTCTGAGGGTAATGGTATTACCTTCGCGGTGATGTACTCCCTCACACATTTTACAAATATAACTCAAACCTAAGTGTTGCGCACGCGGCGCCCCGAGTTTAGTCACTCGTTGAGCAACAACTGAACTGTTGAAAAACAAGTCATTTATTAGCAACATGCGCTCAAAGCCAGCCCAAAACGTTTGTGAAGGCATTTTTATGTTAATAATTTATTTTAATAAAATAGGTAAGTTACCTATTTTAAAATTAATTGAGTGTAAAATTTGTTATGATATAAATTTCTCATGCCTCCACAATGTTTTGGTCCTGACTTTTCCATGATATTTATAAATCAGTATTGCGCTAATTTCCATAGTATTATGTGGCATGCAGCTCCAATTAACCGATTATAATGATTGAAAAACAAACAAATACTAAAACGCTGAAGACTAATGAGAAATGGTGTGGTGAATTGAATCATGATAATCGTATGAACAAAACAATGAAGTGCCACATAACACCATGCACAACTGTAAAAAAATTGTTATATTTGCTCTTAGATTATAATTATCATACAGTATTTTCTTTGCAGTTTGTTTTTGTCTTACTGTTGGGCACGGGCCTTCCCTCCATGCAGTATTAATTAATTAAAATCATAGTAATCCATTATCCAAAAAAAAGATGCATTTTTGTGTTAATAATCTTAGAACAATTATATTTCGCGTTACAATCATAGTAATTTCTTTGTTTTATACAAATTAATCTTGAATTAGACAATGCTTTATTTAAAACAAAGAAACTGCCAATACAGTCATCTATCATCAAAACAGGGTATAATAATAACATCATGGAGAAATATTTTTACACAAGTTATGACGTCACATAGTGTTATGTGTTATGTCGCTAAATATTTCTTCATAATATATAACTACTAAAACATAAATTGGTCCAACTTACCTCAGAGTCTCTAATAGGTGTATGACATCGTGTGTTAAAGCCAAATACTGAAACCTTAATTTTACCCATTCAGTTGATACATTTTCTGTAAAAAAAAGGTTCTCATAATTATGTACTTTATACTCATCAATTTATTATAAATACTGGATAATCATACAAAAGTGAGTTAAATATAAAATTTAAAATAAAGCAAGCTATTAATAACAAGGTAATATTTTTAGACAAATTAAAATAAAAATTCAAAGTAAGAATGTGCGAACTGTGTGCACTAATTTTTATGATCATAATATCATTTTTCTAATCAACACTTAGGGGAGATCGAAGTTTTTAGGTAATATATCTGAATATACACACAATTTCGTTTAGACTCCTCATAAGCCTAGATACTAATGTAGCTTTTAAGAATGTTTCGTGGGCAACGAATCTTAACTGTCCTAGCCCAGTGCATATTTCTATCGCTTCGGCCGTTTATAGAATCGGAGTTTCGGAATTCTCGCACTTTCGAATCAATCACGAATTCGAAAAAATATTCGAATTCGAACTATTGGCGACTAAAAATCACGTAATTGTATTCTCGACATGTCGAGTCCAACCTATTTCGAACGCTACACAGTGTTTCATGGGACCAAAAAATTTCCCTCTCCTGTTTATTGCTTTAATCGATCAAGGTATGCATTTAAAATGCATGAGTAAAACACCCAGGTGTCAAATTCAAATACTTTTTTTTATAAAAAATATAGAAAATTACGTGAGCGTTAACTTATAAAAATTAAATTTGATTCTGAAAACGTAACTATCGAAGATATTTATTTTAAATAAATATTGTCTAATAAAACGTCATTGGACGCATGTTTTCGCTTTTTTATTTTTGGGAAAACCCTTCTGGATTTTGAGTTATTAATTCTTTTCATATTTTCGTAATTATTTTTTTTCTTCCTAAAAACGAAAAAGTGGGACTTGTGACTAGCACAGGAAGATAGCTCTTAAAAAGGCCTATCGATAATAAAAATACCATGTTCCACTTCCGCGGCCTTTGGAAGATATAGACCATTCTGTTCTAAGGTCAAATTATACAGTATAGGGTTGTCGCAAAAGGTCACTCAATTTCTTAAAAAAGAAATAAGTAGGGGTAAGTACTTCCGTTTAAGTAATAAAAAAATGTCACTGACATAGTTATCGTGTAGTACGCCTGAAATTATAGTCAAGATGACAAAGAAAAGCATTCAAAAAATATGTAATCACGATATTTCAGGCGTTTGACAAGTACTGGCGGTGGTGCAGTCCTCATCATCATTTCTCAATCGTGTACCAACATGAGGGTGGCACTCTCGAGTCCCCTTTCCATTAAGGTCTCCAGTTGGGGCTTGGATGAACAGCCTCCAGCAAAAAGGGTAAGCCCCTGCTGAGGCAAAGAAGTATCACGGGACTTATTCAACTCCGTGATAACAAATAAATTCTGCGTTACCGGGTAAGCTATCGTGCCACCAAATAAAAATACGTAATAGATAGCTAGAACAACATAAGCCCGAAGGCATTTATGCGTATGGAAGTACGCAGGTTAAGTTATTATGCATATTTGTGGAGTTTTAGGTACTGAAAACTGTTCCCGCCTTCACCACGTGGAGGTAATCCCCCAGCTTATGTAGGAACCTATCACAAAAAACGGCCTGCCCAGCAAGCAATTTAATTTAACATATTAATGTAAAAAACTATTGTTCAAAACAAAATTAATTAAGGTCAAACAGTATGACAACCCTAACACAATTTTTAAAAATTAAATTTCTCCCAAAGGCCGCAGAAGTGGAACATGGTTTTTTTATTATTGGTAGACCTTTTTAAGAGCTATCTTTCTGTGCTAGTCACAAGTCCCACTTTTGAGTTTCTAAGGAGAAAAAAAATAATAACGAAAATCTGAAAATAATTAATAACTAAATATCCAGAAGTGATTTTCCGAAAATAAAAATAGAAAAACATGCACCTAAGGAGGTTTTATCAGACTATATTTTTTAAAAATAACCAACTTGGATAGTTACGTTTTCAGAATTAATTTTATTTTTTATAAGTTAAAGGTCATGTAACGTTCAATAATTTTTATAAAAAAAAGTATTTGAATTTGACACCTGGGTGTTTTACTCGTGCATTTTAAATGCATACCTTGATCGATTAAAGCTATAAACAGCAGAGGGAAATTTTTTTGGTCCCATGAAACACTGTGCGCTAGCCGCTCGAACTGCTTCGACTGGTCAAGACCATTCGCGAATCGTCATCTCGAGTTCGAATCACAACAAATGTCAAACCTTACCGTATAATATGATTATAATTTTAAGATGAGTAACGTATTCCTAGATTATTTTATTCAAAATAACATTGGATAGTTTATTAAAAGTATAACTACACTTTACGAAGTCCTCGCACTTGATTAAAACTTAATTCATTACCAAACAAACATTCAACAACACAGAGTATTAATTAACAGATACTGCGATCGACAGCCAATTAAGATAAAATCATTATGCCGACAAGATAGAGTAGGTATATACACCTAAACATCACATAAACGCCTTTAAGAATACGGACAACAATAATAAAACTTATCTTTTTATAAATAACCTTTCGGGCATACTAGAACAAAATCGTAAACATAAATACATAAACATATGGTATTTTTGTTTTAATTTTACTTCGCCGAAAGACAGGCAATGGTACTAGGATCATACAGCCACAGACTACTAAGTAGGAACCATAGATTTATAAAAATCTATGGTAAGAACACACAGCTTTGTGTATTTATTACTCATTTGTGATAAATTATGTGAAAAATCGTACAAAATGTCGTTCTACCATTTTATAGACGTGAACCACTTTAAAGATATGTTTTTCTACTAAAAACATCCCATCCGGTAAAAAAACCGTATCAACTACTTGAGCGGAATGACTCGCGGGACATTTATCTTTCATAATGGCAACATTTTCCTCATTCGAATAGAGATTATTTCGAAGTTTACTTCGATTGTTGCCCAGAATACAAGATTCGATAAAATCACTTCGAGTTACGAGATTTCTTAGTAGAGATAGGCTTCGTATTGCAAATTCGAAATCGAAGTCGATTCGAAGCAAGCGAGAACAGGGGGGCGATTCTCGCTTACTTCGAATCGACTTCGATTTCGAATCTGCAATACGAAGCCTATCTCTACTAAGAAATCTCGTAACTCGAAGTGATTTTCTCGAATCTTGTATTCTGGGCAACAATCGAAGTAAAGCTGCTACACTAATATAAGGTTACTTCCAATTAGCAATTACCTATTACCACATTAAAAAACAAGGTGAAAAGAAACAAATGAATCCTATTAATTAAGTTTCAAATTTTGCTAATTTACAAAAAAAAACATTTTTGGGTGAACTAGGTCCACTGGTTACGTAAAAGTAAATAAAAAGCCTCGATCTGAAGTACATAAAAAGCCTCGATCGGAACCTGTTCCGTACAAGTAAATTAAAAGCCTCGTACAGAATCAGGGAGTCGATTCTCGCACTTTCGAATCAATCACGAATTCGAAAAAATATTCGAATTCGAACTATTGGCGACTAAAAATCACGTAATTGTATTCTCGACATGTCGAGCCCAACCTATTTCGAACGCTAGCCGCTCGAACTGCTTCGACTGGTCAAGACCATTCGAATAGTCATCTCGAGTTCGAATCACAACATATGTCAAACCTTACCGTATAATATGATTATAATTTTAAGATGAGTACCGTATTCCTAGATTATTTTATTCAAAATAACATTATTGTATAGTTTATTAAAGTATAACTACACTTTACGAAGTCCTCGCACTTGATTAAAACTTAATTAATTACCAAACAATCAACAACACAGACTATTAAATTAAGAGATACTGCGATCGACAGCCAATTAAGATAAAATCATTATACCGACAAGATAGAGTAGGTATATACACCTAAACATCACATAAACGCCTTTAAGAATACGGAAAACAATAATAAAACTTATATTTTTATAAATAACCTTTCGGGCATACTAAAACAAAATCGTAAACATAAATACATAAACATATGGTATTTTTGTTTTAATTTTACTTCGCCGAAAGACAGGCAAAGGTACTAGGATCATACAGCCACAGACTACTAAGTAAGAACCATAGATTTATAAAAATCTATGGTAAGAACACACAGCTTTGTGTATTTATTACGATAAATTATTATTTATATTTATAAATTATTTGTGATAAATTATGTGAAAAATCGTACAAAATGTCGTTCTACCATTTTATAGACGTGAACCACTTTAAAGATATGTTTTTCTACTAAAAACATCCCATCCGGTAAAAAACCCGTATCAACTACTTGAACGGAATGACTCGCGGGACATTTATCTTTCATAATGGCAACAATTTCCTCATTCGAATAGAGATTATTTCGAAGTTTACTTCGATTGTTGCCCAGAATACAAGATTCGAGAAAATCACTTCGAGTTACGAGATTTCTTAGTAGAGATAGGCTTCGTATTGCAGATTCGAAATCGAAGTCGATTCGAAGTAAGCGAGAATCGCCCCTCAGTTCCGTACAAGTACATAAAAAGCCTCGATCGGAACCTGGGAGGCGATTCTCGCACTTTCGAATCAATCACGAATTCGAAAAAATATTCGAATTCGAACTATTGGCGACTAAAAATCACGTAATTGTATTCTCGACATGTCGAGCCCAACCTATTTCGAACGCTAGCCGCTCGAACTGCTTCGACTGGTCAAGACCATTCGAATCGCTTCACCCGCGTTTTTTTACCAGTACTACAATTTTCAGTTTCTGGTATTTTTTTTTATATATTCTTCTCCCCCCTCTTCTCTCTCTTTATTCCTGTCCTCGTCTATGCACGTAACTTTGCTAAGGACTTCCGTTGTTTTTGATGAGGCGTGCAAATAGTGTAATATTTTTTTCCATACAAACTTGACTAACCTCTAGCGCAACCGCGCGCGGGTTATTTTTCTTTATTTTGTTCGGAAAATATTTTCAGTGAGCTTCGAGTCAATCGACTCGTAAAGTTTCGAATACGATAACACCCTATGTGACCCACTTAAGGATTAAATTTCCAAAAATCATGTCACTCATGGTATCCTCCTTTATATTTAAATATAACATATACTTACATAGATTAGAAGATTTGATTTCCTGGTTTAATTAACCCAGGTTTTACCAAGTTATTACTTGGTAAAACCAAATGTTAATACAGAAATAAATGTTTATGGTTACTTTATAGTTGCATGATTATTTGTAATATACAATGGGGTTAAGTACCTACCTAGTTATTGTTATTAAAACCGTTTTATAGTTTTCCGCGAAACAAGCATAAACATCCATCTATATATACAAACTTTAACGTTTAATAAATAAGTAGGAGTAGGATTATACTTTCTCTTATAGACCTGTCTGTGTCTCTACTTCAGCTTTATTCACGGCTGATGGAATACGATAATTACTTGATCGGAACCAGTTCCATACAAGTAAATAAAAAGCCTCGATCGGAACCAGTTCCATACAAGTAAATTAAAAGCCTCATACAGAATCAGTTCCGAAACTCCGGTTCTATAAACGGCCGAAGCGATTTATATTACGTCCTTAATAGCCACTGTGATCATAGTTAAAAATATTTCTAGTGTATCACGTTTGAAAAGCAATAGGCGCGTCATTTCCATTCATTGTGTTGTGTGGTTTCTTTTTAAAATTATTTATAGCCAGCTCTACTGGCCGTTTAGAAATCTCCAGTCGACGCCTACGCGGTATACAGAAATGACAACAATTTACGTAGATGATGAAAATACACTTCTGTGCAATATAATGTAGGGATGTTTACATTATAAGTGATATGACCATTTGCTATGACATTCTGCCTTACTCATTGTAAGTACTTAGGAGTGCAGTGTTCTGTCGTATGTCGTGCGGACGAGAGGTTAGAAATGCATCCACATTCTAGGCTCGTTGCCAAGTCTAATCGTAAAAGTATACGTCGAAGTGTTTGAAGACGATGTCACGATGTGACGATGTCTCTATGGTGGGTTCGTTTGGCACAAATGGTAATATTATACAGAACACAGGTATCAATCACTCGACTGGTGATGTATCATTCAACAAGAACGTTTCAAAACTTGTAGTTCTATTCAGCACAGGTCAATGCGTGCAGGTACATGATTGGTTTTTATTAGAGTAGAACAAGATTGTCTTTCAACGCGTATCTTATGATTTCTCGTTTGAATATAAAATCTTTTTAAAAAAAAATTGAACCGACTTCAATATCACTGAAAAGTATAAAATAATTTAAATATTATTGAAGTTGGTGTTAGCGTACCTGCTGTGTATATTTGGCACCAACTTCAATAATATTTAAATTATTTTATACTTTTCAGTGATATTGAAGTCGGTTCAATTTTTTTTTAAAAAGATTTTATTTTAAAATTTTTAGTGATATTTTCATATATAAAGATTGAACCATCGAAAACCGTAAAATTATCTAGGTAGGTTATGATCACATTATCGTCTACATAGTTTTACATAATTCATGTTTCTTCAGAAAATAATATCCGGTCGTAATGAAATTTGCATGGAAACATCATGGTAGTTTACTCTCTCGAATAAAAAAAGAATCATCGAAATCGGTTCATAATTGTCAGAGCAATGTAATGGAGAACATCAGTTTTGTGGTTTTTACCAGATAAATTCCTCCACATCGTTCATGGTCCTCCAGGAAGTTCTTATCCGGTTGTAATAAAATTCATACAGATTCAATACAGTGGTTTCTTCTTTCGAATAAAAAAAGAATCATTGAAATTGGTAAATATTTGCCAGAGTTATGACCATTTTTGTCCGACCGAGCGAGTCCGAGCGACTAAAACGTCATCTATATAGGCTTTCTTGCAACTCTCAGTGCGCAGTCACCATTCTTGTTTTTTTAGGAACTACTTATTACTAAGCAATAATTTTTTTATGGGACCCAATCAATGGATTGAAGAATGGATGGAAGAAAGATTTTTTCAAATCGGTTAATAATTGCCAGAGTTATGCGCGAATATACATAAAAAAAAAAAAAAAAAAAAATATATACAGACGAATTGAGAACCTCCTCCTTTTTTGAAGTCGGTTAAAAATACAAACGTTTTAGTTTATAATTTGGCGGCCCTTTTACTTGGCACCTAGAGCGGTTCCTGTTGCTTCACTCCAGGGCCACAACTGTTTACTGGTATTTGAACATAAATAAATTTGTTCTTAAAACGTAAATTTAGGTGCAGCATAAATATTTACAAAACGCAACTCATCTGCCTACAGATGTTGCATCGTCTTACGAAAATAAACATCGTCCTTTGCGATGCACCTTTCTATGATCATGTCTTATCTTTCACTGTAAATCGTAAAACCTTTCAATTCAGTTTTCCCGGCCTTATAAATGTTCTAAACCTATGCAATGTATACGTAAACCTTGTTGATGAAAACAGCCTTTGGATGGAACTCTGAATAGAATTAAGCGAACGCAAATACAGAATGTTCTGAATTTAACAGAGCTAAAACATTACAGTCCACATAATCTGACAAATCTGTTTCTATAATGTTGTCTTTTATTTACGCGAATACTATCTACATATTGTAATAAATTTATTCTTACGGATTATATCGCGGTTTATTTAAGGTTTTAATCTCCCGACGTTTCGAATGTTTTGCAGCACCCATGGTCACGGGCGGACTGATCAGATATAATTCGTAAGAGTAAATTGATTAAATCTGTTTCTTTTTCGCAACGTAAGTAGGTGGTTATATTCTCTTAGTTTTTGGGCTAGTAACACAATCAGTTGAGCTCATTCCGTTATATTAAGGTTACTTACTTGCGATATTTTTGTAGTTTTTGGGCAGGCAGTTGCGCCACAGGTGCGCGGGCCACTCGTGAAGCGCAAAAGAGTCATCGTCAGGCCGCGCTCGGAACGCGCGGAGGAAGTTTGTTCCGCTCTCTATCGCGACTTCTTGAGGAAGTCCGTATTGCTGTTGTAGAATCTCCACAATCTGTAATAATTTTATTTTAAATTTTTTTTTATTGCCCGTGGGGTGTGCGGGTAAGAGACTAAGGGAAAACAAGATAACTGCCAGCAGCATCTTTCTATTAGATTACCTACCACTTATACTGCGATCCCTCCCCTCTATGGGGGCGCCTTTGTTCAGTAGTGGATGTCTTTTGGCTGCTGATGATGATGAATCCTTATATTGTATCAACACATATCATCTCTGGCAAATATTTAATACAGGGAGACTTCGTCTAAAGTTTGCAATACCATTTCCGCGCAATGACGCCTCTTGGCTGCGCAGCGGGAGGTATAACTTATGGGCTACATACTTGTTCTACTACTTTGTAATGTAACAAGTGTAAAATGAAAGTTTAAATAACCCAGACACCAGGAAACTAACCTTAAATGTAATAAAGAAGCTGACTTTAATCAACATCTGTGCACCAGTTACTAATCAAGACCAACCCAACCAAGCAAAATTCGAAGGTACGCTTACAGAACCTCAGGTCACATGTCCACCTTTCTGTTTCATCATCAGAACCTAATAATAATCTGTCTAAAAATTACCTACCCAGTATCTTAGTTAGTACGTACTATGATAAACCGGGGGGTAAGAGCTCTATCGAAGTCCCGCACTGAAGATACTCTGACGAGGTCCGAACGAAGTGCCCGTCTGTCCATTGCATCGAAGGCCACTGGGTAAAGATGTCACAAAACCTGACCTCAACGGAGAACGTAGAGTTAATGTTATGAAGGTTTCCTCCCCGACAGCAAAAAAAGTACTAAGATAGGTAAGTATATACTAAATATAAGACAGGTAAGTCTGTTTATACTTTTTTTTATATGTAGGTATATATATTAATTACTATTAGATATTGTTATATATAATTACGTATAAATATATATAATGTGTATAAGATGTACAATTTAAGGTATGTACACCACCAGCTACCCAAATAGTTTATTATTTTTTTAAGTTTTGGTTGTCTGGAAGAAATCGCTGTTAGCGATAAGACCGCCATTTGTACCTAATTTAAGTTATTTTCTAAGTTCTCTGTATGTTTTACTTTGGTGTGCAAATAAAGAGTATTCTATTCTATATATTTATGTTTATTTTATTTAGTGGTGGTTCGTTATTCCTGAAAGTTCTCGTACGCGGTACGACCCATCTACTCTCCTTAGAGGTTACCATGGTCACGCGCGAGCTATGTTTTATTGATCGCGCTGTTACGTAAGGCGCAAGTTGTAGCTACTTTCGTTACGTACCTTCATCATTTCTACATGAAGTAAAAGTGATTTATGCTATCGATATCCAAGTGAATCGCGTGAAGAGTTTAAAGAATCTGAAAATAATGGCACTGTTTGTGTAAACATAGGTTATTACAGCTTAATTATGAGTAGCAGGTGTAGCAGATGGGAACATCAACGGCATCTAACAATAAAACAACGTTATTATAGGGTTTACAATAAATAGTACGAATAATTTTGTAAACACTTCTTTATTGTACCTTAAGCAATTATTATGACGAAAATGCCTTAAAACCGAACTTATCAAAAACCGAATCATGTGTCTTCCATCTTCGCAATAGCCAGGCTCGTCGCACATTAAAGCTCTCATGGCGAGGTGAACCTGTTACCCACAATGCCCATCCTAAGTATCTAGGCGTAATATTAGATAGATCATTGACGTACAAGCAAAACTGCGGTAAAGTCAAAATGAAGGTTATAAGCCGAAACAATCTTCTTTGTCGCCTAACTACAACTAAATGGGGAGCTTCTCCAAGTGTTCTCCGGACTACTGCTTTGGCCCTTTGTTTCTCGGCAGGGGAAAACGCTTGTCCTGTATGGGGTCGCTCTGCGCACGCAAAGCATGTGAATACGGCTCTTAATGAGACGTGCCGTCTAACCACGGGTTGCCTAAAACCGATTCCACTTGCGTAGCTATATGCACTCTCAGGCATAGCTCCTCCTGTCCGAAGGGATGTCGCGGCTTCTGTTGAAAAAATAAAGATGGAACACGACTACAGACACCCTCTGCATCAACACTCTGCAGATCCCCATAGATTAAGAAGTCGAAAGGGTTTGTGGCTCCTATTGAATCACGCCACAAGATCACCGAGGCTCGACTAAAGTTATGGCAAGAGAGGTATCCTCTGTCAAACTTTATTTCTCCCTCCGAAGAACTTCCCCCTGGGCTTGATTTACCATGGCTAACTTGGAAGAGCTTAAATAGACTACGTACACAAGTCGGTCGGTGTAAAGAAAACCTAGTTAGGTGGGGATATGGTGACTCAGCTGTTTGTGAGTGTGGGTTCTCTCCACAAAGTATGACCCATTTGTTATCCTGTCCAGCGTGCACCGACTCCTGTACAATTCAGGAATTATTAGATGCTACAGAAAACGCAGTGCGGTTGACAAAGTATTGGGAGGGCAGGGTATGATTGCATCTGTTGTCGATACGAAAAGAAGAAGATTGTACCTTCCTAAATATAACTACACAATAACAAACCGTTGGGATACGCGGCTATAGAGCCTCCTCGCATGGCTAAATATTACTACGACTGAAGCACCCTGGTCATGTGATCCTGATAGACCACTTGAAGATCTTGCTGGTTGACCAATCTTTCCACGACGTCATTAATAACCCTGTAGTCTTTGATTATAATATGTAGTATTCATGTCAACACGAAAAGAAGGATTATCAACGAATCTTATTTGCTTCCTGTCTTTAACTCGTAATGTACAGCTGCCAAGATTTTTAAATAGGTATGTTAGTGTTTTTAGATTGCCAAGCTCCGATAACTTTGAGGATTTGCACTCGATTCACTCATTAAAAACTATTTCTAAAATACCTAGACATTTGGAAATGGAGGCTAATGAGTTTTGCACAAAACATACTCATATGACCCAGTTTTGCTAATGATTGTAGGTAACGCGTTACACAGACGTGTTACGTATTACTCTGAAGTAATAATGTACCTAATTAGTACCACCACCGTGTAAATAAACATCAGTACATAGTATCTCAATTACACGGTTTTTCTTACACAATATAAATCACGTATTTTGTCCATGGTGATCGTTACACCTACGTTCTTCAGCTACGTCAGCTACGAGAGCCAGTCAATTAATCGGCGAAGCTTTTGCTATATTTAACGGACAGTGTTAAATTCCAAACTGCTGGTAAGAATTTTCAGACGAATCAAATAAGAAAAATCTCACTTTGGAAAGGAACTCAAGATAGCATGTTCACATCATCGGCCAATCAACAAGAACTTCTAGGGCTGATCAGCCCTAACGCTTCTCAAATGGCGTAATAATATTGTCTTGCTAAACAAATTATATTATTACGTTATTCGTTAAGGCTTTTTCTTTCTGCGCACCTCAATGACGGGCCAGTTAGTGTAGTAGTGGTTGGACACCCTAGCTGCTACCCAACGGGCCGAGGGTTTGATCAAGCCTCACACAACGAATTTAGGCACGAAAAAAGTGCAGAAGTACTTAATTATGTATTTATATTAGTTTTCTGGTTGATTAACAGTCTCTGCCTAGTTGTGGATGACTGTGGGTGAATTGTTATTATTAGATTGTAAATATTTTAGGAAATATAAGCAGTTTGGCGTTCCGTAGCCTTTCTTCCTGATCGTTTTCTTACTAGTGTAAGTGCATAAATCTTTTCGCATGACATTTGTATCTGAGGAAGTGTCTGTGATCCAGGAATAGCTGCGGGGTCAACGCCCCTAGTACAGCATCGTTCAGTCACCTGTTGCTTGGCACAGCCTAGCGTCTGAAAACTGACACTACATCTAATGAGTTGTGTACAGAATCTCTTTTATCTCGAGTCTCGACTTTACACAGATATTGGTATTGGTACTTACTAGTTGTTCAATTATAACTGTGTTGTAAAATCGACACGTTAACATACGCAACAAATAGTTTTAAGCAGGTAGTCTTTAGGGTTCCGTACCTAAAAAGCAAAACGAATAACTTATGGTGCAACTACGTCTCTGTCATATCGAAATATTTCAGCAACTACTAATGCTATCGGTTTGAAATAGTTTTAAATATTGCTTACCTTAACTTACAGCAAATGAAAAAAAAAATATATATACAGACGAATTGAGAACCTCCTCCTTTTTCGAAGTCCGTTAAAAAATAAGGGGATAAAATGGGGCGTCAAAATTACAAAGTGAGACCACTAATCAAGTGGGATTGCTATTGTTAATATGAAAGGGTTTAATCTTCACCTAACTAAACATATTTTTATTCTATAGTATAGAATAAAAATATGTATATAGAGTAAAAAAAATTACGTGGTTTAGAATCTATACCACGTAATTTTTTGATTTACTTGTGTAATTAATTTGACGGGCCCGTTGGTCTAGTGGTTAGTGACCCTGTCTGCTACCCAACAGGTCGTGGGTTCGATTCCCACCAAGTGTCTGGGTGTTTTATCTATATAAGTATGTATTTACAAAAAAAAAAGTATATAAGTATTAGTATCAGTTGTCTAGTTTCCATAGTACAGGCTCTGCCTAGTTTGGGATCAGATGACCGTGTGTGAATTGTCCCAGGATAAAAAAATAAAGTTTTTGAATATTATTATTTAAAAACTATACTACTTGTAACATACGTTCCCCCTAATTTAAGTAAATGGAGGGGAAAATGTGTAATAATTTTAGGTAATAAATGTTTAAGAAATATAAATATCACAGGGAATTATAGTACTATGTATCTAAGTAGCACAGGTTTTTTTAGAAATCATCAAAAAAATTTTCGTCAAACCAACTTAGTTATGCAGGTTGGTTTTGCTACCTGAGTTATTAAATGAACAGCAAACTAACTTTTATAAGTCCAAAGGTGATACGGAACCCACAGTGCGCATGTGTGACTTACCCAGGAACTACTTTCTCAGTCAGGTAATATTTTTTCACTAATAATTTTACCACATCATTCAGGAACATCCATATTATTGATGTTCAGGTCCTGAACATAGTTCCTGAACTTCAGGAACTATTTTGTAATAAATTGGTACCTCTACCATTTCAGTGAAGCTAAATTTTATTTTGCATAAAAGTTTAATTTGTTACTAACTTAATTATCAGCATATGAAATCTTTTAGAGATAAATTGAACTGTTAATTTCTTTTGAAGATTAGTTAACAATAAAACTGTGTACCTGTTCACATTAAAATCTTTATTGATTACAAAAACAAATATTTTTTAAATTTCTTATTAAGTTAGTAGCCAGCTCAGGGCTTATTACAACAAAATTACATCTGTAATTACTATGTACAATAAGCTTTTACAACACAAAACATTGACAGTGTAAGTTACAACTCTTGACATTTCAGTAATTATAAAAACAAATAAGTACAGTATCAAAATGTATTACACAGACTAAAAGCAACACAAGTAGGCCTGACCTACCTGATGTAGTTTTTTTACACAGAAAATTAATCACCAAACAACTTTTTGCCTAACTCCATTAGCCGGTGATTCCTGCACATTTTAAGGGCTCCAGCTTTTTTGAGGACTGGTATAACACTCTCATTGGAGTCTACTAATCTGCAAAGGAAATCTTCAAATGCTGACTTGACATTGGGAGGTAGGGTTCCTACTTTGACTTTAGTAAGCATTTCAGCAATGCCATGTGCCCATCCACTCTCTATGGCAAACTCTGATATCCATGGCACAATAGTTATGACTCCACTCATTGTTTGCATTCCTAGGAACCACAAATCAGCTATTTCATTCCAATGTTCTTTGTATGTCATAGAGACAACAAGAGCACTAGGGTCATTTGACTCATCAATGTTGTATGCATCCCACAAGAATCTAATTGTAGACTGGATGTATCTACATATAGAGAAATCATTTTTCTTGACTTTGGTAGCTTGTTGTTTTAATAAAAGCAGACCAAGTACTGCCAAATGTCCATGTAGAACTAAATTCTCTGGTATGTCCTTTAACTCTGGTAAATTATTGAAAATAAACTTAAGCAGAGTGTTAAATAATAAACTGTTCTCAACCACTTTGGGAGCCAATACTGTAAGATTCATAAAAATATTGCAAAGGCTGACCATGGCTGCCCTTGAGTCCTGCATATCTTCTAAAACTTTAGGGTCTAGTTCTGGGGCTGGTTGGGTTTTGACTTTACCCCTTTCAGATTTTGGTACCAATGGTTTTTTGTAGTGTACTATTGACCAATGGAAATTCATAGCTTCATAAAGGATATCTTCTTGTTTAAGATTCAGAACTATATCCCTGGCTTTGTCTTCAACAACTAAATGACAGAGTGCTGGCAACATCAGACGAAGTAAGTCAATCTGACCCATAAGTGTAGTTTCGGTATCCATTGATTCACCCTCAGATTTATTCTTTTCTGCCATTTTTCTTGACCTATAAGCATGAAAAGAATCATTGGCCAGGGAAAACATGTATGGAAGCAGGGTGTATATCTGCTCTCTCATAGCTGTCGTCTCTTGGGCAATCCAAGATACTAGAACTCGTACCATAGCACAAATATATACTTTCTCAGCATCAGGTAATTTATCCCTGTTCTTATCATTGTGGACTTTTGTAAGCATGGATACAATAGCATTGAAAGCTCCTTTTAAACCTGTGTAAACAGATTGTTTTTCCTTCTGCTCTAAATCTAGCTGATCAGTGGCCATGTAGTTGATGGACAGCTCCAGCACAATAAAGCATGATGTGACTAAATCAGCATTAGCAAATGCCTGTTTGAAACTTCTGTCTTCAAGTTGCATCCTCACTTCAATAGCACATAGCTGTTGCAGTAATAGGAAGAATTTCTTGGGATTCTCTTCGTCATTAAATGTCCATTCTATTCCAAGGAGGTCAACAATATTAGCAGCCAGTTTGAGGGCAGGATCACGTTGATTCTTACCAATTTTACTTGTGAGTATATCATGAAGGGCCTTGTAGATACTCTGAGGCCAAGTTTCATCCGATGATCCTGGAACCACTGTAGTTTTGTTGCAGCTATACAAAAGTGCACTTAATATGGTAGCTAACTCAAACTTCCTCTCAGACTGATCGGTAGCAAAATCTAATGCTATCTTATTCACCAAAGCATGGAAAGGTGTAGGATCATTACCCCAAGCCGCTGGGCCATACCTGCTCACAAGTTTAACAAGAATATTGAGGGCTTCATCAGTCTGGAAGCTTTGGTGTGAGTATATTTCTGACATTTTAGTGATAGCACCAACTTCAATGAGTGCCTTTTGCCCGGCTTCATGTTCAGCAATACATTGAAGGCATGAGTATGCCTCACTGATGATTATGAGGTTGTCATCGTAGTCCTCATTCTCCGCTGCCTGCACTATTTCAAGAAACACAGGTATGTTAACAAGCATCTCTGGATGTGTTGCAAGTTCAGGATCATTGCAGAAACATGTAAGTATTGACATTGCAACAGACTTGTACACGGAAGGCGGGCAGTCATCCTCCACAGAGTTGCTTGTCAACAATTTTTTCAAGAACTTGAATCCAATGGCTTCAAACAAAGCCTTCTTGGCTTGCGAATTACAATCCTTCCCTTTCACGAGTTTGGTCACCATAAACAACGCCGCGAACTTCTCGGTGTCGCTTTTCGCGGACTTTAGTATAAGTATGCATTTTTTTATCGGCTCCGATATGTCACCCATTATCACAAATTCCCGACGACGCGGTTACAAAGCGCAGTAGCTAGCGCTCCACTGAGCGCTCAGTTCCGCAGTTGAATCGCTCCGACGACGGCTCGATCTACATCACGTTTAAAATTAGCACTTAACTTCTCTTCCAAAATATCTAAATCTGAACGTCGAGCTTCACGTTCTCAAACTATGAAAATACTATTTATAACGCACGCTGGAACGTGAACGCTGTAAACGCGGGGTGCAACAAGCAAACCCAACGATCAACCACGACGTAAAAACTTGTGATTACGACGATTTAACACGATGACAGCGCGCGCACTTCGTTCCGAACCCGAACTACCATCTTGACCGTGGCACAATGTCAAAACATATTTTCGGAAAATAGTAGGTACTCACTTTATTGCATGCTCTGGTGTCCCCTTTTCTTGTCTGTATAAGCGTATTATCTAAATCAAAAAATATAGCCGCTACATCACTGTTTTCACCATAATAAGAATTATCTGCCATTATTAGATTAATGTTTCACAACCCGATGAAAAAAACACTTGTCTTGTGATGACGTCAGTCAGATTGTCATTTTTGTTAATGTCAGACAGAACTGTCCACGAACTGTCAGTTATGATTTTATATTTTACTCGCTCACACTTATGATAATCTTAAGATTCCGAGCCGTTCCGAGCACAGGTTCCGAGTTCCGTCCGAGCCGTTAGAAAGAGATGTCTTTCTTTGATTTTTACGCGGTATAGGAGCGTCCCACATTCGCGCGCGATCCAATGAATTGAGAAATTATTTTGCAATCTCCAATCTCTCAATACTACTTGACACTGCCGAAATCATCAATAATTGATGGAAGCCATATTTTTGTAAATGAAATATTTTAGTTGCACCAGACTAATATTTTAACAAAGACAATCAAAGATTAGCACCACCTACAGCTACTTTCATAAGAAAAGATTCCTATTAGACGGCTAGTGATGAATGGACGGAATCGTTTTGTTACCTTGAAGATAGATGGCGTAGTTCGAAGATTTGGACCTAATTCAAATATTTTTTATCGTGGTTACACTAGGCATTTAAAAGATTTCCCTGTGGGGTGTCCGGGTAAGAATAGCACCCTCCCATCTCTTCCCGTTGGGTGTCCGTAAGAAGACGGGCAGCAGCGTCAATCTATTGGTATAGGTACCTACCACCTATACCTACTGCGATCTCCATGATGCCTGCCAAGCGTGGGGATTATGGCAACCCCTCCCTTCTAAGGGGGAGGCCTTTGTTCAGCAGAGGACGTCTTTCGGTTGCTGCTGTTGCTGATGATGATGATAAAGATTTAATTAAAGTGTCTGCCCCTGCCCACTACACCGGATCTTACTATGATGACCGTGCCATGACCGTAATAGGAACGTATCAGGCAAAATAATATTGGTTGCATGTTTGAAACAGTATGAAGCAAACACCCACTAGACCGTTTGCTATTCCGGCCGTGGTACGATCCTTAACTTAAACTTACCTTTTTTTTTCTTTTTCAAAAAAATCTTCAAAAGATCCCCGGGAGTTGTGGGATTCTTAACCACTAAAACCCCCGCGGCTGTCACATCGGCACATGAGGTCCGGTCTCTCCGGTGGGATCTGCACCAGGGGCCCCTTAGTGCCTTGCCTTTGAGCCCGCCGCCGGGGGCGCATTGTAGCCCCCGGGAACCAGTCACGGTGCTCACGGGGACGGAGGTCGCAACCCCGCCGCCGTCCTCCTCGGAGTCGACGCCGTACTCAATGGACGTCCTAAGGGCCCTCATACCCCGAATGTCCAGCGACTCCGAAGGAACTTAAACTTACCTTGTATTAACCACATACCTAAACCTTTCAGTAGAAATTCAGAAAAACCGCGGATGAAGACAGCGACTTTGTTCTTAATTATTTTTTACATAAGTACTTACTTTATGATTGTTTCTTTATTTTCAGGCTGCATAGGCACAAATAATAAATCTTATGAATAAACACGCAAAACAGCAGACGTGTTGCGCGTGGGCATAATTGCTTGATGACAACAATCATGCAGGCGATGTGCAGTCGGGGACGAAGCGCACTAATCACTTTACTATGAAGATAGACATCCACATTAGAATCACATCCATAGATGTAGGTGTCTTGAAACAAAACGTTTTATCCGGGCTGATGGAAACCCACCCAAAGATATCTACAGATCATTGATAAGGATTGCGGAGAGAAATGACGCCAACGAAACTTTGTCTCCGATGAGTAACCGCCAACAAGAGCTTCGCGTCTTTGTGAGCTGGCTCCAGTGAGCTGCTGGCCGGCTCTCGCTATTTCACCTGCCTTCTCATTACTATCAATACATTCGTGTCCAGGCTGACTTTTTGAGTCTTTCTAGGTAGTTCAAATCTGTAACATCTTTGTTGACTAATTTAGAGTAAATTTTGAAGGAGTTTAAAGCCTTCAGAGCTGCCTGATTTATAGACTGTGCATGATGATGATGAATGTGTGTGATTTATAGATTCTCAGTGATACTGAGAATGCAAATGTCTTTTCCTTTGATATTTTCTCCCCAGCATTTATTCATTTATACTCAATGTACAAAAGTGGCAGACAAGGGAGATTTAATGCCATTATGCATTTCTATAATGCTAGCAATTTTAGCATAAGTTTCCGCTAGGAACACACTGATATAATGCTGATGCTTTAACTGACGCTGCAGTTCTTAGAGCACATCCGTGCCCCTGTACCTGAGTTCATTTTAGAACCTCTCTCCTCCTTTCTTCCACTCCCCATGTTGATATTATGTGTATTTGGTACATGTTGTTAAACTTTTATACTGGATATAAGTAATCACCAGGCATGCCCATGAGGACATCCAGTTCTTTCACGGGATCCACGAGCCCAAGGCGTGAGTTATATATTGATAGTTGGGTAGATTGGCTAGGCACGGCTGTCTTTATTTATTATGGACTGCATGTTGGCAATCTTACAGGATTTAGGCACTATTCCAGTCCTAAAAGAGAGGCGGTAGAATTGTGTCAATGCTCGGGTGCAGATCCACCAACATCTGCTTTTTGTTCCTTTAACCTCAGCTTTTACTGGAAGAGTTTTCTTTGGGATCAAATTGGCAGGCAAGGGAAACGAAAGGAAGCTCGGCGGCACTTGCTCCACGTCCTTGGCGATAGAGACTTTGTAGCCAAAGAGGATGTTGTAGCCTTACAAAACAAATGTTATTCTTCCTCTTTTTGCTGACAAGCCTTAGTAGTAATCATCATCATCATTATCAGCCGGAAGACGTCCACTGCTGAACATAGGCCTTCCCCTTAGAACGCCACAATGAACGACAATTGGCTATTTGCATCCACCGGTTACCTGCGACGCGCACAATGTCGTCTGTCCACCTAGTGGGAGGCCTGCCTACGCTGCGTCTTCCGGTACGTGGTCGCCACTCGAGAACCTTTCTTCCCCAACGGTTATCGGTTCTTCGAGCGCTGTGGCCTGCCCATTGCCACTTCAACTTGCAGATTCTGAGAGCTATGTTGGTAACCTTAGTTCTTCGGCGAATTTCCACATTTCGGATTCTGTCGCGCAAAGAAACTCTGAGCATAGCTCTTTCCATGGCTCGTTGTGTGACTCTGAACTTTTCTACTTACATATCTTGTATAGTACTTACCTAATATTTGTTGAAAATTATCAAATGAATATTGTTAGCACAGAATGATCATGACAGCGTATATTTTGGTGGCTTAATATTAGAGAGCGCAAAAAGACTGCTCATTTATGTAAAATACTTACTCGTTAGGCCTGAGTTATTATCCAAATTGAAGGGATGATTACTTAGTACGGGTAGATGTTAGAATATCTTTATATCTGTCTTTTTACTGCATATTAAAGAATTTACCCTGGAGCAAAACAAAATATTGACATAATATTTCGGCATGGCTATAATTTTCCTCAAGGATAAGCACTTGCTATACATAACAGTAGTTTTGGCTCGCGTTAGTCTTTCCGTGATAACACATCGTTTATGGTTTTTGTTTGTCATGAGCCCCATACTGACACACTGTAAGTTGCGTATAAACCTTAGAGGCACAATATGAAAGTAATATGAGGAGGCTGGGATGAGTTACGATCAAGGGACACGTCATTCCACGAACAGAGAAATTCTTTTATCAACGTTGTTTTGCGGGATAATACGCGTGGTATATGGGGCTTGATGTTATTTTATAGGGGGCCAGGTATATGTATCATACGTTTACGGTACTTTTAACACACTTTTGTGAGGCATAAAGTTAAGGAAGTAATGTCAATATTGTAGAAAACAGTGGATTATAAAATTCCTGAATAAAATATTTCTTGGTAACGTTATAGGGAAATTATGTATTAGATAATAGGTCTGCCTTCCGGTCTCAATTTTGGTTTTAGATAATATTGTTTTAAGGTTGCACGATATTGGTCAAGTTTAATATTATTTAAATCGAAAATTCGTCAAATTTGATATTGGTCAATATGTATCACGGTTGTAATCATTGTTGGACACAATGATTAATAAATCAAGTCATATTTTATTGAAATATATATGTAAGTATATAGATATGCTGAGTGGTTAGCCTCATTTGCCGGAAATGGATGTAAGTATACGTTTTATTATTATTTTATGTTTTTCCGGCGAATAAATATTCTTATTCTATTCTTATTCTAAATATAATATGTACCTTTTAATAATATGTTACATTTTTTTGCCAAATATATTTTTTGAGTATAAAATTTAATTTGAGTAAGTAAGTACTTAGCGTGTATAATTGTCTTTGTATATTTGGAAATGCTGGCTACAAACTCCAGCGGCGCTATTGCGTATCTCGTTTGACTAAAGTGATGATCACTAGCGGCCATCAAATATCTGTCAAATTCGATTCATTCGGTATTGCTAAACTGGAGAGACCAATAAATACCATTGTTAATACTCTTTCGGTTGACATCAAAGTGTGGTGGACAACTAAAGCTTAATAGCACTTGGGTGGCTAAAGATACGTATGATGTGACATTTAGATGTCAGACCTTACCGTACGTCGAATTAAGAAATTAATTGTTTTTTACTAAAATACAGTGTATATTTGTAATAGTTAATGTATAGAAAGTTTACTGATGGTGTGCTATAGAACAGACAGTGTTATCTAGTGGTAACTTACAGTTTAATATAAAGAAAATAACAAATTAAATCACTAGTATCGCGTATTTTTAACAAGTTACTACCCTGCAATAACATTAAAAATATTTGAAGTATTCAGTTGCGCAATCGTGTGTGATTTCGGCAAATTATCAGTGAAAAGTGTAGCACAACCCTAACAGTGTGGGAATTTACTTATGGTGCTACGAAAACACCAAGAAATCACCAAGCACAATAAAAATCCCCGTCACAGCGCCATCTTCATCATTTGTTAAGAGGTTATTAAATAAGCGCTTAAGAATACGGGGCTGCAGCTAATAATTTCACTACTGCCACCTATTATTAATATTTATTACTTTTTGCGTCGAAGTATCGATCATTGAGATCTAAACATGCCTACGGAACGTTGTGGTAGCTGCCGTAAATATACATCACACACAGATGGCGCTAGATGCAGCAAGTGTAATTCCCTTCACCATAGAGCTTGTGTGGCACTGCCGTCTAAGGGAAATGTTGCTCCTACCTGGCGGTGTCCCGAATGTAAGAAAGGGGAGACGAGAGACAACAGAGATGACACTCCAGTTAGGGGCAAGCAAACTGACGCTGGTCAAGGCAGTGAGGAGAACGTAGATAGCAGCCCATCTCATAGTACCTCTCTCCACAGTTGTATACCAGCAGAGAACAGCGAGTACACCAATAAAGACTTAATGGAGGAGATACCTATAGATTTCCGTAAGGAAATTAGAGAGTTGAAAGCCGAGGTTAAGACCTGCTATGACCGCATAGAAGGACTGGAAGCGCGAATCGTAGTTCTGGAAAACCAATCCACGACTCAGAAAGAGGCACCAGAAGGTGTCAATGAGTTGATAGCTCAACTTAGAGCAGATATAAATGACCGTGATCAGGACCTCCTTCTTAACGATCTCGAACTGCGCAATATTCCGGAAGAAAAAGGGGAGAACCCTATGCACCTGGTGGGCTTAGTGGCTGTGAAGCTCGGAGTAAAATTGGAAGAGCGGGATGTTGTAAGTGCCGAAAGGTCTGGGGGACGTCACCTTAATACCATGAGCCCCGAAGGAGCAACGGAGCAGCAACCGCGACCCATAATAGTTCGCGTAATTCGCCGTGACTTGCGAGATGAATTGTTACACAGTGCGAGGGTCCGGCGCACGACTAGTACGAGCGACTTAGGCCTCACTGGAAAATCGAACCGTATTTACATAAACGAGCGCCTGACCAAAACCAATAGACAATTATTTCGGATGGCACGGGATGCGGGACGTCGCCACAAGTGGCAATTCATCTGGACAAGGCGTGGGCGTATTCTTGCTCGGCGCAGTCAAGGAGATCCGGTGCATAGACTCCGTTTGGAAAGCGACATTATTAAGATCATTGGCCCAATATCGGAAACAAATTAATGAACATTGCTATGCACATTGGTTTTGTTGTTGTTTTTTAGTTATATTAAGATTAAGTTATGTAAATATATGCCGAGATGTAAAATTACAGATGCCGATCAGTCTTCATGCTAGAGTAGACATTATTATAATACATAGTGGTTTAGAATACAGGTGTAATTATAACATATATTTGATTACTATATCAGTTTATGCAATTTTGAAAATGAAAGTAGTTTACATATTTTACTACACATATACTAAAATCTATTCCATTTACAGTATAATTATTTATATTGGTCCTATGTACAAATTATATTTTAATATATTGGCTAAAATGAATAATGTTCAATATGAAAGTTTTAAATGCTTATTTCAGTTGTATAAAACGGTAATATTAACACTTTACAAATGATTAAAAATAAAAGCTTGAAATTTGGTCTGCTAAATGCAGGCTCCCTCGGAACCAAACACGACGAGTTTATAATAGCTATGAATAGATACTCAGTAGATATTATGGCAATAAATGAGACCTGGTTGCGTCCTGGAGAGGAAGGCCGAGCACCTGTGGTCCCAGGGTATAAGCTAAGACATGTGCCACGACCATTATCTGTCAGAGGTGGAAGGGGAGGAGGCGTTGGATTTTATATAAAAAGTGGTGTTCATGCAAGAATTAAAACACATCCAGAAAATTTAAATGTGGAACAACTTTGGATGTCTCTCAAGTTAAATGGAAAAACTATTTTAATTGGAACTGCCTATAGACCCCCTTGGTTTGATCTTGACACGTTCCTTAATGGCGTCACTGAGAGCATCGTTTCCCTGGCACCATATGATAATATTATTTTACTATTGGATTTTAATGTGAACTTATTAGATGTAAATGCTAATTATTCTAAAAAGATTAATGACTTTACAGCACATTTGAATCTTCAGCAAGTTGTACAAGCCCCTACACATTTCACGGAGCAGAGTCAGTCCCTCATAGATGTTATATGCACAGACATTGCATGCCAAAAAGTGGAGGTAAATCATATAAGTGAGCTTAATCACCATTCATTTATCACGTGTGATACAATAATAAAGAAGGAGACACCGAAACCTAGACTTGTAACATACCGACCATTGAAGGATATATTAACAGATTTCTTTGATAGTGATCTTGAATCGATTCCATGGGACGCAATTTGTGAACAGTCCGATGTTAATGATATGGTCAGTATATTAAACTCACACATTTTACAGCTATTTGATATGCATGCGCCGGTAAAAACTATGTTGTTTAAAATGCATCAAACACCATGGATTACAGATAATGTTAAACTTATGTTCAAGCTAAGAGATGAAGCAAGATATAGGTATCACAGTACTAAGTCTCACATCCATAAAAACTATTACTTGGAGCTAAAACATCAGGCTTCCACAGCTTTACTTAGTGAGAAAAAAGCTTTTTTCACGCAGCATATAAATTTTAATAAAAATGATTCTAAGCGACTATGGAAAAATCTAAAAGCAAAAGTTCTTACAACACATGACGACCGTATGCTCCCAATGCACCTAAATGATCCGGATGCAATTAACAAGGCATTCCTAGAAGTACCAGGTACAAACAGTGTAACAATTCAGCAACTGACGTACTTTGAATACCATCGCCATGGTCAAGCTAGTTTTAGTCTACATGAAGTAACGCAAGACCAAGTGCTTAAAATAATAAAAACGCTCAAGTCCAATGCTTTAGGGGTGGATAAAATAAATATTGATATGATAAATCTAACTTTACCTAGTTCGCTAAAAGTAATAACGGAAATTATTAATAGGTCAATAGCGTCAAATTCATTCCCTGAACTGTGGTGTCAGGCGGTAATTAGTCCGATTCCTAAAAATGCCAATCCAGCCGAGTACAAGGATCTGCGACCTATAAGTATATTACCCTGCCTATCAAAAGTTTTGGAGCGGGTGGTATACATGCAGGTAATGCAGTATTTGGAAGCAAATAATATATTACCTGAGTTACAGTCGGGGTTTAGAAAAGGGCGTGGTACGGCTACAGCATTGTGTGATGTTCTGGGAAATATGGTTGAGGCTCGTGACCAAGGACTGGGGTCAATACTGGTATTACTAGACTACTCACGTGCATTTGATGCCATAAATACAACACTTCTTCTATCTAAGTTGGCATTTTATGGTTTCAGCACAGATGCTATTAAATGGTTTAATAGCTATCTCACAAATAGGCAACAAGTGGTAGAAGTGCGGGCTAATGACGGAACAACAAAATCATCAAAGGCCATAAATCTTACACGAGGTGTGCCACAAGGATCTATATTGGGGCCACTTTTATTTATATTGTACAGTGCTGATATTACTAATTGTATTCAGCATTGTAAGTATCACATATATGCAGATGACATTCAGTTATATACGTCATTTAATCCAAAGGATACTTGCAATGCTGTTAACAATATTAACGATGACCTCCAAAGAATTGTAACATGGTCTCAACAAAATTCGTTGGTTCTGAATCCATCGAAGTCTAAATTTATTGTAGTTGGAAGCCGTCAACAAGTAAAGACCATAATGGAAAAAACCCTTCAGTAAAAATACAAGATAAAGACATAGATATGGTAAAAGTGGCATGCAGCTTGGGCCTTACGATTGATTCAGAACTTCGTTTTGAAACTCACGTAAATAAGGTTGCTAGAAACTGTTTCTATAGACTTAAGATACTATACTCTATACGGGAATACATTGATGTTGACATAAGAAAACAGCTAGTTGAGAGTTTAGTCTTATCAAGGCTTAATTACTGTGATATAGTTTATGGACCATGCTTACTGAAGAGAACAGAAATATTAATACAGCGTATACAAAATGCATGTGCCCGATTTTGTTTAAACATTCCAAGAAGAAGTCACATTACCCCGTACTTAAATGATAACAATATTTTGAAAATGGCAGCCAGGAGGAAACTGCACCTATCTAGTCTCTTGTTTGGGGTGATAGCTACACATAAACCAGAATACTTATATAGCAAATTAAAATGGAGACAAAGCAGGTCACAAGAATATGCAATCAGGTCTGTCACAAATCCACTGGTGAACTTTAGGCACAGAACTGCTGCTTTCGCAGGTTGTTTCAAGCATGCTGCAACCCACTGTTGGAATGACATTCCTCCACCTATTAGAGACCTTAAAACACTAAAGACATTTAAGAATTCGCTCAAAAAACATTTAATACAGAACCAGAAAAATGATCCCACTTATATGTAAAATATTTATTAGGTATTAGGTATTTTGTCCGTAGTATATTTTATAGGCACGAAGTAATTAAGCATTATATACTGGTAGGATGCTTCTACTACTTAATTTTACAAGTTATTAACACATTAGTATTTAAACAAGGTGGTGGTTTTATTATTATTTTCTTTTTTTTAAGTATTAATTATCCAACTATTTATTATTATTCTATTTAATTTATTACATCAGATTTATTCTTAAATGACGTAATACCTTTTATACTTATATACCCGCAGATTATGCCCATGATTAGGAAGCATGTCAGTTCATGTCGTTTACTGTAATCCTTTGTGCTTGAAGCACCTTTTTGTCACAACAAGTCATCTAGATGGACCATTGTAACACTTGTTACATTTTGTAAATAAATATGTATAAGATTTAGATAAAATGAAAGTCTAAGTTATGTAATATCTTTATGTAGTAGGCACCGTCAGGTAAACTCCATCCTGGGTAAAGTACTCATGCCTCAGTAATAATTAAAATATGATATATATAAATAAATATAGGTACTCTAAGTATATCAGGTACAAACCTATAATTTTGTATAATATTATTTGTTCGGTATATGTATTGGGTCTAGATATGTAGTCATGTAATAATCAATTATTCAATGTTTTGTTTTATATATAGTATTTTTTTTTTTTATGGAAAATATTTACTGTACAGTCAGGTCAGAACGGCATCTAGGTGTCACGGAGGTTGGCACTGAAAACCAGTGCTGGACCGGTAGCACAGCTTCCGGTTCAGCTATAAGCTGAGTGGCTAACCTCATTTGCTGGAATTGTAGCGTACAATTTCGCTCTGTACATACATATTTAATATTAATCTGGCTGAACATTTAATTATGCATTTTACCATAGTTTTATTGTGTACGTCGTTTTTTCTAGCAAATAAATATTATTTCTTCTTTCTTCTTCTTCTTCTTCTAATAGCCCTAGACATCGTAGATGGGTAGAGTTCGGGTAATGCACACGTCTCAGGACCTCCGAAAAAAGGACAAGCAAAGGCGATTCTGTAGGAAATTTATACGTGAAGCTCGTTCAAGGGTTATTAAGTTTCCTGTCACACACAGACCCCAACGACCGCAAGCCTTATTTGCCAAACATTGCCAGCCAATGCCAATTTCTTGCGTAAACACTTTGTTCGGTCATTATCGTTTCTTGTCGGACGTTTTGCACTGGTTTCTACAAATTACAGGACAGTTCCGAATTTGCGCCAATTTGGTTAAATTTGAAGGCTGTAATTTGTTTGAAGGCTGGTGAATCTGAATCCATTGTAAGCTTATTTTCTAGACTTGTAATTTGTACAAAACCAAGAGGTTCTGTCAGACATAGCGTAGTAGGTACTTGGAGTAAAAATTTAAATGTTAAGATTCTTCTAAGTTTTTTTTTATACTACCAAGGTGGCAAGCGAGCGTGCGGCCCGCCTGTTGGTAAGCAGTCACTGCAGCCTATAGACGCTAGCAACACCAGAGGAATCACTAGCGCGTTGCCGACCCTTAAGACATTAGATATTAAGTCTTTGTGTCCAGTAATTTCACCAGCTCCAGTGCCCTTCACGCCGGAACACAGCAATGCTTACACACTGCTGCTTGGTGGCAGAATATCTGTCACTGACGTGGTACCTACCTGGACGGTTCCTTGCACAAGGAAGGAGGAGGTGAAGGTAATCATACTTCTCCATACCTCATCTCCATACAATTCACACCAGCGCCTCTAGCGGTAGCTATGATATCTAAAACTTGCGAAATGTACAGGAGAAAACTAATTGAGAAAACTCTGAGAAAACTGACAATTTGATCGATTTCATCAACTATGAAAACCCGTAGTAGACCTCCTGTATGGTTCGACGTTAGCCGCTGGCTCGCGAATTTAACTTTGAGTGAATAATTATTTACCTTACTTATAAAAGATTATATTTTGGAATAAAACATCGTGAGAAAACCCAGGTCTATCTTTAAATTCTAACGGTGTGTGTGATCCGACAAACAGTGTTTTTATTACCCAAATATTTCATATCTCTGACTAGTAGGCCTATTCACAAATGTCCGAAGTTTCCGTATGTGATTAAAATGTTTCGGTGATATTTTGTAAACAGTATGTACAAATCCGATAGTTTAGTTTCTATGAAATTACATAATCATTGGTACTTAGACTGATGGTGATACTTCGATGGTGGTTTCGTAAATAGGGTTTACAAGATATCACCGAAAAAAAATGTTTCCATCGGTTTCAGATACGGAAAATTCCGACATTTATGCTGTTTGTTTCTCTTATCTAAATAAATAAAATGAGAAATGATTCATAGCTATTTCCGGTACGCAAAAATATAATGTACTTTCAAAACTAGAGTGAATAGTCTTTTTAATAATAAGCTTCTACTTTACAATCCTCGATTCTACTGCCGCTTTTTATCAGGTCAATCATTATCTTATTCTGAGTAAAATACCTACCAATCTTTCAACCCAGCAAGCGTGCGATATTCAAAGCATGACTACTCGTATCTAGGACAGTGTTGGATACCTGTCAACCCTGCCCTTAACTGGATAGTGCAAGGGAAACTGGCCCTCGGCAATTAACTCGCGCTCATTAGCAGACCGTTTCCATTCAGCGCCTGTAATCCGTACGGCCCCGGATAAGTTTCTTTAGAACACCTCGATTTACTGTAATCACGTCCCAATAATGTGCTGACGGCACGGAGCTGGCTACGTTTGTGCCGTTGTTAAATGCGTTAGGCACCTTTATTATGTGCCTACTCGTATTTACTTGATTATACATATGTAAGTATATAATATACGTGTGATAAAGTAAAGTAAAGTCACCATCATCATCAGCTGAAACGTCCACTGCTGAACAAAGGCCTCCCCCTTAGAAGGGCGGGGTTGCCATAATCCCCTCAATCCCCGGCTTGGGGATCACAGTGTAGGTGGTAGGTGATTTCATTAATTTTATATTGTACTAGCTGACCCGCGCAGCTCCGCTCGCGCTCTTTTACTTTGCTGAATATCATGACATGATCAAATGCATAGTTTACGATTCTATAAAGGACATACAGACAAACATTAATTTTTATATAAGTAAGTACTTATATAGATTTAATATGTATTTTAGTTTTAAATATATGATTATTTATCTACGGGCCTATGCAGCCTGAAATCTATACTTATAATAAAACTGTAACAGGTCCAATTCTGTACATTGAAGATATTTTGAAAATTATGTTGGGAGGGCATTCTATAACCGATACTAAAGCCAAAAATGTATTTTTTTATATTTTTGTCTGTCTGTCTGTCTGTCTGTCTGTCTATCTGTCTGTATCTCGGCTGAGCATCACGCCGAAACTACTGGATGGATTGAAACGAAACTTGGCATGATATGAGTTAATACTCCGAGGTAGGACATAGGATACTTTTTATCCCGACATTCGGCACGGTTCCCTTGGGAGAGGGGACTAAAGTCAAAATGTGTACTTGGTTTATACGCTTGCTCCGATTTTAACAATTTTTCATTTATAGAGGAAACACTCATAGACAGTTGTTCACAATGTTTGGAAATCGATCAGGTTAAGCAACGTTAGGTAAGGTCATTAAATAGATGGGTTACCGTTTAACACCATTTGAAATAAACGTCTGCTTGCTTCGGAGGGCAAGTACAAAGTGGGTCCAAGGTATTAACCGACTTTAAAAAAGGAGGTTTTGTATTTTAAGCGAATGTATATTATTGAAAGTTTAGTTAACGTAAACACAGCGCGGGCGGAGCTGCGTGGGTCAGCTAGTAAAGAATAATATAGGTGGCAAGTTACCCGCTTGCCAAAATATAATTAGTACACTAATTATGGTAAGTGCCCCCGTCCTTTTGCAATAGCCCAGTGTTCAGTCCACAAAATGCTCACACGAAAAAAAATTGAAATCTTTCCAAATACTTACAATAGTCCCTACACCTGCCAGAGTCAACTGCTGTTTATATCTTATTTCCAACAGTTGATCCTGGAAGGTGTGTACCATTTCATTAATTTCTCCTAACAGACCTCTACGTGTTGGATTCGACCACACGCAAGCCTTTTAAAAGTCTGCGTCTAAAAGCCTGAGGAACCAAAAACTAAATATAAGAATAATAATCCAATAAGAAGACGCTGTTGCCCGTCTTCTTGTTTTTCCTTAGTCACCTTTTACGGACAACCAACATGCTATTCTTACCAGGACACCTCACGGGGTAAAATAAAGTAAGTAAAGTTTATTTTGATAATAACCTGTGTATTTTCTCTCGTTTCGGTTATCCGGCTACGTCGGTGAATCTTTACAAGATTATTAATTATTAACTAGAGTTCTATTCTATTATTGGTGGCTATGATTTGAGCCAGGTGGATATTGGTGCCATAGGAACGCAATTCGACCCAGTTGGATTCATTGTGCCTTTTTTTTGTTTTGCGACGGAATCTTCTAAACGTCCACGGGAGCTGTGAGGGTCAACCGGGGTATGTGGGATTCTTACCCACTAAAACCTCCGCGGCTGTCGTGTCGGCACATAGAAACCAGGGTTCTCCGGTGGGATCTGCACCAGGACCCCTCAGTGCCTTGCTTTTTAGCCCGCCACCGGGGGTCGCTTTATAGCCTCCCGGGAACAGACACGGTGCTCACTGGGTCAGGGGTCGCAATTCCGACGCCGTCTTCCTCGGAGTGGCCGCCGTACTTTCAACTTTTTACAAGCCCTTACACCCTTACGGGTGGACTAGCCTTCGTTGTCCCGCCTGTAAGAGTCTTCCTTTTTGAGGTTGTATCGACCGTCTGTTAATTCTTTGCTTGTCTCTCGCTTTACAAAGGAGGGAAGTGGAATATATGTATTTCCAACTCCTCTTATCTACCTTTTTAAATAAATTTGTTGCGAGTTCCAAGACAATTTAGCGTTCCCCTGGGACTCGCCGAGGGTCAAACCTTGGTGTTTTCAGTGGTGACCACTGTAGATCCTGGTTTACAGGAGTAACAGTGGTGGGAATGAGTGGTGGGATTAGTACCTAGCCCTTACAGCGCATGCATGATCTTCCTTTTCAGACACATAGGTAAGTCATCAACCTCTCCTTACTGTTAAGGAGCAACTACACAAAGTTGTCCCCATAAGAATTTGAGAGGGCGACGTCCGTATATAAAGCTTTTCGCTGCGTCACGGAGGCTACAAAATTGTTCAGAATACGTGAATGATGGTCGTACTTTGTGTACGTTAGGAAACCCACACTACGTGGCCCGTTCAGATGTTATCAGTTAGGTCTTCAAAATACCACGCTTTGTCACAGGGGCGGGACAAACGGAGCCAAATATTTTTATTTACATTCATAAAGTAAATAAAATCTATTGCAAATGGAGCGGTCTTGGCATAGGTACGTACGAGTAGGACTCGGAGGAGGACGGCGGCGGGGTGCGACCCCCGTCCCCGTGAGAACCGTGACTGATTCCCGGGGGGCTACAATGCGCCGCCCGGGGGCGGGCTCAAAGGCAAGGCACTGAGGGGCCCTTGGTGAAGATCCCACCGGAGAGCCCTGGGGTCCCCTCTCTCATGTGCCGATGCGACAGCCGCGGGGGCTTTAGTGGGTAAGAATCCCACATACCCCAGTCGAGCCCCACAGCTCCCGGGGATCTTTCGAACATTTCCCCCGCGTCAAAAAAGATATAAAAGGTACGTACGAGTATACTACGACTGGTCACTTTGGGGGCTGGTGGGTTAGTTTGTCAAAAAAATGTAAAGAATGGGTCACGTAGTACGGACCGCCTCGAATCTACCGCCCCAGTTTGCCTACCACCAATTCAAATCCGGCATTAGACTTCACTATCTAAACTCAATGTATGACGGGCCCGTTGGTCTAGCGGTCAGACACCCTGCCTGCTAACCGATGGGTCGTGGGTTCGATTCCCGCCAAGTGTCTGGGTGTTGTTTATCTATTTAAGTATGTATTTACAAAAAAAAAAGTATATAAGTATTAGTATCAGTTGTCTCGTTTCCATAGTACAGGCTCTGCCTAGTTTGGGATCGGACAACCGTGTGTGGATTGTCCCAAGATATTATTATATTATTATTAAAACCCTTTTACTCCATACCGGAGATAACGACGGATATGCATATACATATAACACTCGTTGCATCAAGCTTCTCTAGCTCTCGTAGTGAGGGTAAACACCGCGTGAAGCGGCGCCTATGCGGCCGGGAACCGGGTAACCGGCTGACGCTGGCAGGGTAAACATCACACGGGTTATCTCCGTCTTGCACCTGCCTTATCCGGATGCCATGAAGTCAGCCGGTGCACCCCACTGTGCATTAAGCCGATTTGTGATTTTGATGCATACGAAATTACAGCACCCCTTTCTCAGTGTCGGGCCTTCAGACAGTCATGTTTACTTCTAATACATGTTCCTGCCGCTCGCTTTACAATTTATTACTGGTTAGGATAATACAGGCCAATACTGATGAACGCACGCGTACCTTTTCTCCTGCTGACGAAGGAATAGCCACTGTGAGGTTTTCGATCAGGAGGACATGCATGTTTCGCTTAGAAACACAAATAATTACAGATTTTAAGGATAGTAGAACCAAGGCTAGATAAACTGAAGAACGGATTTTATAGTAGGTAAGGTATAGGTATATACCTACTATAAAATCCTAATTAAGTCCATCAAGTATATAATAATGACGTGTAGTGTACGTATACCGTCGTTTTCTCAGCTGTTTTGGTATCACACACTGGATTCTCTATAATATAGCATAGCGATTTCGCCTCAATAATATGTGGAAGAGAATTAAGGCTCTCAGTGAAAGCTTTATGTTAACGGCACAAGGGTATAAACAATGGCTGCGTCAGCTCTGCTCGAACGACGCTCAAACTAGCTATTATGTCGAAAAAATACCTTAATGAATTTAAATTTATGCGCACACGGAGACAGTATTGTAGCCACTTACCTATTTATTACTACCCCCCCCATCGAAATTACATTCTCATTATTTAAGGTTCTTGAGTGGCGATCACAAACCGGGAAGACAGACGCAGCATTGGCAGGCTTCCCACTAGGTTAACCATTGTAAAAGTCGCGGGCAACCGATGGATGCAAATGGCTAACTGTCGTTAAATGTGAGGTTCTAAGGGGGAGGCCTATGTTCAGCAGTGGACGTATTGCTATTGATAATGATGATGATAAAGGGAAGTTAACGTTATGATGATTTTTAGCTTTTCCTCATTTTATTTTATTTTGTTTTCTGTACACCATTGGCTACCTTCTTTTGCTATTTGATCGTTCCTTTCCATCTTATGGTTGTCTGGAAGAAATCGCAACCTGCGATAAGACCGCCCAATGTATACCATTGTATATTTTCTTTGTACTTCTTTGTTTTCCTGTACTTTTTGTTGTGCAATAAAGAGTTCTCTATATATCTATCTATAAGTATGCTATATTAAAGTAATACCTTATTAGCCAGGTGTGATACAATCTACGTCACGTGTATGGTAGTGACGTCACGAACACGTCGGTGGCATTTCATTAACTAACGGATTGTGGCCGCAAGCCGTTCCGCTCCATCCAATTTATTCTCAAAGCCAACGTCATACTGAATACAGTCCAGTTAATATTCATATTCAGAAACTTTCAAACAAAATGACATTTTTTTTTAATGAATATTTAAATGAGAGTGGAACAACCGATATGACATGTTTCAATAATGATATGTAGATAAACTTATTCATAGTTTGGATTAAATAAAAAACCACTATGGGACAGTATTGAATACCGTATGAAAACTATGTTACTTTGTACAGAAGACCGGGTGTCTGACACAGTAATTTAACACAAGCTGGTTGACCAAGATAATGATATGCAATACGTATTATGCCTGAAGGGGTAATCAGAGGGTGTGTAAGAGGGCATTTCGCTTGTCAGCTATGTTAGTTCCCATGTCTTAAGGGCGACATACAAGGGCTTCCTTGTATATATGTCGTTCTTAAACGTGTGACTCCATCAGTGTATTTGGACAACTTCATAAGAGCTGCATATTGAAAACTAAGATTAAATAACGTCTCTGTCCAAACCGTTCACCGCCGAGAGTTCATGGCAACACTAATCTACAGATAATGAGATAACACACACATATAAGCAGCTAGAGAATTAATATCTGGTATTATCGGCGTAGCACAATGTCTTCAATGTCGGTAGTGTTTCATTATTTAAGGGATTGCGACCACAAGCCAGTGTGCGGGGCTGCGGACACATCCAATTTGTTGGCAAAGCTATCGGAGATACGTGGATAAAGCGATCTTGCTGTATCGGCAAACCGCCATTGTATAATGTAGACAAGCCAAACTCATTAGCAAGGTGTTACATGGGGATAACTTTTTGTCATAATATGACGTGTTTTGTATATCTGTATAGATACATCTGTTATAATAATAATAAAGCCCGAGAGTAAATAAAACATAAAAAAATAATAATAATATCTTGGGACAATCCACACACGGTTATCCGATCCCAAACTAGGCAGAGCCTGTACTATGGAAACCAGAGAACTGATACTAATACTTATATACTTTTTTTTTTGTAAATACATACTTAAATAGATAAACAACACCCAGACACTTGGCGGGAATCGAACCCACGACCCATCGGTTAGCAGGCAGGGTGTCTGACCACTAGACCAACGGGCCCGTCGTATGTATATAATAATCTCGTTATTAAATTTTAAGCGGTTCGCGTAAACATTCTGCCCCTTTGTCTAACTGCCGGTCCCAATATCCTATCGATCCCTAACTAGAAGTTAAAATCATCGATCAAGTCATCGATATCCCGCGATAAACCTCCGAAATGGAGCGATAACTAAAACCCTGACAGACTGTCATTTGAACAACCAAAAGTAAGCTGCTATAATAGATCCAACCGTTTATTTTCTTTTTGACAGCACCAATAGAACGTAACTGCGTCATGTTACGCAAAAGTTCACTTAAAGTTTAAAAGTTCACTTAAAGTGAACTTTTAAAAGTGAACTTCACATTAAGTTAACTTTTAAAAGTGAACTTTTGCGTAACATGACGCAGTTACGTTCTATTGGTGCTGTCAAAAAGAAAATAAACGGTTGGATCTATTACAATATGTTATTATTGAAACGGAAATATGTCATTACAGCTATCGATGGTAACTATTTTTATCTTATTCGGGATCGATAGGATATTGGGACCGGCAGTAAGTTGTTAAGAATGCATTGCTGACGTTAATTAGATAGTAGTAGATAGGTCTTCTGTTAGGATGTTACTTTTTGGACCAAACATATCACGAGCAGGGTACAAAATATACATATCTGAAATATTTCACCCACAGCAAATGCGACGGAGAATGGCAATCTCGAAATTGGCTACGAATTTATTTATTTCAACTGGACATTCAGCGTAGATACCAGCTTGAATAATGTCCCGTATCAATACCGGGATTGGATGGTATAAAATATAAATACGCTTAGGTGCGTGCGGACCCCAATAATCCCTACACAACCTCAGACAGTCGTGACCAAAATGAATTCAATGTTGTTGCGAAAAGGGATTTGGTGGAGACCGCATGCATGAAAATCCTCTATTTTAAATAAACAAACGACATAAAACAAATCGACGTATTGAATTGAATATATTAGGGAAAAAAAATTAAAATATATCTTGCGTGGGAGGTTCTGAAGCTAATACTTTCATAACAATTTTATTATATACTAGCTGACCCACGCAGCTCCGCCCGCTCTGTGTTTACGTTAACTAAACTTTCAAGTATATACTTACATTCGAATAGAATAAAAAACCTCCTTTTTTAAAGTCGGTTAAAAACTTGGACCCACTTTGTACTTGCCCTCCGAAGCACGGAGACGTTTAGTTCAAATAGCGTTAAACGGTTACCCATCTATATAATGGCCTTACCTAACGTTGCTTAACCTGATCGATTTCCAAACATTGTGAACAACTGTCTATGAGTGTTTCCTCTATAAATGAAAAATTGTTAAAATCGGAGCAAGCGTATAAACCAAGTACACATTTTGACTTTAGTCCCCTCTCCCAAGGGAACCGTGCCGAATGTCGGGATAAAAAGTATTCTATGTCCTACCTCGGAGTATTAACTCAAATCATGCCAAGTTTCGTTTCAATCCATCCAGTGGTTTCGGCGTGATGCTCAGCCGAGATAAAGACAGACAGACAGACAGACAGACTGACAAAAATATAAAAAATACAGTTTTGGCTTTAGTATCGGTTAAAGAATACCCTCCAAACATAATTTTAAAAAATATTTTCAATGTACACATTGGATCGGTTACAGTTTTATTATAAGTATACTCACTCACCCACTCACCCACTCACCCACTCACCCACTCACCCACTCACCCACTCACCCACTCACCCACTCACCCACTCACCCACTCACCCACTCACCCACTCACCCACTCACCCACTCACACACTCACACACTCACCCACTCACCCACTCACCCACTCACCCACTCACCCACTCACCCACTCACCCACTCACCCACTCACCCACTCATCCACTCACCCACTCACCCACTCACCCACTCACCCACTCACCCACTCATCCACTCACACACACACTCAGTGACGCCGTCACATGAGCGCTTTCATAACCTTAACTGACTCCGCTGACTCCGTTGACCCCGCTGACTCCGCTGACTCCGTTGACTCCGCTGACTCCGTTGACCCCGCTGACTCCGCTGACTCCGTTGACTCCGCTGACTCCGCTGACTCCGTTGACTCCGTTGACTCCGTTGACTTTGTTGACTCCGCTGACTCCGCTGACTCCGCTGACTCCGTTGACTCCGTTGACTCCGTTGACTTTGTTGACTTTGTTGACTTTGTTGACTTTGTTGACTTTGTTGACTTTGTTGACTTTGTTGACTTCGTTGACTTCGTTGACTTCGTTGACTTCGTTGCACGGGGAGGTGGAATAGAAAGAGACAGAGCGAGAATGAAATTTCACTTCTTCCGCGCGGAGGGACTCCACGCACGCACTTTTTTTTTATTCTTCTGTAAATATACAAAAAACATATGAAAATAAACTGTAGCTAGTCTCATTCTGTTATTTTATTATAGCGAGATTCAGTTTTTTTTTTTTTCGGGAATGATAGACGCTGTTGGCCGCAGATGGCCATTACAGCTTCACCGGACAATAGGAGGCGAGCGCTTGAAGCGCTCTAGCCTTTACGGCAGAAGTAGCGACGAGCTCAAGGGCACCTCAGGGAGGCACGGCCTCGGCTTGGGCTGTCGCTTAAGAGAGGGCTGAGTTTACCACCGGTTCACAACGCGCCCCCACTGAGAAGAACCGGCAAGAAACTCAGTGGGGTGATGCACGTCGTTGAGGCTGCATACGTACGACCCTTCGGCCTCGCCGGCGAGACCGGTGTCTGATAGCTAGTGTAGCATACGGTTGTCGGGGAGGGTTCGGCGCATCCCGGTCCAATAGGACCGTAAGTAATAAACAAACTAGAGAGGATTTCATAAGCTATTGTATAGAAGTTGCAAAAATTGTAATAAAAAGAAATAAGAGCTGAAGCAAATAATGCTAAACTTATATAATAGAATATATAAAATCTTAGCATGACAAAAAAAGGTGTAGAATGTATATTTAGATGTAAATGTAACCGAAATGAAGAATGAGTTGTAAGTGATAAACGTAAATTACGAAATAGATAATAAGAATAGTAATATTAATAAATAGATATGTAAAATAGTTAACAACAAACTAGAAAATGGTATTTTAATTAAGTATAATAGAAAATATGAATAGTAATGTTAATAAATAGAGGTGTAAAATAGTTAATAACAAACTGGAAAATGGTATTTTAATTAAGTAAACTAAAATAAAAAAGTGTAATATCCCCTTTTTTAACCCAACCTGTGTATGCATGTGTCTCCACCGGTGTACGCATGCTATGAATATAAGAAATATAATTAAGCTAGTTGTTAAGAAAAAATGTAAACAGACACGTAAAAGTAATTAAAAATGGAATGTAAAACTGATAGCAGACATTTAGGTAACATATAATTGTAAATCATATCCATAGAAAACAAAGTGTTTATTCCCTCATTTATCCCCACCTGTGTACGCATGCTATGAATATAAGAGTAGAATTGAAATAAAATCCTAATTAGTATTAGAACAATTTGTTAAGAAATAAATGCCTATAGGCTCTAATAATGTTAGAGGTTCGCGGGCCGGGCCATAGCGTCCGGACAAAAAAAAAATAAAAATAAGACCGTCATGGGGTCAGGAGGGTCGAGCAGTACGTGCCGTGGTCTGCGGCGCGAGTCAGAAGGACTAGGGGCGTAATCGGCGGCGGCGCGGATTAAACTGTTCGCGTGACGGGACGCGGATTCAAAGTAGCGTTTCGACGCTTCTTTGAGGAACTTACGAAGTGGATCTAATTTGAAATCGGAATGCAGATCTACGTTCCGCATGTACCACGGGGCACCGACGGCACGTCGGAGGAAACGATTCTGGATAACCTGGAGGCTATCGATATGGGTGCGGGCGGCGTGCGCGAAAACTACACTCGCGTAAGTCATGATAATGCGAATGCAAGCTTTGTATAATGTCAACTTATTTCTAAGCGACATTTTACTCCGCTTGCAGAGAAGGGGATACAGGCGACCTAATACGAAAGCCGCTCGATTGCGGACGGACCTAATGTGCGGGCCGAAGGTCATGGCGGAGTCCAAGGTGACTGCGACGTACTTAACGTTCCTAGTCCAGGGGATAGGCGAGATTCAGTGGCGTAGCTTGCCTTAGACGGGCCTTATATCAAAGGAGTTGTTCCAGAAATGTATGGAGCCTGGGCCAACACCATGTACACTATATGAATATATAACTATGCAATATAGTAACTGTTTTGTAATGTTGTATTTTTTAAATATTGCTTCGTTTTATTGTACATTTAAGATATCTTGGTCAAGGAGAGCAACATCAAAGAGAATATAATACTACTGTAGCAACACCACACAATAAGATGATGGATCGGAAATACGTAACTAAAATGTCATTTTGACGGATTTTGATTTTGACGGACGGATTCGTATCCAAATCACAGGTGATAATCAATACAGTAAAGCCCCGGGTCAAGAAAGAAACAGTCAATGAATGTCCGTAAACATAAATAATCACTAAAAACTCCGAAATACAATATGTACTCCACGCGTAAACAATCTATTACGAAACGTCACCTATAGCATTAACTGTCAAGTAGTAAACCAACGTCAAACACAACTGTCATGGCTGCCCTAAAAACAGGGTGGACATACTAAATAACTCCATAAGTAATCATTTATGTACAATTGTACTCTGCTTAAAATTAATTTATAAGTATTTTTATGAAACTCTTCTATGTTTTTCCTATTTTTCCATGTAGTGTACATAGTGTTGGCCCAAAATGGAACATCTCCTTTGCCCCTACACTAATATAGGAAAAGTTTTTTGTCTGATTAGAGTACGCACGATGAATGACTTCTTACTAATGTGATGAGATTTGAAAAGAAAATTTCGCGCGTTGTGGCCAGTTTATACCTAAGAGGTAGTCTTTAATGTAGGTTGCAGGGTTACGCTGCGCCAACCAAAAAAAATGTGCGTGCGTGGAGTCCCTCCGCGCGGAAGAAGTGAAACTTCATTCTCGCTCTGTCTCTTTCTATTCCACCTCCCCGCGCAACGAAGTCAACGAAGTCAACAAAGTCAACAAAGTCAACGGAATCAACGGAGTCAACGGAGTCGGCGGAGTCGGCGGAGTCGGCGGAGTCGGCGGAGTCGGCGGAGTCGGCGGTCACTCACTCACTCACTCACTCACTCACTATCCACTCACTATCCACTCACTATCCACTCACTATCCACTCACTATCCACTCACTATCCACTCACTATCCACTCACTATCCACTCACTATCCACTCACTATCCACTCACTATCCACTCACTATCCACTCACTATCCACTCACTATCCACTCACTATCCACTCACTATCCACTCACTATCCACTCACTATCCACTCACTATCCACTCACTATCCACTCACTATCCACTCACTATCCACTCACTATCCACTCACTATCCACTCACTATCCACTCACTATCCACTCACTATCCACTCACTATCCACTCACTATCCACTCACTATCCACTCACTATCCACTCACTATCCACTCACTATCCACTCACTATCCACTCACTATCCACTCACTATCCACTCACTATCCACTCACTATCCACTCACTATCCACTCACTATCCACTCACTATCCACTCACTATCCACTCACTATCCACTCACTATCCACTCACTATCCACTCACTATCCACTCACTATCCACTCACTATCCACTCACTATCCACTCACTATCCACTCACTATCCACTCACTATCCACTCACTATCCACTCAATATCCACTCACTATCCACTCACTATCCACTCACTATCCACTCACTATCCACTCACTATCCACTCACTATCCACTCACTATCCACTCACTATCCACTCACTATCCACTCACTATCCACTCACTATCCACTCACTATCCACCTCACTATCCACTCACTATCCACTCACTATCCACTCACTATCCACTCACTATCCACTCACTATCCACTCACTATCCACTCACTATCCACTCACTATCCACTCCTTATCCACTCCCTATCCACTCACTATCCACTCACAATCCACTCACTATCCACTCACTATCCACTCATTATCCACTCATTATCCACTCACTATCCACTCACCCACTCACCCACTCACTCAGTGACGGCGTCACAAGAGCGCTTTCATAACCTTAACAAATTTACGCCTATCGCCTATCGTTTAACACCTATCACTTAACGCGTTAAGCGATAACGCGTTAAGGTGCTTCATTTAACGTTTGACGCGTTATGTGATAACATTTTTTGAAGTCGCATAAGAAGTTTCACTTCAAAAATGTGCGTGCGTAGAGTCTGAAGAAGTGAAACTTCATTCTCGCTCTGTCTCTTTCTATTCCACCTCCCCGCGCAACGAAGTCAACGAAGTCACTCACACACCCACTTACTCACCCTCTCACCCACTCACTCACCCACTCACTCACCCACTCACTCACCCACTCACTCACCCTCTCACTCACCCACTCACCCACTCATCCACTCACCCACTCTTCCACTCACCCACTCACCCACTCTTCCACTCACCCACTCACCCACTCACCCACTCACCCACTCACCCACTCACCCACTCACCCTCTCCCCCACTCACCCACTCTTCCACTCACCCAATCACCCACTCACCCACTCTTCCACTCACCCACTCACCCACTCACCCACTCACCCACTCACTCAGTGACGGCGTCACATGAGCGCTTTCATAACCTTAACAAATTTAATGCCTATCGCCTATCGTTTAACACCTATCATTCAACGCTTAACATCTAACGCATAACGTCTAACGCGTTAAATGATAACATCTTGAGGTCTTTTTTGCCAAAGACCATCCAGGTAGGTAGGTGTCCACAGTATCCGATAGCCGCAAAACCGTAGCGTGTGTTTAATCTTTGGTGGATTAAATGGTATTTTGGTAGGATTTCCAATTAAAAAGGATATTTAGAACCAAAACACTTTATATTTTAGGAAAAGTACAATTTTGTATGCAAAGAACGATCGAATGCAAGTATTATATAAATAATATACGGTAGACGCTAAATAACGATGACAGCCAATATAATTAATTATGGAGTAGGTAGAAACTATAAAAATCAATCTTTGAAGCTATGATTATATTATCAGGCGCTTTAACATCCTGCCCCTCTGTTGAAAAGTCCGCTTTTCAACACAAAAGGTATTCCTTCTTCCATTGGTAATGTACAGAGACGAACGACAGCCCGACGTACGCAGCTTCGTGAGGTGGAACGTGAGCCACTCGAGGTATTTCACCATCGGCTTCCATAAACAATTATATCACACTTCCAAGGCGCCAGCTCAGTATCAAATCTTCACTAAGCAGGACTACATTACCGTCCTTTAGGCTGGCGGTGCTCTATTTCCATTTTAATCAATGCTTCTTATAGTCTTTTTGAAAAATGTTAACGTAACTTGCAGGGTAAAGTGATGACTCAAGCTGCTTTAGTTTTTGGTGTCCAGAGCAAATGTAGATAACGCATTCTGCGATCTCTATTAAAAGTGCCCTGGGGATGGGTAGTTACGAGAAATTATCTGTTGAGGATTTAGGATATAAGGGACGAATACAAAATGAGGATTTGGTTTGCGTGAATAATTAAATGAATTATTTAACGAAACTTATGATTTAACCAAAATAATTGATACTAAGAAATTACTCATTACGCGTTTTACATTCTCTAAGGTTTTACGTGATATTCAGCTGATTTACTAACCTCCAAGACATCGCACAAGTGAGAAGCGTATGACGGAATAAAAGTAAATCTGAATCCTTCCTGACTTGCTTAGTCAGACAAAGACTGAGTACAAATTATTATAGAAATAAACTTAGTTCTTTAGCAGTGGCTACAAAATTGCGCCAAAGATCAAATTATAATTTGGTTATGATAGTTACGGCATATAAATCTTCGCAATGAAATAGTGTTTTTGACGTTTCTTTGATGGTTAGGTTTTCTTGAGTATGGCATGAGTATTTAAAAAAAATACATACACGATGAATTGAGAACCTCCTCCTTTTTTGAAGTCGGTTAAAAATAGATAGGTATAGATCAAAATACCATGTTATATATATTTTGAAATTAATATACTTACTTACTTAAATAATTTATAAGAATAAAGTAAGTATGTTGTTGTAAGTCGTTGACGTAATAGTCGTTTGTGTATGTATTGTTATAATTAAGTTAAAGTCATACTCCCATACATAGTCATACGATTTTCTACAAACACAGAGTGCCCAAATAACTGACGCTTGCATTGTCACAAGTGACAGTATTTAACCGCATTGTTTGAATTGGTATACACTCATCTTCTCTCCATAGTACGAGCTGTAAGCTTCTGTCACTGGTGTAGACCGCAGATGCACATAGGCAGGTACATATACACATAATATGTTGTATTGTCGTGATCATACTATAAAAATTGAGAAAAGAGAATGACGTATATTTAGACCAACGATCTGCAAATTATTGATAGTTATATTAGGGTGACGAAAAGCCGTCAAAACAGTTTGTCAACTCGTATGAAAATTGTGTACAAAATATGATCTATTTAGTGAGTTTGTATATTTAATTCAATTTAGAGATGTTGCCTAATATGCCATTTAATAAAATAAACATGAAATTATTATTTTCTATTTTGTGTTGTTATTTATATTTTTTAGTTAGTATGTACCTATGTAGATATGTATGTACTTACATATTTCTGTAAATTCAATTAGGTACTTTTAGTTCAGATAAATATTACATACACTGTACATAATAGGTAAGTACTTTATTGTATGAAATGGATTTTTGTGAAATAGTTGTAGAAAGTGCAAGAAACACTTAAACCAAACGAGGGATTAATTTAGTGGCAATTTTATTTAGACTTTATGTTTAGTGGATTTATGTAAAAATGATTTTCGCAACGCCTTTCTTCGTTTAAAATATTATGGGGTTATGGGGAAGCTATTCAAGCTCCCAGCATTTTCACAGCAAGTATAATCAGTTTGCCCAAGCCGCCTGCCAAGCGTGGGGACTACGGCAACCCCTCCCTTCTAAGGGGGAGGCCTCCGTTCAACAGCGGACGTCTATCGGCTGCTAATGAATGAATCAGTTTGGGATTCTTTAGACAAATCCTGCTATTGCACAATTAGAATATAGTTCTTTTTTTATGAATTTTGCTTATTATTACTTAATGTTTTGTTTTATAAAATCTATTGGAAACTTTAGCAATTTTCCTTGAAATATTTTGTGTACTTAATGAATTTTGCATATTAATATTTTGAATTTTGCATATTATTATTTTTTATAAGATCTAATGGAAACTTTAGCATTTTTCCTGTGAGATCTACAAAACATAAGAAAAGTATTTTGAAGTTGAATCGCGGGACTGTAATTGCAAGACACATCTTTAGCTGACTGTGTTGACAAGACAATTACCAATACCCATTACATTTAGTTTAATACTGAATCCAGAAAGGTAAGTTCTTTGAATACTTTTTTAGTCACTGGATTCATAGTTTTATTAGGGCAGTAAACATGGTTATTAACTAACTTCTTTAGTAAAGTTTTGCATAGACTCAGGTTCTTGATTTTTTAAAGAGTTAACTTTAGAGTCAATATTATTATTATTATGTAATTAAGTATTGTGGAGTTTTTTGCAACACCTACAGGGACCTATGCGACACTCGCTGACTGGATAACCCTGTCTCAGACAATTAGAGGATAATTTGTATTTAGTAATATCGACAAATTTTACTTTTATTTATTATTATTATTTATTTTTTATATTGTTTGAAGTAAAAACGGGACAGTCATAAATTTGATGACTCCGGTTATAACTAATGCAAAGAAAAACGGATTACTATCCTGACAGTCTGTAGCAAATAATAATATTGTACTAATACTTGTATTTTGCCTACTAGGACCGGCAACACCTATATTTTGCTGAAATTTAGAATAATTTTCCTTATTGCGGTATAAAGACTCAATAACGTGTGCACGATCAAGTAAAAATGATTTAAGTAGTGTAACTTTTGTATCAAAGGAATACTTTGAGTATTAAGTATTCAATTAGAAAAGGTGCCATGAAACTCTAACCAGCGAAAAAACAAACCGTCAAATTTAGTTATTTGAAATTGGGGCAATTTTATACTCATGTCGCTGTGGTCAAGAGAACACTGAGGTTCTTGAAATTTATGAGCTCAATCTGATTTGCAAATCATGATACTTAATTGACAAACCCTCGAACCTGCTTAGTTTTAAAGATAACTCGGCAAACTCGAAAGTTGTCTTCGTGATTTTGTCTAAATAGTTTTTAAATTTCGTAATTTGGCCTTTAAAGGAACTGCGCCTTGTAAACAACAAATTAAAAAGACAATGCAATTCTACACTCGACAGACGTTAATTTAGATCTAATTAGTATTAAAACATTTCGTCTTACGTTCCTCACACGGCGATACCTGGGTACAGTGCGTCTGCCGGTTGTTAGACGTTGTTGACAGTCTCCTCAATACAAAGAAAGCAATAACCTATCATGTAAAATCAACCATTAGATTAACTCATATTGTAACCTTTGTATTGTGGAGTAAATAAAAATTCATTCATTCATTCTACAGCGCGATCGGGTCCAGCTGATGCACCAAGAATTATGTAGGTCAACCGGCTGGTAGGTACGCGAACCTGGAATAATCGGCCAAAACTGCTAAATATTGCGTAAAAACTGGTGCGAAAGAACGAAAACTGAATGATTATGATTTTAGTTATTTAAACACGAGCGTAAATTTGAAATTTAGGGACTATTTATAGAATAAATTTTGTTTTTTGCCTTTATCTTGCGGGTATGTTCATGTAAGTAAAATATACGATTTATTTTGATCAATAATAGGATTTTCGTATGGATTTAAACTGTTTAGGAAGTAAGGATGGATAAACAGGGCACTTATCTGATCAACTATGATGTGAGGTGATGCTTTTGATGCGTCACTGCTCGGTGGTGCTGATCGTGACATTGGCTTATCCCCCACAACTTCTCGTTTCTGCTACGGCCTCCACGGACATCAGACAAGTCAACTGGCACTGGAAACTGCTTGGCCGGTATTGCGACATCGATCTCCAATCCTTTTTCTGACCGATGACGAACTCCTCACGAACCGTGGCAGACCTTTAGTTCCGGACTGTACCTATTTTGGAGTACAGTCCTGTCACGGTCGCCATTGTTTAATCTTTGGTGGATTAAATGGTATTTTGGTAGGATTTCCAATTAAAAAGGATATTTAGAACCAAAACACTTTATATTTTAGGAAAAGTACAATTTTGTATGCAAAGAACGATCGAATGCAAGTATTATATAAATAATATACGGTAGACGCTAAATAACGATGACAGCCAATATAATTAATTATGGAGTAGGTAGAAACTATAAAAATCAATCTTTGAAGCTATGATTATATTATCAGGCGCTTTAACAGCGTGTAAACATTGGTTTATGGGTGTATGTAAGGGCACTGTAGCTGGTAAAACTACCGGGCTTAATCGACTTATTGCAATACAATATCCTTCTCGTTTAATTTTACATGCAAACAGTAAACTAAACTCAATTTATCAAATGAATTTGCAACAGAAGGAAACTTTATTTTGTCGCAAATCGAAAATTAAACAGTACTATGCTGTGATGTTCAAAATTGCACTACTTGTGTTCTTCTGATATTTGAACAGTAGAGTCCAGAGTAATTAAATATGCTTTTTAAACTTTCCTTTAATTAAACATATTAAATTTTATCCTTGACTAATTTAAAGCTACATTCACATTCTTGATTAAATACCTTAACACTAGAAAATTTCTAACAAACTGTGTTAAAGAAAGAAAGAAAGAAAGAAAGAAAGAAAGAAAGAAAGAAAAACATTTATTCAACGACATAAATAACCAGTCTAGTATACTTAAGCTACTAATAAGAATGCCGTTGAAGGGTTATCCACTCAGCATGTGTCGTTGCTCCTAGCTGGCGCAACGACGCTGATCTTCCGTTAAACGTAGAGGTGAAAGGTTGGTGACATTTATCGAATTTTTTCACCGTCGGCACTGCACTGTTGCTGTTGCATTTTTAATGTTAAGAGCTGGAACTATGATCTATGTGTTCGGGAATGAATGGGAAAAAGTGAAACCCTAGAACAGTATTTCATCCAGTTCAATCGTAGAATTTTATATTTGATACGGAGTTATAAATACATGTTTTAAGGAAAGCATAGCTCTACACTACCGGATGGTGGTAACCGCTGAGAAGTGTAACAGTTTCCATTATTATGTTAAAACAATATGAGCATGACATTTTTACTTAGGTCATGTTTTTACTGCTCATGTTTTTTGATAGTCGTAGAGCCAAATCGTTACTGCACTTACAAACGTTAAGTGTTAATTCTCATTAAACCATTTTTTGGATAAGATGATTTCTATCCTCGAAGTCGTTTATGTTTATGATACGATGAGAGTAGGTACTAGATAATAGCTATCTTTACTCATTAACAGAGTATTAAGTGGCTTCCGAGTATCGAAATAATTCGATTTCAAGAACCAACTTAACTAATTAATACACACATTACGTATAGATATAATCAAACGAGATAGAAAAGTTTGAATTGAGTATTCGCATTACTTAAGTAGTATGTGCACATACATATACGTAATATTGATTGAATGTAGTAAGTTACTTATTTTACGCAAAACATTAACACCGGGAGCTTATAACCTTGCCTTATTTATTACCTTGTCCCATGCTTATTAGAATTGATATTATTATTGTTTGTGTATTGATAATGTTATGGATTGAAGGCGTCCTGTATGTGTGCATTGTGTACTGTACTAGCAATTGACGTGATTGCATTACTACATACCTATTCATGTAGGTACTCGTATGTAACAAGTTACTGAAGACCTAGACCATGAGAGAACTCATAAAAGGGTTAGCTTGCAGCCCTTGACATCATCAAATACATAAATTAAAGATTTCGTCATTGTCATCGTCATCACCAAGCGGAAGACTTCCACTGCTGAACATAGGCCTCCCCCTTGGAACGCCACAATGAACGACAATTGGCTATTTGAATCCACCGGTTACCTGCGACGCGCACCTAGCGTCTTCTGCCCACCTAGTGGGAGGCCTGCCTACGCTGCGTATTCCGGATCGTGGTCGCCATTCGAGAACCTTTCTTCCCCATCGATTATCGGTTCTTCGAGCGATGTGGCCTGCCCATTGCCACATCAACTTGCAGATTCTGAGAGCTATGTCGGTGACCTTGGTTCTTCGGCGAATCTCCTCATTGCGGATTCTGTCGCACAAAGAAACTCCGAGCATAGCTCTCTCCATAGCTCGTAGTGAGCTTCTCTAATTAAAGATTTGGCTTTTAAATATTGACTAATTAACAAACGGAATATCTAGATATGTGTGTGTGATATTTACCAAATAACCTCACCCTTGTCTTGATTTGTTGAAACTTATGTCATATTCTTTTATATTACTTAGTTCTTGACTGCAAACCCACCCCATAGTAAGCAGTTTAAAAAGGTGTCCTATAAAAAATGTGTCCACTTAAATTTTTGAAGGTGTCGTAAAAACATTTAGTACCAAAAGATAATATGAATATATATGATGTAGGAAGGTAATGAATAACATGCAAATGGGGTCTCTAATGAAAACCGCTCTGAAGGCTCGCCCGGCTTCCACCCCCGCACCACCCTCGGAGTCAGGAGTCATATGCCGACTTTACTTCGTATTAATTTGTGGAACAGAAAACATGCTCACTGTTCCATGTATCGCTCAAGTGTTGAGCTGCGATGTTGAATAACATTATGTGGGTAAGTAACGTTTGTGTAGTTCAGAGGTTCTCAACCTTTTTGGATCACTGCCTCCTTTAGAAGGAATTATAAAATTATCCTGTCATATTTAACGCGTTAGCGTTAGCATTTACGTTAAATATTTTTTGCCCCAAAATACATATAGTACTTTTTTTTTTTTTATTTGTTTTACAACAGGTATAAAAAAATTTTTTTACGCCCACTGGGGCCATTATTTAACAGGCGCCTTGCAGTGGCGGAACGTATAATTGCGGTAACTTAATTTTAGTTTCTATAAAGCAGGTGCGCGGAAAGGACCTTCTTGAATGGCGTAATTATTATGTTCGTTTGGCGTGGTACTCTGGCCAAACAGCCGTAGAAGTTTTTTCATTACGACATGAATTACTCTTATACTATAATATATAAAATCAGAATAAGGTCTAGAGTATCTTTCCAGAAAGTTTGTTTGTTGTAACTAAGAATTCCCTTATCAGCAGCGAAAATGAGATACTTATTCGTTACCTCAGATAAAAGCGGTTGCGTACTTGCGTATATTTTTCGAGAAAACCACTAGAGATGGCACAAAAAATCTTACTATGTCATCTTAGAGTAGCGAATTAGAGACACAGACAGTCAGTCTGTGAATGTGCCCCGAGGATGTACCCACTCTGGCGGAAAATGGCAGAGCACCGACATTTGCGTCCAGTAAACAAAAGCTTCTCGTCACACTTTTATAATTTATTCTGTACCTACTTCCTCTTTCCCTTTTGAATTTTGGTTCAAACATTTCCCTTTTTTGAAGAGCCGTTATCTTGGACGCGTTGTCTGTCGGTGCTGCCTTCATTTTGCGTTCTATTGAAGTCGGACGGGCCTTGGCTTCACATTTCTAACAAACGGAAATTCACCACGTTAGAATATTGGTGGTTCAATTTTAAAGACGTTTTTTTTCTAGTCAAATAAAATTAACCGCATCAGCCAGTTAGGACATCGATATAGTATTTAAACAGTATATCGATGTAGCCGGTTTTTTTTAGTGGGACTAATCCGGCCACTCATAGACTCATTCCCACCACTGTGACTCCTGTTAGCCAGGATCTACAGTGGTCACCAGTGAAGACACCAATGTTTGACCTTCGGCGAGTCTCGGGGAAACGCTAAATTGTCTTGGAACCCGCAACAAATTTAATTAGGAAAAGTATATAGGAGGAGTTAGAAAAATATAAATTCCACTTCCTTTGTTTGCAAAGCGGGAGGCAAGTAAAAATCACATAGGTCGAACACTTATTATATAGGCTTGCCTTCTGTTATGTAAAGGCGCCTAGCTGGTCTTCTGTTTGTATCAAAAGGCTGTAGAAATACACCACTGCTAAACTCTTTAGGGATAAAATATCACTCACTCACTTTTTAATTTACAGATACAAGTGTAATTATGGTCAGTATAACAATAGAATGCTGTCCGTGCATATGTATATTGCTTACCATCAGGCGGGCCGTTCGCTTGCGTGCCACCTTGGTAGTCATCATCACCAGCCGGAAGACGTCCACTGCTGAATATAGGCCTCCCCCTTCGAACGCCACAATGAACGACAATTGGCTATTTGCATCCACCGGTTACCTGCGACGCGCACAATGTCTGTCCACCTAGTGGGAGTCCTACCTACTACCTATTGCCACTTCAACTTGCAGATTTTAAGAGCTATGTCGGTGACCTGGTTCTTCGGCGAATCTCCTCATTCCTGATTCTGTCGCGCAAAGAAACTCCGAGCCATAGCTCTCTCCATAGCTCGTTGTGTGACTCTGAGCTTACTTACCTTGGTAGTATATAAAAAAAATTGTATGGTAATCTTCAACTTGTCTATATTAAAACTTGTCGGACTAATTATATAGTGAATGCTGATTTTTAGTAGTGGAGTGGATTTTAATGGGCCCTCGGCTAGCGAACAGCTGTCAGCCACCGAACTTGGAAAGTGCGGACTCGGCACCGTCTGGCCTGGCGAGCGTTATTAGCAAAATGGATTGTCTACCTATGGAAACTTGGACTCTCAGCACTTTACGAATATCGATTGAACATTATTATGTTTCAGACTACGTAGGTAAGTAGGTACCTACGTAATGTAAAACATAATCTAATCTTGTTCGCTTTTTAACAACTTCTTTATATCAGCGTAGATGTTGTGTAATTTATTTTTGTAACTGTAATTTTACTAGCGGAACGCCGCAGAAGGAGTGATATATTTTTACGTATGTATTTTTTATATTTCTTTGGCACTGCCAAAAATAAAATATAAATAAAATAAAATATTTTCTCAAAAACTACCGTAGCCAGCATTTTGTAGTATTTTTTACTTCTAAGTAATTAAATTTTTGTACCAGTTTGGACATTAAAAAATCCTATTTTCTGTTTGTCTCCCATACATCCCACGCTGCTAGCGGAAACTATTTGTATTGTACTTACTGCCTTAGTAATGCCCCTTAATTAACTACTAGAAACAGAGAGAAAACTCTCCGTAATAATCGCACAAGATCGATGCATTTGTACATACAACATCCCTTCAAAAATCAGTCTTTTTTAGATCGGCATGTCGACAATTTGAACTTTCGAACTTCCTATAAGCTTACACTCTAGTTCTAGTATATTTACCCATGTGCTAAGAATACGTGGTGTATTTATAAAAAGTTTAACGATATTCATATTATGTATCATGAAAGCAAAAACACGGGAAGGGTCTAACAGGATGCGGTGCGAGGCAGCTAATCAGTCAATCTTGCGGAGAACGTTAGAGGAGTGAATCTGCAAAATGACGGAGGCTGCTGTAATGAATTGCCCAAACTTCAATAGCCGCGGACAACAAAAGACGATTGTTTGCTTTCTACGCCGCTGAATCGATGGCGGCCCTAAAATCCGGATAATCTCGCCCTTTGTATCTGCTTTATAAAAGAAATAAAGTATTTATTTCCTTTAGAATTACCGGTACGCCTAAATGGACCTTATCTAAAACTCAGAGTTCTGCTAAACTTTGTAATTAATGCGTAAATGTTCATTTATGGTTCTACGAAATCGAGTTAATCGTTGTTATTTCAAGCCTGTTTGCATCGATTACTTCGCATCGATTTACTATTCTGACCATTGGTTGGCCAACATATGTTTAATAGCTGCTTGTGGCAACGTAGCTTACAAGCGAATATATAGATTAATTGGGATGATCCAAAGCTATATTTCATAAAACACTTTTATACTTTTTAGCCATTTAGTCTTAGTCTTCTGGTGTTATTTTTTTAAAATTTAATTTATACTTAGTATTTCTTATTGTAATAAAGATTATTATATTAGCTTAGCTTGCTTAGCCTTAAAAAACGTATGCATATAGCAATACCACTTATGTAAAATGTACCTACTTAAGCAACAAAATTGTTTGTTGTGTAATATATGTAGTTTGTATAGCCGAGTGTTGCCAACAATCACGCGGGTTTATACGCGCTGAAATTACTTTCCTAATTGTTCCATAAGATTTTCTTACGAACATACAGTAGCAGACGTAAACCGCGGCAGGCAGCCACTTTGTTGTGCAAAGCTAAAAAGGCTGGTCTGCAGATAACGAGGTGAACACAATGGCCACCTCATTCCAACCCACCGCCAAATATGAACCCTCATTGTCTACTTAATTACTACGGGTGTCTTTGAGATATGGTCGGTACACATTCCACGACAATGCCTGTCACACACAAATAATATTTTATCGCTCGAGCAATGTTTTCTCGTGTACATTCTCAAAACGCAATTATTGCGTCTGAGAACGTACGTAGATGAAATATGTAGTCAGTCAAAGGGCTTATTGAGGCGCACGAGCTGGTCGCAATCGGCGCAGACGAACTCCGCCGACGAAGAATGACAAATCCGAATTTGGCCTTTTAAAAATGCTCATTGATAGGGACCGGATTTATATGTGAATACATATTTTTAATTTCAATAGTTTTTGCTCAGTATGTTGTTTTCTTCACGAATCATGACATTGGGAATGAGAAAATGCAATTTTTATTTTCCATATTTTGGCATATTTCAAAGATAAGTCCATATTTTTTCCCAAATTGAATATATTTCTGTAAAAAGGGTAGCAAATAGATGTATACGAAAAAAAATACTTGCGATAAGCGTAGGTAAATCACAAAAAAAGTTCAACGGGGTAGGAACCATTTGCGAATGAGCAAAATATTTATCTACACTATCTACACTAATCTACACTAATATTATAAAGAGGAAAACTTTGTTTGTTTGGTTGTAATGAATAGGCTCAAAAACTACTGGACCGTTTTTAAAAATTCTTTCACCATTCGAAAGCTACATTATCCACGAGTAACATAGGCTAAATTTTATTTTGGAAACAAATAGGGTTCCGTTAGATATTTGGGTTTTTTCGGACACAAGGTGTAAAAAATCAACCAGAAAAGTTACTTATTTTGCGTACACTGCTTAAACTATAAAAGATAGAACCATAAAATGTTCTAATTAATTGTAGATCTTATAAATATCTACAAAAAAGTCCGCGACCCACTATGTCGAGTGAGGCCCAACAACCATTTTTTTATTAAAAAATCTTGAATTTTGTTCGGACTACATTTAAACACATTTATTTTACTCATGCTATTAATCCTTATCAAAATAAATTATTTCATCATTAAGAACACTTTATGTAGATAATATTTGGTCTTTGAATGATCAAAATTGGACATTTGGTTTTGAAGTTATGGCGAAATTAAAATATTACTGCTTATAAATTAAAAGATTTCTGCTGCACGGCCCGTTGCGAAGTGAGCGTCACCAAGGCGGGGGTGCGCATGCGGGAGGGGAGTTTAGATCTATGAGTAAGGTACCCGCGCGGCTCAGACGCGAGGTCGTTCGGCTACCTACCTACGCAGCGGTCGTGCGCGAGGTCTAATAATTTTCGTGCGATTTTTTTTAGATTTCTTTCTTAAAACTACACCTACGCAAAAGTTCTTCTTAGAGCTAAACAACAGTTCTTCTCAGAGCTAAACAACAGTTCTTTTCAGAGCTAGAATATTACACGCTATTAGCATTTTCTTAAACATTTGAAAATGCCTAAGAGAGCCAGGTCTCAACATTCTAAACATAGTTCTCAAGCACGGGCAGCAAGAATACGTCGTATGGGAGAATCTTCACCTGAACGTTCACAACGCCTTGCTGAACAAAATCAGAGAAACTCTCAGGTACGCGCACGAGAGTCGAGTGTCGAACGTTCGCAACGCCTTGCACAACAAAATCTGAGAGCCTCTGAGTTACGTGCACGAGAGTCGGGTGAACCGATATGTATGAAATTTTGCGGGTAGGTCTGAGAATAGGTTATAAAGTATATTTTATGCCGCTGATACCATGATTGACGAGGATATATAGAACGAGAGGAGGGTGCAAGAGAGGGAGAGGGGAGGGTGATGGAGTGAGTGATCGGAGGAGTTAGGAGGAGCAAGGGGGGGGGGAGTGAGAGGGAGCAAGTTGGGAGAAGAGAGAGGAGGGAGAGGGTTCAGAGAGGACAACGGGTAGAGGAAGAGGGGAAGTGTGACGGGGACCGAAGCGGGAGGGGAGAGAAATAGCATAGAATTAGATTTTTATTATAAGAGAGAGATATATCAAGGGAGTAGGGAGAAAAGGGGAGCAAAATGTAATTAAAGCGCGGGCGGAGCTGCGCGTGTCAGCTAGTTTTTCTATAAACGTGTCACATCACAGTCACGGGTTGTTACAGTAAGCTATCGGCGCTGAATTAATTGTACCTACTTTCCCCGTCTTCACCTATAAATACACCTTTAAAAAATCACTGTCGCGAATAGCGGTCCGTCAGATTCGAAACCGCGACCTTCAAAGCAAGCGGTTTCCCACTGCGCCACAGAGGCTACAGGAGGCCAGTTACATACTGTGATGTTGAAAGATTATTCAGTCAGTATTAAGCCTTATTTTGACCAAACAGAACTGGATTGACATGGATTTAATTTTCATCCATCCATTCGTTAGGAAGCTACGATGCCACAGACAGACAGAGAGACATCATCGTACAAACTTGCATTGGGGGTTACAAAACATGAGATCCGTGTACTGCAACAATACAAATACTGAAAAGAACTGCCATATACCTGAAACTTATGGTCATTTTTAACTCCATATTTTTCAATTTTTTCGCATATTTTTGCTTTTAGTCCATAAATTATCGTTTTTTTTAGTCCATATTATATGTACATATTTTGGAATTTTAAATACATATAAATCCGGTCCCTACTCATTGATTTTTTGACCTTTATTGTTATGAGATTAGTTTTGCGTCTGTGCACATGATTATAAGGGTTTTTATATGAGGTATTATCATAAATACATATTATAAAACAAAGTCGCTTCCAGCTGTCTGTCTGTCCCTATGTATGCTTAGATCTTTAAAACTACGCAATGGATTTTGATGCGGTTTTTCTTAATATATAGAGTGATTCAAGAGGAAGGTTTATATGTTTTAATATATGCATAATATACTAGAGAAACACTGATCATTAATATCTCGTCTGCTGTTATTGCTTGGATTAACTCTTACCTGCGAGGGTGCTCGCAGTCTGTACGCCTCGAAGAGAGCTTCTCAGAGTGGTGTACTCTTACTTCGGGGGTCCCTCAAGGTGGCGTTCTCTCTCCTCTTCTTTTTCCATTTTCATCAATGCTATTACTGACAGGATATCTTCCCTCTTTCATCTCTATGCAGATGATTTGCAGCTATACCGACATTTTAAAGTGGCAGATACTTCTGAAGCCATCGATGCCATCAATAATGATCTTGAAAACATTCGCACATGGGCGAAATCTTTCGGTCTTCTTGTCAATCCGTCTAAGTCACAAGCTCTCATTATTAGTGGCAGGTATATGTTAAATTAGTTGGACTATGATTCTCTTCCGCCAGTTCTCTTCGATAATGCTCCTATTGCCTACTCTAAACATGCCAAAATCTCAGAGTTCTAATTGATTGCAATCTTTCGTGGTCTAATCACGTTGTTGAAGTAAGTAGGAAAGTTTTTTACTCGTTCCAGTCCCTTAAGCGTCTTCAAAATTTTTTACCCTTTTCTACTAAAGTTTATCTTGCCCAATCCCTTTTACTTCCTCTTCTTGACTATGCCGATATCTGTTTCCTTGATGCAAATGAAGAGCTTCTTAATAAGCTTGAACGGCTGCAAAACCTATGCATTCGATTTATATTTGGCCTTCGTAAGTATGATCATGTCACAGCTTTCAGGGAGCAACTAAATGTTGGAATAAAACCTGCTTTGTAATTAAAAGAACTCTAAAAAAGAAGTGTCTAGTTGCTATGGTAACTATATTACCGTGAAGAAAACAGTATTGTCAAATAAATATTCGTTATATGTCAATGTATACTATATAAAATAAATACAAGTAATTCTTATGAAAAGTACTCCGTGTTTACTTTACGACGTCGTATGTAGTTAAGGATCGAACGAAAACGCCACTACGTGACAGGTTATGTTACAGCACTATAATCTTTAACTATGGAAAACGTTATAGGAAAAATCCAAGTTGGTCTTTTAGAAGGAAAATCGAATTGGGATACATGGAAATTCAAAGTCACGTCCCTACTACGTATGGTGCCTCATGCGTTAGAGGTAGTGGAAGGCTCGTTCCAGAAACCCATAGAACCAGCCGCCGGAGCTGGCGATGCCGATGTAAGCGCATACAATGCGAATGTAGAGCGCTTTAATAAAGGTGACACAAGTGCCGTCCTTTTACTAACTACCAACATGCAGGAGGATACCCTAAGAAAGGTAATGCGGTTTACGAGTAGTCGTGAAATATGGCTGGAGTTACATAGACTTTTCGATGGAACCGACGAAGATAAAGCATATAATCTATGTATGAGCTTTTTTAGTTACAAAAAGGATGCAGCAGATGATTTGGCTACATGTCCAAGCTAAAGAATATATGGACACAGCTGAATCAAGAGCTAAAGAGAGATAACAACAAGGAGCTACCAGATTTACTATTAATATGTAAAATTCTTGATACTCTAGATGAATCCTACTTATCTTTCCGAAGCAGCTGGCTGTTGCTACCTAAATCCGAACGAAATGTTGAAACTCTTACGAGCCATCTCTGTGCATTTGAGCGCGCAACGGCACGTAATAATGATATGCAAGAAGCATTTGTTACAAAATCCAGTGGAATTCAGTCTGCTGTTGAGAAGAAGGACAAAAAGTTGAAGTGCAATTACTGCCATACAAAAGGTCATCGTGTGAGAAACTGTCAACAGTGGATCAAAGATGGAAAACCTCCAAAAGGCTGTAATCCAGAACCAACACTATCAACTTCAAAATCTGCAAACATGGTCTTGCTATCAGTAGCAAACACAGAAGTTTATTCAAGCGAACACGACTCTGGAAACTGGTACGTGGATAACGGTGCCACGAGCCATGTTACTAATCGAGCAGATATGTTCCATGATTACGAACACTTTAACGAGAATCGTACTGTAATGACTGCTAATGGCAATGCAATTAGTGCTAAAGGCAAAGGATCAGTAGTACTCGAGGCAAGTGTTAAAGGGAAGACAATTAGAATTACCCTTAAAGACGTTTGGTACGTTCCTGCTATAAATAAGAATTTATTTTCAGTTTTAGCGTTACATGACAAGCATCCAAGAAGTTTTTTCTCATCAACGATAGATGAATGCATAGTCTCTGTCAACGGAGAAGCTTGTTTGATTGGTAAGAGACAGAAACATGGTGGTTTATATAGGCTTAAAGTTGCAAATATATCACCAGATGTCCCACCAGAAGTTTATGCGACCTTAGCAACTATGCAGCTTTATCATGAAAGACTGGCACATCAGAACAAGAGACATGTAAAAGCTACAGTTAAGCGCGAACTGGGGTTAGATCTGCCTCTTGACAAGGAAACCTGCGATGGCTGCATTTACGGGAAAGCGCATAGACTTAAATTCGGCACAAGAACTCGAGCAACAGAACCAGGAGAGATCATTCACACAGACGTCTGTGGACCATTTGAACCGAGTTGCTCTAAGTTACGATATTACGTTTTGTTTAAGGATGATTTTACAGGTTACCGTATGGTATATTTCCTGAGACGCAAGTCTGAAGTCAAGGATAAGCTCGCCTTGATGCTAGCTCAGACAAAGACAGCAGGATATAATGTAAAATGTCTACTCAGCGACAATGGCGGAGAATTCGACAATGAGTCAGTTCGTAAGATCTTGAATACGCATGGAATAAAACATAGACTTGTTACTACTTACACACCTGAACAAAACGGTTCGAGTGAGCGAGAGAACAGGACCCTTGTTGAAACTGCACGTTCAATGATGTATGCTCACGAACCACTGCCACAACATCTATGGGCAGAACTCATCAACACTGCCGCATATGTTCTGAATAGAACCGGTCCGACAAACACAAACAAATCTCCTTATGAACTTTGGTTTGGGAAGAAACCAATTATAAAACATCTTCGTATAATAGGTAGCACTGTTTACGCCCACATACCAAAACATAAGAGGAAGAAACTAGACAAAAAAGCCACTAAAGGTAGACTTATTGGCTATGATGAGGACTGCTACCGAGTTTGGATCACTGATGGAAAGAGAAACATGCTTGTTCGTTCACGTGATGTCATTTTCGATGAAAAGCCACTTCAGTTAGTTGACACTGACCCGCCTTGTGTAGATACTGATACAAATTCCAGAGAATACACATTACGACTTCCAATAGAAGTGACAACTAACAATGAAGATCCGGCTTCTCAGATCGGAACGCAACAGAATCCATCAACAATCAAAAACGAGGGAGATGTAGAACACAGTGAACAAACAGTTGATAGCGAAGTATATGCGCCACCAGAAGAAGTGGTGGATGAGGAAGAATTTCATGACGCTGCTGATTCTCATAGATACAACTTGCGTGACAGAGGTCAAATCAGACGACCTGAAAAACTGAATGACTACTTATGTATAGTAAAATCATATGCATCAACTTTTTCAAATACCATGCAGAGTGAGGACTACGAGGAATGGATGGATGAAGGCAATACCGTGTCAACGCCTATTGAAAAGAGACTTTTCAGACAGGGAAAGTTAGCACCTCTAAGATCGGTTTGTTTCCATATAGGGAGGCAGTAGGTGCTCTCGCCTATTTAATGGTAGGATCACGACCAGATATCGCCTATGCTGTAGGTGTTGTTTCTCGTAAGTTGTAAAACCCTACACCAGATGACTGGAATAAAGTAAAGAGGATTTTCCGTTATCTAAAAGGTACATCCGGATGCGGACTTAAATACAGTTGTGGACCTAAACAAGTTCTAGGTTACAGTGACGCTGACCATGGAGGAGACATTACTACCGGTCGCTCCACCACTGGTGTGGTGTGTCTTTATGCTGGAGCAGCCGTGTCCTGGTTGAGCCAACGTCAAGCTTCAGTAGCAATATCTACAACGGAAGCTGAAATTGTTGCAGCAAGTGAAGCAGCAAGGGAACTTGTATGGCTCCAAAGAATTTTTGAGAAGCTGACAGATATGGAAGATGTGCCATATTTAAGAGATGACAACGAAGCTGCAATCAAACTAGCGCACAATCCCGAATTCCATAAGCGGACCAAACACATTCGCGTGAGACATTTCTTTGTGCGTGAAATGGTACAAGAAAATACTCTAACAGTTGTTAAGACCTGTTCAACGGAGCAGCTCGCAGATATTCTTACGAAGCCAGTTCCAAGACCGCGCCATAGAGAATTATCCAACAAGATTGGACTGCACCAAGCAGCTACTAGTTCAAATTAATTAGGGAAAGTGTTGGAATAAAACCTGCTTTGTAATTAAAAGAACTTTAAAAAAGAAGTGTCTAGTTGCTATGGTAACTATATTACCGTGAAGAAAACAGTATTGTCAAATAAATATTCGTTATATGTCAATGTATACTATATAAAATAAATACAAGTAATTCTTATGAAAAGTACTCCGTGTTTACTTTACGACGTCGTATGTAGTTAAGGATCGAACGAAAACGCCACTACGTGACACTAAAGTGGTTACCTATCATGAAGCTAGTTAATAGCTTCATGTTACCTATTCGACGACTGACGTGACGAGACTGTCATATTCTTTCTTTTCTTTACACTATTCTTAATAACTGTAATGGTGGCTATGTGTTATGGTGGCTCCTTTACTATCCACGCAGTTCGTTTATGGAACTCGTTGCCACACTCTATCAGACCCAGTTTAACTCGCGTATCGCCTGCGCGGTAAGAAGGGAGCGGGGGCGGGTAACGCTACACACGGAGTCAATAATCCAAAGATTTATCTCGAGATAGACATTGTTGGTAAAGAATAAAATAATAAGTATATTTTTTTTAAGTATTTATTTTTAAGTTTTACAAATATTTTATAATAGCTTCATAGGTACAAAATCATAAAACAATAATTAACTCCGTTTAAGAAATATTTCAGCACAGATAAAAATTTTATAGGACTATTCGTCACTAATATTCATATCGCTTGAATCATCATCACTGTCTGTGTAGCTTGAGGAGTCAGAATCTTGCAAATTAATAATAAATCGGTCCATCTCTTCATCAACGATGATTCAATAGTTTGTACATGTTTATCGCAGTTAACCCATTTTTCTACAGAGAATTCGGCAAATAACTGTTCCAGTGTATTTTTCTTTTTGTCTAAATTAGAATCAATTTCAATTTTTGCGAGCTGTCCTTTGATATCCCCCCAAACCAATTCGATTGGGTTCAGGTCTGGGTGATATGGAGGCAGTCGTAAGACTTCATGACCTGCCGCCTTTAAAATTTCATCTATTTTGTAAATATTTTCTGTCGCGTGTTGTTTGATTAAATTCAATAAATCACATTTTCTTAGAGACGTATCAAATTCAACATTGTGTCTTTGCAGCCAGGTTTGCATGGTGGCTTTTGTGGATGTCATTGTAGGCTTTTTGTCCTCTTGTACCGAGTGGTATGCGGCATTATCCATAACAATAACTGAGCTTGGCGGTAAATTTGGCAATAGCTTTTCTTTAGTCCATTTGCTGAAGTTTACAAAATTCATATCGCTATGATAATCTCCGGTTTTGCTTTTGGATTTAAAAATTAAAAGAGCTCCATCGATAAATCCGGCTTGTCCACCAGCATGTACAATAATTAAACGTGGCCCTTTGCCAATATGCGACAGCACCCCTCGTTCTTCATTGGATTGCCAACACGCCGGTACATTTAATGACGAATTGACATATGTTTCATCGAGGTAAACAATGTTTCTTTGATCTCTTCTGTGCTTCTTTATCGCATTAAGATAACGCCACCGCCACGATACGATGTTTGGTTGTTCAATCAGTAATTTTCTTTTTGATTGACATTTCTTAAATCGAAAGCCAAGTTTATGAATCAATGTTCTCAAATATTCTCGGCCACAATTTAAAATTCCTTCTTCTCTGAGTTTCGCATTCAAAATTTTTAATGTAGGAACCTTCTTATAAACCGTATAAAATTGAGTTATGTTTCTTCTAACAACGCCCTCTGTAAAACTGCCAACTTCCATTTTTTTCTTTCGGATTGTTTAATTTTTTTTGGTGATTTAAAATTTACATTATTTTGTTCATCTTTCAGTTCATTTCCTTCTTTTATTATTTTACATATGGTAGTCACCGAAAGTCCTGTAGCTTTAGCAACAAGTTTGTTTAGGTTTACGTCTTCAAGATACTCTGTAGAATTATGATCTTGTTTTCTGGCTTTAAAAAAGGAATATACATTGTATGCTATTTGTTTAGCTTGCTTGTTAATTTTGTTCGCAAAACTGGAAGAGCGATTCATCTTGAGATTTATTTTGGCAGTCGTATACCTTGTGTGTTTATCTTCAAGCGTCCGTAACAAAAACACCAACCGCGCGCTGCGAGCACAGCCAGCGCACTGCCGCACTTGACGTAAGCTCTCTGCTCCGCGCACCCCTTTCACCCATCCGCTAACATCTCCCCTCGCTCCCTTCTTACCGCGCAGGCGATACGCGAGTTAAACGGTCGGCCTATAAATATAATTTCAATTTACAAATTTTGATATTATTAGATATGTTCTCATTATCTTTGAGCAAGTGATAAAATCACTATAGAATGGGAACATCACTACTACTATTAATATGGCAATATTATTTTACATATTGACATTAGCAAATGTCAGTTTACGCTACTGAATTATTGATTAGACTTTAGTTATACAAATGATTTATGGCCCATAAAAAATTTGACTAGCCCGCTGATAAAATATTATGATCCTGCCTAATAAAAATGAAAGGTTCACGATAACAATAATTTTAAATTAGATCAATTTAGGACGATAACGGCTCCAGTTATTATTTCCATGGCTGCGATAAACCTTGTAAATGGTTTTCCAAACGTCCCGGGCGCGCGGCGAGCCTTTTTATTAGGGTATTTGTCAAGATATACCCCGGCTGAAGGGACTATAATCGAAAATTTTACGTTTGGTTACCATACGCTTGTGTCCTGCTGGAGTGGGTAATTTAGTGAAAGAAATACGAGGTGCCGTACGAAGATAGGCGTTGTCGAACATAGATATGATATTGTTAGATATTCCGATACTTATGTAGAAAAAAGGGGGTAGTTAGGATGGTAGAATGACCGAACGCGTATATAAGGCACTGCTCTGGTGGTGCAGGGACATTCAGTTATTAGATCTCGTGCGGAACGCTAGTTCCTGTAGTTGTATAGTGCGGTCACTCTGTTATTCTGTCACTAGATATGTTGCAATGCAGTCATACTGTTAAATTGTGTGAATGTATTTCTTAAATTGTAATAAGGACGGAGTTGGTGTAGTTTGTTGGGGATGGCGGAGACTACTTGGGGGAGTCCCCACATTTTTATAATTACCTGCCAATGTATCACAGTTTGTATAATATTTGTGTAAGTGATGTGATCATTAAAGGAATGTTGGTATGTACATTGTTTTGCTGTATTTTTTTAAATATTTCTACTTAGGGTTTTTAATATCAGAAGTGGGATTGGATTCTGCCCTATCCGCTTCGCTTTCTGATGCATTTTTTTATATTTGTTTCCATTATTCTCATGTTTTTCTATTTTCGAAAAAAAAAATACATGTGGGTAGTTGTGTTGTATTAAAATAAAACAAAAATAGTTGCGGGTACTTATTGGTTTATTAAAATAAAATAAAAAATAATTGTGGGTAGTTGGTATTTTATTAAAAATTATTAATGATACACACGGGTTGTAAGGTTCATGTTGGTAATGGGACACGAATTTATTACGATCGATCGCTAGATCAATCGATCACACGTTATTACGTGTGTGCAGCTTACAGTTCTGATAGTATTGTTGTGAAGTCTAGTAGTACAGTAGAGACAAACACGCAATGGTTGAACAATCGAGCCCGTGAATCTATTTAGGCCTACGGTGTAGTGAGTTCGTTTGTAGAAGTTCCTAATGACCGGCAAAGTCCAGGGCTACGGCTAGATTAGGACAAATGAACTAGAAGGATTTATTATGCTGCTTCGTATTATTTTAAGCACTGGGCTGATCTGAGTTCTGCCTGCTAGTTATAATAATTACTGCTAGTTATAAAGTGCGATTACTAATAATTTTGGCAGTAAGTTATTGCAGTTTGTAAAGCGTTGTTTTAGCTTATTGTTTATTTTCTCGGTCGATGACTAATAATTGTATTTGAAATCTGGTTCGATCTGGATGTTTTGCGAAGGAAGGCCGAGCGGTTATAATCCGGTGGGTTGTACGGGCCTAATATATTGACTAGTGCCGACTGTGTCTATGTACTTGTTGATTTGATTACCTACCTGTCAAATTTTTAAATTCGGTGTATGTAGTTATGTTCACAGAATGTGTAAGTGCGAGTCGCCAGGGCGATTGTGGCATTAGTGGCTGCATTGTGGCGCTGGCCGCCGCTGCGCGAGTGGCGTTGGGCGCTAAACGCAGCGCTGCCGCCCTAACGGTGGCGTGGCCGCCCTAACGGTGGCGGGGCCGCCCTAACGGTGGCGTGGCCGCCCTAACGGTGCCGTGGCCGCCCCAACGGTAGCGTGGCTGCTCTAACGGTGCCGCTGTGCCGCCACATGACGGTGACGGTGGCGTTGCTACCACACGACGGTGGCACTGAGCCGCCACACGAAGGTGGTGCTGTACCGCCATATGAAGGTTGCGCTGTACCACCACACGACAGTGGCGCTGTGGCGTTGCCGCCCACACGGGGGCGTTGCCGCCCACACGGTATCGTTGCCGCCCACACTGTGGCGACGGGCCGCCATTGGTATTGGCCAGACACCGAAGTAAGAAAAGCAGCTGCAGTTTTGACTGCGTAGTAATGATAGCGACACAGTAATGACACTGGCGTAAGTTGCTTGGTGCAGAAAGACTAGCACACAGAGGGTATGTTATTTTAAAAGTATTGAGTAGCAATACGCTAATCATTTACAAGTAGCGTAGAATTTATGATCAGAAATTATGATCGGTGAGGTGGGAAAAACAACACATGCCCGCCGAAAGTGGGTGTTTGATGCGGTTGTAGCATATGGTTGTGGAAGACTGGATCTTTATTTGACATATGGTGTTGTGGTCGCTAAGTCTTGGGTTCGATTCCCATATCCGGCAGTCTATGGTATTGTGGTCGCTAAGCCTTGGGTTCGACTCCCAGATGAGGCAGTTAGTCTTCAAGTCTTATTCAATTCCTGGGTATGACAGTGCTGTTGTACTTTTCTGTTGGTAAATTCTTACTAACAGGCTAAATGCGATATACGTAAATGTCATGCCTTGTTTATTGTCACTGATATTTGCGGTTGGAGCTGCGCCGTTAAGGTGCTGTGGGTCGTCATAAAGCAAAAGAAAGAGTGCTTGCGTTTGATTTTCTGTTTGCAGTGGAGAAGTTCAAACTTCTGGCGTTTGCTGTGGCATGATGCAGAGTGCTGAGATGCGGTGTTCCAAAACGCGCGCTACAGGAGTACGTCTGCGTTTGTCACCGAGCTGGCTTTCGCCGTGGTGGTGTTTGTCACCAAGTCTTCGCCTATGCGTTGGGAAGTATTTGTTAATTATCTTAGCCACGGGCGCATACCTTATGGTCACTACCTATGCCATGAGCAACAAACATCGCTTATGTGTTATTGATAGTTTGAGCTGAAACATGATTTTGGCTGAAGCCGGTTCACACGCGTAAAGTAGATGCGCGTAGATATCTAGAGAGTCGTGAGGTGACATTTCCCCAACGGGACCTGCCCCGGTATGATCGATACAGTTTTGAGTATTTCTATACCCTTGTGCTTAGGCTAAGGTGAGCTTAGCTAACAGATACATACATATTTAGAAGTCGAAATGTTATATAATTTTGTATCAACACATAAGTTTTCCTACTCTGTTTTATACATTTTGGACATTGTTTCATGCTGCAATTTTAAGCTAAGGCATTACACGTGGCTTTGGACTTTGATGATTAGCATTATAGATAGACGAATAATTTGACTTCACTCACGTTGACATGGTTTACTCTAACCCTCTGTCACGGCAGATGGAATGGAGACCCTGTCTCTTCCATATTCACGTTGACATCATGATTGGCCTTAAGCCTCTGTCACGGCAGATGGAATGGAGACCCTGTCTCTTCCATATTCACGTTGACATGATTGACCTTGAGCCTCTGTCACGGCAGATGGAATGGAGACCCTATCTCTTCCATATTCACGTTGACACGGTTGGCTCTAAGCCTCTGTCACGGCAGATGGAACGCAGACTGTAAGCCTCTTCCATATTCACGTTGACATGGTTGGCCCTAGCCCCTGTCACGGCAGATGGAACGCAGACTGTAAGCCTCTTCCATATTCACGTTGACATGGTTGGCCCTAAGCCGCTGTCACGGCAGATGGAACGCGGACTGTAAGCCTCTTCCATATACACGTTGGCATTGAGGGCTTGAGGAAGCCTCTGCCACGGAACAGCAGTTTCTCCATGGGATGTTATCACGGTGCCGAATAGCCAATGCCGGATTTTTAATAATTAACATTCGTGTATGTACTGGCCAGGTGTTGTGAATGTTTGTGGGCCCACTGTGAGAATTGACGAATGCAAATGACAAACCAATGGTATGAAAGCATGATTATTTGTTACTGAGTACTGATTGTGTGAAGTTCTGAATGTTTATTTACAAAAAGTGTATGCTAGAACCATATAAATCTATTACAGATGGTTTTGAGATTACCACTACGTATGGAGGTAATGGGTTGCGTTGGCGGGGCACACGCCGACAACGTTTCGTAGGTTTCGGGATAACCTGTTAGAGACCGATGTAAAGCCTGGTTACGCACAAGGTATCGGTTGCGCAGGAAGAGATCTGATTATAGCCTATGACTGTAAATGCTTTCTGACTATGCTCTGTTTTGACTGATTTATAAAATTTACACTGATTTCTATGACGCGTGTGTGTATATGTGTTCATATGAGCGCTGTGCTCGCGGTTTATTCTGTTTTTCTTAGCCACGTATACCTAGGATTGACTGGCGTGCAACTGGCGTGCAGACTGCAGGCAGAAGCAGACACGCTGCGGGGCGTGTCCTGGCGTGTCCTGGCGTGACCTGATCACCAACAGCGAAAATCTGCGTAGCTGAGGTGGCACCGGGTATGACTGCCCAAGACTGTGCAGTGAGCGCAGACAAAGAAGCACAAGGATATGATTAACACAACCAACTTTTTACTCTTATTTAAGACTTACTTAAATTTGTTTTAATTTTCTCAAGATTTATGGGGATAAAAGGCTAACTGTTATAAAGGGCTAACATTCATAATGCGAGCTAAACAGTTTTAATTCAAGACGACCCTGCGTCAATGCAGAGTAGTAATAATAAATGAATCCTTTATTGGAACAAAAGTTTTACAGTGTTTTACAGTAACAGTTTGTCGGCAGGATTAGCGCTCGATTTACTATAAAAGGTTGATAGGTATGCAGAAAGTATGATTTACGAAAGGTCCTGTGATATAATTATTTACTACTGAAGTAGGCACCTAGGTAGGTACCTATAATTATGTACGTACTGACAGTTTATTTTTTAGTGGTAAGACGTATGTCTTACGATAAACTGCAGCGAGGTAGACCTTAACATTTCACGTTATGTGCATACTTTGTTTGGGTATTGTTTTGTGCAGGACAAGTCAACCCAACTGGGCTCTGCGAGTGCAGGACAAGTCAACGCAACTGGGGTCTGCTCATCGCAGTCCGCATGGTGTATGGTGGAGTCCACTTCTTCGGGTGGTGCTGTGCACAGTGGAAGGTGGAGTTCGCGTCTTCGTGTTCTCGAACAGTCGTCAAAGTCTAACGAGCCCGGGGACGGTCTCATGTCAGGAGAGGCCGTGTTAGATATTCCGATACTTATGTAGAAAAAAGGGGGTAGTTAGGATGGTAGAATGACCGAACGCGTATATAAGGCACTGCTCTGGTGGTGCAGGGACATTCAGTTATTAGATCTCGTGCGGAACGCTAGTTCCTGTAGTTGTATAGTGCGGTCACTCTGTTATTCTGTCACTAGATATGTTGCAATGCAGTCATACTGTTAAATTGTGTCAATGTATTTCTTAAATTGTAATAAGGACGGAGTTGGTGTAGTTTGTTGGGGATGGCGGAGACTACTTGGGGGAGTCCCCACATTTTTATAATTACCTGCCAATGTATCACAGTTTGTATAATCTTTGTGTAAGTGATGTGATCATTAAAGGAATGTTGGTATGTACATTGTTTTGCTGTATTTTTTTAAATATTTCTACTTAGGGTTTTTAATAATATATTTTATTGCTCTAGCAATTCCGAATTTTGAATACCTACCTAAGTACTTATTTTGTTTTAACTTACATTTTATTTCTCGTGTAATAGAACAAGGTATTTGTTGGAATGTTTGTGACGAAAATCTCAATCATTTATTAATTTCTAAATTTATATGTACCTTGGATTCGAGCAGCATCTAATACTTGTCGGTGTTTCTCACCACACAATCATAAAAGCTTTTTCATGAAAAATCAAAGTTTGTTAGTATTTGTAACTCTACTTTTAACTTTTAACACACGTCTCTCGATTTCGTAAAGAAGTCAACCCAGCGTAAATCCACTCGAATTTCTTCAACGAGTTGTGGTTGCATCTCACACAAAAGTCCAACCAATGAGGTTGGACTTTTGCTGGTGTTGGATTAAGTACTTACTTAATCGATTGTAGAAACACTATGATAAAGTAGTAAAAGTATGTCTATGACTCTTGTATGCCCTCCACTGTAGAGGGCGAGGTGCTACTTACTTTATTGTATTGTGTGTAGAGGGTCTGGTGCAGAGGAGGCATAAGAAACCACCGAATTGACCTCCAAGGAATCGACAACGTCGACGGCGAGACGAACAGGTTTACACCGGTAGCGACACGTGCAAGCGACGACTGCGTACATAATATTTAGAAAAACCGGAGAAATGATTGCACTCCGGGAGTTCGGGAGATTAACCATTAATACCGGAGTCTCCCGGGCAATCCGGGAGGGTTGGGAACCCTAGTGGTAGGCTTCCCACATATTTCCACTAATCCCCTGCTAAACCTTAGATATCTTTTTTTAAAGATTTTCCCCTCTCAAGTTCCATGATATTTTTTACCTTCGAGTGGAGTGGTGTTTCTGGGAGGAGTATTGTTGCTGGTGTTCTATAAGGAGTGGTTCTGTTGGCAGCTAAGGAGCCATTGTTTGTCCGTTATGTAATCGCTACACAGCAATCGCTGGACTTTAAGGTGTGGGCTCTAGACTTCCATCAACTACGGCGGCAACTCTGAGTACCACAGTGGTGGGGTAGCGACCTCCGTCCCCGGGCGCCTGGTGCAGGTCAAATCGGAGAACACAGGTTCCCCTCTCATGTGCCGATGCAACAGCCACGGGGGTTTTAATGGGTAAGAACCCCGTCCATAAGCATTATATGCACATGCTAGAAACGAACACATGAAGGAATGGAGGTCAGCGTCAGGCCTAAACCACTCGAAAGAGTTCTCTAGCGGAAGGGTGGACTGTGGGGTTAAATTATTAAACCTAACCAAATCACAAATAAGGCACCTAATAGGTGCATTACCTCACGGGACATTTTGGGACCAACGAGCATCTACACAGAATGAGGCTAAGTACATACTAGTGACACTTGCAGATTATGCGAAGATGAAAATGAGTCAATGCGACACATATTATTGTGTAGCTGCGACGCTCTTGCGAGACGTAGGTTGAATCATCTAGGAGTAGCCTATCCTACGCCAAATGATTATGTACAGCTCCAAGCTGGCGCGATCGTTGCGTACCTGGGGGAGCTCTTCGATACGCCAGCAGTAAGGGCTAGGGCATGCACAATGGATCCAACTGGGCCGAAGTGCGTTCCGGGGATACCGGGCCCAAATTTATAGCCACCAAGAATAGAATAGAACGGTTTCTCTCGCGTTAAGAAAAACATAAAATAAATAAATAAATAGTGTCCTTAATAAGTTAGTGCTCTTCCATCCGATGTATCTCCACTCTCCATCACGTCATGGTTGAGCACTTGCCGCTATTATGTATGTTTCTATAAGGATTACAGAAGTGAGCAGCGAATAGAATAAGAGCTTGTCAGAATTCCTTCATAAGTTAGAATTGGTTAGAATAGAATCTAGAATATCTGACTGCCACTGCACACTCCATTGCGGCAAAGCACCACTACGTCCGTCGGCGGAAAGTGAAACGGTTAATGAAAACTAGCCACTGTTTATTAACTATAATAATATCGCAGCAGAGGCGGACCGATTACGATGCTGTTCGCGACTCCTGGTCGCAAATTTGCATGTTTAATGAAATCATTGTATGTACACGATCGACGCTAATTGGACTGCTAAATCCGTTCGCTTGTTTATGCATTCGAAACTAATTACTGGTATCGTAATCGACAGAGTACGTTTGATGGCAGTGTAATCAAGGACAAAACGGTGGCGTTTTAATTGCTGCGTGTAAATGTCGGGTCTGCGGAACATGTTTTATGTTTAGGGCGGGCGCGTGTAGTAGGCGTTTGATGGTGTGCGGTAACTTGTGTAAGCGGACTGTAATCCTTAACCAGAATTCAAAAACAGTAAAACAAACGGTCGACACCTCGTTACGTAGATATATACGTCTCTTCGGTCCGCGTATGCGCAGCCTTGTATGATGGGCGTCGACCAATGTCGACGCTCGGTGTAACGCACGACCGAAGTAATATTGTTCCCAACATGTTATAATATTTTTTTTTAAACTCATTATTCATATGCCAGTGCAAAGAGGAGTTAATACTACGTTTTGCCAGTGTTTAATCGCGAGCCCACCTAATGGTAAGCGGTAACAGCAAATAACGATATGCGTCGTATTTTTGAATCTTTAATGAAAATACGAAAATGTGGTAGCTCATCTCATTATGTAAAAGTCTTCTTTGTAGGAATGCAATGTATCCATCGTGAGCAAGTTCGTAGGTAGTCCAACTCACAGTTTCACACAGTTCACGATTTTTGGGTGACCGTGAACACAACGTTTTTTGAGAGCTGCTAAAAGTACGTCAAATTCCCTAGTAGTAACCAGCCTTAACCCTCGTTTACGGAGGCGCGGGGCGTCACGCGTCGCGATTGGCGGCGCGGCCCACACTGAGTAAAAACATATGGCGTTGTAGGAGTGAGAGAGAGATGCATGACGAGCGTCGCGTGTGGCGTGGCGTCTCGCGGCGCGTCGGACATTTTTACGTAGCGGCGGCGCGTGAAGCGGCACGTATCATTGCACGCGTAAACACAGATTTATAGCAATATACGATGTTGTATATAGAGACGCGAGGCGGGAAGAGTGGCGGTGCAACTCACTTTTTAACATACATAACATAACGCCGCGGGCGCAGCGGCGGGCACCGCCACTCTTCCCGCCCCGGGTCTCTATAAACAGCATCATATATTGCTATAAGTCTGTGTTTACGCGTGCGATGATACGTGCCGCTTCACGCGCCGCCGCTACGTAAACAATAAAAACGTCCGACGCGCCGCGAGACGCCACGCCACACGCGACGCGCGACACCCTGCGTCTCCGTAAATGAGGCCTTACTCCTAGCACACACGCCATATATCATATCAGTACCATAACTTCTCTGACAACCTAAGAGAATAAAAAGGTTTTTAAATAGAAGCTAACATATCACTGAACAAGTGTAACATTATGCAAAATATTGTCGTGAGTCGTACCGTACGATGCCAGGATATGCCGGTGGGCGGATGTGTCAGGCAGCCAATTTCCGGGTTGCATCGGCAGGAAGCGACCCGCGATTAGCCGATGCGGACCGCGGGAAATGCATATGCGCGTTCCGCTCTCCAAATGATAGATATCTCAAGCCACAGTTCATGCTGCATTACAATTTGACTTGTGAAAACATAAATCATAGATTCAGATTTTTAATGGAGAACTTTTGACTGCCTTTCTTCACCCTTTTCCCCAATGGGTACCCAAATTATTTTTCCAGATAAATTAAGTCAATAAGGCCCGTAGACAGAATATATACAGACATATACCAAGCGTGCCGCCGATAAGGACAGAAAAATAAGTACATACTAAATTTAGAGTTGCCACGTAAGGGAAATTTTACCCTTTGTGTAAAGCAAATACGGAGGTTGTTGTAAATTATATTTTCTTTCCTAACCAAAAACCACTTTTTTGACACAACATTTACTTTTCTTACATTATATCGTCTTAATCTATGACAGTCTGCAAAAAGTACGAAAGTGATTATTATAATAATGTCCTCCTAGCCGAAACGACCACAGCGGCCAATCTTTCACAAGATCAGCCATGTACGCAGGAGATATTATAGTGCACAAGTGCTTGCGTAGACACAAGTGCACTCTCTCTTCCTTTATATAATAGGTACCTCTCATAATCCGATGGGAGGGAAGACCGACACGACTGGGGAGAAGTTAAGCGCAGGACCGACTTTTTACATGCCCATCCGACGCATGTGTGGCGTATCTCGGATCACGGTTTCGGAACGCCAAAGGGTTAGTATCTATGGCAGAGACATGTTTTAATTATTACGATTACTCCACTGTATTATAAGTTGTTCTCTCTCAATTTGATTATAAGTGTTTATTACCAAAGCTCGGTGTTTTAATTTGACGGACAGGAGTCGGGCATACGTCCTATCGCAAATTCCGACACATGGATCATCTTACTTTACAGACAATCAGGTCATCAGCCTGCATTGTCCTAGCCAGTAGGGAACAACTACTCAAATTTGTTGCCCTTCGCAGGATTCGAACCCACGACGGAGGTTACAAAGTGAATGTACACTTAATATCATATATGCTGTAGCTAAGGTCTATTCCACATTGTTCACCTGGGTGCTTAGAGGAGATACCACTGGAGAGAGCATGATGCGCTAACCCCCTCTGCCAAATTTTTGTTCATATGGTCAGGTCATTCTTTATTTGTGTGCGTGTATTTTTGAATGTGTTGCGAGTTTACTATAGTGTGGGTATGCGTGAAAGTGTATCTGTGTGTGTTTACTTCGCCTCCCGCACCCCGCAAAAGTGCCACGACAAATTTGTTCGGGGAATCGACGCGATACTAACTCCTTTGGTACTTTCTCTGAGCCTGGGTGATATCACGTGGTGATTAAAGTGGCTAAGAGCTGTAGATAATTATTAGCCTCATACAAAAAAGTTAAGAGATAAAAACAATAATATGCTATTTCCCAGAGAGGTAGGCAAAAATTGGCTTTCTTATAACTTAAAATAATACATACTATGGCCATTTACCGGGTAAGTTTTAGTAAATTTCTCCAATATACAAATCTATAGTACTAGTATCTTGGGACAATCTACGCTTGACCAATGACCACCTGATCTCAATCTACGCAGATCCTTTAGTAAGGTAACCAGATAAATGATTACAAATACTTGTAAACTGTATAAATACATATTTAAATAGATAAATAACACCCAGACAATTGTTCGGAATCGAACACATGTCCTATTGGGCAGCGGCCAGGTCCCTCAGATCGTCGAACAGCCGTACATCGCCGCCGTCCGTGGCATGTACTGCTCGACCCACCCGACCCGATGTCCGTCCTCCTGGACCATGACACAACACCAACACCAACACCGACAACGATGTCAAGAGTCGTAAACACATCAACACACAGACACCGGTCTCGCCGGCGAGGCCGAAGGGATCCGTACGCATGCGACCTCGACATGCATCCCCTCGCTGAGTTTCTTGCCGGTTCTTCTCAGCGGGGGCGCGTTGTGAACCGGTGGTAAACTCATTTTCTCTAAGCGGCAGCCCAAGCCGAGGCCGTGCCTCCCTGAGGTGCCCTTGTGCTAGTCGCTACCTAAACCTTTCTGGCTGGAGCGCTTTAAGCGCTCGCCCTCTTGTCCGGTGAAACAGTTATATTCCTACAAAAAAAAAAGGGATGATCAATAAAGCAAAGTGACTATCAAGCTTCAGTTGTCCACCAAACTTTGATGTCTACTGAAAGTGTGTTTGGTATTTATTGGTGATTCAAGTTAGGCAATGCCAAATGAATCATTTGATAGTTATTAAATAGTCACTTTGCTTTATTGATCATCACTTTAGTTGTCAAACGAGATAGGTACATAATACTGCAAATGAAACAAACTATTCAACGTCGGTACTATTTATTTATAATTCAGACAAATTTACCAATAAATTGTAACCAACAACATACATACATATAGTAAAAGCACGATTAAATGTACAATGACCATTGTGCCTATAAATAACGAATGAATACGTCCTGCGCAGCCTTGGACGAATTACTTGAGCGCTTACGTTATTTCTGAATATTTAAGCATTCGGGAATAACTTTTAGCAACCTAATTAATTCTTTTTGTTGCTGCTATCCACAGTATACAAATATCCATATTTTCAGGAAATCATATAAATAAATTCGGGGAATCTGAGAAATTCTTCGATGCACCCAGCATGTGGGATCGTGTATGATGCACTTAATAATAATTTACCACTTATTTATGGTAGTCTCTCTTTTATACACTGGCAACACTGATAATGGCGATCAATAAACTGAAAATTTTAGGTTATGGATGAAAAACAAGAATTTATCGATCTTACACGTAACTTTCAAGTAAAATAGTAACTAATTTAGAGCAATAAGATCTAAATAAGTCGTTTACATGTATTAGTTTCTAAATGTAATCTCTAAATTGGCCATAATAATTCACGTTTACCTGTGAAACGATACTCCACTAATTTTACGTTCACTGTCACTTTTACAGCCTATAATACTGCACTACACGATTCTTATAGGATTTCCACAACACACAGTAATGTCACAGTTAGTTTTTTATTGAATTTTAAGTTATTTATTTAATATTAAAACCACGATAAAATTGTCACGGAGCAAAGTGGGAGCAAACGTCAAATTTGTTTCGCACCCACGGCGCGGAAAAATCGAACACATGCTGAGGGACAAAAAATCATATACACTGTTTCTTTCTATCACACGTAACCTACATAAACGCATTCTTTTCTTGCGTGAATGAGAAAGAAAGTGTCCAGCCCTCTATTGTTTTCTTCCTCTAAGATAAGGCCTGTTGTTCTTTTACTTTTTTTTTATTATTCCATGGAGGCTTATTGTTATTTAAAGTAAATATTCCACGATGGCAGCTTTTTCCCGCTTACTGAACATAGATCCAAATTAAAATTTACTCAACAAATATCTAGTAACACTGCTTTACCTGGAAATCGAATTTAGTGTCCAGATGCACTTGCAACTACTATCCTACAGTCAAAATATTCACAAAGCATGAGAAACATAGCCCTTCTGGGAATGTAAGATAAATATAATGTAACTAGCAATTTCCGGCGGCTATGCCCGCTATTTTTTTTACAAAGTTTACCAACCCCAAAAGCACCCCAAAAGGTTATTTTTGAAAATTCGCGAAACACGTATTGATTTATTTTATTTAGAGAATCTTTTCAGTAAATTTCAAGCCAATCGAATCATAAAATAAAAAGTTTCATACAAAAGAAAACACCCCATTTAACCCCTTTAGGAGTCGAATTTTCAAAAACGCTTTCTTAGTGGATGTTTAAGTCATAAGAACCTACTGTCCAAATTTCAGCTTTATAGGTCTAGCGGTTTGCCGAGTGCGTTGATGAATCAGTCAGTCAGTCAGGACAAGTAATTTTATATGTATAGATAAGTATTATTTAAAATTTAATTGTAGAGCTAGTTAGCTGTACGTACCCGAACACAGAGGCCAAAGCGAGAAGCGAAATATTAAACCTATTCAAAATCCGGGCTTTCAGTAGTAATAAGCTCAAACTTTTAATTGGGCAATCTAGATCTGAAACGAAATGAAAAAAAACCCTACTTAGGGTAAATATTTTTTTTAAATAAAAATACTTAATAAATAATCTTTCGGTTATTATAAATACATAAAGTGTAGCTATGCCATAATTATTATCATCGATAACAGTTATTGACATGAAAACAGCCTATTGTTTATGTTTTATGTGAAATCAGGTTTGAAATATAATAAAAAACGAAACAATTGAATGTGCGGATTGTCCCAGAAAAAAAGTAGCTTTTTCTATTCAGGTTTCCAGAAAATCTGTTTAAAAATCATCTGCGGCATTCAAAATGGAACAATAAACTGTATTAGTAGGGGAAAGTTTTTTCTCGGCCCTTTGCGGAGACGTCCCCGCCCCTACCGTTTCTTTGAATTAATAAGTAGACGCTAAATTTAAATTTAATGAAACAAGTTCCACGAAAGTGCGGAGTTATACGTATTCAGTTCATAACGGTGTCCTCATCTTGTTCTTTCGTTACCCCGCTACATTGTCTTAATGTAAATTATTTACAATTAATCACAATACCTTTTCTTTGGCGAAGTACTAACTACTAGTGGACAACGTGAGTCGTATTTTCCCTGAACTTTCCCATTTATGTATTCCCTGAATTTGCGTTTGAAGGTTAAGGTTAGGAAGTTTAAGGAAGATTTTTGTTTCACAGTATATACTGATACACACAAATATATGCTTTTTTGCCCGAATGCCCCAGGATGAGGTGATGTTTTTCGAGAGTATGTATGTATTTATATATGTATGTATGTACTTATGTCTATTTATTTGGCACGGCTTACAGCCTAAACGACAAAATGGATTTTGACTTATATAATATGTCGTTAGATTCGTCGTAGTTATATATTTTTCAAAATTTTATATTTTTTTACTTCCAAAAGCATCAATTGGATTTTAATTTTTGTATAATGTAATTTAAATCCTTTTCCTCGTTTGCAGTCGGGCTTGTGATGCTTTTATAATTTATTCTTATATTTGTTAAATGTGATTTGTGTAACAAGTAACAAACTTAGGTACCTGCTGAAAAACAAACAAGTAATTTAGAGTCGAATGTATCATGGTAAAATTTTAAAGCTGATTTTATTAGAGTGCATAATGATTATTAAACAATCTTAATTATAATTAATAGGGTAGGTCCGTTTTATTGGAGTCTCGAAGTTTATGTAGTGAAAATTCATTTCCATCGATTTGTTGACAATAACTTCCGTGTACAGAATAGCTTAGTGGTGTATAATAGGAAATTAATTAAATAACTGAGTCTCACGGGATCTCATATCTGCCAATTATTAGCACACATCCTTCCTATGTAAGGCCGTTGTTATGTATTACGTAGATATATTGTATTGTAATCATTATCGAGTTTGCTCGTATCGATTACCAACTTATGGTCGTATCCACAGTCAAGTACAGCGACGATTTCGAGGTATATAATTGTAGAAAAATATCCATTTCAATCATTGTGAGATCGAAAATAGGCATAATTATTTTCTTCAAGCATATTTAGACGTTCCTACTGACATATCAATTACACATGTTGTAATGAAAATTTTAGCCTTAATTAGATGAATATAATAATATTCTCATATTTTGTAAAAGCAGCAGTTTCTTCGATCAAATAAGCCGGCGAAGCAAAGTACCTACTCAGAGATTTTGCGCAGGTCTAACCCGCGCTGTGCGTGCAAGCCTGGCTAACGGAATAGAGAGTGCGCTTGTGTCAACGCAATCCCTTGTGCACGTGTAGACATCTCCTGCGTAGATGGCTGATCTTGTAAACGGTTGGCCATTGTGGGCGGATCGGTGCGAAGGACTTTATTATTATTGGTTAACGATCAGGTAATCGACTTAGTCATCTCGTGACTAAGTTAATTAAAACAATTGCTAGAACACATTCGCAATTCTATTTAGGGCTGCGAATTCGCAATCGTTGCACCTGTAATTGGCGTTTCGCTAGGTGTACGCAAATATTCCCTATGTGGGTCAGCGAATCGCAGAGCGGCGCTTCGGAATGCTCAGCGGTACAAAATGATTCATGGAAATTGTTGAGTAATTGAAAAAAATACGTTATTGCCATTTGATGCATTGCCAACGCGTTCTGCGCGATACCTCCAATATTCACGTGTGGTAGAATTGTAATCAATTTTGGTTTTGTTTTGTATATGATAATTTATATGTCTGGGTAAAAATCTGTGGCGCCAGTTACGAAATACTTAAATTTTATACTTATCCTTTATTATACCATAAGTAACTCTTTTTATTTTAAGTTAGGTATAACAATGGGTACATAATTATACTCATACTTATGATGGGTTTACCAGTAATACGTAAGGATGATACAGCCAGCCAGGCAGCTCGCTACCTACGTTGCATGTTAGAATGCTAGAAGTTAGATAGGTCCCATGTAGGCACCTATTCTGTTGCCACTATCCGAATTCAGCTATAGTTATTTTATTTAATTCTTTAGGTATTTTCAAGAAAAATGTACTAACCATTCAGCGTTGCCAGACGTCCCGATATTGGCGGGACGTCCCGATTTTTAAATCAAAAGAGATGTTCCAAAATGTATGGAGCCTGGGCTAGGACTTTGTACACTATACTCTAAAATAGGGAAACACACATAAAACAGGTTTTAACTATCCATTTACTTTAATTTGGCTTTATTTGCTAGTAAAACTTAAGAATTTTTACTTAGAATTGCAACACATAACAAAAAACTGGCATGGCGGAAAAGTGTCACTGTCATGTGTCATTTTTATTAGCAATGGCGTTAAAAGTATTTTTATTACAGTGCTCTTTGTATTTTTGTTTCTCTTTTCTCATACATCATTTTATTAATCAAAATATCAATGATAATCAATTCACTACATACAATAAACGCACACAACCAACTGAGACAAGTGTGACAGCAGCAGTAGCTATTGACAGCTGGCTGGCTGACAGTTTAATTCGGCATCTGTAAGACGCCGACGCCATGTTGAATATAGATATAAAATAAATGATAATTATAATTACAACAATAATAGTAATTTAAACGAAATATTGATATTTTTACCGAATTCCATGGATTTTTCTCGATTTTTTTAGGTGGTGTACATATTCCTAGCCCATTTTGCAACAACTCCTTTAATGTCCCGCGCGGGGCCGGCTCAGTCCCGCTTTTCGAAGATAACTCGACCATGCAGGCAGTGTGCTGAAGAAGCACAGACAAGTGTGTACTGACCCGGCACGTAATGAAGATAAGAAAAGAGTTCTTCATCTTTATTAAACAGAAAAATGAAACTTTAAAAGAAGTTAAATCTTCACAGAAATATCATGAATAAGTAATTCTTATAAATAATTATTCTCTTATTGTAAGTTGCAATTTGTAACACGCACTCCACAGGCTATTGTTTGGAATGCCATATTTTTCTAATGAATGTTTTTTTTTGATTACTGTTTTTTTTTATTCTGAAGACGAATAGGACTCAACTATTTAACGAAAGGGTAAATCTGATGTAAATATTATATTTTTATTGAAATACTTTTTCTATGGCTATTTTTGCCATCTATTGTCACGTAAACGTAATTTTAATTTCAATAAAAAGATAAATACTTATATGAAAACTTCTGATTATATACGTGTTTTTACTATGTCCCGCTTTCGACGAAAGAATCCCACTGTTTTCACTCAAAAAGATCCAAAATCCCGACTTGGCAAAAGAAACTGGCAACGCTGTAACCATTGTACATAAACACAGTTAAATAAGGTAGGTAATACAGGATACAATAAGGTTTCCACCTCAGGTTTCCACAGATAACTTACACTTACAATACACTTACAAAGTTTTTTCTTCTGTGGCATCCCTACGGCCTATATCGGTTTTTTATAACTCTCGTTTTAATTTTTAAGTTTATTTATTATTTGTTCGTAATTTATGTCTTAAATCAATTTATTCACTAAATTATCTCAATGTTATAGTGGTGCACGTTAGTTTTTTAAGTAATATCTGGTGATCGACGTCAAAAACTGATGTTCAAAAGTGACTGTTCTTCGCTAAGTACTTGGTGCCGGTTTATTTGAAACTGTATAGTTATTTTGAATTTTTTACGTGTCTCACATTTAGGAAAACAGGATAAGTTATTTCAGGTTACTTTACATCTTTATTACCTACGTAACGCAAGTAATCCCGTATTACGAGCGCCTGAAAATTGATTGTTACGAACAACCGTCAACATCAAATCCTTAAATAGTTTGTTAACACAGTTTCGTTTGTTTGATAATATCTGAATTGTCTAGATAATATCTAATTATGATGACTCGTAGTGCACATGCTCGCCAGGAAGAGTCTAAACTCAGACTGGCGTTAACAGAGTTGAAGGAAACCAAAGAGCTGTGTTGTCAAATGAACAAGGAAAGGGAGGATAACGAATTAGAATTTATAAAAATTTTAAATGAAAATAAAAAACTTAAAAGTGAAATGGCTAAATTGCATACACAATGTATTGATGCCCTAGATGCTCGGGACAGGCTCCAAATTGTCGTAAATGATTTTGATAAATGCTCAGAAGAATATGTTTTGGCCCTAAATCGCATTACCTTCTTAGAGGAGAAGCTTAGAGTGTCCCAATCCCAAATCTCACAGTTAGAAACTGCAAAGTTAACTGTTACCACCTCGCTGAACCAAAGTCTTTTCGATGAGTTGGTTGGCAGTGCCCCGAGCATGGTTCCTGCTGCTCTTAGGCAAAGACCCATAGCAACTATTGATTTAACATCTGGAGATGATGTTCCACTAAGTACATCTGGGGGTATGACTAAGTGCAGTAGCAAAAAAATAAAGAAATATATAAAAATTAATAGATATATAAAAAAAACTCAGAAACTGGTAAAGAAACATAAATTCTTTATTAAAAATGTTAAATTAAACCGGGAAAGACTAAATTTGATTGACACATTAGATATATATGCATCTAGGTTAGATAAGTGCACTCTGAAGCACAAGATGGACACCCAAAACTTGCAAGAAGATATCTTACACCTTCAAACTAAACTAAAATCAATATCAGATAAGTATTCAGATTCACAAAAATTAATGAAAGAATACACGCTGGCTATGAATGAGCTCATTAACAATAATTCATTGAGTAATAATATTAACCAGCCCTCAGTGTGCTCCTCATCACTGGCATGTAGCTCTATTCCTTTACAAACTTTAACACAACCTTCCCTTGATGTTGTTGGTGATTATATACCTGTAAGTAAGCACTCTGTTAATTATGTAACCTCAAATCCCACTGAAATTGTTATGTTTAGTGATGAAATTGGTAAGGACATGGGCCACTATTTGTCAGATATTATGAAGGGACATTCTGTCATAAATCATTGTATGCCTGGTATGACCTATGCCAATTTAATGGACAAAATATCTAGACATATATTTAGCCGGGATTCAACATTGATTATCTTGATAGGAAATAGAGGAAATGTGTCCAAAAAACTGTTATATAAATATCAAGAGATGTTATCAAATATTGACGTTAAAAAAGTTGTAATGTTCACATTTCCCTACAGTAAGGGTTTGCCACAGGATGAAAATACTAGTAGATATAAGTTAAACTTGACATTACACACATTGACACACTGTAATGTTTATGACATGGAAAATAAATTTAATTTAATAGACATTAATAACTTTAAAGTTAATTTTTATATGACAAAAGATAAATATTATCTTTCTAAATATTGTAAAAGAGAGATAGCTATGTCGCTATCATATTATTTTTACACATCAGCCAAGAACTTGGCTACACAGGTTGCTTCTTTTGAGCAACATAAATTTGACATTCATGTTAATCCAGCCAAGAAGTTGGCTATCAATAATGACAATCTAATTAATTTAAATTAGACTATACGACAACAGAGACCAACTCTGGCATTTTTGATAAAAATAATTGCAATATAAGCATTATGCAAAGCCCATGTAATATTAATACTAAGTTGCAACAAAATATAGTACCATGTATCAACCTGGTGCATCAGAACATACAAGGAATGTTGGGCAAAGACTTAGAAATTGAATTGTTCTTGAACGGTCACAACATAGATATTTTTTGTGTTACTGAACATTGGCTAAAAGATGACCAGTTCATGTTCAATTTTAACAACTACCAGGTTGCCAGCTCGTTCATCAGAGTAAACATGATACGCGGGGGCTCTTTAATTATTATGAAAAATAATATTAAATATAAAGAACGTACTGATGTAGTGAGCCTTTCTGTTGAACGTGTTATTGAATTAGCTTGCATTGAGACTGGGCAGTTTTTGGTGCTGAGCGTATATAGACCCCCTTGTGCATCATATGATGTTTTTGAAAATATATTAGAAACTGTTTTACAGAAATTGTCACACACTAATAAATCTATCATTGTCTGTGGAGACTTCAACATAAATATACTGGAAAATACTAATGTAACTAGTAAATTTATAACCTTATTTAGATCACACAATTTGTATAATATTTTCTTTGAGCCAACTAGGATAACCTCTTTTAGTGCAACATGCATTGACAACATTTTTACAAGTTTGAAACCCACACACAAAGAAATTATTAGTAAACTGGATTCCGACCACTGTGGTCTAGTTGTTACATTTCCTAGTAAAATCATCAAATTTCAACGAAACATAACATTTGTTCCTATAAATAAACACCGCTTATGTCAGTTTAAAGCCGCCTTGACTGACAGCCTACCTGTGTTGCCCTGTCATGGCGATCCGAATATATTATACAATTCTTTGTTCCGAGAAATCGATAATCGATTTGTAAAAATTTTTAAGCCCAAAACTGTATCGATTAATAATTGTGTATCGTTTAATGACTGGGCGACTGTTGGTATACATACCAGTCGGAGAAAACTGTATGAGCTTTATAATGAAAAATCTGTTAATTCCTCTCAGCTCTTTAAAGAATATGTAAAAAAATACTCAAAAGTTTTCAAGCGAGTCTGTTCGATAGCTAAGTCGAATTTTTTAAAAAATAAAATCCGAAATGCGGATAATAAGATTAAAACTACATGGAATATTATAAATAGCGAGACTGGTAGGTCATCAGTAAGAAATAATGATTTTTGTCTACATGTTAACAATAAAGATGTAACAGCGGATTTAGATGTAGCGACAGAGTTTGAAAGGTTTTTTAGTGATGTTCCTATTAATATAACGAAAACTCTGAATTCCTCGTCCACTTCCGCTGAAATAATATTAAATGAAAATGTACCACAGTGTGACACAGCTTTTAAATACTCTTTTGTGACTGCTAAAGACATCATAAAAACTTTTAAACAACTTAACCAGAAAAAGACGGCTGATGTATGGGGGCTTTCTGTCCAAATAATAGCTTATATAATTGACATTATTGCTCCTCAATTAGCAGTTATATTTAATAGCTGTGTCAAGAATGGAGAGTTTCCTGACCTCATGAAGCACAGTAAAATAATACCTTTATTCAAGTCTGGTAGTACCACTGAACCTACGAATTTCAGACCAATTTCGGTGTTGCCAGCCTTGAGTAAAATTTTTGAAAAGCTTCTTTTGGATCAAATGTTAGATCATTTCAATAAATATAACTTGTTTCATGATAAACAGTTCGGCTTTAGAAAGAATCGGTCCACCACTGACGCGGGAGTCGAATTAATAAAATATGTATATGAGGCTTGGGAGGAATCACAGAACGCCCTTGGTGTATTCTGTGATTTATCCAAAGCTTTTGATTGTGTAGATCATGATACGATGGTCAGGAAATTACGCCACTATGGTATAAGGGACAGAGCTCTTGACCTTTTAACTTCATATTTGCATAATAGAATTCAGAAGGTTGACATTAACGGTAAGAGATCTCCTGGTTCTGTGGTCTCCATGGGCGTCCCTCAAGGTTCAATATTAGGCCCATTTCTGTTTTTAATATATATTAATGACTTACCCTACTACGTAGGGGACAAACTAAATGTTGTATTGTTCGCTGATGATACCTCTCTTTTATTTAAAGTCAGGCGTAAACTCTATGAATACGACGAAGTAAACAATGTACTTTCTAAAGTTGTCCATTGGTTCAATGTTAATAATTTGAAACTTAATGAGAGCAAAACCAAATGTGTGAAATTTGTAACACCAAATGTAAGACAGGTGGCAACCAATGTGGAAATTAATGGAGCGAAGTTGGACCTTGAGGAGTCGACTGTGTTCTTAGGTATAACAATTGACGCTAAACTACAATGGGGCCCCCACATTAAGAAATTGTCAGGTAGACTGAGTTCCGCGGCTTATGCAGTTAAAAAAATAAGACGTTTAACTGATATTGAAACCGCTAGAATTGTTTATTTCAGCTATTTCCACAGTATTATGTCTTATGGTTTATTACTGTGGGGATCTTCTGCAGAACTTAATACCATTTTTATTCTGCAGAAAAGAGCTGTGAGAGCCATTTACAATCTGGCTCCTACTGATTCACTAAGGGAAAAATTCAAAGAAATAGATATTCTAACGGTTGTTTCGCAATTCATATTTGAAAATTTAGTTTATATTCAGAAAAATAGTGTATCTTTTAAAAAGTACAGTGCGATTCATAGTGTTAATACCCGGAACAAACACAATCTTGTTTTACATTCCACACGTCTCCACAGAACAAGCAAATCGTTTATGGGCCAAAGTATACGCTTCTATAACAAACTGCCACAGGATATCCGAGATCTTCCACTGAATAAATTTAAACCTTTGATAAGAAGCCGGTTGTCGAAAAAGGCTTATTACAAAATCTCGGATTACCTAGAGGATAAAGCTGCGTGGGCTTGAACTGCTCAACTCATGCAAGCTTAGAATTGTAGGCTTACAGTTTGTAACACCTCTTAATCTGGTGGATTACTGATGGCTGTTTCACAAGTCAATTGATTGATAATATAAAGATTATGTGAAAGTGTTTTGTGTCTTGCCTGTCGAGGTACTACTTAACAGCAGAAGTTAAATGTGAGCCACTGTGATTTTGGTTCGGTCATGCTCGCCATCGAAAAGTCTTTGCTTGTGGCGGCTTCGTGTGGCGGGTCACCCCCTTCCCTCTAATATGGTTGAGGGGAGTGATGGCTGCTGCTCGAGTCAACTCGTGCGCGGGTGCTGCTTGGGGGGACTGGTCCGACTTCTATCCATTTGGCCTTTTAGTTTGTCTTAATTTATTGTTTTCTTCTTTTCTCCCTTGCTTTATGTTTCGAATGGCAGGACACAATATCGCTAATGTCGATTCATTTGTAACAAAACAATGTTTAAAAAAAAAAAGTGAAAAAATGACAAGCCCGCTGAGTTTCTTGCCGGATCTTCTCAGTTGAGGCCGCGTTGTGATCCGGTGGTAGCTTCTAAAAAATGACGATTCAAAAGTGCTAGCGTTAAGCCTATTTGAAATAAAGATTTTTGAGTTTGAGTTTGAGTTTGAGTTCAATACCAATACAATACTACAGTTCCATCTCTTACCAAAAAATATTACAGGATATTTTCCGCGACATGAGAATTTCACCGATTGTGATATTCACACTGCAACTTTTACAAATACAAAGATGGAAAAATTATACCTAAAGGAAGAAAGAATTTAATATTTTTTTAAACAAAACATTTTTTGAATATACACATTCAATTCTTTTTTTTTTCAATTTAATTTTGGAACACAAAAGATACTTCAGTTTTAAAAGCTTTTTGAACGAAACTTTTAGAGTTGCGAACCCAGTGAACCAGTCGAGTAGGAACTGTTCATGCGCGAACGTAAAAAGGATCCGGTAAACAACATTTCCACGTTAGATGTCATGGACGTTTGCATTTTTATATATAACTGTGTATACCTACATACTCGTACATTAAAGGAATGTCTATTTGCATGTCCTTTTTTACGCTTCAACAATTGGGCTTTTCCGATAAAATTTAGGTACGGAGTAAATATTGTTACTACCTGTGATACAATCTAATCTGTTTGTTATAAATTTATGTCCTATTAATTTTATGTAGTAGGTACATTGTTGTTTTATTCTGTGCAGGTACATAAATTATAAAATAAATAAATTAGTGGTTAAACATTCACGTGGAAAATAACGTGTTTAACAGTAACACGTTATTACGACTATCCAGGCGAATGGTTGGTGGTTACTAAGTTAGGATTAGGATCTAATGGCTGGCCTTCTAGAGAAGTTCAGAGTCACACAAAGAGCCATGGAGAGAGCTATGCTCGGAGTTTCTTTGCGCGACTGAATACGAAATGTGGAGATTCGCCGAAGAACTAAGGTCACCGACATAGCTCTCAGAATCTGCAAGTTAAAGTGGCAATGGGCAGGCCAAATCGCTCGAAGAACCGATAACCGATGGGGAAGAAAGCTTCTCGAGTGGCGACCACGAACCGGAAGACGCAGCGTAGACAGGTCTCCCACTAGGTGGACAGACGACATTGATGCGCGTCGCAGGTAACCGGTGGATGCAAATAGCCAATTGTCGTTCATTGTGGCGTTCTAAGGGGGAGCCCTATGTTCAGCAATGGACGTCTACCGGCTGATGATGATGATGATGAAGAAGTTAGGATTATTTAGGAGTAAAAATATGGGCATTTAAAATCACCCGTATTTTCCTCCCTTTTTTATGAGCAAAATTAAATGTGACCTGAATGTGACTCAGTGAAACATTATATGATGGCTAGATGAGGGTTAGGCATAGAGAATATTTACGAAAGTTGATTTTTTGGGATTTTTAATATCGATTTAAACCAGAAGAAACATTTTTTATTATTTGATATTTGCCTTACTTTTTTTCTGATTTGTTTTTATTTGTGTTTTAAGGGTTCCATACCTAAAAGGTAAAAAAACAGCTGTTTAATATGGTTTATAATCAAAAATGTTAAAAACAATATCGTTACCCCTTATCTTCGGAGTTTGTGGAGGGAGAAATCTGAAATAATATAACTTCAATACGTCCAAAGATGGAATGGAACCTACGGAGCGCGAGTTGACTCACACTTGACCGGTTTTTTGTATTGATCATGAGTGAAATGAAGTACTTTTAACAAATATTGACTGAATGGAATCCTAGAAAAAGCTCTTCTAAGGTTGGAATGTTCGATTATTCCCAGTCGTCACCACTGGCAACGTTCCCACTGGTGACAAACGGGAAAAAAATCCCATTTGTCGCCAGTGGTGACGAATGGGAAAATGAAATCCCAGTTGTCACCAGTGGTAACAATCGGATATAGGAAGTCATCATCATCAGCAGACGGAAGACGTCAACTTTACCTGTTACGTGGTATTTTTTCCACATTTTTTTACGGTTGCGTCTATTGTGTGGACTCGCGAATGTAATACTAGATATATCTTAGAAGTTTTATCTCAGAAGCGAAAATGAAAATATCGCAGGAAATCGATCGAAGAGAATTTTACCAGCGACCTCAAAGACGTTATAGTAAATATTGTACCAGAAGTACTAGGACAACAGAGGGCACAAAGAGGCTTCATCTCTTTGTGATATGAAGTACCTAGTTTATCAGTTTGTATTATTATTATTATTACCACATAAGTGAGGTCTGGTGTTTGATATCCAAGTGCGACCTTCAATTTATACCAGAAGTACCAGGGTAGCATAGGACATAAGGAAGCCACATGAATAATGGTCTCTCAGGTGCCGATGCAACAGCCGCGAAAGTTTTAGTGGATACTAATCCGATATACCCTGGCTGACTACCACCGGGTGAACTTATCGACGGTTTCCCCCACGAGAACAAAATAAAAGTATTCTGCTCACTAATAAAGTTCCAATTTTCTAATACGTCATCGTGTAGGAATGAAAAAATAATATTTAATGCATTCCACATTCAGTCATGTAGAACTAGTAGGATTTTTTTCCTCGTAATCATACATGTAGAACAAAATGTAAAACTACTGGGAATAGGCCCCTATATTCAGCAGTGGACGTCTTCCGACGAAAGAAAGAAAATACATTTATTTGACACTCAAAATAACAAAGTAGGTAAAAATTTATAGTAAAAAAATTCCAAAGGTTGCGTCGGGTCCAAAAAGATGCTGCCTCAGCATGTTGCTGTGCCAAAAATAAACTCTGACGTATCTGATTGATGATGGTGATTATGTTTTTATTTTATTTCAGTGGCGACAATTGGGAATTAAAAGTCTCAATTGTCGCCACTGGTAACAACTGGGAATTTAATGTTTCATTCGTCACCACTGGCGACAAATGGGATTTTTTTTCCCGTTTGTTACCAGTGGGAACGTTGCCAGTGGTGACGACTGGGAATAATCGGGAATGTTTACCGTTAGTGAATTAAGCGCGGTCGTATATCTTTGATGGAGCTGTTACGCCGTTTGCAGTTGTTACAACAAGAAATTGTGGTGGCAGTGAAAAAATAATTCTAGAGAGATATTATACGGCTATCACTGTGTATGGAGGATAGTTCCATATATGATACTTATAATACTAATAGTTCCATGATGGGTATAATCAAAAACAGATTAGATTAGTGCCGAGTGGTGCCATGACATGATAGCAAAGTTTGAAGCAGGCTCGTATCGTTGAGTTTACGATATTATTGCAATTTGATATGGTCACAATTATTGCGTAGAGACCAAGTGACTGCGTCGTATTAGTCACCTAAGCCTAAAAAACTTATTAAAATGAAGAAGGGGGATTTTTTTTTTTAGTTTGCACTGGCTGTCTGACTGCATTGCCTAATGCAATGGTTTTTAAAACTCGCAAAATTTGTAGATTATGAGCTCGAAACCAACATAGTCTACTTACTTGTCTAAGTAAAATATCTCAAACCTCCAGAAAAATATTTGCTACGGATAGGGGTTCTCATTTACATTCACATTATTAAAAAGCTTTAAAATTATACCTATTGTTACTTAGGCTATACTTTCGGTTTCGACATGGGCTAACGATTTCAGCAAAATAAATAACTATTTTGCTGAACTTGTTAGTTCAAAAAAATATGTTTATTGGGGATAATCTCAGAATTTTTTTTTTGTGACTGTATTGAAAAAACTCTTCACATATACCTACTAATTTCACGCGAGTGAGGCAGCTATTTAGCTTTACCTGTGAGTCCGATGCGATTTAGATAAAAAAATACTTGAGAAGAGTTGGAACAGTCTTTGACAAGCAGTCGGGCGGGCCCCGCGCTGGAGTGTTTGCTCTGCACCGTTCGCAAATGCTACTGATTGCCTGTTTGTAGTAAGACATTTTTATTTCCCCAAGCGAAGTTCTAAGGCCTCGCAATTTGATGCTCAAGCGATGGGGATTCGATTGAGTACACAGATTTAACATCAATTTTTATATGTGCGCGTAAACGAAGCTATATCAGGCAGACAAAACTGGCCTAATTTATTTCCTTAAATCACATCTACAATATAATAGAGCATAAAACATACAGCCGTCTCTTTAGGTTAATTCCAGTATTCCACTTTCTTGATTTATACTATTTGTACACTCCTTTGCAAAAAAACGGGCGGTTTTGATTTTTCTACATTATTGGTAATAATTTAGTTCTAAAGAGGTTTTAATAGCCAAACTATGTTACTGGCACATAATAAACAGTCTGCGTATGAAAAAAAGTTCATGCCAAATTTTGCGAATGCGAAACCTTTGTTTTTAAAAATAATAATCCCTTTTTCAGTTTGTGAATTTTTACTTACTTTTCGCAGGTTTTCGGGTAAAAGGTTATAAGGTAACTAAAATTAACTTCTTGTTTTTTTTAGTAGAATAATTTATGTTTGGCGCATAATCCTGCCTTTTTGTGACTTAAAACAAATATCTTAGTGTCTATTGCAATGGCAGAAAAAGCAATAAGAGCTAGTAAAATTATAGCGCTGCTGGAAGAGGGGTGTAGCCAGTGTTACGTCTCACAGCGGTTAAACGTGAGTCGTTCAACCGTCCAAAGAACCTGGACTCGATACCAAGAGACAGGTTCCGTTCAGAGAAGGCAAGGTTCTGGGAGAAAACGTTGCACACAACCACGAGACGACCGCTTTTTAGTGACTCAGGCGCTGCGGAACCGCAAATGCAGTTACATAGACCTCAAAAGAAACCTTGAAGAGGTGCGAGGAATGCAAGTTAGCCTATGGACTGCGAGGAGGAGGCTTTTAGCAGCTGATATACGCAGTCGACGACCAGCGCGGGCCCCTAAGTTACTCCGTGAGCACCGCATTGCTCGATTGGGGTTCGCTAGAAATTGCCTATCTTGAACACTACGTAACTGGAGTAACGTACTCTTCTCGGATGAGGCTCGAATTTGTCTGCATGGTGAGGACCGACGTCGGCGAGTGTTACGAAGACCAGGAGATCGCTATGCCAACGTGTGTTTTGAAGAAATCACACCTTATGGTGGGGGGGTCCGTTATGTTTTGGGCGAGCGTAAGTTCTAGCTATCGTACTGAGATAATATTCATTGAAAATGGCTCACTAAATGCGCAAAGGTACATAACAGAAATCATTTGTCAACATGCACAACGCGCACTGGCTGTAATTGGTGATAATGCCATTTACATGGACGATAATGCTAGGGCCCACCGTTCTGGCGCTGTAGATGCTTATATGCAAGAGGTCGGTATTCGTCGTTTGGATTAGCCAGCGCGGAGTCCCGACCTTAACCGCATTGAGCACGTTTGGGACCTCCAAAAAAGGCGAGTACGATATGTCCAACCACCTCCACAAAACATCAGGGAGCTGAAACGTGTGATCTCAGCTGAGTGGGAACACATTTCACAGGACACCATCAAAAGCCTAGTGGAAAGTATGCCAAGAAGATTACATGCCGTAATTGCTGCAAGAGGAGGTAACACTCATTATTAATTTTTATTATTTAAATGTCTTTTTTTTATTAAAATTCCATAAAAATTCTCTTAGTCTTAATTTCACTATACCCATAAAAATTTTCATTTTAACACGGCTCTTTGTTTTCATTGACTGAAACACCGATTCCAGGATTTAAGTGTTAAAACCTATATTCTCGTTGATAATAAGAAATTTCTAGTCATCTATGCTAATGAAATACTAAAAATATTAAAATTATCCATAGAAAAGCCAATGACTGTAAGGTGCCCGTTTTTTTTGCAAAGGAGTGTATAAGAGAACTGTCGGCGATTACGCTGAATCAAAAAAAGAACAATCGAATACGGTAGATAAAAACTAAATAATTATAGACATACAAAAAGGAAAAATTCAATATTACGTATTCAAAAACAGAAAGGCTCAAAGTAAGGACTATTTACTCTAAGAAAAAAGACACAACAAAGTAATTCTGATGTACTTACTACCTAAAGCATCGATATATTACTGCCTATTAAATAATGTATCGATTACCTAGAGCAATATAATCAGCAATAAATAGGATTAAAATCGAAGCACTTTATAGGCACGAGCTGCATTTAACCGATTTTTATTCCACACATTCGTATTGAATAACTTATATATTTCTGTATCGAGCTTTTAAATCGAATACAAAGCTAAAACATGAAATCCGAAATCATGCAGGTACATAGGTAGAATGTAGGTGACATAAACGAACAGCGGTTTAGTCATCTTTTGTTTTATTTACAGACACCGCATACCTATTGTATCAGATAGTGCTTTTTATGCTACATTTTTTATCCAGTCGGAATCGGAAGGTATTCCGACGCGGAGCCAGTATCGACAAGCGGCTTAGTTTAAATTGAAACATATTGGAAGAGAAGGGATTCCTTACCTTACGCGCTCTGTTCCGTCTAAAGTTCCATTTGTTCAAATAATGTAACCACGTAGATGTTTGCAGACTCTGGATACAAAGCAATGCATTGTGTACTGGATAAATGATGTTTGATGTTATTTTGTAGTTTTATAGCTTGAGTGTCTTTATCAAAGATAAAAATACGCTATACTATCGCTCTCGTTATATCGTTCTGTAGTGGTATTCTGTAAGAAGATTTAACTACCTCGTAAGCTGAATACGCGGTTAGATATCAAATTCGTTCAATTTTGATATCTCACCGCGAGTCACCACTCTCCTCTCGGTTATCCACTCTACCAGCTGACGCATCATCCATAATATGAGGACTAAAGACATGTTCTTTATTATACAACGCTCAAACTTAGCGACACAAACGCAAAGCGATCAGGTACTTAAACGTGGGATTTCGATACGGCAAACAAATGCAAAAAGTCAAAACCTGTATTGCGTTTGGGTTAGGCTTCAATACAGCGCATAATAGCTCATCCATCACTATACTTATTTTCGTTGCTAATCAATCAATACTGATGCTGATATTTCTATACCGTTCAGTTTGCTCATTTTCATCATTACATTGTACAAAATGAGATACTAAAATGCAGTCTATCAGTATAAGTTATTAAAAAATATCGGCCCCATAGCGAGAACTTGCGTTGTAGTGAATTTTATGACGCATGCACTCTATTTCAGTTATTTCATTTCAGTCAGAAATATTTTATTACACTTCCTATTTTGCTGAACGTTCGCGATTGCACGTGTTATGAATTTCAAATTATACACCACCATGCAGCTTCGTGTCGCACAATATTTTATATTGCTTTACTACCTAACGTTATGAATGTCAATTCGGGACAATCGAGAATTTTATTGATGATACATAAATTGTTAAAATCCAAGTATGTTATAAATTCTTTTGATAATGCTTTAAAATGTTTGGCAGCGAACGCAACACGCAATGTGGTTTATGGTGCACATCGTGGTATGGAGTCTAATGAACACCAATGATATTCTTGAAACAAAGAACTATATTGAAGGAGTTGTTTGTTCAATCAGCCTGTAATTGATACAAATCAAACTCGTAACACATAACAAGTAACATAACACATACTACAGATAGAATATAAACCGTCTGTGATATGAGACCGAAAACAAAACAACACCTTAGAAATGTATAAATGTAGGTGTAAAATTCTTTGCATTTATTTCAGTGTATTTGGTTTTCGGAGATTTTGATTAGATTGTATGACACAAGTACCTATGTGGTACCGACCGAGCCACAGTAGGTTTTTTAACCCAAAAATTGGAAGTCGTTGTTTTATTCGCTTATTGGATGGAAAAGATAATTCTGAAGCCAAGATTATGAAAAGCCCAGAAATATCGAAAATATTTTTTTGTTCGTATTTGTTATTTATATACACACACACTGGCACACGGGAATTTTACTCTTTGCTTCAGAATTAACTGTTCTATCCAATAAGCGAATAAAACGACGACGTCCGATTTTTGGGTCAAAAAACAATCTGTGCGGGTATTGTACCGGGAAGCTTAACATGTTAGTGATCTTTGTATTATTAATATATCTAATAACATTCTAATCACTTTACCAACACAGAAAGACCTCAATATTTTTTATGACCTTAACTAAAACAAATTCATTAACTAAAATATCATTCTCACATTTGTCAGACTTTCCTGTTTAGTTTTCTGTTTTATTTAAAGGTGAGCCAACGATTGCTATTATTTTATTAAGCTGCGCTTCCAGTGAGATGGAGCAGAGAAAGTGTATAATTCAAGGGCAGATGTCGGCTTCCGTAAGGTGTGCAATATTTCTACTCCATTACCTCTCTCATTTCGCACGACTCCAGCGCCGGCGTGATTGGTAGCCGTACATTATACCTATACTGCAGCTGTTGAGTGTTATCTCTGTGAATAATATACATCATACATACATAATGTAATAGGTAAAACTAAAAATAAGGAATTATATCTTTATTAAATTAAGTAGCGACCCGCCGCGGCTTTGCAAGGGTGTAATTTAGAAAAGTCGGTTGCAAAGAAATTGTTTTTGTTCTTACATAAAAACTCAATTAAGATTTTTTCTATATTTCACTTTCAGTGCAAAATTATCTAACTGATGGTAAAAACCGCTTAAAAATCCGTTGCGTGGTTTAGGAGGAGTTAGCGGATATACAGAGAGAAGCGAAAAGCGATTTATGTAAAGAATACAAACACAATATATACATCTAACTTGATAAAGCAAGTAAAATTTTCTCTACAAAATGTATTACCATTAGCAATAAGTAAGTCAGCGCGTGTACCCCATAAACTGACAAAAAATTAAGGGAATATTGCCTAATTTAGTAGGTATTGCGGTATTGCACAACTCACTAAATACAGTTTATTTTCACATATATTTTTATATCTTCTGAAAAATACATACAGTAAACGTGGCAGTTTAGAAAATATGTCCAGTTTTTGTAAAGATAATACAAAGACTCCTTAAAACAAACCTATTTTTGTTATATGCTGTACTTCTCAGTACTATATTATAGTGTGGTTTTTGAGCTGTTTAGTTAAATCAAAATAGGTTTATTATTATTCTAGTCTGCTATGATTCTCCTTCCTTTATTAGGTACATTTCAACTCTCAGCGAACACAAGCAAAACCACTAACAAAATCTTTATATACTTCGGCATAGTTCAGAAGTCTCTCTCGCCGAACAATAGCCGAGATTGTCCTTTATATAGAACGTCGCAGACAATCGGAGGACTTTCATGAGAATACACACACTCGGTGATTTAGTGTGAAACACCAGCAATAAATAACTGACCCGGAAGGGACAAAGGTACAACAGTATCGTCCAAATGAATTGAAAGGGGCTCATACATAAAACAACGAGTCTTTGCCCGACTACTTAGATCACCTCGCCTGCTTGGAATCACGACCGGTAATTTACATAGGCACGTAATACTTCTACTATTTAATACTATTGTAGCCTCCGGAAGCCGCTTGATTTATGTTCATATATGCTGAAGGTTTACTGTTTGCATCCTGTAGGAAGCAACGGTTTTAAATCGTATTAGATGAACTGCTCAGAACAATAAAGGCCTGATTATCTGAAAATAAGATGACCCATTGCCATTGTTTCAACAAGTATTTAAAAAATATGACAAAAAAAAAATCAAGCCCGCTGGGTGTTCTTGTAGCGGCCGCGATACTATCCGGAGGTAGTTCGTAAAAAATGATTTTTGTGTGTCCGTGTGCTACCCCGGCCACCTTCGGCCACATACATACTACCGGCCTATACATAATAAAGACGTTTTGACTTGGACTTTGGGTGAGTATGTACAATGTCCGTCCTGCGCTTGATCTTTTCGCGGTTGTGTCGTTCTTCGGTCCCCATCGCATTGTACGAGTTAAGGAAAGGAGAGAGATATATTGTCAAAGATTGGGCAATGTGACTCTACCGGCCAGGAGGACACTGCCTGACTGCTAGGAAGTATAAATAACCTGAAAAAACACATGACGCTGAAAGATATAACTGATTATCTACAGTTCAGCATATCGTCGTTGTCAAACCAAAATCTGCTATGTGCAAAACCTCTATTTTGAATTAACGAGTAAAAACAATCTCGTATAAAATTTTATATGAATTGATAGTTGTCAAATAGTGTATCACATAGCAGATTTTGTTTAACAAAAATCTAGCTGCGGCACATATCATATTTTAAAAAGTGGTCGTAGATAGTCGTACAGTGCTCATAGACACATAACAGTTTTATATACGGTAGATAGGGCTGTGAACTATACGAAAAGGTCAAAAAGTAAAAAATCTCAAAAAGTGCACATAGCAGATTTTGGTTTGACATCGACGATATGAAATACCTTTCCTCCGATATGTATTATGGGTTGATTAGGGTACGTAAGCAATATAAGTTTGAAAGACAATCAGGCAGCCAGTGCAAAAGTGGCTAAATCCACATTTTTACCGTGGTGATTGATATTAGTTTTAGCTCCCACATAAAATAGGAATTCTAGATTTTTTCAACATGGAGAATTAACCTCCAAAATTTCTTCAAATTATACCTCTTGTAGTATTAGAAATCAACTTACGCCTCTTTTGGTCAAACGAAGATGAAGAAAAGCAGGTACGTATATATAAAATTCTGAACCATAAACATGAAGAAGATACAAAAATTAACGAGATACGTTATAAGAATATAACCTTTCTGGTGTTTGTGCGCTAAATTTGTGATGGATAGTTATTTTTGAATTCTTCGAGAGTTAAAGATTGAAACATTGTATTTACTACGAAAGTTAGTTCTTGTTCTACGTACCGCATTGCGTTACCTGTATTTTTATTGCTTCCAATATCAACTTTGTGATCAATTGAATCCAACCAGTCTGATCACGTCGCCATCTTGATGTTAACTTTGTTGGTTATTTGTTTGGCGAGGTGTTGGCATGACAGATATTGGCACGTACTGGCTATTTGTAAAAGGTAGCTTGGAAGCACTTAGCACCAAATTCCTTGCTAAACATATATCTTGAACATTTTTATTGCATTGCATCTAGTTTAGATTCGAGAGTAATTTATTTATTTAAGGAAATCATACAGCTATTATAACACATAAAGATACATTTAGATGTTTAAATCATTAGCAAAACAGTTTCCACGAATAGGTAGTTCAAAGTGAACACAATAGAACACAAGTAAGTGAAACAGGCAGACCAAGCTTAGAATTTTACATACTGAAGTAACGTATTTAAGAAAAAAAAAAAAATGTTGAAAATTGTTTATTTATGAATTGTGTGTCTTTAATACAAGTATAGTAAATATAGCAATATTGTTTTTCAAATTTTATGCATTTTTTATTATTGCTCTACGCCACGTTCACAACAAAACAGGCATAATGAAATCCAAGATAAAACGTGGACATAATTTAGCGATTTACCTGCTGTCTCGAGCAACCTGATCACACGAGTTAACCCGTGAGACAAATTAAGGTAACTTTAAAGTTTGTGCGCGTGTAGATACACTGTATATAGGGGTAAGCAGAGTAATGCTTTTAGCGCTTGTTGTTATGCTGTGGGCGGGCGGCGCCGACGTCGGGCGGGCGGCACATAAATTCCGATTTATCGCCAGACCTGCCGAACTTTCTGGACGCCTCACTCACCGCTACTACCTCATTTTATTTAACTTCTTTATTGCCCCGAAGTTGTAGTTGCGATAAACGCTGAGTAAGCGTCGTTAGGTAAGTATATTGATTTTGTTCATGAATTATTTGTAACTGAGTCTCGATACCGCTAGTTCTTCTATCGATCTTTTATAATATTGGCGTGAATTTTTCTTTAATTCCTGTCTATCTTTAAATGTCTATCTACAAGAATGTGGTTACAACTTTTATGGCACTTTAAGACAGTTTCAGATCAATTGGTTATTTTGTAGTATTTATCACAATAAACACAGTCCTCTTATACCAGAATGATATGCAGCTAGCTCAATCGCTGTGCAATTCCTTAAATATCAAATGTTGTATTTTTTTTTGTTTTTTTTTTTGGGAATGATAGACGCTGTTGGCCGCAGATGGCCATTACAGCTTGGCGTACATACCCTATGTAATACAGTACTCTTTCTAGTACAGGGGGAAAGCTAATTATGGCCTTATGATGTACACAAATGTACCAAGTGCTTAAATTGTTTAATTTTATGAAATAAATCATTCAATATTTAATTTTACACATTTTTTAGTGTGATGTCTATTGAAATTTGCTTATTTTTTTATATATTAGAAATATATAGGTCTCGTTATAAATAAATATATATATTTTAAAGGCAGGCGCATACCATCACGCGAATCGTCATGCTTGTCTCGTCAACTAATAAAATGTTCGTCTCGGCTTGGGTCTCGTCACTAAGATAAATAAAAAAAAAAGTTTTGTCATTAGTTAATCCAATACTTTCAAATTATGAAAATCCAAACTAACATTTTTAGTAGTTCTGTGAAATGCGATTAAAACAAGTAAGTACTTAATATAGCTCAATGTGTAACACGGATTATTTACCTACAATTTGAACAACAGAACATAAAAGTGTAATTTATTTGCATTCACCTTGGCGTTAAGTCATTTTTCCGACGAAAGCGCCAGGAAAAAATAGCTCGGGGGAGAAATAAAAAAAGGCAAATTTAATATCGCCAGTCGATAATGTGGCAGTGGCATAACTATAATATCGCAGCCATTTTATTCTGCACGGTGTTGCTAGTGCTAGAAAATATTTTACCTATTTTCATCTATCAGGTGCGGCTCGATTAACGTCCATTAAAGTCTTACTGTTTGTACAGGGATTTTCTTTTAAATCTTGACATTTAGGTTGAGCTTTTGAGATGTGGCTGAATATAAATCCAAATAATAAATACTTTAAAGTAAATACTATGGATGAAGGCTTACTTACCAAGGATCAGGGGGTTGATAATGAAAATGAAAATTTTCAAGTACTTAATATGTAATTACAGCTAGAGGCGCTGTTATTGATAAGCTAGTGTGAGCTTTATTATCCTGGATTGCATCTCTATTTTCATCATAAACAGCCACTAGCATATAGTAACTAAAAAAATTCTAACTAAAGTTCTTCCTTACCTTACCAAATCTCTGTATAGTGCGAGTATTGATCGGAAATACTCTCGTACATTTTGTGGTGTCTAATGTATGGAGAAAATACATCGTTTCGTTAACCATCAAACACAGACACCCGGATTCTTTTTATTTTCGTTTTAGAAAGCTTACGGTAGAATATTACAATTATGTAACTAAATGTGTCATAATATCGCTAATTAGGTACGAGCTTCCAGATGTCGAGTATAACCTGGCAATACAGCCTGATGCGGCAGGTAGCTGACGCGGCGCCAACTTTCCAACAAACAAACCAATAAACGTCGCGGAGACAGTTCCAGGGGAAGAAAGCAATTATTTATCTTTCATACTGATATATGCGCAGTCGGTGCGTGGTAATCCGCTCACCTGCCCCCGCCTGTTACTGCCAACTTACATTATTGCTATCGGCAAAATGAATTTTATTTACGACGATCGCTTTGTGAGAAACTTTTTGATGCGGATATGGCTTTGCGTTTATGCGAATCGAAAACATGGATGACATTATTTTGTAGCAGCTTTTAATTTCTCTGTTTCTTTTTTAGCGAAGTAATAACATGGATTTGTCCTATTCTATAATACCAGATTCCTTCCAGATTTTCTTTGAAGCACAGGAAGTAATTACATTCAACGGAGATAGCTTTTTGCACGGACCTGATTCGACAGTTTACTACATAACCTGCCAATAAAAAATATGCCAAAAAATGCCAATAAAATAAAATTAAGCGAATTTCCAAACAGTTTCATCGTCCAGATACCTACCACCGCAGTGTCTGATATCATAGTGAATGTGTAAACATAGCTGTGTTTCGGTGGGACGAGCACTATAGCTGGTGAAATTACCGGACACAAGAGACTTAATATCTAGTTCTAGAGACTTACTATCCGTCTTTTGGGGTCGGCAACGGGCTTTTGGTGTTGCTAGCATCCTTATGCTGCGGACTTTTCCATCAGGCGGGACGCATGCTTGTATGGCACCTTGGTGGTGTAAAATATTAAATTGTGTATTATTTATACACAATATTCTTTGTAAATACGCAGAGTGTATCATAAGAAGGACACACACATAATTCGGGCGTAGGCCTCATTTACGGAGACGCGGGGCGTCGCGCGTCGCGTGTGGCAGCGCGGCCCGCACTAAATTCAAATGTAGGGCGTTGTATGAGTGCGTTTACGGAGAAGCGATTTTACACGCGTTTGCTTGAAATGGAGCTTGTTTTACGGCGGAGCCCGCGGATGGCATCGTCACGTCCCACGCGGCGTTCATCGCAGCGGCGCACGCAGCGGTGATTCTCGATGAAGCGATGCCTGTGGCGGAACCTTCTGCCAGTCTATTTGGTAATCGTGCAACACAGACGTAGTCACCATCGCAATGGAGTATGATATGATCGATATTTTATTTAGAAGAAAATTGTATGTTAAAAAGTGAGTTGCACCGCCACTCTTCCCGCCCCGCGTCTCTATAAACAGCATAATATATTGCTATAAGTCTGTGTTTACGCGTGCGATGATACGTGCCGCTTCACGCGCCGCCGCTACGTAAACAATAAAACGTCCGACGCGACGCGCGATGCCCCCGCGTCTCCGTAAATAAGGCCTTAGTGGCTAAGAGGTGCTTTAACAAACACGTAAGGTTCGCCGACCGCGAAATGTCCATCCATTCGTGCTTGAAACCGTCAATTTATGAGCCACAAGTTTTATTTCACATCATTATGAAGTAGTGCTGGAGCTCCGTGAAGTCCGTATGAGTCGTAGATGCAATAACGCTGGAAAAGCATGCGGGCGTGGTCGTTCAGTAGCGCTCACTCGTTTTACGGTCGTTTTATGAGAGTGCATTCAAGAATGTTATTCTAAAAATATGTAATATGAATTGGGTTTCACAAAATTTAATAGAAAAGCTATAAGTTATTAGTAATTTGATTTTTATGACGATAAGTAAAGTACGGGTAAGACGGGCCGGGCCTGTTGGTCTAGTGGTTAGACACCCTGGGTCTGGGTGGTCCCACCAAGTGTCTCCGTGTTATTTATATATTTAAGTAGGTATGTATTTAAAAAAAGTATTAGTAACAGTTATCTGATTTCCATAATACAGGCTCTGCCTAGATTGGAATCAGATGACCGTGTGTATAAGACCAGAATATTATTATTATAAGATAACATACAATAATATTATTATAAGATAAAATACTTAGTTGAAATAGAACTAAGAGTTAAAAGATTTAATTCTAGTTTATCTGTAAAGTTTACCAAACTACAATATTGTTTGATCAGAGATAAACCATGTCGAAACAGTGAAATAAAATCAATCTAATGAATTTAATTACATAAGTTTGTGTTTGTGAAGTGACGCAAAAAGGCAAGCGTAAAAAGGCACTTCTAGTAAATGAGCTTCCATGCTGTTACAAATTTTCTGTCCTTATTTTTATGTATAAACATTACGTTAGTCGCACAGTAATGTGTCCGTAGAGAGATAGTGAGTGAGACACAAAATCACCAGCTAAAGTCAAGAAAACTTTCTAATATTTTAATGTTATACTAGGAAGTGGTCTCCGTACCTACTAAATTGATTTTGACGTGAACTGTACCTACCTACTTTAGTGCTCGGTTGGTAATAAAGAGTGAATATATCAGCCGTATTGTCCGTATAGTTTTAAATAGGTATTAGTTTGTGCTTTGAAGTGCAGCAGTCTGAGGAACAGGTTATTCGACACAAAAAAGCCGGTTAAAACACAAAGAGTAAGTTATTTTTCGATAGCTTCTTTACTACCGATGGATTTGAAGACTAAGCACGCAATGCGAAGCTCTTAGGCCTCTGCCTCGAATCTTGCGGGCAGCCAGCGGGGTGGCACGGGAGCGACAGCGGCGCGGGTGGTGTCCGCCCGCGCCGCCGCCCGCAAGATTCGAGGCAGAGGCCTTAGAGGTAGTTAAATGCGAAATTGTAGAAAAAATATGTACATACTAGTGAGCCGTCGTACTTTTACCTGGCATTTTAGGTTTCTACACCTATTTAGTCCCTATCATAAATATGCATGCTTCATAAAACAATTTTGAAAAAACTGCATCAAATATACAGACCGACGTGACACAGATCAAGACATCGGAATAAAACTCAAAACGGGAAATATGTGCGAACAGGAAAATACATTTATTTTAAATAACAAGGAGCTAATCATGTTTAACAACCCCTCTCGTTATATTTCACAAGAACGCTTCGTTCGATTGAACGTATGTGTAATGTAAGAATACCGATAATTGGGCAACTTGATGTAACAATACTACGCGTGGATTTTGTGTAGGTTTTTGTGTTTCAAATCGAATCAATGATATATTTATTTGCATAATAAGGGTTATACAGATGTTAACAGGTTTTTGGGTACCTACCACCATACTAGCCTTTTGACATGCAAATCTATCTATCTATTCTATGCTTATAATAAAACTGTAACAGGTCCAATTCTGTACGTTGAAGATATTTTGAAAATTATGTTTGGAGGGCATTCTATAACCTATATACTAAAGCCAAAAATTTTTTGTTTTTTATTTTTGTCTGTCTGTCTGTCTGTCTGTATCTCGGCTGAGCATCACGACGAAATTACTGGATGGATTGAAACGAAACTTGGCATGATTTGAGTTAATACTCCGAGGTAGGACATAGGCTACTTTTTATCCCGACATTCGGCACGGTTCCCTTGGGAGAGGGGTATGGTCAAAATGTGTACTTGGTTATACGCTTGCTCCGATTTTAACAATTTTTCATTATAATTATAATAATTATTTGTAAGGGAACACTCATAGACAGTTGTTAACAATGTTTGGAAATCGATCAGGTTAAGCAACGTCAGTTAAGGCAGGCAGGTTAGGTAAGGTCTTTAAATAGATGGGTGACCGTTTAACGCCATTTGAACTAAACGTCTCCGTGCTTCGGAGGGCAAGTACAAAGTGGGTCCAAGTTTTTAACCGACTTTAAAAATGGAGGTTTTGTATTCTATGCGAATGTACTATGCGTTTCAACTAAGAATGTGGTCGCCATGATGATCGCGACTGCGGAACTTCACTCGTTTTTTTACGATTTTTGTACCGACAGCAAAGTAAACACAAAATGAAAAATTCGCCCCGGTTTTGAATATTTATTGTCATGTCTTATTTTGCTATGTATTTTTGTTAAAACAAAATTTTTTGTAATTATATATTTGAAATGGAAAGATGGCGGCCACATTCTTAGTTGAAACGCATAGTATATTGTTGAAAGTTTAGTTAACGTAAACACAGCGCGGGCGGAGCTGCATGGGTCAGCTAGTATTACATAAATACTATTATAATGCATTTCTGAAATGATAAGAGTGTGCAGAAAATTGTTTGAGGAATTCTTGGACTAAATAAAAGTTGTGTTCAATAAGCCATTTGCGCAACTCATAACATAATCTATTATAAGGTATCGACTATCCACTTTGGTAAAGAAATATATATAAGTGGGGCCATGTGCAGGCAACTATGTCTAAAAATTTCAAGACAATGATACGTCAAATGATTGTTTTTTAATATTTTTTGAAGTGAAACTTCTTATGCGACTTCCAAAAATGTTATCATTTAACGCGTTAGACGTTGTGCGTTTGATGTTAAATGATAGGCGACAGGCGTTAAATTTGTTAAGGTTATGAAAGCGCTCATGTGACGCCGTCACTGAGTGAGTGGGTGAGTGGAAGAGTGCGTGAGTGGGTGAGTGGGTGAGTGGGTGGGTGGGTGAGTGGATGTGTGGGTGAGTGGGTGAAACGGTGAGTGGGTGAGTGGGTGAGTGGGTGAGTGCGTGAGTGCGTGAGTGGGTGAGTGGGTGAGTGGGTGAGCGGGTGAGTGGGTGAGTGGGTGAGTGGGTGAGTGGGTGAGTGGGAGAGTGGGTGAGTGGGTGAGTGAGAGGGTGAGTGAGTGCGTGAGTGAGTTGACTCCGTCGACTCCGTTGACTCCGTCGACTCCGTTGACTCCGTCGACTCCGTTGACTCCGTTGACTCCGTTGACTCCGTTGACTTCGTTGACTTCGTTGCGCGGGGAGGTGGAATAGAAAGAGACAGAGCGAGAATGAAGTTTCACTTCTTCCGCGCGGAGGTACTCCACGCACGCAAATTTTTTTTTTATATATACCTAATAGTATAATACTATTTTCTAGATAAATAATCTTAATAGGTCAGCCAAAACCGCGGCAGGTCACTGTTAGTGGCACGCGGCAGTTATTAACAATCAACAACAAGAAAATACTATACTTTTTTGATCTCTCGGAAAACAAAATAATGTTTTTAATTAAAAAAATGACATTCTTTTGTTTTTTTTTAAGGAAAACTCGAATATGGGGTGGTCTGGAAATCACGTTAATTTTCCTTCATTTGTATGCGACGGGATTCGGGAATAGTCGCCTAATTAAAAAGAGTCTCCTTTGTAATGCAGATACGTTGGCAGGCAATCAAAGCCCCGCTCATTTCACCAGGACCCCTCAAATAAATATCTGATCCTCTAAGCCTATCAAGTGACTCCTTGGCGCTTCTTTTTAATAGTCACTTTAATTAAAAGAACTCTCTCGTTGCGCCGCAAACGTAAGCCTTACAAGTCAAAGGAGGTCATACTTTGTAGCTGCTTCAATCTTGGCTTCAATACTTTGATTATATTATCGGAGTAATTCAGTTGACAGGCTATTGTTTAACTTTGGGTAACTTTAAAGACATTGCTTCAGTGTATGCAGGTCTAGAATGTAACACGGGTTAATGAATTTCATTTTAATTTAACTTGTTTGAAACATTTGTTTAATTCAGCAACGGCATGACACTGTTTGAATGAAAGTCTAACTAATTGTTAGGATTATCGTAATAACTCGTTCGTTAGTGTAGTTTCTAGTTTAGTGGCCTTAGTTTTGAATATGAATTCGTATTTTGGGAGCTTTCAACGCAAAACTAATCAATGTAATGGACGTTCATTCGCTCTTTAGTTGTAGGCACAGCGATGCAGGCACACAGGGTACTTTTCCCTGTATTGTTGTTGATAAACATCGGGCCTAAACTAGTTTATAACGAGTAAAAGAGATTGTGGATCATAATACTAAAATCTTTGCTGTGAATCTTTTATTTCACAAAATAAACATTTACTTTATATACTATGAAACAAAGTCGGAGTTTGACGGGCTTGTTGGTCTAGTGGTTGAACACCCTGGCTGTTAGATCGTGGGTTCCATTCCTGCCAAGTGTTTTTGAATGAGTGACTAATTTTGTTAGTAATTTACGTATTTGTTTCTAGCACTGACTTACTAAAACATTTTTTTGTAAGTCAGTGGTTTCGAGTTTTAGGAAACTGAAATTAGGTTAATTGGCTAGGTTTATAGAAGTTTTTTTTCATTTGAGCGAAAATATTATATCTACAGGTACTTACTCTCGCGGTCACGAACGGTGTATCACATAACCGCTTACACGAGCCGTCGCGGCAGGCGTCCCAAAACACCTGCGGGCGGCGCGGCGTCATTCAAAAAATTTTGAATCAAAAGTGGACCGCAACCGAATTGGTAAAATTTAACTTAAAATAATGTAGATACAACAAAAACTACTACTGTAATACCGTATATAGTAACAACTAATGTAGGTATTAGTTGTAGTTGATGTAGTTTTTATTGTTATGCCTTATAAAATTGTGTTTCTGGTAAATGGTTGATAATTTGGTAGATCTAAATAATCGCGGACCATACGTAGCACCTACATACGTAACAAAAGCAATACCTACCTAACACGCGCATGCTTTAGAGATTAAAGTCCAAAAGACAATCAGTGGTATTATCAGAGTTTAAGCATTTTCTTAGTTTTTGTTCACCAGTCAGTGTAGGTAGTGCATGAGATTTTCTGTAGTTAGAGACTTGCACCGCACTCTGACCACGACGTCCGCGGCTAACTCTCGTATGCGCTTATATTGCATTCTGCGATGTCTGAACTGAACTTACTTAAGTAAAGTTCTAAGTTATTTAGTTGTTTTGGGCTGTGAATATGCTATGTGGATGGTTTATATTAATAATCATCGTTTCTTATTTGGCTGTAAAATTACATGCTTTCGCAAAGCGTATCCAAATGGCATGCATTTACATCTGCGAATAATTCTAAAGAAGCCAGCTCCAGTACCGCCCCTTACCGGGTAATGAATAACATGCAAATGACGGTGTCTAATGAAAGCCACGGCTCTTCGCTGTCTAGACTTTTCATAAAGTTTTGGGTCACTCGCACAGGGACCACTCGGTTCTTGTGCAAATTATATGCAACTGTGAACTTTAAATAGAACTTAATTTACATTGTTAGAATTGTGATATTTACAAATGTTATAATACTATACTTACTTTGTAGCCTCCGTGGCACAGTAGGAAACAGCTTGCTTTGCAAACCGGTGGTCGCGGGTTTAAAATCCGCTACTACTACTACTACTACTACGCGCGCTACTAGTTTGGTTAATGCAAAGTTGTTACTCCTCGCGACACTTGAACCCGCAAACGTCAGTTCACAAAGCAAGCAGTTTCGCACGCGTCACAGAGGCTACGAAAGAACGTAACGTAATCTCGTGGTCACGAACGGTGTACCACCTTTAGGACGACAATTCACGAGCCGGCCCGAATACGTGAGGGCGTGGTAAACGCACGTAATTTTGTTCAAACGGGTTTGATAGATAACTGGTACACCGTTCGTGTCCACGATAGTACGTTTCCTATTAAAAAAGGCTTTATTGATTTACTCTTACGGATTATATCGCGGTTTTTTTTATCGCGGTTTGTATAATATTCGCGTAAATAAAAGACATTATTTTATTTCTATCTAATATTTTTAACCATATTGTATTCATGTCAATGTTCATGTCTATCTACGGTATATATTTAAACACCTCAAACCTGTCTAGTGGTTCTATTGGATGCATACAAGCAATCAGGGTCTGAGCAGCAAGTGGGTTTACTTGTAATCGGCACTGAACATACACAATTTGAATATCCGGCGATATGCACTACCTTGCTTCCAAGTTGCCGAGATCCGTACGTGTCGGTCAATTGGGTAGAATAGTCGTTATTGATTCTAGATGGTAAGCTACAGTTATGGAATAATGGTCGATAGATTGAACTGTGTAGCATCTTGTTGGTCACATCAGTCTAAGTTATAAAAAAACTCTTTTAATTAAGAGACTAGCAATTTCCTGCGGCTTCGCCCGCTAATTTTTTTACACCCCCAAAGGTCTTTTTTGAAAATTCGCGAAACACGTACTGATTTATTTTATTTAGAGAATCTTTTCATATTTATTGTAATAATGACAAAAATAACTGACGATATTAAATGTGATCTATTAAATTGGGGTAAGTTTTGCACTTCCGAGTTGCTAGGAAATTTCGAGTGTGGGTCCTAGACGTCCATCAAATAGGGCGACAAGTCTTTTTTGTAGTCATAAGCACTAGCTTGAAATCCCACCTGATCGAAAACTTATTAAAAGGATATTTACTCCCTTGAAGACACCCACATTACATTATTATCAGGCGAAGGTTCTTACGAAAAAAATATTAAAAAAATTGCGCAGTAAATTAATTAATTAGGTGGGCGGAGCTGCACGGGACAGCTAGTTTTATATAAATAAAAGTACATAAATAAAAAAAATATAATGTATAAATTAAAAATTATTCACTATATACATTTATACAGAATATATTATAGAATTCTAGCAATATAGTATTTAATCTTATACGATCTGTAAAGGGCACATTTTCATATGATTGTAAACTACAGGAAATTATTTAAACAAGATATTACTGGGAAAAAATCAACAAAACATTTAATAACAACATAAACTAGTACACTTATAATGACTTACAATAATTATGGCTGGCTATGCCAGAGTAATTTATTAGAAACTTAAACAGTCTATATCTCTTAAACTACTGAACCGATTTTGATATCGGTCGATCGCAACAGGATTTGTAGTTTCTGAGAAATACGGGGATAAACCGACATAAAATAAATAAATAAATAAAGTAAATTTTGTATATGCCCACATAGATTAACATATTATGTAAATATTACTTATTTTTATTAATAATACATACATACGCGACGAATACAGAACTACTCATTTTGAAGTCATTTAAAAGGGAATCCTTATGGTTGTGCATGATATGACTTCGTCTATCTGTCTGCCACACCTATATATTTCAGGAACTACTGGTGCTATCGATTTGTAATTTCGATCGTACTTACCCAACCTCAAAACAAAAAAAAACATCAAATTATTCTATATCGAGTTCATCGATATGCATCGATAATGACCAAAAATGTCATGAAGATCCGACAATCACGACAGATTTTTTCGATAACTTCGTCAATACTTTGCTAGGAGCTACGTGTCACCGCACGTAGCTCCTAGCAAAAGATTTCTTTATAACAATATGATTTATTTATGATTTTATGATTTCTTTATTTTACAAGCTTCTGGCACAACCACCCTATGGCCCCACATCACACAACCTAATTCTTAATACAGTTCTTTCCAGCGATTTAAGTAAGGCCGAAGAGACATTATTTCATTCTCAGTGGGCCATTCGTCCCGTATGTATCTAAATACTCTGCCTATTAACTGATCACGGCTTGTTTGCTGTTTTATATCATTATAATTTAGTAACATGGCACTTTGCGCAAAATGTAAATAAGATTGTTCCTGAACGCAAACGCTTTGTGTAGTTTTAGTCAAAGCTGGCAATCGTGATAACCCATCTGCTCTATTTTCTTTTCACTTTACATATTCTATGTCGTATGTATGTGCTGATAATTTAATGGCCCACCGCATTAACCGACTCGCAGCCATCGAGGGAACCCCCTGCTTAGGCTCAAAAATAGTCACCAACGGTACTCAATTTAAAACGTCTCCCATATAAATACTGGTGCAACTTTTCTAAACAAAACACTATAGCCAGCGCCTCGCGTTCAATCTGAGGATAGCGACACATACACAACCGGTCGCTCACGCGCCCTGCGGCCGTTCACGCATCCGTCCCAAACTGTAGCCAAAGTTTAAGTTCCCAGAGAAACAGGTGGCAGAAGTTTTTATCGTCAATGGTAGAACTAACAAATGTATAGGTTTTACTCCTCTGCCTGGATGCAGGAAAGGGGACTACATGGTTTGTGAAATATAATATGTCAGATGAATGATGCTCCATATATAATTGTTTATAATGAAATAAAAGTAATTTTTAAATGGAATACATTAAGTATTCATATATTTATCGTAGGTACTAAATTATTATGCAAAGATTTCAGCAATCTAAGGACCGTAAGTACCCAAAGTAAAAAGTGGGAAGTCATCCTGACGTCAGAATGGCTTCCCACTTTATTTATTAAATAACTTTGTTATTACTGAGGTACAAAATATTTAAACATAGGTACAAAATAGTACAAAATAGGTACTAAATCTTGGCAAAGTTTCACGTGAATCCGTGCTGTGGTCCGGTCATCCTGACGGACACGAAAATGCGAGTCCATCACGGGCGCCGCCACAACCTTGGCCATATATTTCAGAGTCGTGGTCAAGATTACATATCGACTTTTTAGGGCCGTTTAATGGAAAGACATTTTTAGTAATTATCGATTCAACAACTAAATGGTTAGAAATTTTTCACATGCACACTACAACAGCAAATGCGGTAATAAAGGTTTTGCGGGAAACTTTTGCTCGATTTGGGTTACCAAGAGAAGTGGTCTCAGACAATGGTCCACCGTTCACGAGCAAAGAGTACGCCAATTTTATGACGAATAATGGTATTAAGGTTACATTCACAGCGGTGTATCACCCTGCGTCCAATGGCGCAGCAGAAGGGGCGGTCAAACTGTGCAAACGCGCAATTAAGAAATCATTGCGTGATAAATGTGACTTAGATGCTTCGTTACAAGCTTATTTAATGGCATATAGGAACGTCGAACACAGTACCACAGGTATCTCACCTGCAAAATTACTACAACACAGGAGTCTTAGATCGAGGCTAGATTTATTGCGAGGTAATGAGTTTGTAGAAGACAGAGTGCATGAAGCGAGAAAGAGACAGTCGAAATATGTTAAGTGGTCTGCTAGAAATTTCAGAGAAGGAGAGAATGTGTGGATCCGTAATTATGGTGAAGGAAGTAAGTGGCAAAAAGGAAAGATAGAGAGTAAGATAGGGTCACGTAATTATGTAGTAGGTAGGGAAGACGGTCTACCCATAAAGAGGCATGTAGATCAAATCAAGAAGAGATGGTTCGAGATGCCATTACCAAATGATACATCATCACGTGATAATTCGGCTACTGGCACGCTGCCCGAGCCTATTGTATCAGAACCGTCTAACGTGACCGAAGATATACCCAGAGACATGCAACCAGAACGCACGATCCAAGAGGTAACCGCGCCCGAACCTTCCAAGCGTATTCGAAGACCCGTCATACGCTATGGCTTAGAAATTGATTGAAATTTATTTCATTATGTTATAGATGCAGTTTGTACACCACTGTAGGTATATACATTTGTTAATTAAGGCATACCAAATTATATATATATAAATGACTATTGTCAATTAAGGATGAGGGTGTAATGTATGTATAAGGTAGTTTACTATAATTATTTATTATTTGTGTGGGGTAGGTTAAGCACCGTCAGTCTAATATTATACGCCGTAACGATCAGTTGAGTTTTATTAGATATCCCGAATTCCCTGTGCATCCGAAGATCTGGTTCGATAGTGCCTGATATAGTGCCTGGATATTTGTCATTTCCTAGGTGATCAAAGTTCACTAATTTATTCCACTCAAATCACCCAGCTCAAATCACCCAGTTGATTTGTTTCCTAGGTGATCAAAGTGGAATAATTAATTCCACTCAAATCACCCAGGTGATTTAATTCCGAGGTGATCAAAGTGGAATAAATTATTCCACTTTAATCACCCAGGTGATCAAAGTGGAATAGACCGAATAGAAAGAGACAGAGCGAGAATGAAGTTTCACTTCTTCCGCGCGGAGGGACTCCACGCACGCACATTTTTTTTTTATATATACCTAATAGTATAATACTATTTTCTAGATAAATAATCTTAATAGGTCAGCCAAAACCGCGGCGGGTCACTAGTTATTAACAATCAACAACAAGAAAATACTATGCTTTTTTGATCTCTCGGAAAACAAAATAATGTTTTTAATTAAAAAAATAACATTCTTTTGTTTTTATTAAGGAAAGCTCGAATATGGGGTGGTCTGGAAATCACGTTAATTTTCCTTCATTTGTATGCGACGGGATTCGGGAATAGTCGCCTAATTAAAAAGAGTCTCCTTTGTAATGCAGATACGTTGGCAGGCAATCAAAGCCCCGCTCATTTCACCAGGACCCCTCAAATAAATATCTGATCCTCTAAGCCTATCAAGTGACTCCTTGGCGCTTCTTTTTAATAGTCACTTTAATTAAAAGAACTCTCTCGTTGCGCCGCAAACGTAAGCCTTACAAGTCAAAGGAGGTCATACTTTGTAGCTGCTTCAATCTTGGTCTCTTGGTCTTCAAATTCAATACTTTGATTATATTATCGGAGTAATTCAGTTGACAGGCTATTGTTTAACTTTGGGTAACTTTAAAGACAAATTTAAAGGGTGGGTGCAGCTACATTCTGATACATACCCGGGGTACACCCCGGGTTAATGAATTTCATTTTAATTTAACTTGTTTGAAACATTTGTTAAATTCAGCAACGGCATGACACTGTTTGAATGAAAGTCTAACTAATTGTTAGGATTATCGTAATAACTCGTTCGTTAGTGTAGTTTCTAGTTTAGTGGCCTTAGTTTTGAATAGGAATTCGTATTTTGGGAGCTTTCAACGCAAAACTAATCAATGTAATGGACGTTCATTCGCTCTTTAGTTGTAGGCACAGCGATGCAGGCACACAGGGTACTTTTCCCTGTATTGTTGTTGATAAACATCGGGCCTAAACTAGTTTATAACGAGTAAAAGAGATTGTGGATCATAATACTAAAATCTTTGCTGTGAATCTTTTATTTCACAAAATAAACATTTACTTAATATACTATGAAACAAAGTCGGAGTTTGACGGGCTTGTTGGTCTAGTGGTTGAACACCCTGGCTGTTAGACCGTGGGTTCCATTCCTGCCAAGTGTTTTTGAATGAGTGACTAATTTTGTTAGTAATTTACGTATTTGTTTCTAGCACTGACTTACTAAAACATTTTTTTGTAAGTCAGTGGTTTCGAGTTTTAGGAAACTGAAATTAGGTTAATTGGCTAGGTTTATAGAAGTTTTTTTTCATTTGAGCGAAAATATTATATCTACAGGTACTTACTCTCGCGGTCACGAACGGTGTATCACATAACCGCTTACACGAGCCGTCGCGGCAGGCGTCCCAAAACACCTGCGGGCGGCGCGGCGTCATTCAAAAAATTTTGAATCAAAAGTGGACCGCAACCGAATTGGTAAAATTTTATTTAAAATAATGTAGATGTAGTTGTAGTTGATGTAGTTTTTATTGTTATGCCTTATAAAATTGTTTTTCTGGAAAATGGTTGCTAATTTGGTAGATCTAAATAATGAGCGCGGACCATACGTAGCACCTACATACGTAACAAAAGCAATACCTACCTACACGCGCATGCTTTAGGGATTAAAGTCCAAAAGACAATCAGTGGTATTATCAGAGTTTAAGCATTTTCTTAGTTTTTGTTCACCAGTCAGTGTAGGTAGTGCATGAGATTTTCTGTAGTCAGAGACTTGCACCGCACTCTGACCACGACGTCCGCGGCTAACTCTCGTATGCGCTTATATTGCATTCTGCGATGTCTGAACTGAACTTACTTAAGTAAAGTTCTAAGTTATTTAGTTGTTTTGGGCTGTGAATATGCTATGTGGATGGTTTATATTAATAATCATCGTTTCTTATTTGGCTGTAAAATTACATGCTTTCGCAAAGCGTATCCAAATGGCATGCATTTACATCTGCGAATAATTCTAAAGAAGCCAGCTCCAGTACCGCCCCTTACCGGTTAATGAATAACATGCAAATGACGGTGTCTAATGAAAGCCACGGCTCTTCGCTGTCTAGACTTTTCATAAAGTTTTGGGTCACTCGCACAGGGACCACTCGGTTCTTGTGCAAATTATATGCAACTGTGAACTTTAAATAGAACTTAATTTACATTGTTAGAATTGTGATATTTACAAATGTTATAATCCTATACTTACTTTGTAGCCTCCGTGGCACAGTAGGAAACAGCTTGCTTTGCAAACCAGTGGTCGCGGGTTTAAAATCCGCTACTACTACTACTACTACTACGCGCGCTACTAGTTTGGTTAATGCAAAGTTGTTACTCCTCGCGACACTTGAACCCGCAAACGTCAGTTCGCAAAGCAAGCAGTTTCGCACGCGCCACAGAGGCTACGAAAGAACGTAACGTAATCTCGTGGTCACGAACGGTGTACCACCTTTAGGACGACAATTCACGAGCCGGCCCGAATACGTGAGGGCGGGGTAAACGCACGTAATTTTGTTCAAACGGGTTTGATAGATAACTGGTACACCCTTCGTGTCCACGATAGTACGTTTCCTATTAAAAAAGGCTTTATTGATTTACTTTTACGGAAGATATCGCGGTTTTTTTTATCGCGGTTTGTATAATATTGGCGTAAATAAAAGACATTATTTTATTTCTATCTAATATTTTTAACCATATTGTATTCATGTCTATCTACGGTATATATTTAAACACCTCAAACCTGTCTAGTGGTTCTATTGGATGCATACAAGCAATCAGGCTCTGATCAGCAAGTGGGTTTACTTGTAATCGGCACTGAACATACACAATTTGAATATCCGGCGATATGCACTACCTTGCTTCCAAGTTGCCGAGATCCGTACGTCTCGGTCAATTGGGTAGAATAGTCGTTATTGATTTTAGATGGTCAGCAACAGTTATGGAATAATGGTCAATAGATTGAACTGTGTAGCATCTTGTTGGTCACATCAGTCTAAGTTATTAAGAAACTCGTTTTATTAAGAGATAAGCGTCTTGATTTAGAGAACGCCAGGAAGATAGGAAGAGAACCTTGCCTACCTTGCTTTTCTGAATGGACTCCCAGAGTCTCATAGCTAAGGGTTCACAGCGTCTATGAAAGGTACCGGGGAGGTTGTAGTGTGTGAGCAATCTGTTTTTTTTACTTAGGTCTGGTTGTCTTAACTTATTGCATATTCCAAGGGTACGCTGCGTATTGCTTTCTCTATCGTCATAGCGTTTTATCTAAGTCTTTACAATACCTCTATCAATGGCCTATACTTATTCTCCTGGATACTCGGTATATTCATAATAGTTTTCCCCATTCTTTTAATATGGTCACTATGTAGGTGAAAGCTTTCAACAAATGAAGATAAAACGGGTCCAAACCCACATCATGCTCGTTATGTTAGAGACATCTGTCTTAACATATTCTATTTGATTTCGATATTTTGGCCATTTATACGTTCTGCTTAGCTTAATAGAAATTATGTATGAAATTTTTATGATAAAGCTGACTGCTTTCCGCAAATCCAAGTAATGAAGCTTATGCTGCAATATTATGCAATCATAATTAAGTAAGTAAGTATATAAATTTCATCTTATTAAGCACTGCTGCTCGAGTTAATTCGTGGGCGGGCTTAGATCATTAAATGCGTGGGTGCTGCTTGGGGGGACTGGTCCGACTACTATCCCTTTGGCCTTTTAGTTTGTTGTAAATTCTTCTTATTTATTTAAAATATTTCTCTCTTGTTTTATCTTCCGAACGGCAGCAGGCTTAACATGATGTGCAAATCTTGACAGACAAGTGTGAGTATGACGTCACTATGACGTAGTATTTCAGATTTTTGTATGGAGAATTGAGGTTTCGGTATTGAAAACTACGTCATACTCCACACCGATCTTTCAAGATTGCAATTCGTGCTAGGCCTGCAGGACACTATCACTGATGCTGATCCAATTGTAACAAGACAAACATTGACTAAAAAAAGTGAAAAAATTACAAGCCCGCTGAGTTCCTTGTAGGATCTCTAGCTGAGGCCGCGTTTTGATCCGATGGTAGCTTTTAAAAACTGGACCATTCAAAATTGCTAGCGTTAAGCCTATTTGAAATAAATATTTTTTGAATTTGAATTTGACTTGACCAAATATGTAAATGTTTTTCTATTATGAGGCATTTTACTTTTCAAAGGACTTGTTAAAAATGAGATCTGGTACGTACACTACGGGATAGGATACTATATAAATGTACTCACTTCTATACATGACGGATCCTCGTGACACAAATACGTCTGTTTTATATCGGAGATAAAGCCCTTTAGATCCGATTGAACGCGAGACGTCGGGGCTCGATTCGATTGTTGTGCGAAAATTCACAATATGGGAAATTGACAATATGCTCTCTTGGAGCGACCTGTTGCCATTCAACTTTATCAAACGCTTTTTATAAATCTGGCAAAGAAGCGCTTTTCAGAATATATTTTTGGTACATCTCTGTAATAGGGACGGAAATTGGGATGATGGTGTTATTCTTGTACAAAAAAATCTATGTATACATCATGTATGTACTATACATACGCACCTACTACATGGCGGCAGTCCATCAGCGAAGTTTGAAAAAATACATCATACTATTCGTACATCTACATTTTTACTGTCGGCGGTATCTAGAATGTCACTATGTAGTTCACTATGTAGTTTTTTAGTTATTAGTATCTTTTTTAACCCCCGACCAAGAACTAGGGGAGTTATAAGTTTGACGCCTATGTCCAGAAGTCTGTCTGTCTGTGTTATCTTAGCGGTCCAACCAGTGAACGGATTTGAATGCGTTTTTTTATTCGAAAGCTAGTTTAAGCGAGATGTGGCGAGCCGTTTGAAGACCATCAGCTTTTTTCTGAGTCGGGGTTGGGATATTTTGTATACAATAGACATTTTTCATTACTTCTATTAGTTCGAAAGATCTGAAATTTAGAACACATGTAAATCCGATGATACTAAATAAAATGGTAACCTTCACCAGGGTCTGATGATGATCAGCAAGAAGGTGGTAACAGTATCTCGGCCCCAATAAACGTAGACCCATGGAGTTTGGGCTCGTTGCATAGGTCTCGACGAGTAGTTGCTAGAAAAATGGTGATCAGGGTCTGATCTGAAATTTAGAACATATGTAAATCCGATGATACTAAATAAAATGGTAACCTTCACCAGGGTCTGATGATGATCAGCAGGAAGGTGGTCACGGGATCTCTGCACCAATAAACGTACACCCACCGAGTTTGGGCTCGTTGGGTAGGCCTCGACGAGTAGTTACGCCGAACATTAACGCCGAACAATAACGCCGAACATGAACGCCGAACAATAACACCGAACATGAACGTTGAACATTAACGCCCAACAATAAGGCCGAACATTAACACCGAACATGAACACTGAACATGAACGCTGAACATAACAACAATGCCGAACAATAACGCCGAACATTAACGCCGAACATTAACGTCGAACAATAACGCCGAACATTAACGCCGAAAATGAACGCCGAACGTTGACAACGAACAAAAACGCCGAACATTAACTCTGATCATTAACGCTGAACAATACCGCCGAAATTAACGCCGAAGTTGAACGCCGAACAATAACGCCGAACATTAACGCCGAACATGAATGCCGAACATTAACGCCGAACAATAACACCGAACATGAACGTTGAACATTAACGCCGAACATGAACACTGAACATGAACGCTGAACATAACAACAATGCCGAACAATAACGCCGAACATCAACGCCCAACATTAACGCCGAACATTAACGCCGAACAATAACGCCGAACATTTACTCCGAACATGAACGCCGAACGTTGACACCGAACAAAAACGCCGAACATTAACGCCAAACATTAACGCCGAACAATAACGCCGAACATTAACGGCGAACAATAACGCCGAACATTAACGCTGGAAAATACCGCCAAATAATACCGCCGAACATGAACGCCGAACATTAACGCTGAACAATACCGCCGAATATTAACGCTGAATTTCAACGTCGAACATTAATGCTGGACAATATCGCCGAACAATAACGCCGAACATTAACGCCGACCAAACAATAACGCCGAACAATAACATCAAACATTAACGCCTAACATCAACACCAAACAATAACGCCGAACAATAACACCAAACATTAATGCCTAACATTAACGCCGAACATTAACGAAGAACAATAACGCCGAACAATAACGCTGAACATTAACGCCGTACAATAATGCTGAACATTAACGCTGAACAATACTGCTGAACATTAACGTCGAACAATAACGCCGAACATTAACGCTGGACAATACCGCCGAACAATACCGCCGAACATTAACGCCAAACAATACCGCCGAACATTAACGGCGAACAATAACGCCGAACATTAACGCCGAACAATAAGGCCGAGTATGAACGCCGAACATTAAAGCTTAACAATACCGCCGAAAATTAACGCCGATTATCAACGCCGAACAATAACGCCGAACATTAACGCCGAACAATAAGGCCGAACATGAACGCTGAACAATACCGCCGAACATTAACGCCGAACTTCAACGCCGAACATGAACGCCGAACATTAACGCTGGACAATACCGCCGAACAATACCGCCGAACATTAACGCCGAACAATAAGGCCGAACATGAACGCCGAACATTAACGCTGGACAATACCGCCGAACAATACCGCCGAACATTAACGCCGAACAATAAGGCCGAACATGAACGCCGAACATTAACGCTGAACAATACCGCCGAAGATTAACGCCGAACTTCAACGCCAAACATGAACGCCGAACATTAACGCTGGACAATATCGCCGAACAATACCGCCGAACATTAACGCCGAACAATAAGGCCGAACATGAACACCGAACATTAACGCTGAACAATACCGCCGAAGATTAACGCCGAACTTCAACGCCGAACGCCGGAAAAAAGCTGATGGTCTTCAAATTGGTGATTCAGATGGCCTTATATCTGAATCACCAATTTGAAGACCATCAGCTTTTTTCCGAGTCGAGGTATCAAACGCTTTTTACCCACCGAGCTTGGGCTCGTTGGCTAGGTCTCGACGAGTCGTTAATACTTAATTAAATGGTGTTAATGTTCGGCGTTATTGTTCAGCGTTAATGTTCGGCGTTTATGTTCGGCCTTATTGTTCGGCGTTAATGTTCGGCAGTATTGCTCGGCGGTATTGTCCAGCGTTAATGTTCGGCGTTATTGTTCGGCGTTAATGTTTGGCGTTAATGTTCGGCGGTATTTTTAAGCTTTAATGTTCGGCGTCCGAACAATAAGGCCGAACATTAACGCTGAACAATACCGCCGAACATTAACGCCAAACATTAACGCCGAACAATAACACCGACCATGAACACTGAACATGAACGCTGAACATTAACGCCGAACAATAAGGCCGAACATTAACGCCGAACAATACCGCCGAACATTAGCGTCGAACAATAACACCAAACATTAACGCCGAACATTAACGCCGAACATTAACGCCGAACAATAACGCCGAACATTAACGCCGAAGTTGAACGCCGAACAATAACGCCGAACATTAACGCTGGACAATACCGTCGATTAATACCGCTGAACATTAACGCCGAACAATAACGCCGAACAATAGAATAGAATAGAAGAATAGAATAAATTTTATTTCACACAGACAAATAATACAAAACACAAATAATTTAATAACAGTATTGTATGCACGTCGTCTGTGTGAAACAGGGCTCCCACTCAGCTTAATGCTTTGTTGAGGAACAAGCCACAACACAGCGCTGGTTTTCAGGGGCAAGCCCTAGGTGACCCCACGAACGCAACCCAAGGTAACTCTAGAAACAATACTTAACTTATTTATACTAACTAAGTAAGAATATTTAATACTTTAACTTAAAGCTATCAAGACAAACGGAAGAAAGTAAGCACGCACAACAACAATTAAAATCAATTAAACTTATAAACTATCTAAATAATAAAAATAAAATTAAAATTAAATCACATTAACCTGGCGCCAAGAAGTCACAACGCGGCGCGTGTCATCAACGCATGACTGAGATGTTCACTCGCTCTAACCCCAGCCATAAGGGCTGACGTATTATACTGTACGGGACGCTCAAGGTCAGGTGATGTTTACAGCCAATATATTAAAAATTATAAATAAGTACCTAATATTAAACTACATGGCCTAAACAATAAAAAACTTTTTACTACAATAAGATTGGACTATATTACTTAAGAACCATGGTGAAGCAACAAACCCAATGCCAAGGCCCCTTAATAGCCGCCTACCACCTGCGAAACGGTATCCAATTAACACAAACAAGTAAGTACTCACCTAATGACAAATTTCAATCCAGATATACTATTTTAGATACCTTTTTGAACTTGTAAGATACTCTTTTAAATGAAACTTAAATGTGTCTTTTGTTTTCAGGGACCTCATTCATCATCATCATCATCATCACCAGCCGGAAGACGTCCACTGCTGAACATAGGCCTCCCCCTTCGAACGCCACAATGACCGACAATTGGCTATTTGCATCCACCGGTTACCTGCGACGCGCACAATGTCGTCTGTCCACCTAGTGGGAGGCCTACCTACGCTGCGTCTTCCGGTTCGTGGTCGCCACTCGAGAACCTTTCTTCCCCAGCGGTTATCGGTTCGCCGAGCGATGTGGCCTGCCCATTGCCACTTCAACTTGCAGATTTTAAGAGCTATGTCGGTGACCTTGGTTCTTCGGCGAATCTCCTCATTTCGGATTCTGTCGCGCAAAGAAACTCCGAGCATAGCTCTCTCCATAGCACGTTGTGTGACTCTGCTGCTTGTGGGACCTCATTGGTGGAGGTATATTGTTCCAACAACGGTTGGCGGCATATTTGAAACACCCTTTGAAAGCGGTTGTTTTAAAACGCGGTATGGTTAAAGGGTTTGACGTGGAACGAGATGGGAACCGATCATCAGACCTCCAACTTAATTTTTCATAAAGGTATTTAGGTTTCTTCGCACTCACAACACCAAACAATAAAGTAGCCAAATGAAGCTGTCTTCGAGCAGCCATTTTTAGAATATTGTGCTGATTCAAATAAGGCGTTACATGGCTTCTCCGGGGTATACTGAGACAGAACCGAGCACATGCATTTTGAACGCGCTGAATTAAACGTTCTGTTCGTGATAGCAAACAAGGACCATAGACTGTGTCGCAGTAATTTAACTTTGATAAAACTAATGCATCAACTAGTCTTTTTCTCAAGCTCAGACTTAGGAAATCTCTCACACTGTACAGCACTTTAAGCCTATAAAAAACATTGTTTCACTATACTATTAATGTGATTCTCGAAAAGAAGTTGAGAGTCTATCGTTAACCCTAGATTACGCGCAACAGCTACCCTTTCAATATTATCCCCTAAGATTTTAACCTCTGGGTTCCCACTAATAATTAATTCTGTTTGATTTTTGCTGCCCATGACCATATAACTAGACTTTTTTGGGTTTAGTCCCAAGGAGTTATTGCTAGACCAGGTTGCCAACCTGTCTAAGTCCTCATTAATTTTTTGCACTGCTAATGCAGCATCCCTGGGATGAAAAAGAGAGATAAAGCTGCGTGTCATCTGCATATATGTGGTATTGACAATTCTGGATACAATTAACTATATCAGCAGTGTATAAAACAAAAAGTAATGGCCCCAATAAAGATCCCTGTGGAACACCCCGCGGCACTGGCAGCGGAGAGGAAACCAGGGAAGACCCATCCTGCTTACGTATTTCAACCTGCTGTGATCTGCTCATCAAAAAGCTTTCAAACCAACGCACTGTCGCGGGATCAAAACCGTAATACGATAATTTGGACAGTAGCAAGGTGACATTGATAGAATCGAATGCCCGGGAAAAATCAAGCAAAGTCAAAATGGTTCCCTCCCCTCGATCCCGCGCTTCCAGAACATTCCCCACGACATCCGCTAAGGCCGTAGCAGTTCCACGCCCTTTCCTGAACCCCGACTGTAACTCCGGGAGAATATCATTACTTTCTAAAAATTTGATAACCTGCATATATACGACACGCTCCAACACCTTAGATAAGCAAGGCAAAATACTTATAGGTCGAAGATCTTTGTAAGGTTGAGGATCCTTATTTTTCGGTATTGGTCGTACAATTGCTCTTCGCCATATTTCTGGAAAGTTTCCTGTACTGATAGACATGTTTACAATGGCTGTTATAGCTGGCAATGATTCTGGGAGAGTTAGTTTAATCATGTCTATAGATATTCCATCAATACCCTGGGCGTTAGTGGAAATACTTTTAATAATCTTATGAACAGTTTCCTCATCCACTTGCACGAGCGAAAATAATTCAGATCCATGCCTATTAAATTCAAAGTAAGTTAATTGTGAAATTGGTACGTTCGAATTACCTGGTATATCTAAAAACGCTGAATTGATTCCCGCAGGATCGTGAAAATGCTCTGAAAGTACGCTATCCCTGTCAGTAGGAACCACATGATCTCTTAAATTCTTCCACAATAGCTTTGGATCATCAATGTTATCATTGACATGTTTAGAAAAAAACGCCTGCTTCTCCCTAAATAACGACGCACTAGCTAGATTCTTTAATTCTATATAATACTGCTTATGCTCATCACGATTAGTGTTTCGATACCGATATTGGGCTTCATTCCTAAGTTTGAACATTAGTTTTATGGTATCAATGATCCAAGGCGTTGGTTTAGTTTTAAAAACTTTCGTCTTAATAGGCGCATGGACGTCTAGAAGTTGGGTTATAAAGCTATTTAGCAAACAAACCATATCATTTACATTTTGCAAACTACATACATCAGCCCATGGAATGGCGCGTAGGTCTGTTTCGAAATACTCAAAAAGTATATCTTTTAGAGGGCGATATGTAATGGTTTTACTAACTGTTTTTTCTTTCTTTACTAGAATGTTGCACGTAACAAATAAGTGATGCCCAAGCTCACAGATATGATCTACAATAACGCCGAACATTAACACCATTTAACGCCGTGTTCGGCGTTAATGTTCGGTCTTGTGTGTCGCTGCGAATAATAAATACAAAATCGAATTCGTATTCGTAGAAAAATGAGATATTGAACAGTGTAACCCTAATTTAACATATTATGAGTTACAAAGATAGTAATTGTATTGATACACAGAATAATACCCTCACCGATAAGACAGTCTTTTTTAACACGCTGCTTAAATTGCTTATATTTAGTATTTACCTATCCTTACTAATAATTTTAAGGGACTACCTGAAGCTATTTAAGATGAAAAAGAATGTAATAATTCCATTGCAACGCCAGTGGAACCTAACATTTTTTTTATATAACCAACGTGGCAAGTATGGTAACATGCGGCCCGCCTGATGGTAAGCAGTCACTGCAGCTTATAGACGCTAGTAACACCAGAAGAATCACTAGCGCGTTGTCGACCCTTAAGACATTAGATATTAAGTCTTTTGGGTCCGGTAATTTCACCAGCTATAGTGCCCTTCATACCGGAATACAGTAATGTTTAGACACTGCTGCGTGGCGGCATAATATCTGACACTGTAGTGGTACCTACCTAGACGGCCCCTTGCACAAGGAACCTATCACCCAGTAAGATATTTTTTTTTTTCAAACAACGCAGTGACGAAAAAATATGGACATTTCGTCTGATGGGAAGCGACACTCTTATTGTCAGCTGCACTGCTTGAACTGCCTCAAGAGACATTAGTTATGTTATCTTGAACCCGATAATTTCATCAGTTCAGTGGCCTTCACATCTTAATACAGTAATTGATACCCATTGCTGCACCGGATCTCTGTATCTGATCCCATTATACGAACTTTTACAAACAAGATCTACATACTACAAAATGTTTTGATTTCAGTTGAATTTATACAATCAAAGTACTTACGCCGTATAACGGCTAAGGGTGGCTCCCTTGACTGCCATGGATGTTTTTACAATACTTAAAAGTTGTATGAGTATTATCCTCAGTATACGTGTTCTATAGAATAAATGATTTATTCTGACGATAATGCGTACATAAGTTTGGTCGAATTGGCCTTAGGGCTTGTTTGTTTAAAGATTATTTGGTGCGAAGCAAACAGGGTTTTGCGGTGGCGCCGGCTAACCTCCGACTATTTATTTATACAGGACTTATGGTTTATTTGTTTACATAATAGCAAGGCAATTGAAGACTTATTAACTTTAAGTTCTTACTATTCCTGAGAAGACTTGAGGTTAGTACTTACTTCATTATGTTTTTTACATCATCGCAATTTACAATCTTCTAGTAATAGTAGATTCTACAAAGATTCAATGTGTCAGTAGTTCACTGGTTGCAAGTGTGGCGACTATAATTTTGTAGTCCAAGGTTAAGTAAAGTACTGTGAGAAAATTATCAGTAGCTTAGACCTGCTTTTGAATCTGCTCGCATCCCGCATCCCTTTCTCACGGATTCAAGAGTAGGTATTCACTCTAACATTGCCGAAATCCTTATTTTTTTTAGAGAACTCTTGTGTGGGTTATTTATTAATAAACCTCACACAGTAGTTATTTTGTCAATATGTCATGTCAATGAAGAACGCGTGCAGCTTAGTTCAATACTTTATTAGTACTAAAATTATATTCACACGAAAGAAGAGTGTGAACGCAAAAATGCATACATTGCAGAAAAAAGACAATGTACGAAGCTTACTCGTACAACTCTTATATTATCACATGATATGGACTATAATTCTCTTGAAAAATAAAAAGAGCAAGTATAAAATACTTTGTTTTACTAAAGAAAAACATCGTAGAGACATCTACATCCTAGAAATTCAAATGAACGTTCAACGCGGAAATAATGCCAACTGGCATTCACGGTTAAATGCATGATATTAAATATCTTGAATCCCTTTTACGAATGTCCCCATGTCACCAAATATTCCATTTATCATGGCTGCGCAACTAATGAATTCGCATTCAACTCAGCACTAGACAATTGGCAATCCCATTTGAATTTACATACATGAAGAAAAGAGGTGAAGTAAATAAGAAGCAAGCATGGCTTAAACACAGACTGGCTGTATATTATTAACCTGGAGATGAAATTGCGACCCTAAACAAAAATGAAATATATTACGAGCGTATACCGTCCGTTTATCACGCAGTCTAAATATACAATCGAAGCCTTATGAAATGTCGAATAAGGTTGGTTTTACATTGAGGACATCACGTGAGGTGAGTGACACCATCGCGTATGGTAATAGAGGTTTGTGTGATTTGCGCTCATGAGATTCAATTTCACGCACCTGTATGATTGACGGGGACATTATGCAGGTGTTCAGCCCTCCACATAATTTACTGTTTTATCATTTCTCGAGATATCGTTTGTTTCAGACCATCGTCGGCAAAGTTTTGATATTGTCTAGCACTAGCAGTTTCTCCCTACTCCCTATAAGTGATTACAGAAATAATAAATTAAATTTTAATGAAAAGTGTCTTCACATTTGAAGTCACCAAATCATAGGCATCAAAAGGCAGTTCTCGCTTACTTTCAACCAGAAAATGCATAGGTAATGGAGGAACCCAAAAACAATTACTTAATTGTTTTTATTTAGTCATATTTGGGCCGGTGCCGCAAAATGCCATCTAGTTTCTAGTATGCTTTGGACTCAGTGGAGAGGCGCGCTAAGAGGCTAATTGGTGATACTGGGTTAGTGCAAGCCAATCTACAAAGCCTAGAGCTCAGGCGCAACGTAGCCAGCCTCTCGGTATTCTACAGGATGCATTTTGGAGAGTGTGCGCAGGAATTGCATGACATGATTCCGATGATAGAAGGGGGACCTTCTATCATCGGACGTCGAGACGCACTGCGCATACACACCCTTATGTGGTGAAAGTGCCTTCAGTCCGGACTAAACGATTTGCATTTGCCTCTTCGTTTATAATAAGGACAGCTAAGGATTGGAACAGTTCGCCTGCGTCGGTTTTCCCGCCCGATTATAATGTGGGTCTTCAAGGTTAGAGTGAATAGTACGCTTTTAATAAGCTAGTGTGCTTTACCATCTTCAATTGCGTCGCCACTTTCCATCAGGTGGGTCTGCAGTCAAGCACTAGCTTAAGTTGAATTAAAAAATTATATAATGTCGGGCTGCATTCTGCAGTTATCGTTTTGCCTTTTTGCTTTAGAAGATCTTGCTTATTCACAATAATATGAATTAAGTGTATGTACAAAACAAAGCATTGTATTCTATTTTACTTTTTCAACTATAACATGAATACCGAAAAAGCAAAGCATGACTTTTATATTTCTACCTTCGATCATAGTCTAAGATTTCTACTTATAAAATAATTTTCCCAAGTATGAAATAATTTCGCATTTATACTAATTAGATATTTTTTTTTTCCCTTAATGCTGCTACCGTAAGGTAACACCATATAAATTACAATCTAGCCTAAAGACTAATGAGTAATATTAATTTGACCTAAACGAATAAATTAAAATAGTCTAAGAATGTATCCAATGGCACTTTTCTTATTCTCTCTATTATGATGAATACACTTTGTTATTGTGTTCTACACTGCACTACACACTGCACTAATTTAATATTTAAACTAACTCAAAAGGTTTTGTCCTTTTCAGTCTTCTCACTATGCCCGTGTTATCGAGGAGCTGGATAGCCTCGATATTCACATGGTGATGAAGCCGATATTGATGAGCTTCAGCATAATCTTTAATAATTTTGGCAACAAGGTCCATTTTATGGTCCCGATGGAGGTCGTTAATTCTTATGTACCAGGGCGCATTTACAATACCTCTGAGTACTTTGTTCTGGAATCGTTGTATAGTCTCTATGTTACTTTGTTTGGTACAGCCCCACAACTGTATACTATAAGTCCATACTGGCATCAGGACTTCCTTGTATAAAAGTATTTTGTTTTGCACAGACAACACGGAATGTTTTCCAAGAAGCCAGTGCAGTTTCTTGTAGCGAAGGCCTAACTCTTCGCGTTTCTTTTTGACATGAGCCTTCCAGCGAAGCTTTGCGTCAAGTGTCATGCCAAGGTATTTAGCAGTATTCTCATAGGGTATAGGTTGATTATTTATGTATACCGGATGATAATTAGACCTTTTGTTGGTAAAATCAATATGAACAGACTTCGATTCATTTAATTTTATTCGCCACTTTCTTGTCCAATTATAAATGGTATTAACGGCGCTTTGTACATTCTCCACAGCTTCTGCGTGAGTGACCCCTGTAGCCATAATGGCCGTGTCATCAGCGAAGGTTGCGATAGTGTTGTTTTCTAATTCTGGAATATCGCAGGTGTATAATAGATACAGGACCGGACCTAGAACACTTCCTTGTGGTACTGCAGCTTTGATTTGCTTAAGATCAGAATAAGCATCTTCCTGCCTTACTCTGAACATTCTATCTGTAATGTAGGACTCCAAAATATCGGAGAATTGTTTGGGCAACATTTTCCTTAGTTTATGTATGAGGCCCTGATGCCACACCTTATCGAATGCCTGGGCAACGTCCAGGAAAACTGTGGAGCACACTTTCTTCTCTTCTAATGCTTTTTCAATTATATTTGTAATTCTGTGAACTTGATCTATTAACTCCAATACTTCAGTGTGCGTATCATCTATATGCTGATGACTTGCAATTATATACACAAGCTCATGTAAATAATTTGTCTGAAGCCATTGATCACTTAAACCAAGACTTGCTTGCTGTTCATTATTGGGCTGAAAGATTTGGTGTATCAGTAAACCCTCACAAATGCCAAGCAATAATAGTTGGAAGCTCTAGAATCTTGAGCAAAGTCGACATTTCTTTTTTACCTGCACTGGTATATTATGGGACTATTATAAACTTTAGCTCTAATGTTAAAGACCTTGGCTTATATATAGATAGTACCCTTAGTTGGCAAGATCAAGTAGCTTATGTAAGCCAAAAAGTTACTGGGTCTTTACGGTCTCTTCTGCGTTTAAAGAACTTTCTACCAACTATAACAAAAACAATGCTTGTACACTCCTTAATTTTTCCACTACTTGACTATGCTGATGTGTGTTACTATGACCTGAATGCAGATCTCCTCAATAAACTCGATAGGCTTCTTAATAACTGCATTCGATTCGTTCACAATTTACGCAAATACGATCACGTGTCTGAGTACAGAGCGCAGCTCAAGTGGTTGACAATTCGACAGCGTAGAGCCTTGAGAGCGCTAACCACTCTTTACTCTTTACTTAATTCTACTTCTTCTCCTACTTACTTGTCTTCTCAGTTCCAATATTTATCCTCTAATCACAATAAATGCCTTCGCTCTTCGAGCAACCTTCTTCTCCAGTGCCCCTTGACCCGATCTAATTTTGTACACTCTTCTTTCTTTGTCCAATCCATACTACTTTGGAATGCACTCCCTCAACACATAAGGATGGCTAAAACAACTTTATCGTTTAAAAAGCTTCTAAAAGATCACATAATTAGTACCCCTTTGGAATCATTACTTCACTAGTCTGTTATTATATATATATATATGTATATATTTATATATATTAATAAGTATATATTATGATGTGTTTTAATTATAATTATGTATTATTATTTATGTTATGGTAATTATTTATATATTATATTGTTTTGTATATTTATATAGTTTATTTTTCTTTGTATTAATAGTTTAGTATTATAATTATTTATTGTGTTGTAGTTTTCTATTCATTTTTTTTTAATGTAGAATTTCAATGAATTTTTTTTTCCCTTTTATTGCACCTACCTTTGTAAATTTTCTGGACCACCCTAAGGTAGACTGGCAGAAAATGCCTCAGGCATTAAGTCCGCCTATGTACTAATGTGCATAAAGTATTAAATAAATAAATAAATAAATCTATTGTAGAGTGTCTTTCCCTAAAACCAAACTGATAGTCAGGGATAAGATTTCTAGCTTCTATGATAGGTTTCAAACGCTTCAATAGGATCTTTTCAAATAATTTAGATATTATTGGCAACAGCGTTCACAACACAACCTCGACATGCTAGCTTCTCATGGCCTGCTACCAGGTCATAGATTGGATACTAGAATAAATAGCTGCCTGGACCACATAATAACAAACCTTAACCCCAGTAATTTTATAGCTAAAATCGCGGTTCTTGATACGACGATTACTGATCATAAGATGACTAGCATAAATATTTATTGTAATAAAAGAGTTTATAAGGCCCCTAAAACAAAAACAGTAACTAACTACCATAATGCCCTAAAAACATTACAGTCAAACATAACTCCTGAATTAATGTCTATAGAGGACCCTGAGTTATTGACTTCTAACTTAATAAATATAATTACAGATTCGCTAAACAATAATACTAAAATAGTAAAAATTAGTAACAGTAAAAAAATAATTAAACCGTGGATTACGCCAGGAATCCTTAAATGCATAAAAAACAGAAATATATTACAAAAGAAATTAAAGCTAGATAATACAAACGAAATACTTAAGATCACATATCGTAGATACCGGAACTTCTGTAATAATTTAATAAAAAAACTAAAAAGACAGTACCAAAGGGACCTTTTAAACTCATCAAAATCCAGTAACAAAATACTATGGAAAAATATTAAAAGCATCACTAACCTAAATAAACAAAAAAAGGATAATATTGAACTAATTAACATAGCGGACAATCCCAAAGAATCAGCAAATCATATAAATAATCATTTTAAAAATATTGGTATGTTTTTGGCCTCCCAAATAAAAAATAACCACGACGAATTAAATGATTACCTCCGGTCACTTCCTTCACAACCTAATTCTATTGGCATTATCGAACCCGAAATCCACGAAATTGACTCTTTAATCACTAAACTCAAATCACAATCAGCTGTTGGCTGGGATAACATACCTACATTATTCCTAAAATTGGTAAAAAATGAACTGGCCCCCATTATTACGCATCTTTCTAAACTTATTTTCAGATTAGGTACATTCCCTACGCTCCTAAAAAAATCTATAATTCACCCTATTTTTAAAGACGGGGACAAGCGAGATATAAATAACTACAGGCCTATAACAGTACTTCCAGCAATCTCTAAAATAATCGTAAAATTAATAAACAATAGACTTTTGCAATATTTAAAGAATTATAATTTATTATCTAATACCCAATATGGTTTTCGTGAAAAATTGAGTACCGAAGATGCCATCCTGGAACTTACACAAAATATAACAAAAAATATTGACGATAAAAAAAAAAACCTGTGTATTTTCCTTGATATAAAAAAAGCATTTGATTCTGTATATCATCCTATCTTACTAAGAAAACTTGAAAAAATGGGCGTAAGAGGTGCCTTCTTAAACATACTCACAAACTATCTTAGTGGTCGCGCCCAAATGGTTAAACTAAATTCGAACACTACTAGTGATGACACCATATCATCTAACTACTCAATTCCTCAAGGAAGTGTACTTGGCCCAACCCTTTTTTTAATATACGTAAATGACCTATCTAATCTTAAACTCACTAATGGAAAAATTATCTCATACGCAGATGACACCGCCATACTTTTTCACGGAAATGACTGGAACCAGACCTTTATTATGGCTGAAAACGGACTACAGCACGTCGTAAAATGGTTACAATTAAATCAACTTACTTTAAACATAAACAAAACAAATTATATAACTTTCTCTATTAAAAATAACACCCAGCCCGATAACGTCCTTACTATAACGCCACACTCTTGCACTCCTAATTTAACACAACCATGTGACTGTCTCAAATTAAACAGAGTAAACTCCGTTAAATACCTCGGCATTACGCTTGATAGAAACCTGTCTTGGTACCCCCAGCTAGAAACCACTATAAATCGTGCCCGAAAATTAATTTGGTTATTTAAATGGCTAAGACATATCTGTGACAAACAACTTATTACATATATCTACAAAACACTTGTCCAATCCATTCTACTTTACTGTGTATCTGTATGGGGAGGAACTTTTAAAACTAAATTCATCAGTATTGAACGTGCCCAACGAACCATATTAAAAATTATGTTGAATAAACAGAAAATCTATAGCACATCTCAATTGTATAGTGATGCTAACGTACTCACAGTTCGTAAATTATATATCTTACAATGTGTTCTTAAAGTGCATAAGAGTAAAACCATAAAACCTGAAATAGCGAAAAAACGTAATCCGTATTCTGTAATCAAGCAGAAAATTGTAAAATCAGTATTTGCGTCTAGACAATACACCACACAATCTATACACTTGTATAACAAAATAAATAGGACCCTTAACATCTACAGCATGACGTATCAAAAATGTAAATTAGCGATCACTACTTGGTTGAAAACCTTATCATACGAACAAACAGAAAACCTTCTTGTATAAACGTTATTACACTTTTCAAAGGATACTTAGGTACTTATATTGGCAAGCACCGGAACATTGTGTAAATCAATTGTAATTTTTGTATATTGTTTGTTGCCAGACTCTTTGGCTAATTAATCTAATTTTTCACTTATTTGTGTAGTAGAAGTAAAAAAATAATAATTTAGTTTTTATTTCCTGTCTATACCTACCTACTAAGTACTAATAACTTAACTTTTATATTTATTTTGCTATTTGTATAAAACCTATTGTAGAAAGAGCGGGGCTGCCCTAATACAGGTTATCTTTAACTTAAAAGGGGAGCTCCAACAAATTGTAATTATGTAACCTGTAGTACAATAAATAAATTTTGAATTTTGAATTTTTGAACAGCGATATCGGTCTATATGAAGTTACTTCATAAGGTGGTTTACCAGGTTTTGGTATCATTATAACATACTAATTAGATGAGATAAATCACTTTGTGTTGTTACATACACACACACCATTATCGACACAATGATAAACATTTTGAAAATTTCTTAGTAGCGTGCGGCAGTATTGTGAACATATACATATTTTTTATACTTACATATATTTTTTGATAAGTAATTTTTTTTTAATTCACCCCTTTAGGTCCAGCAGTTTGGATGTTTTTCAACAGTCGAATGACAGGTGCCTTTTTATATAGAGAAATGATTATGGTGCATATGTTAGTAATTTATAATTATCACGATTTTAAGCTTTTCTAAAGTATAAAATAAAAGGTAATAAGCACTGAGTTAAGGTATTACGGGTACAATTATTCATGGAACTTTAAACTGTACTTGTTTATTTGGAATCCTAAACCTCCGCTGTATAAAAATAACATTGTTCACGAGGATTTTGCAGAATTCATGGAAATTAATGCTAAACACTCGTATTTCAGCCGGTCCGCGGTCTAATGATCTGCAATACGCAAGAGTGCTTACAATTTTCCACAATACCCTACCAATTATTTTGAAAATACGTACAATTCCCTGGAGTAAGATGATGATTGTTTGATCTAGATACGTATATAGCAAAAAACGTAATTATAAGCCAAGATTTACAGTTACAGTTAGTGCCGGGTCATATTGCTTTATCTAAAATAGTATACTTGTATACATTTTGTGAGCATTCGCGAGTAACAAATTGTGAATAGCAAGCAATTGTTGGTCGGAGGTATCTCGTCGCTACAAGAGTGTATGAGAAAATAATGTTCGAATGAAGTGCTATTGTTATGGCGGATCCTTACAAAGACATCTCAGGACAAAGTGCTCCCGGCAAGCATTTGTTATACTTACTTGAAATTACTTTTTGTTTGTTGTACATCACCTCTACACAATAAATAATTAATGAGGGAGAATTAGGTTTTTTTTTTGACCAGAAAGCATTATGATGAGGACTTCAAATGAGTGTTTGTTTTTATTTTTTATTTATTATATTGGTTCACCATCAATTGTTTACACTTATGCAATACCTAAAACTGAAGTACAGTCATACTTAGTCTAGTGTGACAATCTATTACAGGCGAACACCGCATGCACTATTTATAAAAGTTAAATATTTAATAACAAAAAAAAAAACACTAATCGAAAAATGTTAATTACTTAAACAATAAACAATCACAACTGAAAAAAGAATACAAATATAAGACACTTAATTCCTTTGCAAGATATTGCGTAACTTGTTTAGTGTCAGCATGGAGGTCGACTAGATCACTGTAGCTGTTTAGAATCTTGCAGATCCGTGGAATAGCAGAATTCGCCCCAAGAACGGTCCTACGAAGTGGAGGATGCAAAGGAGTAATGGTAGCACGGGGATATCTAGCAGGCGCACGAAACTGGACCTTGTACAATAATTCTGGACAATCAATCTTACCCTGGAGTAACTTTAAAAAGAAAAGTGCATCAATTATATTCCTTCGTGTTTCTAAAGAGACCGTCTTAAAATGAGAGAGCCTAGCGTCATACGAAGGTTTCTGCTTAGCTATTTTAGCCGCGAACGCTAAATGCCAGAGAAACCTTTTCTGAATCCGCTCGACTCCTAAGTGGTGTGTAGCATAATGGGGTCTCCACACCACACTGCAGTACTCCAAGACACTACGTACCAGGCTATTATAAACTATTATTTTTTCGTGACTGACAGATAACTAAATATAGTAACAAGTGTTTTAAAATAATTATGTTTGTGTGAACCAGTACAACTATTTTGAAAAGAAAAAAATACATACAATAGAATAAAAAATGACAAGCCCACTGAGTTTCTTGTCGGATCTTCTCGAGGCCGCGTTGTGATTTGGTGGTTACGTATACCGTGGCGACGTTTTACCTATACTTAAGCTTCTTACTGCCGAACCTACAAACGTCAATTATAGTTAATTGTGATTAAGTCATATTTTGTAAATGAATTATTTCGACTTCCGAAGCCAAATAATACTTAATACGCGAATAGTGTGTAGATATATAAATAATCTTGTAATTAATAATAAAAGATAATCATAAGAAACTCTGAGATTCGAAATAAATAGATTACAAAAAATGACTTAAATGCGATTAAAGTTAATTGATGTCTGTGAGTGCGGCAATTAATCCTTCTTGACATAAACTTAATTAATCACCAATCTAAAAGTAGTTTTAAGTATAAGTAAGGATTACAACAACGTACAATTTTTAATAATTACAATTCATGTAGCAGTAACACCTCAGTAGGCGAACGCTTGCCTTGGAAACACTGTGCGCAGGTTCGAACCTCGGCTTGCATCTGTTAGTTCTTTAATTAATCATTGCGAATCGCCTTTGTGCCATTGTTACTAGCTTTCGGTGAAGGAAAGCATCGTGAAAAAACCTGCATATCTGAGAAAGTCCAACTAGCTTTCGAATGACGTGTGAAGTCCGCCAACCCGCACTTGGCCAACGTTGTGGACTAGTAGCCCCACACTTGCCTTCATCCTGAGGGGAGGCCCGTGTCCAACAGTGGAACAAAACAAGGGGTGGTATTATTATTACAATTCACCTCTTGGGCAAGTGACAGTTAGTGGGTTAGGTTTTTTTTTATTAGGAAACCCTTCGGCTAGTATACAAGTATATTAATATACATCAGGTTATAGCTGTTTCTGCAGTCTCCCTGTGATTTTTTTTCTATTCAGCGTCTCCATTATCTACATTCACGTACTTTCTTGCACCATGAATTCGATTTTCGGGCAATGTGGCGGCCAGCCTATTGCTATTTTAGTCTTGCGATAGTCAAAAACATTATTCTTAATTTTCTTCACAGTTAACAAATGGCGAATCAGATGGTCAGATATTAACGTGGAAACCACAATGATACTGTCAGGCTAGGGTAATTTTAACAGGTGTCTCACAATGTTTCAGGCCATATCATTCTAGGATACTATCACGTTGAACATAAAATAGCTAACAAAATATATGTCTTTTATATAAATATTAACGTAATTCTAACTTCGGTCGTGAATCGTGATAACCAGTCTCATTTAATATCTGTGAAACCTAGAAGCGGTATGCCAATGTGAGCGGCCAAAGTTTATTAATTTTGAATGTGCATAAAATATGTTGGTGCCCTACAGCTATAGTGTGCAATTTTTTTAAATGTAGATTATCGCGAGCGACGCGCATTTGAAGCTCTCATCCAGTGAACTTTATTTTATCGTTGTTAAGTTTCGGGCACTGCTTTAATTGTGGGCGACATTTGTAGAGTTAATGCCCATTAATGTGAGTGGGAAAGTTATCTTAATTAAACAAAGCTCAGGGTGTATGGAGACTGTAAACAGCGTGCTAGTTGCCGGTATATTCGGAAGTTTACGGTCGTGGTTGTGTGGTTAGACATGAGCCACATATTCTAAGTACCCCGGACGTGCATCCACGCTTGGTTGTAAACTTATATGACTAACTAATTATACATAAAATTTATGATACTCATTAGTATGTTTGCGTCTTCTGTGTGATATTCAACTACACGTACCTATACTGTGATCCCCAAAACCTGCCAAGCGTGGGGATTATGGCAACCCGAGCAGTCAGGACTTAGGGGGGGACGTGACATTCGGGGTCCTATGTTCAGAAGTGAACTTTTTTTTGACGCGGTGGAAACCTTCAAAAGGTCCCCGGGAGCTGTGAGGCTCGACCGGGATATGTGGGATTCTTACCCACTAAAACCCCCATGGCTGTCGCATCGGCACATGGGCATTCCTGGGCTCTCCGGTGGAATCTGCACCAGGGGTGCCTTGCCATTGATACCCTCGCCGGGAGCGCATTGTAGCCCCCGGGAACCATACACGGAGCTCACGGGGACGGGGTCGCAACCCCGCCGGCGCCGTCCTCCTAGGAGTCGCCGCAGTACTTAATGGACGTCCTAGGGCCCACTCCCCCCGCTCCCGTCAAAGGAGGCCCGGGCGCAGGAGGCGAGCGAACGCTGACCTCATGCCCCCGTAGCGAGGAAGTGCGGGTAGCAGAAATGGGTGGACTGCTGCCTGCGCACAGCAAGCAATTGCCCTCGCGTAGGAAGGCGTGCTGAAGTGTCCCGCGTGAGGAGTCCGCGGGCTTTATACACCCGCGGACGTGTCTGTGGGTCTTATACAACCACAGACGAGGAGGAGTTCGCCGCTAGGCAGACGACCGCCGGCGGGAACCGGATGGGTAGTATACGTTCCCGGGGCCCGCCACAATAAAAGCGGAATGAGGACACCGTGCGGTTTTAGTTGGTAGGAGTCCAACATAACCTGCGCTGCCACCACCCGGCGGTGCAGGTATTCATGAGGTTTTCCCCACGAGAAAAAAAAACATAAAAAAGGGCCCACACCCCGAACGCACGTGTCATAGAGTTATTCAAGCCCAGTCGAGTGTTGTTAACTTGTTACCTATTCTTTTTTAATTTTATCATGATTTGAAAATACTTAGATAGTCAAGAGATGTCTCGTAACCCATTATTTGTCGTTTATACCTTACCGATTCTATTTTGCTGGTCGCATAATCTTTAACATACGCCATAGGAATAGCTTTTCCTCTAAGAATTTGCAGAGGTCGCTACTCGCTAGGTATCGAAGCTTCGCATTTTTCTGTAAACAATGGGTCTTGGCCGCGACAAACTGTCGGATTATGTGCAAATTTCAAAAAGCATTTCCGTGAGATTCCCTCGAATAGTTCAATGCGAGTGAAATTCTCTAGAGTTCAATACATTCGGATATCCTTTTGAGATTGGAATGACACAAAGCGTATTGTTACCAACGAGAGGTTTCTATCTGGTAGCGTTTTGTCCAGAGCTCCAAGCAAGCGAGCACCTCTAGAGCTATTTGTGAACGTGAAACAAATTATTGTAACATTGAAGTGTTACAGTGTGTAGGGCACTGTTGGAAAAATTACCGGGCTTAAGAGACTGACCGCCGCACCTACACACGTCATTTATAGTTAATTATTATTAAGCCATTTTTTTATCAGATTATTTCAACACTCAAAGCCAATTAATACTTAATACGCAAATAGTAAGTAGATATAGTCCTTCCTGACCGATACGACCATAGCGGCCAATCTTTCGCAAGTTCAGCCATCTACGCGGGAGATGTTATAGTGCATAAGTGCTTGCGTAGACACAAGTGCACTCTCTGCCTTTTACATCTCACAATCCGATGGGACGGAAAACCATGTAAAAAGTCGGTCTTGCGCCTTAAGTAGATATATGATAGATATATAATCTCGTAATCAACTATCAAAAATAATCATAAGATTCAGAGTTAAAAACGATAGATAAAAAAAAAAAAATTAATTGTAATTAAAGTAAATTGATATTTATGAGGGCGGCAGTTAATGTTTTAGGTGTTGATTGGTAATGCAATTCACCTGTCCATCGATAGGCATGTCGCTTACCATCAGGCGAAATTCTTGCTTATCTGTAGAGCTATTCTCTAAGAAACTTGTGTTTCGAGCTCGAGGTTGTCCTCGAGCTCGACGCTGCGGGTAGCGGCGAGTTGCGTTTTCGTATTCACTAACTTTGATTACGCAGGACTAGCGCCACGATAATTTACGGGTTTCAGTGGAACTACTTAAGGTCGAATAAATTACTATGCGTTTCAACTAAGAATGTGGCCGCCATCTTGCCATTTCAAATATACAATTACTAAAAATTATGTTTGATAAAAATAGATAGCAAAATAAGACATTACAATAAATAATCAAAACTGGGGCGAAATTTTCATTTTGTGTTTACTCTGCTGCCGGTACAAAAATCGTAAAAAAACGAGTGAAGTTCCGCAGTCGTGATCATCATGGCGGACACATTCTTAGTTAAAACGCATAGTAGTCAGTTTGATGTCGAGCCGAAATGTGAATACGGCTTTTAATTATTAAGCTCGACGTCTAATTCAAGGCAACTCTCCATGTAGCACTGCCACGATATGTCACTAAGGCCCAAGTGCACCAACAAAAAAACGTCCGTTATCTATTTTCAGAATCAATTATCTATTTTTCACCACCACCATAAGCCCGGTTACGGACCCTTAACAGTCCATTATCTTAACCTAGCTTGACACCCCCGGTCACCGTTAAGGACTGTTAAGTAGTTAAATAGATAATCGATTCTGAAAAATAGATAACGGACGTCTTTTTGTCGGTGCACTTGGGCCTAAGTTGCGTAAAAACCAAGAACAAATTTGTATTTATTACTTGTGCTATGTAGATATATTTTATGATTTCTAATAAACTATAATCGCTGAAATTACTTACATTATAACTTAGGGAATGTATGGAGATTAAGCGCCATAAAGCATAAACAATGTAACGTGGCACCCGGTGAAAATTGTTTAATGGCCCACTAGCGATTGTCGTAAAACCATATTTCGCCCGGGAGGGTAGAGTGGAGGACACGGGCCCTCGTTAAAACTCTGACCGTTCACTAAATCTTAGGGGTTTACGGTTCTACAAAAATTGGGGCACCACCTAACGCCGCCATTGCTTTTACCTAGGACGGTTTCTTCGCTTGTGAAATGTCACGACAAACTTTATTGTTACAGTTGTATAATCTTTAAACTTTGTTTTCTACCTAAAGTTGAATTATTTAATTGCGGGGTATAGCGGAATTATTAGTTTTTGGATAAATAAATGGATAATGCGGGCTTTAATATTTCGGTGCTTCCTTATAATGTAGGAAAATGTATAAACGGTCCGGATTTTTTTTGGTGACTAACATTTAAATTACTCTTTTTTTTTGCGTAAATTAAAAAAAAGTTTTTTTTTTTAATTTTGTTTGATAACTTTGGCGACCGACCATAATTCCGCTGTGAGAGTGTATGTCATGGCGACATCATAGATTCGCCCAAATTATGAAATACTAGAGAATTTCATGAAGTGGTCGCGTTTTATGATGTGGGCAACTTAATTTGACCAGATCATTCAAACCTGAACATTTCACGATTTTGTCATCCACGATTGGCCGTATCGTAAAACTAGGGTATCCACCTACCAAGGTAGTTCGAAGGAGCCCCGCTTCGGGTTTCTATTTCTGGGCGGTCATAAAAAAAACAAGGGAGGCTAAGGCGGGAGCGGACCGGAGCTCCCACCTTAGCCTGTGCCTTAGCCTTCTAACCTAACCTATCCGAGTCCTATCAACAAACGATTTTTTTATCATTGATCTGGCCAAGGCACATTATGATGTGGCCAGTAGACAGTAAAAAAAATCATGAAATGCGACCACTTAAGGAAATTCTCGAGAATTTAATGATGTGGGCAAGTCTACGATGTGGCCACGTCATATATAATTACAAATTTCTTTTTTTTTTTAAATCTGATTCTTTAAAATAAATAAAAAACTCGCGTTATTTCAATTTTGTTTAAGCGGTACTAATACTAAAATTTGTATGCTGGTTAAAAATTACCCAAACACATAGTGAGAGGAAATATACAAGTTTTAACAATGAATTAAATTCTAATTAACACATCCTTTCTCTATTTACGACAGCGTCATTTACCGCTTGGCCAGAATGAAGTGAAACGTCTAATGAATGTTGAAGTGAACGTCGTATAAATACGCCGCGTACTTATGTGGTATTAATACGCGGCGTATTTAGTATTCAGACAAGGCGAGCACCTGTCGCGTCGCAATCAGCCGCTGTTCGCATTATTTTATCATTACATCAGCCATCGTATAATTTAAGGTAAATACGTGGAAGTTTCTGTAAGCGGTTACTGAATGACGAAACAATTTTCTTAGATTTTGAGATATCTTTTTTACTTATATACTTAAAGTTAAAATAATGACAGATTGAAACATCAGTCAGTCATGACTTACAGGTAACCTAAATCACTGTTCTGATGACTTAATTTTTGGTTGGACTTCCCAAGTCGGTGGTATTCTTATGAGAGTTCATAGAATGACACTATCTAACTAAACATATTTGTAAATATACATATTTGTAAATAAACTGTAACTGTAAATATATAGTTTCAATAAATGTAACTAAACATTATTTTAAAAATACTGAGGCTAACATACCTAACCATTTAATACGCGTATCGCCTGAGGGGGTAGAAGGGAGCGAGGGGAGATGTTAGCGGATGGGTGTAAGGGGTGCGCGGAGCAGAGAGCTTACGTCAAGTGCGGCAGTGCGCTGGCTGTGCTCGCAGCGCGCGGTTGGTGTTTTTGTTACGGACGCTTGAAGATAAACGCACAAGGCATACGACTGCCAAGATAAATCTCAAGATGAATCGCTCTTCCAGTTTTGCGAACAAAATTAACAAGCAAGCAAAACAAATAGCATACAATGTATATTCCTTTTTTAAAGCCAGAAAACAAGATCATAATTCTACAGAGTATCTTGAAGACGTAAACCTAAACAAACTTGTTGCTAAAGCTACAGGACTTTCGGTGACTACCATATGTAAAATAATAAAAGAAGGAAATGAACTGAAAGATGAACAAAATAATGTAAATTTTAAATCACCAAAAAAAATTCAACAAATCCGAAAGAAAAAAATTGAAGTTGACAGTTTTACAGAGGGCGTTGTTAGAAGAAAAATAACTCAATTTTATACGGTTTATAAGAAGGTTCCTACATTAAAAATTTTGAATGCGAAACTCAGAGAAGAAGGAATTTTAAATTGTGGCCGAGAATATTTGAGAACATTGATTCATAAACTTGGCTTTCGATTTAAGAAATGTCAATCAAAAAGAAAATTACTGATTGAACAACCAAACATCGTATCGTGGCGGTGGCGTTATCTTAATGCGATAAAGAAGCACAGAAGAGATCAAAGAAACATTGTTTACCTCGATGAAATATATGTCAATTCGTCATTAAATGTACCGGCGTGTTGGCAATCCAATGAAGAACGAGGGGTGCTGTCGCATATTGGCAAAGGGCCACGTTTAATTATTGTACATGCTGGTGGACAAGCCGGATTTATCGATGGAGCTCTTTTAATTTTTAAATCCAAAAGCAAAACCGGAGATTATCATAGCGATATGAATTTTGTAAACTTCAGCAAATGGACTAAAGAAAAGCTATTGCCAAATTTACCGCCAAGCTCAGTTATGGTTATGGATAATGCCGCATACCACTCGGTACAAGAGGACAAAAAGCCTACAATGACATCCACAAAAGCCACCATGCAAACCTGGCTGCAAAGACACAATGTTAAATTTGATACGTCTCTAAGAAAATGTGATTTATTGAATTTAATCAAACAACACGCGACAGAAAATATTTACAAAATAGATGAAATTTTAAAGGCGGAAGGTCATGAAGTCTTACGACTGCCTCCATATCACCCAGACCTGAACCCAATCGAATTGGTTTGGGGGGATATCAAAGGACAGCTCGCAAAAATTGAAATTGATTCTAATTTAGACAAAAAGAAAAATACACTGGAACAGTTATTTGCCAAATTCTCTGTAGAAAAATGGGTTAACTGCGATAAACATGTACAAACTATTGAAGATGAATATTGTCTGCACGATCGCATCGTTGATGAAGAGATGGACCGATTTATTATTAATTTGCAAGATTCTGACTCCTCAAGCTACACAGACAGTGATGATGATTCAAGCGATATGAATATTAGTGACGAATAGTCCTATAAAATTTTTATCTGTGGTTAAATATTTCTTAAACGGAGTTAATTATTGTTTTATGATTTTGTACCTATGAAGCTATTATAAAATATTTGTAAAACTTAAAAATAAATACTTAAAAAAAAGATACTTATTATTTTATTCTTTACCAACAATGTCTATCTCGAGATAAATCTTTGGATTATTGACTCCGTGTGTAGCGTTACCCGCCCCCGCTCCTTTCTTACCGCGCAGGCGATACGCGAGTTAAACGGTCGGCCTATAGCATTATAGTAAACATATGCTGTTTACTTGCTTGAGGTTAATTTAGTAGCTGGCGTATATTGCATACGTACGTATGCAAATATCTCATTTATTATAATGTTTTATCTAATATTAATTATTTAATGAAAAATTACAAATTATAAAAACAATATCGAGCAATAAAAAGCCGTAAAGATTATATTACGAATACAATGTTGTATGTTTAAGACCGCATCGTTTTGTTTCATACCGATCCTTGAACGAGACTTTAATACCTCCATGAAATCCCATGGGTGTCGAAAAGGCGACCACGAGATAAAGGAAAAATAATATTTCTACTTTGGTAGAAAACAATTAAAGGAATACGTAGTAAAAGTCGTATCCAAAAATAATTATTTTTAACTATTTGTGGCGGCTGTTTTCATTTGTATCAGATTGGTGACAGTATTATTTCTTAGTAGGAAAAAAATGTAAATTAAATAACACATTTCATTCAGACCACATTAGATAATATATTATTTAAATTCACAGGCTGAGATACGATGCCAGTTTTAACATTATACGAGTACCTATGCGGTCGCGGTTCACGAGTTACATGGATTGCATAATAGATTCTATTGTAAGAACATAAGTGTTACAAGCAACTCCACAGTACGTCTGCTATCATTCCAGATAAGCCATGGACGATGGGGGCGTGTACGAGCTGTGAGCGGGCGATGCAATTTGCTATCTCCTTTCTCTTCGTATATCGCACGACGTTTCGTTGTCTTGAGCCACTTATTGTATGTCAACAAGTCCTATATTTGATACTTTGTAGCATTCCTGGCGTAGTGGGAATCAGAAGTTAGTGGTTTCAAGTCTTGGAGGAAGGAACAACTTTGCATAATTCCTTTTTTACTGGATAGTATAATACAGGCAGACAATGGGTGTGTTATGAAAAGCAAGATGATGGATGCAGTAGATGGGCATGTAAAACATCGGTCCTGAGCCTAACCTCTTTCTAGTCCTGTCATTCTGCTGTCTAATAGGATAGAGGTTGAGAGTAATGGAATATAGAGTGCACCAGTGTCTGCGCAAGCACTTATGCTCTATAATATCTAATGAAAGCTTGAACGCTCTGGTTGTATGGGTCCATGTACAGCATTTTTTTTTTTTTAACGCTGTGAAATCTTCGAAAGATCCCCGGGAGCTGTGGGGCTCGACCGGGGTTCTTACCCACTAAAACCCCCGCGGCTGTCGCATCGGCACATGAGAGGGCGGACCCCAGGGCACTCCGGTGGGATCTGCACCAGGGGCCCCTCAGTGCTTTGCCTTTGAGCCTGCCGCCCGGGGGCGCATTGTAGCCCCCCGGGAACCAGTCACGGTGTTCACGGGGACGGGGGTCGCCACCCCGCCGCCGCCCTCCTCGGAGTCGCCGCCGTACTCAATGTACGTTCAAAGGGCCCACACCCCGAACGTCTAGCGACTCCGAAGGGGGTCCATGTACAGCTACCCTAACCCATGCAAATTTTTTGCTCATGTATCGGTCAGGAAGCTATTGACAGTTATATATTATATACAGTCGAGCTCGTAGAGGAGATTTGCCGAAGAACTAAAGTCACTAACATACCTCTCAGAATGTACAAGTTGAAGTGGCAATGTGCAGGCTACATCCCTCGAAGAACCGATAACCGATGGGGAAGAAAAGTTTTTTAGTGGCGAGCACGAGCCGGAAGACGCAGCGTATACAGGCCTCCTACTAGGTGGACTGACGACATTGTGCGCGACGTAGGTGGGTGCAAATAGCCAATAGTTGTTCATTGTGGCGTTCCAAGGGAAAGGCCTATGTTCAGCAGTGGACGTCTTCCGGCTAGTGATGATGATGATGTAAAACTTATAGTTCCCAGAAAAACTGCTAGATGACATTATGTTAAGAACACTCAGTTTTTGGCATAGATTTAGAATTTACTAGCTGACCCGGCAAACGTTGTTTTGCCATATAAATAATTTCCTAAAAAAAAAAAATTTGGGGTGGACTACCCCTAACATTTAGGGGGATGAAAAATAGATGTTGGCCGATTCTCATAGATACCGGATAAGCACAAAAAATTTCATCAAAATCGGTCAAGCCGTTTCGGAGGAGTATGGCAACGAAAACTGTGACACGAGAATTTTATATATTAGAAGATTTAACTGTGTTTTTGGTTTGGAATCATGCAATACAATTGTAATATGTGTGGGCCTATAATCTAACTAAATTAGCATAGATATGCTATGTGTAGTAGTATTATTAGGTAATTCAAACCGTTGTACAAATAGAGAGGACCTCCTGGAGTACTCTTCAAAACTTGTAAAAAATACAAAAAATCTACTAAAATGAAATTGGATTAAAAGAATTCCTTCTTTTCAGCGAAACTGTCGTTAGTCCTGGTAAAGTTGTAAAGTTTTACGCTGGCTCGCGAATGCAGACTTCCGACTTAGACAATGTCTTCGCCATATTTTAAGGCACATTTATTTTATAAGTTTTTTATTTTCCGCACATATCCCACGGGTACGTTAGATTGTTTTATTATACCTCTTAAAACGGCAGAAACGTACAAAGTATGTTGAATTTATTGTGGCAATCATAAAATATACCGAATTTGTTGCGTTATTTATGGAACAAAACAAGGAAATTATTATTTAATTAATAGGACGATATATACATACATTATAGGACGGTTATTTCATTTATATGCGGTAACAGCTCAGTGGGCGAGCGCTTGCATTGGAAACAAGGTGCGCAGGTTCAAACCCCGGCTCGCACCAAATGTGCGAATCGTCTTTGTGCGATTGTTACTAGCTTTCGGTGAAGGAAAATATCGTGAGGAAACCTGCATGTCTGAGAAAGCCTAAATAGCTTTCGAATGACGCGTGAAGTCCGCCAACCCGCACTTGGCCAGCGTGGTGGACTACGGCCTAGGCCCCCTCATCATGAGGGGAGGCCCAGCAGTTTGACATAAACCAGGACTGGTATTATTAATAGCACGATGTGATAGCGTGTCTATCTCGCGAGAGCGAGCATTCACAACTCATGCCTTGGTTCAATAACGTTTGCATAATGGTTAATCCAACACCATGGGTACATATTTTATCTCGGATCTTTGTTGGTATTCGGGTGAGTCAGCGCGAATGTTAATGCATTATGGTTCTAATATCGTGTTTCGTTAAATGTAATCGAAACATTGATGACGGGACCATCCATCACCGCGATGTTTTGCCATCGCTTCTTTTAAACGGAGCATCTATCAATGCAAATTTATATTCAGTTGTTGGTATTTGTTAGAGCATTTAGCTAATCGATTTCTGGGACATTTGAGCCACTGAAACCAAATTGTCATTTAAGGACTAGACTAATGTTTTTTTTTAATGTATCGAATAGTTTATTTATTCGTTGAGACTAAAGTTTATTTACAAATATGTATACTTAAACTAGGTAAAAAACTTCCTCCAAGTTGTCACCGCAATGGGAGGGAAGGGGATCTAAAATACTGGCGGCATTACCTCTTTGTATAGCCAAGCTTATACGTTGGCAGAAAAACTACCATCCCGACGGTCTCCTGAGACTTCGATAAGTTTGGATGAAATTTCTTTCACCAAACCGTGCGTGTCATGAGGTTTTTTTTTTTTTTTTAATTTAATCTAGAATTAATAACAAGAATTAATAATAACTAGCAATAGCGGCCGCCGTGTAAGACCGTGAATGGTGCAGTTTATTTACGTTACTTTTATTTTTGAATGATTCTATTTTACTAATAACTTATTTTTTTCTGTATATTTCCTTTTAGATATTGTTTTTCTGTGAAGTTTAATATGCTAGGTGGATATATTTAGGGGGGGGGGGGGGGGGTCTGTTAAATACACTTCACCTTATTTTTTTTCCTAGGGTATAATTTTCTTGTAACTGTTTAATTAGCAGTTTTGTTTGGTTTTTATCAATATAAATTGCTACTTTTTTAGTAAAAAATGGGTAGAGCACTAAAATCTTATTAAAAGCTATAGTGGTAGTAAAGCTATACCTATTAGACCATCTCACCCAAAAATATACCATATTATAGACCTTCACTCCTAAATCGTAAGAAAAGAAGGACCGCCTCTTGTGACAAATTTACACTCTCCTAAAACTGTAGTCTGATATTGTTTCTAGTTAAAAAATACAAATAATTTAGCGAAAATGGAAAATAATTTGTCTTGCCGACTGGTCGATTTCCCCTGGAATTACTCTGGAAATGTTTGTGTTTAGTGAGCCACTGACACATGATGTCATCATAGTACCGCGCGAGGCGTTAGGGAGTCGTAATTAATTACATTATGTAATGTTCGTACATATATTATTACCTTCCACACCATGTCCCTCACTTTATCTTAAGTAGGTATAATTCATAGATGTGATTCTTATATTTAGTACAAATCCATCCACTACTTAAAGAGCTAAGTACGATGCCATAGACAGACATATGCATGAAACTTATAACGCCCGTTGCTTTATCGGGGATTAAAAATGGAAAATTCATAGTAGTATGTTCTTACACGCACGATGCCTTTAATATACCTGCATGAAAAAGCCTAACTAGCTTTCGAAGGACGTGTCCACTGAAGTCCGCCAACCTGCACTTGGGCAGCGTAGTGACACATAGCCTGAGCCCCTTCATCTTGAAGGGAGGCCCGTGCCCAACAGTGGGACAAAACAAGGGCATTATTAACAGGCATTATTATTATTAACATCTTTCAATAGTCAATCTATTTTGATACATTACGTAGTTAGCTAATTGCATAATATTCACTTGCACACAACTATCGATCTTTTTTTGACTCGGGGGTTGGAATCTTCAAAAGGTCCCCGAGAGCTGTGGGGCTAGACCAGGGTATGTGGGATTCTTACCCACTAAAACCCCCGCGGCTGTCGCATCGGCACATGAGAGGGGACCTCAGGGCTCTCCGGTGGGATCTGAACCAGGAGCACCTCAGTGCCTTGCCTTTGACCCCTCTGCCGGGGGACGCATTGTAGCCCCCCGGGAACCAGACACGGTGCTCAAGAGGAGGGGGTCGCAACCCCGCCGCCATCCTCCTCAGAATCATCGCCATACTCAATAGGCGTTCTAGGGCCCACACCCCGAACGTCCAGCGACTCCGGAGATAACGAATCTCAGTTCAAATGTTCAAGAAAATCCGGACGTCAGCTATCTATATGGGTTGGCCTTGCTTGACATTGCTTAACCAACGCTAGCATATGCTATATACAAAATATTTAGCAAACTGTTTTTCTGCATCTCTTTCTGGCCGTTAAAATTGTATCATATCCAGGTCAGAGGGTGGTTTAAAATATAAAAATTGGAAAAATCCATAAAACAGTTTAGGAAAATAACAATAAAAGCGCTGGCGGAGCGGCGCGGGTCAGCTAGAAGCAAAATATTCTCGGACAATCAAACACGGTCATCTGATCCCAAACTAGGCCGAGCCTATGGAAACCAGACAACTAATACTAATACTTATATTCTTTCTTTACATACTTACCTATATAGATCACACCCAGACACTTGGTGGGAATCAAACCCACGATCTATTGGGTTGCGGTCTGGGTGTCCAACCACTAGACCAACAGGCCCGTCAAATGAGACGGAAAGCTTTTTATTGCAAGCAAGCCTTAACATTTGACTGTAAATAATCGTTATTTGCAAAGGGATTACGTCATTGAAAAACATAATCCCATTGTACTTCTGACGCTTATTATTCATATCAGATATCCAAGTAAGTACGATCAAATCTTTTGACACTCACAAATGGAAATTGATTTACTGACAAAGCATTGGGCGGGTTGTGCGATTCGAGTGCCCCTCGCGTCCCGCCACCGTTTCCTTTTCGCTTCCATAAAGTGAGGCTTTGGCGTATATCGGCTTGCATGTCACCAATAATCCGGAGCGGTTTGATGAGCCCTGTTTACGAGTCACCAGCGTATCGCTTAAGCGACAAATAAATCGCTGACGATGCTAAATTTATAGGAGTAAATATATTTTTATGGCCGGAATGCCGTCGCTGTATGGGACGTTCGAATTTGATTATGAGATTTTATGTTTATATTGATTTTTTGTTGTGTTTCCGTGACAGGAAGTGTTGGGTTACGAAATATGAGGCAGTTTTGTTCACCTTGTTTGAATATTATGTAATACTGACTGAGTCACCTCTTAATCAAGCAATATCTTAACTAAAAAGGAACCTTCCTTTAAATGCAGTAGTAGCAAAGTTATTCAAAGGGTCTGGGTTAAGGGCTATCAGATTATGTAACATCATCATCAAGGCCTCCCCCTTAGAAGGGAGGGGTTGCCATAATCCCCACGCTTGGCAGGCGTCTTGGGGATCGCACCTATACTGCGATCCCCAAGACGTAAGTAAGTAATCCAATAGAAAGACGCTGTTGCCCGTCTTCTTGTTTTCCCTTAGTCGCCTTTTACGAACACCCAACGGGAGGAGATGGGTGCTTGCTATTCTTACCCGGTCACCCCGCGGTAACGATTACGTAACAAGCCTATTAAAATCGAAACGTCTACTAAAAATGTCATCGCCCTATCTATGACAATGATCGTTATTAGTAGGACGAAATCGCTTAAGGTAACAAGTAATAAGTTTTAAAAACTAAAACCCGACTACGGATAAAATAGCAGTCTAATAATGTGATATTAAATAGCCTATAACCAGCGGACAATCAAGACGGACACCCTACTTAATTTTAGATATATATATATATATATAAATATGTATATATGATTATATTGGTTTTAATATTGGTATTTATAATTTATAGCTATGTTTTTCTGTTATATTCTCTTTACTTTCTTTCTCCTTTTTTTTGTTTTTTTTTTTGTTTTCTAAATATCATAATTGTTGCACTAGCTAACTACCCCACTTTTATGTTTCATTCTCTCTTTTTTCCATCCCAAGGTTGCCTGGAAGAAATTGCGAATAGCGATAAGGCCGCCCTTTGTACATATTTCAGTTTTTAAGTGTTTTTATGTGTTTTATTTTATGTGTAGGTGAGTTTGTGTACAATAAAGAGTATATCTATCTATCTATCTATCTTGTCAAATTATGTTAAGTAGATTAAAAGATATGCGGGAACAGATGAACATACATACATACATTCTTGTTAAAATCATAACCCTCCCTCCGTTCCGTAGTCGGGTAATAAGTATTTAGTGTTCACTATCGTGCTTCGGATAGCTAAAAGGTGATTTCCCTATTTTATTTCTTTTTCATTTTCAAATATGGAATCTGGATTTACATTGAAATAATGATATTCCATTATGGAACGCAGTTTCGTGCAATTGCACGTGGAATCGATGATTGAACACGTCAGCGCGACCGCGACGCGGATACGTTCCGCAAACAAATAGCCAGTAATCAATCGTATTATTTGTCCAGCGATTCGCATTCCCAGCGACATCGAATGAATGCACCAACAATGTAAAATTAATAACACAATTTGTATTTTCGAATTACAAATAATATTTTTTGAAGTGAAAACTTCTTTAGCGCCGCTGTGCATTTTTTTTGTGATGGGTAAAAAAAGTTAAACTCACGTTCCTGACGTGACCTGATCACGGATTTATATTTACTTCGTAAAAACTGGATAGATCACTTAAATATATTAATATCACTAATTTAAACTTTATTCTACATTCTTAAGGTTTGTTTTTCGTTGACACAAGTCGAAGTAGAAAAACGAGGCGAGTGATATAGCTCAAAAGTAGATGTCTGTCTTTGTCTGCCCCCTTGTCAAGTAAGTTGCCAACGCCAAATATGATTCTTTTTAGTAGTTAGGTAGAATTCTTAAAAGTTGATTACATTTGCTTTTAAGTTTTTCTTGTAATAAAACATCGAAATATAAATACATCTAGGACGATGACATGTAATATAATAAATTAGCACACGAACAACATGCAATGCTTTTATAGCAACACTGAGCTTGTTGTGTGATTGTCGACATTGTCGTAGTAAGTAACCGGTGTCGCGGTGTACTGTTAGAGTAGGGTGACCATTGTTATGTATAGCGTCGCGTCGGTCGTCTCGGTTTCGGATGATGGTTTCCATACAAACGTTGGTTAACTCAACCTGAATTTGGGAATGAAATACAGATATCCGGAAGAAAACGGTAGCTAGGTATTACCACAAATTCAAATAATAATATAAATAAAATAATTAAATTTAAATAAATTGATTGCAACAAATTTTCAAAATTAATAATTGCTTAATACATAGTAATTTCATGACTTGCCATTAAATTCCATCCAATTATACAATACAAATAATAATTATAATTAGTATTATGTTACCAAAATTGCTATTTGAACGCAAAAATCGTCACATGCGGTCGCCTCGCAACATTCAGATTGACGGAGGTCACGCAGGAGCACCGATATGGCACCGTCCGTTGTGACCCGATCCGCCGCCAAAAGACCTTAGAAGTGAGAAAAAGAATCCTTCCACATAGTAATGCGTGGACACCCTATTAGACAGAGATACACTACTACTTTCGGACTTCTCATTCGGCTCGTGATCTTTAGCAGACTGCGCTGTCCAGTTCTAATACCAGGTTCGTGGACCTGATCGAAAACTCGTAAGACGGAGGGAGAGTAGACTGCCGGTGCGGCGTAGGCGAGGAAGTATCCCTCTCTGTTTCTACCGTGCGGCGAAAATGTATGCCTGCGCCTGCTGTTTCGTCTAGGCGGCGCAGGGCACGTGCGCGAATGTTAGTGTGTGTTTTATAAATCGTCATGTTAATGTGCGATAGCGCAATAAATGAATATTGTATTTTACCACATAAACGATAGTACTTTTATACTGATAATTAAAGCAATTCGTGCAAAATTATTACCTAACCATTCCAAAATATCAAAAATACTCAACGTTAATATTCAAGTTTTCACTCCCGGAGTGCAACCCGTTGTTTTTTTTGGTAATACAGTTTTTACTCTACCAGCTAGTATGCGTACTACTTACTAGCTACTACTTTGTTCAAGCCTTAGTATATTTTTTAAGTCAGTTCCATGCTTAGAATATGTATAAGTACAAGTATAATACTATAGATTGCCTATTTTCAAACAAGAACCGTTGGCACGAGTAAGAACATCGAAATGCATAATAACATATACACGACAATAGTTACTTTACCGTCAGCTGTATTTATCGACATTTGAGCTTGTGATAGATCAAACCCATCACTACTTATCACATACATACTTCACCTGCCTCTTGGAGGAAGGACTGAGGGAAGGACCTTGGAGGAAGGACGAAAGAATGGAGAGCCCGTAGGATTTAGAGACAAACCACGGAAGGACTAAAGAAACCTACCTAGTAGGCTGCCTGCCTAAGATTTGTTTAAGGGACCATAGACAAACGCGTACTCTATTCTTAATATAAGTATAAACTCTCTGGTTTCATGTGATTCCATTGCAATTCAAACCAACTTTCAGTAACAATGTTTCCGGGCATAAAGCCTCGCAACCCGCAATAAACCACTGTGTAGCATTAACATCAGCGTGACTGAAAGCAAAACGTCTAAAGTAGGTCACGGTGTAAACCTGGCTAATATGATACGGGGAGGCGTCGGCCAACCATAGACTATATTTATAACTCTGAGACAAGGATGTGTGGAAGTGGAGCCCGCCTGGGGACATCATTATAAAGTGCTAAGCCGGGATAACTGCACCGCCCACTTAACACAAACGAGGGGAATTATAAGGTGTATAAAACAGCGTGTCATGTGACTAGGTATTCTCGTATCTACAGGATGCATTTTGGAGAGTGTGCGCAGGAATTGCATGACTTGATTCCACCATCCCCCTTCTATCATCGGACGTCGAGACGCACTGCGCATACACACCCTTATGTGGTGAAAGTGCCTTCAGTCCGGACTAAACGATTTGCCTCTTCGTTTATAATGAGGACAGCTAAGGATTGGAACAGTTTGCCTGCGTCGGTTTTCCCGCCCGATTATAATGCGGGTGTCTTCAAGGCTAGAGTGAATAGGCTTTTAATAAGCTAGTGTTCTTTACCATCTCAGATTGTGTCGCCACTTTCCGTCAGGTGGGTCTGCAGTCAAGCACTAGCTTATGCTGAATAATAAAAAAACTAGGGTCTTGGCAAGAGTCATTACAATACATACATAAAGACGCATATGTACGAGTATTGTAATAAGTCTTGCAAGTATTAGTGTACGGGCTGAGACGGACCCCGTACAGTCTTTGATTGATAGTAAATAATATAACTGGTTTGAGAGTCAGTTTATTGATAGAAAACTTAAATGATTAGAATGATATGATAGTAGGAGTACGCGCGAATGATCGTCTGTGACTAATTACGTACTAACTGTATTAAGCATTAGTTACAAATAATTTGCATGCAGCGTAAACTGCTGACGCTATCAAAATGTACGGCTTGGCACGTACAATTAGCACAAGAATAAGAAAAGGAAGAAGAAATATTATTATTCAGTCACCACAATGAGACACTAATATATAAAATAAATAAAATAAAATAAAATATATTTTATTCATCGGTCACAAATTTTTTCTCAATATAATAAGGGTTGGAGAACTCCTTTTAAGTATAAGAATACCTGTGCTAGGAATCCTCGCTCTTCCTATACAGTACATTACATTTATGTAACCAACTGGCATGCAATAATTAAAGAATCATGTTTATAAGAGTGGCTGTAGGATGTATGTAAGTGAATGACATGCACCCATGTGAGTGTGTATGTGTGGTGTGGTGTGTGTGTGTGTGTGTGTGTGTGTGTGTGTGTGTGTGTGTGTGTATGTATGCATTAACTAAAAGTTAAAACTATTCTTATATATACCTAAAGTAAATTCAACAATGATATTATTTTAACCTAATTACAATATATAAGCAATCGACAACCCAAATATTGTATGTATAAAATCTAATACACAATCCGCTTCAGGTGATAGTATTCAAAAGTGTCTCAACATATTCATAGTTTTTACCTTTAAGCCAAGCGGTTAATACTTTTTTGCATTCATAACGGTTAAGGGGGTATATGTTTAACATTTTATTAATAGCGTTATAAAGATGTGAAGCTTGCTTTCGCCATTGCCTTTTCGCGTATATTGAGTTCACAGAAACAACTGGGGCAACTGCATAGTTCCTCCTTTTTTCAAGAACGCTTCTCTTATAAGTAATTGACTTATGTAATTTCGCAACAATATGCAGCACATATAATTTCCTAACTGAAAGTACATCACACAACATATACAAGTCCTCAGTGGGAAAATAATAGTGTTTGAAAGTCATCACTTTTAGTAAGGATCTCTGTGCTCTCTCTAGTTCCAGGAATTTTATTTTCGTGGCGCCACCCCAGATTGGAATGCAGTATACTAAGACAGACTGTGCTAATGATACGTAAGTTAGATTTAAGAGGTATTTGGAAGCGACATGTCTTAACATTTTGAAAATCCAAATAAGTTTTCTCGTTCTGGTCATAATCATTTCGATATGGGCATGCCAAGAGAGACGCTGATCAACCACAATACCTAAATATTTAGTGTTATTCACTCTGGTAATTGAGGCACATGTACAATCTCTAGAGTTATGACAAGTGTGAATTTTCAAGCAGAAATTAGCTGGTTGAGTACTGTTATATTTTGTAAAAGTCATAAAATTAGTTTTTTCTATATTAAGTGTTAATAAATTAGAATTGAGCCAGGAAGCAACCCTAGTGAGTCCCTTTTCTGCTAATTTATGCACGGAATCCCAAGTATAATTACTGAACACAACAGCTGTATCATCAGCATAAGAGAATATTTGACCACACTCAAGCTTCATATTACATAATTCGTTTATATATACTAGAAATAGTGTCGGGCCTAACACACTTCCTTGTGGGACTCCGTAGTTTATAACAACCTCATCACTAACGTAATTGCCAATTTTTACACGTTGACTGCGTCCCTGAAGGTAGTCTTGCATCAACTTTAAAGGGATCCCGCGTATACCCACGTTTTCAAGCCTATTTACAAGGATGGAGACAGAGATGGTATCGAAGGCTTTTTTTAGATCAATAAAGACCGCCAGGCATTTTTTTGCTGAGTCAACTTTACCTACAATAAGCGAAGTTAGAGCTGTGACTGCGTCTTCTGTGTTTAGTCCTTGTCTAAAACCATATTGTGAACTAGAAAGGATATTGTATTTATCAAAATATTTTATTAATCGGCTATTTATGAGTTTCTCCAGTATCTTTGAAATAGATGTTAAAACAGAAATTGGCCTGTAGTTGTTTACGTCGTCTCCGTCACCACCCTTATAAACAGGCGTAATGATGGCTTGTTTCAGCGCGGAAGGAAAAACACCTTGTCTAAAACACAGGTTAGTTAGATGGGATATGACTGGAACAAGAACCTCATGCGCTATTTTTAAAAACTTTATGTGTATATTATCCCATCCTGGGGCGCTGTCACTTTTCAAATTCATCAGAGTATTAAAAACTTCTGTATGGTCAGTTTCTAAGAGCACAAAAGATGAGAGACGAGGATAAGAATTATTATTTGCAGAAGGCTGCTCCTGTACAGAAACTAAACTAGCGGTAGTGATGTTTTCAGCCAGACATATTCCAACTTCTGAAAAATAGGTATTTACATAGTTTACAGCGTCCTTCGGAGAAGCTGCAATGTCCAAAAGATTCAAATTTTGATTATTATTATTTTTACGATTTGTTATATTATTTATAGCTTTCCATATTTCTTTCGTATTCTTGTTAGCTTTAGTTAGTTGTTCCCTGTCATATTTGCGTTTAAGTTTTTTAACTAAGTTATTGCAATGGTTGCGATACCTTCTATAGGTTATTTCATTGCCAGGATCATCACGTAATTTTCTTTGCATGTTATTTCTATTATGTATACAACGTAAAACGCCTAAAGTTATCCAGGGTTTAATAATACGATTATTTCTAGGAATGAGCGTTGTTATAGTATTGATTGAGAGGCAGTTCCATAATTTATCTAAGAGAAGTTCACAAAGTAAGTTAGGGTTTTGATAAGAATCTAAATTTTGAAAATTATTTTCTTTTAAGTAGGCCAGTGCCTTTTCAAAGTCGATGGATGTTTTAATTTTTGAACACTTATTTACAGTACATACCTTAGATAACCATCTTATGATCTGTGACACTAGTATCTAAAACAGCAATTGTGGCATTAAATTTACATTTATCAATTTTTAAGATTGTGTGATCTAAGCAATGTTTTTCCCTAGTAGGTAAAGAGTGTCCAGGTAGCAATCCATGCATTGATAACATATTTAAATAATTAAGTCTATTGTTACGTTCATATGATTGTTCGTTTTCTTTGGGTATAATATTAATATTTATATCTCCAGTAATGATAACATTTTTACGTGTCTTGACGGAAACTAAATAATCGTTTAAAGAGTTTATAAAGTGTTCAGCATTACTATTAGAAGGTGATCGGTAAATACCGAGAATAATCAAATTATACATAGTTATTTGCAAACAAGATGCATGTCTTAGTTTAATTTCCTTAACATTTACTTTATGAGTATTATTAATATATGCTACTACTCCATCGCAACGGTTTATATGATTTTCAGTGTTAAAAGAAACGTAGTTTTTTATTAATGGTATAGACTTGTTCTTGTCTAGCCTACATTCACTGAGGATTATTACGTCAGCATTAAATTGGAAATGAGATAACGTAACTTGCAAATCATCAATATTACTATAGACGGTTCTGATATTTTGTGAGATAACAGTTAAGTCAGAGTTTTTAATCAGTATATGTTTGTTAAGATCCTCAATCCTATAATTGTTAGATTGTGCAATTTCTGTATTGTCCAATTCTTTAATAGTTGAGAGTGTACTATCCATAACCAAGATAAAATATAATACTAGTATTTGCTGATAGGTCCACATACTTTATAGTTAAATTGGTTGTAGGGTTATGATTTTGGTATATCTTATAATTATCTCTGTATACAATAGGGGTAGTAATTATAGTTGAGAAACTTATGAATTCATCAGGCGCAATAACGCATTGAATAAAAATTATCTTAAACAGCAAGCAGTTATGTGTACAAAAAGTAAAAATTAAAATGTAAAAATGTAGTAAAAATGTAGAAATGTAAAAAATGAATATAGGTGAGTATTGAAATGGAACAATAATTAATGTATATAGTCATATCTCTTGCATTAAATTAGTGACTTGAGCTTCATTTTTTATTACAATAATAGGAGATGCTTCATTTTTCCTGACGTATACTTTACCAAACGCAGTCCAGCAGAATTTATACGCTTTAGACTTTGAGAGATCACGAGCTAAGAAATAGAGGCGAGCCCCTTTGGCAGTTAGTTGCTCAGATACAAAAATAGGTGTGTCTTCGTTTTGTGTAAGGCCAAGATGTTTTGCGTATAACTTTTCTTTATGTCTAATGTTAAAATTCTTTGCTTTTCTAATAATATCGGTTTTTAGAATAGTGGACGAAAACTCGACTATTATAGGTGTATTATTTCTTCCTTGCTTTTTTCCATTTACCCTGTATATGTCTTTTATGTCCGTTTTCGTTAGACTGCAGTCAATATTTTTTGTTAAATTTATAACCATGTTTATTAGATCATCCTTGGTTTCATTCCCGTTTTTCGGAACATTTTTTAACTCAATATTTGTTTTACGATTTTCTCGTTGCATGTCCTCAATTTTACTCTCCAAAATGGTAATATATTCTTTGTCCTTCTTTCCTTGTATCTCTAGTTGGTCTATTTTCTTTTTCAGTTCTTCGTTTTGTTCAGCGAGGAACGCAATTGAAGTCTCAATACTGTTGTTTGTTTGTTTAATCTGCATGATCGTTGGTGTTATTTTCTTGAGCTCATTTTCTTGTGCTAGAAGCATCGATTTAACCATAGTTATCATTTCATTTTTAAAAGTTTCAAAGGGAATATGATCAGATTCCTTTTGTTCTTCGCTCCTTTCTTTGCGTTTTTTACTGCGTTGGGAGATAAAATTCGGTAGAGTTTTAGGTGCATCAGACTTATTCAGATTTGATTCAGAAACTGAGTGCGACTTTTCCATTTTGTACTAGGGCAATATAAGTGCAAACAGATATTACCGATACAACTTTGTAGTGGCGTAAGCTAAGTCTGTTTGGAGCAGGTGGCGTATATTAAGGATATTACACTTACAGGTATGTGTGCGTCATAAGCGTTTAGGTGTGAGTTGGGCGAGCTAGCAACCAATTACGCGAAGCAGAGCATGGATTAGTGTGCGTCGGCAAGATGGCATCGGCTGCGCGTACGCCGATTCGTTATTAGAAAACAAAGCCGCTCACAATATACCTTGTCGCTGGTCAAGTACCAGGATCGCAGAATTTCGCAGTGGTAAACAGTTTGTTGCAAATCACTTCCACCTTTATTATGCACTCCTAATATTTACTATTGAATTAATTTTGACAATTTTAATTTTAATTTATAAATCAGAAAAATACGGGTTAGAATAGACGTTCGCACTAGTCGGCGGTCCGGAGGAAGAGGATATAAAATAAAACAAAACTAATGTACAAAAGAAAGAGAGAAATAGATTAAATAGGAAATTACATTTACAGATATAAAAGCTTAATACGAAGCGAGCTTAGTCTTACCGCTTAGTGCTTAATATTACCTTAATGATTTTGAGAATGTTACTGATACTATGTCGTATTAAGACACAATAGAAGGTGATCGAATACTTCAAAAGGAAATAAATAAGGTTGCCTGGTCTTAAACCAGGTAGTCATGGTAGATGGTCGATGGTAGATGGTGGTCTGTGCTCTAGCAACCAAACATCTGAAATCGGTATATTTAATATATCCAGTGTAAAGAGCTGATCTAATGACCAGGCTAAAGAGACTTTCTAACAAAAAACTGGTGACGAGAGGAAGTGTGGTGTAGCTTCTCCCTTAAGTCAGCCGTCTCCCTTAAATTCAGGCAAACGTATTGCTTTAATCGTACGTAGAATTTAAAAAAAGAATTGTGGTCACGGTGGTAAGTTTAATGTGCAAACTCGTATTAAGGGCGTAGCACATTATACCAAAACAATGCAGATTAGTAGGCAGTGATATGCACCGGGCCGCGGTGACAGCGCGCCACGCGTTGACGCACACCCAATTACGTTACACTCTCGTACGACGCCGTCCACCCCATGTCTTTTACGTTTACATTTAACGCAATATAATACGATTCCACAAAAACATTATGCGTTTGCGTTACCACGTAGTTATAAATAGAATATCTAAAATTGATTTGTTGCTCAGCATCTACAACTGTTAAACAAATGTTGTTTAATGGTAACTTTTGTAGATTTTTGTAAAGTTTTGTGATCTTGAATTCAAATCTGTAGATAAATAATAACGCAGTTTTTTTTTTGGGAATGATAGATGCTGTTGGCCGCAGATGGCCTAATGGCCATCCTATTGTCCTATTCAACGGACAATAGGAGGCGAGCGCTTGAAGCGCTCTAGCCTTAACGGCAGAAGTAGCGACGAGCTCAAGGGCACCTCTCACCTCAGGGAGGCACGGCCTCGGCTTGGGCTGTCGCTTAAGAGAGGGCTGAGTTTACCACCGTTTCACAACGCGCCCCCACTGAGAAGAACCGGCAAGAAACTCAGTGGGGTGATGTACGTCGTTGAGGTCGCATGCGTACGACCCTTCGGCCTCGCCGGCGAGACCGGTGTCTGATAGCTAGTGTAGCATACGGTTGTCGGGGAGGGTTCGGCGCATCCCGGTGCAATAGGACCGTCATGGGGTCAGGAGGGTCGAGCAGTACGTGCCGTGGTCTGCGGCGCGAGTCAGAAGGACTAGGGGCGTAATCAGCGGCGGCGCGGATTAAACTGTTCGCGTGACGGGACGCGGATTCAAAGTAGCGTTTCGACGCTTCTTTGAGGAACTTACGAAGGGGCATTATGCAGATAAAGAGCAGCATTAACTTACAAAGACTCACCTTCTCTCAGCATTACAACGGCATGGTGTGGTCACTCTACTCGTCACAAAGGAGGCTGATATTTCTGGGCTAACCGCCGAATAAGATGAGTTATAGTTTAAAAAATGGTTATATTTTTATGTAACAATGTGCATAAATATCAGCCTCCTAATCAATCTTGGGAAAGAAAATAGGAATAGGTTTAGGTAACACATACAATAGAATCGATTATCGATTCTAGATTATCGTGGATATGTTCAAGCTAAAGTATTAAATCTCCATTTTGAAGAATGCAGATAGCATTTTAATTAAATAAAAGTAAATTAATCTATCGAAATCAATGAAAATAAGTAAGTATACAACATAAAATCTATGAAATATAATCAAGAGAAATATAATATTTATACGTGTAGTTTACATATCGATTAATTAATTCGATTTAGTGAGTATTTTTTGTCTGTTGAAATCTGGCCGTTTGTGTTATGGAGTCCAAACTCCAAATAGTTGATTGAGGCATACACTATCCCTTTCATTGAGGCCGGATCTCTCTTTCTAAGTGGTCCAATGTGTGGTCCATGTAATAATTTTAATTACCCGAGAAATGGATACCCTAATATAGAAATGCTCTACTTCAACATCAAAAGATTGTTTTCCACCCGAAAACATAAAATACGATGACAATCATGTCTAATAACTTCTTTTTTGGTATTGTTCTGCGAGTACGATTAGAATAATGCTCTATTGTGTTTTCGCCAATTGTACTCAAATGCAATTTTAAATACCGATTTTAAGGGTTCGTATTTTGTGGCAACACTGGCGCTTATTGTCAGCATGAAACTGTCTGTCATTTAAATCGATCCAACATTTAAATACCATAATTTCACGATAAAGTGAATTAAACTAATAAGAATGGTGATAAAATCTGTAGTACTTAGTTGCAAAACTATGTTGTACCCTTTGGATGATACCGAATATCACTCGTAAGTCCGATTTGTTCAATAACGTACCTACCGATGATCCCTTTGGATTATGCACCATATTTTCGATCAGTTCTTCTTTCGATAGGCACATATCACGTTTTCAGTTCGTTTGTTAGTATTGGGTTTAACTTTCTATTAATTTGTAGTTGAATTATCTAATTTAAAATATTTTACATTGTTTTCATAGAGTAACCATGGTAAAGATTTTTTGAAGACTTTCCGTTTTGGGGATTTTTTTTACCGCCACTTTATGATTAAAAAATACGATGTAGGTGTTTAGTTCAAAGGATTGATATGGAAAAAATATTGTATGTTCAAGTGTGTATGTAGTTTTAAACATATTATTAAAATCATATTTATTCTTGTCGCCTCCTAGTCCTGTCGCGTCAAGTAGCCTCCGTGGCGCAATGGGAAACCGCTTGCTTGCATACCGGGGGTCGCAGGTTTAAATCCTGCGGGGAGCAACAACTTTGTATATTTGTTCCTTACTGGCTAGGACAATGCAGGCTGGTCATCTGATTGTCTGTAAAGTAAGATGATCCATGCGTCGGATAGGCTAGATATAAAAAGTCGGTCCTGCGTCTGACCTCTCCCCGGTCGTGTTGATCTTCCGTATCACTGAATTGTGAGAGGTAAAAGGAAGAATGAGTGCACTTGTGTCTACGCAAGCATTTGTGCACTGGCTAATGGCTGATCTTGCGAAAAATTGGCCGCTATGGTCGTATCGGCGAGAGTGCCTATATCATTCCATAAATATACATGCTGTTTTATTTTCCCCTGGTCAATATTAATTCATATATTTTTTTTTTTTGTAGATTTCCTAAAGATATTGAGCGAAGGAATATATGACTATCCACTGTCCCATTCGAAAAAAAAAATATGAAGCTGCAATGGTCTGCAGTTGGTCCAATGGAAACCTAAATTTACCGCAAATGCTTTTTCTATCGTCTAATGTGTGGGTTAAAAGTTATTTGCATATAATGGAAATTGCTATTCAATATCTTGTGATTGATCGGAAATCGTTAAACGTACTGAATAAATGATCTTGTAATACAAATTTTTTTTATCATAATTTCATATGCTTTTATTTTCACAACCATTAGCTTATTATTTATTTATCACTTGATTGTCTGTAAAGTAAGATGCTCCATGCGTCAGATGGGTTTTTAAAATGTTGGTCCTGCGCCTGGTCTCAATGGTAGTGTCGGTTTTTCGTCCCGTTGTATTTTGAGAGGTAAACGGAAGAGAGAGAGAGTGCACTTGTGTCTACGCAAGCACTTGTGCACTATAATATCGTTCGCGTAGACTGCTGCTCTTTCAAAATATCGTCCACTGTGGTCGTATCGGCCAGAAGGAGGACCTTATTTATCATCTGTTTCTCAATCTACCACAGTTTGTTCTTCTCGTTCACATTTCTTCCGTATTTGGACTGCTCCAAGCCATAATCAGACTGATTAAGCAACTAGACATATTTAATCGGTTTAAACTTATAGCATAAACAAGCCAAGCAAGTCGTATTATGCGACGAAGTTAAAAAGATGTCCTGATTTTTCATGATACATCAAGGTTGCCCTCTTAGAAAGGGAGCTCCGACCTCAATGAAAGGGATAACGTTGACCTCAGTCATGTATTTGGGAGTGTTTTCTCCACTTTGACCCTATATCTTCATGTTTGTGTTTGTTACCTTTGTTATAACACGTGACAGATGGCCACTCTATTAATCTATGAAATCGCTCGTTCATGTCGTATCGTTTTGTGCGTTTGTTTTGAGTGTTTTATTGATTTGTTATTCCTCGACCACTGCTTTTTAACGACGGTTTTGCTTAGCTTGATCGACCCTAGCATTTATATCGGACACGCGACGACGAAGCTCGCTTACCCGACTGAATTGAGATTGTTAACCGGCCGGCTTAATAACTTTGAATTCTTGTTATCATTTATGGATCGATGTGTAAATTGATTTAACTATATATATAATGGTCGCTGTAATACATTAGGCCGATGTGCCTTGGATGATGAAAGGGAAATTTCAGTGATTCGTCAATGGCTTGCACCACAACCTGTAAGTACACACACCTCCGTTATATATTACCTGAAACCAAACCAAACCAAAGACCTAGGTACCTACCTAGCAATGAACTACCCGCTTATTTGGCCCATCTAATTGCATCTCTGAGTTATATCAGTTTATATGTGTTGTGTACTACATATTACTATTATACTATTTTCAACTGTAACTGTACTTTACTTTTTATTGCAAAATACTTCAGTCATTATGTATTTTTGTTGCAGATAGTAGCAGATAGAGTTGATGTACATACATATGGCCTCTAGTCCAAAAACTTTGTCCTGCGCAAGCAGGACTGTAAGCTGCTGCGGCCATATAATGTTTATAATAATTATGGTACCTTAGTTGAGTCAGGTATCAGGTTCTGGATGATATATTAATCATGAAATTATTGTATATAAATAAAAAAGTTATATGTGTCTTTTATTTAAAACCAGTAAAAATAAAAACTACTTATATAAAAGCGCAAAAACCCCGACTGCAAACAAAATAGATACAAACTTAATGTAATATTTGAACTAGTCTATTTAGATGCTTATTAGATTTTTTTACTGTATGAGAGGACTTGTTGGTCCAGTAGTTGGACACTCAGACCCAATAGGTGGTGGATTCGATTTCCACATTGTGTCTGGGTGTTACTTACCTATATAAGCATGTATTTTTTCACATCATTTATTGTATCACTTGTCTGGTTACCATAGTACAAGCTGTGTCTAGTTAGTAATCAGATGACCGTGTGAATGATGTATAAGTTGTCCCAGGATATTATTATTATACAGCCATGTCCCTTGCACAACTAAGAGCAATCTAACGACTTAGCATAGGTTAAAACGCATAGCTTAGAGGTAGTTCCAAAGAAATAGACATTGCGTATGTACGCTAGAAAAACGTAACCCTCCTTCTGGCGCAGTCGAGTAAAAATCCCTTTATCCTGAAATATCTCCTACTATTGTATATTATATGAAATACAATAAAATATCCACAGCATATAAAAATCAGATGATAAAGTATAAGCTTTTCATATCATAACCTCACTTTTGCTTAGTAGCTTACAACTCTGCTCTCAGATTGTCCAATTCTTCAGATTTTTTAGAGTTTGTTTGGTATTAAGTTAGCTATTGTTTGACACCATTTTCATCTTTTTCGATGCATGAAACTGTGTGGCCCGAGAATGTATGAAACCGTATCTGTCTGCTTTATATTATAATGTATATAACACCCACCCATCCTGTAGTGTATCACCTCATTTCATTCATAATATATCAACCTACATTGTCATACCTCATCTTTTTTATAAATATTTGTATTTACTTTTAATTCAAATTAAAAATTTAAATTTAGACAAGGGCTGTCAAGTGGAGAGAGGAAAATTAAACGGAGTCTGAAAATGGAGGTCTGAAGTCTTGGATCGGAAGGCTTGGTCTGGAGCCTGGAGACGAGTGAAAGCCTAAGGTCTACAGCCTAGAGTCGCAAGACCGGAGGCCGAACTTAACCAGGTCTTGAACCGGAATCGGCCATTATCTACGCCAGAGGCCACATATCTTCGGGTGCTGTTGCTGTGGCGTGCTGACGCCCGCACCCCTTTTTCATCGGCCAGCCTGCTGGTTGAGTGTCGTGGCCGGTGCTAAACCTGCCGGCGTCCAACGGCCTGGCTGCGGTTGTGCCATCTGGCACGCCGCCAGGCTTCCCTGCGCCCAGGAATCTTTGCAAGCAAGTTACGTGATCTTACGCTAATAAGTGTTCGCGTTCCCGACCTGGTGAAATGAACTACGTAACTGTCGTTAAAGAACTGTAACGTTTTTATCTGTAATTATAGTTATATTGTAAGTCCTGAGTTCTCATTCTTTATTGCTACTTCCCCCTTAGTTACTTACCTATCTTAGTAGCGGTCTCCGGGTTCTCTCTACCCTACTCTAAACGAACCGTTACGTGACAATCCCCTCCCGTTGGGTGTCCATAAAAGGCGACTAAGGGAGAACAAGAAAACGGGCAGCAGTGTCTTTTTATTGGATTACCTACCACCTATACTGCGATCCCCAAGCCGTCTGCCAAGCGTGAGGAGTACAGCAATCCCTCCCTTCTAAGGGTATTGGACGTATTTTGTTAGTAAATAAAAAAAGGTTGCTCACTTTATCATAAAAAATTCAACAGCGCAACATTCAAAATCTGTACATGCCATGTATAGGATTTACGTACACATACATTTATATACAAATGATACATTAGTTGCTCTGCCTACGTAATGGCATGTTTGCTTCTCTCGAGTGGACCTTTCCGTCCCTTAACAACTACCGAGGTTGAAGCACTGCTGAACCCTTCCATATGTAATTCAAGTGCCAAGTCAAACTGACCCTAACGCTCTTCACATTTTGTAGTTATGTAATAATGGATCATGTAGTCCGAATCTTAGAATATAGAACGCTATGTATTTTTTAATCGACTGTCCTAATTCTCGATGCTCAAAAGGAGTGTTCTAATCTTCGAGTAGCTCAGCCCAATGGATTGATGAATTATAACATAACGAATTCAACTTAATTGTGGTAGACATAAGATACAAAATAAGTTAGTATGATATTGACGTATCACATCACCTTAGGCAGTAATAGTAAACAGTCTCTTAAACCCAGGAAAGTCTAAGGCTACAGTACACTAGAACCAGCAATGTTTACACACTGCTCCCTTGCGACAGAATAGCTGACACAGCGGTCGTACATAGGTATGTATATATATATATATGTAGATAGTTGGTGATAATTACTGGATGCTGGACAGGTACTGGTATAACGGTAACGGTACATTTAAGTTAAAGTAAAGATAATTTTTTTCTTTTTATTCTTCTTAGTGGACACATACATAGACATAAACACTTCCTTAGACAAACTATCTACCATTTAGTCAATCCGTTTAGTTTACACATTATGTAGTTGCATCATCCGGCGCGGCAGACAAACGTATAGCAAAGCGCATCTTTTATTGTGAATTTGAGTAGGGTATGCATAAGCAAACGTAGGGTTTGCGTGGGCTAGATGTAAAACAAAGACTGCCAACTGGGAAAGGTATGCTGCAAATTAGTCGCGTGGAGAGCTTTTTAGAAAATCGAATACCACCGATTTTGAATGTAATCGTCGCTCTGATTTTGACGCTAAACGCGATGAACTAAGGCCTCATTTACGGAGACGCGGGGCGTCGCGCGTCGCGTGTGGCGGCGCGGCCCGCACTAAATTCAAATGTAGGGCGTTGTATGAGTGTGTTTACGGAGAAGCGATTTTACACGCGTTTGCTTGAAATGGAGCGTGTTTCACGGCGGCGCCCGCGGATGGCATCGCCGTGTCTCACGCGGCGTTCATCGCGGCGGCGCACGCAGCGGCGATTCTCGATGAAGCGATGCCTGTGGCGGAACCTTCTGCCAGTCTATTTGGTAATCATGCAACACAGACGTAGTCACCATCGCAATGGAGTATGATATGACCGATTTTTTTTTAGAAGAAAATTGTATGTTAAAACGTGAGTTGCACCACCGTTGCACGCGGCGGTGCCCGCCGCGGGCGCAGCGGCGGGCACCGCCACTCTTCCCGCCCCGCGTCTCTATAAACAGCATCATATATTGCTATACGTTTGTGTTTACGCGTGCGATGATACGCGCCGCCGCTACGTAAACAATAAAAACGTCCGACGCGCCACGAGACGCCACGCCACACGCGACGCGCGACGCCCCGCGTTTCCGTAAACGAGGCCTTAGAGTCCGACCACTAGTGACCATATCACTACATCGATGGCGTGCTCACGTGCCCTACGTGTGCATGCAACTTTATAAAAAATATAGATACAACGGCGTTACAGTGGTCGCCGTAGCCGAAACCGGGTGGAGAACATCATCAGGGGTGTATATGTTCGATTGTGGCTCTAAACTGCGAACTCAGTTCAATTACAGTGTTGTGTCGGTTGTTTTGTACCGCATTGTCCGATACGGTGGCTTAACGCTCGGACAGGGATAATTAATCGAGGTCGAGGCCCTACAACAAGCTCGCGAGCCGCTCTATTATCTCGGACACTAACATATCATACGCGTCTATAGTGCAGTGCCCAGGTACGGCTTATGTAATTCACTTAAAAGCGACATTACTATGCCCGATTGATATTAATGGATATTACTGACGTGTACCTACTCCCAATGCAACCCGTTAATCATTCGAATTGGTTGCGCAGTGTTGTTGCCACTACATCGCAACTGTTATTAACAGCCAGTAAGTGATTGATTAACTTAATAAGTTTAATTCCATTCAAGATAGAGTTTGGTAAAAATACCTGAGCTAGTGATATGCCATTATCAAAGAAATAGTTTTTAGGGTTCCATACTAGGTAAAATAGGAACCCGAAGTCGAACCATAAGGTCTGACTTCGTCTGTCTGTCTGTCTGTCACACCTGTATATATTTCAGGAACCACTAATGCAATCGATTTGAAACTTGGAATAGATTTAGATCTTACTTACCCGACACCATCGCAAATAATTTTTTTTTACCTTTTTTATAATGGGGGTCGAAATGGGTCATCAAAATTTCAAAGTGAGAGTACTATATCGAGTGGGGTATCATATGAAAGAACTTCATTTGCACATCGCAAAACTGATTTTTATTTTGGTTTATGTCACGTAGTTTTTGGCTAATAAACAAATATATTAAAAAAAATACCGTTCCCCACCCCTTATCTCCGAAGTTTGTGGAGGGAAAAATCTGAAATAATTATGAATAATACATGTTTAACTATATTTTACAGGAAAACTAAAATGATCTTTCTAAGTTGTACAGTTTTTTAGTAATCCTAAAAAAAAACATCGACAAACAAACTTAGATTTGCGGTTTGTTTTTTTTTTGCTACCTGAGGTGTTACATAAATAGTAAAATTACTTTAATACGTCCAAAGATGGTATGAAACCCTCGGTGCGCGAGTCCGACCACTTGACCAGTATTTTTTTTATTAGACAAGATTGGCTACATTTGACAGTATGCTTTCATAAAATAAAACAACCCAGACATTTGTGTCCGGTAATTTCACCAGCGTTACTGCCCTTCACACCGGAACACAGCAATGTTTACACCTGCTTGGTGACAGATTTTCTGACACTGCGGTGGTAGGTACCTGGACGGTAAAACGGTTTGAAAATTCGCTTAATATTTTTTTTATTGGCAGTATATGCAGTAAACTGTTGAATCAGGTCCGTGCAAAAAGCTATCTCCGTTGGATATAATTACATCCTGTGCTTCAAGGAAAATTTCCTTTTTTTCTTAACCGACATTTTATGATCTATGTCTAAGTCCTCATAATGGATTACTGCCCTCGTCATGTCAAGAACATTCAGCCGCAATGTCTGTTACGAATGTAACATAAGCGAACGCGTGGGCGACGGAATAACACCATATGTTCTAGAATACGCAGTAATAAAGATTATCGTTCCAGAGATAGGATAAAATTGTACAATTGGACGATTTATAAAGCGTAGTTTTTGGCGGAATCAGAAAATGTTGCTTAATTTGCTAACGCTTAGTAATTAAGTTTATTGCTAGACGGATTTTTATCGAAACAGTGACTCAATTTAATGGAACGAAACTGATAATGTTTCTCATAAACGATAGCTAGGATTGTTCGATTTGTAACTTTTTTCAGCTCTCCCGGGGCAACCTTCAATAGGTCCCCGGGATCATGTGAAGGGTCACCCGGGGTAACGGAATTCTTATCCAATAAAAACCCTGCGGCTGTCGAATCGGCACATGAGAGTGGGGAGCTGGGTTTTCCAGTGGGATCTGGACGATGAATGCCCTTCAGTGCCTTACCTTTGAGCCTCTCGCCGCTACCGAAGGGGTATTGTAGCCCCTTGCGAACCTGCCACGGTGCTCACCGGGACAGGGATTGGTTGTATTTTTTTTTAATATCCAACATCGGAGTTGTAATATGTACCACTTACTAAATCAGACATCCACCACTAGGTTATTCTAAGCAAGCTCCGAATTTGCTCCAAATTTTCGGCGCACAAACACTGGACGTTAAAGACTTGATAATTATCCATCGCTGTTTCATGTTTTTCACAATATACCATATTATAGAAAACCAAATCACGTGTAAGTTATTTATCCCTAATCCCGTTCCAAGTCAATGTATACGCACGGGGTATACTGTTTATTTCACCCGCCATTGTCCGGTCAGCAGAACCGCTTAACATTTAGACAGCGATAATTAATCGCAGTCGTGCGTCTACTCCGGCCGTAGTTATCTAAGCGCAAATGTAAATTACCCGTCCCCCGTGTTCGCCGTATGTGACTCAGTTGACAAGGGCTTAATGTGTTCGATGGATATTAGATATTTGACTACGTAGAAATAGACAGGCCATAGCAAGCAAAATTTTCATATGTGTAATTAGTCAGTAGAAACGTGCGTGTATTTGCCTACCTTGTTTTTTTTTTACAAGATTAAAATGTAACAATAAATATACAACACAGGAGTGATAACTGACCGGTGCTGACCAGCCAAAGACTTGACTTGACTTGAGAAGAGAATTGGTGGGGTTGAATATGACATATTCATATGATATATTCAACCCTACCAATCCATTCATAATCACATTCGATATACATTTTTGTTCCATTTTTGATCTTGTGCAGAAAAACTGGGTATACGCTTTAGGTCAATATATATTTTTTAAGCAAAAACATCAATGCCTCCAGTTGCAATATTGCAAATCTCACTATGATAAAATAATTGAATGAGACTATACAGTTTATTTGCATATATATTTTGTATCTATTAGATAAAATTCTCGTGTCACAGTTTTCGTTGCCATACTCCTCCGAAACGGCTTGACCGATTTTGATGAAATTTTTTGTGCTTATCCGGTATCTATGAGAATCGGCCAACATCTATTTTTCATCCCCCTAAATGTTATTTTTTTTTTTTAATGTATATGGCAAAACAACGTTTGCCGGGTCAGCTAGTATTATATATATTGAAGAATATAATAAAGGTAGCAGTTGTAGATAGTGATAACAGCTTTAGTATGAAAAAATCCAAAGCCCACTCTATACCCAATGTATTTAATCTCTTTGGATATTAATTGAAATTAGTTACATGTTCTCCCGGAGTGAATGCTTCCTCGATTATGATTTGTATGTGTTTCAAGGGAGAATAATAATATGTATACCGCAAATTATGAATACAAATACATAGTACATAATATTTTAAAGTGTGAGACAACAATTTCAAGATAGGTACACTGATAATGAAAGGTGATTTCAGGGTGGCTATTTTTTTAGCGACGCGTCAAGCTTGTCGACGATACAAGCAAGACTTTCGCCTAATGGTAAACGATACGTCTGCTATATTGCGTTGCTGATCGTTCGTCACCCGAAACATTAGTTGCTACGTCTCCGGTGTAGGGTAATTTCACCAGCTACGGTGCCCTTCACACAGGAAAACGTGTTTACACACTGCTGCTTGGCGGCAGAAATATGGCACTGCGGTGGTACCTACCTGGACCTGGTATTACCTAAAAACTTAGAGGAGATACCACTGGAGAGATCATGATGCGCTAACCCCTCTGCCAAATTTTGTTCATATGTTCAGGTCATTCTTTATTAGGGTGCGTATCTTTTTGAATGTGTTGCGAGTATACTATAGTGTGGGTATGCGTGAAATTGTATCTGTGTTTACTTCGCCTCCCGCACCCCGCAAAAGTGCCACGAAAAATTTGTTTGGGGAATCAACGCGATACTAGCTCCATTCTAATTACTCTGAGCTTAAAAATGATTATGTGTGAGTAGTATGTGTTTCCAAATAGAAAATGACATCACTATTTTACCATAGGTAAAATTCTGACGTTTTTGTATTGAAAACTAAGGCATACTTTAATACAATAAAAATAATAATTATGTAAGTAATATAGTAGTATGCAGCAGGACTTGCAGCTTATAGTTTAATAAATCGAATTTACAAACACTCCAACCTAACCTATTGAACTTTCATAGAAAGGTTCAGGGCTTTTACGACTACTTCAATACCAGGTTTTATCTGTCGTCCAGTCCAGGGCCTGTGCCCTCATCGCGTGTCTCGACAAAGCATTTACACCCGGAGAGACGCGATCATGCTTCACAATCGTTTTCCAATAACAGTTCACGGTTCTTAGTGTTGGCGATGATACGTGCTGTACACAATTCAATCAACATTGTACCTTATAGTATGTATTTTTTAACTTTAGGTACAAAATGGCAAATCATCAAGTTATTTCACAGTTAAATTAGTAACTCAATGCTGATACAGTCGTTCTACGAATAGTTATTCGCTGTGTCAGCGCTGAAATAAAGTTATTTTTAACCGACTTCAAAAAAGGAGGAGGTTCTCAATTTTTCTGTATATATATATTTTTTCTATGTATGTTCGCGCATAACTCTGGCAATTATGAACCGATTTGATAAAATCTTTCTTCCATCCATTCTTTAATCCGATAATTGAGTCCCATAAAAAAAAATTTTGCTTACGAATTAGCAGTTTCTGAAAAAACAAGAATGGTGACTGCGCAGGAAACCTGCAGGAATGCCTTTAAGATGAGTTTGTCACTTTTTAAGGACAAAAATGGTCATAACTCTGGCAAATATTTACCAATTTCAATTATTATTTTTTTATTCGAAAGAAAAAAACCACTGTAATGAATCTGTATGAATTTTATCACAACCAGATAAGAACTTCGTGAAGGAACATGAACGATGTGGGGGAATTTATCTGGTAAAAACATAAAACTTATGTTCTCCATTACATTACTCTGACAAATATGAACCTACTATCATGATTTCATGCAAATTTCATTACTACCGGATTTTTTTTTTGAAGAATCGTGATTTATGTAGAACTATGTAGATGATAATGTGATCATAACCTACCTAGATCATTTTACCGTCTTCGATGGTTCAATATTTATGTATGAAAATCTTTTAAAAAAAAAATTGAACAGACTTCAATATCACTGAAAAGTATAAAATAATTTAAATATTATTGAAGCTGGTGCCAAATATACACAGCAGGTACGCTAACACAAACTTCTATAATATTTCAATTATTATACAGAATGTAAAAAAACACGTGTCCGATCCGTGAGGGTATTATTCAGTGTATCAATACAAACACATGTATATAACTCATTTGTTAATTATCCCAATTTTTTTTTTCTAATTTGTATCAGAAATGCAAGATCAGATTCGTTTTTCTGGAACAAAGTAGGAAAAAAAATATGAGATATTCAATAAATGAGTTATATACATGTGTTTGTATTGATACACTGAATAAGACCCTCACGGATCGGACACGTGTTTTTTTACACCCTGTATACTTTTCAGTGATATGGAAGTCGGTTAAATTTAAAAAAGAAAAGATTTTATTAATTATGTTTTTACATAATATGTTTCTTGCTTAACGGTATTCAATTAAATTTAATTTCATAAATATTTTCAGTATGCACTATTGCTTTTTTTTTATTTTACTTTTGAAGGCGGTCATGGAACTGTGATTGGTGATATTAAATGGTGCCCAGGACATAGGCCTGGCCTAATTTGGGATCAACAGGGGTTAAAGTGACGAGGTGCAAACTACAACAAACAGGACTCTAAAGGGCACACTGAAAACTCTAAAGGGCGCACTGAAAACTCTAAAGGGCGCACTGAAAACTCTAAAGCGCGCACTGAAAACCAGCGTCGGGGGGTTACATCATAAATCCTCCGGATTAAGCCGAGTGCGTCCTTTTGTGGTTTATATTGTAGTATTATTTCTTCTTTTCTCCCTTGCTTTATGTTTCGAACGGCAGGACACACTATCGCTAATGTCGATTCATTTGTAACAAAACCATGTTTAAAAAAAAGCGAAAAAATGACAAGCCCGCTGAGTTTCTTGCCGGATCTTCTCAGTTGAGGCCGCGTTGTGATCCGGTGGTAGCTTTTAAAAAATGACGATTCAAAAGTGCTAGCGTTAAGCCTATTTGAAATAAAGATTTTTGAGTTTGAGTTTGAATTAGTGTTTCTTTTTGTTATTATATTTTTATTTGTATGTACCTACTTACATCACAATAAAATTTACTTTCTTTCTTTCTTTGAAACTGTTAAAATACAGTATGATAAGAGGCGACTCTACTTAACCTGGGACATAAGTAATTATATTTCATCATGTTAAATACCCGTGGGGTGTCCCAGTAAGAATATCTCTCACCCATCTCCTGCTGTTGGGCATCGTAACACGTCTTTCGTTAAGAAATCAAGAGTTTGTTTCAAGGCCGCGTAGTGTGTCCAAGGTGTGAGTGACGTTCATCTGCGTACAATTCAATCAGCTCCGTCCCACTCAAACTTTGCTCTCACTGCCAACTTTGTTTGACTGCTTCCTTAATCGAGTTGCCGTTAACTTTATAAAATGCGCCCGTGTGCCTGGTTTATGTTTTCCGCGCTGGTTAAGAGCTTTCCAAGAGTTTTCGTATTCGTTAACAAACTTTCCTAGTTCATGGCAGAATCGAGAGTTTTTGTGTAATAACATTGTGCTTGCTTTCTATTTTGTAAAATATTTACTCGGCATAAAATTGAATAACTGTCCGTTATACTCGCTAAATCTAAGGAATGGCTTGAACTATTTGAATAATTTGTGTTTTATTTTGTTCGCTCAAATCCAGAGGCGCTTTAGAAGAAAAAAAATGGGGAAAAATTGAACAGCTCAAAGTTGTTAATTTAAAAACAGAGAAAAAAAAATCGTCTCTGGATTAACTTCTCTAGAAGATGAGGAAGGGGTCAGCTAAGGGATAGTAGTAGCACAGTATATAAACTAATCTTTATAGACTGCGGTAGTAGTGTATCGAACTTATCTGTAAGTTGTTAGTGTCGCTACTATCTATGCAAATACGTCAAACTTATCGTAATTTTCATGAGAATATTTTAGTTCCTATTTCCACCACCAATACAAAGTTGGTCAGTGAGTGTTGGAAGCAAACAAGGGAGTAAGGGTGCGAGCGGGGGGCGGGAGCGGTAGTGAGGGAGAATTTTATTTATTTGACCGAGAACTAGAACATTTTTTAAGAAAAAAGCGTGGGCAGAGCTGCGCGAGTCACCTTGTAAGTAAATAAAAACGTTAGGTTGTTAGGTTTGCTCCACTTTATATTGCAAAACAATAGATGAACCATCAAATATTCATACCAAATAGCAGCTGTCAACAGTCGACCTCGAATACTCGGTAAATTAACTCGACAACGATAATATTTAACTAATGGAGTCACGAAGCACATTGGTGCAACCGCTCAATGCTATTATACAAAACCGACTGAAATTCGCATATAAATGTATATCCGTTAGTAATTCTGCATGTAATGTTTATTTTACAGAAGATAAAAAGGAATATTGTGGTAGATTATGTAAGAAAAAAAAAAGTAATAGGTCTGGGTAAGCAAGTATACATTTCTTTGTTTTCGAAGGTTACAAATAAATTTCAGGAAATTGATTTCCAAAAATATCCTTTAAGTTCACGATATTTGAGTTCATGTAGAAAATTTCATGCTTTTGCTTTCGGTTAAGCTGTATGCTGTGTAGCTGTCGTCCTGAGAGACATCGCTGAAACACTGACGCCAGTGACTTGTTTAGGTAGGTCTCTTGTGCGTAGTTCTAGATACGTACTTTGTTTATATTTATTTTTGTGTTCTATAACCATGGTAAATCTGTATTGTCGCAGAACATATACTGTTTCGCGAGTAAGGATCACTATCTGACTCCAAAATATTTAACGTGGTCCCGATCTAAAAAAATTTAAAAGATAGTTGCGTCACTAGGCCGTAACTAATTAATGGATGATCCACAGACAAAATAAATGAAAGCAATATTATGATAACATAATTGTTAGTCTGTGGTGATCACCTAGAACACGCTGTGGACCCGACTATGAAAGTATTTTATGTGTAGGATTTTTTCATTTTTGTATATTTCAAACATTCATTTTTATTTACTAGGTGGTAGGTTCCTTGTGCAAGGAACCGTCCAGGTAGGTACCACCGCAGTGTCAGATATTCTGCCGCCAAGCAGCAGTGTGTAAACATTGCTGTGTTCCGACGTGAAGGGCACTGTAGCTGGTAAAATTACGGGACACAAAGACTTAAGATCTAATGTCTTAAGGGTCGGCAACGCGCTAGTGATTCTTCTGGTGTTGCTAGCGTCTATAGGCTACGGTGGCTGCTTAGCATCAGGCGGGCCGTACGCTTGCTTGGCACCTTGGTAAGTAGTATATTTCAAAGTTTTGTTTAGAGTCTATAAAAGATCACGATTCCCCGTCTGACTGACTTGCCTTCCAATATAACCTTTGTTCACAAAGTGCCATAAAGACATCTAAAAACCATGGGGCAGATAATGGCCTACTCGTATCACCACGCGTACTCACAGATCATTACACAATGTTAGTACCTACGCGTGTGAAACAAATTGATTGTTAAGTTAAACGATACTTTTTACGACCGACTTCGATTCCCTGTTTCAGTTTTTACGAGCAAAAAAACTTTTTATTGGCCGCACTCGTTTAGTGAAGCAATTCCAGGACTGTTTACACAAATACAGGAAACGACGGCATCTTTTTTAATTCTTTTTTTGCGTCCACATTGAGAAAGGCGCGATGGATTTGTTTGGTTCAGTTTCGTCGGTGATGGATCTAACACGAATCCTTCCGACTGCTAGTGGCATGGGACCACGAAACTGTTTTCCCGTTGGAATTGTCAAGGTGGCTCCGGAGACAAAAACAAATGAAAGTATTACTGGAGACGATCTACATTTAAATGGATCTTTTTCCCAATTCGTGCGGCGTTTGGTGATAGGTATCGCACTCGCCGATTTATTTTGCGGTACTGTTGGGGGTGACTTACAGCCCGGGATTGTGTTAAGAAAGAACGAAACATAAAACAGTATTGTTTACTTGAAAGAAAAAGACAGAAAACAGCCAATTACAGTAGCCGAAAAAGAACTACATTACCATGATATCAACTATGGGCTATGTTGGTCTGATACTCTGACTGCTGAAAGTAGACGTAGTTTTTCTTTTAAAAGATTAACAGCTTTCATCGTACCTATTGTTCAAATGAGATTTAATTTTTAATTTTTAAATTTATACTTGTAGTCTGATCAGTGCGACTGCCGGAGACTTGAGGTTAATGATAAAAAAAACTGTTGCTTATATTTATTTTATTTATTTGGGAATACAAACAATTATATATTAAATATAACTAATATAAATAAAAAAAAATTGTAAACTAAGTACAAACCACGGCGCTTTCCAAAAATGACTAGTAATATGACGACAAATTAAAAAATATTTATTTCAAATAGCGGCGGTCAACTTCTTATTTCAGCGCAACTGGAAACGTTCAGACAGGTGCAGTGCTGTTCAAGTGCTGGAATTCCAGTCCCTTCTTCTTGAAATTATTGGCATAGTTGCTTACAACAGCTTATAGATGACTAATTAGGATAATATTATCCAGTCCAACACAGCGCTGGATTGCGTCACTGGAATAATGTAAACCAGGGATGAGTGCAGTTATCTTCTGGATTTTATTACCTGGCAGATGCCATCAAAGTTTTGCATTAGAGACATTACCGGTTGGAGATGCCAGTTACATAAATGACGTTATTAATTATGTGTACGTGAATGGGGCCTTGACAAAGGCGGGATGGAGATAACGGCGCGGTGTCTCCTCGGAGTAGGCGGCTTCCGCTCCCAGCTGTTCGGTCCCATATTTGCTGTTAATACGCCATGCATTGTACAATGATAATAATGTACCCCCATAGCGCTCTTGCTTTATAAACAGTAGGTCACGGGCTTAAATCCCGCGGGGAGCAAAAACTTTGTGTAGTTGTTCCTTACTGGTTACGACAATGCATTTAATGGGGGAGGCCTACTATGATCCCCGTCTTTTGGCTGTTGATGGTGATGATATTGACATTTCACTATGATGAACTGATTGATTGAGACTACTCTTTATGTTCATATGTTTCTGTAGTTAACCAATCTTGTATGTGGCGAATATCATAATTAGACAAAAAGACGATTTAACGATCTACCAATTTGAACAATATCAAATTTGACGAATTCTCGATTTGACTAATATAAAACTTGACCAATATCGTGTAACCCGGTATATTATATTCTTTATATTAATCTCCACTGCTCCATAGTTGGGTTGCACGATATTGGTCAAGGTTTATATTAGGGCTCCTACCTTAGAGGGGATACCACTGGAGAGAGCATGATGCGCTAACCCCCTCTGCCAAATTTTTGGTCATATGGTCAGGTCACACGGAAAAAAAAAATTTGCTGCAGCTACTAAATTTTAGGTGCTATTGCAAATTTTCTTACGAACTATAGGGACAGCGAAGTTTGTAGCAGTCGTTGCAAAGTGTTTTTAGCTACCAGAATTTAGCCAAGGTAGCGAATTATTTTAGTTAAAATTACTACATGTCATAGCTAAGATTAGCGGTAGCGGCGAATATTATTTGCTATATTTAGCTGTGGCTGCTAACAATATTAGCAATATTTAGCTGTGGCTGCGAATTGTTTTTGTGACTCCACCAAAGGATTTTAGTTGCGATACCAAATAAATTTATGAGTGTCAGCTAATATAATTCGTAGTATTGTAGGTTTGTTTTAGCAGTATTAGCTAAGTTAATTTGATACTGTATCGTATCACCTTAGCTACAATTGCCAATATGTTAGCTGTGGCTACGAATTGTGTTTGTAACTCCACCCAAGGATTTTAGTTGCGACACCAAATACATTTATGAGTGTCAGCTAATATAATTAGTAGTATGATAGGTTTGTTTTAGCAGCATTAGCTAACTTAATTTGTTACTGTATCGTATCACCTTAGCTGCAATTGCCAATATGTTAGCTGTGGCTACGAATTGTGTTTGTAACCCCACCGAAAGATTTTAGTTGCGACACCAAATACATTTAACAGTGTCAGCTAAAATAATTAGTAGTATGATAGGTTTGTTTTAGCAGCATTAGCTAACTTAATTTGTTACTGTATCGTATAACCTTAGCTGCAATTGACAATGTGTTAGCTGTGGCTACGAATTGTGTTTGTGACTCCACCAAAGGATATTAGTTGCGATACCAAATAAATTTATGAGTGTCAGCTAATATAATTCGTAGTATTGTAGGTTTGTTTTAGCAGTATTAGCTAAGTTAATTTGATACTGTATCGTATCACCTTAGCTGCAATTGCCAATATGTTAGCTGTGGCTACGAATTGTGTTTGTGACTCCACCCAAGGATTTTAGTTGCGACACCAAATACATTTATGAGTGTCAGCTAATATAATTAGTAGTATGATAGGTTTGTTTTAGCAGCATTAGCTAACTAAATTTGTTATTGTATCGTATCATCTTAGCTGTAATTGCCAATGTGTTAGCTGTGGCTACGAATTGTGTTTGTGACTCCACCAAAGGATATTAGTTGCGATACCAAATAAATTTATGAGTGTCTGCTAACATAATTCGTAGTATTGTAGGTTTGTTTTAGCAGTATTAGCTAAGTTAATTTGATACTGTATCGTATCACCTTAGCTGCAATTGCCAATATGTTAGCTGTGGCTACGAATTGTGTTTGTGACTCCACCAAAGGATATTAGTTGCGATACCAAATAAATTTATGAGTGTCTGCTAACATAATTCGTAGTATTGTAGGTTTGTTTTAGCAGCATTAGCTAACTTAATTTGTTATTGTATCGTATCATCTTAGCTGTAATTGCCAATGTGTTAGCTGTGGCTACGAATTGTGTTTGTGACTCCACCAAAGGATTTTAGTTGCGACACCAAATAAATTTATGTGTGTCAGCTAATATAATTCGTAGTATGATAGGTTTGTTTTAGCAGTATTAGCTAAGTTAATTTGATACTATATCGTATCACCTTAGCTGCAATTGACAATGTTTTAGCTGTGGCTACGAATTGTGTTTGTGACTACACATAATGATTTTATTTTAGTTGCGATATCTAATTAATTTATGAGAGGTAGCTAATATAATTCGTAGTAGCATGTAAAGTAATTTTAACAGTACAAGCAAAGTTAATCTGATACTGTATAGTATTAATGCAGCTACAATTCCTACGATGACATGAATATAATATGATAAAAAATATATCACAAAATATGAATTAATTAACACTATCTCATGTTGCTAGAAGTATGTTTGATACGATAGATTGTCCTTATTAAACTTGATGGCAACAAAACAAATCTTCAGAAGACGAATAATGAGATCATTTACATATTTAATGCTTTAATTAATTCAACATCTTTAACTATTAAAAAGAATGTGTAAATGGTTACCGGTTACATAGCGTTAAATATGTTACGGTTATGTTATTCGTTTTCTAATAAATTGTTATGTTGTTGCCATCAAGTGCGTAAATACATTTTTTGTATTGAAATACTTATAGCAACTCAGGATTATTAGATATTTTGTGATACTTTATTTATCATATTCTATTCATGTCGTCATATCAATTGTAGCTACGATGATACGATACAGTATCATATTAACTTTGCCTCGACTGCTAAAATTATTTTCCATGCTACTACGGATTATATTAGCTACCTCTCATAAATTTATTAGATATTGCAACTATAATCATTATGTGTAGTCACAAACACAATTCGTAGCCACAGCTAAAACATTGTCAATTGCAGCTAAGGTGATACGATACAGTATCAAATTAACTTAGCTAATACTGCTAAAATACTGTCAGTTCTAGCTAAGGTGAAACGATACAGAATCAAATTAACTTAGCTTTAACAGCTAAAATGACCTTCCATGTTACTGTACATTAGCTTTTTCAAATAAATGTAATACATAACTGAAACGAAATCCTTAGGTGAGCAAACAAACACAACTAACATTTACACTTAAAACACTGTCAAGTGCAGCTACAGTGATACGATAGAGTAATAAATTACCTTAGTTACTAGGTACTGCTTAAACTACCTAACATGCTACGAATTATGATAAATTAATCACCATTCTCAATTGTTACATGAAGTCAATACAAAACAAAATTAAAGAAAGTATCTATTTATTGAAATCACAAAGTTACTCCTAAAACAAACATTAGTTTGGATAATTGAAAAGAAAAGTTATATACATAATATTTTTTACTAACAATTTTATGTAACACTGGTATAAGACAGTAATTCCAACATATCAACTTTTATAAGTACAAGTGTTAACTAACTTGATCATAAAATCACTATCTGATAAAGTGACAATAAGGGCAAAGTCAATTTCAATTTTTTTCAATACTATACTATATATAATCGGAACAACAAAGAAATACTATACTATAATCGGAACATTAAGCTTATACAGGGTTACAGGAAAAGTCGTGCTAGATCCGTTAAGGGCGTGGAGTACCCATCATTTCTGACTTATTTCACTATGAAACACCCCACCCTAAACTTAACCCTTTTCGAGATTTTCGACATTAAATTTTTTTATTGAAAATTGCCGATTTTTAGACTATAAAATTTTATTTTGTTTATTTTGTGTGTATTATTATTATAATTATTGCATTTTTACATGTGTAATAAGATGCTTTAGGACGTCAATCATTAAAATAGTGCACAAGTTAATTGAATAGGCCGTAGTAGACAAGTGAAAGTAAAGAAATTACAAAAATAATTAGCAGGTTTATTTTTCTCTAAGGAATATCTAAAAAAAAAATTATGGCAGTTGTTCGGCAGATGTGTTTTAAAATATCTACGTTTCATCAGCTTTCTAACGAGGTATAACTATCTAGGGTTCGTATTAAATTTCGTGGAAAAAAAACTTAGTTTCATAGGCGACAGTGGTGAAGAAAGTTAATACTTAGCCCTAAAAAGTAAAGTAAAACAAAAATAGGTAAGCATGAAATGTCATTTACTAAATCAGGTTTTCACACAACTTTTTCTTACTCTACACTCTCTACAGTTCATGTTCAACATGGCCACCTCTATTTCTAACACATTGTCGCATCCTTCTACGGAGACCAGTCTTCACTACTCCAGTGGTCAACGTTGTCCTCATTTGATTTGCTGCATCAACAATCCTTTCTCTTAATTCTTCCACAGACGAAACTGGATTTGGCTCGCTGTATACAAGACTTTTCATGCGCCCCCATACATGAAAATCCATGGGGGTTAGGTCCGGACTTCTTGCTGGCCATGGCAACGGCCCACCTCGTCCTATCCATTTGTTTGGATAATTTGTGTCCAGCCAGTCTCTGACACTTCTCCTGAAATGGGCAGGGCAGCCATCATGTTGGAACCACATGTCCCTTATTAAGTTGAGTGGCAGATCATCCAGTAAGTCATTCAAGTCTCCTCTCAGAAAGTTTTCGTAGTTTTCCCCATTTAGATTGTCCGGGAGAAAGTAAGGTCCGATCAAATGATTGGAGATAATACCCATCCACACGCTAAATCTTCGTTGGGACCCCGTCACTCTTTTCTTATTGGGATTCCTTAGTTCTTTTGGGGCCCAGTAGTGAGCGTTGTGATAATTAGTTATGCCATCTTTATCAAATTTGGATTCATCTGTCAACAAGATATTTCTTAGAAAATCTGGGTCTTCTACGTCAGCATTTAGCATGAATCTGCAAAAGTCCAACCTTCTCGCGGAGTCTCCTTCTTCAATAACGTGTACCGGCGTGTAATGGTACGGGTATAGGCCAGCAGTATGCACTGTAAACTACACACTCCATTGCGAAAGTCCCACATCCGGCACTCGACGACCGGGATAGCGAGTTATGTATTCGTTGCGAGCTTGCACAGACACACAATCGCAGTATCCATAACAAATAAGCATATCAGCATATTCCTCAGGTGTGTAGGACGTCATCTTCAACACTTCCATATCACAAGTACAAATCAGAGTCCGGTTAACAAGCACAGTAGTCACAAATCAGAAGAAATAGTCCAGAATCACAGCCAAGTCGAGAAAAAGAGAAAAACGATATCACATCTACTATGTACGAAGCACAAAAGCAGACTGCCAACCAAAACAATATCCTGTGTTGTATTACCAGCCCTTATCAGTCTCTACACATTTTTTCTTTCATTCACACCTGCATAAATCGTCACTTGTCTCGCTCGCACGGTGTGTCCCAACTTGAAGGACAATAGATGCGGGACCGTTAGAACTGCTACCTGAAGCGTCCCAACTACTTTTTTTCCACGAAATGTAATACGAACCCTAGATAGTTATAACTCGTTAGAAACCTGATGAAACGAAGATATTTTAAAACACATCTGTCGACCAACTGCCATAATATTTTTTTTAGATATCCCTTAGAGAAAAATAAACCTGCTAATTATTTTTGTAATTTCTTTACTTTCACTTGTCTACTACGGCCTATTCAATTAACTTGTGCACTATTTTAATGATTGACGTCCTAAAGCATCTTATTACACATGTCAAAATGCAATAATAATAATAATAATACACACAAAATAAACAAAATAAAATTTAATAGCCTAAACATCGGCAATTTTCAATAAAAAAAATTAAAGTCGAAAATCTCGAAAAGGGTTAAGTTTAGGGTGGGGTGTTTCATAGTGAAATAAGTCAGAAATGATGGGTACTCCACGCCCTTAACGGATCTAGCACGACTTTTCCCGTAACCCTGTATATTAATTTAAAATATGCAATATTTAACCCCCTATTAGGGTAAATGCACATGATCTGCATTTAAACTGCAAGCTAGTTATACAATTGCAGTTTTGGTGCAGTTGAAATAACTACATCGAAACTGTTGACCGACTATCCCACTGTCCGTATAGTGAGATAAGTCAACTAAACCACATACCCCGACTAAACCACAATTCTGCAGCTAACTTGCAGCATCTACAAATTGAGACTAACAATAATTTATAGCCTATACATTATACTTAATATAAATAACGATTACACATAAGGGTACAAAAACACTTATACACTACTACAGGGAGCATTGGAAAATGTTGGCAATATTTTAACCTTTGCTTCTACATAACATTAAAATGATAATAGGTACAACATTTAATGAATCACTACAGATAAATTCTCGTATTTCAAAATGATAGTCATCATATTTTATACGCAAGTCAAGTCCTCACAAAAATCCCTGACATTTATTTTAATTAAACTTTTTTATTCCTAAAATGATTGTACTATGGATGTAATTCACATGCAGAAGCATAGTCTTAAGTATTGCCGATGATTTCAAATCCATCTTGTATACAACATCGATACACTAGGCATACATGTAATATGTATTTACTAGAACCTTTACAGAATATGGTTATAATATAAATACTGAGTAAAATCATATAATATGGGATTCATAAATCAGTACCACTTACAAAATACATACACAATATTTGCTGGAGTCGTCTCCATGCAGTTGCATTTCAGCATCAGTAGAGAAATTTTTAAAATCGATTTCCAGCTGTGGACAAATAAAAAAAAATGAATGATATAGATTGGGTAAGTATTATTTGATATAATTACAAAATTTCTAATACATATTTACAAGATATAATAACTGAATCTATAATTTTATTTCATATCAGTTGATATAATAAACGATTGATATAATTTTAAAATAACTATTTTTATTAAGCATAACATACATTGATTACAAAACCATTTGATATCATTTACAAGATATAAAACCTATTTAGCCTAATATAATAAAAATAAAATAATAATAATATCATTTTTTTTTGTAATTTCGCGAGCCCTGCTTTGCGGGGCTCCTAATTCTGGGTGGTCATAAGACAATAACCACGAAGGTTAAGGCGGGAGCTCCGCTTCTAGCCTAACATATCCGAGTCGGATTGCTCTGAATCGAGGTGTTAACTATGTTGGTACCTATAAATATACATTTTAAACTATAGACCTAATGATTTTCGATTAGATAAACATTATATCCAATAACATTATACGAAATAAGTTTTAGAATACATAAATGTTATATGTAAAGAAATTATAGCAACAGTTGGTATATCTCACGTTTATTAGATCTTGTGAACGTTATTGAAATGAAAATAGACCAAATAAATTTATATGAAATGGGACACACCCATATAGATTGAGCTTCGTAGAAGTTAGTTAAACGTTCGTAATAAATTGTTACTTACCAATCTATCGTCCATGTATTTGTGGATTTCCATTAATCCTTTAGACATTGATAATCTTTTTGATGTCGTGCATTCCCAGTTCTCAAGGACAACATTTACCTTTTCTGTATTTTGAAGCCAGCTTCATAATAAATAATAGGCTTATTGTTTCTATGGGCCATAGTTGCCTGCAATAAAGGTTTTATTATTATTTTTCATTTTTGGTTACTCGGGCTTTTACACCCGGACTTTTAAAAAGCTTGCATGGGGACGAATCCAACACATAGGCCTATTAGGACAAATTAATGAAATGGAACATACCTGCCAGAATCAACTGCTGGAAATAAGATATAAACAGCAGTTGACTCTGGCAGGTGTAGGGACTATTGAAGTATATGGAAAGATTTCTTGATTTCCTTAAGTGGGCATTTGGTGGACTGAACACTGGGCTATTGTAAAAGACTGGGGTCATTTGCCATAATTAGTAGATACACTAATTATATTTTGTCAAGCGGTGACTTGCCACCAACTAGATGGGCTCTTCATATGGCTGTCAGAAGACGACGGAGTGCAACACCGGTGTGGGTGGCTCAGGTGTCGAGAGGTGTGCTGCCCTTTCTCCGGAGTTACTCGCGGCATTATACCCTTTAACACTTTCACCCCTGGAGCATATAGCTTTAACAGCTCCTCTCTGGACTAGCCAATTAAGGCTAGCCAGAGCTGAGAGTCCTGCGTGCCCCCTTCGGTTTCCGGCCGACGAAGTCACGCCAAGGTGGGGGCCCTGACCGACTCTCTAGAGCACTCGGATCCGTGGTGACCTTACGCACCAACAGCTCGCCACAAGCTTATGTAAAATGGAAGATACCTTTTTTTTGACGTGGGGGAAATCTTCGAAAGATCCCCGGGAGCTGTGGGGCTCGATCGGGGTATGTGGGATTCTTACCCACTAAAACCCGCGCGCCGGATCTGCACCAGGGACGCTCAGTGCCTTGCCTTTGAGCCCGCCGACGGGGGGTGCATTATAGCCCCCCGGGAACCAGTCACGGTGCTCACGGGGACGGGGGTCGCAACCCCGCCGCTGTCCTCCTCGGAGTCGCCGCCGTACTCAATGAACGTTCTAAGGGTTCCACACCCCGGACGTCCAGCGACTCCGAAGAGCTCATGTAAAATGGAAGGTTTAGTATAAGTGGCCGAAAAATTCTTTGTGAAATATTAGCACATTTTCAGATAATAAGGCATATGTAGGACCGCTATTCTGTTCAATTAATTACAGGCAATTATAATTTATTATATTGTACTAACCTTTGAATGTATCAATGACTGGTTGGTCATAAACCCAGATTTCCAATAATTTTGTAACGTCCTCCCTTGCACAATAACTTCAATAACTTCACCGTCTGTCCTATCACCTCAGCTTATCACAGATCATGACTATGATCACGCGTCTGTCAGCATTCGAAAAACTAACTACCAAGCAATGTTGCCAGTGCTGTCAAAAAAATACAGATGAAACTTTTCTATTAAAAATGTAATTTCTATCAAATAATATATTTAACATTTTAACATTAAAATGTAAAAAATAAAGGTTAGTTATGTACATGCGGAAATCGACATCAAGCCAGGACCGGGTGATAGGCTAAGTCATAACTGTTAACAAAAATATATGAAAAAAATCTTTATTAAGAACTAGCTGTACCCGCGGCTTCACACGCAGCAATAGGTAATTTTCGCGTTATACTCATAAAATAAAACCTCGATATAACACGATCCATCTCCATTGAACTTGATCACCTTCGGCCCGATTCGATCCGGCCCTTTTATTTTTCGCGGGGAAACCTTCAAAAGGTCCTCGGGATCTGTGGAGGTCAACCAGGGTATGTGGGATTCTTACCCACTAAAGCCCACGAGGTTGTTGCATTGGCACATGAGTGGGGACACCAAAGTTCTCCGGTGGGATCTGCACCAGTGTGATCAGTGCCTTGCATTTTAGCGTTCACGGTGTCAAGGTGCTCACATGGATGGGGGTCACAACACCGCTGCCGTCCTCCTAAGAGTTGCCATCGTACTGGATGGACATCCTAAGTAAGGGCCACACCCCGAACGTCCAGCGACTCTGAAGGAACTCAATCCGACTCCATCCAACCCAGTCTGACCACCCGATTCGACTCGATCGATGTACATAAATTATATCAAAATCATCCTATATATTTTGCGCGTTACCCTTATATTTTGATGCCCCGTCCTGCAGGAACCCTTCAATTTTTCGGGATAAAGAGTCTCTTAGTTAAGCGGTCAGCGGAGCACCACTTACTTTGCAAACCGGAGGTCACGGGTTCCATTCCCGCAGGGAGCATCAACTTTGTGTAGGTAATTGTTTCTTACTGGTTAGGACAATGACGGATCTTTTTGTCTAGAAAGTAAGATGATCCATACGTCGGATAGGTACTGAGGGGCTTGGATGACATTATTATTATTATGATGACAGCTACGATGGCGATTATGTGTAGGTATGCCACATACAAAATAGTACTATTTTGACATTACCTAAATTCATTTTTCCATTTTACTACTAAGTACCCGTACATCCGTAAATCTATTGTTCAAGTAACCCTGATCTTGTTTGTAAGCTGTCTACACGATAAGTGTCAAGCTGCATATCGTGATCTACTTGCTTTTTGTTCTCGCGGGGGACACATGCAATAGGTCCCGGGACCTATGGGGTCAACCGGGGTATGTGGGATTCTTACCCACGGCTGTCGCACGGCACATGAGACGGGAGGCGTGGACGCTCCGGTGGGATCTGCACCAGAAAACTGAGGGTTTTCTGGTCTTGCCTTTAAGCCCGCCGCTGGAGACACTTTATATATCCACCAAGCAAGCTGTCGTACTTGTTAGACATCTAGGGCCACACACCTCAAACTTTCTGAAGGAGCTTTATTCTTATATATTGAAGAATGTTATTGTAAGTGGTCAATAACATCTTATATTTTTTTATTAAGTACTTCTACTATCTTATGTATTTCAAGATCAATGATTCAATGATTTCGATATCTATCACATCAACGTATTTTACAGAGGTTTAGTTTGAGATTTCATGGAACCATTATATTTTTTAACACTATGACTCAAAGTTGATAACTTTGTTGAGATTTCAAAAATAAAAAAGTAAATTTAAAAACTATAACCCAACTAGCGAAAAATCACCCTATGAAAAGTATAAAACCATATTTATTATAATTTTCAATATTTATCGCCTATTAAATAAACAACTAACACGTTATATTATAGCGTTTCATCGAGTCGTAAAGCGAGCTGCAAAGTCTTAGTGAATTGATGTGATTAAGTGAATCGTCACTCTGGCAACACCTGCAAGAACCGTTATTTCATTTGTCCGCGCAAAACGCGAATAAATTTGCTACCATCCCAAATTATTGTATGCTACTGCAGCGAATACTATATTTGCAACAGTCGTTAAAATATTCGGGCTCGTTTTAAAACGTTTCTTTTGTACCTATTAACTCGCTTTCTTGTCTTACGAAGAACATACCTACTTACTAATATTGGACCATAGGAACATTAGGAATGGTGACCATTGGAACTACTGAAATACCCAAAATAACCCCGTCGTGTTTAGGCTAGATGTATTTGTCTTGACAAGTACTAAGCCTGTATCTGCTGTCTGTGTGTTCGCCATAATATGAGCAGCTAGCTTAAACGCCTTTTAAACGCGCTTTTATTAGTTTCACCTGTAATAAGTACGTAGGTATATATGATGGTAATAGAATATTGCCACTCCATTTTCACCCACTTCTACACGTTCAAATCGTTTGGAATTTTGCACATGTGTCAAAGACCCGTGACAATATTTTAATATAGTATTATCGAGCTGATCTCATGATAAAGCTCGAATTTGGATAAGGGGGAACCCTTAGATGGCTACTAGTAAACTCATCAAGTTTGGACTCATTTGTTTTGTTTTAAAGAATTCTATTTACTTTGACCACTAATGAGGATCTGATGATGGAACTGGAAGGTGGGTAAAGGAACCCTTGAGTGGGTACCAGTAATCACATCGTGTTTAGGCTCGCTTGATTCGGCTTTAAGAGTTCCATTGACTTTTCCCAATATGAGGATCTGATGATGGAGCTGGAAGGTAACCCTTGAATGCGCGAAAGTTTGGAGAGCCTAAAGCAATATCTCAATGGACTAAAGCCTAATGCATAATAATCCATCGGACGTACCTACTGTAAGCAGTTGCGCATTATTGAGGAAAGTCTGTCTAATAACCACAGATCTTGGATTCGTATATCAACTCTCAAAATTGACAACGATACATTCGAAACGATATACTTACGATATTATTCCGAATGTATCATACCTTTTTTTTTTTTTTTGACGCGGGGGAAATCTTCCAAAGATCCCCGGGAGCTGTGGGGCTCGACCGGGGTATGTGGGATTCTTACCCACTAAAACCCCCGCGGCTGTCGCATCGGCACATGAGAGGGGGACCCCAGGGCTCTCCGGTGGGATCTGCACCAGGGGCCCCTCAGTGCCTTGCCTTTGAGCCCGCCGCCGGGGGGCGCATTGTAGCCCCCCGGGGACCTGTCACGGTGCTCACGGGGACGGGGGTCGCAACCCCGCCGCCGTCCTCCTCGGAGTCGCCACCGTACTCAATGGACGCTCAAGGGGCCCACACCCCGAGCGTCCAGCGACTCCGAAGGGAATGTATCATACCTACTCTAACAAATATTCGAACTCCTCATCGTTTATCGTACCTATCTATAGAATTTTTGGTCCTCGGTACGATTCATTTGGTCCTTTTTTATTTTCTTCATTATTTACAATGAACTAAACACCACCACGCGTACAAGTCGTGGGCACTGCTGATGTTATCCCGGTTTTACTCACTGTGGGACATATCAATGTTTAAAACCCATCTCAGAGACCGAGTGAATACAGTCAAATCCATTTGTTCACTATTTTGGCGGATTCCATAAACCAATCTGGTATATCTGGTAATACTTTTAAAGGCCCGTTATCTGAGTTAAACACTAATCTTGTTAGCTGTACTGGCAAATTATTCTATGGTATTGTTACAAATATGATATTTGCAAAAGTAGCAAAAAAATTCGGGCTCGTTTTATAATTCAAACTAAAACGCAAGTATTTAATAGGTAGTAAATGCCTATTACTACATAAGATTGAGTAACCGTAAACAGTGTTTTATTATTATCTTAGGTATTATATCCATAATAATCGGCAACAAGTAGATATGTATACCTAAATATATAAAACCATCCACGAAATGTATGATCATCAGCAGCCTAAAGTAGTCCACTGCTGAACAAAGGCCCTTAGAAGGGAGGGGTTGCCATAATTCCCTCGCTTGGCAGGCGTCTTGGGGACCGCAGTATAGATGGTAGGTAATCCAATAGAAAGACGCTGCTGCCCGTCTTCTTATTTTCCCTTAGTCACCTCTTACAGAGTCCCAACGGGAGAAGATGGGAGGATGTTGTTCTTAGCCGGACACCCCACGGATTAGATGCATGTATGAAGTACATACGTGTAAAATCGAGATATTTATTTTAGTCAACAGAAGTCAAGAAAATTTGTCAAAAAGCATGCCTTGAACACAAGAGTCCCATGTTCAAACAACGCCTTGCACCTCGGAGATTTTCTTATTTCATGTCATCTTAATTTCAATATTGATTATCACTTGTGTTATGGTGCAGTGTACGATGTAAGTACATATCGTGTGGAAACCTGCACATCATTCAAAAATAGACGTGTGTAGTTTGCCAACCCGCACACGGCCAGCTGGTGGGCTATGTCCAGAACCCCCTCCATATAGAGGGGTGTGTCGATATAATGGCTCACCCCTTACACTATGCCTTGATCGCTTGGGTTCGTAATGGAAACCGTCAGTGAAACCGTCAGTTTTGAAAATTTTGATATACATTTAACTTTACGAGACTGCATAAAGAACACTGGCCGTTGTGCGTTGTTGTAACTTGCTGTAAAAAAATAGTTGTAAAATTTAGAACAATTAGATAAAGTTCCAAAATGATCTTATAAAACTCACGCAACTCTAGTTTGCTACCCCTGACAAGGTATTATTATGGTTCACTGTTAAGTTAATTTGAAAGTATTAATAAGATATTTCGCTATATAAAGACATATAATTAGCGACCAGAGCTCGAAATATTAGTTGTGGTGTTTAAAATAATGTGGAAGGCTTACTAAGATTTAGAAAACAAATTTAGTACTTGTTGCAAAATCATTTGCAGTGATTGCAAAGACCATTTAGCTATATGTAGACATTATAATTAGCAACCAGAGCTCAAAATATTACTTGTGGTGTTTAAAATAATTTGGAAGGGTTACTAAGATTTTGAACAATATTAACAAATGAAACTTAACAGATTCATCTGCAAAAACATTTAGTACTTGTTGCAAAATTATTTGCAGGGATTGCAAAGAACATTTAGCTGTAGGAAGACATTAAAATTAGCCACCACAGCTAAAATATTAGTCGTGTTGTCTAAAATAATTTGGAAGGGTTACTAAGACTTTGAACAATATTACTAAGATATTAACAAATGAAACTTAACAGATTTATCAGCAAACAAATTTAGTACTTGTTGCCAAATCATTTGCAGTGATTGCAAAGACCATTTAGCTATAGGAAGACATTATAATTAGCAACCACAGCTAAAAATATTAGTTGTGTTGTTTAAAATAATTTGGAAGGGTTACTAAGATTTTGAACAATATTAACAAATGAAACTTAACAGATTTATCAGCAAACAAATTTAGTACTTGTTGCAAAATCATTTGCAGTGATTGCAAAGACCATTTATCTATAGGAAGGCATTATAATTAGCAACCACAGCTAAAAATATTAGTTGTGTTGTTTAAAATTATTTGGAATAGTTACTAAGATTTTGAACAATATTAGCAAATGAAATTTAAAAGATTCATCTGCAAAAAAATTTAGTACTTGTTGCAAAATTATTTGCAGTGATTGCAAATACCATTTAGCTATATGAAGACATTATAATTAGCAACCACAGCTCAAAATATTAGTTGTGGTGTTTAAAATAATTTGGAATAGTTACTAAGAGTTTGAACAGTATTAGCAAATTAAACTTCACAGATTCATCTGCAAACAAATTTAGTACTGGTTGCAAAATCATTTGCAGTGATTGCAAAGACTATTAGCAGGACCGATACAGACATGTCTTTGCTGCTTAAGGCATCTATCTTTTTGCAATAGTGACGAAGTATTTATCCATAAATGGTAATAATGATTTGTAGCCACAGCTAAGGGCAACCCCTAATGTTGTTTTGATGATATAGCGAAAAAAGTTTGCGATAGTTGTTAAACAATTTGTAACACCTGTTAATTTTTTGTAGTTCTTATAGCTAAATGTCGTTATCAATAATAGCTAAGTGGTCTTAGTTGTAATACACAATGCTTTGCTGATGTACCTAAGATATTATACAGAGCAGCAAATGAATTGGCAGCAAAACCAATTTAGCGACCACAGCTAAACCATTTTTTTCCGTGCATTCTTTATTTGTGTGCGTGTATTTTTGAATGTGTTGCGAGTTTATTATAGTGTGGGTATGCGTGAAAGTGTATCTGTGTGTGTTTACTTCGCCTCCCGCACCCCGCAAAAGTGCCACGAAAAATTTGTTCGGGGAATCGACGCGATACTAACTCCTTTGGTACTTTCAATGCAGCAGGAATTTGTATCGAAAAATTCATTTGTTTCTCGCAGATATTTGCGATGCGATGCGAATTCACAGTTATGTGGCTAAGGGCTCCCAGCCCTTAGTCAAATCAAAAATTCGTCAAATTTGATACTGGTCAAATTGGTAGTTCGTCAAATAGTCGTTTTGACTAATTATGAAATTCGCCACATACGAAATTGGTCTAGTAATTTAAGTAATTAATTGTTAATTACAAAATTATAACCGTCACAATAGAGTTATTAATCACAACATTATGTTGGCTACGAGGCTCCACTGAGACGAACTACTAATTTGACCAATATCAAATTCTACGAATTCTCGATTTGACTAATATAAAACTTGACCAATATCGTGCAATCCCCATAGTTTAATGTCGTGGACGTCTTGTTAACTAGAATCATTCCGAATAAAGCAGAATTCAAAGAATTAAGATAAGTTCGCCCTTGGTCTATCAAATTATTATTTTGGGTCAATGTCACTAATAAATAGACACACACATATATAAGACGATATAACCTTCGTGTTTGCGTCAAGATGAAAATAAACCTTTGTAGACTAATTCTCGAAGGTGTCGACTAAAATAATCAGGTTTAGCGGGAATCAAGAGACGCGAACGAAGATTATCCCGGGTAAAGCGTACACTAATTACGCGAGTCGGCATCGGTCCGGATTAACCTTCTTAGTCGGTTAGCTAACAGGGTAATACGTCGTCGAAATAAATGTCCCTGTGGCCCAGAAAGTCCTCCTGTAGGGATCCTGTAGGGATAAACTGACCGAACAGTTAACGAATCCCGATCCGTAGGTGTTGGCCTCGTATTTATTTACTAATTAATCTTTGTATGTCGTATTTGTTGCTGGTTTAAAGAATCTGAGTAAACGGTTAGCCTGTAAAGATAATTCTTTTACCAGTTCTATTTCTTAGAAATAGCTAGATAAATTTATAGTCAATAGTAATTTGTGGCTACTGGTCTCATGTTCTTTCTACATATTTTTTTACTCAATATAAGTTAGCTTGACTGCAGTCCCACCTGATGGTAAGCGGCGATACAGTTGGGGATGGTAAAGCACACCAGTTTATTGAAAGCTGATTCACTCTAGCCTTGAATACACACCAGGGAGTGTACCATCATCTGTTAGATCAGTATTATTGTAATATTATCTTCGCGAGAGAAAGGAATAGAGCTATAAGCTGCGTATATCTGCATATCTTTCTTACGGAAAAGTGAGATTATTTTAACATGAAAGGTACGGCCCCTGGTCCCCGACTCAGGATATGGCCAAGAACGAACCTATCAAACATTACTTAAGAGTATTAAGTTTTTAACCATCCACTCGAAAGCTGTATAATTACACAAACGGTCACGACAAATGTTCACAGCTTCTTAAATCTCTTAAAATTACGACGTCTGCCATCTCATATGAGTCTCATTGCCTACTTGTAAAATACGTCATACCAAAGCTCAGGGAAAGCCTCTCGAAGGTAAATGGCATAATATGAATAGCGTAGGAGCTGCCTGACAGCTAGAAGATAATATAATTAAGTTTTAATGGACTACAGGGCTGGCCCATTATTTTAACTTCCGTTTTATAATTTTTTTGTTATATTATTAACGACCATCTAGAGTGGTTCGAGTTGCCCTTTAGGGCTCTGACTTGGCTTAACGACTGCTCTCTAGTTGACAATAACTGGGACCGACGTTTTACGTGCCCCCCGAAGCACGGAGACACCCAGTTTTAATGCTTTTAAACGGTCACCCATCTAAGGACTGACCTTGCCTGACGTTGCTTAATCATCAACTGATTGTTTACTGATCAGAGATTACAACTAGCTGTGAGCGCGATTAAGTACCTATCAATGACAAATAAAATATATATCCTAAGTATGTTAATACAAGATTTCGTAAGTTTAAATTATGTATTTTAAGGCCTATCTGGAAATAGACAGAAATTTATATTTGTGCCTGGGTCTGTACCCTTCTAAGGATCTACTCATACATACATGGATTTATGTATCAGTTGTCTGGTTGTGACTGCCTAGTTCGGAAACAGATGTCTGTGTGTGGGATGGCCCAGGATTTTTTGCCGTTAGCTCTTGGACTACAAGAATAATGTTGCTATTTACGTCATATATTTTCACCACCAAGACTGTATACGTGGCTGCTGTTACCAGATATGCAAATATGTGGAGTAGGGTGAGGGTTAAGAATACATTTTTTATAGCTTTGTATGTAAACAGTTTCTAAAAATATAGTTAAGAATAAACGAGTATCTTTTTGAGAAGTTGCTTAGAATACTATGATTTAGACCGAATTACAACTATATAGCGTAAATCGACTCTTTGGCTATACACAAATATAGATGAATATGTAAAAAATATAATAATAATTACTGTCCTCCTGACCGATACGACCACAGCGGTCAATCTTTCACAAGATCAACCATGTACGCAGGAGATATTATAGTGCACAAGTGTTTGCGTAGACACAAAGTGCACTCTCTCTTCCTTTGTACCTCTCATAATCCGATGGGACGGGAGACCGACACGACCGGGGAGAGGATAGGCGCAGGACCGACTTTTTACATGCCCATCCGACGCATGGATCATCTTACTTTACAGACAATCAGGTAATCGGCCTGCATTGTCCTAGCCAGTAAGGAACAACTACACAAATTTGTTGCCCCCCGCAGGATCCGAACCCGCGACCTCCATTTACAAAGCAAGCGGTTTACGGAGGCTACAAAAAAAAAAAATTGGAATTATTAACCATGGTGTGTCCGGGTTTATTACCGCTATAAATACCTAAAGCTCATTTTCATAATGTGCTAGTGTTGGTGTAAATCTATGAAAGCGTAAAAGTTGAAGATATAAAATTTACCTATTATACAAATTTTATAGTAAAATACGAGACGTTAAAGATACTATTTCATGCGTCATTTAACGATAATGCACATTCGAAGGAAAGATTTACTCGGCTAGAGTGCATAACCATAAACTCTCCTTAGTTTATAGTTCCGCGCATCTTGTCCGTGATCTGTGATTCCTTTGTCGGGTCGCTTCGCACATTGTGTTACTCTGTGATTACAATATCAAACAAAAGGCAACACAATCTTATAATGCATCATCATTTACAACTTAAGTAACCTTAGTAAAGCCTAACTACTACCATTTTCATTTTATTTTGTCTTACAGGTATTTAGGTACATTATAAAAATGTTTTTTTGAAAAAAAAAAAATAAAACCATTGAAATGTACGTATATAGAAAGTAGCATATTGAAGAAAGTAAAATAATGTGCTTTATTTTACGAAACACAACTGTGGTTATTAACCAATACAAGTGTAGCCCCGACAATGAAGCCGTGAAACAAGGAGATTAAAAATATAGAATTAGAGTTTTTTTTTCTTAAGTCAAATTACCTAATTTACTAGGGGGTAGGTTCCTTGTGCAAGGAACCCTCCAGGTAGGTACCACCGCAGTGTCAGATATTCTGCCGCCAAGCAGCAGTGTGTAAGAATTGCTGTTTTTCCGCGTGAAGGGCACTGTAGCTGGTGAAATTACCGGATACAAAGACTTACGGCCGAACCTACAAACACCAATTACATTTAATAATCATTAAGCCATATTTTGAAATCGGATTATTTCGATACTCAAAGCAAATTTATACTTAATACGCAGATAGTGAGTAGAGATGTGAATTATCTCGTGTTCAATAATCGGAAATAATCATTAATGGCTCCGACAGTCGAAATAAATAGATTTTAAAAGGTGACTTAATTATAATTAAAATAAATTGGCAATTGTGGGTGTGGCAGTTAATATCTAATGTCTTAAGGGTCGGAAACGCGCTAGTGATTCTTCTGGTTTTGCTAGCGTCTATAGGCTGCGGTGACCGTACGCCGTACGGTTGCTTGCCACATTGGTAGTATAAAAAAAACTAAAGATTCGTCCGTATTTTAAATATGGCCTTATTCAGTTAATTGTTAAAAATTAAAAGCCTTAATTACATTATTCAGTGCACAAAGCTTTACTTTGAAGACCCCTAACTAAAATAGAGGCTCCTTTTACACGAACGAATAACATTTATCTTTACAAACGGGATGTTTTCACGTCAAACGAGAGCAAGACCCAGCAAATGAAGACCCCGTGACAGTAAACAACTTTAGCGTAATTTCGTCAAATGAAAAGAAATTCGTGCGAATAAAATTATGAGAGATGTAATTTGTACGACGAAACGAATGGAATTACCTGTAGCAAATAGAATAAGTCGATTTAAGCAAATCTTTACGCTCCACAATATAAATACGAAATACGAAAATTGTGCGTCCACGAATCTCTAATGTAAACACTGTCCCTAGTAATGATTATTTGAATGTACAATTAGCATTCGAACTGTAAGGCCGTTGGTAATAGGTAATTCGATTACAGCACACGCTAAGCCCTCGTATACAGAGAACTGTCAGTACGGCTCTGGTAACGTCCGCCCCTCATTAGACCTATAGAATTTGATACATCGATAGATACAAAATGCTTTTCATGATTGTGTGTTGGCCGGATTCTAATAGTAAACTGGCTAAGGTGACTGGCTGGCCCATTTTTGTAATGGCGAGACACCCTATGGCACCCAAAAGGGTTCGATTTCCATCCGGGCCAAACATTTTATATACATGAACATAGTTATTGGATCTATATATTTATTGAAACGAAATATTTACAGTTTATTTACAAATATGTATACTTAAACTAGGTAAAAACTTCCTCCAAGTTGTCGCCGCACTGGAAGTGAAGGGTACCTAAAAGACTGGCAGCATTACTCATTTGTATAGCCAAGCTTATACGTTGGCAGAAAAAGCTACCCCGACGACGGTCTCGTGAGACTTCGATAAGTTTGGATGAAATTTCTTTCACCAAACCGTGCGACTCAGACCAAGGCCCCATGGTCTCCACCGCAAAGGACGCAAATATATAGCTCAAACCTAGAGCTGCATACGTGAGTCGCTTTGCATCACTAGCGGTCGTCGCAGCCCCTCCAGCCCTGCAAGTTGCCACGGTGTGGGACGCAGCAAGTGTGTCGACACATGTCGCATCCCACACCAACGGCTTTCCATATGGTGGGCAGTCCGTTTAATTCTCAGCAAGCGCCTCCAGCACCACATCTCAAGAGCGTCAATCTTTTTACGATATTTTTGCTGGATAGTCCATGTATCAGCTCCATACAGAAAAATAGGAAATATTAAGCATCTCACCAATCGAACCTTGGTATTTTTGGTTATGCGGTGATCTTTCCATATCTTCGTGAGCTTTTCCACTGCTGATCGTGTGTTGACTATACATAACTCCATAATCGATCAGGGTTCGTTAAACTGTGTTTAAAACTGTTTCTATCATCACAAATACGTGATCATTTCCTTCTGTAAAGTGTGTGACATTTTATCATCTGTAGGTTCATTAGTGGCCTCAGTGTCAGGTGTGTTGGTATCGGACGCGCTGGTACGCTCTCAAAGCGCGCCTTCGTTCCGCCCCTACTCGCGCCCCCTGTGCGCTCATGCCTGCCACTTTAATGACTTAATTGCTATACGACATAATGAGCGGGGAAAAATAGACTGCTGTTGAAATTGACGTTCAAGGAAAGCAAAAATAAAGTTGTTCCGTCCTATAAACTGTGAGTCACGGATAAAGGGAGTAGATTGTTTATTGGGTGAAATTAATTACTAATTTTGATCCATAATCTTATACAGGCTGTAATTCCTTACACCCTGTATAAGATTATGTGATTATGCTTACGTAGTCCCCTACGTACCGAAAACTTTTATATAAGATTTCTCATATTGTCCGTTACAACATTACATAAACCATTTATATGGAAAATGACAAATGACTAACTTGTTAATTTTTGAGCATGTAATGAATACTTGCGGAATAATATTTATTTCTCAATTTACATAGTTAATTTCAATCAAGCCGCCTGCCAAGCATGGAGATTATGGCAACCCCTCCCTTCTAAGGGAGAGGCCTTTGTTCAGCAGTGGACTTTTCGGCTGCTGATAATTGGCATGATGACTGCAACAAAATACCAATAAATCTGTGGTTTTAAATATTAGAACAGATTGCACTGATTTCAAAAATGCATCTCATTTTCGTAATAATAGAGAGATTTTCATGATATTTAAGCAAATAAATTACTCAAATACAGCTAATCGCCATTTTGTAATAAACGCTGCTCAGAGTGAATGACGTCAATCCTGTGTAAATAAACAACTGTCAAACTGTCATCTCAACTTTTTCTTCATACAATGATTCACTTTTAACTTTTATACCTAGACAGATGTTTATTTACACCGCCGCACAGTATGAAAAATGACCCAAAAAACGGTCATCCTGTTTTTAGTGACTTATCATAAACTATAATATATTTCAAATGCAAGAGTAGAACACCCGAAGTTCAAAAGTACTTAGAACATAAGTTATGAGTATTTTAAGATATTTTTAATAATTTTGAAAACATTAAAAAAGTAACGTTTAACATACTTTTTACTATTTTTTATTTGGATGTTGTAAAAAAGATATGTTTAGGTATTTACTACATGAAACAATTACGTTTTTGTTTCAATAGGATCAAAGATATAGCTATTTATTAAAATTTTAGTTTTTATTTTTTTATTCCTATATCTTGCAATAGTCGGATTCCATTTCTTACTTAATACATTATTTATACCTATATTATTGACCAAAAAAAATATCAAATACGTAACTCGTAGGATCTCGGAGTTATAAGTTTCTAAAGTTAATTTTGATTTCTACGGTTTTAGGGGTGTCACAGGAATTTTGCTTTAAGTAGTATAAAATAAGTTACAGAAAAAAATCATACCTGTACTAACCCCTGATACAGTACAGATACAGTAGGAACAGTATTATATAGGCTACGGACGGTTTAAATAATTTGTTTTTTTTTACATAAGTACATAAAAATCAACTACCAACAACCCTAACGCGTAAATTTTAAAGTACAATATCTCCGAGATCCTACGAGATTAGGATTTGAAAAAAATAGGGGTTATTAGGATATATCTTAAGATTATAATAGGCTAGGTAATGAATCCAACATCCCAAGGATAACGGAGAAAAAAAATCATAACCGAAATGTTAAAAAAGCAATTTATCTCATTTTTTAGTATAGTTACAGCTGTGTAATTTGTACTAAAATTTTGCTCAAAGTACTCTCTAAACATTAGTAATAAGATGATTAGCTATAAATGACAGTATTTCTAGATATCACCAATTTCTTGATTTTTTTTGGGTTCCATAGAAAAAACCTAAAATGTTGATTATCTCTGGATATATACAAAATTGACACTTGGGTGTTCTCGTCGTGCATTAAGGATGTTTATAGCTTGCTTTTAAGAAAATAAAACAGTGATGACCGTTTTTTGGGTCATTTTTCATACTGTGCGCCGTAGTGACGTCACAACATGGCGCCATGCACCGGCCATCGTTTTGGAATGAAATTCAAACTCTATTTTAAAAATTGAAAATATTGCTGTTTGAAAATTTAATACAAAAATATTATTATTTTCGGCAATAGTAGACCCGTAAGTACATTATAGAGTATTTTTTCAAAATTAGTCATCATGCCTATTGCTAATTTTGCACAAATAAATAATTTATTGTTTTTAAATTGAAATTATGCTTTATTATTATACCAATAATGATGTTATCCTAATTTTATAAAAAAGCATTTTTTTTGGAAATTCATGAAAAAGCCGATGAAATTTTTTAACACTAGAATGTTCAGAATCATGTACTGGATCCCTGGTATCGGTTTTCGATACGATGTCCCTTACACCCCGTATAAGCTGTCATTTGAAACATAAAAAATGTCTACTTACATCATCGCCATTTTCACTAACAGGTTCCATTCACAAGTTCCAGTATCGTTTCTTAAAGTCTAAAAAGGAAATAAAATTAATTTCATAAAAGCAAAATAATTTTACGCACTTATTTTCTTTACTAGCTCCTTTTATAGGCCCAGAAATGTTCTCCAGAAAATGTAGATTACATTTTCTTCTAAGGATTTTCTTTGTACATCGGTTTGAACTAGGAGTTCTTAATACGAACTCCGCTCGGGTTTCTTCGAATGGCCTTCAACTTTTAAATGATTCAGCACTTAGCAGGCAACCTTTCGGTTCTGATTACATACGGCATATAAATTATAAATGAAGTAGGTACTTTGGAGGTTTCGTAACAGTTGTGTAAGTAAATATACTCCAAGAAAATACTTCTACATTGAAAAGTAGTACATACATACTACACTTTTGGGGATACTTATATATTTCAATAAAAATTACAAGCTATATTTAAATTTAAATTCTATTTCTATCATACAACAAGAAGGCCTGCCTGCAGACATCTTGATGTCTTGGGACATGTTTTGCGAAGAGGTGGCATTTCCATCGACCGCCTTGTCATTCAGTGAAAAGCTAAAAGCAAAAGGTATCAGAGCACGCGGGAGATCACCCATCAAATGGGCCGGCCAGTTAAAAGCATCGCGCTAAGCGTGCCACCAGCCATCACTCACATGACAACAATGATCATTTATGATTGTAACGACTGAGAAGACGAAGAAAAATATTAATAGAGAAAACGACGAATTTCCTTCCAGAATTTTCAGTTGCGGTGGCAGCTTAAAACCGCTCAAGTGCGAATCGGACTCAAACATCGTGAAATTCGTATCTTCTTTGAACATCTTTAAGTAAGTTTGCTAACAAAAGAACCAAGTTGCATAACCGCGTCAGTCAGTAACCGGACTGATTTTGTATGCGTAGAGCAATACATGTGCTCGTAAGAACTACACACTCATGTAAAATATATTTGTTTTAATTTTCACCGGTAATATCGTTCGCTATAATAAGAAGTTACCAACGGTAGTAAATACTTTTATACCTAGCTTAAAGTCGACTTAATAAACTATTACGGCATTGTGTTTTCCTCTTGTATCCGTTCCTACCTCGCTGAAAGAATTTCTTGGTTCATAACGACGTTTTATTTTCTTTTCCAAAGAAGAATGGCGGCAGCACCATTGTTTTCTCATCGAAGGAAGGGGCGCAAAGTAGTGTCGATCGGTATTTAACGATGTTTTGTTATAGGTTCTCATAGCTGCGTATTGGATACGCGACTGATCTTAAATATAGGCTTCTTGGCGTATGTTTCAAATATTGGAAGTAAAATAGTAGATGTGGAAGAGATTGAGATATTGCTTAGAACTATGGCAGCTAAAAATCGTAATCCTAAAAACCTCGACAAACAAACCTAGTTTTGCAGTGTGTTTTTTGTTTACTATCTGAGGTGTAAAATAACTTTAATAGGTCCAAAAAATGCATGGAACCCTCGGTGCGCGAGTCCGACTCGCACTTGACCGGTATTTTGGTTTCTTATCGGAGAGGAAATCTTCAAAAGGTACACGGTCTCCGTAGGGGCGGAGGTCGGGTTGTGTGGGATATCTATCCACTAACACCTCACCTTATGATGATGATGATAATGATGATGAACACCTACCTAGTGGCCTTCTTCGACGCTATGAAGGCACGCTGGGCACCACGTTTGTAGGTGGGGTTTTTCCAGCGCCAGGTGCCACCCCGTTCGTAGCTGGCCAGAGTTTCTCCAGCGCCAGGTGCCAGCCCGTTCGTAGCTGGCCAGAGTTTCTCCAGCGCCAGGTGCCAGCCCGTTCGTAGCTGGCCAGAGTTTCTCCAGCGCCAGGTGCCTCCCCGTTCGTAGCTGGCCAGAGTTTCTCCAGCGCCAGGTGCCTCCCCGTTCGTAGCTGGCCAGAGTTTCTCCAGCGCCAGGTGCCACCCCGTTCGTAGCTGGCCAGAGTTTCTCCAGCGCCAGGTGCCAGCCCGTTCGTAGCTGGCCAGAGTTTCTCCAGCGCCAGGTGCCTCCCCGTTCGTAGCTGGCCAGAGTTTCCCCAGCGCCAGGTGCCAGCCCGTTCGTAGCTGGCCAGAGTTTCTCCAGCGCCAGGTGCCACCCCGTTCGTAGCTGGCCAGAGTTTCCCCAGCGCCAGGTGCCAGCCCGTTCGTAGCTGGCCAGAGTTTCTCCAGCGCCAGGTGCCACCCCGTTCGTAGCTGGCCAGAGTTTCTCCAGCGCCAGGTGCCAGCCCGTTCGTAGCTGGCCAGAGTTTCTCCAGCGCCAGGTGCCACCCCGTTCGTAGCTGGCCAGAGTTTCTCCAGCGCCAGGTGCCTCCCCGTTCGTAGCTGGCCAAAGTTTCTCCAGCGCCAGGTGCCACCCCGTTCGTAGCTGGCCAGAGTTTCCCCAGCGCCAGGTGCCAGCCCGTTCGTAGCTGGCCAGAGTTTCTCCAGCGCCAGGTGCCAGCCCGTTCGTAGCTGGCCAGAGTTTCCCCAGCGCCAGGTGCCAGCCCGTTCGTAGCTGGCCAGAGTTTCTCCAGCGCCAGGTGCCACCCCGTTCGTAGCTGGCCAGAGTTTCTCCAGCGCCAGGTGCCACCCCGTTCGTAGCTGGCCAGAGTTTCTCCAGCGCCAGGTGCCACCCCGTTCGTAGCTGGCCAGAGTTTCCCCAGCGCCAGGTGCCAGCCCGTTCGTAGCTGGCCAGAGTTTCCCCAGCGCCAGGTGCCAGCCCGTTCGTAGCTGGCCAGAGTTTCTCCAGCGCCAGGTGCCACCCCGTTCGTAGCTGGCCAGAGTTTCCCCAGCGCCAGGTGCCAGCCCGTTCGTAGCTGGCCAGAGTTTCTCCAGCGCCAGGTGCCACCCCGTTCGTAGCTGGCCAGAGTTTCTCCAGCGCCAGGTGCCACCCCGTTCGTAGCTGGCCAGAGTTTCCCCAGCGCCAGGTGCCAGCCCGTTCGTAGCTGGCCAGAGTTTCCCCAGCGCCAGGTGCCAGCCCGTTCGTAGCTGGCCAGAGTTTCTCCAGCGCCAGGTGCCACCCCGTTCGTAGCTGGCCAGAGTTTCCCCAGCGCCAGGTGCCAGCCCGTTCGTAGCTGGCCAGAGTTTCTCCAGCGCCAGGTGCCAGCCCGTTCGTAGCTGGCCAGAGTTTCACCAGCGCCAGGTGCCAGCCCGTTCGTAGCTGGCCAGAGTTTCTCCAGCGCCAGGTGCCACCCCGTTCGTAGCTGGCCAGAGTTTCTCCAGCGCCAGGTGCCACCCCGTTCGTAGCTGGCCAGAGTTTCTCCAGCGCCAGGTGCCACCCCGTTCGTAGCTGGCCAGAGTTTCTCCAGCGCCAGGTGCCACCCCGTTCGTAGCTGGCCAGAGTTTCTCCAGCGCCAGGTGCCAGCCCGTTCGTAGCTGGCCAGAGTTTCCCCAGCGCCAGGTGCCACCCCTTTCGTAGCTGGCCAGAGTTTCCCCAGCGCCAGGTGCCAGCCCGTTCGTAGCTGGCCAGAGTTTCTCCAGCGCCAGGTGCCAGCCCGTTCGTAGCTGGCCAGAGTTTCTCCAGCGCCAGGTGCCACCCCGTTCGTAGCTGGCCAGAGTTTCTCCAGCGCCAGGTGCCAGCCCGTTCGTAGCTGGCCAGAGTTTCTCCAGCGCCAGGTGCCACCCCGTTCGTAGCTGGCCAGAGTTTCTCCAGCGCCAGGTGCCACCCCGTTCGTAGCTGGCCAGAGTTTCTCCAGCGCCAGGTGCCACCCCGTTCGTAGCTGGCCAGAGTTTCTCCAGCGCCAGGTGCCACCCCGTTCGTAGCTGGCCAGAGTTTCTCCAGCGCCAGGTGCCACCCCGTTCGTAGCTGGCCAGAGTTTCTCCAGCGCCAGGTGCCACCCCGTTCGTAGCTGGCCAGAGTTTCTCCAGCGCCAGGTGCCAGCCCGTTCGTAGCTGGCCAGAGTTTCCCCAGCGCCAGGTGCCACCCCGTTCGTAGCTGGCCAGAGTTTCCCCAGCGCCAGGTGCCAGCCCGTTCGTAGCTGGCCAGAGTTTCTCCAGCGCCAGGTGCCAGCCCGTTCGTAGCTGGCCAGAATTTCTCCAGCGCCAGGTGCCAGCCCGTTCGTAGCTGGCCAGAGTTTCTCCAGCGCCAGGTGCCACCCCGTTCGTAGCTGGCCAGAGTTTCTCCAGCGCCAGGTGCCACCCCGTTCGTAGCTGGCCAGAGTTTCTCCAGCGCCAGGTGCCACCCCGTTCGTAGCTGGCCAGAGTTTCTCCAGCGCCAGGTGCCACCCCGTTCGTAGCTGGCCAGAGTTTCTCCAGCGCCAGGTGCCACCCCGGTCGTAGCTGGCCAGAGTTTCTCCAGCGCCAGGTGCCAGCCCGGTCGTAGCTGGCCAGAGTTACCCCAGCGCCAGGTGCCCCCCCGTTCGTAGCTGGCCAGAGTTTCCCCAGCGCCAGGTGCCACCCCGTTCGTAGCTGGCCAGAGTTTCTCCAGCGCCAGGTGCCACCCCGTTCGTAGCTGGCCAGAGTTTCCCCAGCGCCAGGTGCCACCCCGTTCGTAGCTGGCCAGAGTTTCTCCAGCGCCAGGTGCCACCCCGTTCGTAGCTGGCCAGAGTTTCTCCAGCGCCAGGTACCACCCCGTTCGTAGCTGGCCAGAGTTTCCCCAGCGCCAGGTGCCAGCCCGTTCGTAGCTGGCCAGAGTTTCCCCAGCGCCAGGTGCCAGCCCGTTCGTAGCTGGCCAGAGTTTCTCCAGCGCCAGGTGCCACCCCGTTCGTAGCTGGCCAGAGTTTCCCCAGCGCCAGGTGCCAGCCCGTTCGTAGCTGGCCAGAGTTTCTCCAGCGCCAGGTGCCAGCCCGTTCGTAGCTGGCCAGAGTTTCTCCAGCGCCAGGTGCCAGCCCGTTCGTAGCTGGCCAGAGTTTCTCCAGCGCCAGGTGCCACCCCGTTCGTAGCTGGCCAGAGTTTCTCCAGCGCCAGGTGCCACCCCGTTCGTAGCTGGCCAGAGTTTCTCCAGCGCCAGGTGCCACCCCGTTCGTAGCTGGCCAGAGTTTCTCCAGCGCCAGGTGCCACCCCGTTCGTAGCTGGCCAGTGTTTCTCCAGCGCCAGGTGCCAGCCCGTTCGTAGCTGGCCAGAGTTTCCCCAGCGCCAGGTGCCACCCCGTTCGTAGCTGGCCAGAGTTTCCCCAGTGCCAGGTGCCAGCCCGTTCGTAGCTGGCCAGAGTTTCTCCAGCGCCAGGTGCCAGCCCGTTCGTAGCTGGCCAGAGTTTCTCCAGCGCCAGGTGCCACCCCGTTCGTAGCTGGCCAGAGTTTCTCCAGCGCCAGGTGCCAGCCCGTTCGTAGCTGGCCAGAGTTTCTCCAGCGCCAGGTGCCAGCCCGTTCGTAGCTGGCCAGAGTTTCTCCAGCGCCAGGTGCCACCCCGTTCGTAGCTGGCCAGAGTTTCTCCAGCGCCAGGTGCCACCCCGTTCGTAGCTGGCCAGAGTTTCTCCAGCGCCAGGTGCCACCCCGTTCGTAGCTGGCCAGAGTTTCTCCAGCGCCAGGTGCCACCCCGTTCGTAGCTGGCCAGAGTTTCTCCAGCGCCAGGTGCCACCCCGTTCGTAGCTGGCCAGAGTTTCTCCAGCGCCAGGTGCCACCCCGTTCGTAGCTGGCCAGAGTTTCTCCAGCGCCAGGTGCCACCCCGTTCGTAGCTGGCCAGAGTTTCTCCAGCGCCAGGTGCCACCCCGTTCGTAGCTGGCCAGAGTTTCTCCAGCGCCAGGTGCCACCCCGTTCGTAGCTGGCCAGAGTTTCTCCAGCGCCAGGTGCCAGCCCGTTCGTAGCTGGCCAGAGTTTCTCCAGCGCCAGGTGCCACCCCGTTCGTAGCTGGCCAGAGTTTCTCCAGCGCCAGGTGCCACCCCGTTCGTAGCTGGCCAGAGTTTCTCCAGCGCCAGGTGCCACCCCGTTCGTAGCTGGCCAGAGTTTCTCCAGCGCCAGGTGCCACCCCGTTCGTAGCTGGCCAGAGTTTCTCCAGCGCCAGGTGCCACCCCGTTCGTAGCTGGCCAGAGTTTCTCCAGCGCCAGGTGCCACCCCGTTCGTAGCTGGCCAGAGTTTCTCCAGCGCCAGGTGCCACCCCGTTCGTAGCTGGCCAGAGTTTCTCCAGCGCCAGGTGCCAGCCCGTTCGTAGCTGGCCAGAGTTTCCCCAGCGCCAGGTGCCACCCCGTTCGTAGCTGGCCAGAGTTTCCCCAGCGCCAGGTGCCAGCCCGTTCGTAGCTGGCCAGAGTTTCTCCAGCGCCAGGTGCCACCCCGTTCGTAGCTGGCCAGAGTTTCCCCAGCGCCAGGTGCCACCCCGTTCGTAGCTGGCCAGAGTTTCTCCAGCGCCAGGTGCCAGCCCGTTCGTAGCTGGCCAGAGTTTCTCCAGCGCCAGGTGCCAGCCCGTTCGTAGCTGGCCAGAGTTTCCCCAGCGCCAGGTGCCACCCCGTTCGTAGCTGGCCAGAGTTTCTCCAGCGCCAGGTGCCACCCCGTTCGTAGCTGGCCAGAGTTTCTCCAGCGCCAGGTGCCACCCCGTTCGTAGCTGGCCAGAGTTTCTCCAGCGCCAGGTGCCACCCCGTTCGTAGCTGGCCAGAGTTTCTCCAGCGCCAGGTGCCAGCCCGTTCGTAGCTGGCCAGAGTTTCCCCAGCGCCAGGTGCCACCCCGTTCGTAGCTGGCCAGAGTTTCCCCAGCGCCAGGTGCCAGCCCGTTCGTAGCTGGCCAGAGTTTCTCCAGCGCCAGGTGCCAGCCCGTTCGTAGCTGGCCAGAGTTTCTCCAGCGCCAGGTGCCACCCCGTTCGTAGCTGGCCAGAGTTTCTCCAGCGCCAGGTGCCAGCCCGTTCGTAGCTGGCCAGAGTTTCTCCAGCGCCAGGTGCCAGCCCGTTCGTAGCTGGCCAGAGTTTCTCCAGCGCCAGGTGCCACCCCGTTCGTAGCTGGCCAGAGTTTCTCCAGCGCCAGGTGCCACCCCGTTCGTAGCTGGCCAGAGTTTCTCCAGCGCCAGGTGCCACCCCGTTCGTAGCTGGCCAGAGTTTCTCCAGCGCCAGGTGCCACCCCGTTCGTAGCTGGCCAGAGTTTCTCCAGCGCCAGGTGCCACCCCGTTCGTAGCTGGCCAGAGTTTCTCCAGCGCCAGGTGCCAGCCCGTTCGTAGCTGGCCAGAGTTTCCCCAGCGCCAGGTGCCACCCCGTTCGTAGCTGGCCAGAGTTTCCCCAGCGCCAGGTGCCAGCCCGTTCGTAGCTGGCCAGAGTTTCTCCAGCGCCAGGTGCCAGCCCGTTCGTAGCTGGCCAGAGTTTCTCCAGCGCCAGGTGCCAGCCCGTTCGTAGCTGGCCAGAGTTTCTCCAGCGCCAGGTGCCACCCCGTTCGTAGCTGGCCAGAGTTTCTCCAGCGCCAGGTGCCACCCCGTTCGTAGCTGGCCAGAGTTTCTCCAGCGCCAGGTGCCACCCCGTTCGTAGCTGGCCAGAGTTTCTCCAGCGCCAGGTGCCACCCCGTTCGTAGCTGGCCAGAGTTTCTCCAGCGCCAGGTGCCACCCCGTTCGTAGCTGGCCAGAGTTTCTCCAGCGCCAGGTGCCAGCCCGTTCGTAGCTGGCCAGAGTTTCTCCAGCGCCAGGTGCCACCCCGTTCGTAGCTGGCCAGAGTTTCTCCAGCGCCAGGTGCCACCCCGTTCGTAGCTGGCCAGAGTTTCTCCAGCGCCAGGTGCCAGCCCGTTCGTAGCTGGCCAGAGTTTCCCCAGCGCCAGGTGCCACCCCGTTCGTAGCTGGCCAGAGTTTCCCCAGCGCCAGGTGCCAGCCCGTTCGTAGCTGGCCAGAGTTTCTCCAGCGCCAGGTGCAAAAAGCACGTCCCTGGGAAGCAGAAATGCACGCTCCATCGCAGAGCTCACGACGTCGCAGAGCCTAAACCGCGTAATGCAATTATGCTATCATCGATAAAAGACATATAAATTGTCCAGTTGTCCACCTCTAGGTTCTCGGTCTCGGCGCGTTCGAAATTTATTGCGTGTATTTTACAACGCAACTGTAGTTCTTTGTTTTCTTGGCAAACTTTATCCGTGTACAGTGCTATGTTAATGGTTAATAAAAAATACTTAAGTATTACAGTTTATTGGAATTTATAGATATTAAATATACTATTCTATTCATAGTATATTCGGCGTAGGTATACCTTGCCATAAAAATTTTATTTTTTTTTGTATCGAAGATTTCCAAGTCCAGTAAGTATATCAATAAAGTGACGGGTTCTTTGATCTAGTACTACTACTCTTGTGTGGTAGATACCCTGGCTAGCCGCTACCCAACTGGTGGGTTCGATTCCCACCTTGTGTTTAGGTGTCATTGATATAATAATGTATGTATTCACGAAAAAGTATGTAAGTATTCATATCAGTTGTCTAGTCACCATAGTACAATCTCTGCCTACTTAGGGATAGCCAGGTGTGGATTGCCCCAGAATATTATTATTCCTCAATGCTATTTCTTTTATTACTTATAATCATCGTACTAAAGGTAATCCATATCCATACTTCCATACTAATATTATAAATGCGAAAGTAACTCTGTCTGTCTGTCTGTTACTCTATAACGCCTAAGCCACTGAACCGATTTTGATGAAATTTGGTACAGAGATAGATTAGACCTCAAGGAAGGACATAGGCTACTTTTTATTCCCAAAAAAAAGATGAAAGGGGTTGAAATAGGGAAGGAAAGTTAGTATGGAATTTCGTCATTGTTAAAGAAAATACTTTATTTTACACCCCTACTTCCCTATCCATCCATACTTCCATACTACATTAAAATATAAACATTGAGAAAATCCATAAAAACAGTTGAGAAAAACAATACAAGCGCGGGCGGAGCTGCGCGGGTCAGCTAGTAATGCTATATACAGCAATTTTTGGCCACAATTGTACTTACTAATTGCACAGTAGGTACCTGTTAAGAGTGGTTAAACGGTCGGTCGTTACGAAACGGTAATTGTGTAATATTTTCTTTAAACATGAACAATATACTAGTAACTATAACCTAACAATTTTATGGTTTACTTGTTTCACAATATAATAATTAATTCTGCACTATAACATTGTAATTTTCCCCTATAAATTTCTCGAAAGCAATTTACTTACACGTTATGTTTTTAATATTAAAAACTGCAAAAGTCGTGTAGACTTATTATTAGTCACGAGTTTGTTTTTATCATGAAGCTTATAAGTCTTTCGTTTATACATTTAAAGCCTTTATACATCATTACAAAGGATTGTTTTATTTTTGGTCACTTTTTTGTATCATATAATCTGGTGATTCATCTGATAGAAGTTTAAATTAGGAAAATTCGTTTGTTTCAGAGTCTAACTCCGTAGCCGAGAGAGCCAGACAAAAACCCATTATGGTTCCAGATTGCCGAATCGAGCCCTATGACTTCAAAGTAACACTACCCAGTATGCGACCAGTAACCATCTATACATACATACATACATAAAATCACACCTTTTTCCCGTAGGGGTAGGCAGAGCCCAAGGGCCGCTTTTCGCCTCCGTGAGAAACGAGACGTGATGGGTGGCGAACCACATCGCCGCCATTTTCCATCCAGTAACCATCTATACTCTATCTATTTTCCCAAAAAATCAAAGGTAAACAACTTGAGGTTATGTTGTTGAAGTAGCGTGTTTGTGTTTTCATTGTATTTGCTAGAAATTTAATTGCTTTGCATTACAATTGGTCTAAAGTTATTATTTTATAACCTGAGTTCTGCGAAATCAGAATATTTCGAAGCACAGTTTGAAAATTATTGGATTCGTTGTTTACCTTTTATTTTTTAGGATAATGGATATGAATACGTGGGAGAATTTATAGAAGACAAGTGCTTGCGTAGACACAAGTGTACCCTCTCTTCTTTTTATCTCACAATCTCTCGTGACTACACGAACGGGGAGAGGTCAGAGGCAGGACCCACTTTATACATAAGTTGGATACCTATACCGACGCATGAACCATCTTACTTTCTAGTCAATCAGGTGATCGGCCTGCATTGTCCTAACTAGTAAGGAACTATATAAAGATGTGGGATTTAAACCCGCGAACTCCGGTTTGCAAGCAAGCGGTTTCCCGCTGTCTTACGGAGGCACGGTGGCTATAAATACTTAAATTAATCTATAGATGCATACATAAACAGATTTATGTTAATTTCTCGATGTAAACTCATTTGAATTTCCAAGTTACAGCCATTGCATTTTAATTACGTTTAACAAACTTGTTGCTTCCGTATCCCGGTGAACAGATTAAGTATTTCCGGTTCTTACTTACCTATTCATTTTATCCGTCAAGTTATTTCAGCTTAGATTAATTTCTGTAGGGGTTTTGATGAAACAGGGCGGCCGGGTTTTTAGTGTCTGACGCATAGAGTTTATATTATTAAAAATAGAGTACGCGTTTGTCTATGGTCCCCTTAAACAAATCGTAGGCAGGTTTTCCTGCAAAAGGCAAGTGAACTGAATTATTGAAAGTTATATCAATACTAGCTGACCGGCGCAGCTCCGCTCGCGCAAATGTGAATCTAAACCATTCTCGAATCCCCTTGAACACACACAAACAATTTCATCAACATCGTTCCAGCCGTTTAGGAGGAGTTCAGTGACATACACACGTACAGTAGAATTATATATATAAAGATGTAAGTGCCAAGTGTTGATGGGTTTGATCTCTCACAAGCGCAAATATCGATAGATACAGCTGACGGTATAGTACCTATTGTCGTGTTCATGATATTATTTATTTCGATGTTCTTACTGTGCCTACGGTTCTTACTTGAAAATAAGCAATCTATCGTACTTGTACTTATACATATTCTAAGGTCTGACGTCATCGGTCGAACCTTGAGTAGGTTTTCGGAGCGATCCCGATGAATTGCTCTACCTTGTCATAAACCAAGAGTTTGACTAATTAAGCTATTCTAAGATCTTGTCATACTTGTGAAGGTATCTTATTAAATTCTTATTAACAGGAGCGATCCCTTTTCTAATTTGCAATGAATCAGTCTGGAACCCTGAAGGGGAATTTTCGAACTATATTTATCTTAAAGGGTAGCAACCTTGCGGCTCATAAGGACCTTTTTGCGGCCCGGCCAACAAAACTTCAAATATAATAATGTTCACTGCATATTAGGTCACCCTGTAAAAAAAAAATAGTTTAATTAACAAAAAATCTAGACACAAACTTTCTTTCTAATTAGATATGATCTTTCTTTGTTTTTGGGAGTTGTTAAAATAAATTAAGTTAAGCAAAAACCTATAAAAATTTTAGTTTTTTTGTAGCTCTTCTAAATTTATACCCAATTAAGCACCTACTAGGTTCATATTTGTATTCTGGTCCATATTGAACTTTGAGTTTGACCCCCTTTAGTCGATAACTATAAAACAACCTTAAACCTCGGACGAGATAGTCTTGGTCTAAACTATGGTTTAACTCGTTTTTGTAATTTCTTATTACAAAAAGCAGTTTATCGATGAACCTGGGTTTAAACTCAGGAAATTGTTCCATAAACCTGGGTCTAAACCTAGGTTTATCTGTAATATGCTTTTCGTAGTAAGATGGAGAAAGTTTAGCTATTACCTTCATGACAACCTATATTTTACAACCATTAACGGCTTAATGCTTTAATACGAATGTGTAACTTTACAATGTAATCGATACGCTACATTAGATTAAGCTCTCGTACCGTAGCTCAGATAGATAACTATGTAAGGCCTCGAATCGGCACGTGTGTAGCCAAGCGTCTACCTATAGATACAGGATTCTGAATAGGTATGATCCCATTTCATCCAGGATTTATTTCCAATAAGCAGAATTCCGCCGAAATATTCCGCTTTTTGGGGATAGAATCCGGGCCAACGGTAAAGCGATGTCAAATACGCGTTATAAAGACGTTTGTTGTCATTTTGTTGCCAATAATAAATTGTTTGTGATGTTGTTGACGAAATGTTAGTATGTCGTAAAACAAAGTGTTACGAGCTCTTGTACTTAAGATCACTAGTGATTATTATTAATATTATGTTGTGTAACGACTTTGGAAAATAAACGGCTTTGGCAAACAATTGAGTATCGGGTGACACGTTCAACTAGTCTCGTATCATGTAATATAATATTATATTGTCTAGTGTCCTCCACATGGTTGCTGGAGGCGAATCAGATATATTTTTATTTTAGCGATCTCTAATTCTATTAGAGCAAGCTGTAAAGCTAGCACTTGCTTAACAACAGCAATAATTTTCAAGGAATTATGACACTAGAATTTTGAAAATTAATTTTTAAGTACGTAATCTGTCAACAATATTTATATTGGGGCTGTTGTTTATAACTCCACGGCGTAGCGCGCTGGGGTGACAGCTAAGCCTTTGACGCCGCTGTCAATCTTTCAGAGAATGCTTAAGTTCCTGAAGTACCTTCACCTTCTGGTCCTGTATGCGGTGACCCCCGAGCAGCTCATTTCTCGCTACATATGCGTGATGCTTTGCAAACTTGCGAAACTGCAAAGCTTTGCGTGCTAATCAAACCTGAATAATAACAAAAAAATTCTACTCTAAGGACGGTTTCATGCACAAGGGAGCTACCACCAATTTAAATAGACTCAAAACAAACTTTAATTGTTAGATATCCAAATGATATAATTGCTTATACCGCGTTTTACATTCAGGCACATTCAGGTAACATACTTATCCTCTACATAATTCAATATTCAGGATATTTTTATCATTTCGAGTGATCATTTATTATATATTTACAACTACCACTGGATCGCAATGCAACGTGGCTTCCGTTTCATGTATTAAACGATATTAGGTTAACCAATGATACTTTATACGTGTGAGTGAAACAACGAAATTCACCCAAATTGTGGGTGAACTAGCATTAAGTTACGCGTCAGTAAAATGTAACGAACGTGACGTGTGCCATTGAAAATCAAGTAAAGTGCCTTCATGCGTATTTAGAAAATACACAAAGTCCGGTACAAAAGTAAATAATAAGGAAAGCATACCTTCACTATGCATATGAGAAAAATATTTTGATTATTTTCGGCAATAGTAGACCCGTAAGTTCATTATAGAATATTTTTTCAAAATTAGTCATCATGCCTATTTTTGGCGCGCATTAAAAGGGGAAATAATATATTTTATCTATGGTATATCATTGAGGTTAACTTAGAAACTCAAAGAATATTGAATGCAAAGAACGAGTTTATGTTTTGTCTATCTAACAAAAAAATGTCCGTGGGGCAGGTGGGCTTGACCTGGATGTGAAAGGTGAAGCCGCGATGTGGTATCGGGGTGAGCACAGCATGTTTTTATTTCCACCAGATTCCGCTGCGCAAACACTGCGAAATGGAAATAGCTTTTTGAAACGATGACATGTTTTGATATCACACACAAACTAGCGAAAACTTGGCAAAAACTGTTTATTTTTAGTCAAAACTACTGCTGTGACTCGAGGAATGGAAAAGTGACTGCGAAATATTTAAAAACTGTCACTTTTAAATCTATATAGATTGCTTTATAATAAGTTTTAAAAACTAAAACCCGACTACGGATAAAATCGCAATCTAATAATGTGATATTATATAGCCTATAACCAGCGGACAATCAAGACGCTTCTAACGACACCCTACTTGTCAAATTATGTTAAGTAGATTAGAAGATATGCGGGAACAGATGAATATACATACATACATTCTTGTTAAAATCATAACCCCCCCTCCGTTCCGTAGTCGGGTAAAAAATTGCTAACCAGGGCCTGGATTTTTTTAGGTATTAAACCTTAAAGGTGTAAGGCTATATTCATAAATACTAAATAACCCGAAGTCATTTTAAAACAGCATTAAAATTCATTGAGGTGTTTAGAATTAAGCAAAATGATAGACACGGGAAGCGGATTTATTTTAGGTATAGTATTTTTAGAAGGGTCAATTATAGATTGCTACGATAATAATTATCGTAAATTATTTACCTAACTGGATGTACCTACTATTACGGACACAAATACAAGGCAAAAATAAATTGATGGCCGAATTTATAACGCCCTTCGTTCTAGTGCATTACTTCATATTAAGGAGTTGTCCACATTCATACGTAGTTTATCTGTCACTTTCTATCGAGAAAGTAAGGTGAAAATAATATTGCTCTTAGAGGTGGTGGTAGGGCCCACGGTAGGGCCCCAGGTCTCAGTTCAAACTGCCTTTAGGGTTCTGACTTCACTTAACTGCTGCTGTCGAGATGACAACCGGGACCGACTTTTCACGTGCCCTCCGAAGAAAGAAGACATAGAGTAATAAAATATTTAAAAATAAAAATTGAACCGACTTCAATAACACTAAAAAGTATAAAATAATTTAAATATTAAAGAAGTTGGTGTTAGCGTACCTGCTGTGTATATTTGGCACCAACTTCAATAATATTTAAATTATTTTATACTTTTTAGTGTTATTGAAGTCGGTTCAATTTTTATTTTTAAATATTTTATTTTATTCTTTTTAGTGATATTTTCATACATAAAGATTGAACCATCGAATACGGTAAAATGATCTAGGTAGGTTATGACATCATTATGATTTCACATTATCGTCTACATACTTTTACATAATTCATGTTTCTTCAGAAACTCAGAAACAATTTATCCGATCGTAATAAAATTTGCACGGAATCATCATAGTAGTTTACTCTCTCGAATAAAAAAAGAATCATCGAAATCGGTTCATATTTATCAGAGAAATGTAAAGGAGAACATCAGTTTTATGGTTTTTACCAGATAAATTCCTCCATATCATTCATAGTCCTCTAGGAAGTTCTTATCCGGTTGTGATAAAATTCATACAGGTTCATTACAGTGGTTTCTTCTTTCGAATAAAAAAAGAATCATTGAAATTGGTAAATATTTACCAGAGTTATGACCATTTTTGTCCTTAAAAAGCACCATAAAGTCATCTACATAGGCTTTCCTGCAGTTCTCAGTGCGCAGTCACCATTCTTGTTTTTCAGGAACTACTTATTACTAAGCAATATTTTTTTTATGGGACCCAATTAACGGATTAAAGAATGGATGGAAGTGCGCGAACATACATAGAAAAAAATAATAAGAAAAAATATATACAGACGAATTGAGAACCTCCTCCTTTTTTGAAGTCGGTTAAAAATGACACTATACGGTCACCCATCTATGGTCTGGCCTTGCTTAACGTTATTGAACCTAATTACCTAATAATAATTGAAATAATAATACCAGCCCTTTTTTGTCCCACTGTTGAGCACGGGCCTCCCCTCAAGATGAAGGGGCTGGCCAAGTGCGGGTTGGCAAGGCAATATTTGAAATAATTTGTATTCAAGTATTTTATTTATCTTCTTAGCTGTTGTATAGTTTGTAGGTATCAATATATTAAATATCAAGACATACATAGATATTATGTAATTGACAATCTTATCTATACTTATAATAAAACTGTAACAGGTCCAATTCTGTACATTGAAGATATTTTGAAAATTATTTTTGGAGGGCATTCTATAACCGATACTGAGGCCTTCAATGTATTTTTTTTAATTTTTGTCTGTCTGTCTGTCTGTCTGTCTGTCTGTATCACGGCTGAGCATCACGCCGAAACTACTGAATGAATTCAAATGAAACTTGGCATGATTTGAGATCTTACTACGAGGTAGGACATAGGATACTTTTTATCCCGTAATCTAGCACGGTTCTTTCGGGAGAGGGGATTAAAGTCAAAATGGGTACTTGGTTATACGCTTGGTCAGATTTCATCAATTTTTCTTTATAATATAATAAATATAAATATTAGTAGGGGAACACTCATAGAGAGTTGATATCAAGGTTTTGTAATCGATCGGGTTAAGCAACGTTAAGTAAGGTCATTAAATAGATGGGTGACCGTTTAACGCCATTTGAACTAAACGGGTCCGTGCTTCGGAGAGCAAGTAAAAAGTAGGTCCCAGTTTTTAACCGACTATAAAAAGGAGGTTATGTTTTCGATGCGAATGTCTGTTATTAAAAGTTTAGTTAACTTAAAAATAGCGCATGCGGAGCTGCGTGGGTCAGCTAGTCATATTATAAGAATGTTTGAGAAGTCAGTTATACCTAAAACACTGTTTTATTGCCATTGCAATAGAACAGTGTTTTAGGTATTGGCGGGTTTAAAATATGGCTAGAAGCCAAAAAATAGCGGTTTTAATATTTTTTAATTGTGGACTGTATGAGGTGTATTAAATTAGTAGGTATTGAACGCTACTCGACGCTGTAATACGCAGGTAAAAGTCAAGGAAAAAGGCAGGAAACAGCTAGCGCCACTCACCTGATGATTAGCTGGTACCAGGCACAATGTGTCGACACAAAAGTTCACAAAACTTCACAATTATAGGCAACAGAAGCACTCTCGACGGCGGCGGTGGTGTGCTGTAGGTCTCGTGGTTAAACGGTAACTAAGCGGATATAGGCCACTCAAGGAAGAACGGGATTGGTTGATTTGGAAATACGTCATTTACGTCACAAGAGAGCGTTCAGAAATGCATGATTAATTTAAATACCAAACAACCTCCCGGCTTTGAGGTAACCTCAAAAACAAAATAAAAATAAACCCAAAAAGGGGGAAAACATATATAAGAACATCACCATTAAATTAGGTGTATGCGTGCGGTAATATAATCTAATAATGCGGAATATAAAATAAGTCATAAGGACAAAAACTAGAGCGAAGGATAGTGCTTATATCAATAATAATTGTAACTTAAACTAGCGATAGCATAAAGAAAACTACTGCGTTGGTAGCGGACAAAGTCGCACTACCGGACGCTGCAGGATGCCACTTTTGGTTTTCACTTCAGCAACTCGAATTACACCGTCTTTGCCGGGAAACAATTTAGTGATAACCCCAAGCGGCCAACGTAATGTCGGACAGTTCTCTACAATGATGAGAACTACTGTACCTACAGTTACAGGATTTGCAGGTGTGTTCCACTTTTCTCGCGACTGCAGATTATGTAAATATTCAGTGCGGAATCTCTTCCAAAACGATTGGACTAATGAGTCCATTAACGTAAAGCGCGTTTGAAGAGTCATGCGATCATTTTCTAACGTAGGAGCGGGTAAACATTCCAGCGGAGCGGTATGTATAAAATGGGCAGGTGTCAACGCGGACGGTTCTGACGGATCAGTGCTCAACAAATATAAGGGTCGCGAGTTCAAAACAGATTCAATACCATTCAACACCGTAACCATCTCTTCATATGTTAATATTTGTTTACCTATTACGCGAAATAAATGGCCTTTAACAGACTTTATATGGGACTCCCAAATTCCGCCAAAATGCGGTGCATTTGGTGGATTCATCTTCCAAATTATACGGCTTTCCGCCAATTCGCTACTAAAAGTTTTGTAGTAATCGTCGGATTTAAGAAATTCATGAAGTTCGTTTAGATAGGAACGCGAAGCAACAAAATTCGTACCATTATCGCTGTAGAGATACTTACAAGGACCTCTACGCGATAAAAATCTTTTAAAAGCGTCTAAAAAGGTAGCTGATGTTAAATCAGAAGCAAGCTCAAGATGAACTGCCTTGGTTACTAGGCATACAAAAATGCATAAGTATGCCTTTTGACTACGCACTCCTCGTCTTCGAGTATGAGTTATATACAATGGTCCAGCGTAGTCTACGCCCGTATGCGTAAAAGCTTTACAAGGTTCTACACGGCACGATGGCAAAGCGGACATCATAGGAAAAGTAGCTTTTGGTTTTAACCTAAAACATGCGTTACATTTATGTATGCGGGAACGAACAATACGGCGGGCGGATAAAATCCAAAAACGTTGTCTCAGTATTGAGAGTAGTAGTTGCGGACCGGCGTGAAAATTTTTCTTATGATAAAAGTCAATTATCAAATTAATTATGTGACCACTTTTCGGCAACAATATTGGATGTTTATGTAATTTTTCTAATGATGCGTTATCTAACCGACCTCCGACATATATAATGCCGTCATTCATGTATGGCGTTAATTTGTGAAGAGCTGAGGAACAACCTTTTCCTTTTTCTATAAGTTTAATATCATCAGCGAATGAAGCGTGTTGAACGGCCTTAATTATAACAAGTTCAGCAGCGTCTAAATCTTGCGCGGTTATTACATTATTGCGGGGCAATTTTCTTAGAAATCTTAACACATACACTACAGTGCGAAGTAACTTATTCCACGAGGATACTCTATAACTTAATGTCAGAAGTAGATGCTCAGTTTGCGCGGCGGCGGCGTCGCAAGCGACGTGAGATAATGTTTTTTCTTCAGGTAAACATGAGCTTTGCGGTGAAAATTGCTGAATTGGCCATTCACTAATAGGAAAAGACATCCAAGATGGGCCTTGGAACCAGAGATTATTCTCTATTAAGCGTGAGGGAAGCAGCCCGCGAGATACACAATCCGCGGGGTTTTCTACTCCTGCGACGTGATAAAAATGATCACTTGGCAATAAAGATTGACATTGCGAAATTCTATTGGCGACGAAAGTATTAAATCTGTGTGGGGAAGAGTGAACCCAGCACAGAGCGACTTCAGAGTTAGAAAATGCGTAAATATTATTTATTGGGTGTCTTATTGACAATGTATTGACCACTGAACGCACTAACTTAGCGAGCAGTGTTAAGGCGCAAAGTTCAAGTCTCGCTAAAGTCACGGTCTTTACAGGAGATACGCGGGATTTTGAACAAACTAACGTGACTATAGGGGGAGAACCTTCATTAGCTACGTGAAGGTATATAACGCAGCCAAAACCTTTTTCGCTAGCATCAGCGAAAGCGATTAGCGAAACGACAGAAGAGTCCTTAATACCCATATGACGCGGGAATTGAAGACCCGAGATTAGCGGTAACTCTGAAATATATTGTTGCCACAACTTGACAACAGAAGAAGGCGGAGACTCGTCCCAATCAATTTTGAGGAGCCATAATTGTTTAATTAATAATTTAGCGAATAGCGTTATGGGACCGACAAGACCCAATACATCATAAAGTTGTGCGGTAGCGGATAGCATAGAACGCTTTGTACAAATAGCGGGCGGTTGAGATACAGTAAAAGTAAAATTATCAGTAGCGGGATGCCAGCGAAGGCCTAAAATCTTATGAGTGTCATTATCGTTAAAAGAAATATATTCTTGTTGACGATGACTTGCGGGTATGTGTTCCAATAATTCGTGGGAATTACTCGTCCATTTAACTAGATCAAAACCACCGGCTTTGAAAAGTTGGATTAATTGTGTTGCTGTCGCTACAGCTTCATCTAGCGTTGAAGCTGTGGAAGCAAGGTCATCCATGTATATATCGAGCTGTCTTTCAATAAGACTAGCTGCGAGAGGATAGTTAGCTCCTTCATCTTTTGCTAACTCACGCATGACGCGAAGAGAGAGAAACGGTGAGGAACGAAGACCAAAAGTAACACGAGTAAATTCATACGTTTGCAAGGGTTCGTCATCAGAAAAGCGAAATAAAATTCGTTGGAACTTGCGGTGCGAATCTTGTACATGTATGCAAAAATACATTTTACGAACATCAGCGAAAAAAGCAATAGAATATATTCGTACATTGAGTAAAATATTGAAAATGTCAGTTTGTAAGTTTTCACCGGTATGCAAAATATCATTAAGTGATAAACCGTTATCTGACTTACAACTGCCGTCTATTACTACACGGAGCGGTGTGGATGATTTATCCTCCCGAATAACCGGGTGGTGAGGTAGGTAAAAGCAAGGCACATCAAGCCTTATCATTTCTTGCGGAACAAGTGTTAAGAACCCTTTATCTAAATATTCCCTAATGACGTCATTGTAACGCGCGCGAAGTTCAGGATTTCTACTAAATCTTCTTTCAAGAAGAGAAAATCTTTTTTCAGCGATTTGAAGTGAATTACCTAATTTTTCTGGTGGATCCTTAAATGGCAAAGCGACAACGTAACTGCCATCAGGATTGCGAGCGGTATTAGAGGTGAAAATATTTTCACACTCATTATCTTGCGGACTTATATACTTGGTAGAAGGCAATTCTTCCATTATCCAAAATTTTTGAAGCATGTCATTAAGCGGTTCTTGATTAATTAAATGAAAAGAATGCGATTTATGAGTAGGGGACTCCACATAAGCGTCGCCCATTATTACATAACCTAGCGTTGTTTCTAGCGCCATAGGCGCGTGCGGCGTAATTATTTTATTTGACAGTAATATTTTACAATAGGTATTTACCCCCAAAAGTAAGGAAATTTCCCCAGGTACAAAGAACTGGTCATCAGATAAACGTATCGAAGATATATAATTAATCTTATTTAAATCAATCTTAACGTCCGGTAATTTCCCGGTAATGTGAGGCACTACTAACGGTTCGACTTCATATACGAATTCATTATCGAAGCGAGATGTGAATTTAACGTGAGTAACGCCTAATATTTTTTGCGATGAACCACCAATGCCATGAACTTCGGTAAAGCGGTTTTTTCCCGATATGGGTAAAGATAAACGTTTGCAACAATCAAGCGAAATATAGTCACTTTGTGACCCTGGATCTATTAAACATCTTACATAATATTCACGTCCATAATTATTTATTACTTTTATTTTTGCGGTCGCTAATAAAGCAGCGGTTTGAGTGTGATTAATATCATTGTTAAGGTTTGTAATACTGAACGCCAAGCCCTGAGTGCATACACTATCACCCGAGTTGGAGTGCGGATTGATTTCGATCTTATTCGTAGAAGGATTAGAGGTTAAATTACAGTGAGCATTACGAATACCCGAGACGGCCGGCTGGGAAACCGGTTTTTGATTTAGCGCTTGCGCTTCATATTTAATTGTAAAATGTAATAAGGAATGGTGGCGTTGATTGCAATGTAAACATGTACGTTGCGAATTACAAAAACTGGACTTATGTTTATTACTTAAACAATTCGTACAAAAACCATTTTGTTTTATGTAGTTATACCTTTCCTTAGGCGTTAATTTAGAAAAGCGCGGACAATTAAACAAGTGTGTGTGTGTCTTATCTTGACACATAACGCACGGTTGATTGTTGTCAGTATTAATAAAAGTTCTAGTAGGACCACTGTTAGGTCTAGGTATATTATGTTTTTTATTATTATTAGAAAGTTTGTTTGCGGTAGGTTCAAATTGTTTTTGTATATTATTAAGTATCTTACTTTGCTCTTGGACGAAACTGATAAGACTCTGATATGTAGGTATATCAGTTTGACGTTGCGACAATTCAAAGGCTTTAACAGTATCTGCATCTAATCTCTGCAATGCTAATTGCAAGCACATAAAGTCTGTTAAGTCATTTAATTTTAACTGTTTTAGCGCTTTAATTGAGGAATCAAAATTATTAATAAATGATTCTAGATTTGCGGCGGAGCTAGAAGTAAGCGGTTTAAATCTTAACATATGATTAAAATAAGAGACAGCGAGTGAACGAGTATCGTTATATTTTTGTATAAGATTATTCCAAATTATGGGATAGTTTTCTGGCGTAGCGGACAGCCCAGCGCAAATTGCTTTGGCTTTATCAGTAAGTTTACCAACTAAATAATATACGCGTTCAGTATCCGTTAAATTCGGATTATCATGAATAATACTTTTAAATTGTTGATGAAACATAGGCCAATGACGAATATCGCCATCAAACGATTGTAATTCAATAGGCGGCAACTTATTGTGGTAAGAAGAAGGCTTGGATTCAGTCTTTATCGGAATATTAGAGTCTTTCTGTAACTTAGAAAGAACCCCCTTTATATGACAGTATAACTCTTCAAATGCGATCCAGGTTTGATAATCAACGGAACTGGTGGGGTTGGCTTGTAAGTAGACATTATTATAATCATCAACAACCTTTTCGAAATCAGTACGTAACGTATCTACATTACTAGCGTTTAACAAGAATGTATCACGCTGTTGTTCATCAGCGATAGCTGATCGCGACAATTCGTAAATTTTTTGCAAACGCGAGAACATTGCTTCTCGTTTTGCTCGAAGAATGACAACCTTTGGGTCCTCCCGGCATGGCGACCGTTCTTCACCCCTAGATTTACTCATTATTCAGCGGATTAATTTAATAAAAGCAGGCGATAATAAATAAAGTATGCGTTTGTTGGTTTTAATAGCTTAAAAACCAATTGCTATTAAATTAAAGCGGTACCTAAGTATTTATAAACGATTAAGTACAACTAAGCGAATGAGTTACCCTAACTACCGAGATATGCACCTATGAAATTATTTAATTAGCTTTAATAACCTATAACCAATTAAATAATTAGCGAGCGTAAAATATAATATTATTAATAACTTAGCGTATTGTGAAGTGAAAATGAGCGCGTTAAGTAGGTAGGTGGCACGTATTAACTGCGACGCGAGCCAAGCGGGGCACAGAATGCTACCTGCATACAGCGTATGATTTTAAAGAAAATAATTTTAAGTACGTAATTACGATTATCAATCTATAAGCACTGTCCTTCAACACAAATAAATGCCTGCGAATTAGATTGCAGAAATCTAGAAGCGATTGAATATACTTATGACTTATGTATATTATCAAAGCGGGCGGGAATAATTTATAATTAAATAGGCTTTTAAATGTTATTTCACAGACAGATAGATAATTATAGCGATTAGATAATCGAATAATGAAACCATTGGATGGGACCAAAAAAGGTGTCAAATCCGGTGAGATGGACCAAAAAAGGTGGCGGGTTTAAAATATGGCTAGAAGCCAAAAAATAGCGGTTTTAATATTTTTTAATTGTGGACTGTATGAGGTGTATTAAATTAGTAGGTATTGAACGCTACTCGACGCTGTAATACGCAGGTAAAAGTCAAGGAAAAAGGCAGGAAACAGCTAGCGCCACTCACCTGATGATTAGCTGGTACCAGGCACAATGTGTCGACACAAAAGTTCACAAAACTTCACAATTATAGGCAACAGAAGCACTCTCGACGGCGGCGGTGGTGTGCTGTAGGTCTCGTGGTTAAACGGTAACTAAGCGGATATAGGCCACTCAAGGAAGAACGGGATTGGTTGATTTGGAAATACGTCATTTACGTCACAAGAGAGCGTTCAGAAATGCATGATTAATTTAAATACCAAACAGGTATAACTGACATTCATATTAGTGATGTGAACCGATTACAATTTTCAACACCGGTTATTATCGATTACTTTAAAAAATAAACCGGTTTTTTAAGGTTTTTTTTTAGGTTTTTAATGAAATACACTAAAAAAACAAATCTAATTAGTGTTTATTTATCATAAGATAATCACATTAATTGAACTTTAGATAATAATAATCGTCAAACGTCAGTGGACAACTTCTCTTGCTCATTAGGGCACTGACAACTATTACTAAGTTGTCAGAAGCTAAAGAAGAAATTGTTAAGGGAATACACTGTATTATTTAGTTACAGTGTATTAACTTGGTAAAACATAGCCTAAAAATGTATTAAACCTTAATACTGAGATCGCTTGGTATTTTCTATTGATGCTCCATGTTTAGATCTTGATGCACCTTTTTCATTAATGCACATTTTTCGGAGTCACTTGTTACTCATGATCATGTACAGTTGTCCACTTTAAATTGTCTCTCTCAGCTATCAAGTGGTTTGATCATATTCATATCTTCGTGGGCCCGCCCTCCCAAACTGGAGGTCCTCCGCTTTGAGGAGACATCATCTGTGGACTTGAGGCTGGTGTTCCAGTTGGTGGTTTCGCCTCTTTTCCGTTTTCATCAATATCATCGCGAGGGTTTTCTATCATCTCTATGCAGATCATATGTAGCTTTATCGTCATGCCAAAATGCCAATATTGATAATCTTGGAGAAGTTACGCTTAATACAAATTTAGATAGCAGATGTAAGTGGGCAAAATCGTTTGGCTTGTTAGTGAACCCTACTAATTCTCAGGCTATCATATTTTGTGGCAGATACATGATCAATCTGATTGACAATTAACTCACTCTGTAGTTTAGTTTTTGATTCTGTACCAATTGCATACTCGAATAAAGTTAATTCTTCAAGTTCTGTTTGTTTTTAATATTTCTTAGGAATTTCATGTTGGAGAGATAAGTAGGAAGATCTTTTACTCTTTATCAGTCTCACAAACGCCTTCAAAAATTTATTCCGCGTCAGACAAAAATCTTTTTCTAGATCCAACTGAGGAGCGATTACAAAATTTGTGTATTCATTTCATCTTTAGCTACGGATATATGGTTACGTTGGAATTTCGGGCTCAACTAGAATGGCTGCAATCCATCAGCGATGGGACTGGCATATTTTTTATATTCTAAATTGTAAACTTAACAATCTTTAATCTCCCCTTTATCTTCGTGAGCGTTATTCGTTGCTTCAATCTTGTGACAAGAGTTGACCTTCTACTGTATTTTTAAGTTCCTCCACATTATTCTAGTCGCTATAACGGTTTTTTTTTACTATGCAAGCAGTGCGGCTATGAAATTCTCTTCGATATTCCTTGTGTGCTAGTTGTAATTTAGTCTTAAAAAATAATTAAAAAAACAACATTTCCTCTCCAGATAGATTTAATTTAAAAAAAAATTTAGTGTTTTTACAATAATAATAATAATAAATAATAATAAAAAAAGTTCTTTATTAGCAGAATTAACAATTCCAGTAAATTACAAAATAATAAAGTTATTAAAGTTAATAAAATAAAGTAATAAAATATAATATAGTTATTTTAAAATTTATGTAGGTTCAGCTCAGACTTTTCCGCCGCCACGCCGTCGCTCTCGGCCAGTACAATAATCATTGAAATCGACTGCCGGGCCTTGCTCTGATTGGCGCACACGCATCGCGCTAGCTATTCTACTTTGTTTTGAAAAACTTCTAAGATCTTTCGTCATTGCCTCTCTACCTACATCTATAATATTTCCCTTTATGTTATCATTTGGGTTGCCTGAAAGAAATCGCTCATAAGCAATCAGGCCGCCTCAATGATTCTGTTTTATTTTTATATGTATTCTGTAATTTGTGTTCGTACGAAAGTGTAAATGAATAATTTTGTTAAAACTACATTAAAACCGTATTCGAACAAATATCCATAACGTGCGTATCGTCTAACAATGCTGATTTTCTGTTCTTATTGGCGGTAGGTACGCTAGCTGAATGTCATGCCATCTTACAGAATACGTAATACAAAAGAGAAAAAAAAAGTTATCGGTTTTTTAAATAAAAAACCGATTTTTACCGGTTTCTGCAAAAACCGGTTTTTTCTAGGTTTTTTTTAAAACCGGTTCACATCACTAATTCATATCACGTCGTTCAGTGCTGTCAATTTGTCCGGTTGCGAAAAGAAAATAAACGATTTCATTCGCTACACAAAGTATTACAAAGTTACAGAACTCTATTACCCCAAGGTGAACTTTGAAAAGGAAGGAAGTTGACTCTGACCGCGCCAATCCGACTTTATATCCGCAAATAGCGAGGATTTATTAACTTGAAACAAATTATGTTATCTTTTGTAGATTATATAAAGGTACCTGTTTATTTGTATAAGTATGTACAGGAAGTCATTGAGTTATATAAATGTACGTTGCTTTGAGTTATGACAGTCAGTCATTTATGTAGTTGAGTTAATTTGAGTTATGTCAAACAATTCTGACACCATTTCTTAACGAACAGTCCTAGCCCGCCCAGTACTTTGCCACTCGCCACTTTGCCGTAAATTAATTTAAGTACATCGAATTATCATGATACTAGCGACCCGCCCCGGCTTCGCACGGGTGTAATTGAGAAAAAAAAAGAAGTGAATAATTTAAAGTTACTGCCTTTGATTATAGAATTTCTTCATAAATAATGTTTGTAGCTGACTTTTCGTAACGCAATATGAATAAATTATGTATAGAAGTAACGCGTGAAAGGGCAGCGTATAGCTGCCTGTCCATGGGCAAAGTACTCAACGCTTAGGTTTAAGCCTGCAACGTTGAATCTCTGAGCTTGTGATTTGTTAATTGTATTTATAATTTTATTATAAACTGCACACGTCTGCAGTTTATAATAAAATACCGGTAGTACCTACCGGTGCACAATTTGGATGGATTAAGGACAGGAACAGGACACAATTTCTTTAAAACCAATTTATGGAAGCAATACGGGCTTCCTTGTTCGGTTTCATCGTTAAGACGTAAACGGGGGTCAGTCGGGGAATTCTTACCCACTAAAACCCCCGCGGCTATCACGTTGGCACATTAGAGGGCGGACCTGGGCTATCTGTCGGGATCTGCACCAGCTGATAACACACAGTGCCTTGACTTTGAACCCGCCGCCGGAATGGCACATTATAGCTCCCTGTGAACCTGTCATGGTGCTCACGGTTACAGGGGCACGGGGAAGCCTTTAATGGGATTTACGGGACCCTGTTGGTGGTTAACCGGGTATGTAGGATTCTTATACACTAAACCCCCAACGGCCGTGCAATCAGCACATAAGAACCCCTTCTTGGGCTATCCGGTGGGATTTGCATCATGATACAGTGGCTTGCCTTTGACCCCGCCACCGGGGAGCACAATAAAGCCACCTGGGAACTTGTCACCATGCTCACGGTTACAGGGGTCACGGGGGAAGCCTTCAATAGGTCCCCGGGACCCTGTTGGCGGTCAACCGGGTTATGTAGGAGGAGTAGGAACTGCAGTCGATCCCCCAGGATCCTGGGGGGATCGACTGCAGTATGTGTCCCCCACGGCTGTCCACACAAAAGAGTATGCACCGTGTATCCCTCAGTGCAAGGGCCTTTGAAGCCGCTGCCGGGGGCGCATTATAGCCCTCCGGGAATCTGTCACCGTTGTCACAGTTAAGGGAGTAGCGGGGGAAACATCCAATATGTCCCCGGGATCCCGTGGGGAAGTCAAACTGGGTATTTGGGATTCTTACCCACTAAAACTCTCGTGGCTGTCACATCGGCACATGAGAGAGAAACCTGGGTTCTCGGGTGGGATCTGCACCAGGTGTCCCTGAGTGTCTGACCTCTGAGTCCGCCGCCCGCACCGGGGGGCAAGCATATTATATCCCAGATTTACCTTATATTATATGGAATGATACAATGTGACCAGATTCAGTATTTTAATACTTTTTCACTCTTTATTAACGTCGTTTTTGAAGATCTTTATCGGTATTTTGCTGGAAGTCAGTATTTCTATTGGGGAAAAAAATATGCTAACTTTGTAAGCAGTTGTCCTCGCGAAAAATTTTCAGGGACTTGGCCAAACATATTCTATATTACATTTATGAGCGTGGATCAATAATATTTTTTCGAAGTGGACTCGGTACATTTCAGTATTTTTTCGATGAGAGCTCGGTATAGATACAACTTCTAAATAAATTCAATTAATATTAAACCTTCAGTGAAAAAAAAAATTGTAAAATTATCAAAAATAAAAAGTTTAAAAGTACACAAAAAAAACAGAGATTTGAACCCAGTCCCTGCTGTGTTTAAAAGACGCTTCCGTAACCTCTAGACCACGGCTATTCTTATTCTATTAATCGAATTACTTGATTCATTCTTGTTATATGTCTTCTCAGTCCCTAATGCATATAGCGTGATATTTTACCTTATGTATTAAAGTTATCCGTGTACAGTACCTAATTTACGAACTAAGCAAATCTGAGTGTGAGTGTGAGAATATTTGTACCGCCATCGGTTGAGTAATAATACTGCTTTTTAACCCTGTTAAGGGATAAATTAAAAAAAAAGATCCCCTCAGTGGCTTGCCTTTGAGCCCGCCACCGGGGGGCACAATTAAAAAAACCTGTCACCGTGCTCAAAGTTTCGGGGATCACGGGTAGACCTCCAATAGGCTTCCAGGATCCTGCGGGCGGTCGACCGCGGTGTGTAGGATTCTTAACCTCTAAACGGCTGTCCGCAAAAAAAACCCTGACTGACAGACAGACAATAATTCCAATAAAGTTTTGGGTTTTTAGGGTTCCATACCTAAAAGGTAAAAAAGGAACCCTTATGGTGAGACTTCGTCTGTCTGTCTGTCTGTCACACCTATATATTTCAGGAACCGCTGACGCTATCGATTTGAAACTTGGAACAGTTTTAGATCTTTTTTACCCAACTTCATCGCAAATGAAAAAGAATATATTTTTCCTTTTAGTTTTTTTTTAATGATAGTCGAAATGGGTCACCAAACTTACAAAGTGAGACTACTATATCGAATGGGGTATCATATGAAAGGGCTTCATTTGTACATCTCAAAACAGATTTTTATTTTGGTTTATGTCACGTAGATTTTGGCTGATATACAAAAATGTCAAAAAAAATACCGTCCCCCCTCCCCTTATCTCCGAAGTTTGTGCAGGGAAAAATCTGAAATAATTATGGGTAATACATGTCTATCTATATTTTACAGGAAAAATAAAATGATCTTTCTAAATAGTACAGTTTTTTAGTAATCCTAAAAAAACCTCGACAAACAAACTTAGTTTTGCGGTTTGTTTTTTTTGCTACCTGAGGTGTTCTCAGAGAAAGTACCAAAGGAGTTAGTATCGCGTCGATTCCCCGAACAAATTTTTCGTGGCGCTTTTGCGGGGTGCGGGAGGCGAAGTAAACACACACAGATACACTTTCACGCATACCCACACTATAGTAAACTCGCAACACATTCAAAAATACACGCACTCAAATAAAGATGGACCTGACCATATGACCAAAAATTTGGCAGAGGGGGTTAGCGCATCATGCTCTCTCCAGTGGTATCTCCTCTAAGGAGGTGTTACATGAGTATTAAAATAAATTACCTTAATTCGTCCAAAGATGGTATGGATAGTGGCGATCAATATAACTTTCAACCATAAAAATTAGGGGTTACATAAAATTAACATTATCATTGAACATAATAACAAATTATCCATTTTCACTTAAAATATTTTTTGCTGGCCGGCTGCCGACAGACGCCGAGTTCAGCCGAACAAACCCGAACGCGAAAGCTGCGCGCCAAATCGAGTCAGCGAACCACTTTACGGCATTCAAATTCACAGAACACTTCAAATTTCAGCTTTGTCACCCTGCACTATTGTAATTGAATTTAATTAGGTAGTTATCGATCGAGAAAGAAATTAATAAAACCACTGACTGAATTTACAGTTACTCTTACTATCGACCCGGAGTGGGCGACAATGTGCTCTGTGGTGTGGTGGGCGAAAAAATTTTGCTGTCGTTTATTTCAAAAAAGTTAAATATTTTATAAAACAAAACCATACCGCGTTATAATAATTGTACAGCGCCATCTATTGGAGTAATGAGAACAAAATCTTTAATTTTGGACAATGTTCATTCTAAGGAGCATGTTTATTTGCTGGCATATTTGATAAATTTATTCAACGATAGCTTAGTGATATTTTTAATTTAAGAAATCCTCATTCAGTTGAAAATAATAATATCAACTAATGAATGATAGATAATAGTTAGAAAACTTTCATACGTGCAATGTTTTATGATAGGAACCGGTAGGAACCGGGACAGATTTAGAGTATTGTAAAAGACGATATTTGTACAATGCTTTAACAATTTATATGGATTAGAAAACGTGGCATTAATAAGCAATGGTTTACCGTAATGAGTAGTTGAACCGTATTTGGTTTATGTCACGCAGTTTTTGGCTGATAATAAAAAAATGACAAAAAAAAATACTGTTCCCCGCGTATCTCCGAAGTTTGTGGAGGAAAACATCTGAAATAATTATGGGTAGTACATGTCTATCTATATTTTACAGGAAAAATAAAATGATCTTTCTAAGTAGGTAGTAGGTACAGTTTTTTAGTAATCCTAAAAAACCTCGATAAACGGACTTAGTTATGCGGTTTGGTTTTTTTTGCTGTCTGAGGTGTACATGAATAGTAAAATTACTTTAATACGTCCAAAAATGGTATGGAACCCTCGGTGCGCGAGTCCGACTCGCACTTGACCGGGTTTTTTTTTATATCATACGTACAATAGGTGCATGCATATTGTATTTTGAACAGACATTTTGAAAATATATTTTCATTATCTTATTTTTATTTTGTTATATTTGGGAAACAAACAAATGATACCACTTATTACTAAATATAAGATCCAATAGTACATAAAAATCAATTCAGTTTCCACTAATAAGTAACTGAATCATAACATTAGAGAGAAGTTAACTACGTATGCATGATTTTAAATTTTAAAAAATCATTAAATATAAAAAATATATTAGAGATAAAGTGCCGGAGTCAATATGAGTTAAATAATTAAAACATCGAATCTTAATATAAATAAAAAAATCAAAAACAAAGTTTAATAATACAAAAAAAAAAATCCGCTCAGAGGTAGCGAACCCGGACAGTTCGTACTCAGAGGACGCTTCCGTAACCACTTGGCCAAGGAACTTGTATTTTATTTTTCCAATTATTGTATCTTATTGTTGTAATATATTTGTACCGCCATCGGTTGAGTAATAATACTTCTTTTTTACCTTGTAAAGGGATATAAATTATGAAAAATATGAATTACTAATTCAATTAATTTTCTTAACGAATGTCTGTGCAAAATTTCAAGTCAATAGGACCAAGGAATCGCGTTCTCCCATACAAACTTTGCCCCCCTGTTTGACCCCCTTAGAGGTTGAATTTCGCAAAATCGCGTCTTAGTGAGCACCTACGTCTTAAAAGGAACCCCCATGCAAAGTTTGAGACTCCTAGCACTTGTAGTTTCTGAGATTTCGTGATGAGTGGGTTTTTGTCTACTCTTTTATATAATAAGATATCACGTACTCCAAAAAATTAAGTTCTGTCGTGAATAGTTTGGATTTTCCAACATATTCTAGTCAGAGTTTTGGAATTCTGAGCGGATTTATACGGTCGATCCAAACGTAATGAGAGTTTATGGAAAATCAATACCTCCACTCGTCATTTTCCTTTCTTTGCTCACCTCAAACCCATCTGATGAAACAGGTAACAAGGTTAAAGCATTGAAGTATTGAGAGGTTCTTCGTACTACACAATATTACATCTCATTGGGATATAGGTAGTAAAATCATCCTTATGAGAAATCTGTATAAATAAAATTTTATTTGATGTAATTTTGTCTTTTACTTACGTGAATATTACACATTGAAATCAAACTACTTTTACGGCTTTTTTTTACGGCTTGGGATCCTAAATCCAATATCAAGCAAATCACTGCACGGCCTCAAGATACTGTAAGGTCTTACTGCGTAGATCGGACCAACAATAATAACTAAGATCTGAGGGTACACCGACATAATTATGACATTTAAACATCTCAGTCCTCCCGTGACCATGGGTGCTGCAAAGCATTCGAAACGTCGGGATAGTAATATCTAAATAAACCGCGATATAATCCGTAAAAGTAGTTTGATTTCAATTTTATTTGATGGTTTGAGCGATATTTTTTTTTTATAGTTTTAGTTTTTATTAAAATAAGACTTGTCTTATCGAAGTTATCTGACTGACAAGCCAAGCAAGACAATTGCCTGTCGGTAAGCCTACACTGCGCTAATCATATCTTAACTGTATTTAGGTTTTTATTTATTTTTCCCGGAATATAATAATATTTAAACATAATTACTGACACTACGGTGGTGCTACATAGGTAATGGCCTAATAGTATATTTCTCAACTTGCCGATATAGCCATGCACATTTGAACAATTTCCCTTTGTGTTGCCTATACATACTATCAGGTACATGCAGCCTCCGTGCCTCAGCAAGTAACCGCTTGCTGTGCAAACCGGAGGTCGCGGGTTCGAATCCCGCGGGAAGCAACAACTTTGTGCAGTTGTTTCTTACTGGCCATGTTCTAGCCAGGCCAATCACCTGATTGTTCGGAAAGTAAGATGATCCATGCGCCGAATGGGTATGTAAAAAGTCTCCCCTGCGCCTAATCACTATCCGGTCGGTATTCCGTCCTATCTACTAATAAACAAATATATGTTGATTTATTCCCCCAGCACAATAATGCCTACGACAACAACATCGTAGATAGCATCTAATACAATATTCACTCCGTCATCGCGTCATTCGCGACGATCTCGCCTCGCAGCTCGCGCCAACAAACGCCTTTTGTCGACAAATAATTAATAGCTGTGCAGCCATTGTGCGGCGGCAGATGAGCGTTTCCCCTTTGTCCCGGGATTATGTCAAGTGTGCATTTAAACTTAGAGTAAACCAAGCAGCCCGGGTGCATCCGAGTTATACCGCCACTTCGGTGCCGTTTAGCGCACCCGCCGCGGTGAGACATAAAATATTTGTAACGACTGTTACGGAATGTGACACAGTAAAAGATACCTATCTACCTATCGGATAAGGATCCTACGTGTTATTATCAAATTATTTTCGTGTATGCTGCATAAGAATGTTAAAAGGAAACGAATGATTTATTCTATTTATAATTTTGTGTATATAGCATATATTTATACATATATATAAATCGATATCTATACATATTTATATAAGTATCATCATCATCACCAGCCGGAAGACGTCCACTGCTGAACATAGGCCTCCCCCTTGGAACGCCACAATAAACGACAATTGGCGATTTGCATCCACCGGTTACCTGCGACGCGCACAATGTCGTCTGTCCACCTAGTGGGAGGCTTGCCAACTATTATATTGATATACACAAGTCTGATAAATAAAAATCCTCTACAATTTTATTACATTTATCTAGTATCAAAACCAATTTGTTTATTCAAAAGTTATGAAAACAAAGGTGACATTCGACCCAATGCTGACAATTTCTAAAACCGTAAATCACGCACTCTCAAGTTTCATTAGACAAACTCTACCTACATATCATTTTAATCAGTAGGGGTTCTACTTCCGATATGAGTTTACAGTCTTAGTATATCGGGACTGCCAAATAATAAAGGTACTAAATGCATCAACGACTTTAATTCAAAATGTTGGATATATCTTGATTAATTTTCAACAAGGTATTAATGTCATTTTCCTCATTAGGGCACTTTGTTTCTATATATTTTGTAAGTTAGTTTTATATAATATCACTATAATTTACGAAATTATAGTCTATCGACCCTTATCGTTTCCACCCTGTATAGGTACCATTTTACACTTAATACTTGAAAACATAACCTTCTTTCTAGGGCAGTCCGATACCGCATGGGGTGTTTTAGCCAAACTTTTTAGACAAACGGCTAATAAAACACTGAAAATGTAACGTAAAATAGGATGCCTCAATAACTCATCATCATCACCAGCCGGAAGACGTCCACTGCTGAACATAGGCCTCCCCCTTGGAACGCCACAATAAACGACAATTGGCGATTTGCATCCACCGGTTACCTGCGACGCGCACAATGTCGTCTGTCCACCTAGTGCGAGGCCTGCCTTCGCTGCGTCTTCCGGTTCGTGGTCGCCACTCGAGAACCTTTCTTCCCCAACGGTTATCGGTTCTTCGAGCGATGTGGCCTGCCCATTGCCACGTCAACTTACAGATTCTGAGAGCTATGTCAGTGACGTTGGTTCTTCGGCGAATCTCCTCATTGCGGATTCTGTCACGCAAAAAGACTCCGAGCATAGCTCTCTCCATAGCTCGTTGTGTGACTCTGAGCTGTAAATCATCTATGAACAATAAGTGAATTAAGCAATCTAATTACATAAATGAGTATAATATGATCCAATTAGTGGAAAAGCTCTCACTTTCCCAGAGGACTAATGAAGAAAATTTAATTTTCCTTGACAATGTATTTACTTCAAGAGAACTTACAAGTGGCTGGCTGAGTGAAAGAATGTAGAAAACATTTTCAACAATTTCGCTTTGGTCGTAAGCGTTACAAGTTAGCTAGCATTTGAAAGGCTTTATCTTTATAATAAGCATCTTTTGGGCTCAGGTTATCGGGGCCTGTAATCAACTTTTGCAAACATAAATTTGTAAAGATTTAGCTAAAATTTCGATATAATGTAATCTAGAAAATGTTGCGCTTTTTAAGTTTTTAATTTTATTTGAAGTAATTTTGAAAAGAGCAGCGTATTTTTCGAGATATATTTTATGCGATTAACATGTTTAATGCATTCACTATGAATGGGGTGGTGTAAGCTCAATATTGAGAGACGTCGTTGCGGTGAATGCGCTCCTCATCACGAAAAACATATTCAGAATAAGTACGTCACAGACCCATAATCATTTCGTGAGACGTTTTTTGCTATTTGTATGAGCATCATTGCATTGTATTAAGTTTAGTCCTTATACAGTTCAGTAAAATTCAACACATTGAATTTTGAATAGTGGGAAGAAAACTTTAAAATCTCGATGAATTTATGGTAATTTGATCAATTTTATGTTGTGTCATTCATTAGTGTTATTGTTTGTGTGTATGTGTCTACGTGGTGCGCTCTTGCTGACTGGCTGTCACAACGCTTAAACACGCTCCAAAACTGTTAACTTCTTGTGAGAAGAGTTCAGAGGGTTTCGTAGATCGCAATCAAAGTCAAAGAGTTGTACAACAGTAGGTATAATTGTAAAATTAAAACCACTTAGAAAATACACATGAGCACAGTCACAGCGATACGTTGACAAGACAATTCACCTGTCATTCCTTTTTTAAAGTAATACACGACAGTAGTACAGAATACGTAAAGACGATTCAAACAGTGATTGACTGAACACCAAAAAGGTCAACATTCAACACTTCCCCTCAATCGCTGTTTGAACTCAGACATCACCACTGGCTCAAATGGCTTAAAGACCTAAGCCCAAGTTCACTACACAGAACTTATGTTTAGGAGCGCACAAAGACTTAGTTAAAATATCAGCCACCATTTCTTGAGTAGACAAATAATTCAACTTAATTACATTATTATTTACAGCCTCCCTAACATAGTGGTACCTAATATCTATGTGCTTAGTCCTCCTATGAAACACTGGATTGACACTAAGTTTCTGAGCAGACTGATTGTCATTAAACAAATCAACCACTAACCCAGAACTACCAGTCAATTCAGTCACCAAGTCCCTAAGAAAATGTGCCTCCTTAGCTGCCTCGCTAAGAGCAACGTACTCAGCCTCAGTACTTGACAAACTAACACACGTTTGTTTTCTGCATTCCCAGGAGATGGTATTTCCTCCATACTTGAAAACAAACCCCGAAAATGACTTTCGATCTCGTACATCACCGCCCCAGTCCGCGTCTACAAACCCCTCTATATTACCATGACCCGACCTATTTAACACAAGGCAAACGTTTTGAGTCCCCTTTAGATATCTCAACACACGTTTCGCAGCCCTCCAGTGTTCCATAGTATGACAGGTATTAAACTGGCTTAAGTATGAAACTGCATACGTAATGTCCGGTCGTGTAAAAACACTTAAGTACATAATAGAACCTATTAATTCCTTATACGGAACAGTACCCTCGCCTAACACATTCGTATCAGTAAACTTAACATTGGGATCTAAAGGAGTCTTGACTGGTTTGCATTCCGACATACTAAAACTGTCAAGCAAACGCTCAACATACCGTGCCTGACAAAGCTTGAAAGTTTTGTTCGCCCTGTCACGTTCTACCGCGACCCCAAGAACATGTCGAACCGCACCCAAGTCTTTAATCTTGAATGGTTTACGCAAGTTCTCTTTCAGCTTTTCAGCCATGCACACATCATTGTAACACACGATGAAATCGTCCACGTACAAAGCAATGTAAACAACCGACTTACCATTTCGTTTGTAGAAGATACATTGTTCAAGTTGGCATTGAACAAAACCTGTCCACAGAAGCACTTCCTTCACCCTCTGATACCAAGCTCGCGAAGCTTGTTTCAGTCCGTAGATTGCCTTCTTCAATCTGTAGACTTTACTCTCGCTACCAGGCGAAATGAACCCCTCCGGTTGATACATAAAAGTTTCCTCGTCTAAATTACCATTGAGGAACGCCGTCTGTACGTCCAGATGATCTATGTCCAGATCCATCTCTACGGCAATCGCCAACAACAGTCGCAAAGAACTGTACCGTACTACCGGTGAGAACGTTTCTAAATAATCTTCACCATACTTTTGGGTGAAACCCTTGGCTACTAATCTAGCCTTATACCGGGCTATCTTCCCCTCGGCGTCACACTTAATTTTGAAGATCCATTTATTCTGAACCACATTCTTGCCCATAGGCTTATCCACCAACTCCCAAGCCTCATGCTGATTGAACGAGTCAATCTCCTCCTGCATAGCTTGTCGCCACAAGTCGCTCTGCCCTGAACTCAGAGCTTCCTTTACAGTACGCGGTTCAGCTGGGATCTCATCATGTGCGTACAAACCCTTAGGTTGTCTAGATCCTCGGTTCTGGAGACTCCACCACCTCCGCAATGGTATCTTCGAAAACCAAAGTGTCGTCGCCGCCATCATCACCGCTCGCTGACACAACCGGCTCAACATTCACTGCTACCGGCTCTTCAGTGACAGGCTCCCGAGCTGTATCACCAACCACCACCTCACTCTCAGGCACGCTTGACTTCCCCTCACTGGTGGAATCATCAACTTCTTCCCCTGAAAGAAATATTTTTATAGTGGCTTGTCCGTGTCCAGTTCCTAGCTCTTTGGCTGGGAACACACTTTCATTAAATATAACATCACGGCTTCTAGTTATATCATGTTTCTCTGAGTCATACAACCTATAAGAACACCCATTGTCATCATAACCGACAAAGATATACCTCTTACTCTTAGGTTGTAACTTATTCCGCTTAACATCATCAATGTGTACATAGGCCTCGCAACCGAAAACTCGCAAGTGGTCATACTTCACCTTTTTACCCGACCAAACCTCCTCGGGTGTCATCCCACCTAACCTACTAGATGGAGACCGATTAATAAGGTACCCGGCGGTGTTAGCCGCCTCAGCCCATAACTTGTGATCCAAACCCGCGTGATACAACATACAGCGCACCCGTTCCAAAAGAGTTCTGTTCAACCTTTCAGCCGCACCATTCATTTGGGGTGAATAAGGGACAGTGACCTGATGTACAATGCCCTTCTGTCTGAAAAATTCGCTCAACTCTTTATTAACATACTCCGTACCGTTATCACTGCGTATAGCCTTAACCTTGGATTCACATTGGTTTTCAACAAGCCTAACAAAATCTTTAGTGACGCTAGCTACTTCGCTCTTATTTTTCAAGAAGTACAAGAATACTTTCCGCGAGTGGTCGTCTAGAAATGTTAAAATGTACCGCTTACCTGAGTGGGACGCAACAGGAATCGAACATAAGTCCGTATGCACCAGATCCAAACGCTTAGCCGCTACGTTACGACCGGATTTCTTGAATGGAAATCTAATTTGTTTTCCAAGAATACAAACATCGCAATTATTATTTGCAGTTTCATTATTCTGAAAATCAATAACGTGTGACAATGACTTCAAGCTGTCATAACTCAGGTGACCTAATCTATGGTGCCAAGACTCCTTTGAAACCTCATTGTTTACACTACTTAAAGCTACCGCGTTAGTATGCAGTTTGTATACACCGCCAACAGCCCTAACACTAGCTATACAAGATTTATTCCTAAAAATCTTACAAGTAGACTCAATAAACTCCACTCTAAGCCCTTTAACCGCTAAACTATTTACAGATAGTAAATTTACACTCAGTCCCGGAACGTACATTACTTCTTTAAGGCGTAACTCATTATCTCCGAGTTTCAAACACACATTACCGATACCGACGCATTTCAAAGTCTGCCCACTCGCCACGTTCACCTCTACACTGCTTGTAGAAAAATCGTGTATCCAGTCTCTCCGACCTGTCATGTGACTCGACGCACCCGAGTCCACGTACCACGTGTCGGCCAAGAACCGAGTCGCGACCATGGCCGCCCCTTTCTGGGTACACTCCTTCTTTACGTGACCAGACTTTCCGCAGTTCCAACACCTCGGCTTCTTCTCTTTGCGCTTCTTACCAAACTTTTTCCCCGACTTATCAGCAACTAGGCAATCTCCATGTTTGCAATTATCAGACCACTTCGTTTCCTGAAGCAATTTCCCCTTCACGAAGTCGCTGGTAAGTTCGCTTACACTACTCTCCATAGCCATGATCATTGGATCAAATTTAGGAGGTAATCCCTGAAGAATTATCGCCGCCAGGAACTCGTCGTCAACCGGTTTATTAATAGCCGCCAACTGTTGCGACAATGATAAACATTGGCCAACATATTTGTCCATATCGCCGCCGAAGTCGTCCAACTTTACCGAGCACAGCATTCGCAACAGTTTTAATCTCCTGCCTATGCCCTTATCGTCGTACGCCTTCTCCAGACTCAGCCAGGCTTCCTTACTTGTCTTCGCAGTCATCACGTGGGACACGCACGAAGCATCCACTGACAGGCAGATCTTAGTCAACGCCCTTTCATCCTTACGTCGTTTCAGCTCTGGACTGGACTTATCGCCCTCCGGATACCCAACGATAGAACACCAAAGGTCGTCATGAATAAGCAGGTTTTTCATATTAAACCTCCAGAGGAGAAAATTTTCTCGCCCTTTCAGTTTCTCAATAGAAAATCCAGTCACGCTTCCGCCTTCTGCAGACATGGTAGCCAGCTCTCGATCGGTCAATGTATCTCGATACAATTCCTCTCCTTCAGGCGCTCTGGGCCCATAACCCTCTGTTAACTTCTTGTGAGAAGAGTTCAGAGGGTTTCGTAGATCGCAATCAAAGTCAAAGAGTTGTACAACAGTAGGTATAATTGTAAAATTAAAACCACTTAGAAAATACACATGAGCACAGTCACAGCGATACGTTGACAAGACAATTCACCTGTCATTCCTTTTTTAAAGTAATACACGACAGTAGTACAGAATACGTAAAGACGATTCAAACAGTGATTGACTGAACACCAAAAAGGTCAACATTCAACAAAAACACACACACACACACACAAACACACAACACATATACATCATACAAGCGCACACACGCACTGACGCATAAGTGCGCGTACACTGATGAAAACGCACGCTCTTGCATGCCCATGAGCACGCACGCACATTGATTTAGAACCTGAGAAGGTAAGGTGAAGCTACGACGACTGGTCGCTGGAAATAATAAAATAATTTTGTTTTGATTCCCAATCAGTTATTTTCGTATGAAAGTTTGACAGTCAACGAAGTCAGCACAATTTTCTTTTCAATAATTCGCGAGTCGGAGGTGACGGCGCGCACTAACGACCCTAGCTCGCTCGTTCAAGTTGTGTGTGTAAGCTCGCCCCCGTCGCGCGACGCGCGTCAAATGACGTGGAACTGATGGCAGCTAGCGATCGGTGCGCCCTTTCGGTGCGACACCGCCGGGAATTACTTATGGCTCGCTTTGCACCGATGAAATTATTATCATCAGTTATTACATTTATGTAAGGATATAACGACTTGCTGAAAGATAAATGGAACGTTTATATGATGATGACGACTTACTCGCTTATTAACATTGAGATATAATGTACTAATGACCATTTATGACATGATGAGTAACAATTGATGGCAGTGTTATAATTAGATATGAGACTATCGTTATTCTGTGAATTTCTGTGTTTGATATTAACATAACTAAAATCACATAGCTCAAAGCCGGAAAGGCTATTTTAGAAATTATTTGTATACAGGAATAGAACCGGTGACCTAAGCTCACACTGAACTAAGGATGTACTAAGTATGTTAAGTACTACTAATTACTACTAGGGTACTACTAATTACTTCTAATTACTACTATTTATTACATTTAGTGTTGAGACCAGGAGCCTGGTCACCCGAGACGACGACGACCTGGTAAGCGACACGTCTATTTGGCTATGTCTCAGTACGCTCTTTATTGGGCACGTCACCTGAGACAGTGGGCCTCTCTTGGGCCGATAATTTCTACGGTTACTGTACGGTCCTTGCTTGACTGTACACTCTTTTGATATGAGAAGTGGGGAAAGAAATAATGAAATAGATTGATAGATTATGTATAATGTGCAAAATGTCCTTAAAAGTAAATGAGAATTAATGAATGTAATGGAAGAAATGAAATTAACACACGAGGCACACTTGCTGGCCTAAACGCGGTTTTGCTAAGATACCACTTGTTTGGTAGTGAGTACACCCGGTTCCCTTGGCGGTCCGATGCGAACTGAATATAATTACTGAATTATAAAGTGTGTGCGTCGCGTAAACTGCTGACTTGAGAAATGCACGGTTGCACCGTACATGCTCCCAAGCGCAAAGATGAATGAGAGATGAAGATGTGAGATAACAAGATGATTTCACTTGTTTCTTAAACTAAATGTTATTAGATGAATTTAGTTTTTCTAGGAATAGGTGTCGTGCATTTGTCCACTTTATGTATTTTAAGTACGTTAATGTCTGTCTTATTATCACTTTCACTAGCACTATGCACTTGAACGAACGACAGCGAGCCTGAGGGCCCAGCCTCGGCTTCTGCTGCTTGCGTAGGCCGCGCCTCTGAATTCGCCATTGCGATCCTCGCCACCGCCTGAAGCTCCGCCTGCTTGGTGCGAATCTTACGCACCATGAAGACTAGTCCAATAATCAGCATGATCCCAATTACCACATACAAGGCTGTGTAGTGGTGAATATCATGGTACGAAATCTGCTGAGTCAATCCTTCATTGGCTTTGAGATTGACTATCTGATTCTTGATTGCCTCCAGTTCCTTTTCCGAAGACAGTAGTGAGTAATTTTGTAAAAGCGACATCGGGATGCTGGCATCAATGATATGGTTAATCGGTTCTATATTTGGTACTGTAATAGAAGCCCTTGTGTTCATGTTGATTAAGCCTTTACTATGAGAATAAACCGTGAAGTTTTCTGTCTTGATTATGCATCCAGGCTCAATTGTTAATATTCCTGCTTTCTCTAGATTTCCAGCCAAAATCTGATCTTCGCATAGTACTCGTATAGTACATTGACCGCAACAGAAATATAGATACATGTTTAACTTGCTAATTTCTGTCCATTGATTTAAACATGATGTAATGCTGATCTTGCATTGTCTGGTGTTGGATTGTAGCTGACATAATTTGTCTTCGTTTTTGAGATGATAGATTGGACTTTGCGCGTAGCATAAATATGTGTCCGGATTATCACGCAGGCACGACTGAATGTCGTAAGTAGACATTGTTAAATATGAGTCTTTCTTCAAATTGATCGCAACATATTCTGCAATCGGTGTAAGGACAGCCATGCTTGTGTCACCGATTACTTTAGGAACAGGTAAAATCTTCATTATCTCGAATGAATCTCTGGTAACCAATGGCAATTTTAATTCGAAAATTAAATATTCTTTTAACATTCTGGCCTTGACCTTTAATAAACTGTAAATTTCCCTAAAGTTATTCTGCAGGTCATTTACGGGTAAAGTAATGTCCTTTGCTAGGTGACTAGAAATGATATTCAACGTCTGTTTCAATTGCTCAGGAGATATCAAATGAAAATTTAGTCGGCCGTGATAAACATCTGTTATAGTGTCTAATATTGTGTTTTGAATTGTTTTTAAGTTCCTTAGTACGTTGCCTGTTGCTATAGCTGCTAAGCTAAAATCATTCATGTTTAGATTTCTTTCGGACTCCTTTTGCACCTTATTATCAGTTTCGGTTAATTTTATCGATAACTGATTTAGCATTTTGTGTTGTTTATGCATAGCAACTTCGCTTCTCTTTAAAATGTTGTACTCGGCTTCCATGACTGAAGTTTGATTTTTCATAAGTGAAACCAAATGATTTTCATTGTGTTTTATAACTTGTATGTCGTGTCTATATTATTCAGCGAAATGTTCGTCGAGTACGCCGAATAGAGTGTTCGCGAGATACCCGACGCCGTTGATAATACCTCGCTTGCGTCGGCGCATGGCTTGCGCTCGACGCGTGCTGGAATGCTGACTCAACAACAGGTGATTGTAGTACACGAGTTCTGAGTATTCTTGCTGCAGTTGTATTTGTATGGCATCGCAATGTAAAGAATCTTTTAAAGTATTACATAACTTTTCTAAATAATCTATGTATTTACTACAAGCTGCGTTCCCTTGCCAATACGGATCCATGTCATAATACGTGATGATCTTCCACTCATCGCGCACTAATTGCATATTCGAAATTTTGTCAAAGTATAGACCTTGTTTGTCATTTAATTGTGTGACATTATAAGTACAGTATGCATTTGTAAATAAGTTCATGAAGGACAGTAGTAACATAGCCAGCGATAGTAGGCTATAACTTGATTTTTTAACAGAATGCTTGTGATTTTTGCTAGATTGTTGTTCGTGTGATCGCTGCTCTTGTTGAGCGATTCGGTCATTTACCGGGAGAACTGACAACTTAATTATGGGACGCTTGATAAGTCCGCTTTTTGTTTTTAAAGTAACCACCCTGACGTGGCCGTCAGCACCGGGATGTATTTCGACGACGCGACCCATAGCCCACATTCCTGGTGGTAAGTTTGCGTCGTTGACTGTCACAATATCGTTGACCTTGATGTTTTGCTGTAATTGACTTATTTCTTCAGTAAATTCTATTTGTTGTACATATTTTATTATAGTATATTTTGCGTCTTTTATTTCTTGTAATGTAATATAAGATTTTTTAATGAACTGTTTTTGTTTTATTTGTGTAATAAATCTAAATACCAGCGCTAAAACTCTTGTTAGTTTTGTAAATGAACTATATCTTGTTAATAATTCATAAATAACGCTGTCAGCTTTTTCTTGCTTTGAAATATAGTTTACTTGCTTTAATTTTCTTGTTTCTTCTTCTGTATTGAACACTTCTTGTATATTTTCCTTGTTCAAGATAAAATCCGATAGCCAAGAGGGTCCTTCCCACCACAACCGATGTTCTGCCAGCTGTTCGACACTCATGCCACGGCTAGCGCAATCCGCTGGATTTTCTGCAGACTTGACATAGCACCAGCTGTGCGGGGGGATTAACTCTTTAATCTGTTTTACACGGTTTGAAACAAAAGGTTTCCACCTGCCTGGGTCTCTTTGTATCCAGGCAAGAACCACTTTGGAGTCAGTCCAACAGATTATTTGTATGTTATGGTTTATAAGGCATTGTTGAACTTTATGCATTAATTTTGCTAGTAAAAGAGCTCCACTTAACTCCAATCTAGGCAACGAGGCCGTTTTGTTTGCTGGAACAAGTCTCGCCTTCCCTGCTATCAACACTATTTCGGCGCCAGTCTTGCTAACTTGCTTACAATAAATGACGCACGCGTAAGCTCTGTTTGACGAGTCGCAGAACCCATGCAGTTCCACTTGATCATTTTCACCAGTTCCGAGCCATCTTGTCAACTCGAACCTGTTTATTTTGTGCATGTTTTCCCTTATATTCGTCCATTTCTTGCAAATATCTTCAGGCAGTTTATCATCCCATTGGATATTTGTGGTCCAAACTTCTTGAAATAATAATTTGAGACTGGTAGATATTGGTGACAGCCAGCCAAGAGGATCAAAGAGTTTAGAGATGTCTGATAACATCGATCTCTTGCTCGGGTGCTTGTTGGTAGGCTCGATTGTGGATTGAAATGTAAAAGAATCTGACTTAGGGTTCCATCGTAGTCCCAATGTTTTTGTTGACTCCGCTTGCTTAAAGTCAAAATTTTCTTGCATATTTCTCTCCCCGGTCACGTCTTGTAGTAATTCGGGTGCATTGGATGACCACTTTCTTAAATTAAACCTGCCAGATTTTAATAATGTAATTAATTCTTGCTGTAAATGTAATGCTGATTCGACTGATTGAGAACCGTAAAGCACGTCGTCCATGTAAAAATGTTGTTCTAAGGCCTTGATGGCCTCCGGGCTATAATTCTGTCTCTCATCTTCTGCTAACTTTTTTAACGTCATCATAGCCAAGAATGGCGCAGCTTTTGTGCCATAGGTCACTGTACATAATTGATAGTCTTGTAAGGGCATATTGGGAGAATCCCGCCAAACGATTTTTTGTAGTTTTTGATCATGTTCATGCACCCAAATATACCGAAACATTTTTTCTATGTCTGCAGTGAAAGCTATACGATATTGCCTCCATTTGGCCAATAAAGACTGGAGATCTTGCTGTAAATTAGGACCTTTTAACATGAGATCATTTAAGCTACATCCTGTACTAGTTTTCATAGACCCATTGTAGACTACACGAAGTGCTGTCGTACTCGAATCATTTCGCAATACGCAGTGATGCGGTAAATAAAACTCCGGTTTCTGATTACTAAATGACGGCTTCATATGTCCTAAGGTTTTATATTCATTAATAAACAACTTATATTTATGTGCAATGTTTTCATTGTTGTGGAATTTTCGCTCCAACTGGCGAAATTGCGCAATTGCTTTAGGTTTCGACGATCCCAACTGGTTCTCAAAGTTTTCTTGAAAAGGTACTCTGACTTCATACGAACCATCGATACGCCGGATTGTAGTTTCGTTGTAATAATCTATACACCGTTGGTCTTCAGTGGATAGTGACGAAGACTCTGTGATGTCTTCTATTTCCCAAAATTTTTGAATGTCGTCCATCTGATTAATGACCACATTACAATGAAGAGTTTTGACATTGCCACTCAAAATCCATCCCAGGCGAGTTTGTTGTGCTATGGGGAGGTTTTCATTTGCTCTGCTTATGCCGTCTAAAATAATGTAAGGGTAGACGTCCGCCCCCAACAGGATATCCACAGCTCTACTTACATTAAATTCTGAATCAGAGAGTTGTATGCCGTCCAGATGTGCCCATGATGGCTTGTTGAATGTGTAAGTAGGTAATTTGTTTATAAGTGCGTTCATAATCAGTACCTCGGCGTTAAAAGAATATTCGTTATATAGTGAACAACATGTTATGTTCATAACGCCTTTACAGGTGCTCTCCGTAGCTCCTATACCAGAGACGATGCCCTTGCAATGTTTTCTTGGTAAAGCTAGCATCTGTGCAGCTCTCTCCGATATAAGCGAAACTTGTGACCCCTGATCTATAAGCGCTCGCATGACGTGATATGATCCATCTCTTGCTTGAATCTTGATCAATGCGGTTGCCAATAATATTTCAGTCCCGATGTTCCCTTGTTGCAAATCGAGACTTTCTTGCTTCTCTTCGATCACCAAATTACAAGTTGAATTGGCGAATGCTTCATGTAAGAGCGTATTATGTTTTTCGTTGCATACACGACAACGTTTTTCCGAATTGCATTCTTTTTCGCTATGACCCCAAAGACAGTTTTGGCATACACGTAATCTTGTTATTGTTTGGCGTTTTATTTGTGGCGACATGTTGAGAAACTTTGGACAGAAATATAACCCGTGCCATTCCTTGCATAATGGACACGCTACATTTTTTGCTGCGTTGTTATTAGGTATGAATGCATTGGGTTTGCTTGTTGGAAATGAATGTTTAATGTATTTAGATTTATATTTTAAATTGTTTGTTGAATGATTTTGATTATTATTTATGAATTTAGGTTCCTGCTTCTTGCGAGATGACTCTAGGGTAGTAAACTTGCTTTCTAAGAAACTCAGAAACTCGTGCAGTTTAGGCAAATCCCTTGGATGCTTCAGAGATTCCAAATATTGATTGTGTGTGTCTGTATCTAATTTTTGTAAAAGAATGTGCACGATTAATGGATCCCAGCTGTCTGTGTCCACGCCAAGGTTCTTGATAGCGTTTAAACACTCTAAAGTCGTATCGTGAATATTCTTGATATGATTCACGGTTGCTTGTTGAGTTGCTGATAGATTTAGCAAAGTGTTAACATAGGAAGTGAAAATAAGCCTAATATTGTTGTATCTATTATTCAATATATCCCAGCACACTGAGTAATTCTCTGAGCTAATTTGCAGATGCTAGATTAGACGTTCTGCTTCGCCACGGACTTTACTTTTCAGGAACTGCATCTTCTGGGCGCTTGAAATCGACGTGTTGCTGTGAATAACTTCCGTAAACAAATCTTTGAATGACACCCAGTTTTGGTAATTGCCATTGAAAATGGGTATGTCCATTTTTGGTGTGCTGTTCTCCCTGTGAGCTACTGACCATATTTTACTATTAATCGCCTTTTTTAAGCTGTTGTAGATATCTTCTTGTTCACTATAGGTTGTCTCATACTCTTCGTTGCTGCCTTCCAACTCACTGTCCAATTCCCAGTGTAAAGAATCTATTATAGACCAGCGAGATTGCAAAGTACGTAAGGTATCTTCCCATTCCCACTTCTCTGAGACGAGACCTAAATCTATTCTTGCTGATATCCGCTGAAATGCTCGAAAGTTGCTTGCTTGTTTCTTAAGCATTTCATCTAGTTTACTTGAAGAACCTGTAGAACGCATCTGGATTGGCAGCGACTGACGTCCTTCTTGTATTTCATGCTCAGGACTAGCCGCAGCTGTCTCTCCCTGTTGAGAAGGTCCTTGACCCTGGTCTCCTTGGTGAGATGGTCTTGGTTCAGAGACTGGTTCTAACTTCATCCGTTCCAGTAACCCCTTGTATTGTTCTTGGATGAGAGCTTTTGCTACCTTGTATGATTCTTCTGCTTGTTCATACTGCTGCTTTGTAAAATATGGATGGGACCTGCTTTCCCTTGATAATAAATGTTCGTGGTTGTATTGATAATCTGACCAATATGCTTCCAACGTTTCTAAACGTCGTTTAAAATAGTCGACCGTCTTGCGTTCCATCGAGTCTTTCCTGATATTGATAGCTAACTTGTTCATAGCCTCAAAGAGCTCGTGCTGGTTTGCGTGTAAGTTCTCCATGTTGAAAACATGCTTCTACGTAAGCGGTAAAATAAAACGATCTTACTTGTGTATCTCCGACGAAGTAGTTGTACTGCTTACGAATCCTTGGTGATCCGCGGTAATCCTTGGTAATACACTGTATTGACACTTCGACACTGATTAGTTCCGATAGTCACTGGTTCACTTCACACGGCAATGGTCCACGTAACGCGGCGCGACACGAAAACTATAGCGTGAGAAGCACTTTGAGAAGGACCAAAAAGAGATGTACGGTCCTTGCTTGACTGTACACTCTTTTGATATGAGAAGTGGGGAAAGAAATAATGAAATAGATTGATAGATTATGTATAATGTGCAAAATGTCCTTAAAAGTAAATGAGAATTAATGAATGTAATGGAAGAAATGAAATTAACACACGAGGCACACTTGCTGGCCTAAACGCGGTTTTGCTAAGATACCACTTGTTTGGTAGTGAGTACACCCGGTTCCCTTGGCGGTCCGATGCGAACTGAATATAATTACTGAATTATAAAGTGTGTGCGTCGCGTAAACTGCTGACTTGAGAAATGCACGGTTGCACCGTACAGTTACTAATACTGTTTTTTTTTATTCTACCAAGATGGCAAGCAAGCATGCGGCCCGCCTGATGGTAAGCAGTCATTGCAGCCTATAGACGCTAGCAACACCAGAAGAATCACTAGCGCGTTGCCGACCCTTAAGACATTAGATATTAAGTCTTTGTGTCCTGTAATTTCACCAGCTACAGTGTCCTTCACGCCGGAACACAGCTGCTTGGCGGCAGAATATCTGACACTGCGGCGGTACCTACCTGGACGGTTCCTTGCACAAGGAACCTACTACCAAGTAAAAAGCAAGTGCTTCTAGTATTTACACAATGCAGCAGTAGGTACTTTTGGTTAGATTCGCTGATTTTGTCGGCATCTGGAAGGATTCTAACGCAAACGGTCTGCTAATTAATGAATTAAAAAATACTTAGTCATACGCATTGTTGTATTTTTTAGTTCTAATTGTGAGAGAAGTAAGAAGACACATTTCAGAAGGGGTGCGAAGAGTGTTATGCCCTCGGGCTATGAAGAATAGTGTAAACAATAGAAAGGACATGAACATTCCAACGAAAGCGAACAGGAAATCATTAGAGCCTGCTACGAAAAACATGGTCATACTTGACGTTTTTCTACAAACTGTCATCTAATCTCAAATTAGACAGAGCCTATTATAGTTACTGAACAACATACAAGTACAATGAATGTTATGTAAACACTTTTAAATACACACATCAAAAGTGTCTAGGGATCAACATATATTTTTGCAATAACTTTTCTCCTGATTGATATTAATTAAAATTTTCTTTAAGGATTCATCAAATAAAGTGTTTTCGTTTGTCACAGTAACGATAAACCAAGTCACCTTTGCATTAATAAAGAAATTTGCCATTTTCCTAATAAAGGGATTTTTGACATTTGAACCACTAACACAAAAGTTCGAAAAAAAGACTGAAATAACAGTTTTCTTTAAAATTTTATTGGGTAACTTAAACAATTAATAATCCGTGTTTCTACCGCGAACACTAACAACACAAGAACATCGGTTTGGCATACTCAAAATGAGTTCATCCAAATCACGCTGTGGAATGGCCGCCCATGTTCGTTGCAACAACAAAAAAAGGTCTTCTTGCGACTGGATACCCTCCATATTCGGCAGAGCTCTTCTCTGTAGCATATCCCATGCATGCTCAATCGGGTTCAAGTCTGGCGACTGAGCAGGCCAGGACAGGACATTGATGTTAGCTGCGGCGAGAGTCTGTCTTACAACTCTTGCGGTGTGCGGTCGTGCATTATCATGCATTAACTGAAATAAGGGACCGATTTGCACTTGTAGAGGAACGATGACGTCTGATACAATCGTCTCAGCATAAATTTGAGCGTTGAGGTTGCCTCTGATCCAAATCAACTCAGTTCTTCCGCCGATCCAAATACCCGCCCATACCATGATGGTTCCACTACTATAAGGATGGACTTCCTGGCAGGATTTTAATCGCTGTTGGCGTCCAGGGGTTCTCCAGTGTCGTATACGTCTTGTATCCGGTCTCATACCAAAACGAGACTCATCAGAAAAGCACACGAAACGCCATTGTTCTTCTGCCCAATTTCTGTGTTCAAGAGCCCATTGATATCGAATCCTACGATTGTGCATTGCTATAGGTGGTACCCGTAGCGGTCTTCGGGAATGAAGGTTCACTTCATGCAAGCGGTTTCTGACTGTTTGGTTGCTAATTAAGTTCCCTGAAGAGTGATGAAGCCTCACGGCTAACATCATGGCAGTTATTGTTGGAGCTCTTCGAGTTAAAATTTGAATATATCGGTCTTGTCTCCGTGTGGTGCAGCGATACCGTCCTCCATGGCGCTCAGCCACGGTACCAGTGCTTCGGTAACGTGTCCAATGTCGACTGATAACACTCTGACTTGTATTCAGAGCTAAAGCCACAGTACGTTGCCGGGAACCAGCTTCTATCATTCCCACGGCTCTGAGCATTTCTTCCCTGCTTAAATGACGTCGCCGCTCCATAATAACGTTGGTTTTAATCAGTAGTAGGGAAACAGTAGCACTAATAATGTCTTCAATGCGTTGTATGTTTTTATAGGGAAAATATTGACAGCTGATTTTCATCTTTTACTCGAATTTGATTCACAGTTCCTGATTCAAATTATGAAATGCACCAAAAAGGATCCATATAAATTTATAAAATCATAAATTTATTACAAAGCCACATCTCAATCTCAAGAAATCCGCTTAAAAATGCTTGATCCCTAGACACTTTTGATGTGTGTATTATATACAAAACAAACATGTTCATAAACACAATTTTGTTCTTGGTGGAGTCTGAATAAATACCCTACACTACACCAACTGGTCTGTCAAATTAATTATAGGATATTATCTGGGTTTAAATGTTGCGTAAAATTTATACACGTAATATCATTATCGAACCCTGCATGGAATGCGGTAATCATTCATCCCGGTTATTAATATGTCATTAGTTAAAACACGTGTATAATTATAATGTAATGGAGATGACTCTGTTTATTTTATTATACCTGGTACTGGTAGGTCCCTTGAGTAGGTGCCACCGCAGTATCAGATCCGAGTCTTGAGAAGTCTTATTTTTTCGCGTTATAGTTTCGCGACCCGGAGATGAGGATGCTGCAATGGATGGTTGGCATTACATGATTGGAGGGCATTTCCACCAAATTGACGGATTCAACAAAATACTATCGTACCAAATTATACACTTATAATTTGTTTCTGTATTCATACATCGCTCGATGAACCGATAACCGTTGGGGAAGAAAGGTTCTCGAGTGGCGACCACGAACCGGAAGACGTAGCGTAGGTAGGCCTCCCACTAGGTGAACAGACGACATTGTGCGCGTAGCAGGTAATCGGTGGATGCAAATCGCCAATTGTCGTTCATTGTGGCGTTCCAAGGGGGAGGCCTATGTTCAGCAGTGGACGTCTTCCGGCTGGTGATGATGATGATGATGATGATTCATACTGCATATGGGACTCATTGTGTACATTAAATATTCTCATTAATTTAGGAAATATTTAATTTTTAAAAATTTGTTAAGGACTAAAAATTCACGGTAAGGACCTATTAATTGAATAAACTAGTAAAAAAAAACCGACTTCAAAGTAAATTATCTAAAAAGCATAAAATAACGAAAATATATTGAAGTCGGTGTCAGCTGGTGCTAGTGTTAGTTAACATGATGTGCTAGCACCGACTTCAATATATTTTCGTTATTTTATGCTTTTTAGATAATTTACTTTGAAGTCGGTTTTTATTATTTTTTTAAATAGTTTATTTAACAATTTTTATTGACTTTTATTTTACCAAGATAGGTATCAGCACTATCACGCAACTCAAACATCTACGTTACAGTAACTTACTGAAAACATAAAAAGAATATATCTCTTAAACTACTGGACCGATTTTGATGAAACTTGTACTCTACCCTAAGTTGAAAAATACTCTAACTACGGACAACTCGGACGTGTAGTTTCTGAGAAATTCGCGGGCAAACCTACATACATACATATATACATACATACATATATACATACATACATACATACATATATACATACATACACTCATAAAATTTGGTAAATTTGTTTAGAAGCCCACATAGACTAACATATATTAATATTACGCATTTTTATTAATATTACATACATACGCGTCGAATAGAGAACCTTCTTTTTGAAGCCGGTTAAAAACATAAATGGACCAGATACCCAACTAGTGCATCAGGGACAGTCTTGGTGTTCCTGACGTGGCGGATAAACTCCAAGAGGTGGTTGATGGTTGAGATGGACATGTTATGCACCGATCGAAAGAGTATGCTGGTAGGTATAAGATGCATCAACATGCCTTTCCTTGGATCAATACCTAGATGTCACCTTAAGAATGATGCTAGATACATGTCATCTATCTATATTAATAAAAGAGCAGGGTGTTTTCTAGGAATCACGATACAGCAAAAACCATATAACGTACAATCTTGAAATTTGGAACCAACATTATTCAAATAGTCTAGGTGAACAATAAGAACGGATTTTTCGAAATTCCATACCTAAGTGGGTCAAATGGGCTCCCAAAGTTTGTATGGAAAAAAAAATTTTTTTCGTCACACGGACATGTAACTTTGTCAGTGTACTAAACAAAAGAAATAAAGAAACACGTGTATCACACTTTTTGAAAATCGACCCTTATAGGGATTTTATCATGGTTTTTGAGTATGCAACTCGGAAAAAAAAATTCATACTGCATTGCTGTAACTTTGCGAATACATTAATCAAATTATAGCAATCCAAGTGCAAATAATATTTTTTTGAAAATCAACTCCTAAAGGGGTCCAATTAGGGTCCAAAAAATGTTTCTCGACCTACAGTCATAAGACTTCGTTTATATATTGCACACAAGAATCTAAGAAACCTATTTCCGGCATTTTTCGAAAAACTGCCCCTAAGGTCATTTAATGGGGTTCCAAAGTTTACACAAAGAAGGATTTCCATTTCATCCTATGATGCAACTAGAGTAACGAAACTCACTAAATAAACTCAACGCAACAATTGAAAAACGTAATTTAGAGCAATTTGGAAAAATCAACCCCTAAGTGGGTCAAATGGGCTCCCAAAGTTTGTATGAAAAAAAAAAATTTTTTTCATCACACTGACATGAAACTTTGTCAGTGTACTAAACAAAAGAAATAAAGAAACACGTGTATCACACTTTGTGAAAATCGACTATTATAGGGATTTTATCATGGTTTTTGAGTATGCAACTCGGAAAAAAAATTTCATACTGCATTGCTGTAACTTTGCGAATACATTAATCTAATTATAGCAATCCAAGTGCAAATAATAATTTTTTGAAAACCAACTCCTAAAGGGGTCCAATTGGGGTCCAAAAAATGTTTCTCGACCTACAGTCATAAGACTTCGTTTATATATTGCACACAAGAATCTAAGAAACCTATTTCCGGAATTTTTCGAAAAACTACCCCTAAGGCCATTTAATGGGGTTCCAAAGTTTACACAAAGAAGGATTTCCATTTCATCCTATGATGCAACTAGAGTAACGAAACTCAGTAAATAAACTCAACGCAACAATTGAAAAAACTAATTTAGAGCATTTTTGTAAAATCAACCCCTAAGTGGGTCAAATGGGCTCCCAAAGTTTGTATGAAGGAAAAACTTTTTTCGTCACACGGAAACGAAACTTCGTTAAAGTACTGAGCAAAAGAAATAAAGCAACACGTGTATTACAACTTTTTGAAAATCGGCCCTCAAAGGGGTTTTAACTTGGTTTTTGAGTATGCAACGTGAAAAAAAAACATACTTACTGCATTGATGAAACTTTGCGAATATATTTATCAAAATAAAGCAATCCATATGTAAATAATCATGTTTTGAGAATCAACTCCGAAATGGGTCCAATTGGGGTCCAAAAAACGTTTTACAACCTACAGTCATAAGACTTAGTTTATATATTGTACACAAGAATCTAGGAAATTTATTTCCGGCATTTTTCGAATAACTACCCCTAAGGTCATTTAATGGGATTTGAAAGTTTGCACAAAGAAGAATTTCCATTTCATCCTATGATGCAGCTAGAATAAAGAAACTCGGTAAATAAACTCAACACAACAATTGAAAAAAATCTAATTTTAAGCATTTTGTAAAATTAACCCTTAAGTGGGTCAAATGGGCTCCCAAAGAAGGTATGGATTTTTTTTTCATCTCACGGTTATGAAATTCTGTCAATGTATTAAGCCAAAGAAATTAAGAACCACGTGTATCACAACTTTTTCAAATTCGACCCGTAAAGGGGTGTTAGCATGGTTTTTGAGTATGAAACGCGGAAAAAAATATCATGCATTGATGAAACTTTGCGAATACATTTATCAAACTAAAGCAATTATTGTATAATTAATCATTTTTTGAAAATCAATTCTTAAATGGATCCAATTAGCGTTCAAAATTTTTTTTTGACTTTCATAAAACTTAATTTATGTATTGCACACAAGAATTTAAGAAACCTATTTCCGGAATTTTTCGAAAATAACCCCTATGGTCATTTAATGGGGTTGTAAAGTTTACACGTAGAATGATTTCCATTTAATGCTATAATACAGCTAGATTAACGAAACTCGGTATATAAACTCAATAAAAATATTGAATAAACTAATTTTCAGCATTTTTCGATAATCAACCCCTAAATGGGTCTAATGGGGTTTCAAAGTTTGTATGGAAAACAATTTTTTTTTCACCACACATACATGAAATTTTGTCAACGTACTAAACAAAAGAAATGAATAAACACCTGTATTACAACTTTTTGAAAATCGACCCTAAAAAAATATTATGCTGCATTGATGAAGCTTTGCGAATACATTAATCAAACTAAAGCAATCCATGTGTAAATAGTTTTTGAAAATCAACTCCTAAAGGGATCCAATTGGGGTAAAAGTCACGTTTCAGTAACAAAGTCAACGCGGGCGAAGCCGCGGGCTACAGCTAGAAACGGAGAAATATTAACCAATAAGATTGCACAAAATCTCCGCTCCTCTTTTTTGTGCAATCTTATTGGTTAATATTTCTCCGTTTCTCCGCTCCGCTGCCTCGCTCCGCTACGGTGAACAGGCAGCCTTAACGGGATTTAAGCAACGGAGTTTTTGAGTATCAAACGCGAAAAAAAAATTCATGCTGCACTGATTTTGCGGATAAATTCGTAATAATGAAGCAATTTATGACTTTTTTTTAAATTAATCCCTAAAAGAGTTCAATTCAGTTCCAAAAAATATTTTATTCCTACTGCCATACGACATATTTTATGTATTGCATACAAGATTCTAAAAAAACCGTTTCTGGCTTTCTTCGAAAAATCCCTAAAGTTTGCGTGAAGAAAGATCTCCATTTAATGCTATACTTCAACTATGGTAACGAACTAAACAAAACTATAGAATAAACTAACTTCCAGCATTTTTCGAAAATCAACTTAGGCTTAGGGCATCTACCAATGGGGTTACCAAATGGTTTCCACTTAACAACTTCAAAAGTTTTTTAATGGAATTGCAAAATAAGTACTGTATCTTTTTAACTAAAGAAGAAAATATTTAAGAAATGGGAGCTATGATAGCTTGCACAAAAATACAGGCTGTATACTTGATACCGATTAGATCAGGGTTAATAAAAGTGTGAACAATATTGAAATCGATCGTGCGAAGATCGGACCAACAATAATAACTAAGAAGACCTGAGGGTACACCGGTATAATTGTGACATAAGGACGTTCAACATCTCAGTCCTCCCGTGACCATGGGTGCTCCAAAGCATTCGAAACGTCGGAATAGTAAAAGGTAAAATAAACGTAGTTTGATTTCAATGTGTAGCATTCGCGTAAATAAAAGACAACATTAGTGTAAACAATATTTTATAAAACCCCGATCCATAATTCAAAACACGTTTCAGTAACAAAGTCAACGCGGGCGAAGCCGCGGGCTACAGCTAGTACTTATAATAAAACTGTAACAGGTCCAATTCTGTACATTGAAGATATTTTGAAAATTATTTTTGGAGGGCATTCTATAACCGATACTGAGGCTGAAAATGTAATTTTTTTAATTTTTGTCTGTCTGTCTGTCTGTCTGTATCACGGCTGAGCATCACGCCTAAACTACTGAATGGATTCAAATGAAACTTGGCATGATTTGAGATCTTACTACGAGGTAGGACATAGGATACTTTTTATCCCGTAATCTAGCACGGTTCTTTTGGGAGAGGGGATTAAAGTCAAATAGGTACTTGGTTATACGCTTGGTCAGATTGCATCAATTTTTCTTTATAATATAATAAATATTAGTAAGGGAACACTCATAGAGAGTTGTTATCAAGGTTTTGTAATCGATCGGGTTAAGCAACGTTAGGTAATGTCATTAAATAGATGGGTGACCGTTTAACGCCATTTGAACTAAACGGGTCCGTGCTTCGGAGAGCAAGTAAAAAGTGGGTAAAAACCGACTATAAAAAAGGAGGTTATGTATTCGATGCGAATGTCTGTTATTAAAAGTTTAGTTAACGTAAAAATAGCGCAGGCGGAGCTGCGTGGGTCAGCTAGTAAAAAATACATGAGAGTCAATTCTCACAACTGAGGACGTTAAAGATTGGGCAAAGTGGAGGAATAATAGTCAGAAGGTGGACCCTGGTAACAGCTGGCATCACGCCAGGCAGAAGATTGATTAGAGACTCTATAAACATCATCATCATCAGCAGCCGAAATACGTGGACTGCGGAACAAAGGCTTCCCCCTTAGAAGGGAGGGGTTGCCATAATCCCACGCATGGCAGGCGTCTTGGGGATCGCAGTAAAGGTGGAAGGTAAATACAAAAGAAAGACGCTGCTGCCCGTCTTCCTTTTCTCGCTTAGTCGCCTCTTACGACACCCAACGAGAGGAGATGAGGGGATTCAATTCTAACCCGGCTCCCCGCGGGGACTCTATAAACATTATAAGATTTGTCTTGGCTGCCTGCATACAAACAATGTACTAAAAATTAGGACGTCCGGTAACTGTAGCTGGCAGAGCATATGGGCAGTAGCAACATACACATAATAGACAGTTGTCTAATTTTCTTTTTAAGGCTATGGATTTATTCATACCGTGGAAAGTGTCTTACTGCTTATCAAAGTCAAAGTCAAAGTCAAAATATCTTTATTATGTATAGGCCCCACGGAGGCACTTACACAAAAATCATTTTTACAAACTACCACCGGATCGTAACGCGGCCGCTACTGAGAAGATCCGGCAAGAAACTCAGCGGGCTTGTCTTTTTTTGTCATTTTTTTAAACAGTTTTACAAATTATACATAAACTTCTAAGCTTGCACGAGTTGAACAGTTCAAGGCCACGCAGCTTTATCCTCCAGGTAATCCAAGATTTTATAATAAGCCTTTTTTGACAATCGGCTTTTTATCAAAGGTTTAAATTTCTTTATTGGAAGATCTCGGATATCCTGTGGCAGTTTGTTATAAAAGCGTATACTTTGGCCCATAAACGATTCCCCTGTTCTGTGGAGACGCGTGGCATGTACAACAAGATCGTGTTTGTTCCGGGTATTAATATTATGTGTATCACTATACTTTTTAAAAGAACTGATATTTTTTTTAACATAAACTAAATTTTCCAATATGTATAGATGGTTATAATTAAGCATACGGGCGTATGCTGATTGAATTGTTAAAAAAAAATTAGATGCTGGAGACGTACCCTTGGAAGACCTATCCATAAAAGGTTAGTGTAATAAAGTGTGAAAATGTCGAATTGGGCAATAAACGTCGATAAGAAAAAGCGTGGCTGGCATAAATTGGTGCTGAGTTTCCAGTGAGGCAGAAACGCATTAACCGCCCGCCTGTGACATATATTAGGAGCGTTTTCTTATCCAAGAGTGTGAGCAGCGGCGGCGGCAGCTGTACGAGGGTTGCCAAATATGCCATTTAATAAAGACAAGGTCCCTGAGAAAATTAAAGATTTAGTAAATTTTGAAACGACTGATTTATATATAGTAAGTTTACTGAATACGATTTATTTGCTAGTTGGGCTACACAATTTAAACGTAATGTTATACCAAACTCATGGAGCAAGTCTAAGAATTACCTCACTCTAGGTTTCTTTATTTAGTACATACCTTATATTTTATTTTAATCCATCTCAACAAAAGTAGTAATCTAATCATAGTAATTTAAATCAAAATTTCTAGTTATCCCATTAGAATATTAAGTTTTATACAATAAACTAAGGTGTTAATTGAATTATGGTTAAACTTACCTTACGTTTGGTTTATTTTAGCATTATTTGTAAATATCACTACAAATAACCTTTTATTGAATACTAGCTGACCCGCGCAGCTCCGCCCGCGCTTTAATTACATTTTGCTCCCCTTTTCTCCCTACTCCCTTGATTTATCTCTCTCCATCTCTCTCTCTTATAATAAAAATCGAATTCTATGCTATTTCTCTCCCCTCCCGCTTCGGTCCCCGTCACACTTCCCCTCTTCCTCTCCTCTCCCTCTTCTCCCAACTTGCTCCCTCTCACTCCCCCACCTCTTGCTCCACCTAACTCCTCCGATCACTCACTCCATCACCCTCCCCTCTCCCTCTCTTGCACCCTCCTCTCGTTCTATATATCCTCGTCAATCATGGTATCAGCGGTATAAAATATACTTTATAACCTATTCTCAGACCTACCCGCAAAATTTCATACATATCGGTTCACCCGACTCTCGTGCATGTAACTCAGAGGTTCTCAGATTTTGTTGTGCAAGGCGTTGCGAACGTTCGACACTCGACTCTCGTGCGCGTACCTGAGTGTTTCTCTGATTTTGTTCAGCAAGGCGTTGTGAACGTTCAGGTGAAGATTCTCCCATACGACGTATTCTTGCTGCCCGTGCTTGAGAACTATGTTTAGAAAGTTGAGACCTGGCTCTCTTAGGCATTTTCAAATGTTTAAGAAAATGCTAATAGCGTGTAATATTCTAGCTCTGAAAATAACTGTTGTTTAGCCCTGAAAATAACTGTTGTTTAGCCCTGAAAATAACTGTTGGTTAGCCCTGAAAAGAACTGTTGGTTACCCCTGAAAAAATCTGTTGGTTAGCCCTGAAAAGAACTGTTGATTAGCTCTGAGAAGAACTGTTGTTTAGCTCTGAGAAGAACTTTTGCGTAGGTGTAGTTTTTTTTTTTTTTTTTTTTTTTTTATTTTATTTATTAGAAACCAACAGCGTTATAACAAAAGTATAAATTAAGCTATATCTTACTAATAAGTACGGCCAATAACAGGTTTCCCTAAATTTACCATAAGTTAATGAGCGTTGGTACATATGACAAAGAATATAATTTGGAAAAAATCACTGAAAGTACAATACTAAAGCACAACAATTGTATTATTACAGTTCAGTTTATGCCTACCTATTGCTTAAATTACAAAAGAAAAAAAAATGTTAATTTAGTTATTTCTTAACATGCTAATGACGCGTTTTTTAAATAAGTGTTTTGTACAAGCAAATATATCAATATCACTAAACGATTTGTTATATGTACGTGCAATTCGGGAAAGCACTGAGTTCATAGAATAATTAGTATGATGGAACGGTACAACAAATAGTGATGTGTGACGAGTGCGAGTCAAAGGAACCCTATAAGCAACTCTGGACACCAATTCAGAGCAGTCTAAATTACTATGTACGATATCGTACAGCAGACACATATCTAATACGGTGCGCCTCTGTTCTAGTGTTAGAAGATTATGTTCCAAGCAGCTATCTTCGTACGAGTCTGAGGACTTACGGCTCACAAAGTTTAGATGGTTTATAAAAGTTTTTTGAATTTGTTCTAAGCGGTGTTTGTAAATTACATATTGAGGTGACCAAATAGAGCTCGCATACTCGAGAACACTCCTCACGAAAGCAAAGTAAACCACCTTAAGAGCACCTGTATCTGAAAATGGTTTGCAAACTCGTAACACAAAGCCAAGGTTTTTATACGCTTTATTTGTAACATGACTTATATGATCTGACATCACCATCTTTTGATCGAAGTATACTCCTAAATCGCGTATAACTTCAGTTCTATTAATAGACTTTCCTTCAAAAGTATAGCTGTACGTAATAGGTTTGGTTTTACGTGAAAATGTAATGCACTGACATTTTTTTATATTTACAGATATATTATTCTTTGTGTAGTAATCAAATAAGCGATCAAGATCCTCTTGCATTAGTAGACAGTCGTGTAACGAACTAATTTTCAAAAATATTTTTTTGTCATCTGCAAACATAAGATGGTTTGAGTGTTTGATACAGGCTGTTATATCATACAAATAGACGCAGTATAATAATGGTCCCAAATGCGAGCCCTGAGGGACTCCGGTTGGTACATTAATGAAGTCAGATCGGTATCCACCTAGGATAACTGCTTGAGAGCGACATGATAGGTATGATTGCACCCAACGAAGCAAATCACCGTGTATTCCGAGCGCTTGTAATTTATCTAGCAAGATGTTGTGGTCTACACGATCGAACGCTTTTTCGAAGTCGGTATATATCACATCAACCTGACCACCTTTGTCCATGTCCAATAGAACCTGATTAGAAAAACATGCAAGATTAGACGTGGTGGAACGATTTTTGACGAAGCCGTGCTGTGTATCTGGTATCTGTTGAGATAATACGGGGTAAATTTCATTGTAAACGATCTTTTCTAGTAGCTTAGCTAAAATATTCAACATAGATATGCCCCTGTAATTCTCAATTTCTGTTTTAGACCCCTTTTTATGAATGGGTATGATATGTGCCGATTTCCATTTGGAGGGAAAAGTTCCTTCTCGTAAAGAGCGATTAAAAATTATACATACGGGCAAAGCTAAAGACCTAGCGCATGAAGACCAGAAAATGGCAGGGATACCATCACTACCACCACCTTTGTTTATGTTTAAATTCTCTAAAAGACCTCCCACAATATCACTATTGGTTTGAATATTTGACAGCGCGTGTACTCCAGTAATATAATTATCATCCGTCAATCTGCTTCGTGTACTAGGAACACCAAAGACACTCTTAAAGAAGTCGTTAAATGCGTTACATATTTCATTACCATTAGAAAACTTCTTGCCTCCCAAACTCAAAGTTTTAGGGTAAGAGGATCCTCCCCGTAAGGCCTTAACAAAGGACCAGAATTTCTTAGGGTCTTTATTTACATTTTTTCGCATTTTGATGTAAAATTTTTAAAACAGACTTTTTGAACACGTCGTTCTCGTGCACGCAACAATGAAAATTCATCATAATCCAAGTGGTTACCGTACTTTTTCCAACGCATGTGCGCCTTAGCCTTTTCTTTAATAATTCTTATCAATGCAGGAGTGTACCACTTAGGATAAGAGCGGAAGTCAGCATTTTGTACAGGAATATAAATTTGTATACAATATTCAATTATTTTATAGAATTCCTCAACAGCTTCATCAATAGTACCGAGTAGAAGAAAACTCCAGTCCTGCTCATAGAAGTAATTATTTATTAACCCATAGTCTGCTTTACCATAATTTGGTCTCGGGGACTTGGACTCTTGCAATGGCCGCACCGACAGATCTAGGATGTTTAAAGTGAAACAAGGATGAGCCCTGTCCTCATTAAGGAGTGGATCCGTACACCTATTAATTAGTAAAGGGAGATTTGAGAACGCCAAGTCCAAAGTGTTACCAGAGATGCTTTTTAATGAATTATACTGTGATAGACCGCAAAACTCAAGCTCTTCTAACAAACGTTCGCCCGCGTTCTGTAATTCAACTGAACCCTTTCTTATGAAAGAAGGTAGCCCCGCATCCCAGGCAATACAAGGTAAATTAAAATCGCCTATAAGAAGATAGTTGTCAAAAGGATTAAGTTCCATTACACTTTTAGTAATGCGGATTAAAGTATCAATATCCGAGGGCAACTGTTTTGGATTAGGCGGCACATAAGAAACGCACAAATGCAAATTTACGGTAGCCGATAAAGTACTCGCTGGCACAGTCACCCACAGAAGTTCAGAGGATACACAATGTTCGAGGTCTAACCTCTCAGCTCTAAGATCACGCCGAATCATTAGAAGTACTCCGCCACCCTTTTTTTTACCACTAGCGGCGAAATCGCGGTCCGTCCGAAACACATCATACCTATCATCACACAACTCGCTATCGAAAATACCACCGTGTAACCAAGTTTCAGTAACAACTATAATGTCGTATTCATTGTTCAAAATGCTCTGACGAAGTTCCATAGTTTTTGTTCCCAGACCGCGAACGTTCTGGTAGTAAATAATTAAGTTACACTTATCCATTAAGAATCGCTATAACTACCAAAGGAATATAACTACCTAACGGTTGTATGCAAAAAGTACTTAGACAGTAAGTATAAACATGCGGTATCTTATTCAATATTACGGAATTCAAATAATAAACCATCATATCAATCTTAAAATAATCCCGAACTTCCCGTCTTGCACAACATACAATATTGTATTTTATAAGAAACATTTGAGGGTACACATGTATAAATACGCGAAAAAATATCTCACACAACGGTTGATAACATGCACGGTGCAGTATTATGTATCCACTAAATAATGGTGCATACTTTGTTTCAACAGAACAATTCACTTGATATACCGAACATAACGTGTACGAATTGATATATTCATATAAGTTTCGATGTGTAACATTACATAAACTATTTTCAAAAAAATATAAACCGACTTCAAAGTAAATTATCTAAAAAGCATAAAATAACGAAAATATTATTGAAGTTGGTGTTAGCGTACCTGCTGTGTATATTCTGCACCAACTTCAATAATATTTTCGTTATTTTATGCTTTTTAGATAATTTACTTTGAAGTCGGTTTATATTTTTTTGAAAATAGTTTATTTAACACTTTTTAGTGACTTATTTTACCAAGATAGGTATCAGCACTATCACGCAACTCGAACGTCTACATTACAGTAACTTACTGAAAACATAAAAAGTTTATATCTCTTAAACTACTGGACCGATTTTGATGAAATTTATACTCTACCCTAAGTTGAAAGATACTCTAACTATTGCAAAAAGAATTTTCGAAATCGGACTTGTAGTTTCTGAGAAATCCGCGGACAAACCTACATACATACATACATACATACATACATACATACATACATACATACATACATACATACATACAAACACTCGTGAAATTTGGTAAATTCGTTTAGAAGCCCACATAGACTAACATATATGAATATTACGCATTTTTATTAATATTACATACATACGCGTCGAATACAGAACCTCCTTTTTTGAAGTCGGTTAAAAATAAGTACCTAGCTTTCTGGTGTTTTGCTATTGTAGAAAAATGCAACTTAAACAAAATATGAGACAAACATTCTCCGATCTTAATATACATATCTCCCTGTTTGGTTCGCGTATGAACATATAAGTAAATCAGACAATCAGTAGATAGAAAAAAAACAAAAATTAAACTAAATGGATATGATAACTTTCCATATATGTGAATAAAACGGTGCACCGTAATTGCGCGTATAGAAATCCGTGGAATGCAACTAATCCAACAACGCTTGAGCTCTGTCAAAGAGTACGCAAAAAAAGATGTACAATGCATAGGCAGAAAGATGTGTCCTTTGTAAACGAATATTTTCATTATATTTTGATTATGCATCATGAATACTACTACGAAACTAACAACCAAATAAAACTAAATAGCACTTCACTGTTCAAGAAATTTTTGATATGTCGCTTTCTTCTGATATATGAATAGCCGGTGCTGTGTCGTTTTTTCTCATAAAAATTCTCCCATTCCGTGTCCATACATACTGAATTTTTTTAAGTTTTGCTGATTCCCTGCATTTTTTCAACAGCTGCTTATTGAATTGAGTGAGGTGTTCATTTATATAAATTGGCTTATCATTGCCAGGAATATTTAAATTCTTAGTAGTTAACCGATTCTTTCTTACCCCAGACAGGATGTTCTCCTTCAGAATACGTGATCTTAATTTTACTATAATATTCTTCGGTCTGCCTGGTTGTTTAATTTTTGCAGAAACACGATTTATATCTAGTATGTCCTCCGGAGAGATGTTTACATCGGTAATTTTAGTAATGTTCATAAAAATATCGATAAGTTCCTCGTTCTTGAATTCTGGAAGTCCGACAATTTCCAAATTTAACAGGCGATCTCTTTGATTATTAATATTCATTTCTTTTTGAAGAGATTTATAACTATTGTTCAAAATATCAAACTGGGTCTCAAGATTATCAAATTTTTTAGCTTTTTGATTCTGGACTTCAATCTTCTGATTCAGCTCGTCATATTGGTCGCTGTTAAATTGAACCGAAGTTTCTAATGCCCTAACATGTTCGTTCATTTCCTTGTGCTTAAGATTTAATGAATGTATAGATTTTTTTATATCCTGATTTTCTTCTCGAATTGTATTAATATCCGTTCTCATTTCAAGAAAACTTTCCTTAATCTGTGCTAGATCTGTTTTTAAAATTGAATCAAGGTTATTTTTTATTTGGGAAATATCATCTTGCATCTCCACCTTCCAAACATTCAAAGTACTCGTAATTTCGGTAGTAAAAGACTTGAACATAACAAGGAGCTCCTCGTCGTGCTTGCGTTTGCGAACCGCTGTATTACCTGGTCCACCGGAGTTGCTGAGGTCAGATTCCGAACTGGACTGCTTATTAACTGACCGTTGCATGATTTACGGTGTATATAGGCAGAACACTATGACACTACTGTGACGTATATTCTATGACACAAGAAGCCAACAGCACGTCTATCTGTAATGAGCTGCGCGCGCGCACTGTTCAGGGCTAACCAACAGATTTTTTCAGGGGTAACCAACAGTTCTTTTCAGGGCTAACCAACAGTTATTTTCAGGGCTAAACAACAGTTCTTTTCAGGGCTAAACAACAGTTATTTTCAGAGCTAGAATATTACACGCTATTAGCATTTTCTTAAACATTTGAAAATGCCTAAGAGAGCCAGGTCTCAACTTTCTAAACATAGTTCTCAAGCACGGGCAGCAAGAATACGTCGTATGGGAGAATCTTCACCTGAACGTTCACAACGCCTTGCTGAACAAAATCAGAGAAACACTCAGGTACGCGCACGAGAGTCGAGTGTCGAACGTTCGCAACGCCTTGCACAACAAAATCTGAGAACCTCTGAGTTACATGCACGAGAGTCGGGTGAACCGATATGTATGAAATTTTGCGGGTAGGTCTGAGAATAGGTTATAAAGTATATTTTATACCGCTGATACCATGATTGACGAGGATATATAGAACGAGAGGAGGGTGCAAGAGAGGGAGAGGGGAGGGTGATGGAGTGAGTGATCGGAGGAGTTAGGTGGAGCAAGAGGTGGGGGAGTGAGAGGGAGCAAGTTGGGAGAAGAGGGAGAGGAGAGGAAGAGGGGAAGTGTGACGGGGACCGAAGCGGGAGGGGAGAGAAATAGCATAGAATTCGATTTTTATTATAAGAGAGAGAGATGGAGAGAGATAAATCAAGGGAGTAGGGAGAAAAGGGGAGCAAAATGTAATTAAAGCGCGGGCGGAGCTGCGCGGGTCAGCTAGTATTCAATAAAAGGTTATTTGTAGTGATATTTACAAATAATGCTAAAATAAACCAAACGTAAGGTAAGTTTAACCATAATTCAATTAACACCTTAGTTTATTGTATAAAACTTAATATTCTAATGGGATAACTAGAAATTTTGATTTAAATTACTATGATTAGATTACTACTTTTGTTGAGATGGATTAAAATAAAATATAAGGTATGTACTAAATAAAGAAACCTAGAGTGAGGTAATTCTTAGACTTGCTCCATGAGTTTGGTATAACATTACGTTTAAATTGTGTAGCCCAACTAGCAAATAAATCGTATTCAGTAAACTTACTATATATAAATCAGTCGTTTCAAAATTTACTAAATCTTTAATTTTCTCAGGGACCTTGTCTTTATTAAATGGCATATTTGGCAACCCTCGTACAGCTGCCGCCGCCGCTGCTCACACTCTTGGATAAGAAAACGCTCCTAATATATGTCACAGGCGGGCGGTTAATGCGTTTCTGCCTCACTGGAAACTCAGCACCAATTTATGCCAGCCACGCTTTTTCTTATCGACGTTTATTGCCCAATTCGACATTTTCACACTTTATTACACTAACCTTTTATGGATAGGTCTTCCAAGGGTACGTCTCCAGCATCTAATTTTTTTTTAACAATTCAATCAGCATACGCCCGTATGCTTAATTATAACCATCTATACATATTGGAAAATTTAGTTTATGTTAAAAAAAATATCAGTTCTTTTAAAAAGTATAGTGATACACATAATATTAATACCCGGAACAAACACGATCTTGTTGTACATGCCACGCGTCTCCACAGAACAGGGGAATCGTTTATGGGCCAAAGTATACGCTTTTATAACAAACTGCCACAGGATATCCGAGATCTTCCAATAAAGAAATTTAAACCTTTGATAAAAAGCCGATTGTCAAAAAAGGCTTATTATAAAATCTTGGATTACCTGGAGGATAAAGCTGCGTGGCCTTGAACTGTTCAACTCGTGCAAGCTTAGAAGTTTATGTATAATTTGTAAAACTGTTTAAAAAAATGACAAAAAAAGACAAGCCCGCTGAGTTTCTTGCCGGATCTTCTCAGTAGCGGCCGCGTTACGATCCGGTGGTAGTTTGTAAAAATGATTTTTGTGTAAGTGCCTCCGTGGGGCCTATACATAATAAAGATATTTTGACTTTGACTTTGACTTTGATAAGCAGTAAGACACTTTCCACGGTATGAATAAATCCATAGCCTTAAAAAGAAAATTAGACAACTGTCTATTATGTGTATGTTGCTACTGCCCATATGCTCTGCCAGCTACAGTTACCGGACGTCCTAATTTTTAGTACATTGTTTGTATGCAGGCAGCCAAGACAAATCTTATAATGTTTATAGAGTCCCCGCGGGGAGCCGGGTTAGAATTGAATCCCCTCATCTCCTCTCGTTGGGTGTCGTAAGAGGCGACTAAGCGAGAAAAGGAAGACGGGCAGCAGCGTCTTTCTTTTGTATTTACCTTCCACCTTTACTGCGATCCCCAAGACGCCTGCCATGCGTGGGATTATGGCAACCCCTCCCTTCTAAGGGGGAAGCCTTTAACACTATGAGTCGTGATACTTGAAAATAAAGAATTTATTATTATTATAAGCTCTTAGTATGCCACAGGCATATTCAATTATTAAGTATCTTTTGAACTTAAAGGCGGAAGTCGTTGGTTGTGGCAGATGCGACTAACGCATGTTAGTCATGTATAAAAACGTTAGCCTATTCATAATAATACCAGCCTTTGTTTATGTCCCACTCTTGGGCACGGGCCTCCCCTCAAGATGAGGGGGCTTAGGCCGTAGTCCACCACGCTGGCCAAGTGCGGGTTGGCGGACTTCACACGTCATTTGTCAGTTACTCACGATGTTTTCCGTCACCGAACCGAACCGAGCCTATTCATGCATTTCTTAAAAAATAAAGCAATATGTGGCGAGGGTGTAGATGTATGTACCTACCTATATGGTATATGACAGAAGCGCTATTCTCTGATCAAGAGGGCATCATTCCCCGCATCTTTTCCGCGTCATTTGCGCGGGTCGCCGCACCGCTGCCGCCTCACACCCGCCCCAATGTTGCCAGATATTTATGTGCAAAATTCTATGTTCTTGTAATATAAAATAAGTCATAGTATCGGTATAAAACTTTATGAGATCTACCTACCTCAATAGCTAAACTATTTCTTAGATGATTGCTAATCTTCGTATGACTATTACTCAGCATTACAAATTTAATTAAATGTACAATGTAAAATGCTATTGCATAAAAAAAGTTACAATACGAGCGAGACATCTGCCTTTTGATTAAAAGCACAGTATACGATGTCAAATGTCTTTTTTATAGAAATGAATTACGATACGAGCGATTCGTCTATTTTTTGTATAAAATTGATTACAAAATAACGAGACGTTCCTCTTATTATGAGGGCTTAGGTATATGTATTGTAAGCTACACGACACTGCATTAAATAAAAAATATAAATAAATGAACTTCAAAAATGTTTATTTCAAAAATAACAACACTCAACTTATATGAAGTATTTCTAACTAAATCTTAATTAAAATGAAATATTATACAGGATGTAAGGGACATCGTACCGAAAACTGATACCAGGGATCCAGTACATGATTCTGAACACTCTAGTGTTGAAATTTTTCATCGGCTTTTTCATGAATTTACAAAAATAATATCCACTTTTTTTTAAATAAAATTAGTATAATATCATCATTGGTATAATAATAAAGCACTTACTTATTTGTGGAAAATTTATTGAATTATTTATTTATTTATTCTATACTAGCTGACCCGCGCAGCTCCGCCCGCGCTTTTATTACAATTTGCTCCCCTTTTCTCCCCCCTCCCTTGATTTATTTCTCTCTCCATCTCTCTCTCACTTATAAGAAAAATCTAATTCTAATTCTCTCTTTTCTCTTTCCCCTTTCCCGCTTCGGTCCCCGTCACAGTCCCCCTCTTCCTCTATCCGTTGTCCCCTCTCTGAACCCCGTCCCCCTCTCTCTTCTACCACCTTGCTCCCCTTCACTCTCCCCTTGTTCTACCTTAATCCCTCACCCTATCACTCTCTCCTCGAATCCCCTCTCCCTCTCTTTCCTCTCTTGCACCCTCCTCTCGTTCTAAATATCCTCGTTAATCATGGTATCTGGTATCTGGGATTCTTACCCACTTAAACCCCTGCGGCTGTCGCATCGCCATATATGAGGGGAGACCTGGGCCCTCCAGTGGGATATGCACCAAATACCCCTCAGTGCGCATTATAGCCCCCGGCAACCTGGCACCATGATCACAGGGACGGGGCTTGCAACGTCGCCGTCCTCCTCGGAGTCACCGCCGCCCGTCACCTATCTATGTAATGACCTTGGCTAACGTTGCTAAACCTAGCGGCATGAAATATACTTTACGATTTTATTCTCAGACCTACCCGATATGTACACAAAATTTCATACAAATCGATTCACCCATCTATTTAATGACCTAGCCTTATGTTGCTTAACCTTAACCTAGCAGTATGAACAACATTCACAGCTTTTTTGTCATTGGTGTATATATTAGTGAAGTTTATGTTATATTGAAGAAGGGACAAATTCATGCTAACAACAATTTATTAATAGTTAATTATTTGTCATAAAAAGTAAAGGATAAAAAATGGGTATTGTGGGTTATCTCTAAGAGATAAACATATACCATCACGAACCTTTTTGTAGACCTTGTTAATATGTACAATACTGTAGTACATTATTTTGATCTATCTCGTAGGGTTCAGCCAGCGTTTGCAATGTAAGCGCAAAAAAATGTGCTTATTTACGACATCACATTAGAAACCTCAAAAATTATCAGTGTTTCTCTACTATATTATGCATGTATTATACATATAAACCTTCCTTAAGAAACACTCTATATATTAATAAAAACCGCATCAAAATCCGTTGCGTAGTTTAAAAGATTTAAGCATACATAGGGACAGACAGACAGCGAGAGCGACTTTGCTTTATAATATGTATAGATATAGATAGATAGATATAGATGCACTAAAACAGTACATAGGTAATTAATTAATAGGCAATTAATTATTATTATTTTAGAAAATTAGCAATGTAATTTGAGAAATAAATATTATTCCGCATATATTCATTACATGCTCGAAAATTAATAAGTTAGTCATTTGTCATTTTCCATATAAATGGTTTCTGTAATGTTGTAACGGACATTATTTGACATCTTATAAATTATTTTTCGGTACGATGTCCCTTACACCCGTTACAGTTACCCTACAGCTCGTTACCTGAGAGATTATTATAACTCTTGACTTGTTATTTTATGTTTCTAACGAAATTATTACTATGACCAACATCGTGGCTATAAACAGCTACACAAACAGTAAAATAAGGAGCCCAGTTTTCACTTACTAAAATAAGGTAGATTACATTTTTGCGCGAATAATATTTATGTATATTTAACCATCAATTCCAGTACAGTTCAATAAAAAAAGACTAGCTGGACGTTAATTATATATATATCTACATCTACACTAATCTACACTAATATTATAAAGAGGAAAACTTTGTTTGTATGGTTGTAATGAATAGGCTCAAAAACTACTGGACCGTTTTTAAAAATTCTTTCACCTTTCTAAAGCTACATTATCCACGAGTAACATAGGCTAAATTTTATTTTGGAAAAAATAGGGTTAAGAAAGAAATCTAAAAAAATCGCACCAAAATTATTAGACTTCGCGCACGACTGCTGCGTAGGGAGCCGACCTCGCATCTGAGCTGCGCGGGTACCTTACTCATAGATCTAAACTCCACTCCCGCATGCGCACCCTCGCCTTGGTGACGCTCACTTCGCAACGGGCCGTGCAGCAGAAATCTTTTAATTTATAAGCAGTAATATTTTAATTTCGCCATTACTTCAAAACCAAATGTCCAATTTTAATCATTCAAAGACTAAATATTATCTACATAAACTGTACTTAATGATGAAATAATTTATTTTGATAAGGATTAATAGCATGAGTAAAATAAATGCGTTTAAATGTAGTCCAAACAAAATTCATGATTTTTAAATTAAAAAATGGTTGTTGGGCCTCACTCGACATAGATACGCGCGTGTGCCGCGGACTTTTTTGTAGATATTTATAAGATCTACAATTAATTAGAACATTTTATGGTTCTATCTTTTATAGTTTAGGCAGCGTACGCAAAATAAGTAACTTTTCTGGTTGATTTTTTACACCTTGTGTCCGAAAAAACCCAAATATCTTACGGAACCCTATTTTTTCCAAAATAAAATTTAGCCTATGTTACTCGTGGATAATGTAGCTTTAGAAAGGTGAAAGAATTTTTAAAAACGGTCCAGTAGTTTTTGAGCCTATTCATTACAACCATACAAACAAAGTTTTCCTCTTTATAATATTAGTGTAGATTAGTGTAGATGTAGATATATATATAATTAACGTCCAGCTAGTCTTTTTTTATTGAACTGTACTGGAATTGATGGTTAAATATACATAAATATTATTCGCGCAAAAATGTAATCTACCTTATTTTAGTAAGTGAAAACTGGGCTCCTTATTTTACTGTTTGTGTAGCTGTTTATAGCCACGATGTTGGTCATAGTAATAATTTCGTTAGAAACATAAAATAACAAGTCAAGAGTTATAATAATCTCTCAGGTAACGAGCTGTAGGGTAACTATAACGGGTGTAAGGGACATCGTACCGAAAAATAATTTATAAGATGTCAAATAATGTCCGTTACAACATTACAGAAACCATTTATATGGAAAATGACAAATGACTAACTTATTAATTTTCGAGCATGTAATGAATATATGCGGAATAATATTTATTTCTCAAATTACATTGCTAATTTTCTAAAATAATAATAATTAATTGCCTATTAATTAATTACCTATGTACTGTTTTAGTGCATCTATATCTATCTATCTATATCTATACATATTATAAAGCAAAGTCGCTCTCGCTGTCTGTCTGTCCCTATGTATGCTTAAATCTTTTAAACTACGCAACGGATTTTGATGCGGTTTTTATTAATATATAGAGTGTTTCTTAAGGAAGGTTTATATGTATAATACATGCATAATATAGTAGAGAAACACTGATAATTTTTGAGGTTTCTAATGTGATGTCGTAAATAAGCACATTTTTTTGCGCTTACATTGCAAACGCTGGCTGAACCCTACGAGATAGATCAAAATAATGTACTACAGTATTGTACATATTAACAAGGTCTACAAAAAGGTTCGTGATGGTATATGTTTATCTCTTAGAGATAACCCACAATACCCATTTTTTATCCTTTACTTTTTATGACAAATAATTAACTATTAATAAATTGTTGTTAGCATGAATTTGTCCCTTCTTCAATATAACATAAACTTCACTAATATATACACCAATGACAAAAAAGCTGTGAATGTTGTTCATACTGCTAGGTTAAGGTTAAGCAACATAAGGCTAGGTCATTAAATAGATGGGTGAATCGATTTGTATGAAATTTTGTGTACATATCGGGTAGGTCTGAGAATAAAATCGTAAAGTATATTTCATGCCGCTAGGTTTAGCAACGTTAGCCAAGGTCATTACATAGATAGGTGACGGGCGGCGGTGACTCCGAGGAGGACGGCGACGTTGCAAGCCCCGTCCCTGTGATCATGGTGCCAGGTTGCCGGGGGCTATAATGCGCACTGAGGGGTATTTGGTGCATATCCCACTGGAGGGCCCAGGTCTCCCCTCATATATGGCGATGCGACAGCCGCAGGGGTTTAAGTGGGTAAGAATCCCAGATACCAGATACCATGATTAACGAGGATATTTAGAACGAGAGGAGGGTGCAAGAGAGGAAAGAGAGGGAGAGGGGATTCGAGGAGAGAGTGATAGGGTGAGGGATTAAGGTAGAACAAGGGGAGAGTGAAGGGGAGCAAGGTGGTAGAAGAGAGAGGGGGACGGGGTTCAGAGAGGGGACAACGGATAGAGGAAGAGGGGGACTGTGACGGGGACCGAAGCGGGAAAGGGGAAAGAGAAAAGAGAGAATTAGAATTAGATTTTTCTTATAAGTGAGAGAGAGATGGAGAGAGAAATAAATCAAGGGAGGGGGGAGAAAAGGGGAGCAAATTGTAATAAAAGCGCGGGCGGAGCTGCGCGGGTCAGCTAGTATAGAATAAATAAATAAATAATTCAATAAATTTTCCACAAATAAGTAAGTGCTTTATTATTATACCAATGATGATATTATACTAATTTTATTTAAAAAAAAGTGGATATTATTTTTGTAAATTCATGAAAAAGCCGATGAAAAATTTCAACACTAGAGTGTTCAGAATCATGTACTGGATCCCTGGTATCAGTTTTCGGTACGATGTCCCTTACATCCTGTATAATATTTCATTTTAATTAAGATTTAGTTAGAAATACTTCATATAAGTTGAGTGTTGTTATTTTTGAAATAAACATTTTTGAAGTTCATTTATTTATATTTTTTATTTAATGCAGTGTCGTGTAGCTTACAATACATATACCTAAGCCCTCATAATAAGAGGAACGTCTCGTTATTTTGTAATCAATTTTATACAAAAAATAGACGAATCGCTCGTATCGTAATTCATTTCTATAAAAAAGACATTTGACATCGTATACTGTGCTTTTAATCAAAAGGCAGATGTCTCGCTCGTATTGTAACTTTTTTTATGCAATAGCATTTTACATTGTACATTTAATTAAATTTGTAATGCTGAGTAATAGTCATACGAAGATTAGCAATCATCTAAGAAATAGTTTAGCTATTGAGGTAGGTAGATCTCATAAAGTTTTATACTGATACTATGACTTATTTTATATTACAAGAACATAGAATTTTGCACATAAATATCTGGCAACATTGGGGCGGGTGTGAGGCGGCAGCGGTGCGGCGACCCGCGCAAATGACGCGGAAAAGATGCGGGGAATGATGCCCTCTTGATCAGAGAATAGCGCTTCTGTCATATACCATATAGGTAGGTACATACATCTACACCCTCGCCACATATTGCTTTATTTTTTAAGAAATGCATGAATAGGCTCGGTTCGGTTCGGTGACGGAAAACATCGTGAGTAACTGACAAATGACGTGTGAAGTCCGCCAACCCGCACTTGGCCAGCGTGGTGGACTACGGCCTAAGCCCCCTCATCTTGAGGGGAGGCCCGTGCCCAAGAGTGGGACATAAACAAAGGCTGGTATTATTATGAATAGGCTAACGTTTTTATACATGACTAACATGCGTTAGTCGCATCTGCCACAACCAACGACTTCCGCCTTTAAGTTCAAAAGATACTTAATAATTGAATATGCCTGTGGCATACTAAGAGCTTATAATAATAATAAATTCTTTATTTTCAAGTATCACGACTCATAGTGTTAGGTAACAATATTGGGTAACATTTGCTAAATAATAATTAATAAATAGTGTTGGCAACACCCAACAAATTTAGAATAATTTTTATTTATTATAACGGCAACACTTACATTACATTCTTCTAACTAATCGACTGTGCATGGTGTATAATATAAAATTGTATTAATTGCAATAAATCAGTGTGTTTACCAAGAGTGCCATTTCATTGAGCTTCCATCGACTTGCCATCCACCAGCCCAAAACCTACAGTCCAACGAAGGCTAACTTTCTACAAATAGTGTATAAATATTATATAACAATATTATATTAATAAATCATTGCTTCAAAATTCCAGCTACAATTTTGTCCAGTCTATCAGCAATCATACCCAGATGGCTGTTAGCGCTTTCTCGCGCCCTGCGCACCAGGGATGCGCATCTTTTTCGCATCATTGCAAAAAAGCAGTCAACATGCAATTCAGCAAACATCCCTGATGCACTACAGAAGCGAGGTAGCCCCATCAACACTCTAAAGGCGTTGTAGTACTGTACTCGAAGGGCACTGTACGATTTCTGTGTAAAATGTACCCACAGGCTACAGGTGTAAAATGAGGTACAGTAAGCTCTAAAAAGGGTTCTTTTGACATCTCTAGAAGCTCGCGCGAACCTGCGGGCAATCATATTTGCCCTAACCGACAGCGCCCTTCGCTCTCTCTCAATATCGTCATCATCTTTGAGGCTAGTGGTCAAAATGTGCCCAAGGTACTTGAATTTGTGCTCCCTTAATAAGGGAACATTATTGAGCCTTATCGGTGGAACATTTTCAGGGTATTTTCCACTAGCCCCAAACACCATAACGACACTCTTTCTTATGACAAAAACTAACTTTCATCATCAGACGATCAATGTTGAACAAAGGTTTCCTAAGTAGGGAGGGGTTGTCATAATTCCCATTCTTGGCAGGCGTCTTTGGGATCGCAGTATAGGTGGTAGGAAATCCAATATAAAGACGCTGCAGCCCGTCTTCTTGTATTCCCTTAGTCGCCTCTAACGGACACCCAACGGGAGGAGATGGGAGGGTGGTATTCTTACCCGGACATCCCACGGGTCACTAACTAACTTTATGACACACATAAATGGACTAAGTTGGTACTGAATCTATTATAATTTATTTTCCGTATTATATTTAAAACATTTGGTTTGCTTCTTCATTTATAGTAATAAGGACAGCTAAGGACTGGAACATTTTGCCTGCGTCGGTTTTCCCGCCCGATTATAATGTGGGTGTCTTTAAGACTAGAGTGAATAGGCTTTTAATAAGCTAGTGTGTTTAGCCATCCTCGATTGCGTCGCCGCTTTCCATCAGGTGGGACTGCAGTCAAGCACTAGCTTATCAGTGTTAAAAAAAAAAAAATTCATGTCAATTTGAACTGTGTCTGAGTACATTTTGTAATTTTTTTAAACATATATGCTAGTGTTTGACTGCAGTCCCACCTTATGGAAAGTGGCGACGCAATCGAGGATGGTAAAACACACTAGCTTATTAAAAGCCTATTCACTCTAGTCTGAGAAGACACCCACATTATAATCGGGTGGGAATACCGACGCTAATTTCCTATGTGTATTAATTAATTAATTTCCTATATGTTACACAATTGTGAAGTAAATACGTAATAATAATAATAATACCAGCCTTTGTTTATGTCCCACTGCTGGGCACAGGCCTCCCCTCAAAATGAAGGTGTTTAGGCCATAGTCCACCACGCTGCCCAAGTACGGGCTGGTGGACTTCACACGTCATTCGAAAGCTAGTTAGGCTTTCTTGGACATGCAGGTTTCCTCACGATGTTTTCCTTCACCGAAAGCTAGTAACAATCGCACAAAGACGATTCACACATGATTAATGAACTAAATCAGAGGTGCGAGCCGGGGTTCGAACCTGCGCACCTTGTTTCCAAGTCAAGCGCTCGCCCACTGAGCTGTTACAGCTACGTAAATACGTAAATCTTACATAAATCACAGAAACAAGAAGAAATGCTCGATACACGTATTCAAAATTGGAAAGCAAACATGATATCAAAATAACATTCGAACAATTGAAAATAAATGTAAATCCTCCTGGCTTGTCCTTATCTTTAAGTAAACACGTGCGCCGGTACGATAACAGCGATTCCACGAACCCCAAAAATCTATATAATATCCATGAATAATATCTTTGTCATATTTGCCAATTGAGACAATAAAGACATTCAATCGACCATTCAAGCTGCTACCGGTTCTGCCAAGTTTGATTGAATGCAATTATCTTAAGGGGTTCGTATTAGCGGTTCGCAGCGTGCTTCCTCCCCTCGGTAAGTGATATCGTATTATATTAATAAGTCGTTTAGCAAACCCCTGCAGTGTTTGTTGGGCGAACTTGCACCGGCCCTATTATCCGAACGATATTTATACATCCTTCCTCTATTTTACTTACGATTAGAATAGTGTACAGTAATAATAATAATAAAAAAAATACATTATAATAATGTCCTCCTGGCCGATATGACTATAGCATGTAATCTTACAAGATCAGCCATCTACGCGATAGATAAATAGTATTGTGCACAACTGCACAAGTGCTTTCGTAGACACAAGTGCACTCTCTCTTCCTTTACTCTCACAAATCGTTGGGACGGAAGACTTACATGACCGGGGAGAGGTCAGACGCAGGACCGACTTTTAATGTTAAAAGTAGGACGAGAATGTCCTAGCCTTATGGGAAGATCTACACAAAGATTTTGCTCCCCGCGGGATTTGTACGGAGGCCACTAGTGTTAAGTACTCTATAATGAACATTAAGGTTAAATTAGCAGTCAATAGAAGTCTGTTTAAGAACTATTTTCTATAATATTTACGTTGGCAAAGGCTTTCGGCATATTGCTCTAAAGTGCTCCAAGTTTGAGGTTCCGGGTCTACTAATAATTTTCGGCGTAGACATTTTGCCGGCTATTTTGGCGCGGAAATGATATTTCGGCGAGAAAGGAATTTCTTCATCAAATTGGAGCCTCGAAACCACTTCTATTATGTATTGTACACGTATAATCAACATTTCTGTTTAATGATTTTCATGTTGACTAGAGGATGAAAAAGCGAATTTAATGTTCGCACCAAGTACCTACTGTTTTTGATTCCCAGCCTGCTCAAAGTTTTTGTTATACGTTTTTTTACTAAATGGCAAGTCGCTGGTTAAAAAGAACTCAACATTGCTTATGAAACTTAAGTATACGCCTATGATAACCCCTTTTTAGGTGTAGTGTGAATTATGAAGTTTGATATCATCAATATTTTTGAAATTATCCTAAAATGGCTACTTCGGAAAAAGCTTAACTAGAAAATAAAACTTATTGTCTCTAATAGCGGCTGCTATTATTATTTTGTGCAAAAAATCAATATTTTTCACTCCTATAATTATTAACAGTAACATAACGGCACGTCATATGATATTATTCCTTGGCAATAAATATACATAAATATGTACCATATACTCTATTAACGACTTTACTCTCCTGCACAAGGGTGCAGTCTAGCAAAAACAGTCTAAACTATAACTGCATCGATATAATATTTAAACTAGATTTGGTGTCATGGTACAAAAAGTGGTAGCGAGAAATAGCGCCCTTGTGTCGCTATTTCTTTACAAGCCATAGCCTGACAAAATTATTTTTGCCGATAGGAGTGTCGCTACTGTCTATATGAAACTGTCAAACTACACGTCATTATCATAACAAAACCGTTAGTTCATGTTTCCGCCACCAGCACAGATAAGTTTGCAATCCGCGACCACATTTTAGATGTCATTTTGTTCGTGAATGTTTATCTAGTTTATATATTATATCGATGTATAACAGTCACAGATTAAAGTAACAATTCATCTCCCCCGTGACTTAGCCATTATTTCCTTCACGCGTTCTGAAATTGAATTTTGTTTTATTTATGTATTAATATCAACAGATCTCCCCTACCCGCGTTATCTGGCGTCGTTCCATCCCCATCAGTGGGTGCGATCCCGCTGACGCGTCATTTTTACCCGTGACCCGTGAAAAAATAATGAAGCAAAACGTTCAGACGAAGTGTGGAGGGTAATGTGGATGATATTATACAGGGTGTAAGGGACATCGTACCGAAAAAAAATTTATAAGACGTCAAATAATGTCCGTTACAACATTACAGTAACCATTTAAATGGTAAATGACAAATGACTAACTTATTAATTTTCGGGCATGTAATGAATATATGCGGAATAATGTTTATTTTTCAAATTACATTGCTTATTTTCTAAAATAATAATAGTTAATTGCCTATTAATTAATTGCCTATGCACTGTTTTTGTGAATAAAGAATAAATAAATAAATAAAAACACAAATAATTAATTAATTGTTTTTAAATTAAAATTAGGCTTTATTATTATACCAATAATGATGTTATACTAATTTTATTTAAAAAAAGTGAATTTTTTTTTTGGAAATTCATGAAAAAGCCGATGAAAAATTTCAACACTAGGATGTTCAGAATCGTGTTCTGGATCCCTGGTATCGGTTTTCGGTACGATGTCCCTTACACCCGTTATATGTTGCGTCTCGCTGTACATCAGTAGGTACCCGTCGTCATCCTCAGATATAAATCAAACCCAAGATTGAGGTATTATATTCTAGAAGGGCCATCTCAGCTAAATTATTTCACACTAGCATAAGTTTCTGCGCACAATAAATCTGTGACGTATTTATTATGAGACGTAGACGGACAGAGTGGCCGCCAAAACTCGTAAAGCTGATTATGTCATATTATTATGTAATTTGGTTGAGATGTCTCATCTAGCACCTACTCGTACTATACCATAATTTCCAAGATTATGGTCATGCTAACCGTCTTACTAAAAATATGTACCTGCCTTTCAAAATGGCATTGTCGTATAAACAAGTAACTGCAGTAATAATAGCTCTCTTGGTAAAAAGTAATAGGTATAAAGAACCCTGATCAGGAATACAATTTATTTCATAAACGGATATATTTTTTAAATAGATTTTAATTAAACATAGTTAACAAACAAATATTGAATCTTACCCTTACATCCTTAGCCTTAATTTTTAACAAGAATAAACCTTAAATAAATAAGCATCGGTACAAAAAAGACGACCAAATTAATTAGGAGCTACGTTGTCACAGACAGACACAGGCTTCAATCTATAATAGGCCTGCTTGCGTCGAAGTTAAAAATACCTAAGTAAAGCGTCATTTGTACCAAATAAAAAAAAACATTTGGATCAAGAGCAGTTATTAATTTTGACCAATTATAGTAATCGATCTCAATAATCTATACTTATAGTAAAACTGTAACAGGTCCAATTCTGTACATTTAAGATATTTAGAAAATTATGTTTGGAGGGCATTCTATAACCGATACTAAAGCCAAAAATGTTTTATTTTTTATTTTTGTCTGTCTGTCTGTCTGTCTGTATCTCGGCTGAGCATCACGCCGAAACTACTGGATGGATTGAAACGAAACTTGGCATGATTTGAGTTAATACTCCTAGGTAGGAAATAAGATACTTTTTATCCCGATATTCGACACGGTTCCCTTGGGAGAGGGGACTAAAGTCAAAATGTGTACTTGGTTATACGCTTGCTCCGATTTTAACAATTTATCATTATAATTATAATAAATATTTGTAAGGGAACACTCATAGACAGTTGTTATCAAGGTTTTGTAATCGATCGGATTAAGCAACGTTAGGTAAGGTCATTAAATAGATGGGTGACCGTTTAACGCCATTTGAACTAAAGGTCTCCGTGCTTCGGAAGGCAACTACAAAGTGGGTCCAAGTTTTTACCCGACTTTAAAAAAGGAGGTTTTGTATTCTATGCGAATGTATACTAATGAAAGTTTAGTTAACGTAAACACAGCGCGGGCGGAGCTGCGTGGGTCAGCTAGTGTATTTATAAATAAGATTTTTATCTAGACATTCCTCTTAAATTCTCTATCGTAGAATATAACTTTCAATTTAGACCGACTATCTTTTTGCCTTTTTATGTGCTAGATTTATCGGCAAATGTGTCTCAGGGTGGCGAAGGGTAAAGGGTAGTTACTTTTAAATTCTTTTGTACGAAGAAAAACGCTTAGACCATTTAGTGCTAATCTCGCAGACTAGGCTGAGTCGTAAGCGCATAAAGATAACGAAGGTCAAATCCTTTTCACGGGCGGCGAAGAAAAGGGATCCGACATTTACAGACTGATAAATATCACAGGCAATAATCCAGCCAGCACAAACAGGCCCTCGGCCTTATTATTTAAATAATAGACATAATGGATTCGTTATCATTCGTTAATCACAACAAAGTTATCGCCCCCACCCAACCCGACGTAACGACATCGCGTCCCCGACACAAACAAATAGCTCTCACGCAAATTGAATACAAGATATAAATCTAGCGCTCTCCTAATAACATGCGGTGGATTTCTCAACGGGCCGTTTTATTTCAGCCCCACAAAGCTTTCGACCCAGTAAATCCGGCGATATCTCGGCGAATGCGACGGAGTGCCACTGGCGTTCGTTTCGCGGGACGCACTTTAAATTTTCCGTCTCCGAAAGGATATCGCTTTGAAATTTAAAACGCCGACGCGCCTTCCCCATGGAAACATAAGTGCTTGGCGGAGGCGGTGGCGGGGGTGGTTCTTCGCCGCGGTGCAAGTGGCGCGCGCTCGCGGGGACATTCACACTAGAGATGGGCAAGGAGAAAAAGTATCGATAATTTTCGTATCAAAATGTCTATATAATGCGTAGGTCTCATGGGAGCTTTTACATAGTATCAACAACATCCAGAAACAGTATCGATATTTATTGAGCAAATTTAAATGATTACTCGATATTTAATTTTAGTTACAGGAACTCAACAATGAAAACATGACGCTTTGTTAATCAACATAAAAACTAATAGATCCCTCACAGAGAAAAAATCAGATTTTATAATATCGATGATCCCCGACGAAAAAAGAGGCGTACGTACTATTTGACGTTTTTTTTAAAGGTTTAATTGGGATGGATCATAGACATGTTTAATAAAAATCTGTTCAGCCGTTTATTGTGTGCATTTTCTTGTGTCGTTTTTAATTTATAAATTTATACATGTTCAAAACAAACGTTTCATAGATCAGATACAGTATATTAGGTAATTATTTCACAAAAAATATCGATATTTTTAACTTAACATGTTTTTAAGAGTCACATCACACAGTCGTAGATTTGCATAATGTCGCCACTTAGCATGTTCCCCACTCCACTGCGGCGATGAAGCGATATGTGGAATTCATTATCAAATGCACAAAACTCAAGCTATATAAGAACTTTTTGGCATAAATGTTTCCAGTGTTAATTTTAATTATTACGATTCAAGCGGAAAGCGCTTCGTTAAAAGCTTCATTTATTATTAAACCAACTACGAACTACGAGAAATGCGCTGAGAGCGTTTAGCAGGTTGCGCCTCTACTTGTTTTTTGCAATAAAGCGTTTTAATTAAATTTCCCCGTGCTCAGCGTTTAGAGACTCACCTAGGATTCTATTATTAATTATAGGCCTTGACACTTTGGTTAGGCGCTTATAGTATGTGGCATAAGCATGTGGCATATAAGAGCAGGTTTAAGATTATTTTGTAATTAGACGTAGGACAAGAGTCCATGTTACATATGTAATTCAGATAACGAAGGGTCCGTTGGTCTAGTGGTTACACTCTGCTACCCAATAGTTCGTGGGTTCGATTCTCACCCAAAAGTAAACATTTGTACGGTTTTTTTTTCATATATTATAGTCTGGTTATCAAAGTGTACAGGCCTTGCCTAGTTAGGGATAAGATGACTGGGTTTGTGGTTCCTCCTAAGATATTATGATATTACTAGCTGACCCACGCAGCTCCGCCCGCGCTGTGTTTACGTTAACTAAACTTTCAATAATATAAATTATAGATATAAATTATAGCATAGAATACAATACCTCCTTTTTTAAAGTCGGTTAAAAAGTTGGACCCACTTTGTACTTGCCCTCCGAAACACGGAGACGTTTAGTTCAAATGGCTTTAAACGGTCACCCATCTATTTAATGACCTTACCTAACGTTGCTTAACCTGATCGATTTCCAAACATTGTTAACAACTGTCTATGGGTGTTCCCTTACAAATATTTATTATAATTATAATGAAAAATTGTTAAATCGGAGCAAGCGTATAACCAACTACACATTTTGACTTTAGTCCCCTCTCCCAAGAGAACCGTGCCGAATGTCGGGATAAAAAGTATCCTATGTCCTACCTCGGAGTATTAACTCAAATCATGCCAAGTTTCATTTCAATCCATCCAGTAGTTTCGGCGTGATGCTCAGCCGAGATACAGACAGACAGACAGACAGACAGACCAAAAAAAAACATTTTTGGCTTTAGTATCGGTTATAGAATGCCCTCCAAACATAAGTTTCAAAATATCTTCAATGTACAGAATTGGACCTGTTACAGTTTTATTATAAGTATAGAAGATTATTAAAAACTACTCATCATTTGACTTCGGTGATCGGGCTGTCTTTTGTACTCGATATAAATTAATGATTGACCGCAATCCATCCGCAATCCCACTTTCTGCTAAGTGTTATCAAACGAAAGATACAGGGTTTTTCAATTGGCGCGGGTAGATTTGGCGGCCTGGGGGGCAATTCAACTAACATAAATGTTGACTGAAACGAAACTAAACCATAGCGTTTGACTGTTTTCCTATTCTACTAAGTGCTAACGATCGACGTTAAGTTTAGATTCAGTTTCAGTCAACGATCGGTTTAAAATTTAACAAGTTCTATTCTGTTAGAACACGAACTAAACGTAAACGTAATTGAAGCTAAGCGCTCCATCTGTCAAAATTAACGGTTGAACTTACGTTATTGTGCCTAGACTTTTTCTCAACCGAAACTAAACTATTATTGTTTCAAAGTCTGCCATCACGTTTGTTTAACTTTTAATCCAACTTAAAAATTATGTTTTACATGAACGTTATTGAAATTGCCCATGAGGCTGACTTATGAAGAGTTAGACGTAGAAATGTTCTTTAGAGACTTCGCAACTGTGCTTTCAACTTAACTGGTCGAGAATTTATAAAGAATACAGACTAAATAAAAGCCTGGCAAGATCCCTTATTGCGGAGATCAGCCCGTATATGCCAGCCCGACTTCGTTCCGACAGCATTGATACGGAGACAAAGGTAAGAATTTAACGTATTAATTAAATAAAATTTATTTGATATTGCTAACAAATACCTGTAAAACACAGGCAAAAGCAATCATAAAAGCAAAAAGATACAAAATGTATGTGTTTTTAGATCTTGGTGGCACTAGCATTCTATGTGACAGGCTCAAACCAGACACTAGTTGGTCAGAGTCTCATTCAATATCACAACCTTCCGTTTCTCGGGCTATACATCAAGTAACATTTAAAAAATATGGGAATTTTCCTTCTTGTAAAGAAATCCGTGATGATATAAAAAGGAGGTATGTATTATAGATCACATTATTAATTTAAAGTACTGAACTATCAGTTTTTGTCAAAGAAAAATTTAATGCAATATTATTTGCAGGTTCTATAATAAATTTAATGCTATATTGCTTGCAGGTTCTATAATAAATTTGGCATGCCTGGTGTTCTAGGATGTATTGATGGCACAAATGTAGCTATAGTTCCACCATCAGAACATGAAGAAAGATTTTATAGCAGGAAAGGTTATCATTCCTTAAGTACCTTAATTGTAAGTTCTTTATTAATATTTTACTGTATATGTACTGAAGATATTATAACAAATATATAGGTATAGTAGGTTATTTGTGTATATAGTTAATTAAAGAAGTTTGTTTCAGATTTGTGATTGTGATGCTAGGATAATGTGCGTTGATTCCTGGATCAACACATGATAGTACTGCATGGAACAACAACCCACTACAAAACGCATTAGACAGAGTACTCAATACCTCTGCAGAAGATTTTTATTTACTAGGTACTTTGTAGATTAGTTGCACACATTGTTTTGAACCTTTGATTGCATGTTGTAAATTCTAAATGCTAAAATATTTCCTTCCAGGTGATTCTGGATTTCCATTGAGATGGCTGTTGATGACCCCAATATTAAATTCTGCTTTCAACACTCCTGAAGCATTCTATACTGACATGCATATGACAGTGAGGAATGTTGTGGAGAGGTGTATTGGTATTTTATTAGAATTAGGTATGCAAACTATTATACATTACAGTAAAATAAAAATAAAAACAATTTACTATTAATTATTTATTGTAAGAATACATACATGATATAATTATATTACAGGTGTTTATTAGTGGATAGAAAGCTGCACTACAAGCCTAGAGTTGCAGCAAAAATAATTAATGCATGTTGTGTCCTGCATAACATAGCGCTTCAAACTAATCAGGAGCCAGATTATACTGAAGAGGATTTAGAAGCATGCCAGCATTAATACTGCTTGCCTAGCAACAATGGAACGAAGAAGGACAAGACATAATGATCAATTACAACGAGGGTATATCTATCAACAGGATTTGGTGTCCCGCTTGTGGAGACAAAGAAATCAAAACTAGTTATTTTTCAAATCAAATCATCTTTATTTGCTGACTTTATTTCTTTGTGATCTTTTTGTATTAAAATATAGTATAAAAATATTATAGTATAAAAATGTCAGCTATCTCGTTTGTTTTTAATCCCGACCAAGAACGAGGAGTGTTTTAAGTTTGACGCCTATATCTGTAAGAAAACGGTAACCTTTACCAGGTTCTGATGATTATCAGCAAGAAGGTGGTAACAGGATCTCGGCCGCAATAAACGTAGACCCACCAAGTTCGAGCTTGTTGGATAGGTCTCGACGAGTAGTTGCTAGAAAATGGTGATCAGGGTCTGATGAAGGAGCAGCAAGGTGGTGACGGGATCTCTGCACCAATAAACGTAGACCCACCGAATTTGGGCTCCTTGGGTAAGTCGACGAGTCGTTGCTAGAAAACGGTGATCAGGGTCTGATAATGGAGCAAGAAGGTGGTTAAAGGATTTCTGCACCAATAAACCTAGACCCATTGAGTTTGGGCTCCTTGGGTAGATCTCGACGAGTCGTTGCTAGAAAACGGTGATCAGGGTCTGATGATGGAGCAAGAAGGTGGTTAAAGGATTTCTGCACCAATAAACCTAGACCCATTGAGTTTGGGCTCCTTGGGTAGGTCTCAACGAGTAGTTGCTAGAAAAATGGTGACCAGGGTCTGATGATGGAGCAGGAAGGTGGTCACAAGATTTCTACACCAATAAACGTAGACCCACTAAGTTTGGGCTCGTTGGGTAGTTCTCGACGAGTAGTTGCTAGAAAAATGGTGATGAGGGTCTGATGATGGAACATGAAGGTGTTCACATAATCTCTGCACTAATAAAAGTAGACCCATCGAATTTGGACTCGTTGGGTAGGCTGCTCCATGATCAGACCCTGATCACCATATTTTTAGCACCTATGTACTCGTCGAGACCTATCCAACGAGTCCAAATTCGGTGGGTCTGCGTTTATTTGTGCAGAAATCCTGTGACCACCTTCCTGCTCCATCATCAGACCCTGGTCACCATTTTTCTAGCAAATACTCGTCGGGACCTATTCAACGAACCCAAACTCGATGGGTCTACGTTTATTGGGGCCGAGATCCTGTTACCACCTTCTTCTTGATCATCAAACCGTCATATCATTGGATTTACATACTCGTATGTTCTAAATTTCAGATCTTTCGGACTAACAGAAGTAATGAAATATATCTATTGTATACGAAATATCCCTACCTCGACTCGGAAAAGAGCTGATGGTGTTCAAACGGCTGGACCGATTTTCATGAAGTATAGCTAAAAACCATCTCGCTTATACTATCTTTCAAATAAAAAAAACCGCATTCAAATCTGTCCACTGGTTGGATGCAGCATTTTCAGCTATAAAGGTGTATGGAAACCCAGTAATGTTTCGATATGTTTCAATTGTAGTTCGGTTATGGTTCAGTTTGCGTTTTGGTTGGAGTTAAGTTAAGGTTTAGTTTAAGTTTGTTATTTCAACTAGTGGAATAACTTTTTACGTCATTATCGAATGACAACTGCAATCTAACGATTACTAAACCGAAACTAAACTTTAACCGTTGTAAATTAGTTGAATTGCCCCCCTGTGGCGGCCATTCTGTTTTGGTTACATATATAAAATGTTTTGTTTATTATTCAGTTGCTTTTGCCAAATTACCATAGCAAGTTACACAGTTGAACGGTACGTTCAAATGATAAGATTTTACTATCAAAATGAGTGTTTTTAGTGGTGTGCGCATTGCGCTGAAATAATATCGCAGCGCATTTTTGCATTATTGACTGTGTTAACAGGCAAAATTGCCGTATATGGCACGACACCAACCCACTCAAGTTCATTCTCGAAAAATTACCGCTTGGTATATGGATTTTGGGCGGGTCGCGCCATTGGTCCGTGCTTTTTCGAAAACGACGTTGGTGGGGCGGTCACCGTCAACGGCTATCGCTACAGAACGATGATAACCAATTGGGTATTTGTTTTTTTTTTTGTGATAAATGGAAAGATCATAAGTATATAAGTTTTATAATAAAACAATTTTTTGTTTTTTTTTTCGCAATAATTCAAAAGTTATTTCAAAATAAAAAATATAATTTTTGAATCCAGTACCGGAAACACGCCGACCTCCTGAACAAACCCGAGCTAGTGTGACGTCATAATGTTAAAGCTATTTAATAACAGTACAGCGTTAACGGCTATTACACTTGACTAGACAACAATATTGAAAATTTATTGCTAAAAAACGACTCTGAACAACGCTGAACGACGACACTGAACGTCACTGAGCGTCACTGAATGACACTGAACGTCACTGAACGGCACTGAACGACACTGAATGACACTGAACGACGACACTGAACGTCACTGAACGTCACTGAACGACACTGAACGACACTGAACGTCACTGAACGACACTGAATGACACTGAACGACACTGAACGTCACTGAACGTTCGTTCAGCTGAGTCGTTCAGCGCTGTTCAGCGTCGTTTTTTAGCAATAAATTTTCAATATTATTGTCTTGTCAAGTGTAATAGCCGTTGACGCTGTACTGTTATTAAATAGCTTTAACATTATGACGTCACGACTATGGTGACCAATCATGGTGCGTTTATAGTCACGTAAAATTTCATCAATTTTTGATTGTTTAAATTGATCCATACGGACTTAGACGACATGTGTTTCCAGCAGGACGGCGGGACGACGTTTGAGGGTAAAGTTATCTCACGCATGTGAATTGGCCACCAAGGTCATGCGACTTGACCCCGCTAGACTTTTTGTGGTGGGGTTTCTTGAAGTTGCAGGTCTATGCAAATAAACCACAATCAACTGATGCCCTAAAGGTGAATATAACACAGACACCGCTCAAATTCAGCCGGATCTATACGAAAGAGTCATTAAAAACTGGATCACTCGGATCCGTGGCACCGTAAAAAGTCGAGTCATTTGATAGATGTCATATTTTACACTTAATGGCACATATGGGCCTTACAAATAAAAAATCATAATTTGTAAATACCTCACACAGCTTGTTTTATTTTATATCAACATCTATCTGCCCTTATTGAAAAACCCTTTAGAAGCGTGCAGCTCTCTAAGGCCTCATTTACGGAGACGCGAGGCGTCGCGCATAGCGTGTGGCGTGGCGTCTCGCGGCGCGTCGGACGTTTTTATTGTTTACGTAGCGGCGGCGCGTGAAGCGGCACGTATCATCGCACGCGTAAACACAGACTTATAGCAATATATGATGCTGTTTATAGAGACGCGGGGCGGGAAGAGTGGCGGTGCACGACGCTGGCAACGGCGGTGTAGCTCACTTTTTAACATACAATTTTCTTCTAAAAAAAAATCGATCATATCATACTCCATTGCGATGGTGACTACGTCTGTATTGCACGATTACCAAATAGACTGGCAGAAGGTTCCGCCACAGGCATAGCTTCATCGAGAATCGCCGCTGCGTGCGCCGCCGCGATTAACGCCGTGTGGGACGTCCGCGATCCGCGGGCTCCGCCGTAAAACACGCTCCATTTCAAGCAAACGCGTGTAAAATCGCTTCTCCGTAAACGCACTCATACAACGCCCTACATTTGAATTGAGTGCGGGCCGCGCCGCCACACGCGACGCGCGACGCCCCGCGCCTCCGTAAATGAGGCCTAAGGGCTCACGGTAAAATGTCTGTGTTAGAGAAAGCACAAAATAACCTTCGGAGACGCTGGACGTTCGGGGTGTGGGTTCTGGCGGACGTCCATTGTATACGGCGGCGACTCCGAGGAAGAAGGAAGCGGGGTTGCGACCTCCGTCCCCGTGAGCACCGTGTCAGGTTCCCGGGCGGCTATTATTCACCCCCCGGTGGCATCAAACGGCATAGAGGGGTTTTTGCTGTAGATCTCACCGGAAAGTCCAGATCTCATCTCTCATGTGCCGCTGCGCCAGCCGCGAGGAAGGAATCCCACATACCCCAGTTAAATCCCCTGTGGATTTCCCAGGTACCTATTAAACGAGCGAGAACTAAAATAGGCACAAAATAAATAAGTAGTATATATACCGCTGTATAAACAAGGGATGAACCGTCAGCTGCCAGCAATAACGACGCATACATGTTAAATTTTGTTCCCCAAATAAATATTTTTATAAAAATCTAAAATTATCAAATAAATCGTTTTCTTCAAGATCTGTAGAGGAGCGGTAAATCTACGTCGATGATTAGTTTAGGTTGAATTGAAAACATTTCATATTCAAAAGAAAACGTTCTTCGACTAGCAACAACATTCGTGAGATTATTTTGTATTTTTATATAAGTAAATAAATTATTCGTATTTCGTCGACATTTTATATTAGTTGTACGAATTTTCACGAACCCTTTCGCAATAGCTGAACTGGAAAAATAACCGTAGTTCTGGGTCTCTCTCTTTTATTTTAATCCATAAACCATTCCGATTCTAGTTGATAGAATCTGGTGATTAAGCCTTAGATGGAAGCAGGCCTTGATATAACGTATAAAATTTTAACGTTACTCTTTAGTCAACAGCTGTAACGAACGTACTTATCAGTAATATTAATTATCGTTTATGAAGCTAAAATAGTGAGGATCGCATCGATGAGGTGCTACCGATAGCAGCTAAACTTTACCTAAATGTTAACTAAATTTTTGGCTGTAGGTACTTAGCTACCAGACCTAATCTCATCCCGATGTAACGGTATCCAGATAAACCCGATGTTGGGCTTTTGAGATACTTTCTAATTAACTGTACTTATCTGTACCATCATACTTATAATAAAACTGTAACAGGTCCAATTCTGCACATTGAAGATATTTTGAGAATTATTTTTGGAGGGCATTCTATAACCGATACTGAGGCCGAACATGTATTTTTTTTTAATTTTTGTCTGTCTGTCTGTCTGTATCACGGCTGAGCATCACGCCGAAACTACTGAATGGATTCAAATGAAACTTGGCATGATTTGAGATCTTACTACGAGGTAGGACATAGGATACTTTTTATCCCGTAATCTAGCATGGTTCTTTCGGGAGAGGGGATTAAAGTCAAAATGGGTGCTTGGTCAGATTTTATCAATTTTTCTTTTTAATATAATAAATATTAGTAAGGGAACACTCATAGAGAGTTGTTATCAAGGTTTTGTAATCGATCGGGTTAAGCAACGTTAGGTAAGGTCATTAAATAGATGGCTGACCGTTTAACGCCATTTGAACTAAACGGGTCCGTGCTTCGGAGAGCAAGTAAAAAATGGGTCTCAGTTTTTAACTGACTATAAAAAAGGAGGTTATGTATTCGATGCGATGTCTGTTTTTATAAGTTTAGTTAACGTAAAAATAGCGCAGGCGGAGCTGCGTGGGTCAGCTAGTTTTAAATATAAATAAAGAAAAATAATCTAACCCTACTTTTTTTAGTTACATATTAAAATGTTTTTTAATTAACCCATTTTATGGCTATCTAGTGTAGGTTTACGATATATTAGTACATAATTTTTTTTAGAATCTTATCTTTAGTTCCCTAGATTAATCGCCTATAAAAAATAAACTTTTACTATTAGCAGCAGAATAAAAAGTCTTCCTACGAAACGGAGAAGGAAAAAAATTCCTTGTATGAAACTGGTTACGTAGAACTGGTTTCGTACGCGGCCGAAGCGGACGAAAAACGTCCGCTGCTGAACAAAGGCCTCCCCCTTAGAAGGGAGGGGTTGCCATAATCCCCACGCTTGGCAGGCGGCTTGGGGATCGCAGTTAGGGTTGCCAACTTTTTTTGACAAAAAAAACGTATAAAATGGTTTGGATAGGAAAAAATAAAGTATTTGGAAGAAAAAATAAAGTATTTTTCAAATTTTGTTTTTATTGCTTTAAAAACGTATTTTTGTGTGCTTTTAGCATATGCTAACAATTTTTTGTATTATTAACCGACTTCAAAAAGTACGAGGTTCTCAATTCGTCTGTAAGTATATATATATATATATATATATATATGTATGATCACGCGTAACTCTGGCAATTATGAACCGATTTGAAAAATAATTTCTTCCATCCATTCTTCACAACCGGATAAGAACTTCCTGGAGGAATTTATCTGGTAAAAACCATAAAACTGATGTTCTCCATTACATTATACTCTGACAAATATGAATCGATTTCGATGATTCTTTTTTTTATTTGAGAGAGTAAACTAGTATGATGATTCCATGCAAATTTCATTACGACCGGATAAATTGTTTCTGAAGAAACATGAATGATTATAGCCTACCTAGGTCATTTTACCGTCTTCGATGGTTCAATCTTTATGTACTATGATAATAATAATAATATCCTGGGACAATTCACACACGGTCATCTGATCCAAACTAGGCAGAGCCTGTACTATGGAACCAGACAACTGATACTAATACATATATACTTTTTTTTTGTAAATACATACTTATATAGATAAAACACCCAGACACTTGGTGGGAATCGCACCCACGACCTTTTGGTTAGCAGACAGGGTCACTAACCTCTAGACCAACGGGCCCGTCGAAAATTATCACTAAAAAGTATTAAAAAAAAATTAAACGACTTCAATAATAATTTTTTCAATATTTTTGTTTTACGCATCACTGTAAAGGTTGAAAATAAAGTATTTTCACATACTTTATTTGTATGCAAAAGTATAAAGTATAATTACCACAAATAAAGTAGGATACGTTATTATAAAGTATGGTTGGCAACCCTAATCGCAGTATAGGTGATAGGATAGAAAAACGCTGCTGCCCGTCTTCTGCTATTCACTTAGTCGCCTCTTAAGGACAACCAACGGGAGGAGACGGGTGGGTGCTACTCTTACCCGGACACCCCACGGGGTAAGCAGTGTCTTTATCAATTCCTTCTTATATTTCATCTATCTTTTCTTTTTTATTGTCTGTATATAAATTATAAAATAAATAAATAAACTATGCATAATGCAAAATAAATAAATAAACTATAGTACATACTAGCAACTCGTGTGACTACATTTTTATACTGTACATAATATGTAGTACATAACTATATCAAATCATGTTCATGACACGTGAGTACAATATGTACCTATTATTTTAGTCCACAACTCATGTCCTTGTGTCGCTCAACGTTGTTTCGTTGCAGAGACTCCGTTTACTCTGAGACTGAGAAATATGTGTTTTGTCGGGGCCTGAGCTTGGGAGGCAGGGGTGCCACCGATGATTTATGAGCGGTCGTGCACCGTCCGACCGCACCCGAGTCACATCTTGCGACAACCCTATACGAGCTTTTTCATAAATGTGTATCTCTTTAATTATTGACTTCAAGTTTTACTGTAAAAGAAAATACATTTTGAATTTAATTCTTTTGTTTTTCCCTTTAAGGTGTTATGGTATTGGTATTGGTATAGCGGGCTGGTTTCCGCAACTCCGCGACAAAGCGCGTATTTTGCGTGCGGGTGGGAATGGGTTCACTCGATCCACCCTAACTCCTCGAGAAAGGCCAGTAGGCGCTTGACGCCGCTGACCATCTCTTGGAGAGTACTCGGGTTTCCGAAGTACTTAGCCCTGTATGCAGCGACCTCCGGGCATCTCAGGAGCACGTGGGCCGCCGTTACCTCCTCCTCCATGCCATTTAAGGTGTTAACTCTTGGAACATCTTGCTCGTGGAGTGCCCGGGTTAGGATAACACCCTCCCATCTTCTCCTACTGGGTGTCCGTAAGAGGCTACCAAGGGAAAAATATCAAGAAGACGGACAGCGTCGTTCTATTGGATTACCTACCACCTACTCTATACTGCGATCTCCAAGTCATCCGCCAAAGCGTGGGGATTATGGCAACCTCTCCCTACTAAGGGGGAGGCCTTTGGCCGTTGTTACGGCTGCTGATGATAATATCTAGAAGCGTAATGTGGACACAAATACTATATTGCAAATAGAGCAAAATGGCAGTATCAGAACATTACTGTGTTGGTGGTGCTGTATATTACTGGAACTGGCACTATTACTAGTCTAGACGTAGTTACCAATATGTCATATGACTGGCAGTGCAAATAGATCTGGCGAGGTACGTACAGGCAAGTTCTCTACCATTAGACGAATTTACCACTCGTCTCGTCCGTATGTTGCATTCAAAATTAGTTTTAGGACTAGTACAGTTTGCAAGGGAGGGGATTTAGGTTATAAGAAAAGGAAACACAATTTATATGTAACACAATCTTTATTAATGTCAATGTTAAATTTAGTTTATAAGTCCGCGATAGATGTCGCCTTAGATCACGGTGGTACAATTCGCAGGTTGTTAGAACATGTAAAAAACATAAAAGAAAGATTCATTCTGTCATTAGTCTCACTGAGTACACATTGTTTTATTGACTTTATAATCAAAGTTTATTGAATTATCACAAGTCACCCTTAGGACCCATTTAAAGTATTTATTTCAGCTATCGAAGACATATAGCCACTCTATTATATCAAAACTAAACTCACAAAATCCAGACTTTAGGTGAGCCCTAAACAGATGCCATAATCTCCACGCTTGGCAGGCGTCTTGGGGATTGCAGTATAGGTGGTAGGTAATCGAATAGAAAGACGCTCCTACCTTTGGTTAAGGCTCCTACACGTCTTCTTGTTTTCCCTTAGTCGCCTCTTACGTACACCCAACGGGAAGATATGGGACGGTGTTAATCTTACCCAGACACCCCACGGGTAAGACTAGAGTGAATAGGCTTTTATGCAGTAAAACAAAATCACATTCAGCTTCAGTTACAAAGACAGCTTGGTGATACTTAATGTTCTATTTTTATCCTACATCCATGTGATATTCCGTAGTCTCTGCAATACAAAACGAACTATTTGAATTTAGAACAGCTACGATAAACCGGTACATTATCGGTAACAGCGTTCAGTTAAATTTCTTCTCAGTGCACAGACTGTAAAAAAATCCACTACAATTACAGGGAATAGCGAGAACAGATTTCTAAAACAGAGACACGGACGGGAACACAAATAATAGACAGACCGACCGACAAGCGGTGTATAATTCATTGCGAACGTTAATTAACTTTTTATTTTATACCGTTCATCGCGCAGTACAGCGAGATCTAGAGGAGGAAAAAAGTACAAAGCAATTACACCGCACCCACAATCCTTTACTGGCAAACGTTTGAACATCAGTATTACGAATGGTGCAAATTTACGAGCAGCTTCAAACAATAATTAAACATAAACGCGTAATGGTTTCCCGTTGGAATGATAGCCCATAGCAGTTAACTGGCGGGGTAATGTCTCAACACAATCACTTCCTGAGCGAACTGTAACGTTAAATAACGGTATTAATGAATTATTACCCATTAAAGTATAACAAGAAGACATTTCTTTAGTGAACGGGACGCAACATTCAGCAGTAGCAATTAATGTTTTAAATGGGCTAGTTTAATACCCATCGTAGAATAATTACTTGTTCTAATGACGTGCAGCCATGCTTAGAAACAAATTGTCTGGACAAGCACAATTAGCAGAATAATTTTCGGTACTTATTGCGTAGATTCTTGCTTCCAGCTCAGTTACGAGTATTTACTTATTACGTCAGCCTGTTCTGTTCCACTGTTGGGCAAAGGCCTCTATCTTTTCCCTCCATCTTTGTCTACTACCCATCTCTATCAGCCAATCTACAAGAAAGGTATCCAGGTCCTCCCACCATCTAATCCGTGGACTGCCGCGTCGTTGCGTAGCTGTATCGAGGCTCCAAAATGTCGATATTTACGTACATACATTTTGCTCATGAGCTCCGCTAAATTAAATTATCATCATCATCAGCTGAAACACGTCCAATGCTGAACAAAAGGTCTCCCCCTTAGAGAGAAAGGAGGGGTTGCCATAATCCCCACGCTTGACAGGCGTCTTGAGGATCACAGTATAGGTGGTAGGTAACCCAATAGAAAGACGCTGCTGCCCGTCTTCGTGTTTTCCCTTCGTCGCCTCTTTCGGACGGGACGAGATACGAGGGTGTTATCTTACCTGGGCAACCCCACATGGTAGGTAAAATATGCGTTCCGATGTGGAGGGTGTAACGTAATTACCGGACTCAAGAGACTTAATAACTTATGTCTCGGGTGACGAGTGTGTTTTCCCCCAGACCCAATGTCGGCCCTATTGGACCATGACATTGAGCCTGCCCTTCCCCCATAACCGTATGCTACTAGACTATATACACTATCAGACACCGGTCTCGCCGGCGAAGCCGAAGGGTCGTACGTATGCCACCTTAAGGACGAGCATCACCCCACAGAGTTTCTTGCCGGCTCTTCTCAGTGGGGGCGCGTTGTGAACCGGTGGTGGAATCATCCCTCTCTAAGCGACAGCCTAAGCCGAGGCCGTGCCTCGCTGAGGTGCCCTCAAGCCCGTCGCTCCCCTGCTTTTCTGGCTGGAGCGCTCTAAGCTTTCGCCCTTTTGCTCGGTGAAGCTATAATGGCCATCTGCGGCCAACAGGGACTGTCCTCCCAAACAATATACTTGTGTCTTCACTAGGATGAATAAAAGATAAGATAAGTTTAATTATTTCTAATATTGTAGTTGTCGAAGCAAAGTCATTGGAGGTGGTAATTGAACACACGAGCCAAGAAATTAATTATTACGTTTGATTGCGTCGGCTTAATCAAAGTAGTGTCGGTGCGTTGGGAGCTCGGTGCGAACTGTTTATTGCTTCTATCATGTCTTGTTTATGTATCGCTGGATATTCAACGGTTTACGATGATTACCTAGTTTCCATTATACGCCAATAACTTGCTGGGAGCTTACTGCTGCCAAATGTTATACGATGAGACTCGTTAAACGAGAGATATATCTTAGAATGCTAGGGGTAATGCTACATTATGCAAAATTCATTAAAATACATTTTATGTAGCGCAGAAGTTTTAGAAACGTTATAAGTTACAATAAACCGCATGTAACAAGTAAAAATAGTCTTATTTTCACTTCTGTTAATTTTACCGATATTTTTCTACGTGTCGAACATTTTAATCATTGGTCACGGCTTGTCATGCGTTTTATTCAGGTAATTAACTAAAAAAAATAGCTTACCTATGAAAATATGCAATGCCTTAAATGCTAATAATTGTAAAAATCATTTTAAAAGAAAATTTCCCTTTTGTAACTAATGTACCGAGATGGTCTCTACTTATGTTAAATCCACGATGGTTTGTGTGTTATATTTTTGTAAACCAACTTAATATTATAATAATAAATAATTACAAAAACACCAAATTTCGAAAGTAATCAGTGTGTTTATAAGGATTTAATGCACAATCAGCTTAGATAAACTTGCTGATTTGCTCCTCTTTCCCCCAGGCAGATGAGGGTATTACTCGCGCGGTGTCCCAACACAATCATACTTATCTTAGGGGTTATTTAACCCTTCGGAATCGCTGGACGTTCGGGGTGAGGGCCCTAGGACGTCCATTGAGTACGGTGACGACTCCGAGGAGGACGGCAGCGGGGTAGCGACCCCCGTCCCAGTGAGCACCGGGCGGTGGGGGGCTCAAAGGCGAGGCACTGAGGGGCTCCTGGTGCCTGGGCCACAAGAGAGGGGGCTCTCCGGTTGCCCAGGCACCAGGAGCCCCTAGAGGGGTCTCATGTGCCGATACTACAGCCGCAGGGTTTAGTGGATAAGAATCCCACTTTCCACGGTCGAGCCCCACAGCTCCAGGGGACCTTTTGAAGGTTTCCCCCGCGAAAAAAATATGGTTATTTAACATCTGTATAAAAAGTAGTATTCCGAAATTCCACTTTAAAACGTTTTTGCTTCGATATCGGCTGAGTGCGAGGAAACGTCAGCCCATTAGTACGGTTCTGTGACACTTTTCAATTTTTCTTTTCTTTTTTTTTTACAAATAAATCGTTCCGTCGAAAAAAAAGCAGGACTTTTAAATGGTTAGGAAGATGGCTCACTTTTTGTGTAGCAATCTCATATTTATAGTGGCGATAGATCTGAAATGTGTTACATAATTAATGATGCAAAAGAAAAAGTGAAAAAATAATGTGGGTGGTTACTGACTTGCAATATCATCAATTAGGACCAGCTTCCAGGTCTGCAGGTAATTTTCAAAGTAGATGTCAACATTATGTTTGGTATAGAGAAGTAGTATGCAAATGAGCTCATCGCTTATAAAAATAACCTATACAAATAATCTTTCTATAAGTATTTATATTTTTTTCACCGTGCCCGAGTAATTTTTATTTTTTTATTTTGGGAATGATAGACGCTGTTGGCCGCAGATGACCATTACAGCTTCACCGGACAATAGGAGGCGAGCGCTTAAAACACTCTAACCAAGTAGCGACGAGCTCAAGGGCAGGGGCAAGGGCCTCAGGGAGGCACGGCCTCGGCTTGGGCTGTCGCTTGAGAGGGCTGAGTTTACCACCGGTTCACAACGCGCCCCCACTGAGAAGAACCGGCAAGAAACTCAGTGGGGTGATGCACGTCGTTGAGGTCGCATGCGTACGACCCTTCGGATAGCTAGTGTCTGATAGCTAGTGTAGCATACGGTTGTCGGGGAGGGGTCGGCGCATCCCGGTCCAATAGGACCGTCATGGGGTCAGGAGAGTCGAGCAGTACGTGCCGCACGGAAAAAAATGGTTTAGCTGTGGTCGCTAAATTGGTTTTGCTGCCAATTCATTTGCTGCTCTGTATAATATCTTAGGTACATCAGCAAAGCATTGTGTATTACAACTAAGACCACTTAGCTATTATTGATAACGACATTTAGCTATAAGAACTACAAAAAATTAACAGGTGTTACAAATTGTTTAACAACTATCGCAAACTTTTTTCGCTTTATCATCAAAACAACATTAGGGGTTGCCCTTAGCTGTGGCTAAAAATCATTATTACCATTTATGGATAAATACTTCGTCACTATTGCAAAAAGATAGATGCCTTAAGCAGCAAAGACATGTCTGTATCGGTCCTGCTAATAGTCTTTGCAATCACTGCAAATGATTTTGCAACCAGTACTAAATTTGTTTGCAGATGAATCTGTAAAGTTTAATTTGCTAATACTGTTCAAACTCTTAGTAACTATTCCAAATTATTTTAAACACCACAACTAATATTTTGAGCTGTGGTTGCTAATTATAATGTCTTCATATAGCTAAATGGTATTTGCAATCACTGCAAATAATTTTGCAACAAGTACTAATTTTTTTTGCAGATGAATCTGTTAAATTTCATTTGCTAATATTGTTCAAAATCTTAGTAACTATTCCAAATAATTTTAAACAACACAACTAATATTTTTAGCTGTGGTTGCTAATTATAATGCCTTCCTATAGCTAAATTGTCTTTGCAATCACTGCAAATGATTTTGCAACAAGTACTAAATTTGTTTGCTGATAAATCTGTTAAGTTTCATTTGTTAATATTGTTCAAAATCTTAGTAACCCTTCCAAATTATTTTAAACAACACAACTAATATTTTTAGCTGTGGTTGCTAATTATAATGTCTTCCTATAGCTAAATGGTCTTTGCAATCACTGCAAATGATTTGGCAACAAGTACTAAATTTGTTTGCTGATAAATCTGTTAAGTTTCATTTGTTAATATCTTAGTAATATTGTTCAAAGTCTTAGTAACCCTTCCAAATTATTTTAGACAACACGACTAATATTTTTAGCTGTGGTGGCTAATTTTAATGTCTTCCTACAGCTAAATTTTCTTTGCAATCCCTGCAAATAATTTTGCAACAAGTACTAAATGTTTTTGCAGATGAATCTGTTAAGTTTCATTTGTTAATATTGTTCAAAATCTTAGTAACCCTTCCAAATTATTTTAAACACCACAAGTAATATTTTGAGCTCTGGTTGCTAATTATAATGTCTTCATATAGCTAAATGGTCTTTGCAATCACTGCAAATGATTTTGCAACAAGTACTAAATTTGTTTTCTAAATCTTAGTAAGCCTTCCACATTATTTTAAACACCACAACTAATATTTCGAGCTCTGGTCGCTAATTATATGTCTTTATATAGCGAAATATCTTATTAATACTTTCAAATTAACTTAACAGTGAACCATAATAATACCTTGTCAGGGGTAGCAAACTAGAGTTGCGTGAGTTTTATAAGATCATTTTGGAACTTCATCTAATTGTTCTAAATTTTACAACTATTTTTTTACAGCAAGTTACAACAACGCACAACGGCCAGTGTTCTTTATGCAGTCTCGTAAAGTTAAATGTATATCAAAATTTTCAAAACTAACGGTTTCACTGACGGTTTCCATTACGAACCCAAGCGATCAAGGCATAGTGTAAGGGGTGAGCCATTATATCGACACACCCCTCTATATGGAGGGGGTTCTGGACATAGCCCACCAGCTGGCCGTGTGCGGGTTGGTAAACTACACACATCTATTTTTGAATGATGTGCAGGTTTCCACACGATGTGTACTTACATCGTACACTGCACCATAACACAAGTGATAATCAATATTGAAATTAAGATGACATGAAATAAGAAAATCTCCGAGGTGCAAGGCGTTGTTTGAACATGGGACTCTTGTGTTCAAGGCATGCTTTTTGACAAATTTTCTTGACTTCTGTTGACTAAAATAAATATCTCGATTTTACACGTATGTACTTCATACATGCATCTAATCCGTGGGGTGTCCGGCTAAGAACAACATCCTCCCATCTTCTCCCGTTGGGACTCTGTAAGAGGTGACTAAGGGAAAATAAGAAGACGGGCAGCAGCGTCTTTCTATTGGATTACCTACCATCTATACTGCGGTCCCCAAGACGCCTGCCAAGCGAGGGAATTATGGCAACCCCTCCCTTCTAAGGGCCTTTGTTCAGCAGTGGACTACTTTAGGCTGCTGATGATCATACATTTCGTGGATGGTTTTATATATTTAGGTATACATATCTACTTGTTGCCGATTATTATGGATATAATACCTAAGATAATAATAAAACACTGTTTACGGTTACTCAATCTTATGTAGTAATAGGCATTTACTACCTATTAAATACTTGCGTTTTAGTTTGAATTATAAAACGAGCCCGAATTTTTTTGCGACTTTTGCAAATATTATATTTGTAACAATACCATAGAATAATTTGCCAGTACAGCTAACAAGATTAGTGTTTAACTCAGATAACGGGCCTTTAAAAGTATTACCAGATATACCAGATTGGTTTATGGAATCCGCCAAAATAGTGAACAAATGGATTTGACTGTATTCACTCGGTCTCTGAGATGGGTTTTAAACATTGATATGTCCCACAGTGAGTAAAACCGGGATAACATCAGCAGTGCCCACGACTTGTACGCGTGGTCTTTAGTTCATTGTAAATAATGAAGAAAATAAAAAAGGACCAAATGAATCGTACCGAGGACCAAAAATTCTATAGATAGGTACGATAAACGATGAGGAGATCGAATATTTGTTAGAGTAGGTATGATACATTCGGAATAATATCGTAAGTATATCGTTTCGAATGTATCGTTGTCAATTTTGAGAGTTGATATACGAATCCAAGATCTGTGGTTATTAGACAGACTTTCCTCAATAATGCGCAACTGCTTACAGTAGGCACGTCCGATGGATTATTATGCATTAGGCTTTAGTCCATTGAGATATTGGTTTAGGCTCTCCAAACTTTCGCGCATTCAAGGGTTACCTTCCAGCTCCATCATCAGATCCTCATATTGGGAAAAGTCAATGGAACTCTTAAAGCCGAATCAAGCGAGCCTAAACACGATGTGATTACTAGTACCCACTCAAGGGTTCCTTTAGCCACCTTCCAGTTCCATCATCAGATCCTCATTAGTGGTCAAAGTAAATAGAATTCTTTAAAACAAAACAAATGAGTCCAAACTTGATGAGTTTACTAGTAGCCATCTAAGGGTTCCCCCTTATCCAAATTCGAGCTTTATCATGAGATCAGCTCGATAATACTATATTAATATATTGTCACGGGTCATGTGTCATGTGCAAAATTCCAAACGATTTGAACGTGTAGAAGTGGGTGAAAATGGAGTGGCAATATTCTATTACCATCATATATACCTACGTACTTATTACAGGTGAAACTAATAAAAGCGCGTTTAAAAGGCGTTTAAGCTAGCTGCTCATATTATGGCGAACACACAGACAGCAGATACAGGCTTAGTACTTGTCAAGACAAATACATCTAGCCTAAACACGACGGGGTCATTCCTAATGTTCCTATGGTCCAATATTAGTAAGTAGGTATGTTCTTCGTAAGACAAGAAAGCGAGTTAATAGGTACAAAAGAAACGTTTTAAAACGAGCCCGAATATTTTAACGACTGTTGCAAATATAGTATTCGCTGCAGTAGCATACAATAATTTGGGATGGTAGCAAATTTATTCGCGTTTTGCGCGGACAAATGAAATAACGGTTCTTGCAGGTGTTGCCAGAGTGACGATTCACTTAATCACATCAATTCACTAAGACTTTGCAGCTCGCTTTACGACTCGATGAAACGCTATAATATAACGTGTTAGTTGTTTATTTAATAGGCGATAAATATTGAAAATTATAATAAATATGGTTTTATACTTTTCATAGGGTGATTTTTCGCTAGTTGGGTTATAGTTTTTTAATTTACTTTTTTATTTTTGAAATCTCAACAAAGTTATCAACTTTGAGTCATAGTGTTAAAAAATATAATGGTTCCATGAAATCTCAAACTAAACCTCTGTAAAATACGTTGATGTGATAGATATCGAAATCATTGAATCATTGATCTTGAAATACATAAGATAGTAGAAGTACTTAATAAAAAAATATAAGATGTTATTGACCACTTACAATAACATTCTTCAATATATAAGAATAAAGCTCCTTCAGAAAGTTTGAGGTGTGTGGCCCTAGATGTCTAACAAGTACGACAGCTTGCTTGGTGGATGTATAAAGTGTCTCCAGCGGCGGGCTTAAAGGCAAGACCAGAAAACCCTCAGTTTTCTGGTGCAGATCCCACCGGAGCGTCCACGCCTCCCGTCTCATGTACCGTGCGACTGCCGTGGGTAAGAATCCCACATACCCCGGTTGACCCCATAGGTCCCGGGACCTATTGCATGTGTCCCCAGCGAGAACAAAAAGCAAGTAGATCACGATATGCAGCTTGACACTTATCGTGTAGACAGCTTACAAACAAGATCAGGGTTACTTGAACAATAGATTTACGGATGTACGGGTACTTAGTAGTAAAATGGAAAAATGAATTTAGGTAATGTCAAAATACTACTATTTTGTATGTGGCATACCTACACATAATCGCCATCGTAGCTGTCATCATAATAATAATAATGTCATCCAAGCCCCTCAGTACCTATCCGACGTATGGATCATCTTACTTTCTAGACAAAAAGATCCGTCATTCTCCTAACCAGTAAGAAACAATTACCTACACAAAGTTGTTGCTCCCTGCGGGAATGGAACCCGTGACCTCCGGTTTGCAAAGTAAGTGGTGCTCCGCTGACCGCTTAACTAAGAGACTCTTTATCCCGAAAAACTGAAGGGTTCCTGCAGAACGGGGCATCAAAATATAAGGGTAACGCGCAAAATATATAGGATGATTTTGATATAATTTATGTAAATCGATCGAGTCGAATCGGGTGGTCAGACTGGGTTGGATGGAGTCGGATTGAGTTCCTTCAGAGTCGCTGGACGTTCGGGGTGTGGCCCTTACTTAGGATGTCCATCCAGTACGGTGGCGACTCTTAGGAGGACGGCAGCGGTGTTGTGACCCCCATCCATGTGAGCACCTTGACACCGTGAACGCTAAAATGCAAGGCACTGAACACACTGGTGCAGATCCCACCGGAGAACTTTGGTGTCCCCACTCATGTGCCAATGCAACAACCTCGAGGGCTTTAGTGGGTAAGAATCCCACATACCCTGGTTGACCTCCACAGATCCCGAGGACCTTTTGAAGGTTTCCCCGCGAAAAATAAAAGGGCCGGATCGAATCGGGCCGAAGGTGATCAAGTTGAATGGAGATGGATCGTGTTATATCGAGTTTTATTTTATGAGTATAACGCGAAAATTACCTACCTACTGGCTGCGTGTGAAGCCGCGGGTACAGCTAGTTCTTAATAAAGATTTTTTTCATATATTTTTGTTAACAGTTATGACTTAGCCTATCACCCGGTCCTGGCTTGATGTCGATTTCCGCATGTACATTACTAACCTTTATTTTTTACATTTTAATGTTAAAATGTTAAATATATTATTTGATAGAAATTACATTTTTAATAGAAAAGTTTCATCTGTATTTTTTTGACAGCACTGGCAACATTGCTTGGTAGTTAGTTTTTCGAATGCTGACAGACGCGTGATCATAGTCATGATCTGTGATAAGCTGAGGTGATAGGATAGACGGTGAAGTTATTGAAGTTATTGTGCAAGGGAGGACGTTACAAAATTATTGGAAATCTGGGTTTATGACCAACCAGTCATTGATACATTCAAAGGTTAGTACAATATAATAAATTATAATTGCCTGTAATTAATTGAACAGAATAGCGGTCCTACATATGCCTTATTATATGAAAATGTGCTAATATTTCACAAAGAATTTTTCGGCCACTTATACTAAACCTTCCATTTTACATAAGCTCTTCGGAGTCGCTGGACGTCCGGGGTGTGGAACCCTTAGAACGTTCATTGAGTACGGCGGCGACTCCGAGGAGGACAGCGGCGGGGTTGCGACCCCCGTCCCCGTGGGGGCTATAATGCACCCCCCGTCGGCGGGCTCAAAGGCAAGGCACTGAGGGTCCCTGGTGCAGATCCGGCGCGCGGGTTTTAGTGGGTAAGAATCCCACATACCCCGATCGAGCCCCACAGCTCCCGGGGATCTTTCGAAGATTTCCCCCACGTCAAAAAAAAGGTATCTTCCATTTTACATAAGCTTGTGGCGAGCTGTTGGTGCGTAAGGTCACCACGGACCCGAGTGCTCTAGAGAGTCGGTCAGGGCCCCCACCTTGGCGTGACTTCGTCGGCCGGAAACCGAAGGGGGCACGCAGGACTCTCAGCTCTGGCTAGCCTTAATTGGCTAGTCCAGAGAGGAGCTGTTAAAGCTATATGCTCCAGGGGTGAAAGTGTTAAAGGGTATAATGCCGCGAGTAACTTCGGAGAAAGGGCAGCACACCTCTCGACACCTGAGCCACCCACACCGGTGTTGCACTCCGTCGTCTTCTGACGGCCATATGAAGAGCCCATCTAGTTGGTGGCAAGTCACCGCTTGACAAAATATAATTAGTGTATCTACTAATTATGGCAAATGACCCCGGCCTTTTACAATAGCCCAGTGTTCAGTCCACCAAATGCCCACTTAAGGAAATCAAGAAATCTTTCCATATACTTCAATAGTCCCTACACCTGCCAGAGTCAACTGCTGTTTATATCTTATTTCCAGCAGTTGATTCTTGCAGGTATGTTCCATTTCATTAATTTGTCCTAACAGGCCTATGTGTTGGATTCGTCCCCATGCAAGCTTTTTAAAAGTCCGGGTGTAAAAGCCCGAGTAACCAAAAATGAAAAATAATAATAAAACCTTTATTGCAGGCAACTATGGCCCATAGAAACAATAAGCCTATTATTTATTATGAAGCTGGCTTCAAAATACAGAAACGGTAAATGTTGTCCTTGAGAACTGGGAATACACGACATCAAAAAGATTATCAATGTCTAAAGGATTAATGGAAATCCACAAATACATGGACGATAGATTGGTAAGTAACAATTTATTACGAACGTTTTAACTAACTTCTACGAAGCTCAATCTATATGGGTGCGTCCCATTTCATATAAATTTATTTGGTCTATTTTCATTTCAATAACGTTCACAAGATCTAATAAACGTGAGATATACCAACTGTTGCTATAATTTCTTTACATATAACATTTATATATTCTAAAACTTATTTCGTATAATGTTATTGGATATAATGTTTATCTAATCGAAAATCATTAGGTCTATAGTTTAAAATGTATATTTATAGGTACCAACATAGTTAACACCTCGATTCAGAGCAATCCGACTCGGATATGTTAGGCTAGAGCGGAGCTCCCGCCTTAACCTTCGTGGTTATTGTCTTATGACCACCCAGAATTAGGAGCCCCGCAAAGCAGGGCTCGCGAAATTACAAAAAAACATGATATTATTATTATTTTATTTTTATTATATTAGGCTAAATAGGTTTTATATCTTGTAAATGATATCAAATGGTTTTGTAATCAATGTATGTTATGCTTAATAAAAATAGTTATTTTAAAATTATATCAATCGTTTATTATATCAACTGATATGAAATAAAATTATAGATTCAGTTATTATATCTTGTAAATATTAGAAATGTTGTAATTATATCAAATAATACTTACCCAATCTATATCATTCATTTTTTTTTATTTGTCCACAGCTGGAAATCGATTTTAAAAATTTCTCTACTGATGCTGAAATGCAACTGCATGGAGACGACTCCAGCAAATATTGTGTATGTATTTTGTAAGTGGTACTGATTTATGAATCCCATATTATATGATTTTACTCAGTATTTATATTATAACCATATTCTGTAAAGGTTCTAGTAAATACATATTACATGTATGCCTAGTGTATCGATGTTGTATACAAGATGGATTTGAAATCATCGGCAATACTTAAGACTATGCTTCTGCATGTGAATTACATCCATAGTACAATCATTTTAGGAATAAAAAAGTTTAATTAAAATAAATGTCAGGGATTTTTGTGAGGACTTGACTTGCGTATAAAATATGATGACTATCATTCTGAAATACGAGAATTTATCTGTAGTGATTCATTAAATGTTGTACCTATTATCATTTTAATGTTATGTAGAAGCAAAGGTTAAAATATTGCCAACATTTTCCAATGCTCCCTGTAGTAGTGTATAAGTGTTTTTGTACCCTTATGTGTAATCGTTATTTATATTAAGTATAATGTATAGGCTATAAATTATTGTTAGTCTCAATTTGTAGATGCTGCAAGTTAGCTGCAGAATTGTGGTTTAGTCGGGGTATGTGGTTTAGTTGACTTATCTCACTATACGGACAGTGGGATAGTCGGTCAACAGTTTCGATGTAGTTATTTCAACTGCACCAAAACTGCAATTGTATAACTAGCTTGCAGTTTAAATGCAGATCATGTGCATTTACCCTAATAGGGGGTTAAGTATTGCATATTTTAAATTAATATACAGGGTTACGGGAAAAGTCGTGCTAGATCCGTTAAGGGCGTGGAGTACCCATCATTTCTGACTTATTTCACTATGAAACACCCCACCCTAAACTTAACCCTTTTCGAGATTTTCGACTTTAAATTTTTTTATTGAAAATTGCCGATGTTTAGGCTATTAAATTTTATTTGTGTGTATTATTATTATTATTATTGCATTTTGACATGTGTAATAAGATGCTTTAGGACGTCAATCATTAAAATAGTGCACAAGTTAATTGAATAGGCCGTAATAGACAAGTGAAAGTAAAGAAATTACAAAAATAATTAGCAGGTTTATTTTTCTCTAAGGGATATCTAAAAAAAATATTATGGCAGTTGTTCGACAGATGTGTTTTAAAATATCTTCGTTTCATCAGCTTTCTAACGAGGTATAACTATCTAGGGTTCGTATTACATTTCGTGGAAAAAAAGTAGTTGGGACGCTTCAGGTAGCAGTTCTAACGGTCCCGCATCTATTGTCCTTCAAGTTGGGACACACCGTGCGAGCGAGACAAGTGACGATTTATGCAGGTGTGAATGAAAGAAAAAATGTGTAGAGACTGATAAGGGCTGGTAATACAACACAGGATATTGTTTTGGTTGGCAGTCTGCTTTTGTGCTTCGTACATAGTAGATATGATATCATTTTGCTCTTTTACTCGACTTGGCTGTGATTCTGGACTATTTCTTCTGATTTGTGACTACTGTGCTTGTTAACCGGACTCTGATTTGTACTTGTGATACGGAAGTGTTGAAGATGACGTCCTACACACCTGAGGAATATGCTGATATGCTTATTTGTTATGGATACTGCGATTGTGTGTCTGTGCAAGCTCGCAACGAATACATAACTCGCTATCCTGGTCGTCGAGTGCCGGATGTGGGACTTTCGCAATGGAGTGTGTAGTTTACAGTGCATACTGCTGGCCTATACCCGTACCATTACACGCCGGTACACGTTATTGAAGAAGGAGACTCCGCGAGAAGGTTGGACTTTTGCAGATTCATGCTAAATGCTGACGTAGAAGACCCAGATTTTCTAAGAAATATCTTGTTGACAGATGAATCCAAATTTGATAAAGATGGCATAACTAATTATCACAACGCTCACTACTGGGCCCCAAAAGAACTAAGGAATCCCAATAAGAAAAGAGTGACGGGGTCCCAACGAAGATTTAGCGTGTGGATGGGTATTATCTCCAATCATTTGATCGGACCTTACTTTCTCCCGGACAATCTAAATGGGGAAAACTACGAAAACTTTCTGAGAGGAGACTTGAATGACTTGCTGGATGATCTGCCACTCAACTTAATAAGGGACATGTGGTTCCAACATGATGGCTGCCCTGCCCATTTCAGGAGAAGTGTCAGAGACTGGCTGGAGACAAATTATCCAAACAAATGGATAGGACGAGGTGGGCCGTTGCCATGGCCAGCAAGAAGTCCGGACCTAACCCCCATGGATTTTCATGTATGGGGGCGCATGAAAAGTCTTGTATACAGCGAGCCAAATCCAGTTTCGTCTGTGGAAGAATTAAGAGAAAGGATTGTTGATGCAGCAAATCAAATGAGGACAACGTTGACCACTGGAGTAGTGAAGACTGGTCTCCGTAGAAGGATGCGACAATGTGTTAGAAATAGAGGTGGCCATGTTGAACATGAACTGTAGAGAGTGTAAAGTAAGAAAAAGTTGTGTGAAAACCTGATTTAATAAATGACATTTCATGCTTACCTATTTTTGTTTTACTTTACTTTTTAGGGCTAAGTATTAACTTTTTTCACCACTGTCGCCTATGAAACTAAGTTTTTTTTCCACGAAATGTAATACGAACCCTAGATAGTTATACCTCGTTAGAAAGCTGATGAAACGAAGATATTTTAAAACACATCTGTCGAACAACTGCCATAATATTTTTTTTTAGATATCCCTTAGAGAAAAATAAACCTGCTAATTATTTTTGTAATTTCTTTACTTTCACTTGTCTACTACGGCCTATTCAATTAACTTGTGCACTATTTTAATGATTGACGTCCTAAAGCATCTTATTACACATGTAAAAATGCAATAATAATAATACACACAAAATAAACAAAATAAAATTTAATAGCCTAAAAATCGGCAATTTTCAATAAAAAAATTTAAAGTCGAAAATCTCGAAAAGGGTTAAGTTTAGGGTGGGCTGTTTCATAGTGAAATAAGTCAGAAATGATGGGTACTCCACGCCCTTAACGGATCTAGCACGACTTTTCCTGTAACCCTGTATAAGCTTAATGTTCCGATTATAGTATAGTATTTCTTTGTTGTTCCGATTATATATAGTATAGTATAGTATTGAAAACAATTGAAATTGACTTTGCTCTTATTGTCACTTTATCAGATAGTGATTTTATGATCAAGTTAGTTAACACTTGTACTTATAAAAGTTGATATGTTGGAATTACTGTCTTATACCAGTGTTACATAAAATTGTTAGTAAAAAATATTATGTATATAACTTTTCTTTTCAATTATCCAAACTAATGTTTGTTTTAGGAGTAACTTTGTGATTTCAATAAATAGATACTTTCTTTAATTTTGTTTTGTATTGACTTCATGTAACAATTGAGAATGGTGATTAATTTATCATAATTCGTAGCATGTTAGGTAGTTTAAGCAGTACCTAGTAACTAAGGTAATTTATTACTCTATCGTATCACTGTAGCTGCACTTGACAGTGTTTTAAGTGTAAATGTTAGTTGTGTTTGTTCGCTCACCTAAGGATTTCGTTTCAGTTATGTATTACATTTATTTGAAAAAGCTAATGTACAGTAACATGGAAGGTCATTTTAGCTGTTAAAGCTAAGTTAATTTGATTCTGTATCGTTTCACCTTAGCTAGAACTGACAGTATTTTAGCAGTATTAGCTAAGTTTATTTGATACTGTATCGTATCACCTTAGCTGCAATTGACAATGTTTTAGTTGTGGCTACGAATTGTGTTTGTGACTACACATAATGATTATAGTTGCAATATCTAATAAATTTATGAGAGGTAGCTAATATAATCCGTAGTAGCATGGAAAATAATTTTAGCAGTCGAGGCAAAGTTAATATGATACTGTATCGTATCATCGTAGCTACAATTGATATGACGACATGAATAGAATATGATAAATAAAGTATCACAAAATATCTAATAATCCTGAGTTGCTATAAGTATTTCAATACAAAAAAATGTATTTATGCACTTGATGGCAACAACATAACAATTTATTAGAAAACGAATAACATAACCGTAACATATTTAAAGTTATGTAACCGGTAACCATTTACACATTCTTTTTAATAGTTAAAGATGTTGAATTGCTTTAATTAAATATGTAAATGATCTCATTATTCGTCTTCTGAAGATTTGTTTTGTTGCCATCAAGTTTAATAAGGACAATCTATCGTATCAAACATACTTCTAGCAACATGAGATAGTGTTAATTCATATTTTGTGATATATTTTTTTATCATATTATATTCATGTCATCGTAGGAATTGTAGCTGCATTAATACTATACAGTATCAGATTAACTTTGCTTGTACTGTTAAAATTACTTTACATGCTACTACGAATTATATTAGCTACCTCTCATAAATTAATTAGATATCGCAACTAAAATAAAATCATTATGTGTAGTCACAAACACAATTCGTAGCCACAGCTAAATCATTGTCAATTGCAGCTAAGGTGATACGATACAGTATCAAATTAACTTAGCTAATACTGCTAAAACAAACCTATCATACTACGAATTATATTAGCTGACACACATAAATTTATTTGGTGTCGCAACTAAAATCCTTTGGTGGAGTCACAAACACAATTCGTAGCCACAGCTAACACATTGGCAATTACAGCTAAGATGATACGATACAATAACAAATTAAGTTAGCTAATGCTGCTAAAACAAACCTATCATACTACTAATTATATTAGCTGACACTCATAAATGTATTTGGTGTCGCAACTAAAATCCTTGGGTGGAGTCACAAACACAATTCGTAGCCACAGCTAACATATTGGCAATTGCAGCTAAGCTGATACGATACAGTATCAAATTAACTTAGCTAATACTGCTAAAACAAACCTACAATACTACGAATTATATTAGCTGACACTCATAAATTTATTTGGTATCGCAACTAATATCCTTTGGTGGAGTCACAAACACAATTCGTAGCCACAGCTAACACATTGTCAATTGCAGCTAAGGTTATACGATACAGTAACAAATTAAGTTAGCTAATGCTGCTAAAACAAACCTATCATACTACTAATTATTTTAGCTGACACTATTAAATGTATTTGGTGTCGCAACTAAAATCTTTCAGTGGGGTTACAAACACAATTCGTAGCCACAGCTAACATACTGGCAATTGCAGCTAAGGTGATACGATACAGTAACAAATTAAGTTAGCTAATGCTGCTAAAACAAACCTATCATACTACTAATTATATTAGCTGACACTCATAAATGTATTTGGTGTCGCAACTAAAATCCTTGGGTGGAGTTACAAACACAATTCGTAGCCACAGCTAACATATTCGCAATTGTAGCTAAGGTGATACGATACAGTATCAAATTAACTTAGCTAATACTGCTAAAACAAACCTACAATACTCGAATTATATTAGCTGATACTCATAAATTTATTTGGTATCGCAACTAAAATCCTTTGGTGGAGTCACAAAAACAATTCGCAGCCACAGCTAAATATTGCTAATATTGTTAGCAGCCACAGCTAAATATAGCAAATAATATTCGCCGCTACCGCTAATCTTAGCTATGACATGTAGTAATTTTAACTAAAATAATTCGCTACCTTGGCTAAATTCTGGTAGCTAAAAACACTTTGCAACGACTGCTACAAACTTCGCTGTCCCTATAGTTCGTAAGAAAATTTGCAAAAGCACCTAAAATTTAGTAGCTGCAGCTAATTTTTTTTTTCCGTGCGTGGTCTGCGGCGCGAGTCCGAAGGACTAGGCGTGCCCGAGTAACTGGTACACTTTGCCTTGTGCACATGTTTTTCATGATGCTAATGTCTATGTATTATATTCCATATGATCTGTACCTATTTTTTTTTTGTTTCGTATCCTGGTAATTTTTATTAATATTAATTTGGCTACTACAAAACTATCGTACAAGTACTCTGTGATAAGTTGATAACAAAAGCCCAGTGACCTGTTGCAGACTGATCGTCGAACGTATAAAACTTTTGATTTAAAAACGTTTAAGCAGTACTGGTTGTGTAGCAAACAATAACCCCTTTATCGAAAAATGGATTTTTTAAATAGTGAATTAGGAATCTCCCACTTTTTTGATGACTATGGAGGGACTATTTTCAGGCACCACATAAACTCCATAGGTAGTACCTATACAATAAATTAAAAAAGTACAAAGTACTTTGTTTTTATTATTATTATGATTCTTTATTATGTACACAAAAAAAAAATACAATAGAAATATTAACATTAAAAAAAAAGTAACTTATAGGGCGAGCTTAACTCAACACGTGAGTTCTCTTCCAGCAAACCCAAAGTGAGCGTGACAGAATGAATGCGGGCAAAACCAAGTGTACTAGCAAAAACAATATTATAATTTAAATAAGAAAGAAAGCGAAAAAAAGACTTTAATTTAAAAAGGTTGAAATAAGATAGAATAAATAAATGTAACTATCTAAATGATACACACTATATCAATATAAATATATAACAATATGTATACTTATAATACTATATAATATACTCATATATATATGTACTTATATATAATATATACTTATATATAATATGCACTTATATATATATATAAATGTATAATATATAAATAGATTTAATATAATATCAACTACAAATATAGGATACAAATATAAAAAATAAACAAGTTAATAAACATTTTCACCGTTTAAACTAATGCCTTGCTCATCTCTACAAACTACATATAAATTAATTTACTAACATAAAAAAATAACATAAATAATTTAAAATAGATTACGAAAATTGCGCCCTTTAGCTTTTACTTTTCTTTTACTAATTGAGATAAAAAAAATAAAGCAAAGGTCAGAAACCATACAACCAATTCAAACAACTTCAGAGTAATTTGATTTTTACTCTAAGAAGTAGGTAAACTTACTTATCTTCTGACCACCTGTCCATTGCATTGAATACCCAGGTTCGCGTAGTTATATTATGAATTTGAAAACGCTTTGGCCAGCTTTTACCTTATGAAATGGTAAGACAATTAAAAGTTTCTCCCAACCGTGTCTGGAGAGAACTTATAAAGGCTTTAAAAACATGTTGTGCTTACTTAAGCCTTTCTGGCAAGGCTACTAATTAGCGCCGGATACTTAAATAATCTTCTTCCAGTTAAGAAGTTTTTCCTTCATAGTGAGAGATCCTTTAAACGTTTATTCTTACCCTTTCTATTATATAACGCAGGGGTTATTTTTATTATTATGGGGTATAAATATCACAAGAATATAAAAAAAAATCTGCTTTAAAAGCCAAAATAGTAACATGTATCTATGTCTAATTTAGATTTTTGCCATTCAGGATGTAATTTTTTGCCGAATTAACATAATTGACTCGATTGTGCTATGGAGCAAAAAATTTTTCGTAAAAGCTAACATGCTTCTCATTATTTTTGACCTCAAATTACAAAGCAGATCCCATACTGGTGCCGTTCAAATTACTAAAGCATTCTAGTGAAGTGGAATAGTTGGTGAAAATGTTTGGTGGGTGGACTTTGAGGTGGGTGTGGAGTGTGTGAGGCGCACGATGCGAGCGTGGATCCTCGCCACTTGCAGCCCACTCCGACTCCACGCCACTTCAGCCTTGTTACTCGATTAACTCGAGTTATCAGCAGTATCGGGTTTTGTTACAGCGTATCGGCTTTTGTGACGTATGTGAATATTTCGAATGACGAACCATTTTGAGATCGTATAAAGTATTTTGAACGATTTTTTTTTGGATCTCACGCGTTTATGTCTTTAGTGCAAAAACCCTTATCTTTGCTTGGTATAAAAGGCGGTTAAGAGATAATACAGAAATCAACTATACCTTATTTTAATTTAGTCATTGGCAGAGCAACCTTTTGTTTCTGCATTATTATTTATAAGGACGACCTTGCTCCGAGAAGATTAATAGAAGATATCGTCACAGAATATAAATCACTTTTATTACAACACACTTTGTACACTGAATATACACGACTACAATAAATTAGATAAATCAAATTCACAATAAACAGTTACTTCCAACTCTTAACAGTCTCGTGGTTGACACTCGAATCCCCTCACAATACTACCGACCATGCTTTTATCAGAAAAATCCCTACCCGAAAACTAAACCCCCAAACGACTCGCCACGACCAATCACAGCCCGCATCAGTTCTCTTTAATGCGGCTCCGTGATTGGCGGGCGGCGGCGCTACGAATCAATTGCAGAGTCTATGACTAACTTCCGCTTCTGTCAGTACTCGAAAAGTAGTTACCAGTATATTAAAATATTAAACAATTAAAATAAAGTATTAAATAAGTAGCGATAAATCTCTACAAAATTGCAAACCCTAACAATCGACCATCCTGACGACGTGTGCGTCCCCGCACACGACCCAGGTGGAACCCTAACAATCGGTGTCGAGTACATGGTCAGCAGCACGAAGGTCCATTCTAATACAATCAATTGAACATCAACAATTTGTACAAACTATAGTTTAGAACCTGTTTTATTTTTATCTTATTTACATCATGTTATGTACATGTATTTTACATTACTATAAACTTCGTTAGTTAATTAGATAATTCCATAATAATTCCATTCCTTTTATTTTATTAAAAACAAATGTATCATTTATCTAATTGCTGTTAGGAAAACTGTACACTTATATTGTAAACATCTAGTATTCCATTCTATTCTAATTTATTAGACAACGAATCGAAACCACATCAAAATATCAACATGTACATATATCAATAATTGCTGTTAGGAAACTGTACACTTTTATTTCTATTCTAATTTATTAGACAACGAATCGAAACCACATCGAAATATCAATATGTACATATATGGACTTACTCAGGTCCACAAAGACTGGTGACTGGCACACCAGCGCAAGCCGATCGATTGCTTCACACGGCGCAGGTGAGACTACTTAATGGGATTGGGATCGAATCGAGTCCGTGCAGGACTGCCCAACTACCATTTCAAAATCATATAGACCCCAACTGGCGGATATACAAGACGATCGATTACTTGATACCGCGCAGTGGGACAATGCATCGTGGTGGCTCACACAAGCCGATCGATTACTTGTGGAGACGCACCATCGTGGCACCGAACGTATCAAAATATGGCACGATCGATTCGATACCATACATGACCGCCCGACTACCAATTCGAAACACCAACTGGCGGCACAAGCCGATCGATTACTTGATACCGCACAGTGGGTCGATGCATTGTGGTGGCTCACACAAGCCGATCGATTACTTGTGGAGACGCACCGTCGTGGCACCGAACGTATCAAAACGTGGCACGATCGATTCGATACCATGCATGACCGCCCGACTACCAATTCGAAATCAGATTAACACCAACGGCGTGCACAAGCCGGGCGCTGTGGGCCGATGCGCACAAACCGATCGATTGCTTGTGATTTATCTGGAAAGATACAAAAGACCTTCTGTAGCAACATTACTCTTAATATCTCATATTATACACGCAAAATTACGGATTCAAATTAATTACTATCATTACTATTCTACTACATTAGCTTTAGATTCATTTTCGTGAACTTCTATTTCACCTATGTAGTTCCAAGGCCTGCTAGTTTATAGTTCGTTTTGCATGCGTGCTAATCCACAAAACATTAATGACTACAGGGTTCTATAAACGTGGATATGTCCACGTTTATAGCTTTTTGCTTTGCCCATCACTGTTAAAGCAGGGTTTATATTTCTGTCCTCTTATCTATCCTATCTTGAACCCCATTTCGAATAACGGAAACCGCTATTAAGTAGAGTTTGATAGACTATCACGTTAAGAACAGAGCTTTATCCCATTCATGCTGGCACCAAATAACACCTCTGAATCAGATACACCTATGTTTTTTTTTTGCGTTTTTAAGTATCCAACAAACTCTCCCCAAAAGCCTAAATCAATCTTTCTCATCATTTTGTTTAGTTCGTTTAGCGATTCAAGGATAGTACGATTGAACCCTTCCAACTAACCGTCAACACCGACTAAACAGTGTTCAAATCTTATGAAAGCATGTGATGCAGAATAACTACAGCGATCGCTTGCCAAGCGATCCCCTGATCGACCCCAATTGTGTAATTTATAATCTTCAAAAACGAACACAGATTGTTTGTTTTATTGACAGGTATAATCAATCAGGTAAACACACCCATAACTACAAGTAGGTGAGTATAACCTCTCTTAGATCTTACGAAGGGCCCAAGGTGGTCAACATGCAAATCATGAAACGGCACCACTACTTTTGTTTTTGTGACATTGCGGAGTAATTCGCTTTTAAGTTATGTTTTTTTTTTAATAAGAGAATTCTATGCAAACGTTTATACCTTTTTTTTTATTTGCCAATACATAAATCGCTTCTTATTTTATTAATACTTTAATCGTATATACCAACGATATTGTACCATAATTTTAATTTTATTTACATTTTTTTTGTGGCCCTACACGGTCCATAATTATACTTAGCTTTAAGCTACCAATTTAATAAATAACCACCCAATAAACACCTTGTAAATATTATGGAATGTAATAAACGATATGAATCTATTAATTTTAACATTATTTTCTGACGAACCAGGATTGTCAGTTCTAAGGTCTTCTTTTGACACTGAAATATTCAATGTCGCCGTGGTTCATACCTGTTCATACGACACAGTTGCCACACCGCATCCCTCAGGACTACCCATCGAATACTGCTATTATTACCATGTACATAACATAATACTTGACGGTCTTTTAAAACGTAGTTATTTATGTAATTTAGGCACTTTTCATCACAATCGCTGTTAATACTTTTGATCCTACAGATTGGTCTCCCAGTTGGACAGTGCAACCAAGTAGTCACTAAAGTTTGTTATTACACTCAGAAATTGGTCAGAAAAGGCTTCCACATTGACGGCTACGGGATTTCGCGGTAGCTTATTTGGCGACATGGCTCACTTTAGAACCAGTCCTATGTTACAGAACAATCGACCTCTTGCAAAGTTTACACATATAGACACCTACTAAAGGTTCTCGGAATTAACCCCGGTACAGAAATGTGGAATGCAGCTCACTAACCGGTAATTATTAAAATACGGTACCTAGCAGATAACCCTAAACTTTCGCAGAAAGAAAATCACAGCTAAACTTTACAACTGAGTAGAGGTTCTTCGCTTCTGCTAAAGTCTATGATATAGTATAGTAAGCGACGATATGCTTGCTCTACTCAGAAATCGGAACCCAGCTATCAACCCAACTTATTGTAGCAGTGCATGCTAGACCTCGAGCCAGCACCGAATTAGACGTAGAACCTAACGCCGCAGGGATCCGTACTCACTATCGAATTTCTGCTCAACGTAGAGCTGACCGTTAAACTATTAGACCCTCGTGGCGGTAGTGTTGCTTAAGCAAATTTAGTGAACACGAAAACTTGACAAGCCACTGTCGTAGCATCGAGCTCGAGCCCTTGCTGCTTAGAGAACAGCACTACGGGTAATACCGACGACAGGCCTGTGCAGCTAGTAGAGGCATTTAGTCTTCAATGACAGGAATAAGATAATTTCAAGTTAACAGCCGATAATCTATGCACATCCTAAATGACCCATCCCTTTTACGAACAAGCAAAGACTAGCTTGAGACGGGCCTTCGCGTTCGTGATGGGACAACCTGTTTGAGTGGTAACTATTCAACTCGTGATGTTTGCGCGTCCTAAATTATGGAGGGACGTCGACAATATTTAGAGTTTCAGTATGTCTAATAGACGTTGCTTATCTTCAGACACACGAGCCTGATTATTATAATGCTGCGCTTGTGACTACATTTGACGGTGGTCCCGTTATGACCTTGTCAGAAAATTGCACTATCCCCACGACAAAATACAAAATCTATCAAGATCCGACATATGGCTGATGATTGCACTATCACAACATCAACACGTCCGCACTTAGCTTGATACGTCCTTTAGACATGTGTTACTGTTTCTACTCTCATGTGTACTATTCAGTTGCAATGCGTTTTTTTTTTTTCATAACTGCTACTAAATGGTAGATCAATCAGCCAATACCGTGGCTGAGCCGTACAACCCAAAGACATCGACTGATCAAGCCGTAAGGGAACATTCACTCATTTGTCTAACTCAGGTTAAGGAGAATTTATTACCTACATCAAGAAATTGCAACTGAGTCAAGTTTTTATAAGCGATTAAGTATGTTCGTGCAATTCACCACCCCCTGATACAACTTGGGCAGTAACGTCTATGCATAGTTGAGGTGATAACATACCCAGACTTAACAAAGGACCATGCCCATAGTATGGAGCTGAAAGTCAGCAATGCAAATTGCACTATGTCACAAGATAACTTTTTAGCAGTATGTATATGTTATCTAGATTTAATGTTATGATATTGGACATTAAACATGATAATTTCCTACTGGTTTTTTTTTTTACTTTATCGTTCACAGACAGCATTGCTATTAGTTTTTCACTAGGAACTTCATGATCACATAAGCTAAGCCAGATCAGTGTTCTTTTATATACTTATATGTATGTTATCAGACAAACATGTCAGTTATGTGGAATTATCTAGTCTGTCCCCATTGTATAATGTCAATATGTATGTGAAAACAATTTGGTTAGATACACTGGTACTGCAATGTTAACAAGAACGTCTTATTATTATTATTTTTTATCTGGTGCTTCATATGATTTAAAATTAACAACATAATTCTAATTTTATTTATTAGAGCAATCTTGTAATATACTTTCTCTGGGCATTTCTGGGGCACAGATGGGCATTGTCCTTTGTAAAACCGATGAGAGATGATTAGACAAAGTCCTAATTTTTGCACATCATATCCATTCGTTAAAGTGGAGTCACTGCCAAAGGGTACAAAGGCGGTGAAGAGTCCTATTTTCCGTACTTCATTCATAAGTTTTGAGTAACGGCTCGGCTATTCCGACTTAATTAAACCTATACATGTCGCTTTTTGCAATGCATTTTAATAGATTTAGGACAGCACCAGTAATTCATATTGGGGAACTTACTGGGGAACAGTCAGCAACAGGACTGATGATATTTAATGCTACAAAGATATTGCAAGAGCAGATCAGGATATGAGCATCGCGATGCCAGGAACCAGACCTCAAAGTTCGATAGTTGTATCTGTGAATAATACACTACCGCACGTTTTCCCTACAATATCACGTTGATTGTGTGTCAATTCTTCGTAATAAAACTCGTACCTACTCCTTCGTCCTAAGACTCCTAAGTAGCCCCCCTTCAAAACATAAGACCCGGCTATGTTCTGCTCGAAAGGAAAAGCAAACAGTAATTTCTCTTGCCATTCCTACCAGGTCAATAGAATCGAACTACCAGACCTCGGCCAGATCCTTGGTAAACAAATATCATTAATTTAACAAAGTATGCATGCGTTGAGTTCAAGGATCCAAAATCTAATATTATATAAGGTTTTTGCGTCCTGGGAAGATGCAACACCATCCCTAACGCATTTAAAAATATCGAAAACATTTTTTTTTTTTTTTGGATAATGAAGGACTACGTGACCTGTTAGATTGTCCCGCGTCGACACGTGGCTCTGTGCTACCGGCAGTCAGCGGACCGATTGCGATGGCTCCTTCCACGACGGTCGTTGTCCCGCCGTGATTGTGAACGCTGATTCCGATCCACCTTAGTCATCCTCGTGGCCGTCATTCCGTAGCTCACGCTCGACTCGCAACAAAAAGGTTGTGTGAATATTATGTGTTAGGGTTTGCAATTTTGTAGAGATTTATCGCTACTTATTTAATTCTTTATTTTAATTGTTTAATATTTTAATATACTGGTAACTACTTTTCGAGTACTGACAGAAGCGGAAGTTAGTCATAGACTCTGCAATTGATTCGTAGCGCCGCCGCCGGCCAATCACGGGGCCGCATTAAAGAGAACTGATGCGGACTGTGATTGGTCGTGGCGAGTCGTTTTGGGGTTTTTTCGGGTAGGGATTTTTCTGATAAAAAGCATGGTCGGTGGTATTGTGAGGGAATTCGAGGGTCAACCACGAGACTGTTAAGAGTTGGAAGTAACTGTTTATTGTGAATTTGATTTATCTAATTGATTGTAGTCGTGTATATTCAGTGTACAAAGTGTGTTGTAATAAAAGTGATTTATATTCTGTGATGATATCTTCTATTATTCTCCTCGGAGCAAGGTCGTCCTTATAGATCAGAAGTGGCTATCGCAACTAACTTCAACAAAACGTAAGTACACGCCCAAATCTACAATTTTTAGACAAGAAGTGTTTGGAATTAAGTAATCTTTGTCTTGAATTAGTTTGAATTGATATTTATCTCTATGCGTTGTAGTTTTTCTATATCGGTTTGCTGCTTAAAATTTATCATCGTGCATTGTGATTTCTAAATGAAATTTGAAGGTACCCGCAATACCTGGAAAAATAAAAATGTTTAAATATTTTTAAAGTACCTACCCTCTATTTTTATGTACAACGCTAATTGAGCAAATCAAACTGTTCGTATATTATATTTTGTATTTTCTCTGTAAGTGATTATCTTGTAATCTTTTGCGAAAATAAATGTCTTAAACCGTATAAGTATAATCCGCTATTTTCTGCAAGTAAAAACAGCTGACGGTACGACGGAGAAATTTCAATAGGTAGTCCAATGATTGACAGATACATCCATACCAATTGTATTCTTATAAAAAATACATAGGTATGTAACAGTTTCGGATAGCATATAACTAATAATATAATTAGGAGATTGTATTCATGTCTTGCATGATATGGAATAATATGGAAGATGATAGCACTGTCTGTATTGTATAAAATTATAGCTGAAGTGCGCAGTATTAGTGTCAGATTGCAGTATTAGTAATGTATTATGGTCTCGTCGGTTATTATTGGGTGACCTGATACCAAAATATTCCTACAGTGTATGGCAGTGATTGTGTTAGGTAGTCGTCAATCTGTTTTCTTTTAACTACATAGGTAGTAATTTTAGCTTGCCTATATAAAATGCTCTTTAATATTTACAAGCTACCGTCATAATACGATACACGTGTAAGTCTGTAACATAATATTCACACAACCTTTTTGTTGCGAGTCGAGCGTGAGCTACGGAATGACGGCCGCGAGGATGACTAAGGTGGATCGGAATCAACGTTCACAATCACGGCGGGACAACGACCGACGTGGAAGGAGCCATCGCAATCGGTCCGCTGACTGCCGGTAGCACAGAGCCACGTGTCGACGCGGGACAATCTAACAGGTCACGTAGTCCTACATTTAAAAAAAAAAAAAAAAGGGTTTTCGATATTGTAAATGCGTTAGGGATGGTCTTGCAATCTTCCCAGGACGCAAAAACCGAGACTATTAGATTTTGGATCCTTCAAATCACGCATGCATGCTTTGTTAAATTAATGATATTTGTTTAACAAGTGTGCATCGCTATACGGGAGGGTGATAGAACTATCACTGATTTTGGTATTTAGAAGTTCTAGGATCTGGCCGAGGTCTGGTAGTTCGATTCTATTGACCTGGTAGGAATGTCAAGAGAAATTACTGTTTGCTTTTCCTTTCGAGCAGAACATAGCCGGGTCTTATGTCTTGAAGGGGGGGGCTACTTAGGAGACTTAGGACGAAGCAGTAGGTACGAGGTTTATTATGAAGAATTGGCACATAATCAACGTGATATTGTATGGAAAACGTGCGGTAGACTGTATTATTCACTGTTATCCAGTATGAGTTCACCAGTATGAGTTCACCAGTATGAGTTCACCAGTATGAGTTCACCAGTATGAGTTCACCAGTATGAGTTCACCAGTATGAGTTCACCAGTATGAGTTCACCAGTATGAGTTCACCAGTATGAGTTCACCAGTATGAGTTCACCAGTATGAATTACTGGTGCTATCCTAAATCTATTAAAATGCATTACAAAAAGCGACATGTATAGGTTTAATTAATAGTCAGAATAGCCGAGCCGTTACTCAAAATTTATGAATGAAGTACGGAAAAATAGGACCCTTTGGCAGTGACCACTTTAACGAAAGGATATGTTGTACAAAACTTAGGACTTTGTCTAATCATCTCTCATCGGTTTTACGAAGGACAATGCCCATCTGTGCCCCAGAAATGCCCAGATAAATTATATTACAAGATTGCTCTAATAAATAAAAACTAGAATTATGTTGTTAATTTTAAATCATATGAAGCACTAGATAAAAAAATAATAATAAGACGTTCTTGTTAACATTGCAGTACCAGTGTATCTAACCAAATTGTTTTCACATACATATTGACATTATACAATGGAGACAGACTAGATAATTCCAAATAACTGTTTGTTTATCTGATAACATACAGATAAGTATATAAAAGAACACTGATCTGACTTAGCTTATGTGATGATCATGAAGTTCCTAGTGAAAAACTAATAGCAATGCTGTCTGTGAACGATTAAATGTAAAAAAAAACCAGTAGGAAGTTATCATGTTTAATGTCCAATATCTTTTGAACCAGTGCTATAAATGACATTAAATCTAGATATCATATAAATACTGTTAAAAAGTTATCTTATGACATAGAGTGCAATTTGGGCATTGCATTGCTGACTTTCAGCTCCATACTATGGGCATGGTCCTTTGTTAAGTCTGGGTATGTTATCACCTCAACTATGCATAGACGTTACTGCCCAAGTTGTATCAGGGGGTGGTGAATGCATGTAAGACAAGCCAGTGTTGATGCGGTTTCAGCTGAAGCGCACGAACATACTTAGTCGCTTATAAAAACTTGACTCAGTTGCAATTTCTTGAAGTAGGTAATAAATTCTCCTTAACCTGAGTTAGACGAATGAGTGAACGTTCCCTTACGGCTTGATCAGTTGATGTCTTTGGGTTGTACGGTGCAGCCCCGGTATTGACTGATTGATCTACCATTTAGTAGCAGTTTTGAAAAAAAAAAACGCATTGCAACCGAATACTTAGTACACATGAGAGTAGAAACAGTAACACATGTATAAAGGACTTATCAAGCTAAGTGCGGACGTGTTGATGTTGTGATAGTGCAATCATCAGCCATATGTCGGATCTTGATAGATTTTGTATTTTGTCGTGGGGATAGTGCAATTTTCTGACAAGGTCATAACGGGACCACCGTCAAATGTAGTCACAAGCACAGCATTATAATAATCAGGCTCGTGTGTCTGAAGATAAGCAACGTCTATTAGACATACTGAAACTCTAAATATTGTCGACGTCCCTCCATAATTTAGGACGCGCAAACATCACGAGTTGAATAGTTACCACTCAAACAGGTTATCCCATCACGAACGCGAAGGTTCTCTCCATGTTACGCGAAATGTTATATCCCGGAATAGTTAGCCCGTCTCAAGCTAGTCTTAGTTTGCTTGTTCGTAAAAGGGATGGGTCACTTAGGATGTGCATTGATTATCGGCTGTAAACTTGAAATTATCTTATTCCTGTCATTGAAGACTAAATGCCTCTACTAGCTGAACAGGCCTGTCGTCGGTATTACCCGTAGTGCTGTACTCTAAGCAGCAAGGGCTCGAGCTCGATGCTACGACAGTGGCTTGTCACGTTTTCGTGTTCACTAAATTTGCTTAAGCAGCACTACCGCCACGAGGGTCTAATAGTTTAACGGTCAGCTCTACGTTGAGCAGAAATTCGATAGTGAGTACGGATCCCAGCGGCGTTAGGTTCTACGTCTAATTCGGTGCTGGCTCGACGTCTAGCACGCACTGCTACAATAAGTTGGGTTGATAGCTGGGTCCCGATTTCTGAGTAGAGCAAGCATATCGTCGCTTACTATACTATATCATAGACTTTAGCAGAAGCGAAGAACCTCTACTCAGTTATAAAGTTTAGCTGTTATTTTCTTTCTGCGAAAGTTTAGGGTTATCTGCTAGCTACGGTATTTTAATAATTACCGGTTAGTGAGCTGCATTCCACATTTCTGAACCGGGGTTAATTCCGAGAACCTCTAGTAGGTGGTCTATATGTGTAAACTTTGCAAGAGTTCGATTGTTCTGTAACATAGGACTGGTTCTAAAGTGAGTCATGTCGCCAAATAAGCTACCGCGAAATCCCGTAGCCGTCAATGTGGAAGCCTTTTCTGACCAATTTCTGAGTGTAATAACAAACTTTAGTGACTACTGGTTGCACTGTCCAACTGGGAGACAAATCTGTAGGATCAAAAGTATTAACAGCGATTGTGATGAAAAGTGCCTAAATTACATAAATAACTACGTTTTAAAAGACTGTCAAGTATTATGTTATGTACATGGTAATAATAGCAGTATTCGATGGGTAGTTCCGAGGGATGCGGGGTAGCAACTGAATGAACAGGTATGAACCACGGCGACATTGAACATTTCAGTGTCAAAAGAAGACCTTAGAACTGACAATCCTGGTTCGTCAGAAAATAATGTTAAAATTAATTGATTCATATCGTTTATTGCATTCCATAATATTTACAAGGTGGTTATTTGGCGGTTATTTATTAAATTGGTAGCTTAAAGCTAAGTATAATTATGGACCGTGTAGGGACACAAAAAAAAAATGAAAATAAAATTAAAATTATGGTACAATATCGTTGGTATATACGATTAAAGTATTAATAAAGTAAGAAACGATTTATGTATTGGCAAATAAAAAAAAAATGTATAAACGTTTGCATAGAATTCTCTTATTAAAAAAAAAAACATAACTAAAGCGAATTACTCCGCAATGTCACAAAAACAAAAGTAGTGGTGCCGTTTCATGATTTGCATGTTGACCACCTTGGGCCCTTCGTAAGATCTAAGTGAGGTTATACTCACCTACTTGTAGTTGTGGGTGTGTTTACCTGATTGATTATACCTGTCAAGAAAATAAACAATCTGTGTTCGTTTTTGAAGATTATAAATTACACAATTGGGGTGGCAAGCGATCGCTGTAGCTATTCTGCATCACATGCTTTCATAAGATTTGAACACTGTTTAGTCGGTGTTGACGGTTAGTTGGAAGGGTTCAATCGTACTATCCTTGAATCGCTAAACGAACTAAACAAAATGATGAGAAAGATTGATTTAGGCTTTTGGGGAGAGTTTGTTGGATACTTAAAAACGCAAAAAAAACATAGGTGTATCTGATTCAGAGGTGTTATTTGGTGCCAGCATGAATGGGATAAAGCTCTATTCTTAACGTGATAGTCTACCAAACTCTCCTTAATAGCGGTTTCCGTTATTCGAAATGGGGTTCAAGATAGGATAGATAAGAGGACAGAAATATAAACCCTGCTTTAACAGTGATGGGCAAAGAAAAAAGCTTATGTCCATGTTTATAGAACCCTATCAAGACATTAATGTTTTGCGGTTTAGCAGCACTCATGCAAAACAAAAGTATGAACTACAGGCCTTTGAGCCACATAAGTTCAATAGAAGTTCACGAAAATGAATCTAAAGCTAATGTAGTAGAATAGTAATGATGGTGATTAATTTGAATCCATAATTTTGTGTGTATAATTTGAGATGTTAAGAGCAATGTTGCTACAGAAGGTCTTTTTTATCTTTCCAGATAAATCGCAAGCAATCGATCGGTTTGTGCGCATCGACCCACTACGCCGTCGCAAGTAATCGATCGGCTTGTGCACGCCGTTGGTTTTAATCTGATTTCGAATTGGTAGTCGGGCGGTCATGCATGGTATCGAATCGATCGTGCCATGTTTTGATACGTTCGGTGCCACGACGGTGCGTCTCCACAAGTAATCGATCGGCTTGTGTGAGCCACCACAATGCATCGACCCACTGTGCGGTATCAAGTAATCGATCGGCTTGTGCCGCCAGTTGGTGTTTCGAATTGGTAGTCGGCCGGTCATGCATGGTATCGAATCGATCGTGCCATGGTTTGATACGTTCGGTGCCACGATGGTGCGTCTCCACAAGTAATCGATCGGCTTGTGTGAGCCACCACGATGCATTGTGCCACTGTGCGGTATCAAGTAATCGATCGGCTTGTATATCCGCCAGTCGGTGTCTATATTATTTTGAAATGGTAGTTGGGCAGTCCTCGTGGACTCGATTCGATCCCAATGCCATTAAGTAGTCTCACCTGCGCCGTGTGAAGCAATCGATCGGCTTGCGCTGGTGTGCGCATCACCAGTCTAGCGTGGAACTATATGTACATATTGATATTTCGATGTGGTTTCGATTCGTCGTCTAATAAATTAGAATAGAATGGAATACTAGATGTTTACAATATAAACTTAGATCTAAAACCAGACCACCAAATTAAGTGTAGGTACAGTTTTCCTAACAGCAATTATATTGATGATACATTTGTTTTTAATAAAATAAAAGAAATAGAATTAATTATCTAATTAACTAACGAAGTTTATTGTAATGTAAAATATGTACATGATGTAAATAAAGTAAAAATAAAACAGGTTCTAAAGTATAGTTTGTACAAATTGTTGATGTTCAATTGATTGTATTAGAATGTTTAATTGTTAATTTATGTAATGGTTATGGTATTTGGGGACTTTCGTGCTGCTGACCATGTACTCGGACACCGATTGTTAGGGTTCCACCTGGGTCGTGTGCGGGGACGCACACGTCGTCAGGATGGTCGATTGTTAGGGTTTGCAATTTTGTAGAGATTTATCGCTACTTATTTAATTCTTTATTTTAATTGTTTAATATTTTAATATACTGGTAACTACTTTTCGAGTACTGACAGAAGCGGAAGTTAGTCATAGACTCTGCAATTGATTCGTAGCGCCGCCGCCGGCCAATCACGGGGCCGCATTAAAGAGAACTGATGCGGACTGTGATTGGTCGTGGCGAGTCGTTTGGGGGTTTTTTCGGGTAGGGATTTTTCTGATAAAAAGCATGGTCGGTGGTATTGTGAGGGAATTCGAGGGTCAACCACGAGACTGTTAAGAGTTGGAAGTAACTGTTTATTGTGAATTTGATTTATCTAATTGATTGTAGTCGTGTATATTCAGTGTACAAAGTGTGTTGTAATAAAAGTGATTTATATTCTGTGATGATATCTTCTATTATTCTCCTCGGAGCAAGGTCGTCCTTATATATGTTACAGACTTACACGTGTATCGTATTATGACGGTAGCTTGTAAATATTAGAGAGCATTTTATATAGGCAAACTAAAATTACTACCTATGTAGTTAAAAGAAAACAGATTGACGACTACCTAACACAATCACTGCCATACACTGTAGGAATATTTTGGTATCAGGTCACCCAATAATAACCGATGAGACCATAATACATTACTAATACTGCAATCTGACACTAATACTGCGCACTTCAGATATAATTCGATACAATACAGACACTGCTATCATCTTCCATATTATTCCATATCATGCAAGAAATAAATACAATCTCCCAATTATATTATTAGTTATATACTATCCGAAACTGTTACATACCTATGTATTTTTTTTATAAGAATACAATTGGTATGGATGTATCTGTCAATCATTGGACTACCTATTGAAATTTCTCCGTCTTACCGTCAGCTGTTTTTATTTGCAGAAAATAGCGGATTATACTTATACGGTTTAAGACATTTATTTTCGCAAAAGATTACAAGATAATCACTTACAGAGAAAATACAAAATATAATATACGAACAGTTTGATTTGCTCAATTAGCGTTATACATAAAAATAGAGGGTAGGTACTTTAAAAATATTTAAACATTTTTATTTTTCCAGGTATTGCGGGTACCTTCAAATTTCATTTAGAAATCACAATGCACGATGATAAATTTTAAGCAGCAAACCGATATAGAAAAACTACAACGCGTAGAGATAAATATCAATTCAAACTAATTCAAAAGACAAAGATTACTTAATTCAAAACACTTCTTGTCTAAAAATTGTAGATTTGGGCGTGTACTTACGTTTTGTTGAAGTTAGTTGCGATAGCCACTTCTGATCTATAAGGACGACCTTGCTCCGAGAAGATTAATAGAAGATATCGTCACAGAATATAAATCACTTTTATTACAACACACTTTGTACACTGAATATACACGACTACAATAAATTAGATAAATCAAATTCACAATAAACAGTTACTTCCAACTCTTAACAGTCTCGTGGTTGACACTCGAATCCCCTCACAATACTACCGACCATGCTTTTATCAGAAAAATCCCTACCCGAAAACTAAACCCCCAAACGACTCGCCACGACCAATCACAGCCCGCATCAGTTCTCTTTAATGCGGCTCCGTGATTGGCGGGCGGCGGCGCTACGAATCAATTGCAGAGTCTATGACTAACTTCCGCTTCTGTCAGTACTCGAAAAGTAGTTACCAGTATATTAAAATATTAAACAATTAAAATAAAGTATTAAATAAGTAGCGATAAATCTCTACAAAATTGCAAACCCTAACATATTCTATTCGTTTATGATTCTATTCGACTTAGTGACGAGATTAAGAGATGACCACGCTTTGTCATAATTTTCATTGGTACAATCCAACGTAGACACAATCGAAGCGGCCTCCGATACCAGGCATGATTTCAAGTAAAAGAATTTCTGAACCGGCAACAGCTCCTCATTGTCATGTACCATAGCGACGTACAGGTCCTTGAATGTACTCCAGCTCCCATAATCACCGTCGAACGATGGTAAAGATACCTTAGGCAGGTTGGGTTTTGAGTCGGTGGCAGCAACAGGCTTCAATTTTCTTAGGGAATGTAATTGCTGCCTGACATCTCGCAGCAATCTGTAGCATTTAGTTTCTACTGCAATGCCTTCCTCATTTTGTGTGTCATCGGAACCTTCCAACGTGGTGTTCACGGATTCCAATTTGTCGTAAAGGTGCTGCAACCGCTCCTGTGCCAGCTCTAATTGGCTTAAAGAAGTTACCTTAATTAAATCTCCTAATTCTTTTTCCAGCATTGTAATGCCTCCTTTGATGTATCGCCTGCTGTTAATAAGCTTAACTGTTTCCTCCTCGGACAACGCCATTTTTGACGCCACGCTATTGTATATGACAAGTGGGCGGTCAAGCGAATTTTCCGAAGTGTTTCACAATAAATACGCTTCGTATTAATATTCCACCGATTCCACCCAAATGGACGACGAAATAGTTAAAAAATCCGGCTCGAAGGACCAAATGGTCGATAGCTCAGTGGGTGATGGTGCCGGTTCCGTCAATTGAGAAATTGGAATACTATTCTTCGGAGCGATTAATAAAAAACTTGTGTCCTCCAGCGTAGCTTTATTAAAACAGAAAGAATGAAACACAGCCCATAGATATTACAAACTAAAAGAGTAGCATTTACGATTTAATTGGATAGTGGCAGTAGTGTCGCAATGTAGTGGAGTTGCTAACATTATCAAAAATACACTGAAATGTGGAAATAATTAATACTTATTATCCAGTTATTAAGTCCCTTTCTTCACCTTTACTAACCTTTACCAACATGGCCGTCTCTTGCACAGATACCTAATACGTATTTTATCTACGTATTACTTTTCAACTATGTATTATTGTTATTTTTCACAATATCTTGTCTTCAGTTTTCTTTTTATATCGAGGAGTGTCTTTGGTTTTTTATTTCATTTTCAGCATTTTTTATAAGCGACTGTATTGCTTCTAAAATAATACACTATATTTTTTAGAGTGCTTTGGGTATATAAATTAAGTTTAATCAAACAATTAGAGAAATATGTTAATAAATTGTTGAATTAAGTATTGTAAACTCTTGTTTAATATGGCACACAGTTCTATTAGAGTACCTAGAGATTTAAGTTCCGTCAAGTAAATAAGTAGAACGGCCAAATTACGCCTCATCATATTCAGCAATAAAATCATCATAATCATCATCAACAGCCGATAAACGTCCATTGTTAAACAAAGGCCTCCCCCTTAGAAGGGAGGGGTTGCCATAATCCCCACGCTTGGCAGGCGGCTTGGGGATCGCAGTATAGGTGGAAGATAAATCCAAAAGAAAGACGCTGCTGCCCGTCTTCCCATTCTCGCTTAGTCGCTTCTTACGACACCCAACGAGAGGAGATGGGGGGATGCAATTCTAGCCTGGCACCCCACGGGAAACAATAAAATATCAGCCTGTAATTATTCAATGGCACCTTTGCGAGCACCTATGAGTACACATACATATATTAAATCCCGCTAAACTTTGCCTCGAACGTCGCTTCTCAAAGTGGCCCTTTTGCAAATTATTCACCGATGACCTGTGACGGGAGTGACCCGTCCTCTCGGATGATTAGTCTAAAACTAATTGATTTTACGGCCGGGGGAGGCCGCCCCGGGGCAGTTTCCCGGCTGATACGCAGTAAGTGCTGGTTCATGGGTCGCCTGCGGTTTTGTCGTGTTTACAGTGCGGGCCACTTGATTTGGGTCGTACTGACTTTATCATTGTCAATGACGCGGACGTTTTGTATACTTGCGACATTTATGTATTTTTTGTAATTGGGTTTTGTGTTTTAGCGCAAAATTTGAGGAGAATTTTTGTTAATAGATCTTATTTAATTATGTACACACAGGCAAGTTATAGGTTAAAACATGTACATAGGCACAGTTTAATTTAAAGATATATCTCTTTCAGCAGGCCCGAGAGAGACAAACTACAAGAAGGGCAAAGGGCACAGTGTGTAAGAAGACAAGTAAATAAAAGTAACGACACAAATATCAAAGAAATAAAAAAAATAACGTTAAATAATAATTACAAAAGCTTTTTACAAATGGCGTTCTATATGAACAAAATTTTTTAGAATTTTTATACCGCGCCTCTATAAAGGCATGAAAGGGACACCACTAAGTTATAGTTTTTTTTCACCTTTATTCAAATCAGCTAAAGGCGCAAGTTTAAGAGATTCGCATAATTAAAGTTAACTTGCCAGCCCATCGGAAGATACAGAGATTGTAACTTCTCACCTTAAACGACTTTATAAATGTCTACGGTATGATAACGGGTGTCTTATCAGAGGGGTTTAAATACAAATTGCTTTTAAATAAACATAATGTATCGCACACATACGAGTGGACGTGTATGAAATAACAATGGGGTACATTCAGTGCTGTGGGGTGCGGAGGCAATCAAATTCTCGTTACAGAGGGCCGCGTGCTTGCTCCGCCGCGGCTGACGGCGAAATGGCTTCACCCTCGAAGACTCACCCCTTATAATGAGAGGATTCTTCATCTTCTGGGTTCCTTGTACATGCTATTTTCGTACAAACTATGAATGATACACAATTCACTGGTATGGCGTTTAATTCCGACCGAATCAACAATACTGATAGTCACGTTAATCAAGATTATCGTATAATTCTCGCTATATAATTACTTCCAATGATGGTATATAATTATCTCGCTGATTACTGCCAAATAACTGTACCTAACTGTATTATAATCGCTACCACATACTCTAAATGGAGTATATATATGTAGGTATTGCGGTAACAGCTCAGTGGGCGAGCGCTTGCCTTGGAAACAAGGTGCGTAGGTTCGAACCCAGGCTCGCACCTCTGATTTCTTCAATGAATCATGTGCGAATCGTCTTTGTGCGATTGTTACTAGCTTTCGGTGAAGGAAAACATCGTGAGGAAACCTGCATGTCTGAGAAAGCCTAACTAGCTCTCGAATGACGTGTGAAGTCCACCAACCCGCACTTGGCCAGCGTGGTGGACTATGGCCTAAGCCCCCTCATCTTGAGGGGAGGCCCGTGCCCAGCAGTGGGACATAAACAAGGGCTGGTATTATTATATTATTATTATTATGTAGGTATCTGTTACCACTTTTCTGAAAAGTTCGGCTACCAGTATTTGTATTACAATTTAGTTATAAGTAAAGTTATCTATCTATATCTATACTTATAATAAAACTGTAACAGGTCCAATTCTGTACATTGAAGATATTTTGAAAATTATATTTGGAGGGCATTCTATAACCGATACTGAGGCCGAAAATGTATTTTTTTTAATTTTTGTCTGTCTGTCTGTCTGTCTGTCTGTCTGTCTGTATCACGGCTGAGCATCACGCCGAAACTACTGAATGGATTCAAATGAAACTTGGCATGATTTGAGATCTTACTACGAGGTAGGACATAGGATACTTTTTATCCCGTAATCTAGCACGGTTCTTTTGGGAGAGGGGATTAAAGTCACAACGGGTACTTGGTTATACGCTTGGTCCTATTTTATCAATTTTTCTTTATAATATAATAAATATTAGTAAGGGAACACTCATAGAGAGTTGTTATCAAGGTTTTGTAATCGATCGGGTTAAGCAACGTTAGGTAAGGTCATTAAATAGATGGGTGGCCGTTTAACGCCATTTGAACTAAACAGGTCCATGCTTCGGAGAGCAAGTAAAAAGTGGGTCCCAGTTTTTAACCGACTAAAAAATGAGGTTATGTATTCGATGCGAATGTCTGTAATTCAAAGTTTAGTTAACGTAAAAATAGCGCAGGCGGAGCTGCGTGGGTCAGCTAGTTATATATTATAAGTAAAGTATTATAAGTATATTTTGTAGCTACGTGTTTTAATTTTGTGTTGGCAGCTTAGGATATTCCAATTTTCATATGACTGCCTGTTCGTCGTTTGTTTTAGGATCGAATCTGCTTTATAAATTTATTGTTATTAGACCTTTTTTTTTGTTAGGGACTAATCCCACCAGTCATTCCCACCACTGCTCCTGTAAGCCAGGATCTACAGTAGTCACCACTGAAGACACCGAGGTTTGACCCTCGGCGAGTCCCAGGGGAACGCTAAATTGTCTTGGAACCCGCAACAAATTTAATTAAAAAGGTAGATAGGAGGAGTTGGAAATTCATATATTCCACTTCCCTCCTTTGCAAAGCGGGAGACAAGCAAATAATTAACAAACGGTCGATACAATCTTAAAAAGGAAGACTCTTACAGGCGGACCAACGAAGGCTAGTCCACCCGTAAGGCACCACGGATTCTGCTAATATTTTAAAGGGGCCTATTTGATTTTTAAACTTGTTTCCAATAATAGGTATGGCAAAAACGTTTGAACGCACGGAAGTACTCCTTAGTCGCCACAAGGTCCATGTAAGTATACGATTCCAGATGTCACAACCAAACTGCCTAGCATAAGGGTACGCTCATGTTGCCAGAGACTGCACTCCCAAAGTATATGATGGGCAGATTGTTCGTACTCATTATTTATCGTAGAACACTGACAGAGAGGCGAAGGCACTAGATTAAAGGAAAATAGTTTACTCTTAAAGTTGCCATGTCCCGTCAAGAATTGTGCGACACAGTGGTCCACCTCCATCCACGCTCTAGAAAGGCATTCACGCACATTCGGGAAAAATAAGTACAAATGACGTCCCTTCGAAGTCGAATCCCATCTGTTATTAGAACTCTATAATTAAAAAACGTGGCCACGGTACTGCGGGTTATATTGCAGGTCTATATAACCATTTTATTTTCTAATAAGCATATAATGACAACAGTTGGAGGTTTAAAACATTGATCATTATTTTAACTACATATAGTTATAACAATAATATCCCGGGAAAATCTACACACGGGATCCCAAATTAGACAGAACCTGTACTTACTATGGCAACCATACAACTGATAATATTTTTTTTATAATCTATATTTAAAAACTATCTATATTTAATAATGTTGTTATATTGAAAACCAACTGACCCCACGCAGCTCCGCCTGTGCTATTTTTACGTTAACTAAACTTTGAATAACAGACATTCGCATCGAATACATAACCTCATTTTTTATAGTCGGTTAAAAACTGGGACCCGCTTTTTACTTGCTCTCCGAAGCGCGGACCCGTTTAGTTCAAATGGCGTTAAACGGTCACCCATCTATTTAATGACCTTACCTAACGTTGCTTAACCCGATCGATTACAAAACCTTGATAACAACTCTCTATGAGTGTTTCCTTACCAATATTTATTATATTTTATAGAAAAATTGATAAAATCGGACCAAGCGTATAACCAAGTACCCGTTTTGACTTTAATCCCCTCTCCCAAAAGAACCGTGCTAGATTACGGGACAAAAAGTATCCTATGTCCTACCTCGTAGTAAGATCTCAAATCATGCCAAGTTTCATTTGAATCCATTCAGTAGTTTCGGCGTGATGCTCAGCCGTGATACAGACAAAAATTAAAAAAATTACATTTTCGGCCTCAGTATCGGTTATAGAATGCCCTCCAAATATAATTTTCAAAATATCTTCAATGTACAGAATTGGACCTGTTACAGTTTTATTATAAGTATAGAAGATAAATGAAATAATAATAATGTCTTGGGGCAATCCACGCACGATCACCTGATCCTAAACTGGGCACTGATAATTATACATAATATATTTTTCTTTGTAAATATGTACATAGGTACTTAAATAGATAAATAACACCCAGACACAAGCTGGAAATCGAATTCGCGATCTATAGAGTAGCCGCCAGGCCGAATAACCACTTGAACAACAGGCCCGTCACGAGTCATATATGAGTATATTATACCTAACCAAAGCAATGTATACTTGTCGCTGATGCTATCTATGCCGCATATCCGTATGCCTAACAATATAATGGTCCGTTTGGTGTCTGTAATAGGCGACTAAGGGAAACCAAGAATATGGGCAGCAGCGTCTTGCTATTGGATTACTGATAGAAATATCAGAAATAAAGAAGATCTTATAACGAGCACAGAGAATTATGTATTCTTTATAAATCTACCTATCGTCGCTGTAGAATGTAAAAAAAAAAAAAAAATTAATCTAATGAAAACCGCGTATTTTGTGTTACGACGAAAACGCAATTGATTAAACATTCATTTTTTTAGTCTACAACAGTGTTTTTAATTTTGAAAACCTCATAACTTTATATGTATAACGACAGAACTCACAGAACAGAAATCTTGATATACGAGGTGATTCTACAGCGACGCTATTTTATTCTTAAACACTGTCATGTTGACCATCGTCCACGCGGGCCGCGGTCGTATTACAGAACCAAACTCAAGACTCAAGTACTACTTAAATCTAGTTTGGTTTGAAGTTTTAATTTTAGAACCTTACTTGAGCACTGTCAAGTCAAACAAGAATCACCTGAGCATTGTCAGTGCGTGATGACGTTTATGATTTATTTTAGAACTTTTATTATTACTTGAGTGTCGCTTCCTTTATTTTTGAATCGTAATCAACTCAAAATCTCTGCTTGAGTCGAGGTTTGATCTTTGTTTTCGTAAGTGTGGTCGAGACCACGCTTGAGTAGAGATTTTGCAAGTAAAAAAGGATATTACCGAGGCAATCGACTACTATGAAAATAGATTCAAAATCTCTACTCAAGACTCAGTTGATTTGAGTTTGAGGATTGTTTTGTAATACGTTGGGTGCTCAAGTCTTGATTCTCCGTTCAAGCAGTGATCAGTTGAATGCAGTTTAAGAGCTACTTGAGTCAAGTTCTGTAATACGACCCCCATGCCAAACTCTCCTCAATCACTACTGTTGCGCGCACTTACTACAGAGAGCCCGTAAAATCGATATTTTTTGGATCTAACATTACCTACCACCTATACTGTGATCCCCGAGACGCATGCCGAGCGTAGATAATAAGGCAACCCCTCCCTTCTAAGGGAGAGGCGTTTGTTTAGCAGTGGAAGTCTTTAGGCTGCTGGTGATGATGATGAACAATATAAAGTATCGTATGACATTCACCGACCTGGGAAATATTTGAACCTGCAAAGTCACCAAGCTTCGCGAGCTGATTCCAATAGCACTGTAAGAAATAAGTATAACGCAACAAATAGCACCAAATGTCAGAATCGCGTGACGACGGAGCGATCTATCAGCCGCTATCGGCGCCATATCTATCATACGAGACTTGGTTTGTTCCAACTTCGTCCGATTACCGGAGCCCTTAATGCGCTCGATACTTAGACAACTCCATTCACTTTTAATAATGAGCTTTGCGAAGTTTTTAATGGCCCTTACAGGTTGTACAGACGGCTCTTGTTTGATGGAGCAATTAAATTAGTAACATTTATTTGGAATAAAGAATTTTGAACAGGATTCAGAAGTAGCTATGAGGGTATACTTTTTGGTTATAAACAAAATTGTTAATATCTTTCTGTTTTGTCTGTCATGATTTTTTCAGTTTATTTCCTCTAACGGAAACTAACGAAGTTGGGAAACTGCTATGTATAGATATCATATCTCTTATTCTGAAATCCCAAAGGAAGTGAACAGACACTCCAGTTTTAAAGCGATTTAGAGTTTTGGTCTTTATCTTCATGTAATATAAAACAGACTGATTGCAGTTGCCATAAGGCAACTGCAATCAGTCAATATATAAATATTCAGAACTCAAGTAAGCAGAGATCAAAATCTCTACTCAAGACTCGACTCAGTTGATATGAGTTTGAGGATTGTTTTGTAATACGTTGGGTGCTCAAGTCTTGATTCTTCGCTCAAGCAGTGATCAGTTGAATGCAGTTTAAGCGCTACTTGAGTCAAGTTCTATAATACGACCCTTAGAGTTTTGGTCTTTATCTTCATGGAGTATAACGTAAATTCGAATAGGTACTTTATAAAGTTTATCATGTGTATAATTAGTGTATAAAAATAAAAAATTGCACACGAGTAACCCCGTAAAGCTCAATAAAGGCAATCAATTCATAAATCGTACAGACCTGTAGGCACTTTTACAAAGCCCCGCCGGTACTTATCATACTTTGTATTAAGCAGCTCAACTTTATTTTTGGGCTTTAAATAAATTAGACGGTTGAGTGGCTACATTTAGGCGATGAGAATTAGCCATTGATTTCCTAAGGAAGTATGAAACGAAGTCGCTGATGGGGAACATTTCCCGGAGCGTTCCCGGGCCCGGACGCTCTCATCGTTTAAGGTCTCTAACGAGCGATAAAATTCCCCCGAACTCCTTTTAACTGCAAGCGAAGTTTACCTGCGGGCGGGTAAACATGAACCCACATTTGGTCGCCGAGTCGTGATTCTCAGACTGTAAATAACGAGAAGAAATCTCAGTTTCAGTAAGCTTTAGAATTACCTGCGATTGGCACAGCCTCATTTGGCAAATGGGCGGTTTCAGTACAATCAGCTTCACCTGAATTCATTTATAGGCGGTGTTCCAAAATGTTTGCTAATTTTTAACCGACTTCAAAAAAGGAGGAGGTTCTCAATTCGTCTGTAAATATTTTTTTTCTATGTATGTTCGCGCATAACTCTGGCAATTATGAACCGATTTTAAAAAATCTTTCTTCCATCCATTCTTTAATCCGTTAATTGGGTCCCATAAAAAAATTATTACTTAGTTCTTCCATCCATTCTTTAATCCGTTAATTGGGTCCCATAAAAAAATTATTACTTAGTAATAAGTAGTTCCTGAAAAAACAAGAATGTTGACTGCGCAGGAAAGCTGCAAGAAAGCCTATTTAGATGACTTTATGTCGCTTTTTAAGGACAAAAATTGTCATAACTCTAGCAAATATTTATCAATTTCAATGATTCTTTTTTTTTATTCGAAAGAAGAAACCATTGTAATGAACCTGTATGAATTTTATCACAACCGGATCAGAACTTCCTGGAAGACCATGAATGATATGGAGGAATTTATCTGGTAAAAACCATAAAACTGATGTTCTCCTTTACATTTCTCTGACAAATATGAACCGATTTCGATGATTCTTTTTTTATTCGAGAGAGTAAGCTACTATGATGATTCCATGAAAATTTCATTACGATCGGATAAATTGTTTCTGAGTTTCTGAAGAAACATGAATTATTTAAAAGTATGTAGACGATAATGTGAAATCATAATGATGCCATAACCTACCTAGATCATTTTACCGTCTTCGATGGTTCAATCTTTATGTATGAAAATATGTATCACTAAAAAGTATAAAATAAAATATTTAAAAAAAAAAATTGAACCGACTTCAATAACACTGCAAAGTATAAAATAATTTAAATATTATTGAAGTTGGTGGCAAATATATACAGCAGGTACGCTAACACCAACTTCTTTAATATTTAAATTATTTTATACTTTTTAGTGTTATTGAAGTCGGTTCAATTTTTTTTTTAAATATTTTTTAATGGTCCCGTTTTGATTTCTTTACTGAAATTTGAGATATCACAATTTGCCTTAAGAATTAATTAAGTCATCGCTCGTATACGTACAGGAATGATGTTGATTGATGTTGTCTAATTGGGATAAGTGGAAGTTTTCCCTTTGTGTAAAGAAAATAGGGTTATGTTAAAACTTCACTTGTATTTAGACGTTGTAAAAATTTCAGAGATGTGTTAAGCGCGTTTTATAGAAAGAGAGCTGTGGGACAAGTGTATGTCACGGGTGAACAAATAGATGTTCCTAATGGCAGCCATTACGGACATTGTGTGCGCCCGATCGAACATAAAGGTCGGAAAAGCCCGCGCCGAGATCTGCTTCTAAAGAAAAAATATATATGAAAGGCGATATTCATAAATAACTAAAGAGCTGCGCGATTTTTAAGAACCGTTCCGGTATTTTTTCTATAGGTATTCTTTCGAATATTCGTTTTATATTATAAATAAAAGACTAATTTGGGGCAATGTAGGGAGTTGGTAACGCTTCATTTCATAGATAAATCCTCTTATATATAACGGGTGTAAGGGACATCGTACCGAAAACCGATACCAGGGATCCAGAACACGATTCTGAACATCCTAGTGTTGAAATTTTTCATCGGCTTTTTCATGAATTTCCAAATAAAATCACTTTTTTTAAATAAAATTAGTATAACATTATTATTGGTATAATAATAAAGCCTAATTTTAATTTAAAAACAATTAATTTGTTTTTATTTTATTTTTATTTATTTATTTATTCTTTATTCACAAAAACAGTGCATAGGCAATTAATTAATAGGCAATTAACTATTATTATTTTAGAAAATTAGCAATGTAATTTGAAAAATAAACATTATTCCGCATATATTCATTACATGCTCAAAAATTAATAAGTTAGTCATTTGTCATTTACCATATAAATGGTTCCTGTAATGTTGTAACGGACATTATTTGACGCCTTATAATTTTTTTTCGGTACGATGTCCCTTACACCCTGTATATACTTACTTATGTACAAACGCGGTCACAAACGCTTTATCCCCTTGAGGAATAAGTCGGCAGTCAGCCAAAAATACGTGCGGGAGGGGTAGGTAGGCGTACGTAACTTCGTTCAAACGATTTTAATTGAATACTGGTACAGCGTTTGTGACCGCAATAGTACATAGAGACAGAACACGACCGTTTTTTCTCTAACCGTTGGGACTAGTTGCATATATCTAAATGGGAACCACCCGATTTAAATCAGTTGCAAGGTTAGAGTAGACACATCGCCTTACTACTAGCTACGTAAAGAATATAGTCTACTAGTTCTTACGCACTGATTAATAATTCCGTTTAATCGTTCTTTCAACTCATTTTCTTCGTTCTAATATGATAATTTCCCCCCAAATGTATTCAGGCTAAACCGATTTTTGTGTTTTAAATGAAACTGAGCCGGTGCGAGCGGCTATGTATACATGATAAGCGTATTAATATAGCCGTAAGCCGTAAGCTAGAACTGTTAGGCTCAATTCACACCAAGATGGCAGCGGCCACTTTCAGTGTGAAATAATTTTAAACTTTATCTATAATTCATAACAGACAGTATCGTTTGAAAAACGCGGAGTGCGGGCGGGTGCGGTGTGTGAATTGAGTCTTAGACAGACGGACTGACGGTAATGTCAATGACACTCAATAGAACCAATTTAAGTTTAGCGAAGTGTTGCGACAACGACTATCCGTGCGGCGCGTAGTAAAAGGGAAGCCATGTTTAGCTAGGAGCCACCAAACAAAAAGTTATCTTGGAAAGTCAGCAACCGCAACAAACTTAGCAACTGTCTTCAGGTAGGATAAGGGAAACTCTATTAAGGAAGGAGAAAAAGTAATTCGGCCGATGGTGAGAAGAGTTCTACGTGTACAAGTTTAATTAAGCATTGGATGCCAACGGGGCAATAGTCTACAGCGACTTTTGGTTAAACTTTGTAGTTAGCAACGAGACATCAGTGGTGGTATACAGTGACCAGAACAGTGACGTCCAAATTTTTTTTTTTAGGTTTCTCGTTTTGAGAGGTATCTGAATCACCCCTATGTATGTTCTACGACTTTTCGTAGTTTTCGAGTTACGATTTTATTTATGAACTAGCTGACCCACGCAGCTCCGCCCGCGCTGTGCTTACGTTAACTAAACTTGCAATAATATACATTCGCATAGAATACAAAACCTCCTTTTTTAAAGTCGGTTAAAAACTTGGACCCACTTTGTACTTGCCCTCCGAACCACGGAGACGTTTAGTTCAAATGGCGTTAAACGGTCACCCATCTATTTATTGACCTTACCTAACGTTGCTTAACCTGATCGATTTCCAAACATTGTTAACAACGTCTAGGAGTGTTTCCTTACAAATATTTATTATAATTATAATGAAAAATTGTTAAAATCGGAGAAAGCGTATAACCAAGTACACATTTTGACTTTAGTCCCCTCTCCCAAGGGAACCGTGCGGAATGTCGATGTCCTACCTCGGAGTATTATCTCAAATCATGTCAAGTTTCGTTTCAATCCATCCAGTACTTTTGGCGTGATGCTCAGCCGAGATACAGACAGACAGACAAAAATAAAAATAAATACATTTTTAGCTTTAGTATCGGTTATAGAATGCCCTCCAAACATAATTTTCAAAATATCTTCAATGTACAGAATTGGACCTGTTACAGTTTTATTATAAGTATAGATTTTTGCATAATTGCGACCGGATCAGTTTGAAACATTTCTAAAAAAAAGTTAGAAGGTTTTTCGTTTTTTTTTCTTGCAGCTAAATCTCTATGAACTGCACATTTATGCATAAAATAAACAGTCTCATAACTTTAATGGAAGTTACTACAAAATTTAACTAAAATTGAGAATTTATGTTAAGTGAGTTATCATTTAAATTTTCAACTGAAAATTAAAAATCTAGACTGTTCATTTCTTAGTTTCTAAGTAGCAGTTTAGATTTTTAATTTTAAGATGAAAATTTAAATGATAACCCACTTAACATAAATTCTCAATTTTAGTTAAATTTTGTAGTAACTTCCATTAAAGTTATGAGGCTGTTTATTAAAGTATATTTAAAAAAAAATTTTGGACGTCACTGTTCTGGCCACCCTGTATAGGTACGATCGCGAACACGAACGGTATACCAGTTTTCAATAAAAATCGTTTGAACCACGTTACGTGCGCTCACACCGCCTGCATGTATTTTGGGCCGGCTCGTGCAAGCTACTATCGTCCTAAAGGTGGTACACCTTTCGTGACTGCGAGAGTAGGTACAAGTATTTTTTTTTTATTCAGTGTGTATATTTTTACCACGTAATCGGTATCGTTAATCATATTTAAAAAAAATGTTGCATTAATTAAATTCCACCTCACCATTAAATTCCAATCCACCATAAAATTAAGGATGTATTTATCATGCGCACGGCAGTGATACGGTTGACCTCGGCAAGCGGCGAACGCGCGTGACCATGATTATTGCGGATACTTTCTTGCGGATAGTTGTGGATACTTTCAAGTGAAGTGATTTTGATATTTTTGTATTAAGGTGGTATCTTTATTTTTCAACAATCTATATTAAGTATGCATTTACAAACTGCAAAAAATGTTAATCTGTGTTCATTAATTTGTTATTGAGTGAGGAGCATCACACGGGATTAATGATAATCAACACTAAGTGATGTTCATGAGCGCCGCTTTTAGAAGTAAATTCTTGATAGGTTTTAAGAGAACTATTTAACCAAACATTTTAAGATTAATCATAATATCTAAGTTACTTACTAAAGCAGCTATAATTTAGAATTCCTGGTAAACTCGCAAAATTCAATGATTACTTAAATAAAAAAAACAGTTTCGAATAACCAAGCACATCCTTCTGTTTCCTCCAGCACTTTAAGTAACTAAAGTGAATAAGAAACAAGCGACCGACGTCGTCGAGTACCCTCGGATGCTGCACGGCATCTGGACGTCTTTGTCGTAGCCTTGTTATGTAACTCTTCTACAATTCGGCACGGTTGAGGTCTCTTTGAGACTGTTTTACAGTCGTGAAAGAGTTGGGTTTCGTTTGATGGATAGTACAATATAAAGATTGACTGACCGACAGCAAAAATTGCAGTCTTTATAGGTCATTATAGTTTTTCAAGAAAAATTGCGTAAGGTATAAAAAAAAGTTTTTTTTTTATGTAAGTTTAATTGTGACTTGAAATTTGCACTGCGGCTGTAGCGCGACAGAAGTGAGTGAGAGTCAATCTACCTATATGATATCTCTGTGTAAACTTTGCTGTGTTCCTGTGTAATGGGCGCTATAGCTGGTAAAATTACCGTTACAACGTCTTAAGGGTCGGCAACGCGCTAGATTCTTTTGAGAGGTATAAAAGACGAGAAAGTGCACTTGCGTCTACGCAAGCGCTTGTGCAAGCAAAGATTGGCCGCTGTGGTCGTATCGGCCAGGACTATATTATTTTTATTTATGTGACTGGAACATACCTACTTGCACACTGAACTGACGGACCGCTATTCGCTACAGTGATTTTTTAAAGGTGTATTGATAAGGTGAATACGGGGAAAGTACAATAAATTCAGTGAAATGTGACACGTTTACAGAAAAATAATTATTTTGCTCATTCGCAAATTGTTCTTAACCCGTATGTTTTTTTTTGTTATTTACCTACGCTTATCGTAAGTACTTTGTTTTGTATACATCTATTTGTTACCCTTTTTATAGAAATATATTCATTTTTGTAATAATATGGACTTATCTTTGAAATATGCCAAAATATGGAAAATAAAAATTGCATTTTCTGATTCCAAATGTCATGATAAGTGAAGAAAACAACATACCTACTGAACTATTGAAATTAAAAATATGTATTTACATATAAATCCGGTCCCTACTTATGAGTCATGACGCGTAAAATGTTTCATCGTTTTGTTAATGGCATCGATATACTGTACCAATAGTATATCGATGGTTGATAAATACATTTTTAACTCTGCATATAATGTAGATGTAGGAATAGAAACTATTTTAGCTTGCTATTGTATGTATGTACTTTAGCTTACTGTAAATTAAGCTCTTTCAAAGATAATTAACAGTATTTTCCGTATCGTAAATTTTATTGAATTAATTAACATATTTAACGAAAAGTATTGCATGTGTATTAATACTTCATTATGCGATTAATAAATATAATAATAATGTTTGATTAATAATAAAGTTTGTTAATCTGGCACATGGCACTGAATGCTTACCCCTATCCCATACCGATTTCTGTCATCTATTGTCCAATTTCTATTATGTCACTAATACGTACGCACATTAACATGCGTGTGTATGTATGTATAGGTATGTGCTAAATTAAATGTTAATTGATATTCAGCCGTAGTCAGTACAAATATCTAGGTACCATGCTACATACCTCGGGTGATTCAGCATCAAACATACAGCACCGAATTGCAGCAGCCTGGTTAAAGTGGCGGGAAGTAACTGGCGTAACCTGTGACCGTAGGATGCCCGTTAAACTTAAGGGTCTCATATATAAAAGCATAATTAGGCCAGTGCTTATATACGGAAGTGAAACATGGGCTATGACGCAACGCCACGTTCATACCATTCATGTGGCTGAGATGAAGATGCTTCGGTGGATGTGCGGAGTAACGAGATTTGATAAAATACGCAATGAATACATTCGTGGTAGTCTCGGAGTACGCGATATCGCTGATAAGCTTCAGGAAAGTAGGCTGAGATGGTTTGGACACGTGAAGAGGAGTCCTCCCAGTTACATCGGAAATGTCGCAATCGATCTTAACCTCCCTGGTTCCAAAAGAATAGGAAGACCAAAGCTAAGATGGACTGATTGTATTGCAAAAGATCTGCAGTTCTGCAATGTTTCGGAAAATGACACGTCGGATAGAGCAAAGTGGAAAGCAAAGACGGGAAAAGCAGACCCCACCATCAGATGGGATTAATAAGTGCTAAGGAGAGAGAGAGAGAGAGAGAGAGAGAGTCAGTACATTATTGTTGCAGAGATCCTGTGACCATCTTCCTGCTCTATCATCAGACCCTAATCATCATTTTTTAACCGACTTCAAAAAAGGAGGAGGTTCTCAATTCGTCTGTAAATATTTTTTTTTTTTTTATGTATGTTCGCGCATAACTCTGGCAATTATTAACCGATTTGAAAAAATCTTTCTTCCATCCATTCTTCAATCCATTGATTGGGTCCCATAAAAAAATTATTGCTTAGTAATAAGTAGTTCCTAAAAAAACAAGAATGGTGACTGCGCACTGAGAGTTGCAAGAAAGCCTATATAGATGACGTTTTAGTCGCTCGGACTCGCTCGGTCGGACAAAAATGGTCATAACTCTGGCAAATATTTACCAATTTCAATGATTCTTTTTTTATTCGAAAGAAGAAACCACTGTATTGAATCTGTATGAATTTTATTACAACCGGATAAGAACTTCCTGGAGGACCATGAACGATGTGGAGGAATTTATCTGGTAAAAACCATAAAACTGATGTTCTCCATTACATTGCTCTGACAATTATGAACCGATTTCGATGATTCTTTTTTTATTCGAGAGAGTAAACTACTATGATGTTTCCATGCAAATTTCATTACGACCGGATATTATTTTCTGAAGAAACATGAATTATGTAAAACTATGTAGACGATAATGTGATCATAACCTACCTAGATAATTTTACGGTTTTCGATGGTTCAATCTTTATATATGAAAATATCACTAAAAAGGTTAAAATAAAATCTTTTTAAAAAAAAATTGAACCGACTTCAATATCACTGAAAAGTATAAAATAATTTAAATATGATTGAAGTTGGTGCCAAATATACACAGCAGGTACGCTAACACCAACTTCAATAATATTTAAATTATTTTATACTTTTCAGTGATATTGAAGTCGGTTCAATTTTTTTTTAAAAAGATTTTTCTAGCAAGAACTCGTCGAGACCTATCCAACGAGTACAAACTCGATGGGTCTACGTTTATTGACGGGCCCGTTGGTCTAGTTGGCAGACACCCTGCCTGCTAACCGATGGGTCGTGGGTTCGATTCCCGCCAAGTGTCTGGGTGTTGTTCATCTATTTAAGTATGTATTTACAAAAAAAAAGTATATAAGTATTAGTATCAGTTGTCTGGTTTCCATAGTACAGGCTCCGCCTAGTTTGGGATCGGATGACCGTGTGTGGATTGTCCCAAGATATTATTATTATTATTGGGGCCGAGATCCTGTTACCACCTTCTCGCTGATCATCATCAGACCCTGGTGAAGGTTACCATTTTATTTAGTATCATCGGATTTACATATGTTCTAAATTTCAGATCTTTCGGACAAACAAAAGTAATGAAATACGTCTATTGTATACAAAATATCCCTACCTCGACTCGGAAAAGAGCTGTTGGTCTTCAAACGGCAGGACCGACTTTCACGAAACATAGCTAAGAACCATCTCGCTTAAACTAGCTTTCAAATAAAAAAAAACGCATTTAAACCCGTTCACTGGTTGGACCGCTACGATGCCACAGACAGACAGACAGACAGGCGTCAAACTTATAACTCTCCTCGTTTTTAGTCGGGGGTTAAAAAAATGGTTCACTAAATATTTTAACACTGGCGTTATTATATTTGGCTGGCCTCAGGTCTGATGATAGACTGGCAGTAGTGGTCATTTCGGCCAGGCGGACATTTTTTTTTTACTCACTATAAGCCAGTGCTTGACTGCAGTCCCACCTGATGGAAAGCGGCGACGCAATCTAGGATGGTAAAGCACACTGGCTTCAAGTCATGTAATTCCTGCGCACACTCTCCAAAATGCATCCTGTAGAATACCGAGAGAAAAAAGTGGGCAAAACTTCAGCGATAAAATTGCTTATTTCGACAAAAATAAAAGATTTAGGACTCAGATCGCTATTTCGAAATTTTCAATTATTAGTGTAAGTGGACAGCGTTAGAGTAGTTAGGATGGAGCTTATTTGTCAGTTCAGCCGCCTTGCAGCAACTCGGCCCGCCCGCCCAGGAAGCTTGTTAGCGCGACTTCTGCGGTTCACTTCCAGATAACATTGTGTTCAAGACTTAAACTATGTTAGTTTACTTTATATCTGCTTTTATCAAGTTTCGCGGTGTTAGTAAAAACTAGTAGGTATTGTAGTACGCTGCTGGCTTGAATTAGTTATATAAGACTTATTTTAACCAGGGAATGTATTTTTGGTGGCTCCGTTACATGTTTACTCTTTAAAAAACCAACCATGTCTGTATTGTATGTACTGTATAAAAGTTAGACATCATTTTACATTACGTTATTAAAATATGTCACTTCCTGGTGTTGCATTTAATTGTTAAACTTTCTTTGTTCTAGCCCCTTATTCAGCAAACATCAGTAGTGCTATGCACTAAGCAAAATAACCTAGAGTTCGACGCCGCGGCACCGGAGAATTAGCACTAGCTCGACGAGAATTAACGGCGTTTGGTACTTTGGATAAAAATATACCGTTACAAATTAAAAGTATTATCAGTATTATATATGTATGTCCGTAAATCAAATTATACTGTCACAATTCTATAAAGTAGAATTACATAATATCCCGAAAACTATGGTTATTTTCCCACTATTAATGAAACGTTTAAAATACAGGAGAAAGATAATGATCACCTCAAATAAAAAAAAAAACGTCTGTTGTACAACTATTCGCCATCATTCAAACATAGCATTGTATTGTACTACGGTAAAATAAACAGAAAGTAAACAGACGCAATAAAAGCGCCAACTAATTTTCGTTTCACGAATTTTATTCGTATTCCAAACCGTATACCAAACGAGTTTTGTACAATCGTAAAGTGAGACTTTCCGAATCTGCGCCGCGCAACGTGTGTACCCATAAAATGTTCAAATCTCGCACTTTATATTAACAGTGTCATCTAGACATGGTTAATGGGCCTGTTTCAGCGGCCGTTACTTGATTTAGTGTGCCGTCAAATCGAAAACTCGAATCTCAATTACTGCTTTATTAGCACGACTCAAGCGCTTGAGCGTCGTAATAATCGGTACAAGCCATCGATATATTAAATAAATAAAATACACATTCACTAACATAATTACATCTAAATGTGGTCGCGGAGGTCGCGAACTTATCTGTGATGGTGGCGGAAATGTGAACTAACGGTTTTATTATGATAATGACGTGTAGTTTAAATAGTTTCATATATATGAAACTATATATACGCGAGGATCATATAATAGCGAGAGTCCTATCGGCAAAAATAATTTTGTCAGCCTGTGGCTTGAGAAGAAATAAATACAAGTGCGCTATTTCTCTGTGCCACTTTTCGGAACGTAACACCCAATCTAGTTTAAATTTTATATCGATGGTACAAGCTGAAGTGCATTGCGGACCATAGTGATTTAAGAAATACATTTGCAATGACCAATTTATGATTGATTTTATTTGATGACAATTTTACGGTAGCGGAGCGAATATTTTGTATCTACAACATTTATGTGAAACCATACGTTTGATGGAGTTTCATATCGGGCACACGCCACATGTTTCCTTAATCGAACTTTATTTTAATCTGGAATTAGCGTGATTTCCCGATTAAAATAAAGTTCGATTATGGAACGCGAAAGTCTTAAAGTATATGTTTCCTTTAGTACCTATGCTTAGGGGAAGAGTTTCTAAAAGTCCCCTTATTACTTCATAACATCTGTGCATTTATTTTAAGCTAGCGACGAGATAAGCAGGGCGTTCGCCTGATGGTAAGCGACACGTGTGCCTATATAGTGCACTGCCACTCGTCACCACACACTTTGGTTTTATTTCTTCTCTGTAGCCCGCTGATTTCACCGGGTACAGTGCCTTTACCTCTGAGCACAGCACTATTTACAGCAGAATATCTGGTACTGCGGTAGCTGAAAGGCCCTTTGTAAAAGGGTCCTTGTCTTTTGTAATTTTGTACTACCTACTAAATATTAAGAATTCTCAGAAATCCTATCTTGAAGAATATGCAGAACTATATACTTATAGATCCAAATATTTAAACTTTGCGTTCTCAGTAAGCCATCATTAAGAATATGTTTCCTTTATTTCGTCATCAAACGGTCATTCAGTAACAAAAATTAAATCTTAAAAACTAGCTACAGAAAATACCTATAACAGTACCTAACAATATACTTGAAATATAATTAAGACTATATAAGAATGAAAATAATTTTGATTAGTATGTAATTACAAAAAATAAAATAAGAAACAAACTAAAACAAGCACATACAAGTATCTAGAATTTCTACCAAGTATCTAGAATTTCTACTTTTCAATGAATTTATAATTTACTGAGCAGATTAAAAAAACATGAAGAAACATCGTCCATCCAAACATTGGTTTGTTTTCCAACCAGCTACCCGATGGTTCAGCGAGCTATTTGCTTATAACCGTTATTACGAAAGACTTTATGGTACTCGCTTTATATTATTCATTATGAGCTTTATTTTAGCTTTAACACACTCCATGAAGCTTTACGCAGTAAAATTTCAAAATCTCCGTAGACTTTTTATAAGTCATTATTTACATTGAGCTCCTTCGCGATTATATAGCTTTTTTGTGAGTGTTCTCTTTACAACAGTTGATAAAGATATATTTTACGGGATTAAGTAAAATTAAGATCTTCCGTGAGCTTGTTTACGCCGGAGTTTAATAAAAATGTGAATAAAGTCGTCACCGAGGAAGTAATTGTGATAAAGTACAGTTCGCTATAAGTAGGTACTTTATATAGGTTAATTGGGTGGAGGTGGACGAAATTTTAATGGGGTCAGTTGACAGTCTTTCTATTCTATTATTACACAGAAAAAGAGCTCAGAATCACACAACGAGCTATGGAGAGTTATGCTCGGAGTTTCTTTCCGGCATGAAATCCAAAATGAGGAACTCGCCAAAGAACTAAAGTCACCGACTTAGCTCTCAGAATCTGCTAGTTGAAGTGGCAATGGACAGGCCACACCGTTCGAAGAACCGATAACCGATGGGGAAGAAAGGTTCTCGAGAGGCGCCCACGAGCTGGAACACGCAGAGTAGGCAGGCCTCCCATTAGGTAGACTGACGACATTGTGCGCGTCGCAGGTAACAGGTGGATGCAAATAGCCAATTTATTGTCATCCATTGTAGCGTTTCAAGAGTTGTAGTCCGTTAGGTCAAGGTTCGAAAACATTGGACCCGGACGAGTACCATGTACGTTCCCGGGGCCCGTCGACACAGCGGGTTGAGGACACCGTGGGGTTTTAGTCGGTAGCTGACACTCTGTCTGTGTGTGTCTGTGTCTGTCGTAATGGATTTCCCCACGTAAAAAAAAAAAAAGAAAAGCTTCGAAAACATTAGGAGGAACAACTTAGCGCAGTTATTTCCAGACTGGTTAAGTAAATACAGGCTAATCACCTGATTATCAGAAAATTAAGATGATCCATACGTCTAAGGAACATTTCGGAATCGGCCCTGTGGTATGGGTCCTATCGGATTATAAGAGTCAAAGGAAGAGAATGTATGTATGTGTGTTGGGTGTATTCAAGTCTAGAGTGAACAGGCATCTTATGGGTAAGCGCGGTCCATCCCAGACCACATCTTCACTTACCATCATGTGAGATTGTGGTCAAGCGCAAACCTATTTATTATAAAAAAAAAAAAAAAAGAAAGCGAGCACCAGTGTCTCTGCTAGCACTTGTGCACTGTCTCTCGCGTGGTTGGCGGATCTTGCAAAATATTAGCCGCTGTTGCCTCCTGGCTAATAAGCCAGGAGGGGAATACTATACCAACTCCGTAGTTAGGATTCGAAGCCGTCATGGCATCGATTCTGGGTCCTAGCTTGAAGTTTGGAATGTGTATCTATAATACTGTAGTACTTTCTCTATTTTCTTCTCTATGTTAAAACACTACAAATCAATCGCAGTGTCAGTTACCTTCCTATAAGTATCTATCTTACTAAAACATATCTTAATTACCTATTTCTAAATTTCTAGCAGATTAAAATTGTCTCAACAGCCGTGTCTTTTAATTCAATAAAATCTCACTATCGCAAACTCAGTGAAACTTAAAGAATAAAATATTCATCAAGTTCATGTAATTAAAAAAGCGGTAAAACTAAATTATGGATTTAAAAATGTGCTGCACTCGGCACTTGAAATGGAACTTGACGAAAGTTCAATTTTTAATTGGTGAGACTGCCAGTTCCCTTACCTATATTAATTTGCTTGTGAAAACGGTCCGCGCAAAGTTCTCTCTTCTCTCATGGTAGTTATGCAGTTTTTATGCTGTATTCTCTTGAAATATTGTTATTATATTTTCATCATAAACATCAGTAGTTTAAAGACGTCCACTGCTGAACAAAGGCCTCCCCCTTAGAAGGGTAATCTCCACCGTAATCTCCACGCTAGGCAGGCGTCTTGGAGATATAGTATATGTAGGAAATCCAATATAAAGACGCTGCTGCTCGACTTCTTGTTTCCCTTAGTCACCTCTTACGGACACCCAAAGGGCTCCTCCCTTTGGATGAGTGTTATTTTTACCCAGGCACCCCATCGGCATGTTATATGTATAGTCATAAAACTTGAAATAAAACTACTTTTACGGATTTTATCAGATTTTATTATTTTTTTATTTTTTTCCGAATTTTTTTTTATCGGATGGATAAAATCCGTAAAAGTAGGTTATTTCAATGTGTAATATTCGCGTAAGTAAAAGACAACATTAGTCATAAATCTAATTAATTTATGTTTTGCACATATTATTATTTTACTTTACTTTTTCTATAATATTTGTGTCGTTATTTTATTATGTACTTTTCTTTCAATAACCTGCGCCCCATGTCTAAGTTTTTCTCTCTCAGGCGTGCTGGAAGAGATTTCCTTTGAAATAAGCTATGCCTCTGTACATATTTTAACCTATATCTGAAAACTGTACATAAAAAAAAACTATCATATACATATTATTTGTAATATACAAATAATATGTATATGATAGTTTTTTTGTGTATCGTTTTTAAAACTAAGATTATGTATTTTTTATTGAAGACAAAGGTGACATGTACGCAAAAATAAATTTAAACATACATGTCATCAATTGAAAGAGCTTACAATGTCTCAATGCCTCAAGAAATGCCTTTTATGTAACCGCCTTTGATGTCAGTCAACACGATAACATGCTGATTATGTCTGTTTCAGGCACTGTACTATAGATAAAAGAATCTCAGAACTATGGAACCCCTTGCAAGGGGAAAACGCGTCTAATCATGTGACGAACACAAATATAACTTTTGAATGTTGTTTTGGTGGAATTTAAAAATACTTCATGCAAATAAATATTCAAGTAAGTTAGGTGTTGTAAATAATGATATTGGAATTGAATAGATATGTTAGATAATTTTTAAGTTTAAAATAAGCTCCCTAACAGGACGTCTTATTTAGCCACAAGGCCTTGATGTCTTCACTGGTGACCACTGTAAATCCTGGCTACCAGGAGTCACAGTGGTGGGAGGGAATGAGTGGTTGGATTAGTCCCATAAAAGAAGGGGAAAACGAGTCTAATTATGTGACGAACACAAACAGAAAAATATCTTTCGAATGTTGTTTTGGTGGAATTTTAAATTTAGCTGTGTTGACAGGGCAAAATGCCCTTGTAACGGCTTATTACCCCTTAACCCTACTTCATCGATATTCCACCGTATATGATGAGACGCACGGCTTATATTCAACCTTATGCTGTCAACATTCCCGCTGTCCGGACGATAAAGTTGCTGCGACTTTCATAAACGCACTGCGAAAGACTGAAATAATTAGCCACCCTCGTCAATAAATTCAATAAATGATTAGTAGTTAATGAAACTGTTATATATTAGGAGTTATTGCCTATTAGGAGTTATAAAGACACGAGATAAAGAGAAAGATAAAGAAGGCATTTGAATATATTTTGCTATTAGAGTATTAGTTTTGAGTTCATAATTTGAATATTACGTTACAAGTGTAGATAAAATATTTTAAAATTTAGTAAAATTCTATGCATGGGTATTTTGTTTGGATACTCACACACAACTGCTTGTCGACTGATGTTTACCGAGGGGAGCGTTTAAGCTGAGGGAAGATCGCACTTAATACTGCAGGGCGCAGTTTGCTCCACTTCCTCTAATTACTCACTTGTGAGGGTTTATGTAAACATTTTAATGGACACGAGAAAGGCGCTCGATTACGTCTTAACGGTACAATTATGTTAAAACTTAAAAGCACTTTCCGTAGGTAGGTACATAGTTTTCGCAACAGTTAGGGTTGTAGCATGTACTTATTTCCTATATTATGGTAGTATATAGATACTAGAGAGAGTTATTTACTACTTTTAATACAAATCAATCCAGTCCATTTGTACCCTCTGATTGTGAGAGTAAAGGAAGAGAGAGATACTTGTGACTACGCAAGCACTTGTACACTATAATTATCTGCCGCGTAAATGGAGATGATGGAGGTTAATAAGATCTTACTCAGTGGCGTCAGTCAGTTTGAAAAATGCGGTAACAGCTCAATGGGCAAGCGCTTGCCTTGGAAACAAGGTGCACAGGTTCGAACCCCAGCTCGCACCTCTGATTTCTTCAATGAATCATGTGCCAATCGTCTTTGTGCGATTGTTACTAGCTTTCGGTGAAGGAAAACATCGTGAGAAAACCTGCATGTCTGAGAAAGCCTAACTAGCTCTCGAATGACGTGTGAAGTCGGCCAACCCGCACTTGGCCAGCGTGGTGGACTATGGCCTATGCCCCCTCATCTTGAGGGGAGACCCGTGCCCAGCAAAGGCTGGTATTATTATTATTATAAATGGAGATCTTGTGAAAGAATAGCCGATGTGGCCGTATTAACAAGGTGGTCATTTTTATTATTATTATTTTTCGTTTATATCCGCAGACGATGCCTCAGCAGCTAACGTGTCGAATCCAAAGATGTGCATGCTCAAAGACAGGCTAGCTAGGGCAAAAAAAAATATAGATTTTTTTTTGGATTTTATGAATCTATCTATATTAATAAAAGAGCAGGGTGTTTTCTAGGAATCACGATACAGCAAAAACCATAAAACGTACAATCTTGAAATTTGGAACCAACATTATTCAAATAGTCTAGGTGAACAATAAGAACGGATTTTTCGAAATTCCATACCTAAGTGGGTCAAATGGGCTCCCAAAGTTTGTATGGAAAAAAAAATTTTTTCCTCACACGGGCATGAAACTTTGTCAGTGTACTAAACAAAAGAAATAAAGAAACACGTGTATCACACTTTTTGAAAATCGACCCTTATCGGGATTTTAGCATGGTTTTTGAGTATGCAACGCGGAAAAAAAAAATTCATACTGCATTGCTGAAACTTTGCAAATACATTAATTAAATTATAGTAATCCAAGTGCAAATAATATTTTTTTGAAAATCAGCCTCTAAAGGGGTCCAATTGGGGTCCAAAAAATGTTTCTCGACCTACAGTCATAAGACTTAGTTTATATATTGCACACAAGAATCTAAGAAACCTATTTCCGGCATTTTTCGAAAAACTACCCCTAAGATCATTTAATGGGGTTTCAAAGTTTGCACAAAGAAGGATTTCCATTTCATCTTATGATGCAGCTAGAGTAACGAAACTCGGTACATAGACTCAACACAACAATTGAAAAATCTAATTTTGAGTTTTTTTTGTAAAATCAACTCATAAGTGGGTCAAATAGGATCCCAAAGTTTGTATGGAAAAAAAATTTTTTTTCGTCACACGGAAACGAAACTTTGTTAGAGTACTGAGCAAAAGAAATAAAGAAAGACGTGTATTACAACTTTTAGAAAATCGACCCTTAAAGGGCTTTTATCATGGTTTTTGAGTATGAAATGTGAAAAAAATACATACTTACTGCATTGATGAAACTTTGCGAATACATTTATCAAACTAATGCAATTATTGTATAAATAATCATTTTTTGAAAATCAACTGTTAAAGGGGTCCTATTGGGGTCCAAAAATGTTCTTCGACCTACTAAATGACTGTAGAGTCATAAGACTTAATTTATATATTGCACACAAGAATCTAAGAAAGCTATTTCCGGCATTTTGCAAAAAACAACCCCTATGGTCAGGTTAATGGGGTTGGAAATTTTACACGTAGAACGATTTAATTCCAACGATTTCCATTTAATGCTGTAATACAGCTAGAGTAACGAAACTCGGTACATAAACTCAATACAAAAATTGAATAAACTGATTTTCAGCATTTTTCGATAATCAACCTCTTATGTGGGTCAAATGGGGTCTCAAAATTTGTATGGAAAACATTTTTTTTTCACCACACATACACGAAATTTTGTCAACGTACTAAACAAAAGAAATGTAGAAACACCTGTATCACAACTCTTTGTAAATCGACCCTTAAAGGGGTTTTAGTATGGTTTTTAAGTTTGAACCGCGGAAAAATATTATACTGCATTGATGACACTTTGCGAATACATCAATCAAACTAAAGCAATCCATGTGTAAATAGTTTTTGAAAATCAACTCCTAAAGGGGTCTAATTGGGGTGCAAATATATTCTTCGTCCTGCAGTCATAAGACTTAATTTATGTATTGAACACAAGAATCTAAGAAACCTATTTCCGGCATTTAGCGAAAAACAATCGCTATCTATGGTCAAAATTCAAAAATTCAAAATTCAAAATTTTTTATTTCATATAGGCTTAACTCTAGCACTTTTGAACGGTCAGTTTTTTAAAAGCTACCACCGGATCACAACGCGGCCTTAACTGAGAAGATCCGGCAAGAAACTCAGCGGGCTTGTCATATTATCACATTTTTTTTTTAAAACAAAGTTTGTCTTTTTACAATTAGATCAGCACCAGCAACAGTGTGTCCTGCCGTTCAAAATATATAAATAAAATACGACGAAAATACAACAAACTAAAATGCCATTTGGTCATTTAATGGGGTTGGAAAGTTTACATGTAGCACGATTTCCATTTAATTCTATAATACAGCTAGAGCAACGAAACTCGGTACATAAAGTCACGAAACTCTGTAAGTAAACTCAACACAACAATTTAACAAACTAATTATCAGCATTTTTAACCGACTTGAAAAAAGGAGGCTCTCAATTTATATGTACATATATTTTTGTCTATGTATGTTCGCGCATGACTTTAGCAATTATGAACCGATTTCAAAAATTATTTCTGGTACGGATAGGCCGCTCTACTGATTGGGTCCCATAAAAAAAATTACTTACGAATAAGCAGTTCCTGAAAAAACAAAAATGGCGACTCAGAAAAAACTGTAGGAATGCCTAAACGATGATGTTTTTATCGCTTTTTAAGGACAAAAATGGTCAAACTCTGGGAAATATTTACCAATTTCAATGATTCTTTTTTATTCGAAAGAAGGAACCACTTTAATAAATATGTACATATAAATTTTATCACAACCAGATAAGAACTTCCTGGAGAACCATTGATGTGGATGAATTTATCTGGTAAAAAAAAAGAATATATACAGATGAATTGAGAACCTCTTCCTTCTTTGAAGTCGGTTAAAAACCATGAAACTGATGTTTTCCATTACAGTACTCTGACAAATATGAACCGATTTCGATGATTCTTTTTTTCTTCAAGAAAGTAAACTACAAATTTTTGTAAATGCAAATTTCATTAGGACCGGATAAAGTGTTCCTGAAGAAAATATACACAGTAGGTACGTCAACACCAATTTCAATAAGATTTAAATTATTTTATGCTTTTTAGTGTTGTTGAATTCGGTTCTTTTTTTTTTGTTGTGCTGTGTACAATGTTTTATTCGAAAATCAACCCGTGGGACAAATGTGGTATCAGATTGTATGTAAAAAAAATTGTTCAGACACGAAACTTTGTCAGTGTACTTACTCATAAAAAAATTGAGAAACATGTCTAACACAATTGTTTTGAAAATAAACCCCGGGGTCTTAGCACGGTTTTTAAGTATCAAATGCGAAAAAATATTCATGCTGCACTGATGACACTTTGCAGATATATTCGTCATATTGAAGTAATCCATATATTTTTTTTCAATTAACCGTTAAAAGCGTTCTATTGAGTTCCAAAAAATATTTTATTCCCACAGTCACACGACATATTTTATGTATTGCATACATGAATCTAAAAAACCGTTTATGGCATTTTTCAAAAAATCCCTATAGTTTTCGTGAAGAAAGATCTCCATTTAATGCTATAATACAACTATGGTAACGAAACTTAGTGAATGAACTAAACAAAACTATTGAATAAACTAATTTCCAGCATTCTAGGGGTAATAATAATAATAATAAATACACTTTATTGTACACCAAAAGTTACATGTAAATTTAACAATACGTTGTAGATAACAATGTACAAAGGCGGCCTTATCGCTAAAAAGCAATCTCTTCCAGGCAACCCAACTAGAAAATGAGAGAGAAAAAAACATAATGGGCAGTTGAAGGTGCACTTCAATAAAAATAAAATTTTATTGTTGAATAGAAGAAGAAAAAGAAAATATATATAATAGTAGTATAATATAAAATAGATAATATATTTTATAATTACCATTATAAAGAGAGATAGTGTTCTTTAACTAGATATTTAAAACTAGGCAAGGACTTAGCTTTCCTGACTTGGATAGGTAACGCGTTCCACAGTCTGACGGCTTGAACAAAAGATTTGTCATAAAATACTGTGGAATGGTCCGGCATGCTCAACATCAAGTTCTCTGATGATCTCAAGGACCTAGAATGCGTGGCATGAAGAAACTCAAAACGGTTTTTTAGGTAACGTGGAGTAACAGGATTAAACAAAATGTTATAAAGAAGACTAAGAATATGAGAATTTCGGTGAAGTCGAATTGGCAACCACTTGAGCTTAGCGCGAAATTGAGAAACATGATCATATTTACGTAGACCGAATATGAATCTAATGCAAAAGTTTTGAAGTCGCTCAAGTTTATTAAGTTGGTCTTCCCGATGGTCAAGAAAACTAACATCGGCATAATCAATTATCGGAAGTAACAAGGATTGTGCAAGAGCAATTTTTGTGGCAGTAGGTATAAAATTGCGTAATATGCGCAATGACCCGGCAGAAGCAAATACCTTCCTACTAACTTCTTTTAACTGGTGATTCCACGTTAAGTTACTGTCAATATATATGCCAAGATTTTTTACGACCATACTTAAAGGAATATTAGGGGTATCTACCAATTGGGGTATCTACCAATGAGGATACCAAATGGTTTCCACTTAACAACCTCATAAGTTTTTTAATGGAATTGCAAAATCAGTACAGTATATTTTTAAATAAAGAACGAAATATTTAAGAAATGGGATCTATGATAGCTTACACAAAAATACAGGCTAAATACTTGATACTTAGATCAGGGTTAATAAAAGTGTGTACAATATTGAAATCGATCGTCCGAAGATCGGAGCAACAATAATAACTAAGAAGACCTGAGAGTACACCGGCATAATTGTGACATAAGGACGTTCAACATTACAGTCCTCCCGTGACCATGGGTGCTGCAAAGCATTCGGAACGTCGGGATAGTAAAACCTAAAATAAACCGCGATTAAATCTGTAAAAGTAGTTAGATTTCAATGTGTAGCATTCGCGTAAATAAAAGACAACATTAGTGCAAACAATATTCAAATAAAATCTTTTAAAAAAGAATTGAACCGACTTCAATATCACTGAAAAGTATAAAATAATTTAAATATTATTGAAGTTGGTGTCAGCGTACCTGCTGTTTATATTTGGCACCAACTTCAATAATATTTAAATTATTTCATACTTTTCAGTGATATTGAAGTCGGTTCAATATTTTTTTAAAAAGATTTTATTTTAAACTTTTTAGTGATATTTTCATATATAAAGATTGAACCATCGAAAACCGTAAAATTATCTAGGTAGGTTATGATCACATTATCGTCTACATAGTTTTACATAATTCATGTTTCTTCAGAAAAAAATATCCGGTCGTAATGAAATTTGCATGGAAACATCATAGTAGTTTACTCTCTCGAATAAAAAAAGAATCATCGAAATCGGTTCATAATTGTCAGAGCAATGTAATGGAGAACATCAGTTTTATGGTATTTACCAGATAAATTCCTCCACATCGTTCATGGTCCTCCAGGAAGTTCTTATCCGGTTTTAATAAAATTCATACAGATTCAATACAGTGGTTTCTTCTTTCGAATAAAAAAAGAATCATTGAAATTGGTAAATATTTGCCAGAGTTATGACTATTTTTGTCCGACCGAGCGAGTCCGAGCGACTAAAACGTCATCTATATAGGCTTTCTTGCAGCTCTCAGTGCGCAGTCACCATTCTTGTTTTTTCAGGAACTACTTATTACTAAGCAATAATTTTTTTATGGGACCCAATTAACGGATTAAAGAATGGATGGAACAAAGATTTTTTTCAAATCGGTTCATAATTGCCAGAGTTATGCGCGAACATACATAGAAAAAAAAATATATATGTACAGACGAATTGAGAACCTCCTCCTTTTTTGAAGTCGGTTAAAAAACGTCGATCCACAATTCAAAACACGTTTGAGTTACAAAGTAAACGCTACTGCTAGTAATTGATAAAGCGAAAACGAAAATTCTGCATTGTCTTTTGACATTAGCAACAAAATTGTTTTTACATCTTTATATCAGTGTTTTTATGCGGTTTTTATGTAGGAATTAAATATTCTTCGTTACCTATCCAACCTAGCCTACCACATACTTTTGAAGAATTACATGTGATTGTATTTGGCACGGTTCAAATCATTGCAAGTGATCCAATAGATCGAATTTTAACGGATATTTTTGGGACCATCATTTGATTTGAGAATCGCATTGGAACGCGCAACAAATTATCCAAAAATAAATTGAAGCCATTTATTATTATTATTTATTATTAAGGCACACCACCAGTATACATATCAAACATTGAAAAATATTACAGTAAGCCCAATTCCTATATGTACACCAATAACAGGTATGCACAGCATTTACCAACTAACAATAGCAAAAATAATATTTAACATAAGAAAAAGATTAAATTAATATTAAGTACATTACTTAAGTAAAAGAAGAAAAAAAAATTGTTAAAAGGTTACATTAATGAAAATCACAAGAGATTTGTGCGAATGATTTCAGTACCATACTTTTAAATATTGAAATTGATTGGCTGAAAATGTCTATATTACCATAATTTATACATATATCACTTTTAATGAGTTAATTGTTTCTCATTTATGAGTATGCATTCATTTAGCTGGGATCGTAATGATGCCAAATATACATTGTCAGCCGAGCGCGGTATACCGCTAGCAACGTTTAGTCCCTTCCATGTTAGTTTAGGACTTCTGTTATGATATTTGCGCTAACAATCACTCTGCGTGACCTCTAAAAATATTCTGCTGTACCTACTTAGTTATGTAGTATGTACGAGAATAGTCTGTTATTTTTAAACTACAGTGGCGTAAGAAGATAGGAAGGTTAAAAGGTTAGAAAGATTAAATAGCCTTTTACATGCCTTTTACACAAAAACTATTCAGGGTGAATCTTTCAAGTGGGTGTGGATGGCCAATTCCGAAACTATAAGGAATGTCGAAAAATACCCAAAGGAGTTACGGGCCCGATTTTGATGAAAACTGAAACTGGATTATTGGATTTTTGAAAAATTAATATTTCTAACCAGGAATAGAACCCGATGATTAGGGAAAAAAAAACACCACCTGTATTATTACACTATCTGATAGTGTTGCTAGTAACGATCAAATTTTGGGAAGTAATGACAATTACAAAAATTCAATGATGCAGTTTTTGATTTCATCAAAATGCCGTGACTCCTGTGAGCATTTTTCGCTATTACTCCTTATAGTTTCGAATTTAGCCATAAACTTTTACTTAGCTAGTTATAATTAAATACCGCTTTTTAAAATTACCATTGGGAAAAGAACATCTGCTGATTTGAACGGAACGTCGGCTCTTTCAGGAATTACCAGGAAGGCCGAATTGAATGTTTATTATTCATCGGGAACGTCCGAACGCCGAAATAAACTCATTTCTTCCATTCCAAAAGCTTTGATATCAAACAAGTTATCAATTTACATGGGCTTTCAGCGGGATTAAGATATAACAAGAAGAATTTTCGTATAATCAAGGGTGATGTTTTAACAAAAGCCTTTTGTATCTGGGGATAATCCGTCAAGCATTCCCTATTATATAGGGAACGCGAATAAACCACCATGCCTAATTATGCAGTACAAGTGCCCACTACACTTGGTAATATAAGATTCACTCGCCGCTATTTCAGCGAATTCTTGGTAGTGTTTTTATTTCCTTTTGTTTGAGCTCTGGTACCCTGATTTTATAGAAGAAAACGTTGTATTTTTTTAACAGCCCTTGTTTTTCCCACTGTTTGGCATACACCTCCCCTCAAGATAAAGGGGTTAAGGCCATAGTCCACCACGCTGGCCAAGTGCGGGTTGGCAGACTTCACACGTCATGCGAAAGGTTTTCTCAGATATGCAGGTTTTTTCGGTAAACTCGCACAAAGATGATTCGCACATGGTACAAGCCGAGGTTGGAACCTGCGCATCTTGTTTTCAAGGCAAGCATTCGCCCACGAGCTGTCACTGCTAACGTTCTTTTACTTGGTGACAAATGTTGCCCAAATAGCGGGGTCAAGGTCATCACTCACTATAACCAGTACCACTCCGACACAGCAAATAATTTACCAATCGAGTTAGGGTTTTAAAACGTATGCATTCATATTATAATGACAAGATATAATGTTAACGGTTCGTGGCAAGCGCGCTTGCGACTACTATCCAATCTTCTCAGACTGTGCGGGGCTTGCTCCTCTGCAGCGTAACACCTGCGAGCAACGGATATGCTTACCGACGCCGCACCACTAGTGGTCTCACAATAACGTAGCAGCGAGATATGAGCTAGTAGACGACATTCGGACAGCGAGCTGACCAATTGCCGCTGGTGCATGGAACAACAACCTGCCATTTCACCGGGCCATGCGTTGGTGGCTATTGGTTAAATTTAATTGACGAGGTGCCAAGCCGTTACTGCGGTGGAGTGGGTCGGTTTTAGTGAATAATGTCCTTTATAGTTTTAAGGATTTAAATGATTTATTTTCTTTGTCTACTATTGTGACGAATGCGATCAAAAGCTCCGCATCTCATTTAAAGAATCAGTCATATTGTAAGCTTGTAACCATATCTTATTTATCTAATCTAGTGACGAGACAAGCAAGAAGTTCGTCGTATGGTATGCGACATGCTTGCCAATAGATAGCCGCACTACATTGCCGCTTGTTAACCGAAAAATCATTTATCAAGTCGCTTCAGTCAGCAAATTACCAGCAACTGTGCACACCGTATATACTGCAAATAGATCGTATACAAGGTGGAGAAACTTTAAGCGAGTTGCATATTTGTTTCCATGGAGTAACGTGAATATGGCTGAATCCACGTGCCAGCTCAGTTACATAATACCGTTGGATATTGGCCATGTTTACGTACACCGCCCTGCTGTGAGGGCCCTCGTAAAACACCACCTACAATATTCTTCAATTATTGGCTGTACTTCGTATATAGCTATGCTGCCTATACTGGCTTTATTACACCATGAAATTACGTCTCATATTCGTTGTTGTGAATGATACCTATTCATATTTTTTTGTTTATAAATTGAAAGCTAAAGGTACCTGTTCGTAGCGGATTGCAGACAGCAGCAGCGGTCATGATTTTGAAGCCAGCGGCAGATGGCTGCAGCAGACGGCAGGTAGCACCGTATTTCAGTTAGTTCTTACGTACTCTCTGGTTGGGACTAAGTACTGATCTGCTGTCGGGCGATACGTCGCGTCGTTAGCGGTGATGCGACGTGCAGTCGGGCGACGCCGACGTGTCGCTAGCAGCGGAAGGTATTTCATAGAAATACATAGAATGTAGAACAATACATAGGAACCAGTAGTGTCGCAACGACACGTCGCGGTCGTCTGCTGTCTGCATTCCGCTACGAACTCGTACCTTTATCCTAATAATTTAAGGGGGTAACAACGGTAAAATTGCAAAAATAGCCTTAGTTTAAAGAGTTCGTTGGTTAAATCCGCTATTGTATTGGCTATGAAAATTATATGTACTTATACCTCAGATCTTCAGCAAATAGTTTTATTGATTAGATATTGGATTAAATATAACATTTTCAAGCAATATGTATTTAAAAAATGTACTACGTTGGATATGAATTGTGTTAGCGTTCAATATCCGTTCATCGGATAGACGTCAAACTTGGACTATAAAAAGCATAATAACCTATTCTACAATTTGTATTGATTACATTTCTTAATTTCATTCATGTTTTACAAGAAATTATAGAAAAACCACGTACGCGATGCATTTCCCCTTGCAGCGCCCCCGCGGTCGCCTTCCATCAGTCTTTCGTGGACTGTTATGGAGGGTGGACGTGCTCGATTTTTTTTTGACAAGACGAATTTAATTTAAATGATTTTGAACATATTTTTAATTAAGATATGTTACATATGGTATAAATATAACATTATAAATCATTTCAAATGAAATCTATACTTCTATATTTAATTAAAGATATTTTTATAGTAATACCATATTTTTGGTTCATCATAGAGTATGCGAAAGTATCGTTGCCGAGTATTATGCCTAACTATTAAAGCGTATCAGTCATATATGATCTTACTAATTGAAATCGTATTTAATACTGTGTAGGTCGACAAAATGACATACATTATGATATTCTTTACATTATGTTTTTTTTTGTCAAAACATGAACGGTGTTATTATTACTATCATGTTGGTTTTTGCAACTTAGCAACGAGTCGAGTACCTGGGTGGTTGGCTTGGTGGTGAGCGACACTTTTACCTACGGACAGTTGCATTGGACAGTTGCTCGTCTTTTGAGACATCTGGATGGTTAAGTTGGAAGGGTGTTATCTAGGTGGCGCCACTTTAATCTTAGATTTCTTCCGCTATGTAACATAAGTAGAAGGCCACTGTAGCTGGCAAAATAACTATCGGACCAAAAGGCTATAATTATAGTTTTGGATGACAGAGACAGGAAGAGACTTTTCTATGGGTGGGTGCTTCGAATTCTATCAGGTAATACCTTGTTAGTTAACTAAGTTGCGTAACAATAAACTGATGGTGTTGTTGGCAGGCACGAGAAAAAATACCATCGCGTTAAAATGTTAGTTACTCTAAAACCAGATTGCTTATTAGAATCAATGTAAATTATATATCTATTTAAATTTTACATTACCTATGCACCTACCACTATGACGCTCTGCATCATCCAAAGGTAGACTGGCAGAGAATGCCTAAGGCATTAAGTCCGCCTTATACATATTTAAGTGTGCTAAAGAATAAATAAAATAAAATCTCAAATGCTCCGCGTAGTTCAAACCCCGCGATGGGTACAGAACTCAAGATGAAGTTACGTTACGTACTCTCGCGGTCACGAACGGTCTATCACGTTTAGGACGACAATCGCTTGCACGTGCCGGCCCAAAATACATGCGGGTGGGGTAAGCGCCCGGAATGTAGTTCAAACTATTTTGATTGAAAACTGAAACACTAAAAAAGACTATTACTGAATTCGTGCGTTCAAACAAACAGTGCTACGGATTCCTGTCATGTATATTGAATAACAACACAGGTCTGTTAATTTTGTAGTTTGCTACCCTGGCTGCTGACCTTAAGGTCTTGGGGTCGATTCCCACACAGGACAAACATTCATGTGCATGAACATAATCTGTTTGTCTTGGGTCTGGGTCGTTTTTAACTGTACTTAATTATGGAAAAAGTTAAGTATCTTATCATAGTTTCAGTTTGATGGCCATTACGGAGTCGATCACGGAACTCATCTACATCATCATCAGAAGCTGAAACGTCCACTGTTGAAAAAAGGCCCTCTCTCCCTTAGAGGGGAGGGGTTGCCATAATCCCCACGCCTGGCAGGTGGTTGGGGATCGCAGATACGTGGTAGGTAATCCAATAAAAATACGCTGCTGCTCGTCTTCTTGTTTTACCTTAGTCGCCTTTTACGGACACCTAACGGGAGGAGATGGATGGGTGCTATTGTTCTTATCATGGAACAAATTGTCACAATAAAAATAATTTATTATTTCTGGGTCTGCACAACTTGGGTCGACGTTGGGTATCTGGTCTTGAGTGAGGTTGGAAACTAGCAAGCTTCCAAGATTCGGGTACTTGTGCCGCTCATAAAGATAATATACTCATTAGAATAGGAAACATTACAGTTACACGCTTCTTTATTAATACCGCTAGCACCTCATCAGGGCCACTGACATGCATTGCAGCATCTTAAGTCACTCTCTTTGTAATACTCGAACATCGCAATCAATCGCAATTTGGTTTCAGTTCATTTTTCCAGGGATCAAAAAGCTTAACTATCAGATGGATGTTTATTGGTTAGAGAATTTGGAACTAATTCAGGAAATATGTTAAAAAGGTACCTTTTTAAGAAACTTATCTACTTTTTAAGAAAAACATCTATATTTTGAAGGCTCTGTTGAACGCTTTCGTTTTGACGTGCAGAACAGAAACCTTAGAACTTTGTGCATAGTTTCATTTCAAGTACGCTTACAGTAGTCAGGGCGGATCTTTGTGTGTCTGAAGTTGGCTGCAAGACGCTGCGCAGTAGCTAGTTTTATGTTTATATATTCAGAACTCACAACTGTACTTGCGCAATGGTTCTCTAACCCTAACTTCAGACACACAAAAATCCACTGTGACTACTGTAAGTTATAAATAGTACGAATTTATATGGATTCCGAATGGCAGGCACAATGTATTCAGCAGGGTCGAAGTGCGTTCCGGTTGTAACCGGACCTAACTAATAGCCACCAACAATAGAATAGAAGTATGTATAAGTCTTACTAGTCAGGCATTGGCCATTCTATAATAGACGAACTGAACCTTTGATATGAAGTTTGGAATATGAAATGCAATAGGTAATCCATATCCTGACGCAACACTTCAACTACGTTACCACTGTAAATTGTGTTTATCAGATTGTAATTAGGTGGCACGCCAAGGTATAAATCAAGATATTAAATAGTGGGTTACCGTTCTTAAACTGCATCAGTTTTGTTCTTTTCGTGTCACTATGAAATGGCAAAAAGCTTTGAGTTAAAATCGGTTTTTATCATGCATTTAAATAATTCATCAGTCATTTATTTTACGTATACATAATCAACAAAACATTCAAAAGTGATATTATTAAGTATATTTGCAATAGATATAATTTTATTGAATTTCATTCTATAACGGAATAGGCAAAATTAACAGAACTCCATTTGACACATCTGCATATTTTAGTCTATAATTTTTCAAATGTAATATTCATATTTGCTGGTAGCGCCCTCTACGATGACAACTCTCGGCCGGAGCGGCCAGATTCTCAAGGTCATTGGCGCATGTTACCCCCTTAACACAGTACGTAGGTTATTTAAATTAGTTTCAGGTTTTTTTTTTCAATAGTACAGTAGGTTAGGCCGCCACCTAATATCATACGTTGATACTACGCATATATTACAGTGCATATCGACGTAGGAAAGCATATTTGCTGTAAGTAGACAAAATACCTAAAGTGACTTTTTACAACTATTAGAATCAGAAAAAAAAGCCGCATCGAATGGTCCGGGTCCTGTGTCTCTACGATGAAAAAAAAAATACATACGCCGTTGAAAACGCCCGTACTTATATTTTTCTTAGCAAGATTAAGTGCTGTATGTAGACCAAAATCTAGTAATTTTAGACATTTTGTACTTACAGCAAAAGAAAGACCGCATTTTTTGCTGTACAAATACTTACTTCTTCCCATTTAAAAACTTAACGCTACTTACAGCATTTCTGCGGCATGTGATTTTTACATTCGTTTACTTACTGCAACTTTATGGATCTTACAGTTTTGGTATTTGTTATTTACAGCAAATCATCACGTATTTGCTTTAAAACCTCACACCACATAATGCATTTTAAAAACCTGTAATTTTTTAGAAATGTGAGATAATAAATTTTGATAAATATTTTTTTAAAGGGAAACTACCGTTACGCCATTGAAAAAATGACAGTACTTTGAAGTTGCGTCGGCGTTACCTAGCGCTAGCGCCTCCGCCCGCACTCCTTCATTCCTTGTACGAAATTCTGTTATTGTCTAATTATAAGTGTGGCATTAGATTTGAAACGTCGTGTGTGCTAAGTGTCCGTAACAAGTGGCGACTAGTAGCAAAGAATTGACTCCAACTTTTCGAAACCCAGAAAAATACATGGCTGCAACCAACCACATACTAAGACTTTGACTACCACCGCTTCAAGCTTCAGGCTATGGACGGAAATTACAACAGACAAATTACAGTGATTGCGAAATACCAACGAAACATGTACATGTATTACAAAATTAGATTTTACTGTAACCATTGAGAGGGAAGATGTTTTGGATGAAACTATTCCGCATTTAGTAGCTTGTAAGGCCTACTTTCCAGTTAAGAATGATGGTAAGCAAAACAAAACCCAGTGTCTCTCTTCTATCCCAGAATTAGGTGTTGAAGTTGAGAGCAATGTGGAACAGATGAGAAAATGTTTACAATTGAGCAACATCTTAACAAACAAAATGACCATATTTATGCTCAAAGCTCTAAGGAAGCTTCCCAATTAGTCGACAGAGTGCAACGTGGGCACTATCCGACTTCAGTGATGGTTTCGTGGGGTATTAGCTTATGAAGGAGTGACTAAGCCATACTTTTGTGAGAAAGGGAGGTATCAAAACATCGGCACAAGTGTTGATACACTACCACTGCACTACCTTCTCAAGAATGGTATCTTGATAGATACCATTCTTGAGAAGGTAGTGCAGCCCCATAACAACAGCATGTTCAATAACCAAGAATGGTCCTTCCAGCAAGACTCGGCGCTCGGCGGTCATAAAGCTCGGTCGACGCAGTCTTGGTTGGAAACTGGCCGTCGTCTAGTCCTGATCCTAATCTGCTGGATTATGATTTATGGTCAGTTTTAGAGAGTACGGCTTGCTCTAAACGCCATGATAATTTGGAGTCCCTAAACAATCCGTACGATTGGCAGTGAAGAATTTTCTTATGGAAAGAGGGCGTTCTTCTATTGATAACTGGTCTCATCTCAACGTTTAAAGGACTGTATTGCAGCCAATGGAGACCACTTTGAATAAGCTTTTTACATTTTAATTTGTTTCATATTTATGTATTAAACTAACACACTGTAAAAGTAATAAATGTTATTTGCAATAGAATTTTGTTTTTCTTTGTTTCATTTGTATTTTTGGCGAGACTAAGTAGGTATTTTGTATATACACTGCAAAATTAAATAGTTAATTTTTCCAAACTTGACGCAAGAGGTAAAAACGTTTATCATAATAAAACATCGCCAAAGCCAAGTCTTATATTATGCCTCTGCAATTATTGCCTTCTCATTATTGTCGCATAGATTCCCAAAGCCAAGTCTTATGTTATGCCTCTGCAATTATTGCCTTCTCATTATTGTCGCATAGATTCCCAAAGCCAAGTCTTATGTTATGTATCTGCAATTATTGCTTTCTCATTATTGTCGCAAAGATTCCACACGACTGTGCCTGCCAGAAAATCTAAACTACCTAAGTGAAATTGTCATTGACACAATGTCTTTTATTTACATCACGCGTTCCTAAATAAGGGCACTTCCCACTTAGTTTTTATTTTGTACATTTTAATTTTTTTTGTATGTTATGTTTAATCTCTTATACTCGTATACAAGAGAAAAATACTTTTTTAATTATTTGTATTGTTGAAACGAAGTTCTGGTAGTATAACTAAAGTTTAAAATTTTGTTTCAACAAGTTTCAACACCAATAGAGTAATTTTTTTATCATTTACAACATTTTATTTCAACCAAACATTACATTACCAACTGACCTACTGCATTTCTAGATCTTATCATAATTATAAATTTAATCTTACATCTTGAATTGCAGTACCCAAATAAATAAATTTACTATATACAGCATATTTCCCGCCTGTAAATTTATAATATTTCCATCGACGCGTAAATTTTTCTTTCTTAGTTACAGCGTTTTAAAGGTATGTGATTTAAAAAACTGTTTGCTGTAAGTAGCCAAACACGTACTTATAGTAACTTTGCATAAAAAGTTTCTAATGCAAATTATGACTGGCAGTTAAATAAACATATGTTCCAAAAATGGTAGCAATATCATGGATAGTTCAGAAACTATTAATTTTTTTCCGAAATTAATAAAGTTTTTTGGCTCTGGTGAACAATTACAATATGTCTACTTACACCAAATATGCTTTCCTACGTCGATATATTAAGTTCTTGCATATGTACTGGTGCAGTTTCTGTCTTACTCTCATAATCGGATGAGACTGAAGACTGACACGACCGAGTAGAGGTCAGGCAGGACCTTACTTTTTTTTTTAATGCCCATCCGACCTATGAATCGTCTTACTCTCCAATCAGGTGTTCGCCCTGTATTGTCCTAGCTAAGTAAGGAACAACTCCAGTAATTTGTTGCTCCCCGCGGGATTTATACCCGCCACCGCCGCTACTTATAGCACTCAATATGGAATGTAAAGTAAATATAGTATCACATGGTGTAAATTCTGCCTCTATCCTTGCCTAAACTAGAATACGTTAGCTCAATTGTCAACATCTGTGTCACCACAGTCCCAAATTATTGCGGACTTCAACAAAGTAATTTCCCTCATCATAACGGTCGCTCTGTGGTTTCGACTTCTGTAATACGTAAATAATCGTCAAGAACACTCCATAACTTTCTAATTGCTTTTTACGTTGGTGGGCGCGTGCTTTTAGCCAGATTGCTTATTTTGTTAATGAACTCCGGTTCAAAACTTTTTGCTTTTCGCTTCTTTAATGGGATGGAATTATCTATAGAATAATTATTGTGGTAATTCTTGTCAAAATTTGCCGTGACCACGAAGCTTATAATTGTCTAACTTGTGACAATTTTGATAAACATAAAATACATTAATGATTTCTGATATTTACGCGAATACTACACATTGAAATGAAACTAATTTATATTATTTGTACCTCTACAAGATGCAGGAGTATACAAGCTAGATTGTGATTGTGGGCTCTCATACATCGGGCAAACAAAACGAGCAGTAAAAACCCGTGTAAAAGAACATATAGCTGACGTTAAACATCGACGCTATACGAAGTCTGCGGTCTGTGAACATGTTCTGGATCGCTCCCGCCATTATATTAGATTTGGAAAACCACAAATCCTCGTAAAAGAACAGCGACTCCTGCCAATGATGATTCGTAAGGCTATTGAAATTAAAAAACATCAAAATTTCAATAGAGAAGACGGCTGAGCTACCACCAGCTTGGGATCCCGTCATAAATATAATCAAATCCAAAGACAAGCATTCCACTGCAAGACCACCTCAAGATACTGTAAGCTCTTTTTGCGTAGATTGGTCTAACAATAATAATTAGAAGACCTGAGGGTACCCGAAGATAACTATGACGTATGGACAGCTACCACCTCAGTCCGCCCGTGACCATGAATGCTGTGAAGTATTCGAAACGTCGGGTAATTAAAATAAGAATAAGAATAAGAAAAATTTATTTGGACACCACAATGAAACACAATTACAAGTAAAAACAGAAAGACAATTAGAAGTAAAAAAAAATACATTTGCGCCCCAAAGAGGTAGGTCCAAATGGGTCCCAGATCAGCTTAATGTCAAGCTAATGCTTGACGCTGGTTTTCATCTGGGCCTATTGTTCCACGGATGTCATTCAGTCAAAAATAAACCATAAATAAACCGCGATATAATCCGTAAAATTAGTTTCATTTCAAAAAAATCAAGCAAGCTAATGATTGGAATATTACCTACTAGATTTTTTAATTAATTAATGTTTCGATCATGGCTCTATTTGGTTGCTGTGTGTATCCTATACATCGAACAGACATTACTGTAACAAAAAAATGTCTGGAAGGTAAGATGATCCATGCGTCGAATGGGTAAGTAAAAAGTCGGCGGCTAATTTCGCCCCAGTTGTGCCGGTCTTCCGTCCCATGGTGAGAGGAAAGGAAGAGAGATTGCACTTATGTCTACGCAAGCACTTATGCACTATAATATCTCCCGCATAGATGGCCGAAAAGATTGGCCGCTGTGGTTGTATCATCCATATATAAATCATACGTTTTCATTTCGAACGAAAATAAATTGCAAATATAATAAAGTTACATCTATATGCAGACTGAGACGAAACTTTGGTATAGCGCTTTAGTAGCAGCCCAAAGTATGTATATTCTAAAGTTTGATGGAAAAATGTTTGCGCCGCGATTCAAACAGTCAGGTAACATTTCGGACATGTAAAGGTGCGGCGCACAAAAGAATTTCAATTTGGTACCGTATCGCGCAACCCTTTTAACTTTACAAAGTAATTTCCTGACGCAAAATTGATTTGTTGCCGTCGTGGTTTTTGTTTGTTATGGTGGCGGAGGTTTAATTAAAATTAAAAAGAAAACCAATGACGTGTTTTATAAACGTGACTTTTAAGCGACTCCATTTTAGATTTCAAAGAGTAGAAATAAAATGTGATTCATTCTTTGACTGACACCACCGGATCGTAAATTTGTAACACAGCCGCTACTGAGTAGATCCGGTAGTAAAAAATAAACCGATATCTAAAAAATGATATGGCAAAAAAAAAATAAAGAGAAAAAAAGAGATCAGAGAGAGAGAGAGAGACCGCTGAGTAGTGGGCTTATCTTTTTTGCCATATCTTTGTTTTTAACCGAATTCAAAAAAGGAGGAGGTTCTCAATTCGTCTGTATATATATAAGTATATTTTTTTTCTATGTATGTTCGCGCATAACTCTGGCAATTATGAACCGATTTGAAAAAATCTTTCTTCCATCCATTCTTTAATCCGTTAATTGGGTCCCATAAAAAATTATTGCTTAGTAATAAGTAGTACCTGAAAAAACAAGAATGGTGACTGCGCACTGAGAGCTGCAAGAAAGCCTATATAGATGACGTTTTAGTCGCTCGGACTCGCTCGGTCGGACAAAAATGGTCATAACTCTGGCAAATATTTACCAATTTCAATGATTATTTTTTTATTCGAAAGAAGAAACCACTGTATTGAATCTGTATGAATTTTATTACAACCGGATGAGAACTTCCTGGAGGACCATGAACGATGTGGAGGAATTTATCTGGTAAAAACCATAAAACTGATGTTCTCCATTACATTGCTCTGACAATTATGAACCGATTTCGATGATTCTTTTTTTATTCGGGAGAGTAAACTACTATGATATTTCCATGCAAATTTCATTACGACCGGATATTTTTTTCTGAAGAAACATTAATTATGTAAAACTATGTAGACGATAATGTGATCATAACCTACCTAGATAATTTTACGGTTTTCGATGGTTCTATCTTTATATATATACTTTTCAGTGATATTGAAGTCGGTTCAATTTTTTTTTAAAAAGATTTTATTAAATACCCATTTATATACTAATACAAATTGTAAGCCTTAAAATTTTAAGCTTTCATGAGTTGGGCAGTTGAAGCCTTTCACTATAGATAAATTTTCACATTACAGCATCAATATCACATTACTTCTTCAGAATAATGCGAGTGTAATTTAATATATTAACATCTCGATGTGGAAACTCGGGCCGGAGTGACGTTAATATGACAAATAATTTCGTATGAAGCCTACGGTTGTGAGGGAACGCGCTGAATATGGAAATCATTCCCTCGTGCCACGGCTCACTTGCTTGGCGGCACTTTAAACTTTACCATTTCAATAACTTACGTCTGCGCTGTCATTATTCAACGTTTAGCCGCTTTAAGCGCTCATTAAGGCAAGCTGATGTTTTTCATATGAATTAATTTGAATTCTTTTGAAGTTAGCCCAGTATGGCCTAACTTAGTAGAGTCTACTCTATGAGAAACAACTCAATATGTCATTTTCAACCCTACCATGACAGTTTATTCATATGTCATCACTTTTGAGTTCATACATTTACTGTTCCAATTTTGATCTTGTAAATAAAAACAACCCAAAGTCAAATTCAAAATATGTAGGTACTTACTTAGGTATATAAAAATCATGTTTTACAAACTACCACCAGATCGTAACGCGGCCGTTACTTAGAAGATCCGGCAACAAATTAAGCCGGTCTGCCTTTTTTGACGCTAACTGCCGAACCTACAAACGTTAATTAAAGTTAATGATCATTAATCCATTTTTTGTTAACGTATTATATCGTCACTCGAGGCCCATTAATACTTAATACGTAGAAAGTGAGTAGAGATATCATTTCTCTCGTGTTCAGTAATCGAAATTAATCATAAACTGCTCCGATAGTCGAAATAAATAGAAGTTAAAAAGTGACATAATTAGAATTAAAGTTAATTGGGGTTTGTGAGTGATAATATCCCACCCCAAGAACATTGTTATTATGCACTCTCTCTATATTATACATCTGACATGGACGTCCATGGACTTTTGTTCTAGACAAGGCGTGTCTGGTCTAGGTCCAATTCATTCACTGTCCTTCTTATTGAAGTGAAACTTCTTATGCGACTTCCAAAAATGTTATCACATAACGCGTCAAGCGTTAAATGAAGCACCTTAACGCGTTATCGCTTAACGCGTTAAGTGATAGGTGTTAAACGATAGGCGATAGGCGTAAATTTGTTAAGGTTATGAAAGCGCTCATGTGACGCCGTCACTGAGTGAGTGGGTGAGTGGATAGTGAGTGGATAGTGAGTGGATAGTGAGTGGATAGTGAGTGGATAGTGAGTGGATAGTGAGTGGATAGTGAGTGGATAGTGAGTGGATAGTGAGTGGATAGTGAGTGGATAGTGAGTGGATAGTGAGTGGATAGTGAGTGGATAGTGAGTGGATAGTGAGTGGATAGTGAGTGGATAGTGAGTGGATAGTGAGTGGATAGTGAGTGGATAGTGAGTGAGTGAGTGACCGCCGACTCCGCTGACTCTGCTGACTCCGTTGACTCCGTTGACTCCGTTGATTCCGTTGACTTTGTTGACTTTGTTGACTTCGTTGACTTCGTTGCGCGGGGAGGTGGAATAGAAAGAGACAGAGCGAGAATGAAGTTTCACTTCTTCCGCGCGGAGGGACTCCACGCACGCACATTTTTTTATGTATTTATTTTCTCTTTTCCATTAACGGCCGGTGGCGTCACCTATTTCTGGTGTTGCCAGAATATCAGCGCTGTGTCTGATTATTTTTTGGCACATCGACATGCTGAGGCAGCATCCTTTTTGACCCCACACAACTTCTGTTTTTTTGCCTTTCTGTTTAATTTTTACTTATTTTGTAACTGTGTGTCAAATATATGTATTTCTTCTTCTTCTTCTTCTTCTATATTATTAAGTTTAATGAGTAGTACATTTCATGTCTGTATTTACACATGTAGGAATCAAAAATGAATAAAAACAGTAAATATCTCTTGCCTAGCCTTGTTTAGAGTCTCCCTCGGGGGAAATAGAAGGCAAACGCGATCCACACGCATTTTATTGTATCTGTTTATACGGAGTTAGTATGACAATACATTCCCATCGTTCTAAGAATATTCCCCCTTTTATTTTCAAGTAAACTTTGCGTACGAAGCTCGTCGCGTCGAAAAGCGAATTCCTGTGAGGGGTCATAACTAAAGATTAGACCAATTTCGGGCAATATCCGAGTCTTGTGTGATCCGCTTAACGGGTGAACGTGGTAAATGGTTTCCTGAACACCGCTTTTGTGCCTGGGGACTTTTATGATATTGGAATTTGAAAATGTTGTGCGATATGGTTAGCTTTCTATTTGAACTTTTATTATGAAGACGACTGAGGGTTTAAGAAAGGGTGAATCGGGGTTTAAGAATATACAGAAAAAAAAGAAATCCAACACTTAGTGTCGCCGCACACGGGCCCCCGGCCACAACCACAAAACGCAGCCACCGACCTATTTCCTGTTATTTTCATACATTTTGCATGGACTCGCCGCACACTGTAAATGCCGGTGGTCGCCACACGCCACAAATCGCCACTGCTCGCGTCTAGTGGTCGGCTCGGCCACAAAACGCCGACACAAGCCACTCGCGCGATTCCCCACCCCTACCTATCTCCCTTCATTGCACTGCAAGCACGAGTTAAAAAAAATAGCGGCCACCGACCACAAGTGTCCAACATGGACCATAAATGGCTGTCGCACGCGTCAGCTTCTTTTGTAGCCGCTTCTAGCTTCAAGTGGCGGCGATTGTGGATGTGGCCGGTGGCCCGTATGCGGCGACACTTAAATATAAGTTTCCACAAGTATAAATTGGTATTTTTTTCATAAGATGTTGCTCTGCGTCTGCACTATCCAAGTTGTTGGAAAGAAATTGTGCAGTTTTGCGTTCTCAAACATTTTCCCAGCTCAATAATATACTCGTTCGCCACTGATTGCGTTCGCTTCACACGAGTATAAACCTAACACTCTTGTTATTTAAGTTGTTTGTTCCTTGTTCGGCCTGGGATATAAGACAGAAGGGTAATAATATCCGTAGCGAGAACATCTGTTGGCCTCTATAGACATTACGGCGCGTTCTTGCGGGATTATGAGCGGGCGTTACACAGGAAAAGCAGGAGTGTTTGTCTTTTGAATGTCTCATCATCATAAACTATATGTATTTATAACTACGTGCACTTAAAGCTCATTAACCACATCAATTAAAATGCGCTTTGAATGTCGTTTCAGCATTAAGTTTCTAGTGTTTTGGTTTTCCACACTAGAAGCTATTATTAGTTATTGATGTTATAAAAAGGTTTCCTCATTTCTAGATATGTTTTGATGGAGAGTGAGATAAATAACCCGTTGCAACCATCATCGCGTTAAAGCGTTTAAAGCATACTATTTGCTATCAGAAGAAATGAAGTCGGTTAAAAACTAATATGAATCCTCCAACGCTACGCTTTGGGCCAAACACTGCATGGTCATCCTCATTGAAAAAAAGAGTTTTCTCGACGGTTCTCAAATATACAATCTAATAAATGCACGCTTTAATATTATTCGGAAGTATTATTTATATTTCTACAGCGGAAGTAACGTATCCCATCAAATGCTAGTGGCGATAGATGGCGGGGCTGCTGGTCTAGTGGTTAGACACCTTGGCCGCTGACCAATAGCCCTTTTTTTTTGGCAATGATAGACGCTGTTGGCCGCAGATGGCCATTACAGATTCACCGGACAATAGGAGGCGAGCGCTTGAAGCGCTCTAGCCTTTACGGCAGAAGTAGCGACGAGCTCAAGGGCACCTCATGGAGGCACGGCCTCGGCTTGGGCTGTCGCTTAAGAGACCAATAGCTCGTGGTTTCGATTCCCACCAAGTGTCTTATCAATACAAGCATGTATTTATAAAAATAATGTATATAGGTCTCCATAGTACAGGCGGTCTGGTTTCCATAGTACAGGCTCTGCCTAGTTTGGGAGAAGACCGTGTGTGGATTGTCCTTGAATATTATTATTATTATAGACGAATAGAGATCTCATATCGGTTTTTACAGTTCTTATCGCTACGCCTTCAAGGCGAGCAGCGACTAATCGCCAGCAGTATGTGCAGATAGCGAGGAGCCATCTATGGATCCTATTTCTTCACATATATGCTCGAGCGATAAAATAATTCATCGCCATCATTGGCTAGCGTGTGGTGAGACACGTTCCTAAGGGTCTCGGGATGGACTGGGATAGATAACTGATATTACAGCTGACGTTACGATAGGACGACGGTACACATCTCCATGGGCCCCTTGCTAATTTGTTTATGGGGGCCCAGGCACTCGGTTTTATTACATTCCTAGATTAATGGTTGTGATTTTGCAATTTGTAAAGTGCTACCTACATATTACCGTTAAATTTGGTAATCAGTTTGTTTTTAGTTTGTGTATTAGGGGCTCAGCATACACGCCATCGATATTTATAGATTTTTGCAGTGACCTAGCACTAAGCCGCACAGACTATTAGCAACAGCGATCATTATTGTCGCTAAAATGAGTGATTTTGACACAACGCTGATACACAAAACGCGATGCGAATTGAATCGATACTCTAGTTAAAATACTCGATTGCGATACTGCAATCGATCCCGGTGAGGCGTTAAAACCTAAAACGTATGGTAGTGGAAACCGCGCAATGATTCATTGTTTGATTTAGAATATGTATTCGAATAGACAACCGCGAAAAGCGACTTTCTGTTTAAATTGTTAGAGATCCGTTTCCATTACAAACTAAGTACTAAGGTTATTTGTATTTAATGTAAATGTTGAAAATGACTACGAGTTTATCGGATCACTTAATCTCTAATTATAATAAGACATTATCATTCTACCTCGTTGTACCATCGTTAGTATCCAAACATTGATTATCAAGTTAACTTTTTTTATGAGGTTGATTACATTTGGTTTTATTTTAATAGAAGTGTAATGTCATTTTAATGACAATTTGGTTGCTATGTAAAATAAGATAGTTATATATGCATTACAAGATCGATTTACTACACATATTTTGCTTTATATTTATATTTTTAACTAGCTGACCCACGCAGCTCCGCCTGCGCTATTTTTACGTTAACTAAACTTTTAATAACAGACATTCGCATCGAATACATAACCTCCTTTTTTATAGTCGGTTAAAAACTGGGACTCACTTTTTACTTTCTCTCCGAAGCACGGACCCGTTTAGTTCAAATGGCGTTAAACGGTCACCCATCTATTTAATGACCTTACCTAACGTTGCTTAACCCGATCGATTACAAAACCTTGATAACAACTCTCTATGAGTGTTCCCTTACTAATATTTCCTATATTATAAAGAAAAATTGATAAAATCGGACCAAGCGTATAACCAAGTACCCGTTTTGACTTTAATCTCCTCTCCCAAAAGAACCGTGCTAGATTACGGGATAAAAAGTATCCTATGTCCTACCTCGTGGTAAGAGCTCAAATCATGCCAAGTTTCATTTGAATCCATTCAGTAGTTTCGGCGTGATGCTCAGCCGTGATACAGACAGACAGACAGACAGACAGACAGACAGACAAAAATTTAAAAAAATACATTTTCGGCCTCAGTATCGGTTATAGAATGTACTCCAAATATAATTTTCAAAATATCTTCAATGTACAGAATTGGACCTGTTACAGTTTTATTATAAGTATAGATGATTTAAAAAATATATCCGACGGATGTTTGATAGATTTCTAATAGGTAGGTAAGGTAAAACCCCCAATCATCGACACTTTAAGGATGGCAAGTGAACATTTTTTTAAATATCTAGTTTATTTATGATATTATACGATACTTTCATGCACTAGGTATAAGTTTAGGGTTCATTCTATATTATCTTAATGTAAAAACGAGTGTAATACCAATAAGCAGATCAATAAATCAAATTAGATTTAGGCTCTTTTTGGCCTAGTTATCGACAAGGAAATTCTATATATCGACACCCAGTAATCGACATGATCCAATAATCGTGATCTAGTAATCGACATGTTCTATTTATCGTCACCCAAATATCGACCGAATCTCAACACCATGCTCAAAAAAGTCTTTTTAAGTACATTAATTATTTTAATTATAATAAACAAACAGGGACATGTACATGTGTGTGGCATGCTTAAACTCATCTAAAGTTAAGTAGGTAATGACTTTTTAATGCTATTATAACAATATTTTTTTATTATAAAATCGTAAATGATCTTATCCCGTTACATACTTCCACTATTCTTTGTCACGTATGAATTATTTTAACTAATCAAATATTTAACATAAATTGTAGAACTGTTTTTAATTAATTGGTATTCATCATCATCATCACCAGCCGGAAGACGTCCACCGCTGACTATAGGCCTCACCCTTCGAACGCCACAATGAACGACAACTGGGTATTATAATAAAGATAAATAAATATCGACTACCCACCTAGTAAGAGGCCTACCTACGCTGTGTCTTCCGGTTCGTGGTCGCTACTTGAGAACCTTTTTTCCCCATTGGTTGTCGGTTCTTCGAGCGATGTTGCCTACCCATTGCCACTTCAACTAGCAGATTCTGACAGCTATGTCGGTGACCTTGGTTCTTTGTCGAACGTCCTCATTACGGATTCTGTCACGCAAAGAAACTCTGAGCATAGCTCTCTCTATAGCTCGTTGTGTGACTGAGCTTCTCTAAAAGACCAGTTGTTAAGGCCCACGTCTCATTACCATATTGTCATCACTGGCAACATACATTAGTGAATGAACTTTGCCTTCAGGCACTGCGGAATTTCAGATGAGAAGATGTCACCAAGTTACCCAAACGCCAAGTTGGATGCTTCGAGCGACCTCTTTGTCGAAATTGGACCCACTAAATGTATCCAAGGTAGACATAGTGATCAAAAACTTCGTGTGTATCGTTGCCAACGACTATCGGTATGAATGCAACATGGACATTACACATATTCTTCGTCTTGTCCATGTTCATTTTAAAGACCCACCGGTTGGGCTAACGCTACTGAGGTCGCTGAGCATCGTATTGAGGTCCTTCAGCGGTTCTGCCGTAATTACTATATTATCAGCAAATCGAAGGCGAGTGATGTATTCGCCATTGACGTTGATGCCGAATCCGTACCAGTCCAAGAGCTTGATAACGTCCTCCAATGCGTTCTTGAACAGTTTCGAGGAAATAACGTCTCCCTGTCTCACAACTCTCTTCAATCGGGTTGATTTTGTACTCTCGTCCTGTAGTCGGATCGGCATGGTGGTCGTTGCAACAGTTCGATACCTATAGTGAATGTGGCATCGCTGGAGGGATAGCAATACTGCCCAGGTCTCGATTAAATCGAAGGTTTTTCGTAGCCCACAAACGCTAGACATAATGACCGATTATACTCCATAGTCTTCTGCATCATATGGCGGAGCGTATGAATGTGGTATATCGTGCTAAAGCTTTTTCGGAACCCGGCTTGTTCGGTAGGCTGGAAATCATTACACCTGCGTTCGAGACTATTGCTATTCCTTCGTTTCGAAAACAGCTTGTACATATGGCTCAGAAGTGAGATATTATGTCTATAATTTTTCGATAAGGTGTTATCACCTTTTTGAAGAGAAGCACTACCGCACTCCTGTGCCATGCTTCTGGCGTAGTACCTTCAGAACGGACGAGACCTGAAGACGGAATTGAATACCTTCTGGAGGACTAAAAGTACCTACCGGTTTTCCATCCGCTCTCAGAATTTCTGTTGTGATTCCGTCTTCACCCGGCACTTTTTTGTTTTAAGCTGTTTGAGAGCCATTCCAATCTAGTACAGGCTGGTGTATGGGATGCCCTCAGAGTAGTGCCGGGTTAGTTTAACTCTGGTGTCCGTGTACATTTTAAACACATTTCATTTGGTCAAACTATTTTTGAAAACATAAGGACCTGATTGGTCTGGATTGGTCTAAGGGCATTTTTTTCACGTGCTGGTTATAACCAGCATAGTTTATAAGCTATGACGGTCTCTTCCGGCCCCGTAAATATCATGACAGTAGCAATATTTTCTCAGTGACCGCAGTTGAGAGCCGAACTTCACGAATTTTATCATGGAGAGGCGGCCTCGATCAAACTCTGCGTACCAACGCATTACGGTGCTCAAATGACGCCACATTTCCACCCAATAGCATTTTGAAGTCGATCAGACTAACTGCTTCTATCGCCTGTGCCATTTGAAAAGGCGTGTATCTTTTTAGGCGCCATTTTTGCAAAATATGTCGGTTATTGGAACACATGGAATATCCAATCATCGACACAACTGTTGATCACTGGATGCAGTTTGATGTTTTAAATGAAAGAACTATATTTTAAGAGTGCTGAAGAAACATAGCCAAGTAATAAAATAAAGTGCAAAAAATAATAAACAAAAATCTTTCGACATGTGTCGAAATTTGGAACAAGCGATGAAAAAAACTCCAATTACCGACAGGCGTATTTTCTTATTTTATTATTATTACACCCTTGTCAAACAATTATTAAAAACTAGTCAATTTATGCCTTAATTTTATAAATAAATAACATTTTCGATACAGCAAAACAATTAAAAGTTATGAGCAATAAATCTTACTCACCTCCTTAACGATTTTGCTAGTAAAACTAGACTTATGATGGAGGATCACCTGCGGTCGAAACTTATGCCAAGCCATTTTCTTAAAAATGGCCGAATGTGTGAATTGTCATTTGCAATGACAACTAGATAATCCGCGTTTATTGTTTTTTCTTGAAATTCATTCAGAAAGGAGAAACTGCTCTTATTTTTTTTAATAAACTTTTTAAATGTCGGACAATGGTACGTTGTCGGACACTGGGTGTTTTACCTTACTTAGGTGTTGCCATTCCATAAAAATAATTTCCAGTTCCTGGTAAAAGTAATTGGCTGGACCTTAATACTTATGTGGGATATTTATCCACTAAAACTTCCCCGGTAGCCTTCATTGACTGTCAAGAGTAGTACTAGGCATTCCGTTCGGACCTGACCAGTCTTTCCAGCGTGGGCCTTCACCTGGTTACGCGAAGGCGATTTATTTGGTGTTTGGTGACCATGGGTGCTACAAAGCATTCGAAACGTATGAAAAGTAAAATCAAAAATAAACCGGAACAGAATCCGTAAAAGTAGTTTTATTTCAATGTGTAGTATGGAAAGACCTATGCTCGGAGTTTCTTTGCGCAAATCCGTAATGAGGAGATTCGCCGAAGAACTAAGGTTACCGACATAGCTCGCAAAATCTGCAAGTTGAAGTGGCAATGGGCAGGCCACATCGCTCGAAGAACAGATAGCCGATGGGGTCGAAAGGTTCTCGAGTGGCGACCAATTGTCGCTGCCAAATATAGCTGTAACAGCTCAGTGGGCGAGCGCTTGCCTTGGAAACGAGGTGCGCAGGTTCGATCCCCGGCTCGCACCTCTGATTTCTTTAATCATGTGCGAATCGTCTTTGTGCGATTGTTACTAGCTTTCGGTGAAGGAAAACATCGTGAGGAAACCTGCATGTCTGAGAAAGCCGAACTAGCTTTCGAATGACGTGTGAAGTCCGCCAACCCGCACTTGGCCAGCGTGGTGGACTATGGCCTAAGCCCCTTCATCTTGAAGGGAGCCCCGTGCCCAGCAGTGGGACATAAACAAGGGCTGGTATTATTATACCGTGAGGTGTCTGGGTAAAATAGCACCCTCCCATCTCCTACCGTTGAGGGGGACACCCTCAGAGTAAGAGGTGAATAACAGAAAATAAGAAGACTGGCAGAAGCGTATTTATATTGGATTACCGGTAGGTACCGGTAGGTGGTAATCTATACTGCGATCAACAAGACGCCTGCCAAGCGTGGGGATTTTGACTACTCCTCCCTTCTAAGGGGGAGGCCTTTGTTGGGATTTTTATGTTTATTTTTAATTATTCTTGCTTTACAATTTGGATATTTTGAAGCGTGTTAATGACACGTCATGTATTTATTTAAATCTAATCGTTCCCTTTTGTTTACCAATCAACGTATACAGATTGTGTTCAAGTGCCCGACACCTCAGATTAGGTGATAGAAGAGGAACTTAACCTAATTGATCTGAGGGCGTCTATTGTCTTATACACAATAGCCTCAATGGCGTGTAAGTGATACCGCTTAACCCAAGGGGGAAGCCTCAATATTAAACAAGTGTGCGATAACCGTGGAGCAACCTCCATAATATGTTAGCACCCCAGCTGGTGTGCCTATATAAATGAGGTGCAAGCTGAGACAAAGACATTCATACAGCGGTCACAGGCATGGTATGGTATCTTAGAAGAAATGGAACAAGCTACCAGTAGCACCCTCATGCGGCGTGATTTGCAACTTTTCTCTGTTTGGAATGAAACCAAGATAGTAGATCAGTATTTTGCACCTGACGTCATAATAGTTACAGCGATAGCGGTAAATAGGTTGGAATCAAATTAATACGAAGTCTAGGGGGCGCGGGTTCGAACCCCAACCCGTATGAAATTATTTTTGTTTTTTTTTTTATTTCATTCCTTTATTACTTATGCATATACTATTGACGTCCGCGTACTGTATATCAAATACTACAAAGTTTTAGCAATTTTTTTATTAAAATGCTCGAGGCTATTGGAGTTTCAAATCACACCGCTGGAGGCGCTGGTGTTAGGGGACGCGTTTTGACGTGGGAGTTACCTATCTATTTCTAAGTAATATACTCTTATCTATGGTCACAGGACAGTCAACGGTCTACCCTCATCAGGATATTTCCATGGTTTGAGAAACAATATTGTAAGTGACTTATTATTATTCTCTCTACTGTCTATTTATTGTGATCTTATTGTGTGACTAAAATGAAGTTCTATGTAATATTATGGTAAAGATTTAAATAATCGTCATGCCTCTTACAAATAGTTATCCGATATTGCAGCTAAAGCTCAGAGTAATTAGAATGGAGCTAGTATCGCGTCGATTCCCCGAACAAATTTTTCGTGGCTCTTTTGCGGGGTGCGGGTGGCGAAGTAAACACACACAGATACAATTTCACGCATACCCACACTATAATAAACTCGCAACACATTCAAAAAGATACGCACACAAATAAAGAATTACCTGAACATATGAACAAAAATTTGGCAGAGGGGTTAGCGCATCATGATCTCTGCAGTGGTATCTCCTCTAAGAGCTAAAGTGATAACGTCGTTTTAAATTTCAGATATTGCCTTGAAATCTAAAATGGTTATTTATACTGTTGGATCCACATAGATTATTTTTAAACCACTTAATAACGCCTTCGTCTGATAGCAAGCGATGCGCCTGCTCATGGATAGCTCCATTGCTTTGCCGCTCGCAACATTAGTTATTAAGTCTCCTGAGCCTTGTAGTTTCACCAGCTACAGTGCCATTCACGAACTAAATATTGCTGTTTTCCTGTAAATTGCTGCATTGCGGCAAAAATATCGGTCACGCGTATCTTTTGAGGAAGACCCCTCCCTCCTTCATTAGTACCTTAAGCGGACCCCGGGTTCTTTGTACGGATCGCACTGCGGTCCGGGACTTACCACCTGTTAAATAAGTTTTGTAGAGTTAGACTTGCTACCCTCTCTCTTTCTTTTATCAGAGCGAGTGAGATGTAAAATATTTTCAGAGATGCATTATCAAAACCATTTTTATTTGTTGGGCTGACAGGTACTAGATGGCTTATGGAAGTCTTAAGTCAATTAAACAATCTTGATGATCACAAATCGACTTGTAAACGATACTCAGTAAGCCGGATCATGGTAAAGCCTCAAATCAAACAAGTGTTCCGTATCCGCACTCCCGTCGCTTATCAGATCTGTGGTGCCGGGTGGCCCATCCATATAGTAATGGGATCGTGATCAATTACCGATAGCGCCTCGGATATTTCTATGTAATCGGTGAGGATAACAATATCTTGGCATTTTTACTTTCAGCACACAGCGGGTGTGACGGCATCGGACAGGGAGAATAGACATTGAATGGCATATAAAATGTGTTGGAAGATGCATATCTTTATAATATGATTTGAGCAGATTTCCATCATCGGACGACGAGACGCACGGCACTTACATACTTGTGTGTGATGAGCGTGCCTTTAGCCCAGACTAAGCGGTTTGCTTCTTCATTTATAATAAGTACAGCTAAGGACTGGAACAGTTTGCCTGCGTCGGTTTTCCCGCCAGATTATAATGTGGTTGTCTTCAAGACTTGAGTGAATAGGCTTTTAATAAGCTAGTGTGCTTTACCATCCTAGATTGCGTCGCCGCTTTCCATCAGGTGGGACTGCAGTCAAGCACTAGATTATAAGTAGTAAAAATATCACAAAGACTACAAATCACTATCACTACATAACGTCTATCTGTCTTTATGTTCGCGATAAACTCAAAAACCACTGAACGGATTTACATGCGGTTTTCACCAATAAATAGAGTGATTCATGAGGAAGGTTTAGATATATAATGTCAGGGTTATGCGTAAATTGGCTAAAATACAATTGTATAACGATAATTGTTGGAAGTGCCGGAAAAAGCGCGAGGAAGCTCTGCGCGGGTCAGCTAGTATATTACATTAAATTTGTTTGATTGTCGTTTGGTTCTGTAACCAAACGACAATCAAACAAATTTAATCAAAAAACAACGGGCAGCTTAAAACAAATTTGACTCCAGGTTAGCCTGTGCTAACCTGGAGTCAAATTTGTTTTAAGCTGCCCGTAGGCTTCTGACTTGGATTCCCTGGCGAGGCCCGAACGGTCTCTCCATAGCGTCAATAAAGGCTACCGACCGGGGAGGTTTAAATCCTGGGTTAAAATCCTTAATAACCCGCCTTCGCACCTACGGAGACTGGGGACTTAACGGTTTCCTCCCCGATTGTAAAAAGTCATCTGACTTGACTTTACGACTACTGTACCTATCATCATCATCAGCCGGAAGACGTCCACTGCTGAACATAGGCCTCCCCCTTAGAACGCCACAATGAACGACAATTGGCTATTTGCATCCACCGGTTACCTGCGACGCGCACAATGTCGTCTGTCCACCTAGTGGGAGGCCTGCCTACGCTGCGTCTTCCGGTTCGTGGTCACCACTCGAGAACCTTTCTTCCCCAACGGTTATCGGTTCTTCGAACGATGTGGCCTGCCCATTGCCACTTCAACTTGCAGATTCTGAGAGCTATGTCGGTGACCTTGGTTCTTCGGCGAATCTCCACATTTCGGATTCTGTCGCGCAAAGAAACTCCAAGCATAGCTCTCTCCATGGCTGGTTGTGTGACTCTGAACTTCTCTAAAAGGCCAGCCGTTAGAGACCACGTCTCAGTACCATATGTCATCACTGGCAACACACACTGGTTAAAAACCTTCGTCTTCAGACACTGCGGTATTTTGGACGAGAAGATATCGCGTAGTTTCCCGAACGTACCTATAGGTGCCAACAACCAAAACCTAATTTCCACGTGCCCTTCGGAGCATTATTTAAGAATGAAAAATAAAATTAAGTATTCATATCAGTTGTATACCTACTAATAACTCTGCCTAATTTGGGATCAGATGACCATGTGTTTTTTTCCCAGATTGTCCCAGAATATTATTGTTTTTATTAACTATTAAATTTACCTTTGTAAAAATTTGTGTACTTATTCCTCACTGGCTCGGACAATGCAGGCCGATCACCTGATTGTCTGTAAAGTTAGATGATCCATGCGTCGGATGGGCATGTCAAAAGTCGGTCCTGCGCCTAACCTCTCCCCGGGCGTGTCGGTGTTCCGTCCTATCGGATTATGAGAGGTATAAAGGAAGAGTGGTGGAACACACGTGCACCCTGCAGTTGTTCACGCAAGCGCTTGTGCACTATAATATCTCCTGCTTATAAGGCTGATCTTGTGAAAGATTGGCCGCTGTGGTCGTATCGGCCAGGAGCGCATGATTTGTATAGTAGTTATATACAATGTGGGGAAGGCGATACGACAATTAATGAAATATCGGGTAATACCACTACACAGGAGTATTTTGGAACCGACAAATAAAACCTTGCAAAGAAATCAAAAAAATTTACTTTTGAACAAAATATACTGCAGAAAGACGTAATTAAAATAAAACACCATTTGTAAATATTGGGCCATTAACCTCTGGTACGGGCAGCAACAGCGCGGGCGGAAATACCTACTCGTTCGTATGTTTCGACACGATCACACCGAATAGTCACCTCTCTTGTAATTATTTATTAGATTAATTACAATCACTTTTTCTAATCTCTTATTAGGCATTCGACTAGGAACGTCATTACGCACATGGTGTTTAATTTATTGTCGTATTATCCATCCCAGATGGTATATTATATGAAAACGAGGCCCGCGTATTCTTATCAACATTCTATAGAGTACCAATATGATTTCCACCGTCACTATCACAATTTATGCTGAAAGGATAAATGTTTATCTATCCAACAAAGCGTGTATTTTCACGATTGTATATTTTCGTTCCAGCTATTCAAATCACTACACATTTTCTTCTAATTTTTATCTAACTTTTCCACAACTCTTTATTGTGAATACCTCTTGAGTATACGTATCCTATAAAAATATAAGAAAACAATGTTATATTTTCTGATGAATAAAAAGTATCAGCCTGCGGTGGGTGTTATTCTTACCCGTGGGGTGTCCGGGTAAGAATAGCACCCACCCATCTCCTCCGTTAGGTGTCCGTAAGAGGCGACTAAGGCAAAACAAGAAGACGGGCAGCAGCGTCTTTCTATTATAATTTTTTTTTTTTTACTACCATGGTGGCAAGCAAGCGTACGGCCCGCCTGATGGTAAGCAGCCACCGTAGCCTATAGACGCTGGCAACACCAGAAGAATCACTAGCGCGTTGCCGACCCTTAAGACATTAGATGTTAAGTCTTTGTGTCCGGTAATTTCACCAGCTACAGTGCCCTTCACGCCACCTATACCTACCTGTAGCTTGTAGTGGATTACCTATTACCTACGTACTGCAATTCCCAAGACGCCTGCCGAGCGAGGGGATTATGGCAACCCCTCCCTTCTAAGAGGTAGGCCTTTATTCAGCTGTGAACGTCTTTCGGCTGCTACTAATGCTGATGCATAAGAAAAAGTATCGAACGTTTAATGTTATTACTTTTTAAATTAGTAACAAGGTAAACAAGACGTTCGCCTGATGGGAAGCGACTCGCCAGTATATAAATAGTGGCACTGCCAATGATATTTTATAAAAACCATTGGGCACTGCAGTCACCCAGGCATAATCAATTAAGACTCTTGAGCCCGCTAATTGTACCACCTACAGTGCCTTTCACTCGGTAATACATGTTCACACATTCCTTCTAGATAAGTTGATACCTATATGAGAAAAATTTTTGTGTTTCTGCTCTCATTAAACCTAAAAAAATATTATAATTCAAATATAATAATACTTCACTATCGTGTTAAATAAATTGCAAGATGACATTGTTATTGTTAAAAAGCCACATAATAACAATGTGTTTTGTTGCAAATTACTAATATCCTCATCGTTCACAATCAAATTACTTATATGTAAGTATTATTATTTTTTCCACCCCATTTAACCCCTTTAGAAGTGGATATTTCAAAAACCCTTTCTTAGTGGATGCTTACATCATAAAAATAACCTACTGTCCAAATTTTAGCTTTCTAGGTCCAGCGATTTGGCCTGTGCGTTGATGAATCAGTCAGTCAGTCAGACAGGACAAGTAATTTTATATATAAAGATTTACATACTAATAAAAAAAACACCTGCTAATAAATTACGTGAAAAACGGAATGCAATTTTCATAAACCACATATATAACACCAATCTATCCACAGAAATTGAAAATGTTAGCGAAATTACATTATGTCATGTCGCATGGTGTGTTTATGTACCAAAAATATTAAAAAGATCATCATACGCGTAGCAGTGGTGAGACATTAAATGACCCCTAAAATACATCTCGAATATTCAGCGTAGGGTTGAGTAAGTTAGGTCCATGTACATTAATGTACCACACACCTGCGACCGAAGTGTTCGCAATGAATAACTTAAATACATATAATGCTTAGTACATTTACCGACAGCATTTTTTTAGACATTAGTTTTAATGATCTGGACCTTAATAACCAAAGAAATGTTCTTACTTAGCACAATCATTTAACTCATATAGTAGTGGTGGTGATGCGGTTTACAGATTATTTATCAAAACTTATACTTATCTAGTACATTTTGATCCGCAGCGTAGCAGTTATAATTTTTTTTGAAAATTTCTTAACGGATTTTGCGTATTTTGTTAGATAAGATAGTAAAAGTTACTTTGACAACAATGGCAAAACGTTAGTTATGTTTGATGTATCCGTCTCCTATACTAAACAAAATCTATAAATTTGTTAATCAAATGGATGGTAAGAAGAGTAGACAAAACAATGTATTAGGTTTATTGTAGCCTAAAAATATTGTATACCATTAGAGATTAGAAATAAAATAAATGTTACGCCAATTTTGATCTTTACAAATCACTAACGTAACAAGAGAGCTTTGTAAGAATTCTTATTTTTTCTATAACAATAGAAAAATGTAAAGGAACTTTATTTAAAACGCGGATCTTGTTATTTCCTGATAAATGAATACCTAACAATGTTGTCAGTAAAGTCGGGGAAATGGCGAAGTCCGAATTGAGTCGTCAACAGGTTTTCGTGGTCTCGCCCAAGTTCTGATTGGCTCAGTTTTAAGTAAAATAAGTTTACTTGCCTGATTTAACATCGAGTTGCGAAGTTCATTGATACAAAAATAGACCATTTAGAAAAGAAAAAAAGCCAGGCTTGCGGAGTTTCTTGCCGAATCTTCTCAAAACAGGTCACGTTACGATCCGTTAGCAGCTTAAAAAAAAATAGCTGACTGATTCAAGAGTGTTAGTGCCTATTTGAATGTACGCATGAAAACTCATGAATAACATTTTACTGATACATCACACAGTAAGTCTACCTACCATCTAAATTTTACATTCTGAGGTCGTAAAATGATTAAAACCAATCCCCGTAACATCTAACATTTCTAAACCATTAAAACTAAGCACTACCAAGAGATCAGAGAAAATCATTAATAATATTACGTTCATAGGCACTCCATTTTAATTTCAGCTTTTGGAAGCAGACGAGCGTAATCAGAAGGAATAAGCCGGGGGAGTAAGCTTATTTTGTGTTCTAATTTCATTCAAGTCTCTTTGGTGAGTTTGCACGTCTACCGTGAAGGCACCCTTAAGTTCTCCCTAAATAAATAAACGGAAGCACCGGCGTTGTCGGGATTTATGTTTGAGCCTGCCGTGCCTGCGTGTCTAGTGTGTACACCCGATACTAATTTGTAACACACTCCAAGTGAATGCTTACTGTACATGATTGTTATTGCTGTAGCAAAATGTTTTAATGGTATGCGCATTTGACACGAACATGGTTTTTAAGGGTTCTGCACTTACATAAAGCTTATAATATAAAGCCACACATACAAGCAGCCGTCCTTATCCATTTTTCTAGTCCCTAACCGGAGGAAAACGGTATGGATTGTACAGCTTATAATAACTGTCATATTTTTAAGCAAAACAATTGTTTGTTTTCTCGAATAAAATAAAATAAAGTGTGCTCAAGAAATGAGTAGTATTAAACACTTTAAGTAGGCACTTTTAGGCATAGTTGTTCATCATGGAATTTGATATTTTACAATTTTGAAATTAACTATTCTAAAAAAATAAAAAGGCGTTCTACCTACCTTATTGTGGACCGAATTGCAAAAGTATAAGAATTCAGTGGTAGATTGAAATCGTGCTCCAAAATGCGTAGTTAAAGAAAAGCGTTTTGATGATCCACACCGTACAGTAGAACCATATGTGGTGTCAAACGACTTGTCAAGGCCCTTTAGCATGAAGTCTCAACAGGCGACCGCAAAATGTCCAGGTATTTATACAATTACATACAAAACGATACACGGTTGCTCTTCCATATAGTTCACTCTAAATATTTTGCCTCATGTCGCATGTCATTGTTGCAGTCGAAAATCTTTGTAATTAGGTATATTTTGCACTGCTACAGGATTTTCATTGGTTATAAGCATTTTAGAATATCAAAAGCAAATTTCTGTTAGTTTAGTAAAAGTATTTATTTTAAATCTACATTCCTCAAATATTCAATTACTAAAATTATAGTTTATTTGTACCGCAATTGTAATTTCATCTTGGAAACCTTTTAGCAACATAGATCAATAATTTGCTTAAATAAATTGAATATAATTTTGTACGTAGCTCGTTCGTACGCAATGTCTTTCCGCTGTTTAAGCTTTCACTATTCGTGAATTATTCATAGGACTATAATTAGGCATTGTTTACACCAAGCAGCGTTTAGTAGACAGCCGATTTGTTAGGCTTATGTCAACATTTGCGGAGCTTGCGGTGGCTCACGAGTTTAGGCATTCGCCGAATGTTGTTTTTGTGCGACGTTTGTTATTGCCGGAAGTCAAATTGTGCTCAGTGAGGAAATAAATTAAGCGATAATTCGTAGACGGTACTCAATATGTGATATTTTGACTTGTTGATCGGAACAAAAATTGTATAGCGAGAGAAGTCGGTTAAAAAGTACACGGAGTCATTAAGGGTTTCCCGCGTTATAATTAAATGTTTGCAATATAAACAAATGTGAACTAGAAATGTTAAATCCCTGCTATCGTTATTATGTGATTGCATACTATGTATTTATAATTGCTCGCTAGAATTAAAGGTAATGATTTAGCAACATAATCCCAAAGACCGCTCTATGACCTATAACTTATATTTAACCTCTTAGGCTAGAATCTACCTATTGTATAAAACAATTAAATTTCTGTGTATAGAACAGTTGCACAAAATACTGAGAGTACAGAAGGCAAGCTTCATACAACGGGCGTTCGAGCAACGCACACATAGACAGCGCTCACGGACACGATATCTTGGAATATCTCGGTTCAGTGCGAGCGCGAATGCCGTCCGTTTCAAACACTCGTCTTCCGTTCTTCCTGTTTTATTCTCAACAATCAATCAAAAAACTAGATAGGAGTGCCACTATCACGATAGTTTTTTCGCATAAGCCAGAGTTGATAACCCTAGCGCGACCGCCGAGCGTAGGTATGAAAAGCGAGGTACATACATGAGCTTGCCTTCTGTACTCTCAGTATTTTGTGACAGTAGCAAGTTAAACAACCATTCTACTCGGTCTACTGTCTTACTTGTCTCAAACAATTACAATGACAAAAGCAAACAAGAACAAGAAAATAGTCAGGCGTCTTTAAGCTCAGTCTAGACGTCGGTCGGTCGGTGTATTTTGCGGTGGCACCTTATAAACCTTCTAATCCGATATACAGACCTAAGTAAATAAACTTGGGAGGTGGGAGGAAGACAGGTAAGTTGCGGTGGGGTGGGATTTTATTACATTGTTCGCCGTGACCATCAATAAACGAACGAAAATGTAGATCGTTGAAATAAATAATATATATTTGTTATTAACCTGTGGGGTACCGGGTTAGAATTACATTCCCCATCTCCTCTCGTTGGGTGTCATAAGAGGCGACTAAGTGAGAATAGGAAGACGGGCAGCAGCGTCTTTCTTTTGGATTAATCTCACCTATACTGCGATCCCCAAGCCGCCTGCCAAGCGTGGGGATTATGGCAACCCCTCCCTTCTAAAGGGGAGGCCTTTGTTCAGCAGTGAAGGTCTATCGACTGCTAATGATGATGATTATTAACCTGTAATGTCCCACTACTGGGCGAAGGTCTCACTCATATCATATAGGTACTATTTCCACTTATACCCATATATAGTGATCTCTGCCCACTCTGTCTCAAAAGCCTTCAAATCGCCACACTGCCTTGTCTTCGCCAGTTTGCCCGGAATCCACTGTGTGACGATTTTTGCCCACCTATTCTAGTTCTATTGGCTTATGTAGCTAGCCCACCTCCCACTTTAACTTAGTAGCCTTGTAACCCACAACTATTTTGGCTGTTTTGGATTGTAGTATGGTGTTCTGGACACGAGCTGACAATCGCTCTGACGCACTTTGAGCCTGGACTTTTGAGATTCGGATGGTGTCCAAGGCTGAGCACCGTAAGTTAGGATGGGCAAGATATACCTACATGCAGCCCCGGATCTACGATTTTTTTGAACAGGGGCAGAAATTGATACTGGCGCCCCTCCCTTCAGCATTTGAGAAATTACTTAAAAAAAAACTCAAATCTCAAATCGGCATCACAAGTTCACTTGTGGTGTGGTCCTTTGTGGCGCCTTTTTCTTAGAAGTCGAAGGTGAGCCAACCAGGCTTCCGTATGCTACGCGCTTTGTGGAGCGAGTTTTTTATTTTTACCTATTTTATTACTTATATTACCTACCACCTATATTGCAGTCCCCAAGACGCCTGCCAAGCGTGGGGATTATGGCAACCACTCTCTTCTAAGGGAGAGGCTTTTGTCCAGCAGTGGATGTTTTTCGGCTGCTGATATTATGATTTTGGCGCCCCCTGAAACTACCGCCCAGGGACGGTGCCCTGGTTTGCCCCCCTCCTAGATCCGGGCCTGTCTACATGTCGATTATTTTGTGCTTTAGCGATAAAGGAAGATCTCCCTCCCATACCTTCATTAACGTTTTCATGGAGCAGTACCACCCATGGACATTTAATTAAAAAGCACTGCCAATCGTTACCGAATGTTGCTGTTCACAAAGTTGCTACTCAATAAGCAGAACAGCTTAATAATAATAGAAAGATAGTTACGTTTGTTAAAGTACCTAATTGTGACTAGTTACGTGATAAATTTCTAAATACAGATTTCTTCTAGGTATAGGGCACCGTTTTTGTAAGATAACTATGATAACTATACTGGACCAACGCCAAATATTGCCTATTTTGTTATCAGTTAATTAAATGGTGTCATTATATTAGATAAGTATTATATATATTTGACTTTTGATGTTAAGTCTTCCATAGCCATGTAGTTAGTCAGAGTATTTAAATAATTATTTAATTAACTTTTAATCGATACTTTGAAACACTTAGTTTCATTAAGTTTAAAAACATACAATGGAGTCGGGAAAGAAAAAACATTAGATACAAACCATTATTTATTTATTAAATATAAAATTACCATATCAGATTGTCACGACCACAGATTTTTTTTTTTACTGACATCCACTAACAGTTCGATCGACATAATTTACACATGGCTTCAATGTTAAACTCTATTCAATAGAATCAACACAAAATGGAAACATTTACAATTACTATCATATAAAATGGCACTACAAAGTTACTTCATGCTTACGGCACAGCAGGCTAAATGACAGAAATTATTTAAATTATGTACAATGAATATGCGAATATATACAATTTGTGATAATGCATTAGAAATAATGCTGGGCAGTCACAAGGGAACAAGACTGAAAAGTCTAGTCAGTAAGTCAATGAACCAATTCCATGAACGAATTCAGAGACAATTTTGGAAATTGTAGAGCACGCATTTTAGGTTCGTTCCTCTTTGGTTAGGTGAAATTATCAATAAACTTAATGACTTTGATGTAGCTTTGTGAGTAACAGGAATGTATTAATCAATCAAATAATAAGTATTTGTATTTTTTTGGTTACGCTCGGCGTTCTTTACTATTAATTCTACAGGAAAGCTTCTGAGGATACAACTCAGGGCAGACGATACAATTAGGTAAGAATAACTTTGAGAAGGAAATTAAGAGAAGAATACAGTTGGGCTGGACAGCATTCGGAAAACTTCGTCAAGTCTTCTCGTCACCGATACCGCAAAGTCTGAAGACTAAGGTCTTTAATCAGTGCGTCCTACCCGTTATGACGTACGGTGCTGAGACTTGGTCACTTACGGTACGACTAGTCCACCAACTAAAGGTCGCTCAGCGAGCTATTGAGAGAGCTATGCTTGGCGTTTCTCTGAGGGATCGAATAAGAAACGAAGTAATTCGCCAGAGAACCAAAGTTACCGACATAGCTCAAAGGATTAGTAAGTTTAAGTGGCAGTACAGTGGACTGGTAATATTTGCCGCAGAACCGATGCTCGTTGGGGAAGACTGGTTCTAGAGTGGAGACCACGAACCGGGAAACGTAGCGTAGGACGCCCTGTGACCAGGTGGAGTGACGACATACGAAAATCAGTTGGCAGTGACTGGATGAGGAGAGCCGAAGACCGGGCTCGATGGCGTGTATTAGGGGAGGCCTATGTCCAACAGTGGACTGATGTGGGCTGGTTATGATAATGATGGTGATACAACTCAAATCAGCGAAATCGCCAATTAATCCGCCCTGTTGATATTAAGGTCAATGAATGGAAGAAACATTTAGAGCTATACATTTTTTGGAGTAAAGTAACAAACAATTTTAAATAAATAAGTGCTATATATTTTACTATCTTTCATTTTATTTTAACAGTATGTAAGGTGTGCAATCAATAACGAATGCAAGCTTAGGTAACTGCAATGTTTATCGGTAACTGCAATTTCTAAGCTTAGTAACAAATCATGCAAATACCCCCGAATCCTCCTGTGCCGCAAGCCTCAGCTTCCAGCTGCACAATGAAATATTTACAATTTCACTAAATACTTACACAAACGAATCCACAACAAAAGCAACTTGCGCTATTATATATTTCCATCTATACATATAATTCAAGTTTATACAATTATTTATTTACATTCCCACAACCAAGTTTGTTTAAATAAACAGGAGATTCTACAAGCCGTTTTAGTCATTATTTAACTATTTTTAATTTGTTTACGGTAAATATAACATTTAGTTTTAAAAGTAAAATACATGGGAACTGTTTTAGTTTAAACACCTGGATTTAAGTGGTATAATAAATATAAATACTATTCGTAATTTGCGTCAAGAGCTTCTATTGTAAAAAGATTTTAACATACTTTCGAAGTTCCTCATGATTGAGCAAATTAGTATAAAATAGGCCGCACTTCATTTTCTTAAGGATCAAGACAGTAAATTGAGCTATCATACACCGTTATAGCCTGAGTAAACTATCTACCTATTTACGTAAAATACAAAAATTACATACATTTACACAGTTGATCAATTAATATGAAGTTAAAGAATTTAAATAAACTAACATTTTAGAATCTCAAGTTCCCAATTATAATACTAATAGTTGCTAGTAGTTCACTAGAATAACTAAACATCAAATCCTGCCGCACATTAGAAGCTCGTTATTTTAGACACAACTTTCAGGTCCTGATAAATTTTACACACAACTTTCAGGTCCTGGTAAATTTTCAGCTAGCACGTGCTCTCTTCTTCGAACGTTGCCTTTCCCCTTGGTCCTATGTAGCGTAGATGTTGCGAGATTGCTAGCACTTAAGGTTGGCCCACTAAGGGTCAGAGTTTGACTTCCAAACGGCGAGCCCATGTTGCCATTAGGGCATACGAAATTTGGACTACCCAGCGTCGGACTATTCGTCACTACGTAATTAGGTCTAAAATTACTAGTTACTACTGGCTGTAAATTCTGATTTAATAAGTCCTCTTGTCTATTACTGGATACCATGTCGCTGCCAGGTGTTAACTGCTGAAAAGTAATATCTAATTGAAGTAATTACAAAATTTTATTTCCATTTTTTGATATGAATTCATATATAAGATGTTTTACCTGTTGCGGTCGTCCAGTAGAATCCAGTAATGCTAAGTCTTCTGCAGAAAACACAGCACCTACTTTACTCCAATCACCTGAGGGCAAATTAATATATCATTAATATACGAGTGATAAAAAAAATATCTTTTGAAACATTATATTCTCTTAACATGAGATTCTTACCTCTTACTTCTTTTATACTAGGCCATTCATCTGCTTCTTCTATTGCAGGAGCTGATGGTTGATTTTCGGCGTCTAAAACAGAAATTAAAGAAATACAATATTATGAGTTAAACTAATCATTAGAACATGAATCAACAAATCAACGAATCATGAATAAAATTTTAATAAATAAAATAATCTCTCGAGCCAACAATGAGACTAAAAGAAAGAATCAGTTGGAATACTTTGAAGTTCACGAAATATTTTTACGGTCTTTGTGGTTGAGTTCTATCATGTATATACTTTTAGACTTTCGCGTTCCATTATCAAATTTATTTTAACCGGGAATTAACGCGATTTACCTTATATTTTCTATCATGTAACCCAGAGAGGTGACTATGCTTATTAAGAAGGTGGTGGCTGGAATAATCACCGCCGTTCATCAGCAACATTGGGCAATCTAACTGATATCAATCAAAGCCCTTTTTTAAGTGGGGAAATCCTCATGGATACGCCGCGCCGCCACGGGGGCTGCAGCGCGGGTTATGTCGGACTCTTACCGACTAAAACCCCACGGTGTCCTCAACCCGCTGTGTCGACGGGCCCCGGGAACGTACCTGGTACTCGTCCGGGTCCATCAATCAAGGCCCTAGGGTAGTTTGAGTTGAAATATTCTGCTGCGGGTGGGGTACAGGCAGCTAAATGTTTGGCGCGTAATAGATTTTATCAGGTGCATTCAAAATAGCTACGCTGAAGCATCATAAGTTTCAGTGAAAATTTGTATTTGCATGACTCTAAAAAAGAAGACCTTACCAAGTGCACAAAATCTCCGGCAGCGGAGTTACGGCACGTAATAGAAGATAGAAGAGGTCCGGCAACTTAAGGTCGGGGGACGACTTGAAGAAAGTGTTATTTGACTGGATAAAAAAATTACCAGGCACATTCATGTTTATAGCCGTAGGTCCGCTTCAGAGTTTTAGAAGATCTAACTATGTGCATAAAAATTATCTGGCTGTGGAGTCCGGCAACTTAAGGTCGGGGGACGACTTGTAGAAAGTGTTATTTGACTGGATAAAAAAAATACCAGGCGCATTCATGTTTATAGCCGTAGGTCCAGATTCAGAGTTTCAGGATCTTTGACGCCGGGGTGATGGTTGCCGGGGTTGTTTGATGATTACATCGCTACACAACACAGGACATCTTACCAGGTGCATTCAAGATATCCGGCTGCGGGTCCGGCGTCTTGAGGTCCGGGGACGGCTTGATGGTGTAAGCCACGACATATCTACGGCCGCCATCGCTGAGCTCCAGCATATCCCCCGGTGGATGCTTGTGCGGTGGATTGGAGCGGCGGCGGCGAGCGCAGAGGGCGGCCCCTGCAACTCCACCCGCCGCTAACGTGGCGCCCAGCGCGGCCGCCACCGCTACTCCGACTGACACCCCACCCATTGCTCCCTGGCCGTCTGTTTTATAACGGTATATTCAACGAGGTTTATATGGCAAAACTTGGTGGTATTTTCCCTCTTTGGAGTCGGTGGACGTTTGGTGTAGGACCTAGACGTGTATGGAGTAGGCATCTCCGAGGGGTCGGCGACGGGGTTGCGATCCCCGTCCCCGTGAGCATAGTGTCAGATTTCGGGTGGCTATAATGCGCCCCCGGTGATGGGCTCAAAGGTAAAGCACCGAGAGAGACCTGGTGCAGATCCCATCATGTGCCGATGCGACAGTCGCTTGGTTTTTTTTTTATTAACAATCCGGCTCTCCCTCCATAAGGTCCCGGATACTTACTTACTTATTAGGGGGGACCGCGAGGATAAAAAAAAGTGCTCGAATGGTTCCGAGGACAGGTAAAAAAAAAGAAAATTACTTTTAACACCCCTCCCATTGTGCCATGTGTAATTATATCGATGTTCCGGCACTTAATTTGTGTTCAAAAATGAGCATAAAATTAAAAGTATTTTATGATAACCATAGCCGAAAGAATAATAAGACGTTAAAAGTAAACGACTGCCATATTTGCTTAATGATAGGATCAATCAAAATGAAACTTCCATTTCGGAGAAAATGGAAAAATTGTTGAGAACGCAAGTTAATAATATTGACCTTTCAACATTTCAATTGATCGGGGTCAGCGATGTTAAAATAGCTCTGATTTGTTTAGGTTAGAAGTTATATTAAGGCTTCTACCTTCTACTTCAAGGAAATATTAATTTCGTGAAATGTAAAATATTGTTTGCAGGTCTTTGTTATAAGCTGATTTCCTTATGTACCTACCTACCTGTTCTGGACTTCTTGCTACTTGTGATATTTAAATTAAATTCTGAATTATTATAAGGAAACATTAAATGAAAGTACACAACAGATACCTAATGAATAGTATTGTTCCAAAGTATTTCAGAATAACGAACATTGTTTCTTAAGTACATTACAAATTGTACTAACTATTCGAAACTTTGCTTAGTAATGGAATCACAATCATTTAGGTTTAACTCCAACTTTTGCTTTTGTAAGATATAAATTACTTGGAAGTTAGTGGAAATTTTTGATATAATCTAGAGTTGTTCGTTTGGACAAATTATTGAGAAAGGGTTGTTTGTTATCTATTGAGCGGCCAATGAATACCCATCAAATATTTGATGTTGAGTTAGAGCCTAATTCACAAGATCTATTATATTGGCTGATTTTTGCATATCGTAAGCAAAAAATATATGAAAATTTAAGTCTACATTATTACCAACTAGCAATTCCCTGCGGCTTCGTCCGCGATTATTTTTTCATACAGAGTTTAACCACCCTTAGCACATCCCTAAAGGTTGTTTTTGAAAATTCGCGAATCACGTTTTCATTTATTTTATTACTATAGATAATTTTTTCAGTAAGTTTCAAGAAAATCAAACCATAAAAAAGAAGTTTCATAATTAAACACACCTTTAGGAGAGGAATTTTCAAAAGCCATTTTTTTGTGCATGCTTACGTCTTATGAAGAACCTGCTGTCCAAATTTCAGCTTTCTAGGTCTACCGGTTTGGTCTGTGCGTTGATGAATCAGTCAGTCAGTATAAGTATATGTATAGATATGAGATTTTTAAAAATAATCTGATGAGGAATGTACAATAACTGCTATATTTTCAAACATCAAGCATTTTTTTTAAAACCTCATAAAGATATTAAACATATAAACTACCACTAAAATTAAAATATGTATATTATTTGCTTACCAGTCCTTCTTGCAGCGTCATTAAAGGCTATATTTTCAAGCAATGTCTTTTCCGATTCCCCTTTCAGATTCCGTGAGTAAATCAGCAAATTGAAGGTGGCACCGGGACCTTCCCCGCTTGAAGTCAACTGAGATAAGTCTAGCTTGAATACGGCAAGACCATCTGGGATTAAACTTTAAGCATTAGTTTATTAAGTCACATGTTTTTTTTTACTAAACAATCCTATTATTTTAATTATTGACGGGCCCGTTTGGTCTAGAGGTTAGACACCCTGGCTGCTACCCAATGGGTCGTGGGTTCGATTCCCACCAAGTGTCTGGGTGTTATTTATCTATTTGAGTATGTATTTACAAAAAGAAAATGTATTTAAGTATTTGTGTCAGTTGTCTGGTTTCCATAGTACAGGCTCTGCCTAGTTTGGGATCGGATGACCGTGTGTGGATTGTCCTAAGATATTATTATATTATTATTATTTAAAATATATATTTTGGTAATCTTATACAATATTTCGGTAAAATATGTTTAGTTTGATGCAACTGCATCTACTACTAAAAAATGAACTGAACAGCTCGGTTACCACCGCAGTGGCTAATATTTTCCCTTTATGTCACAGTGTTGGCTTCTTTGTGGAAACAGTGTGTATTGATATGAAGAACACTTTAACTGGATAAATTTATTAAGCCCTAAAAACTTTAGTTATTAAGCCTAGCTTAGTTGACAAGCGGCAGTAGAAGACCACTGTGATACGAACCATCAGGCATTTAAAAACATAGACATTACTTTTTCATTCAGGTAATTAGCCTAGTATGAAAGAAGATAACTTTTATTCTATGAGATTTATATACCTATTGTTAGTTATACTGTTTTATTGTAGTACGAACCTGTCTCATTGACGCTTCCGTTGAACTTGGATCTTCCAGTGATGGGGTCGAGAGCTTCCAATACAAATGACTGGGGGAGTCCACCGTCATAGCCGGCTACACAGCGCACGCGCAGCCAACTACTAGCGCCATCTACGCTGTGGTTACCGGCTTGGAGTGAACAGTTGCGCGGTGCAGAAGGACGGGCTACAGTAAAATGAACATTTTTAGTAAAAAAATCTATCCCTATATTCCATCTCTCATCTATTTACCATCTGCCCGTATTTTTAAAATGTTTTTTTTTTCCATTTAATTAGGGTTTTTTGGAAGAAATCGCTATTAGCGATAGGACCGTTTGTACTACTGTGTATTAAGTTGTACCATAGTATCCTTATTCATTTGTTTGGTATACAATAAAGTATATTCTATTCTACATTCATTAGCTAGTTGGTCCCTTCGTAGAGCGGGATTGGGAGAGGGCCGATGCTGATCGACGGACGCGACAGCGTCGAGGTGGCGGCGCTACTCGCTCCGGCCTCCAGCCCATCGTCAGGGGCCAATAGAAATGTAACAAGGTACCCCCTGCTTTATAGAGAGCGTCACGGACGCACAGGAAGGGGCTTCTAGACTCTACCATAGATAAGAGTATATTACTTAGAAATAGATAGGTAAAAAACATGCCCCCCAACACCAGCGCCTCCAGCGGTGTGATTTGAAACTCTAAATAGCTCAGGCATTTTTGATTAAAAAAATGCTAAACTTTGTAGTATCCGATATAAAGCACGCGGATGTCAATAGTATATACATATGTATATGCAGGCATAAAATTAAATAAAAAAGAACAAAAAAAGATTTAATACAGGTTGGTATTCAAACCGCGCCCCCAACTATTCGTATTGATTTGATCCGAACCTACATATTTACCGATAGCGCTAAAAATCATATGATAACAGTTGCATAATACTGATCTACTATATTAGTTTCATTTCTAAAGTAAACCAAACAGAGAAAAGATGCGAATCACGTCGCATGAGGGTGCTACTGGTATCTTTTTCAATTTCTTCTAAGATACCATACCATGGTCCCTACAGTAGGGACCCTACTAAATGCGCCGAAGTGCATATCATCGCGAGTACTGGGAGGGTGCCGGAGCGTGCATTTCTGATCCCCCGGGACATGCTCTAGCGAGCGTCTGGCGCTGCAGAGACTCTGGTGAGGTACAAACGGAGAGCCAATAATATCTTCATAGCGTCTTAGGGATAGTTTTAGTTTTTATTATAAATAATAAGCCTATTTGAAATAAATATATTTGACTTTGACTCGAAGCCGAATAATACTTTATTTATAATCGGTTAGTGAATAGATATCAATTAGTAATCAATAATGAAAAATAAATATAAACGGCTCCTGGAATACAAATATGTAATCAGATTCCAAAAGATGCCTTAAAGAGAGTTTACGCTAATCGATATTTGTGAGTGCGGGAGTTAGTCTCAGATTTCACACAAATGTAATACATTTCTTTGTTTGTGTTAAAATCATTTCGAATAAAAAAGTAATGCGTAACGTTTAGATTTATAAATCAAATCCTGACGTTTATTAAACGTTGGGTATTACCGTCATAAATTATCATTATCCATACAGTTTTTCAAACAAAAAATCGTGATAATACATATCTTTGTAATATGCTGTAAATATATTATCTTTAACCAGAAATATAATAAGTGATTGGAACCTCCGTAGTGTCAGATATTTTGCCGCCAAGATACAATATTTACATTTTACAGACGCGGGACTCACTGCTAGTTCGCCTAATTGGATTAATTTTGCCTCTTCACGTTTAGTGCGCTAATGGCATATCTATTGTATAAAACATCATTGCCTTTAACACATTTATAACGTGTAGAATTCTGCCGCAAAGCTGAAGTGCACCAAAATACCTAGATGTGTCAAGAACACATGAGTACGGTGATAAGATCTACTAATTGGCTCAAAGGACTTTTGACTAATTCTCAGGTGACAAGCAGCAATACAGTGTACCTGTCCATCAAAAGGCGTATCGTTTATCATCAAAAGAATATCTTGCTCGAGTTGTTTGCTTAAATAAAAAAGTCCCTAATAACTGTCGCCGTTTGCATAGGAATGAATATTAAGTGTGGAGCGACGGTAAAATTACTAATTTCACGCTGACTTATAGCGGCAGAGTGACAATTTATCACGCTATGTGCTGTAATAAACTGCGGGGATATTAAACTTTGCGGGTGGGTGAGCGTTTGCTGCCGAAACACCTTTTTAACACACCACTTAAATGTATCATGCGTGAGGGTATAATAATAATAGGTAATGTTTTCCAAGCCCATACAGCGTCCGTAGTAAAATATCATCATCATCATCAGCCAAAATACGTCCACTGTTGAACATAGGCCGCCCCCTTAGAAGGGAGGGGTTGCCATCATCCCCACGCTTGGCCGGCGGCGGCTTGGGGATCGCAGTATATAGATGGTAGGTTAATCCTATAGAAAGACGCTGATGCCCGTCTTCTTGTTTTCCCTTAGTCGCCTTTTACGGACACTGGGTGGGTGCTATTCTTTTTTTTTTCTTTTTCTTACCCGGACACCCCACGGGGCAAGTAAAATATCGAGTATGTATTATTTATATTGTTATTCTTGTCTTCTTGTCTACGAGTACTAATATAAACCCTTATTTAAAAATAAAATATCGAGATCAGATAAATGAGAATGTAATATCTGGGTAGATACAGAAGACAGATAAAAGATTGGTTAAAATTAGTTACACATAAGAAATATAAGGTACAAGCAGATTTGCGCTTTTTTTTTAAATAATTTTACGTATTTTCCCATTTTTTTTTCCTTTTAATCACCCTTGGATTCGACAAAAATTATTCAAATCGGTCAAGCCGTTTCTTAGTATTAGCGACACTTACGGACTATTCATTTTTATATAACAGAGAAGAATATTTGTTTTGTTGGAAATAGACTTACCGGCTGGTACAATTTGAAAGATGCAAGGCTCAAGTTGTCTGCCCACAGTATTGCTTCCTCGGCAACTAAGAGTGCCGTAGTCCCTTTCACTTTGCGGCTTGTACGTCAATTCGCTGGTGCTGCCATTTGCTGTACCTAAACAAGTTGATGAACTCCTATGTAAACACAACAACAACTTGATGAACTCCTATGTAAACCGGATAGGTGTAGAACGTTCCTCAAGTCAGTATATTTATCACATGGGATCTTACAGACAACTGCAGACGATTAGCAGTAATTATTGTGCTAACATCTGAAGGTCTAATATGTACAGTTGTACACACAGGTTATTGCCAGCTGCTATCCGTGTGTGGTTGTCTGTGGGTACTACGTAATAAAGCTAAGTAGATTATTTCTTATCGCTTTAATTATCTGTTAATCTAAACATTCTAGCGAGTGAAGCAGCGATACATAAATCACCATGATTTTTCTCGCTGTTAATTTTTGTACCAACTTTTTGTAACCATTTGTTTTATTATGAATAAATGACTAAAAAAAAAAAAAAAAAGTATTTATGAGAATTCAATATATTTTCGTCGGTTACAGCTCTTTTCTTCTATTTTTGCTAACCTACTCTTATTATTCTTTTTTAGAACCCTTTTGTTACAAATTTTAAAAAAGGAACATGTAAAAATCGACAAAATTATCATATGGGTGCCAAATTTGCAGCGCGCAGCAACGCGGCTGCAACGCTGCAGCCACGTTGTTGCGCGCGTTTTTGTTTTATATGGATTTACATGACAGATCATCTGCAGCGCTACAGCCACGATGCTACAGCGCTACAGCCGCGCTGATATTTGAATGCACCCTAAAAGTATGTTACATTTACCAAATTTGAGTGACGACACGTCTAGACTCTCGCCGCTGTTATTGAACTGCCAGAAGAATGTGACGTCAGGCGGGTTAGCAGTCACCGAGCAGCGCACGCGCAGCGCCTCTTCCAATTGCGCGCCTAGCACTTGCGGGGATGGGTGGGCGCATACCGGTGCATCTGTTATTAAAAATCACCCATATTACAAAGAAAAGTTTTAATCTATGACTGGCTAGTCATAGATTAAAACTGCTCAAAGATTTAAATCACTTATTGATGTTATGAAATAAAAATAAATAGCTTAACTTGCAATTACCGATTCAGTTTGTATTCATCCGTAAATCAGTATAAATAGCCAATAGAAAATTTTGATTACAATTATAGTAAAATTATTGTTGCGTACCTATAAAGTTAATATAAATATCCTTTATCATATTAGTATTCTGTTAGCTTGCTCTGTTTAATTACTTAAATCAAGTTATGGGATAAACACGATTAAAGTACTTAATCTGAATCTGTGCAGTAGACTAAAAACATATTCAAATATGTCTAACTACCAATTTGCTGCGGTTTCACCCGCTATTTTTTTTTACAAAGTTTACCAACCCCTAACATACCCCCAAAGGTTTTTGAAAATTCGAAACACGTATTGATATATTTTATTTACAGAATCTTTTCAGTCAATTTCAAGTCAATCGAACCATAAAGTAAAAAGTTTCATACAAAAGAAAACACCCCATTTAACCCCTTTAGGAGTCAAATTTTCAAAAACCCTTTCTTAGTAGATGCTTACGTCATAAGAAGAACCTACTGTCCAAATTTCAGCTTTCTAGGTCCAGCAGTTTGGCCTGTGCGTTGATGAATCAGTCAGGACAAGTAATTTTATATGTATAGATGTATGATAATAATAAACTAAATCATTATACAAAAAACCATTCCTCAGATTTAATTACTCATATAATTTATGGATGAATTTGTATTCAATAGGATCTAATGAATCTAAGAAAAGCACCAAATAATGAATGCGTGTAGCAAGTTCCGAGTACGTGACCTACTTATCAATATAAATATCAGCAATCAACATCCACACTGCTTTCAATACTCCTAGTTCGTATACCACCTAATTACTGTACGGGTTTCCTAAGAATTTTCTCATTAGCGAAACAGATGTTGAATGCGAAATACATGGCTCAGATTCTTTCATATCATTCGTAAAGCTTAATGAACAGTCCATAGGAGGCACATCAAACAAAGAACGCGTCTCCAAGCTTTCAAGCGGGTATTCAATAATTAACAGAGACCCATGAACACAGTTCGTTAAATCATAACAGAAGTTAGACGATATATAAATTTTATCACCCTACTGTTCCCCCTCGGAGCAGGCACAGTCGGCGACTGTGATTCATTTAGATATCTACTTGCAAAACTGCGCGCCCGAGCTGCCATAGATTTTCATTAAACTCTCAAATATTTGCTCGCGTAAGCAGCTCCACCGAATTACTGTACCGGGAATATGAAAATATGTATATGGATTCATGTAACATCGTGTACCGCGAATAACCGCGCACATTTACCTCACCTTAGATTTGTGTGAGGATCAATAGAATTGAAACAAACTGGCGGGCGGAGGCACAAAAATGAAACAGGTCGTGTAACAAATAGCGGGGGAATTGTGCGGGCACATTTGTCGGAAGATCGGGACTCGGGAGTCGGTCGCCCGCGGTGACGGAGCACGCGTAAATCTTACCGACCGGCTTGCACGATGATTGATGTTCCCTCGGTGACTCCGAGGAGTGGTTGTCGATACACCCGCAGAGTGTTCACTAATAGAACTCGGGTGGTTAGTTGACGCATTGATCAGTGTTGTTGTCAGCGCTAAATTAATCCCCGCGGGTAATACAGTGTGCACTTTGATTGATAGTCTTGACACTTTAAGGAGTTGGGAGAGACTTTTTCATTAACTTTATTGAGAGCTAGCATTGGAATACTAACGAAGTTTCACTTCGTTTTTTTTTTGTACACACGATAGGAAAAGACACAAATGCTGATGGAAAGTGGGCCTGAGGGCCTAGACAAGATGCAATCGCTTCATAGTGAATCTATTTCTTCATTCGCTAACGGTGTCAATTCCCTACAATTTGTCACGTGATTTTTCGATGACTTATGTCATTCTCATACATTTTTATACTTTCTATTAGCGATAGCGCTTGTAGAATGTTACATTGTCTAGGGGGGCTGAATCGCCGCTCGTCATTCGATACATTGTTTATTAAGTCTCTTGTGTTTAGTACTATCACTAACACAAGTGCTCCACCTCTCGCTTAGAATTGAAAGTTTAATTTTATTAGAATCGTGTACTACTATTGCGCAAATACTTATCGTAACAATAAACATTAAGTACGTAACAATTAGGTACATTAACTCGCTAATTGAGACTCGACTCTCTTAATACAATATGCGCGAAATTAACACTGTTCTATGAGCATAGGAGTATAAAAGATTTTACATAAAAATATCCATCGGGGGTGAGTAAAGTAGACCTCATTACACACGCATTATTTGGCGCGGGCACATTACATACATCAACCGGCCGTAAGACAGATGTAACACACAAAACCGCCTTTATTGTAATATATTGCGAATGTTTATCAGCGAATAGAATTATTCTAATGTTCAATACATTCCGTCGTAACACTCCGTTGACTGTAACAAATCTTTGCTAAGATCTTTCTGAGAATGATTGATACAGCAGTCGGCAGACGACGAAAAGCCCGTAGCGAAATGAAACGTAATTTATTAGCACTCTGTTTATAATAGAGAACAAAAGACGAGTCGATTCGGCTCTAAAAGTTATCTAACAGAACAATTTACTTATTGGTGCGCTTTCTTTTGTAGGAGAACAATTTTTGTACCGTGAGAAGCCGTTGTTTTTGGAATAAAAGTGATGACTTGTGATCCAATTTCTGAACCAGTAGGCTTGCGAGTTTCGTATTTTCTCAGAGTGGATAAATGGAAAAATAATTTATTTGATATTCAAAGTGTTAGTTTGTTTTTTAATAACAAACAATTTAATAACAAAACACATATTTTTAGCCCGTAATCACAGCCACTGAGTTATATATTTCGTTCAACGCTATTTGTGACTGAATCCCGGGGGGCACGCCCCACGACGCGGCAGGCTTAAAGGAAAGGCACAGAGGGAAACCTGGTGCAGATTCCATTGGAGAATCGAAGTTAGGAAGTGGGTAAAAATCCCACTTCCCATCCTAGTTTACCCCCAATCGAAGATTTCTGCCGCGAAACCAAAAACACGGTGCTAGCAGTGGCGTGCACAGAGCGTAGGCAGAGAAACATATTCGGCTTGTTTAACCTATTACATTTAATAGTTAATTTACGTGTAATTTACATTTAGTTGCATATTAGTCTACCATTTGAAATATCCATAAGTTAGCAGATTCTATACACATATTAATTTGCATTTAAAAACTGTATAATAAGATTATTCAGAGGGATTATACACACAAAAAGACTTTGCCTACCCTACGATTTCTCTAAAACGTCTTAATTTAAAAATATTTGGTACTGACATGGTATTAACGTGATGTTTTTAAATCAAATGGATACGTCTGTAATGTTAGTTCATTTAAGGATATTTGTGGTGGCACATTAACAAATAGCTTAGAGTACAGTGGTACAGATAACTCACAGATATTTTTGCCTACTTTCTGTGCACGCCACTGGGTGCTAGCATAGACAGAGATAAATTTATGGTCTCACACTGTATACTTAGGTGCGTGGCCTGGCTTGCAGTTTCCCCAAGCGTGTTGGTCGCCCGACAGGAGTAGTCCCCGCCGTGGTCGCGGGTCACCTTCTGCAGCACTAGAGACTTGGTGCTCACAATGATACCAGACACTACGTTGTGTAGAACTGGTTTATCCTGAATGTGAAAGAGAACTTATTTAGGAGACTATCTTTCAATAAAATCTTTTAAAAAAAAAATTGAACCGACTTCAATATCACTGAAAAGTATAAAATAATTTAAATATTATTGAAGTTGGTGTTAGCTTACCGGCTGTGTATATTTGGCACCAACTTCAATAATATTTAAATTATTTTATACTTTTCAGTGATATTGAAGTCGGTTCAATTTTTTTTTTAAAAGATTTTATTTTAAACATTTTAGTGATATTTTCATATATAAAGATTGAACCATCGAAAACCGTAAAATTATCTAGGTAGGTTATGATCACATTATCGTCTACATAGTTTTACATAATTCATGTTTATTCAGAAAAAAATATCCGGTCGTAATGAAATTTGCATGGAATCATCATAGCAGTTTACTCTCTCGAATAAAAAAAGAATCATCGCAATCGGTTCATAATTGTCAGAGCAATGTAATGGAGAACATCAGTTTTATGGTTTTTACCAGATAAATTCCTCCACATCGTTCATGGTCCTCCAGGAAGTTCTTATCCGGTTGTAATAAAATTCATACAGATTTAATACAGTGGTTTCTTCTTTCGAATAAAAAAGAATCATTGAAATTGGTAAATATTTGCCAGAGTTATGACCATTTTTGTCCTTAAAAAGCGACATAACGTCATCGATATAGGCTTACCTGCAGCTCTCAGTGCGCAGTCACCATTCTTGTTTTTTCAGGAACTACTTATTACTACGCAATATTTTTTTTATGGGACCCAATCAATGGATTGAAGAATGGATGGAAGAAATATTTTTTCAAATCGGTTCATAACTGACAGAGTTATGCGCGAACATAGATAAAAAAAAATATATATACAGACGAATTGAGAACCTCCTCCTTTTTTGAAGTCGGTTAAAAAGGAGATCTTGTTTGGTAGTTTGTGTTAAAACTTGTGTATAAGTGATGCCACTTTAATTTTTATATCTATACTAGAAGATAAAATATACATAGCAAAAATGTAAAATATCATCATCATCATCATCATCATGCAGGCTGGTTTTAGAGTCACGCTGATCATCGGCGCGGACAGCTACGCGCGTAGCTTGTCCGCGCTGAGGTTCAGTGCGAGACGTTTTAGTAGTATCGTGCTGATTACGATTGTCTATGACTGTATTTATCGGTACGTGCGTTCAGACACGAAAACGCTCACTGAAGACAGAGGCGCGCGAGCGATGATCGGCGCCGACCGCTACGCGGTGCCGACGCACTACGCGGACGACCGCGGACCCGTCCGCGCTGAGCACCACAACCACACGCGCTGATAGCTACGCGTTATTCTAAAACGCTTCTTAGAAGTTCATACATTTCGATTGTCCGCGCCGTCAGTCAGCGTGCAGTCCGCGTGACACGAAAACCAGCCTTAGACCGCCACAATGAACGATAATTTGCTATTTGCATCCACCGGTTGCCTGCAACGCGTACAATGTCGTCGGTCCACCTAGTGGGAGGCCTGCCTACGCTGCGTCTTCCGGTTCGTGGTTGCCACTCGAGAACCTTTCTTTCCCAACGGTTATCGGTTCTTCGAGCGATGTGGCCTTCCCACTGTCACTTTCAACTTGCATATTCTATGTAAAATATAACAAAACAAAAATATTTAATATCATCTGCTCTTTTCAAAATGGTCACAATAAGGATGGTGCAATAGAAGAAGAAACAAGCCACGTAAAACATTTCAAAACGATATCTCTTCTAAACTTTTATTTACGTCTGGTTTATTTTTCACAATAAATTGAAGCTAGTTTAATATTTGTAGAAATTGAGTATCATGCCAACAGTCTATAATTGATACGTTGGTAAAATTGAATTATAAATAAACTTCCGACACGTTCACGTTCAAAAAAATTTAGTCAAATATCTAGTTGAAATGGAAACATAAATCAAGTTGAATAATGAATAACGACGATTATAAAATCAAAATATATTATGCAAGGTAATAACGGTAAGGTAATTATATAGTACTTTGGAAGTTGATTGACGAAAATATATTATCACAGAATATTATGGTATTGGATGCCAAGGTTGGTTCGCGTTCCCCAAGACGCATGCCAAGCGTGGACTTTGTTCAGTACGACGTCTTTCGGATGTCGATGATGATCATGATATTGACTATTACGTCAATAATAGCAATATTCAGAAGTAAGTCAAAAGCAGAAAGTTTATACTATAATTTGGTAGGTTGTGGGAAAGCCCTTTCAGAATAGATTAGTCAGTACCCATTGCCCAATTTAGGGTGCTGATGCGGTAGCATTCAATGCTGCAAACGCCGTATCAGGGATGATGTCGGTATCGTGAGTTCATTGCACTTTACAATGCTCAAACATTAAGCATCCCTGGTGCAAATTTACAAATCACAGTTCCAGAAAACTCCTTACTGTTATACAGGTCAGGCCGCGTCGCTATATGCTAAATACACGACTTCGCGGCTCCACTTGTTACATGGGCCGGTATCAAAATAGTACCGCCTAAAAACTGTTCGTCTTGATTCTTTTTTTATTCGAGAGAGTAAACTACTATGATGATTCCATGCAAATTTCATTGCAACCGGATATTTTTTTTCTGAAGAGACATGAATTATGTAAAACTATGTAGACGATAATCGATCTATGTAGACCTACCTAGATAATTTTACCGACTTCGATGGTTCAATCTTTATGTATGAAAATATCACTAAAAAGTATAAAATAAAAAAAATTGAAAAAATATTGAACCGACTTCAATAACACTGAAAAGTATAAAATAATTTTAATATTATTGAAGTTGGTGCCAAATATACACAGCAGGTACGCTAACACCAACTTCTATAATATTAAAATTATTTTATACTTTTCAGTGTTATTGAAGTCGGTTCAATTTTTTTTCAAAATTTTTTTGTTATCAATTAAATATACTCGTATAGTGAAACCGATTTATCATAATAGGTATCTGTCAAAAGATTAAATTCGCATCGTAGACGATGCGAACTTTATTCGCCATCCCATTATTTATCTAAATACTTATTTCTATAAATGTAACATTTGCAATATCAAATTATTATATTTATTGGTTTTGTAAGAGAAAAAAAAATATAATTGATTTTGTGGGGATGACGTAGCAATATTCTTACCTATGTGAATAATGTATTAAAAATTTAATATAATTTAAGCATATTGCTTCTATTTATTGGACCTGTGGAATACATCTTACAGGCATTACGTGAAGATTTTATATGCATAATCTATTTTTTTTCCTCAGTATAAGTTATTACTTTAGGTTTAGTAACGCAGGGGTACTGGCATCACCTCCTCGAGTGCCCGGCCCATTGTAATTCCCGAGGATTCGTTCGGAGGAAGGACAATGGGCTTGGGACGGTGTACCCTGGGCACCGGGTAATATCTCTCCACTCCTCAGGGTGGACAGCTGTTGCTCGGTGGCCAAGCCTTAGGTGGGGGCGCCGAACTGCTGTTCCCGGTACGGGGGTACCGGTTGAGCGGCAGCGAGGCACGGGAGGGTGTAGGGCCAAAAGGTCACGTAGGGCGGGGGCGCCGCTGCCGCTGTTCCCGATGGGGCACAACGTCGGTTGAGCGCGGTGGTGGTGCAGGGGGGAGTCGGGCCGCAAGGCCTAAGGGCGGGGACAACCGCAGCAACCGTGCTGCCGGGGTATGGGACCCGGCAGACGGCATTGCCGGGGTATGGGCGCCGGTAGCTCGGTGCAATTGGGGGGGTAGGGCCGAAAGGCTATAGGGTGTGTGTCACTGTGGTCACCCCTGGTACTTATCTGTCGAGCAGAGTGGACTGGAGGGCACCACAAGTGACAATGGGGGGGGGGGGGAGAGCCTGCAAAGGCTCCGGCTTGGCTTTTTGGTCGAGCCGGTTGTGGGTTTGCCGCAGCCGAGGCCGCTGGCGGGAACCGGATGAAGTACAAAGTACGTTCCCAGGGCCCGCCACAATTTTATTTTATTTTTAGAATTATTTACCATCAGTTTTCAGTAAATATACAACCCCAATTAACCTGCCCCATTTTTTTTGTGCGAGCATTTTTGCTATACCATAAAAAGTGTTTTATTACCATTTAGTTCTAAATTAAAAGTTAGATATTTTAAATATCTGCAAGATACAAATGAACCGAAAACTAACAATCGAAATTCCTACATAATTATGTATTTAGGTTTATAATGTAATAATGGTAATGTAATGGGCCTTACGTTATGATACCACGAAATACGATGTTCCCTGGGGTTTGCGCGCACCGTGCACTCGAAGTAGACGTCATCACCTTCCTTGATGTCGTGAGGATTCAGTGTGCTTCCCAGGGACAAAGACACCACAGGTGGATCTATAAACAGAGGAATTTTCTAAGCTATTCTTAACAATAAATGTATCACGGCACTGTAATATAATCCTAAACTAGACAGAGACTGAATTATAACCAGACAACTTAATACTGATACATACATGTTTATATTTCTAGCAAGTTATCTTGACAATTAATATACAAAGAGTAACAGTTATGTCAATGGACAAAATGTTTGTTTCGAGTAGGAATGGAACCCATGGCTATTGGCTTGCTAGGCAACCTGCTGGTTGCCTAAGAATTACACTAAAGGGACTTTGAAACTATATAACTAGTTTTCAACTTTGTCATACCCGGTGAGTTGCTAAATATAGGCTTCATCTATAATAGAACGGGATTCTGGCCCTCTAGGCAATGTCACATTTTACAAGCGTGTATAAAAATTACCTATGACGGAAAAATCACGTGATAAATTATAGGGGATTGACACAGGTAACGAATGAAGAAATAGAACTGCTATGAAACGATTGTATCTTGTCTAGGCCCTTTGGCCTTCATGGAGCTTGATGACCCTCGTATCTTTCAAACCTGGTAAAGTTCTCGCAGAATGTATGTAGGTGTTTTTTATTTAATTTAAAAATTATAGGAAAGGCGCTAAGTATTGATCAGGAATTTGTCGGCGTCCGGATATAAAAGGCTTTTCCAAAGGTATTTTCTTTAAAAACGCCCCATTCCAATTCCGACCGATGCAATTGCGGCTAAGATATGGTAAGCTGGTACATAAACATCTCCGAAGTTTACACGGTCTTGAAATACTAGTTTCTACTCGCCAATACCGAGCAAGGGTTGGTTATTTTAAGTCACAAGTAATTGGAAACGCTTTCCAACTTTAAACGTTTGAATACCTATTCTAAAAATACAACGTTAAAATTGATTTTTGTATTATTATAAAGAAACCTCTGAATTTTTTATTATTATTATGAAAAAAGATGAATCGCTAAGGCATCAAAAATGAGTTTCTTTTTTGGGTTTATTCCAGAGGTTGATTTAAAAAAGCCTATTGCTGAAATTCACTTAAGGCGTTAACATACGGCCGTCGAACTACTTATACAGCGTGTTAAGGTAATAACACAAAACCTCGGACACCCTAACTTATTTTTTTAACATTAATTTAGCACATTATTATTAGGACTATGTTTTTATAAATCGTCAGTAATATTTATAATTTTTTCTTTATCTTTCATCTTTCTGTTTCATTACATGTACCTATTCTGTTTTTTATTTACTCATGCATATCGTATAAGCTCGCTGTAGGTTAATAACCTCTTACTGCTTCCGTATTGGTTAGATAACTGACATTTTAGGCTCGGCATTACAAATAAATATTAAACTATAATAAATTCTGCTCTCAATACTGAAAAACCTTGCTTTGAGTGTATTCGTTAGCACTTCAATCAGTATAAAAGATAATATCAAAGAGTAGTAGTTGATTGTTTTCCAGCACTGTCCGTATTGAGCGTTCCCACAATATGTTTCCCACTCCAGGTGATAGCTAGCTATCTGTGGCAAGGAGCAGGCGTTGACACTTTATTGACCATTAAAGACCTATAACGACGTCGCCCCGCGGCCAGAGGAAACGCCCGTTCTCCGAATAAACATTTACGATTCCACCGTTTAAATTGTTGCCAAAACGATTCACGCCAAACGCGGCGAAATTCTCCCCACTCTAAATGCGTTACACTCAGCCGAGCAGAAGTAAACACAATTTATTTATATTTGGAAATTAATTTCCTCTGTCGTAATAGAGTCAGCGTGTTTCCTTGCGCATTTCGAAGATGACCGGCCCGTTGAGGAATTAAGGATTTGATGGAGTGGCGGACCGCGGAAGAAATTGAATTTGGACAGGTATATTGAAGGAAATTGTGTACTCGTGTATAAGCTTTATTAAGTGTTATTCGGGTATAAGTTTTTGAAGAATGCAAATGATGCATCTATTACATATTGGAGTAGGAACAATGTGAATCATTAACCTTGAATGTTAGATATGTATTTGCTAACGATTCACTAAAAACACATATAAAAGAGTAGTGTTATTGGACCGAGGTTACTGCATTACTGAGACATTCACATATGATAAACTTGTTCTTTTTTGTTCATTAAATTGTAGATTCGTTAAACCACTACAAAGCATTCCTAAAAATTTGTTTGAAAATGTAGTTAAAATTAGCATGTTCACTATCTAACAGCAGTCTTGCACTTCATAGGGTTAGAGTTGTGTATAAATAAATTGGGAAGCTACGCCCTAGTATCAAATATATACGCTCTGGGCACGGTAAGCTCGTTTAATCCCTTGAAGCGTTTTGTGACGAGGATCCGGCTCAGGGCGCGCTCCCACCAGTCCAAATAAAGCCTATTTCAGACACATAAGTTATCTGGCCAAAGATATTCGGATATTATTCAGAAAAAAAGAAAAATCGGAAATTTGTTGACGGTGGACTAGTGGGCTGAGCAGCAACTAACTTTATAGAAAATATAACTGCATATATTTACATTTTAATATATATTTTTAAGAAATGGGCAGCAGTTTTCTTTTTGATTTATCTTGCACCTCACAAACAACAACAACAAATCAACAAATTTCCGATTTTACTTTTTTTCTGTGTAATAACCGAATATCTTTGGCCAAGCATGGTAACCCCTCCCTTCTAAGGGGGAGGCCTTTGTTCAGCGGTGGTCGTCTACCGGCTGCTAATGATGGTATTTAAATTTATTAATTTACACTGAACACAAATCTTTTATAAATAAAGAAACTGTAAGTGCACCAAAAGAGCTCTCTCAATTTCTTTTCTTTCTGTCTCTCTTTTTTCTTCTGCCTTAGAAGATAGTGCTGATTGACAAATCTTTTCATTTTCTACATAAATAAATCTGGCTATTTATGAAGTGAAATAACCGGTATAATATATGTAGACACGATCAGAAGAAGGTCTAAAGTAGAGTATACTTTGTCTTAATTAGGTCTATATTGAACCTATGTACATACAAGATTTCTGCTACATTTAAACCATAAAATAAAGGACATGCTTGTACAATCTGAAATGGCCTCTAGTTTTTGGCGAGTCCTCAACGGATGGTAAGTGTTGATGTTGTGCTCTAGCCAACGCTAACAAGGTTTTAATTACGTTTTATGGAGTTTCTCGTGTTCGCATACAAGCTTTTGATATTGTTAGATAGGGTGTTGTTACAAAAGGACGAGCCCTGTTAGCGTTAAATGAGTTGAGGAAATTATTCTAGTATGTTTTTTTGCGTGTAATGCCATTTAAATTAGCAAGAATTTGCCTTAAACTGTTTTTGAATTAATTGCTATACTGGGTTATTCATACAGGACCATCTGGTACCAAAATTAGACAATCTATACTTATAATAAAACTGTAACAGGTCCAATTCTGTACATTGAAGATATTTTGAAAATTATATTTGTAGGGCATTCTATAACCGATACTGAGGCCGAAAATGTAATTTTTTTAATTTTTGTCTGTCTGTCTGTCTGTCTGTCTGTCTGTCTGTCTGTATCACGGCTGAGCATCACGCCGAAACTACTGAATGGATTCAAACGAAACTTGGCATGATTTGAGATCTTACTACGAGGTAGGACATGGGATACTTTTTATCTTTTGGGAGAGGGGATTAAAGTCAAAATGGGTACTTGGTTATACGCTTGGTCCGAATTTATCAATTTTTCTTTATAATATAATAAATATTAGTAAGGGAACACTCATAGAGAGTTGTTATCAAGGTTTTGTAATTGATCGGGTTAAGTAACGTTAGGTAAGGTCATTAAATAGATGGGTGACCGTTTAACGCCATTTGAACTAAACGGGTCCGTGCTTCGGAGAGCAAGTAAAAAGTGGGTCCCAGTTTTTAACCGACTATAAAAAAAGGAGGTTATGTATTCGATGCGAATGTCTGTTATTAAAAGTTTAGTTAACGTAAACATAGCGCAGGCGGAGCTGCGTGGGTCAGCTAGTATTGATATAAATTAGTATTTTTTCTATTTACGTTTATTGATAATTATAACTTAATGATTTCTGATATTTACGCGAATATTACACATTGAAATGAAACTAATTTTACGGACTATATCGCGGTTTATTTTTGATTTTAATTACCCGACGTTTCGAATACTTTACAGCATTCATGGTCACGGGCGGACTGAGGTGGTAGCTGTCCAAATGTCATAGTTGTCTTATAGTACCCTCAGGTCTTCTAATTATCAAAAAATAAACCGCGATATAAGGGGTCTTCCATTAATCACGTGATGTTTTTTAGCAACTTTTTAACCCCTCCCCCCCTCCTGGTGATATGTGGTGAGGTTTTAAACTAACCCCCCCCCCCCTACCCAAAATCACGTGAATTTTTTTTGTACAAGCTATATTGAAATTTACGGAATATTTTCTTTAAATACAGGTAACTGATTAAATGTTGAAGGGGAAGGCAACGGTGAGTCAAGGCAACGTGCCGCTGTTTGGTTTAGACATCGTGCATTCAACGAAAAATAAATACACGTGATGTGTCATTATACCCCTCTCCCCTCCTGGTGATATTTCGTGATTTTTTCGGAACCCCTCCCCCCCCTTTCGAGCCTCACGTGATTAATGTACGACCCCTAATCCGTAAAATTAGTTTCATTTCAATTATAACTTAAAAATTAATCGAATAGACGTTTTCGTGCACATGTTTATTTGTCATGGGTGAAACTCACGACTCTTCTGGTAGCAACCAGTGTTTCTAACCGCACGCTAATGAGATCATCTGTAAATGCAGAACATGGATGGCTTTGTCTGCCTGTATTTTTAATTAAGTCTTCAAATTCGTGGTTAACTGATATCCTATTTCCACGCTCACTTAACAACTAATGCCTTGAGCAATTCCAAAAACTTGTAAACTACACTGAGGCGATTAATTCAACACCACAATTACTAGGGGTGCCTGTAACGAATCGATGTACCGTACAAACGTTGCATGTCAAGCTGTAAGGCAGAACTAAGGCAGACAAAGCCAAACTAATCCTTCAGACAGGAAGGTGTCACTGTGGAGCCGGCGTAAGCCGTGCGTCTGCGAGTGCTACTAGCCACAGACTAAATTAGACGGAATTAGTTCTAAACAAGTTACGGCGTTGTATAAACTGTCAGTGAGGAAAGTTCGGTTCTGGGAACATGTCGGCAAGTCTTCGCTGGGCGGGATCAGCGGGCTTTGTTGTGTCTAACCGACTTACGCCTACCCGACAGCGTTCGTGACAGGTTCCCGGGGGGCTATAATGCGCCCTCCCGTGGCGGACTCAATGGCAAGGCATGGACGGGTTCCTAGTGCAGATCCCACCGCAGAGCCCAGGTCCCCCTTCTCATGTGCAGGCATATTACATATCCCAGTTGACTCTTACAGGTCCCGGAGACCTATTGAAGATTTTCTCCACGAATACAAAAAAAAAAAATGGGTATCCGACGGCGTATGGTAAATATGTAGATAAGCACATTACACTGAAAGATGCCTTGCTGGAGCTACACGTATACATTTAAGCATTGCGTACATTTATAAGGCTTTCACATACCTATAGCAGTATTAAGAGGTAAATGACACCGCTTTTTTTTCTTTGAAGAGTTTTTCGTAGAGACTTTTGTAAATTATCTGCTGAGATAAGCATTCATCGGGTTGGTTTATAGCTTCGGCGTGTAATATAAAATTAGGCGTTGAAAAGATTTGAAGAGATCCAAAAGAATTGGTGTTTTAGTAAACCTTTTTGAACAAAATAGAAAATTACATATTTTTTTTTGTGATAGTGTTTTTAACCACGCACAACGATGAATAGCATGTTGTTAGAGTTATTAATACTAACAACCCTTTTGTAATTCGTTAAGATACTAACCAGTTAGGGGTCGTCCATTAATCACGTGATGTTTTTTAGAAACTTTTTAACCCCTCCCCCCCTCCTGGTGATATGTGGTAGGGTTTTAAACTACCCCCCCTCCCCTACCCAAAATCACGTGTATTTTTTTGTAAGTACAAACTATATTGATATTTTCGGAATATTATCTTTAAATACAGGTAACTGATTAAATGTTGAACGGGCAGTCGTTGCCGGCAACGGTGAGTCAAATCCACGTGCCGCTGTTTGGTTTAGAAATCGTGCATTCAACGAAAAATAAATACACGTGATGTCTCATTATACTTCTCCCCCTCCTGGTGATATTTTGTGATTTTTTTCGGAACCCCTCCCCCCCTTTCGAGCCTCACGTGATTAATGGACGACCCCTTAGGTACAATTATTATCGTTAAACTAATTACGTATACAATTAATCAAATTGAACAAAATTCCAAAGTGAAACTTTGCCGTTAGGTAGTTAAACAATGTCTTAATTATTTCTTAGTAGATTAAAATTTCGAGAATTTTGGTAACTCTCGCGGATTACGTGTCATTTCTGTATTTCGTTGTACAATCAAACCAGTTCAAAGTGTATCACGCATGAAGGGCGTCCGCGTTCTGTTTAAATGTTTAAGTAGCAATGATAATTAAGCTGTACAATTTCGGAGATGTGCAAACTGATCCGAGCTCCTTTATTGCTTATTTCGGAGCAATATTCGTTTAAGGAAACGGCTCTTTGAAATTAAGAAGTTCCGCTAATTGCGTCACCGTACGCGTCTGTTCTGAGATGTTGATTTGTACAAACAATTACCCCTCGTTTCATCTCGAAACATGAACTGCTCGTACTGAGCGAGGTTGTTTCACATATTCACGTTCTTATGACGCAATTCTCAAGTTTGCATGTCATGCGTGAAGTTCGTAGCTCACTCGTGGCTAAAATAAAAGATGCCTAGAAACAAATAGAAAGTTCGCTCAGCGATTCCAAGTATGCAGAGCGAGGTACTATTGAGAAATATTAAATTTGATAGGAGAATTTTCTCAGTCGAAATTATTACGTGGAAATAGGAGAAATTCCGAGAAGCGAAGGCTACCTTTTGCGCATGTACTTTTATGCATTTTAACATGGACACCGCACTACCTAGGGTGGAATAGTCTTAAGTACATATTATATATACTTATACTATGTAGTTACGAACTACATTTAGAATAAATGTTTCGCTTTTTATAAAACGATACTACAAAATTATATTCCAAGCTCAATGGAGTGTTTGTACGAATTACTTTAGGAAATTGAATTTTGTTGAGGAGTAGTTAGTAATTACTAATTACTTTGTAACACATAGCGTCACACCTTTCCCGAAAGGGATAAGTGGTAACCGGACGTACATTTTTGTTTTTGTACTATTGGCTGCAGAAGGTCATAACAGCTTCATCATGCAAGGTGGGCGAGCACTTAAAGCACTCCAAGGCATTTAGCGGACGTACAGTTTACCCAGTATAGTTTTAAACTTCTGACAAACAAGTTTGCACAATAGTGCACGACCTAAGGTCGAATACCCACAAACTGCATCGGTCACCAGACTACCGAGTTTGACGCAGGTAAAATCAAATTAGTATGTTACTCGTACGTCGTAGTTAGTAAGACAAAATTAGAACGCTTGTCTGGACACAATGATTGACATTTGAATAGTCTTTTTCATGTCATGTTACGTTTTTAAAGTAATTTGTAGTCTCTAAGAATACATTTTGTCGTCCGTACCCTTTGCCCGTACCCGAAGGTTGAGTTATAGTTATTATCTAAATAGTTTTGCAACATCTTTCCAAATTTTGATCCGATTTAAATATAAACTCGTTGAATGTACTTGTTATGTATGTAATGTTTGACAGGCCCGTCTAGTGGTTAGACACCCTCGTTGCTACCCGATGGGTCGTGGGCTCGATTCCCACCAAGTGTCTGGGTGTTATTTATCTATCTAAGTAAGTTTTTACAAAAAAAAAGTAAATAAGTATTAGTATCAGTTGTCTGGTTTCCATAGTACAGGCTTTGCCTAGTTTGGGATCGAATGACCGTGTGTAATCCACACACGGTCATCTCATGATATTATTATTATTTTATTTTTTAGCTTTAGTATTACTAATATTTTAGGCATTCAAATTACACTTTGATGATAGCATAATTATTGTATAAACGATTATAATTTGAATGAAAACAAAGATAATATGATTGACTTACAAACGACATCCAACTTGAAGGAATCTTCAAGACTTTTCCCGGGGAGTGCAGTGTTGTCAGCTTGGCACTTGAGGTGGACCCCATCATCTTCTGGCAAGGGTATAAACTGCACTTGACTGCTAACCCAAGTTTCGTTCATTGCTTCTGTTATCTAGACAAAAATAATGTATTAGGAAAGCTTTTAGGCACAATCGAATTGCGACAGGTTCTTTTATATCTATAAATACGAACAATCAATAATAATATCTAAAGCACTACTCCACCGATTTTCACAAAGTTTTGCGTCAGAAGTTTTTTTAGGTCTATAAATACAATTTTTGCAACACCACTCTAATGATTTTTCAGTATTTTTTTTGTAAACTAGTGTTTTAGCGGTGCTAGCACATGCATTATGTATGGTAGTTGGTAATAGTTTCCAATTAGAAACGTTATCCATTGCAGTTTTCATTTGTTATTTTGTATAGTTAATCTATTCTGTTATTTTAGTAAAAAAAACCAGGCTGCGAACGGAATTACGAGTATCTCAAATCTTGATGGTATATACATCTGTTACATAAAACTTATTAAACATTAACACTTGTCTATATGTATATTTGAAATCGTCTCAAGCAATTATTTAAATTGATAACCCCTAGTTTTGGAAATAAATTAAAATTATAATAGCGACTGCCTAAAAGTTTTAGATAAGACAGATCTAATGACGCTTCATCTATCAAGCCGTTTAGATCACAGAGCATGCCGAAGAATACATTCTAAAGTTTCCTTCTGGGGCAGTCAGATATTTTTATTTAATATATTAGCGAAAATTGCAAGAGTAGTAGTAGACTTGCAATTTCGCAACTAATGTAGGGCCAATTTAACAGATCACCTTTGACATCTGTCAGTTTCTTTATTCTGTCTGTTTCCTTTGTCATTATTACAATAAATATGTAATCGTAATTGAAAAAAGTTATGCAATTGTGCAGTCCCGACTTCGAAAAAAAAAAAAAATATTTTATGCCTGCCGTTACAAGGTTATATTGTTAAATTTTGATGAAGTGTCAAAAGTGTTCTATTAAAATAAGACCCAACCTACTTTAAAGCCAATGAGACAATTTATTCAAAATAACTTTTTTATATCAGTATCTCACCTTGCCTCTTTTAAATTTTCTGTTATCTTTGAACCAAGTGAGCTGCGCGGTTGGCCTGCTCCCTTCTGACACGCACGTCAGCGTGATATATTTCTCTGACGACAGCGTTACTGGCTTGTCCAGTATCTCCACTAATGTTGGTTTCACTATAAAAATATTAGTAGATATAAACAATGTATGCACTCTTAAATTGTAGTTTTAAAATACCTCTTACTGATCATTGAATCGGGTGTCGTAATACGGTGACAAAAGGATTATTTTTTAAACTAATATTTTCTGACATGTGTATACAATCATTTGTATTGTAAGTATGACTCTTTTGGATCGGAAAGGAAATTTAGAGTCTGTATTTTGATTTCTGATCATTGGTGCCAATAACCCTAAATATACCTCAAGGACCCTAAATATTCCTTGACCACTATCAAGGACTATTATGTATAGTCGTGTCGTTCCACTAGCTATTTGCGAGCACGCTTCGCAACAAGATCGGCGCGAGCACCGAACAAGTGGTGGGATTCCATTGCGTATCCGTAGCAAACTCGCTGCATACATAATTTATATAGCAACGACAGTAAGCGATCGATCCGCTGGAAACACACTCGCAAATTTCTAGAGTCGCTGTTACTTTATGTAATTAGCCAGCAAGCAGTACATTCGCTCGATGGTACGCCTGCCAAAAAAGTTAGTAATTAAGTAATTTTATCAGCTAAAGTGCCCTTCACACCGGAACACACGCATCAATCTTTACGCTTCGCTACTTTGCGGCAGAATATCTGGCACCGCTCTTGTACCTATCTGGCGGATTCCTGACATAAGGGAACTATCACCTACTACTACTACGTATACCAACATGAATAGTTGTATACTAAAACTAATCTTACTATTTTCTAAAGTAAACGCCGGCTGATGTTTTTAAACTTTGAATTGTTTGAGGCATCTAAGAACATATTTAGCGCCTATATTATTTAAGAATTATTTTAATTGGTTATCAATAAATTTATATTACCAAAAGTTTTTTTATACCCAGAAAAAACATAATTATACGTACTTCTCTTCGGTCCTATTTTAGTTCGTCGTGGGTCACTACTATTAGCGGCACTTTACCTTTATTATTTTATTAATACTTGATGGAGTTAACGATAATTATTGTTACACTTATTAAAATACACGGAAAGGGTCATGGATAATTGATACGAGATACTTGAAGAGGAAGGAAATTAGTTCACTAAAGCAAAGACACACAATGGTACCTTAATAAAAAGGCAATTTATGATTATCTTCGAAAATTAAACAAGGGTTCATTTTCGGATTTTATAATAAACTTACAAATATTTATGCTGTAGATTTATTGAACATCCCGATGATGAAATTATGAATTGATTACTTTTAATGGTTTCCTTGTAATTCTAATATTATCTTTACTATCGGTAGATACCTAGGGTACTTATTATAGCTTTTAGTATGGCTTAAGTATTCATACTCGGAATAGCAATATTGCATAAGTGTATTATTAAGACGATCGCCTGATAAACTGACGTTAGTGTAGCTATTACAAATCGTAAATCAAATAGTTTATTACTCAAAGTGGCTACATTACAGTATATTGCTGTTTCATAGAGTTTATGCTCGATTTTAAATGCTAGCTTATAAATAATTATAACATATTGTACAGTAAACTATGGTTGTTACTTTACTGGTTTGTAAATTCGTAATTGTATTGTATGAGTTTAAATTAAGGCTTACTGCTACAATCATAATTCAAACTTTTAGGGTAAATGAATTTAGCTCAAAAAGTTTGAAAATTAATTAAGCCTGCAATTTTAATTGGTATAGTTTAGTTTGTCGTTTGTTATAACTAATTTACTTTGGAAATTTGGTCCAGTCTAAAGTTGTGTAAGTTTTACTATTAGTTTTACTTACAATTCATTTCTAATCTAACAGTCTTTTCTTGCGGGCTAACTAGGTTGGTGTTCGACGCCCGGCATTTGAAAGTTGTGTTGAGGTGGTTCCGTCGGACGTGGGGCAGTTCCAGGCGGTTGACCACCACGTGCGTGTCGGTCTTCTCGCCTATGTACTGGGGTGCTGGCGTCCCATCTATCAGCCACATCACTGTTGGAGCTGGACGGCCTGTACAAGAATAGAAACAATGGAATGAGCTGATGTTTCGGAAGCATATATTTATGATGGGCCAATGATATTTAGTAAAATATCATTGTGATGGACTCTAACTTCTTAATTTTGTACCTGGGTATATATATGCATCTATTTCTTATGCTAAAGTAAGATAATAATTTAATAAGTAGGTAGTACTATGTCGGGTATTAAATTATTATAATGAGTTTGTGGATGGGGTAGGATCCTATCCATCCATCTTGTGGAGTAAATTAATCTAACTATCACGATATAGTCAGACAACCATTTTATTAATATAAAATATTTTTTAAAAAAAATTGAACCGACTTCAATATCATTAGCGTACCTGCTGTGTATATTTGGCACCAACTTCAATAATATTTAAATTATTTTATACTTTTCAGTGATATTGAAGTCGGTTCAATTTTTTTTTTTAAATATTTTATTTTAAACTTTTTAGTGATATTTTCATATATAAAGATTGAACCATCGAAAACCGTAAAATTATCTAGGTAGATTATGATCACATTATCGTCTACATAGTTTTACATAATTCATGTTTCTTCAGAAAAAAATATCCGGTCGTAATGAAATTTGCATGGAAACATTATAGTAGTTTACTCTCTCGAATGAAAAAAGAATCATCGAAATCGGTTCATAATTGTCAGAGCAATGTAATGGAGAACATCAGTTTTATGGTTTTTACCAGACAAATTCCTCCACATCGTTCATGGTCCTCCAGGAAGTTCTTATCCGGTTGTAATAAAATTCATACAGATTCAATACAGTGGTTTCTTCTTTCGAATAAAAAAAGAATTATTGAAATTGGTAAATATTTGCCAGAGTTATGACCATTTTTGTCCGACCGAGCGAGTCCGACCGACTAAAACGTCATCTATATAGGCTTTCTTGCAGCTCTCAGTGCGCAGTCACCATTCTTGTTTTTTTAGGAACTACTTATTACTAAGCAATATTTTTTTTATGGGACCCAATCAATGGATTGAAGAATGGATGGAAGAAAGATTTTTTAAAATCGGTTAATAATTGCCAGAGTTATGCGCGAACATACATAAAAAAAAAAAAAAAAATGTACAGACGAATTGAGAAACTCCTCCTTTTTTGAAGTCGGTTAATAAAATACTACCTACTTAGTAAGTATGTATATTCAAAACTTCATAAAAAAACATAATTAAAAAATCTATTACACTGAATATATCACAAGAACCTTTGAATATTACTACTTCCACTAACACGATATTATTTAAAAACTAGCTGACCCACGCAGCTCCGCCCGCGCTGTCTTTAATAATATACATTCGCATAGAATACAAAACCTCCTTTTTTAAAGTCGGTTAAAATCTTGGACCCACTTTGTACTTGCCCTCCGAAGCACGGAGACGTTTAGTTCAAATGGCGTTAAACGGTCACCCATCTATTTAATGACCTTACCTAACGTTGCTTAACCTGATCGATTTCCAAACATTGTCAACAACTGTCTATGAGTGTTCCCTTACAAATATTTATTATAATTAAAATGAAAAATGGTTAAAATCGGAGCAAGCGTATAACCAAGTACACATTTTGACTTTAGTCCCCTCTGCCAAGGGACCGTGCCGAATGTCGGGATAAAAAGTATCCTATGTCCTACCTCGAAGTATCAACTCAAATCATGCCAAGTTTCGTTTCAATCCATCCAGTAGTTTCGGCGTGATGCTCAGCCGAGATACAGACAGACAGACAGACAGACAAAAATAAAAAAAAATACATTTTTGGCTTTAGCATCGGTTATAGAATGCCCTCCAAACATAATTTTCAAAATATATTCAATGTACAGAATTGGACCTGTTACAGTTTTATTATAAGTATAGATTTCTAGGTAATCCGTAAACACACGTCAAATATGAAGATATCCTAAAGATATTCAGTACTCTTTGTACGACATCCTTGGCGGTTTAATGAAAACGCTCATACTTTAAGTTTTTAATTTTCTAATTTTCACCAGAACCTCCGCGGGAAAGTATTTGAAAAGTGTAAAATATATTACGACTGTAAGAAAACTGTAGGTAAATGAATGTTTGGTAATACTAAGAGATCCAATCCATAACAAATCGACTAACTACTTTTTGTTTCACCAAAGTGTTATTAGTACCACCTAATAGGTATTTGGGAACTATATCAATTCTATTCTAGTTCAGTGATGTTTTGGGCGAGGCTGTATCCTGTAATTGCTTTATCATAGCTGCGGACTTCGATCACGGCTATATTGATCTTTCCACGTCACTTATTCCGAACTTACGAACTCTAACCAACCTCTAACTTTCTTCTTACGTAGGTACCTACTCTCACCAGCCAGAATACAGATTTATTTTAGGCTATCGTTAAAGTATTGTGAAACAGAATTGTATGCTAATGTCAGCCAGTGGTTTAATTAAAGTTTAACATTCTATTTTCTATTATATTCTATTGTTGGTGGCTAAGAATCGGGTCCGGTAAACCACCGGAACGCACTTCGACCCAGTTGGATCCAACGTGCATGCCCTAGCCCTTACTACGTTGCTGGCGTGTCGAAGAGTTCCCTCAGGTACGCAACGATTGCGCCAGCTGTACATAATCATCTGGTGTAGGATAGGCTACTCTCAGATGACCCAACCTACGTCTCCCAAGAGCGTCGCAGGAGTAAGTAACATTCTATGTTACTTACTCCGTCACTTCTAAGATTGATATTTACAAGAAGTTTTAACGTAGGGTAAGTAGTGTATAACTGAATTAATACGTCTTGTCTCTAGAATACCTCTTAAGGTTGTCATAATCGCCACCATAGACGATACTAAGATCCTCACGCTTGGCAGGTGCCTTGGGGAAGGTGGGTAAATCTATGACGTACCTAATCATCAAGTCTTAACCAACTTGCGTCATAGATTTACCTTAATGTAAGTTTACTCTTTGTTAGTGTGTACTTCGTCTTGACGAAATGGCAAAGGTAACTTTGTGTTGTTCCTTTGCACTCAACGCCCTTATTTGTGTTCATGCAAACATGTGTAAACTTTGTTGATAAGTTTCCACCGGGTCCTTGAGACATACGCGTGGGTGCTCAGTCTTTTATATGAAACAAAATTCAATGCTGAGAGGAAAGTGATTAAATTGTTTATAATGTAGTTACACAGAAATTTGTACGGATTTATTATTATAACTAGCTGACCCACGCAGCTCCGCCTGCGCTATTTTTACGTTAACTAAACTTTTAATAACAGACATTCGCATCGAATACATAACCTCCTTTTTTATAGTCTGTCAAAAACTGGGACCCACTTTTTACTTGCTCTCCGAAGCACGGACCCGTTTAGTTCAAATGGCGTTAAACGGTCACCCATCTATTTTATGACTTTACCTAACGTTGCTTAACCCGATCGATTACAAAACCTTGATAACAACTCTATATGAGTGTTACCTTACTGATATTTATTATATTATAAAGAAAAAAATTGGTAAAATCGGACCAAGCGTATAACCAAGTACCCATGTTGACTTTAATACCCTCTCCCAAAAGAACCGTGCTAGATTACGGGATAAAAAGTATCCTATGTCCTACCTCGTAGTAAGATCTCAAATCATGCCAAGTTTCATTTGAATCCATTCAGTAGTTTCGGCGTGATGCTCAGCCGTGATACAGACAGACAGACAGACAGACAGACAGACAGACAGACAGACAGACAAAAATTTAAAAAATTACATTTTCGGCCTCAGTATCGGTTATAGAATGCCCTCCAAATATAATTTTCAAAATATCTTCAATGTACAGAATTGGACCTGTTACAGTTTTATTATAAGTATAGAAGATGAAAGATGAACAGTTATTAATATTATGTTAGCTGTAATCAAAGAAAGTTGTTGAATTTATTTGAGAAGTCATTTACACAACTCAAAAATTAGTTCAATCACTCCTCAATTTTATCTAAAATCCCTAAACGATAGACAGATATATATTGAGCTCATACATAGGTATTAATTAAAATATATATTAAATAGGTAAGTAAAAATAAATTAAAGAATGATGGTAGTGCAAATCTTGTTTCAATACCAGAAGGATAAATTATTCAATACAAACTTGTCAATGGTATTGAATGACCAAAAAAAAAGTTTTTGACAGTGGTATCGCTAAGACCGCAGCAATAAAAAAGACCGATAGTCACGGCAGTGCCTCCTCATAGAGCACCAGGTATACATATGTATATACGGGCTTTGCTATTTATTAAAATCGACCAAACTGTCGATATTCTCTATACATTTCACATCAGCACCTCTGCCAGTAACTATCAGATACTAGTAAAGTATAAGTACGAGAGAAAACTGACAGTTCGATAGATTTTCTAAACTATCAAATCCCGTAGGTCCTTAGTAAACCTTGCAGCGGGAATATTACAATTTTGTTGGATCTTTTGTAAGTCGGAGTTACTTCTCTGGTAGCTTTTGATTGATTTGAGCGGGCGGATACTAAAGTTAGCTAACTTAGCATTAGCACACAGTAATGCTATCATCAGATGATCCTTACGTGGTGATCGTTCCTTTAGCCTGGACTATGCGATTTCTCTCTTAACTTATAATATAGCTAAGGACTGGAACAGTTTGCTTGCATCGGTTTTCCCGCTCGATTATAATGTGGATGTCTTCAAGGCTAGATTGCATAGGCTTTTAATAGGCTAGTATGTTTTATTATCCTCGATTGCGTCGCTGCTTTTCTATTACTTGGGACTGCAAGCACTAGTATAAGGTAAAAAAAAAATGCTATATAAATTCACCTTGGCTGCAGAATATCTGACACTGTATTGTACCACAGTACATTGATCCCTTGCTCTAGAACCTAGTCCTACAGTACCTTACATCACTTTCAATTGTTTTACATAACTTTCAAATTATAGTATCTGACTGTACGGAACTAGATATTTGCTTGCACATCGGACCATGAAAGTGATCTGGCGAACTCGGGCCGGGGACAGGGGATGACAACCCGCTAATCCCCGGGGCTATGGATAAAAATATTTACAAATTCGTGACCTATAATTGTAAGAGTGTGAAACGTTCTGTTCAGAGTATTCGAGATTTATGTAAACAATCAGATGTAATTGCACTACAGGAAACGTGGCTACTCCCTGAGGACCTCACATTTCTTGACACTATTAGTGATGAATTTAGCTGTACGGGAGTATCGGCAGTTGACACTTCTGAAGGTATGCTTCGCGGTAGACCGTACGGAGGTGTTGCACTCCTCTGGAGAAGCAGTCTTTTTCATAATGTGACCATTGTGGAATGTGATAATCGACGCATTTGTGCAATAAAAATTATGTTAAATGATAAATCCTTTTTAGTAATGAGTGTTTACATGCCCACCGATACCAGTGCGCATCTAATGGATTTCACGGACATTTTAAGCTCGGTGAGTGCTATAATTGATAACTGTAACGTTGACTCTGCCTACATTTTAGGAGATTTTAATGCTCATCCGCATGAAGACTTTTTTAATGAACTATCAGGTTATTGTAGCGACCAGAAATGGACCTGTATTGATACGGATATGTTAGGGATTGGCTCAAATACATACACATTTTTGAGTGAAGCGCATGGGTCGCGACGGTGGCTCGATCATTGTTTAGTGACAGAAGCAGTTGTAAATACAATCAAAAAAGTGTATGTATTATACGATGTACTATGGTCTGATCACTTTCCATTAGTTTTAGAGTGTACTTTAGATACTATCACAGCAAGAAAATGTTTTATGAACTTCAGTTCTAATAATGTTGTGTGGGGAGAAAGATCTCAATTGCAAATAGAGAATTATCAAAGGAGATGTAATGATGAGTTATTAAAATTCATCGACCTTCCACAAGAGCTTAAGGAATGTTGTAATAATAGTTGTAGTGATATGGGACACAGAGCTATGATAGATAAGTTATATACGGGTATCGTGAATGTCTTAAGCGAATCCGCTGTGTTATGTCGGGGAAGCGGCAATAGATCCTCCAAGAGGGTTGTGGCTGGCTGGAACAAACATGTTGCCGATGCGCACAGGGAGGCTCGAGATAAATTTAATTTATGGTTATGGTATAACAAACCTGCGTCCGGATCGTTGTACGAAAAAATGTGTGAAAGTAGAAAAATTTTTAAGTCACGTTTGAAATGGTGCCAAGACCACGAAGACCAGGTGAAAATGGATATATTAGCTTCACACCATTGTAAAGGAGATTTCCGTGGATTTTGGAAGCATACTAATAAGTTGCAAAGTCGTCAAGGTCTCCCTGTGAGCATCGGGGGTGTGAGTGAGCCCAAAGATATTGCCAACCTATTTAGGGAACGTTTTTATATAGATCCATTATTGGCACCACAACGGTCTGTGTTTAATGCTGAGGATGGTATGGAGTTGGGAGTAAAATTCAAATCAGAGGAGGTCGATCATGTTATAAGATCCATGTCAAGGGGTAAGTCCCCAGGCCATGATGGACTCAGTATTGAGCACCTCCGTTATGCTGGCTCACATTTGCCTAAAATACTATCTTTATTATACAACCTTTGTGTGGGGCATGGTTACTTGCCAACCGATATGATTCGAACAGTTGTGGTGCCTATAGTAAAAAATAAGACTGGCAACCTAGCGGACTGTAGTAACTATAGGCCAATTTCACTGGCCACTGTTATCTCAAAAGTATTTGACGGCATGCTTAATAAGCAGTTAAATAAATACATAATGCTCCATGATAACCAGTTCGGTTTCCGTCCAGGTTTATCAACCGACAGTGCGGTACTGTGCCTTAAGCATGCTGTCAAGTACTATACGCAGAGAGGGACACCAATTTATGCCTGCTTTCTGGATTTATCCAGAGCGTTTGACCTGGTTTCATACGATATACTATGGAGGAAGTTGGAAAACATCAATTTGCCAACGGTACTCATCAATATTTTTCGATATTGGTATGGAAATCAGGTCAACAATGTGCGATGGGCTGGGGCTTTATCTCGTTCGTATGGGTTGGAGTGCGGGGTGAGGCAGGGGGGGTTGACTTCACCAACGCTCTTCAATCTATATGTCAACGAACTTATAGTTAAGCTCAGTGGCATCAAGTTGGGATGTCACATAGACGATATATGCGTTAATAATATTAGCTACGCGGATGACATGGTGCTGCTGAGTGCATCAGTCTGTGGTCTCAGAACATTGGTAGCTCAGTGTGAAAGGTACGCCAACTTACATGGCTTGGCGTATAATGTTAAAAAATCTGAAGTCATGGTCTTTGAGGCCGCGGGTAAATGTCCCGATACAATACCCTCAATAGTACTCAATGGTATTCAGTTACAGAGGGTATATAAGTTTAAATATCTAGGACATATATTGACTCCCGACCTCAAAGATGATGCAGACATTGAGCGAGAGCGGAGGGCGTTGTCAGTGAGAGCGAATATGCTGGCTCGCAGGTTTGCACGCTGCTCACTCAGTGTTAAAATTACATTGTTTCGTGCGTACTGCACAACATTTTACACTTGCAGCCTGTGGGCAAATTACACGCAAAGAGCTTACGACGCCCTCCGTATACAATATAATAACGCGTTCAGGGTACTGGTGGGGCTGCCTCGCTTCTGTAGCGCATCTGGAATGTTTGCGGACGCACACGTAGATTGCTTCTACGCTACTATGCGCAAGAGGTGTGCGTCCCTGGTGCGCAGGGTGCGGAGCAGCCCTAACAGTATTCTGGACTTGATAGCTAATAGACTGGACTGTGGATACGTGAATCATTGTTGCTCTATTTCCCATGGTCTGGTGCGGCGATGATTTGCGTATCATAGGTGTATTTGTACATTATATATTAGAAATAAGTCACACCTTTTTGTTTTGTGTTTGTGTTTGTTTTTGTTTGAGTCATGGTCACTTTAATAAAGAATATTTTATTTATTTATTTATATGCATAATTCCGACTCGAAACATTAAGCGCTGGGAGGATTAGACCCGATTTATATAAGGAGGTTTTCCGCTTCAGATCATATAATAAGTTGTTTCGTTCCGACGTCCCAACTACTGCGAGATGTTTTTACTATTGTTTTTAATTTTTATACGGTTATTATTACATTATCTTATACGGTTGCAATCCTCTAAGGGATAAGCAGAGCTAAGAATTTAATAGTAGTGCCAGAATTTACTGATATTTAAATGTCCATCGCCATTAGTCACATACTTTAAAAATGACTAGGAACATTATAGCTTTAAATCCGATTAGAATTAATTTCTGCAACTCTTTTTTTATAACCAAGTTGAACAACAAGCGTATGACATCTAATGGTAAGCAGTTTCAGCAGCCTTTGGATAAATAGAAAAACAAGAGGAGTCACAGTAATTTCTGGCATCAAGTGATATAGTGCACTTTTAGCTTAACAAAAGAGGTGCAAGAAAACCACAAAATTCTTAAGTTGTCATTCTACAATATCTCTTTACGTGATTTAGCCAAGAGATGTACACTCCATCCCAAATAATCTTGAAGGCGATTACAAGTAAGTTTGCGGCTCAATAACTACATAACGCATACTCAACTAGGCGCGTCAGCAAAAACAACTTTGTATTACCAACCTTTTTTTGCTGCCGCGTTAACGGTCAACTATACAGCGGGGGTGTTTTTCATAGTAAAGTTGTAATCGCGTTCAAGCTTATTTGGTTAGGAGTGTAATATGTCATTCCCATACATTTGTTTTCCATACTCTAGCGCTTCATACTTATAATGATAACTTGGCTCCGACTCCATTTCCATCAGCATATCAAATTTAAACACCGCAGCTACATAATGTATCTAAACTACATTATTATTAAGACACTATAAACAGGTTTTGTGTACAATAATGTATGGAACTTTTAATGTTTAAAATCGTTAAATGCCAGGCGTAGCTGCGGCAGGTCGCTCGTTTTCTATAGTTTCTATAGCACGTTTTCAACGAGAAGAGCATAGTACCTCGTAAAAGATAATTGATATAAAGTTTACACTGCCGTTTCCAGCGGCATCTAATTGTGTGTCCAGCACCCTCGATGCTCACCCTACGCCCCTTGGCGTATCTCGACGCGATGGATAACTTTACACCGGGTGCCGTTTGGAGCCGATCTCTCACAGAGTGACTTATCGGTAAGTTTAAGGGCAATGTATCAAAGTAATCGCTTTAATTTCTCATCTACCACTTGGCCGGGACTTTCACGTTCCTCGGTGATACTGTTGTGATTTGCGATCATGTATTTAGATGTTTTATATGCTCGTTGAAATTGGTAAACATTATTGAGCGTATATCCGTGTATTATAATATCATATCTCCGATATGGTACTGCAAACATATTCTTTTCCTAAATATTTTATACTCTTTAAGAATTGAGACAGATCACAGTGACGGATTACTACAAGATTTGCGTTACCTACCTATTTGATTTTTTTAAACTACAAATCACTGTTTGTGACCCTCAGGTCACATATAAGCATGGTTGAAACTATCCAACCTTAAAATTTTGGGATAAATTACGTTCTTTAAAACTTTATAAAATACTACTGATGGAAGTAAGTATTGTAGTTAAATTTGTAACCTTCTCCTTGGGCATATAACTTTTTTTAATCCATTAGGATAAATAAAATAATATAGAAATAAAGTTTCAAAGGTTTTCCCACGTGTAACATCAATAATACCTAAATATTTTATTATTATTTTATCAATAACTTCGTACAATGCACTGCACAGCTCAGTGTAAAAGCTAAAGAAGTTAATATTTAAAGAACAAAAATACAGCTGTTTAAATATTTTCTCTTTGGATAATACATATTGCATGCGTACTTCTATATAACTTTTTAGAAGCCTCTTGTATATACATATATTTTACGAGTATATCTTAAAAGAATGCATGATTGCTTTTAGAGCTGAAACTTTTTAATGATATTTTCATTCTTTACACTATTTGACTTTATTCTATCCAGTTCTTTTTTTTTCCTTTATTAATCATAGAATCAACAGCACATTGTATTATTTAAAATGTCTACCATATTGCCTGTAACAGATTCTTACTATTTAGTACCAGTAGTTATAATTTCGCTTGAAGAGCTCGACTCTCATACAGAAACACTCATACTTTAAGTAAGATGTTGGCGAGTTAAAACAAGACGTTGCTTCAATTGTAATTTATTTTTCCTACTCTCTATATTTTGTGCCTGTCTAACTTACTAGCTAATCTTAATCTATCTCTTTCATACATCTCTGACTTGCTTACTCTTTCATATTCGTCCGTTACGCATCTATTCATCTCTTTCACACATTTCATGGTTCATGCATAATCTTGCAAGTTAACTAACAAAATGCTAAACATTGCGTTGTCTAATACAGCTTACATGTCCTTGAAATTTACAAAATATTACTGTAAAGATATAATTTTAAATTTCACATTAGCTTACATTTATTTTCTGAAAGATAGCAATAGGTACTCATGCAGTACTATACTCAGAGTAATTAGAAGTGGTATCTCCTCTAAGGTACTATACTATACATATTATATGTAGGTCATCTTACCTCCTCTGACTTCACAAACGAGGACAAGCTCGTTGCCCTCCTCGAGAGGGCCCGCAACTCCCGACACGTCTCTTCCAGACTTATCATAAAGTATCAACTGATGTGGGGGCACTGCAACAAAAAAATATACTTTAACACTTACTAAAAACCGGTCAAGTGCGAGTCGGACACGTAAAGGGTTCCGTGCGATTTTTTTTGTTTCATAAATCATTTTTAATTAGTATCAATAAAATTAGTATTTGTCGTTATAGTGGCACTAGAAATAGAAACTCTGTGATAATTTCAACTCTCTGCCTATTACGGTTCATGAGATACAGCTCGCTGACAGACAGACGGAGGCTTAGTAATAAGGTCCAGTTGGAACCATTCGGGTACGGAACCCTAAAAAGTAAGGATTTGCTTATAATCTTTGCGTATAGTTAATGCTGCATATTTTGACACTAGACTGAAATAAAATAGGAACCTGCTTCATAAGATGATCTAAAAATTTATAAAATCTTTAAAAAAAAAAATTGAACCGACTTCAATATCACTGAAAAGTATAAAATAATTTAAATATTATTGAAGTTGGTGTTAGCGTACCTGCTGTGTATATTTGGCACCAACTTCAATAATATTTAAATTATTTTATACTTTTCAGTGATATTGAAGTCGGTTCAATTTTTTTTTTTAAAGATTTTATTTTATACTTTTTAGTGATATTTTCATATATAAAGATTGAACCATCGAAAACCGTAAAATTATCTAGGTAGGTTATGATCACATTATCGTATACATAGTTTTACATCATTCATGTTTCTTCAGAAAAAAATATCCGGTCGTAATGAAATTTGCATGGAATCATCATAGTAGTTTACTCTCTCGAATAAAAAAATAATCATCGAAATCGGTTCATAATTGTCAGAGCAATGTAATGGAGAACATCAGTTTTATGGTTTTTACCAGATAAATTGCTCCACATCGTTCATGGTCCTCCAGGAAGTTCTTATCCGGATGTAATAAAATTCATACAGATTCAATACAATGGTTTCTTCTTTCGAATAAAAAAAGAATCATTGAAATTGGTAAATATTTGCCAGAGTTTGACCATTTTTGTCCTTAATAAAATCTTTTTTAAAAAAAATTGAACCGACTTCAATATCACTGAAAAGTATAAAATAATTTAAATATTATTGAAGTTGGTGTTAGCGTACCTGCTGTGTATATTTGGCACCAACTTCAATAATATTTAAATTATTTTATACTTTTCAGTGATATTGAAGTCGGTTCAATTTTTTTAAAAAAAGATTTTATTTTATACTTTTCAGTGATATTGAAGTCGGTTCAATTTTTTTTAAAAAAGATTTTATTTTAAACTTTTTAGTGATATTTTCATATATAAAGATTGAACCATCGAAAACCGTAAAATTATCTAGGTAGGTTATGATCACATTATCGTCTACATAGTGTTACATAATTCATGTTTCTTCAGAAAATAATATCCGGTCGTAATGAAATTTTCATGGAAACATCATAGTAGTTTACTCTCTCGAATAAAAAAAGAATCATCGAAATCGGTTCATAATTGTCAGAGCAATGTAATGGAGAACATCAGTTTTATGGTTTTTACCAGATAAATTCCTCCACATCGTTCATGGTCCTCCAGGAAGTTCTTATCCGGATGTAATAAAATTCATACAGATTCAATACAGTGGTTTCTTCTTTCGAATAAAAAAAGAATCATTGAAATTGGTAAATATTTGCCAGAGTTTGACCATTTTTGTCCTTAATAAAATCTTTTTTAAAAAAAATTGAACCGTCTTCAATATCACTGAAAAGTATAAAATAATTTAAATATTATTGAAGTTGGTGTTAGCGTACCTGCTGTGTATATTTGGCACCAACTTCAATAATATTTAAATTATTTTATACTTTTCAGTGATATTGAAGTCGGTTCAATTTTTTTTTTTAAAGATTTTATTTTATACTTTTTAGTGATATTTTCATATATAAAGATTGAACCATCGAAAACCGTAAAATTATCTAGGTAGGTTATGATCACATTATCGTATACATAGTTTTACATCATTCATGTTTCTTCAGAAAAAAATATCCGGTCGTAATGAAATTTGCATGGAATCATCATAGTAGTTTACTCTCTCGAATAAAAAAATAATCATCGAAATCGGTTCATAATTGTCAGAGCAATGTAATGGAGAACATCAGTTTTATGGTTTTTACCAGATAAATTGCTCCACATCGTTCATGGTCCTCCAGGAAGTTCTTATCCGGATGTAATAAAATTCATACAGATTCAATACAATGGTTTCTTCTTTCGAATAAAAAAAGAATCATTGAAATTGGTAAATATTTGCCAGAGTTTGACCATTTTTGTCCTTAATAAAATCTTTTTAAAAAAAAATTGAACCGACTTCAATATCACTGAAAAGTATAAAATAATTTAAATATTATTGAAGTTGGTGTTAGCGTACCTGCTGTGTATATTTGGCACCAACTTCAATAATATTTAAATTATTTTATACTTTTCAGTGATATTGAAGTCGGTTCAATTTTTTTAAAAAAAGATTTTATTTTATACTTTTCAGTGATATTGAAGTCGGTTCAATTTTTTTTAAAAAAGATTTTATTTTAAACTTTTTAGTGATATTTTCATATATAAAGATTGAACCATCGAAAACCGTAAAATTATCTAGGTAGGTTATGATCACATTATCGTCTACATAGTGTTACATAATTCATGTTTCTTCAGAAAATAATATCCGGTCGTAATGAAATTTTCATGGAAACATCATAGTAGTTTACTCTCTCGAATAAAAAAAGAATCATCGAAATCGGTTCATAATTGTCAGAGCAATGTAATGGAGAACATCAGTTTTATGGTTTTTACCAGATAAATTCCTCCACATCGTTCATGGTCCTCCAGGAAGTTCTTATCCGGATGTAATAAAATTCATACAGATTCAATACAGTGGTTTCTTCTTTCGAATAAAAAAAGAATCATTGAAATTGGTAAATATTTGCCAGAGTTTGACCATTTTTGTCCTTAATAAAATCTTTTTTAAAAAAAATTGAACCGTCTTCAATATCACTGAAAAGTATAAAATAATTTAAATATTATTGAAGTTGGTGTTAGCGTACCTGCTGTGTATATTTGGCACCAACTTCAATAATATTTAAATTATTTTATACTTTTCAGTGATATTGAAGTCGGTTCAATTTTTTTTAAAAAAGATTTTATTTTATACTTTTCAGTGATATTGAAGTCGGTTCAATTTTTTTTTAAAAAGATTTTATTTTAAACTTTTTAGTGATATTTTCATATATAAAGATTGAACCATCGAAAACCGTAAAATTATCTAGGTAGGTTATGATCACATTATCGTCTACATAGTGTTACATAATTCATGTTTCTTCAGAAAATAATATCCGGTCGTAATGAAATTTGCATGGAAACATCATAGTAGTTTACTCTCTCGAATAAAAAAAGAATCATCGAAATCGGTTCATAATTGTCAGAGCAATGTAATGGAGAACATCAGTTTTATGGTTTTTACCAGATAAATTCCTCCACATCGTTCATGGTCCTCCAGGAAGTTCTTATCCGGTTGTAATAAAATTCATACAGATTCAATACAGTGGTTTCTTCTTTCGAATAAAAAAAGAATCATTGAAATTGGTAAATATTTGCCAGAGTTATGACCATTTTTGTCCGACCGAGCGAGTCCGAGCGACTAAAACGTCATCTATATAGGCTTTCTTGCAACTCTCAGTGCGCAGTCACCATTCTTGTTTTTTTAGGAACTACTTATTACTAAGCAATAATTTTTTTATGGGACCCAATCAATGGATTGAAGAATGGATGGAAGAAAGATTTTTTCAAATCGGTTAATAATTGCCAGAGTTATGCGCGAACATACATAAAAAAAAAAAAAAAAAAATATATACAGACGAATTGAGAACCTCCTCCTTTTTTGAAGTCGGTTAAAAAGCGACTAAAACGTCATCTATATAGGCTTTCTTGCAGCTCTCAGTGCGCAGTCACCATTCTTGTTTTTTCAGGAACTACTTATTAATAAGCAATATTTTTTTTTATGTGATCCAATTAACGGATTAAAGAATGGATGGAAGAAAGATTTTTTCAAATCGGTTTATAATTGCCAGAGTTATGCGCGAACATACATAGAAAAAAAAAATATATATATATATATATACAGACGAATTGAGAACCTCCTCCTTTTTTGAAGTCGGTTAAAAATATAGTACTTATTGAAATCGGTTCTAGCCAATGATATTTTACTAAAGATATGTAATATCCCTACTAACGCATGATAAAAGTTGTGTCACTTGTAGTTAGCTATACCTAGCTATACATTTTCCTACCTATAGTCTGACAAGGACAGATGCATAACGAGAAAAGTAAGAGAATAAGAGATGGCTATATTTTGTGCGTTCCGTTGTCAGCGTTGGTTAAACGCTTGTCAGTGTCATCTTGTCAACTGACACATTAAATTTTACAATTATTTCTTACAATATTATTAAGAAAATTGAAATACTTTACAAATTCAAATTATTTTTTCAAAGTTACATGTGCTATATTATCCCTGACTGTGTTACATATAAGATTTGTAGGTGGGCTGCTCTTGGAATAAAACATATGTTGTGGTACAATTATGTTCTGTTTATTGTCAAAATCACAAACTGTTCCCTACTTAAGTCTTAAACCTTATATCTAATTATTATCAAAAGTAATACACTGTATTAGGCCCAGTGCCATACACTATGCGACGCTTATGCAACCCTACTTGAAAATAGCCAGCTTATATTACTTATTCACTCAGCGGTGGGAGCTATGGTCGTGGGTGGTTGGGAATAAAGCCAATATAGTTAAAAGTTTTAGAGTTACTCCTTCCAGTATTAAAGTAAACGAAAGTATTAGAACCGTGTGGGGAAGCCTTAATAATTAATACAAAAGGGGGGCGCCAGGGACTGTTTCAGTCCCAAATCCGGAGGTGACGAGGCGATGTACACTCGACGCTTCGGTTAAAACAGTACTCCACAAGTACCAGTTAAATTTAACCGGTTAAATACCGGTATTTCAAAATGTTAAATAAAAATATACCCAGTTAATAAAAAACTAGGTTTATAAAAAAAACCGTCATAAATAAAAAAAACGTTATAATAAAAAAACCGTAATTAAAAAAAACCGTCTGGCCTGCCTCTCGGCTAGGCGCACTCGGTGTCCGTACAGCCGTCCCGGGGTTCTTACGGACTCGAAGGCACCGGTCACGACCTGGTTCGTGGCGTCGAGACGGGCCCTCGGAGTTCACTCCTAGAACGGACAATACGGACCCCTCATGAGACACTATTCACACTAACATCAGCAAGGTTTTAGACACCACTAAATTATAGACTTTCCAAGACTACTTACAGTTTTTGGGGATGGTATTTGGCGTGGCTGTACGGTAGGCCGGTCCGCGCTCCTAACACTCGAGCATCGGAATTCTGGAACGATTGTTAGAATTTAACACTGATACAACAACCTATGCGATGATTTCTGTAGAATGCCACTACTGGCATAGGCTAATTACCTGAAGAACGAACGGATCACTGTGTCTCGGTGTAGTCTAGGTGTCTAGGCGGTGATTCGTGCTCAAATGAGCTGCCTGGGGTTCCACCCCTCCAATCCTACCTCAAAAACGAATAATACCACCTAGTGGCGATTAGCCCAAATAAGGGTAAAATTAAAGTCTAATGCTCCTCACAATACATTTCATTACAACAACTAAGATCCTCAAACTACTGCAACTTGGCGTTGGTCAACAAAGTTGACATCAATCAGACTCACAACATTGATAAATCACTGGAATTCACAATTCCCAGTGAATTAATTACGATAAAAACATTTATCTGGGGAAAATTATCCGGTCATTGACTGGAGAAATTAGTTTTAGTACCATTGCCACACTTAGTCCAAAGACAAACATCACATATCCACAGATTAAATATAATTCGGCTAAATCGAAGTATCTAGAAAATACTTCATATAAAAAAAATTGTTAGACTTCCGTTAATTTGGTCAATCTTAATTGATTTTCACTAGAGAGTGATTATAAGTTAAATATACCTTGTAAATTAGTTTTAATGGACAGCAAATAAAGTTTTACTTAAGTTTTATTTACTTTATTGTCTGTGAACTCGACGTAATTTTGTTCGGGACTGTCAGATGGCGTTACTGAGCCCTTTCGAGTTTGACATTTGAATTATTAGACCATGACGGAATGTAAACAAACAATCTTTGGAAAAGAATTTAAATTACTTTAAAGGTGTTAAAATTAGTTTATTACTTAACAAATAGAGTAAAGTGAATTGCAATTACAGTGACAATGTTACTAGAACCAAGGAAAGTTGTAAGAAATGTTCAAAGGTAAGGTACGCTGCATTTTGCATCGTAACAGTACCTCCCCAACCACCAGAGATTTGACCGACTTAGGCAAATCTCGACGCTGGCCCTCCAGCGTAATACCTGCCAAAATACCACCAAACAAGACCTCTCATTCAAAAGCAGTAGGTACACCACTCCAAACTAGTGTAGCTTAGCTACATAAATTATTAATCCACATAATCCTTCAACTAACGTGCACCAACAGCAATAGATTACTGAAAGAAAAAGTAAGAGGACACAATGCAAACCTGTGTACGATTAACATGTAATAATGGTACCTGATAAAAATATACTAATAAATTATAAAATATAAGTGGATGTTTTAATTTTCAATATAATATATAGGATTTTAGTCACACTTCACGTATAGAGTAACAAACCGCTCTATTAGGCGACATTGTAGTAGGCTTTTAGTGTCGGGTCTACAAGTCCGCCCGTGTTTTAAGGCTTATTTTTAATTATCCATGTGGCCTATCTGTTTGTGATGAGATACTAATACATATACATAAAAACCAGGGTTAAATATACAGTTAACATTCAACTACAGTGTTCACCGACCGCACTGTTATTTCCCGCCATTGACAGGGGTGATAAGGCTTATTTTTAAATAAATGTAACTGAGTACTGCCAAAGTAAGTCTAATCAATTTACAAACATTGAAGAGACGAACCCAAATAAATTGTGGAGATAAATATATTTAAGTGATAACATCTAAGTTAAGCCAGAACAAACAACCAAATCGTACACTGGTATCCATGTTATTCACTAACGAAAAGTACTCCAGCTATCAATCAACCCTACTTAGACCTAATTGGTTAAACTCCAACATGGTGTAAAAAAAAAAAAGTTTAAAAACGAAAAAAAAAAAACAACAAACAAACAAGTCAGGCCTTCAACAACAAACAAATATAGTGTGTAAAAAAAAAACAACAAAAACAAAACAAAAACACCCTCAACCAAATTAAAAGAAAAAAAACTAAAACCTACTGGTACGACCCCTTTAACAAATCCAACTATCGCTTTCCAATATAGTAGCCTACACTCCCGCCAAACGGCCTCCAGCCTCAGGACAATCAAAATGCTGCCTTACCAGCAGTCCGGAGTTTGTTGGTAATCTACCCCTTAAAACAAATCCAAATACATATCTTATTTCCATCATAGCAGCCTACACTCCCGCCAAACGGCCTCCAGCCTCAGGACAATCAAGATGCTGCCTAACCAGCAGTCCGGAGTTTGTTGGTTACATTTTAAAACTATGTAAACAAACACTTACTTCTAACACATCTAAAAGAAACCTCCCTACCTACCCAATAGTCCAGACGGAGGCATATACAGCCACTCATATGGAGGAGGAGGAAGGAGAAAATAATGTCCAGCGACCCCAAGGCATATACAGCCCTCTAAAGTCACTTAGACACAACCACAAACCACAACAAAGCAAAATATCTAAAACTTATATTAATGACGTTAACTTAAAACGACAAACTAAAACTAAATTATTTTAATCTTCCCCACTAGAGGATTTAAAATCTTTGATATGCCATTTACCAAGATTTTTACCGGAACTACAGCCTTCTAATTCATATACTAAAGGTGAAAGTTTTTTCCTAATGATACATTTTTCGTATCTAGGAGCCAATTTGGCCATGAAAAATTTGGATGCGTCACTCTGCGGATATGTCTTCTTCCACACAGTGTCACCTTCCTCAAATTCAATGTGCCTCCTACTACTATTGTAATGACGAGCACTGCGATTGTGTGAATTGACCAGCGCGTTTTTAACTTTACTGAAGATATCATCCAATACTCCTAACTGATTCGCATATGCACTGCGGGAGGCGCAAGCTAAGGTGAGCTGTCCTACGGTATCATTTCCGAAGACATCTCCGCTACACACGGCTTCCCTACCATGCACCAGGAAGAATGGAGTAAAACGGGTCACTTCATTAGTGGACGTGTTCATTGCATATTGAATTTTCGATATGTTCACGTCCCAAGATCGATGGTCGTCTTCCACGAGAATTGATACCGCTGTCATAATGGTACGATTATAACGTTCAACGGTGTTCACGCTTGGGCAATACCGTGGTGTTAAATGGAACTGAGGTATCTTGTATTTCTCGAGCAATGCTCGAATCTCTTTACCCGTGAATTGCGTCCCGTTGTCTGCTATAACCGTACGGGGTATGCCATGAACTAGGAAGACGCCATCTTCTAGTTTCTGCGCTATTATTTTAGCAACGGCTCTACGTAAAGGGAAAAGTAAGCAATATTTCGAAAAGCAACACACAACTACCAAAAGATACGTGAAACCTGCTCTAGACCGTGGTAACGGACCTACCAGGTCCATGCTTATGGTTTCAAACGGTTTAGAGCATTCCTTTGCGTCCCCTAAAAGACCAGGAGTTGGCAACTGTGAGTGTTTATATGCAGCGCACTTCTCACAATTATTGACGTAGCTTATTACATCCCCATACATGTGCGGCCAATAGTAACGGAGTGCAAGACGTTTATAAGTTTTAAATATCCCAAAATGAGGGGATAATTCACCACTATGGTGACTTTTTAATAATTCAAGACGATTGCTCTCCGGTACCACCTGCTTCCAATCATATTCACTTGACACACCGAATTTATTTTTAGAATACCGGAAAAGTTTATTATCTTTAATAATAAAATTTGGACACGACCTGGGAGTCTTGACACACTTGTCCCACAAGCTTTGAAACCAAGTGTCCGCGACAACTGGCTTAATTTCCGACACCGGAACGGAACGTGATAGAGCATCAGGTACCACATTGTCCTTGCCCTTGCGGTGCTCAATAGTAAAGTTATAAGGTGATAACCGACAACCCCAACGAGCCAACCGACCGGTAGGATTAGTCAAATTAAAGAACCACTTCAGGCTCGAGTGGTCCGTTATCACCTTAAACGCTGGTCCGCCTTCCACGTAAGCACGAAAGTGTTCCACGGCGAAAACCACCGCCAGAGCTTCCCGTTCCGTCGCCGAATAATTGCGTTCCGCCGAATTAAGTGAACGACTGCAATATGCTATTGGGTGTTCCTCTCCATTAATGCATTGAGTCAGAGTGCCCGCTATCCCATAACTGGATGCGTCACAATGAATCTCAAATGGTTGAGAGAAATCGGGACAAGCTAATACTGGGGCAGAAACCAAAGCAGTTTTTAAAGTTGTGAACGCGATTTCCGCCTCAGCCGTCCATGCAAATGGCGGCGCTTTTTTACTGGTGCTTGTTAGTGCGTTTAACGGGGCCGCAATTGAACTAAAATCTTTAATAAAACGTCTATAATACGAGGCTGTCCCTAGAAACATCTTCACCTCTCTACGGGTCGTAGGTGTTGGAAAGTTAACAATTGACTGCACTTTCGATGGATCAGTGTGTAAGCCATGCTCATCAACCATGTAACCCAGATATTTTAATTCCCTACGAAAGAAAGAGGACTTCTGTAGGTTAATCGTTAAATTAGCCTGTCTTAACTTTTCTAGAACCCGTTCAAGAAGCGAAATATGTTCTTCGAAGGTAGACGAGCAAATGATAATGTCATCCAAATACACAAACACCTTGTTATTGAACTCAGGGCCGAAGAGTCTGTCCATTAAACGCTGTTGGGTTGCCGGAGCTCCCGTCAGCCCAAAGCACATAACTTTAAAATGGAACAAACCACGTCCAGGGACTGTAAACGCAGTTTTTTCCTTGGATGAAACGGAGTCTAGCTCTATTTGCCAAAATGCAGATTTTAAATCGATTGAGGAAAGGTAACGCGCGTCCCGCAACTGGTCCAAGATACTAGAGACGTAGGGCAGTGGATAAGCGTCCTGTTTACTGACCGAGTTCAGCTTACGGCTGTCTAAACAAAAACGCCATTCACCGTTTGCCTTAGGGGCCAGCAGAACCGGGTTATTCCACGCGCTATTGCTACGTTCCACTACTCCCATCTCCAACATCTCATCCAGCTGGCGGTTTAGCTCCTTGAGGCGTTCCGGCGATAGAGGGTAATAACGCTGTTTAATAGGGGGAGCATCTCCCGTGTCAATTTTGTGACGCAACAAATGGGTACGCCCTAGCCCTTTAGATTCAAAAGATACCCTTCCAAAATCCTTAATTAATTTCTCCGCTTTAATCCTTTGATCAGGTGTTAACTCGTCAAATGGCTGTAAGTGCCTAACCTCGGAGACGAAAGCATTGTTTTTAAATTTATTTAAAGGTAAGGTATTAAAAATTTTGGGAGCCAAATTAAAGGCTTTCCAAAAATTTACGCCAAATATCAACGGCGTGGTAATGTCAGGAATGATATAAAATTTAATAACTTGAGTTACACCCATTAAAGTTACTGGTAAGTATAAATAACCCTCCACAGACGCCTGCGAACCATTGGCTGTTGTGATGCTGTCCATATGCCTAACAGCGTGCAAAGTCGCACCCGCTTTAATGAAAGCTTGGCCAGCATCAGAACCCAACACTGAAATGCACGAACCTGAGTCGAGTAAACCGTAATAATCCTCCTCGTATATAGAAACGGTTAAATGTGGGCGACCATCGTTCGCCGTCTTATAATTTACTGCATCTACGTTTAAAGATTTAAAGAAGTTCCTTAACCATTCCAAATAGTTAATCCAATCAGTTTTATTAAAATTATGGCTGTAGTTCCGTGAAATTAGTTTTTTGAATGGCAAGACGAACAGGGTTGAACAGTATTTCCTGTTCCTTTATTACAAGTAGGGCATGAAGGTGTCCGCACGCCCTTTTTACCACAACGAAAACATACTATTTCCTTTGATTTACAATTTCCTAACCCATGACCGTGAACCCTACAACGGACACAATATAGCGGAGCAGAACCTCCTTGCACGGCCTCGACCCTTAGTAATCCCTTTGGAGCTTGGTAAGCCAAGTCAGCTGCAACAAAAGAAGAAGTTGGTTTGGGGGGCTCGTGGAACTGTGCCTTGCTAACAAAACCTAGCTCCAGTTGTCTACATCTGTCCTTCAACTCTTCTAAGGTGTTGATCGCCAACGTTGACAATCCCGACGTATATTCGGGTCTCATGTTAAATTTGATCCGTGCCAAGCGATCGTGCTCAGGTACCCTATAGGACAGTCTATTAAAAAGATTCTCCATCACCGCTATGTAAATACACGACTTCTCAGTTATACCCTGAGTCCTGTTAGTTATTTCTGAAATTAAACGCATATCGTAATCCGGCGGGGCAAACGCTGCAAGCAAGTGCTTCTTTAATTCTGACCAACTACCAACCGATGTTTTAATCCCTCGGTACCACAATAAAGCTCCGTCTGAGAAGAGATCCAAAGCGGATTTATGTAAGGAGGCCTCGCTGATTCCTCTAGCCTCGCAAAGCTCTTCCAGTCGCTCTATAAAAGCTTTGACGCAACCAGTACCGTTATAACTACAGTCGAGTGATCTAACCGTTGCCTCCCTCGCACACGAATAAACGACATTTGTTGTTGGTACCTCAGTAGATACTACTGGTGACTCTGCTGTGGAACTAAACGACGCGTGGAAGCTCGCGCTAATACCATCAATTTTTTGTAAGTATGAATTAAGTTCCCTGTCAATATTAGCGTGGACAGCATTAAGTTCATCTGGGGGAGATACTCTACTCAGGCGATGGTACAAGTGAAAAGCTAGGGCTTTTATTCGGTTAAAACCTTTAAAACTGGATGGCCTTTTCTCCAAAACTTCGCCAATTTCCGGTAATTTCGATTTTATGATCTGCAATTCACTTGCTGGATCCATATCCGTCTCGAAAATATCGTCTGAGCTAATGATTTTTCCTAGCTCCCTAATCTGAACACGCAGATCTACCACGGTTGACGCGGGCTTCCCATCTCGAATTTGTACTTCGTAAATGAGCTCGTCCTTATGTAGTAAATTAAATGTAATTGGGCGTTCCATTTTGTAAGGTAAGTACGAAAAACGCGTTAAATATAAACTGGCTCTCACAATAAAGTCTTGTTCTTAAAAAATATTTAGAAATCACAGTAATGTAGAATTCGTTAAATCACAGTAATGTTGTATTAATAAATATGAATTGTAAATCAGGAAAAAAAATACAAAATTAACAATACAAACCATAAAACGTAAAATGTAAAATAAAACGAACAAAGAAAACAAACACATACACTAAAATAAAGAATTCCGTGCTATGGCACGCGAGACGGTTTTTCTTAAAATTAAAATTCACCCACGGTTCTAGAAGGAGATTAAAAACTGGCTTTTAAGTTACAGCAATTGACGTAACCTCTATTCCCAACAAAAACACACGTTGAGTGCGCCACTGTTACATATAAGATTTGTAGGTGGGCTGCTCTTGGAATAAAACATATGTTGTGGTACAATTATGTTCTGTTTATTGTCAAAATCACAAACTGTTCCCTACTTAAGTCTTAAACCTTATATCTAATTATTATCAAAAGTAATACACTGTATTAGGCCCAGTGCCATACACTATGCGACGCTTATGCAACCCTACTTGAAAATAGCCAGCTTATATTACTTATTCACTCAGCGGTGGGAGCTATGGTCGTGGGTGGTTGGGAATAAAGCCAATATAGTTAAAAGTTTTAGAGTTACTCCTTCCAGTATTAAAGTAAACGAAAGTATTAGAACCGTGTGGGGAAGCCTTAATAATTAATACAAAAGGGGGGCGCCAGGGACTGTTTCAGTCCCAAATCCGGAGGTGACGAGGCGATGTACACTCGACGCTTCGGTTAAAACAGTACTCCACAAGTACCAGTTAAATTTAACCGGTTAAATACCGGTATTTCAAAATGTTAAATAAAAATATACCCAGTTAATAAAAAACTAGGTTTATAAAAAAAACCGTCATAAATAAAAAAAACGTTATAATAAAAAAAACCGTAATAAAAAAAAACCGTCTGGCCTGCCTCTCGGCTAGGCGCACTCGGTGTCCGTACAGCCGTCCCGGGGTTCTTACGGACTCGAAGGCACCGGTCACGACCTGGTTCGTGGCGTCGAGACGGGCCCTCGGAGTTCACTCCTAGAACGGACAATACGGACCCCTCATGAGACACTATTCACACTAACATCAGCAAGGTTTTAGACACCACTAAATTATAGACTTTCCAAGACTACTACAGTTTTTGGGGATGGTATTTGGCGTGGCTGTACGGTAGGCCGGTCCGCGCTCCTAACACTCGAGCATCGGAATTCTGGAACGATTGTTAGAATTTAACACTGATACAACAACCTATGCGATGATTTCTGTAGAATGCCACTACTGGCATAGGCTAATTACCTGAAGAACGAACGGATCACTGTGTCTCGGTGTAGTCTAGGTGTCTAGGCGGTGATTCGTGCTCAAATGAGCTGCCTGGGGTTCCACCCCTCCAATCCTACCTCAAAAACGAATAATACCACCTAGTGGCGATTAGCCCAAATAAGGGTAAAATTAAAGTCTAATGCTCCTCACAATACATTTCATTACAACAACTAAGATCCTCAAACTACTGCAACTTGGCGTTGGTCAACAAAGTTGACATCAATCAGACTCACAACATTGATAAATCACTGGAATTCACAATTCCCAGTGAATTAATTACGATAAAAACATTTATCTGGGGAAAATTATCCGGTCATTGACTGGAGAAATTAGTTTTAGTACCATTGCCACACTTAGTCCAAAGACAAACATCACATATCCACAGATTAAATATAATTCGGCTAAATCGAAGTATCTAGAAAATACTTCATATAAAAAAAATTGTTAGACTTCCGTTAATTTGGTCAATCTTAATTGATTTTCACTAGAGAGTGATTATAAGTTAAATATACCTTGTAAATTAGTTTTAATGGACAGCAAATAAAGTTTTACTTAAGTTTTATTTACTTTATTGTCTGTGAACTCGACGTAATTTTGTTCGGGACTGTCAGATGGCGTTACTGAGCCCTTTCGAGTTTGACATTTGAATTATTAGACCATGACGGAATGTAAACAAACAATCTTTGGAAAAGAATTTAAATTACTTTAAAGGTGTTAAAATTAGTTTATTACTTAACAAATAGAGTAAAGTGAATTGCAATTACAGTGACAATGTTACTAGAACCAAGGAAAGTTGTAAGAAATGTTCAAAGGTAAGGTACGCTGCATTTTGCATCGTAACAACTGTTTATTTACTTTTGCCTGGTAATTTGTGCACATATTAAATACGCTGGACGGCATTTTCAATTTTTAATGATAGACGTCACGATGTCGCATTGACTACGCGGGACGGCGTGCGACTAACTGCTACAAAACCCAGTTGGGGGATACTCGCTGAACGTCTGGTGAGCGCGAATGGCATATCTATTGTATATAATATCATTGGTTCTAGCCATTATTTATTAATATATAAGTAAGTGGCTGTATCTTGTTCCTTTACTGTGCAGGACGGGCGGACCCGAATGCACGAGCCACTGACGTCCTGTGTGTCTGTAGCTATCGCTGGTACGGTATGAACCCGCCGAAGAGTGTTGACGCTGTTGGTTACAATGTAGGTTGGTTACAAGGTGTCCGTGAAATAAGAACTCCCAATTTGATAGCAAGCTTGATAGTGGCTTCGACGGTGGCGCTCTTCGTACTGAATATTCTTTTCTTCTATTTATATCTTGCTTTTAGTTCCCGCGTCGACCGCTTGCTTGTTCACCGACAGTGGCGCCGAATGCGCATTTACTATCCTTGCAGGGAACTTTACCGTAACGAGAGCCCCACCGAGGCAGCCACTAACGTTTAATTTTTATTATCAAAACTGTACATTTTCACTTATTCTACTTAGGCTATTCTAGACACATACATGATACCTATACCGTTAGAAAGTGCGTGTAAGCAGCTTTCTAACGGTGTACATAGGGTTTATCTATCTATTTCTGTTAGGGAACTACAGGCCGATAAATACTGTAATAGGGGCGCGACGACCATGCTTTGGCCGCTTGTCACTTCGCCTGCGCCCTGCCCGTAGCATCCACATGCCCACAAATAGTACCGATAGGTAGCCTGCGATGTGTACCATCTGTATATCTATGATCTAGACCACCTAGGGGCCTAGGTCATAGCGAAAACCCTAGAAAACATGATATGCGATAGAACAACTGCCTATAACTATGGAAATATGTACATCAGTGCTGTTTAGGCACTTAGACCCACCAAGGCGGACCCAGATCTAGGTCCTGAGTTGGTTCCTAGATTTGGGACCTAGCTGCAAATAGCTATTTGCCGTTCATATATGTGCTTAGCACACATCTAGGGCATGTGGGTACTTCTATTATACTATTACCCTACGCTAATTACAAATAGCAAGTACTATGAGACCTAGGCTAGGCTATCTATAACTGATTCAGCTCACCCCTCCTCGGGATAGTGAGCTTATACACAAAACTATATTATAATTTATTAGGAAATTAAATCTAGGCTCTTAACTATCGCAGAGTTATAAAACTTAACTATATATTACTATAAAACACAACACTCTGTAACACAAACACTATTTTGTCCTTTCTTCCTATTGTAGTCGTCCTGAACATCTCTCCCGCCGTGCTGCAGCGCGACGGGCCGGAGCGATGCTGCATCCTCTTCCGGTGAAGGGCGACGCTTCCGGCGCTCTCGACGCTTCTATTTCGGTAGTGGCACGATCTTCTTCGTGGGGCGTTTTAAGATGCCCCCCGCAGTGCGCACCTCCACAGTGCGGACTTCTCCGTCGGCTCCGGGGTAGATTGCCTCGACCCTCCCGCGCGGCCAAGTGTTGCGCGGCAGCTGTCCGTCGGCGATCAGGACGGGATCGCCCACCTGGAGACTGGGACCCCTCCCGTGGGGCTCCCGCCGGTACTGTAGCTCGGGCAGGTACTCGCGCACCCAGCGTCGCCAGAACATGTCGG